>OX941090.1:80528007-81895507 GCA_954870635.1 Arctium minus | reverse complement strand
GGAACGGCTTGCCCAGGACAAGCCTTGCACGGTGCCTTGGCCTCCCCGCACGACGCTATCAGGAACGGCTTGCCCAGGCCAAGCCCTTGCACGGTGCCTTGGTGACCTGCACGACGCTATCAGGAACGGCTTGCCCAGGCCAAGCCTTGCACGGTGACTTGGCCTCCCCGCACGACGCTATCAGGAACGGCTTGCCCCAGGCCAAGCCTTGCACGGTGCCTTGGCCAAGTCCTAGGCCAAGCCTTTCACGGTGCCTTGGTAACCCGGACGGCACAATCAGGAACGGCTTGGCCAGTTTCACTGATTGGTCGAGCGCCCTTCCACACATTACCGGGAATGCTCATGGAAAGTTTCGTGTCAAGCCGACAAGCTTAGATCGACTTAACAAAATCCACGACGTGTGGCCGTGCCGGTTTGGCACCGTAGCCGAGCCCTCGGAAGCTTTCATCCCGAGAACCTCATGAGCATGCTCGTTTATGATCACGATGCCTCATGCAAAGTCTCGTCCAAATTCGAGCCCCGTTTGGTCGAGTTACGACCAACCCGAAGTCGGCCCGTGACCCCGGGACGGCCCCCGGGAAATTCCCGACCCCAAAACAATAAATTCTTCGTTGGTATCATGTTCGTTTATGTTCACGAGGCCTCACGCGAAATTTCGTCCAAAACCGACCCCGTTTCGGCCGGAACCCGTCAAAACCCGAGCCCGGGCCGGGCCCCGGGAAAATCCCGACCCCAAAACGAGAAATTTTTTCTTGGAATCATGTTTTTTTATGTTCACGAGGCATCATGCGAAATTTCGTCCAAAACCGACCCCGTTAGGGCCGGAACCCGTCAAAACCAGAACGAGATGTTTTTTTTCTTTGGGATCATGTTCGTTTATGTTCACGAGGCCTCACGCAAAGTTTCGTCCCAAACCGACATCGTCTAGTCGGGTTACCCCGTGGCAAATCCCGAGCCTGGGACCCCGGGCCAATACCGAACCAAACGTCAGAAAAATCACACACTTCTGGTATAAGAGTAAGGTAAAAGAGTAAGGTTCGGTTGGAATATGATGTTGTGTCGTAACTAGGCATAGACCATAGAATATCTCCTTACAAAAACAATAGATCTATAGCAACTCAAAAAGCCTTGTATTTATAAATGTTACCAAAGACAATTGCATCCATTCCTTTTGTGAAAAACTAATACAAATATGAGGAGGGCACATGGTTGTTTAAAATTTTTGGTTAATTGAAATGTGTTGTAATGGATTTGAACCCTGGCCAAAAAGATTGAAGCATACATGCTAATCCATTGAGCTACAACTTAACATTTGTTATAGATGCAATCAATAAATACAAAAGCTATTCCAAACAAGTTAACCTTTCCATCAAATTGGCCTAACAAAAATGTGGCCTTGCTAGGCACAAATGCTTCCAAACTAAAATAGTTGGGAAATACAATTTCGTAGACAAGATGTGAGCGGTCAAAGGTGTCACAAAAGTCAAAATTGATGGAAAAAGTGGAAAATAAAGGCCAAGGAGGCCGATTTTGAATTTTTTTTTTGGCCAAACCGCCTTCGGCAGTTTGCCATCGCGTAGATCTCGAAAAAATACGCAACTTTAAAAAAAAAACCATGTCGATCCGAGGTCCGAGTCAAAAGATATTGCACTTCAAAGTTTTGGGATGAACTCATGAAACCTTCCATACTTGTTGGCTTGTTACCTTACATGCTTATTATTATATTTCATAAAACAACCCTTAAACTTTAAAATAATCATTTTTTAACCAATTCTTTCCGACCTTTATCACATTTTGTTTATGTAATTGTCTTTTTTATTTTCGATCACATATGCATTTACTTGTTTTCTCATGGACGTATATTGTACATAAACATACAATTGTAGATACACATATGCATACTTTTTTATTTTGGATCACATACAATTGTAGATAAATATGGACGTAAATATGTGTATTTACTTGTTTTCTCACATGAAAATTTTAATTCGTTAGCTAATAAGTGGGGGTATTTGTTTGTATATTATTTTGTTGGATAACTAGAGGCTCGTTTAAACTTCCTACCGAATGTATTTTCCTCTATCGTCCTCATATAAATCTTTCAATACTTTGCATGAAGTTTGGAATTTAGAGAAAAACTTCTTGTGTTATCACCCGCTTGCCTTGGCCTTTCGAACAAAGCACTTATGGAGTATATCGAATCTAAATTTAAACTCCACCGTTTCTACTTCACTACCACATATTGGGCAAAGGGTGGAGTCCAATTCAATTCCCATGCTATCCAACACCGAACGCGTTGAAATTCTCCCAAGCCTCACCCTCCCAATAAAGACACATATTTTCTTTGGGATGGCCTTGCTAAACCATATTTCCCCCCACAGGATACCGATTATCTTCTAAGATATTCCGAAGATTTTTGATCGTGAACCCTCCTTGAGTATCCAAGCTCCACGAGACACGATCTTTGACCGCTATCCATCTATCCTCCCAAAACCGTGTTTCCGAACCGTCTCCCACTTGCTTACCAAACGAGACCGAGAAATGCAACCCTGCCTTGCAGTATTAACTCCTCTCTTGCAGTAGTAATCTTTAAGCAGTACTAACTACTAGCAGTACTAACTCTTCTACTAGCAGTAGTAATCTTTAACTAGAAGTACTAAATTGTAAGTAGCAACATTAACCATACTTAGCATATTTCTGACCCAACAGATTTGAACTGAATTCCTTTCTGTAATGATATATTCATTTATGTAAAAACTCTTGAGCTCACTAGGCGTTAAGCCTAACCCCTTTTTATTCGTCGGCATGTGCATCAGGTTCCAGATGGGGGTTTGGTTCTAGCAGTCCTATGAAGAGATGTGCCTAGTTATTCACAAGTGTAAGTCTTTGGTGAAGTCCTCAGCAGTTTGGAGATAGCAGCCATGGTTGGGTTTTAGTAGCACCCGTCCTTATTATAGACTGTACGTATAGAATGAATGCGTGTATTAAGGTTAAATATTAAATTATGATTGTAGATGAATCATTTATTGGTGTATTTAGAAAATTTTAATTTAGTTGCTATTTCTAGATTGAGGGTGTTACAAGTTGGTATCAAAGCTTAAGTTTGAGAGAATTAGGTATTGATTTTTGATTCCTAGACTCAAGCTAACGTACTTTTAAATGATTGAAAGTGAAATTCCACCAATAAGCACTATAAGAGTAACAAGGATGATCATTTACAGTACGTTCATAATTGCACTAGGACAGTGTTATGGTGAACCTACGAGCTACAAATGTATACTTGGACTACTTTGATGTGACGACCATTGGGGTAGTAAAGAAGTTCAAAGTGAGTAACCGTTATGAGTAAGTCGACCGTCTCTGGTCGGATTGATTGGTTGGATTAGAACCATAGGATTTTAGAGTCAACATTATTCGAGGAGAATTGTAAGGTGAACCCATGGAACCCTTGAATTATTGTCCTACGATGATTGAGTATCTGGATGACAATAGTGTGTCGGAAAATTGAGGATCTTTGGTCTAGAGAAATCGAGGAGCGTGGTTTCAAGGTGTTGAGTGTCGATCAAATCCATGCACGAAATTTATTTCTGAAATAAAATTGCATCGATCATTTCTCATGTTTCCAAATCACCATGTGGAGCATATCATGAAATCTTGAAATATTTAGCACACACAAGTTTTTAGACCATGATCTTAAACATGCATAAAGTTATTTTATTGCATGTGGTTGCAAGTTATGTTGAGACTTTGTTTATTCTCATTTCTGCCTAACGCTATTTTCGATTATTGTGATGTTCGTATTTTGACGTTGCGTAGAGTCTTAGACAAGTAACTACGACTTATGATCTTAACATTGGATCGTGTCCACATATGTTAAGGCCTTGGACAAAGAGTTGTCTTCCACTATTTTAGTGTTTGAGTTTTTTGGGGAACTATATTCCGTGTGAGATTTGTTAAGTTTTATGGCGTATTGTTTTACAACGTTCGCGACGTTTGAGTGAACCTTGAAATGCATAGTCTAAGTTCTTTGTGTGCGTTGTTTCATGAGTTGTTGACAAATTTATTTCATAAAAACTTTGTTGGTGGATGTCACCCCATATGTTATTTTGGTAGTTTCAATGTCGTATGGGTTCATTTTTGAGTTTTATGCAAAGGTAGCTCGTTGTGCACAACTTAGTGGGTGAGTTGATTTAAACTTTTAGTGTGAGTAAACTTACGAAAAACCTAGAATGGGTTCGTCTTGAACTGAGGCTTTGAGCATTCTTTGACTGTCGTTTTATCATTGTTGTATCACGCAAACCGTTATATTGATTTACTCGCATGCATGACATAATAGTCACTATTTTCGGCCAAAGAACGTTTTATCCGAGCGACTAAAGTTGAAGTCGATTTAAATTATTTTATGTTTGGTCAAATCGCAAGCACTTTTCATTTTACTAAGTTTGAGAAATAAACTGGTGTATGTGGGCTGTATAAGAGTTTTGACTACACGTCATTTTATGGTTAAATGGGAAATTTTGGAATTTAATTACGCAAATTTCTCCTTCTGGGGCTTATACAAACATTTGTTGCACTCTGCTTTAGTGCGTGAAATTATTTTACGTGCATAACATAAAATGATGCATATTCGGACCATAGTGATCCATTTAAAAAGGTTTATGCGCATATCTTATTATTGTCGTTAGTAGCATGAGTCGTGATCAAATGATTTCGAAATATTTTCTTATCTGTCTGACATTGTGACCACTTTGTACACCTACCGAGTAAAACGGTAGTGGATTTTTATTCGTATGTTTAAATGTTATAAAGCTTATGAACTTGGTAGTTTTATAAAATGTTAAATTGGCACATTAGCTTGAAAAACCCTTGAACTCATTAGAACCATAACTTTAGACCCTCTTTATGGAAGGACATGTTAATAAGGACTAGAGGTGTCCTTGGGAGTTAAAGTGTCGGATGAGTCGACTGAGGACCAGTTTCAAATCTTGGATTCGGTTTCATGAACTGGTTCATGCAGAAGTATTTGATGCGTTAGATTTATGTTTCTATCTCGATAAATCCTTGGGTTAAAACCTTGTGCGGTTGCTTTTGGTTGGTTTTGAAGTTGGGGGTTGATGGTACGGCAACATGTAATGTGTCTGTGGTGTACCACCTTTTTGGTATTTGTGGTTATTGATGATGTTGTGAGTGGCTAATAGGGAAGTATGGTTTGGGTGATTATCTCAGAAAGTAGGTGTCAACTTGGAATCGACGTTGCTGTTTGGGAATGGGATGGTTGGGAGTATGTTCTCATTGCAGATAGTTGTTTTTAGGATAGGCGTCGATACTCTATTTTGAGGACAATAACTGTTGGTGTGCTTCAGTGTACTTTTGCTAGATCTAGTGTATCTGCAGGTCAAGCGGTAACCTTAAGGAAATTAGATGTTGTTAATTAAGAATCAATCATTGGTGTTTCGATAATTATCAAAACTTTCGTTGATTTGGCAATCGATGCTTGAGTGCATGGCAAGAGCTGTGTAACCTTGGAGTTTGGGATAAGAGACTTTCTGTAGAGTGTGTTGGTACATTTCTGGGGGAAACATCAGGCCAATGCTGGGATCTTTGGAAGTTTGCGAGCCCTTGCAGACATCGGGCCCGTGTCAGCTTTGAGGATCGGATTTAAAGTTGTGTTGGTTCAGACCAAACTCGTCGTTAGAAAATTCCATCGAAGGACGATAACTCTTTGGTGGTAATGATTATTGGAGGCATTTGGTAAGAATGTCGAGGTAGACTTTAAGTACGAATCAATTATTGAGGGGACCTTGATGCATCATATTTAGAGGTGTCTAAAGGAAAGGTTTGCTTTCGTGTATTCTCGGTGGAAGGGACTGAATAAGATCGTAAGTTACTCTTGAGGTATTATGAGCAACATAAGGTTGGGAGGAAACCGAGATTTAATATTAAGAAAGTGATTAAGCGAAGTCTCAATGTTCATCCCGACATGGGTGAGTTATATCGAACGTTGAGGTTGACTTTGGGATGACTCGTTATGAGAAACGCAACGACAACCTCAACCGGGATGTAATTGGGTTCGTATATGAGGTAAGGTTTCGTGAAGGCATTCCCCTTGGGTAGGAAATCAATCGATCTTGCCAAGTGCGTTATTGGGTGCTTGGTTGATGCCAGATTTCGAGGACGAAATCTCATTTAAGGTTGGGAGGACTGTAACACCCTGAATTTCGAAAATTATCATTTCAAGTTAATGCCGAAATCAGTAATTTTAAGGAAAAATATGATATAGTACTTTGGACTTGAATCCTATATTTTATAGTCTTGGTGGATGAAGGATTCAACTACGAGTCCAACGGTTCTTTCCGGAGCAAAATCGAAGCTATAACGAAGAAGTTATGGCTAAAACAGTTAACGAGAAGGAAACCGGGCAGACAGCACATGCCGCGACTTGTGCCGCGACTTAGGGAAGCGGGCAACTTACGGCGCGACTTGTAGTCGCGTGGTAAGTCGCGAAACACCCTGTCAAGCTTAAAACCCGATTTTCAGCCACCAAACTTCATTTCTTCTTATCTTCTTCATCGCAACTCCGATTTCAGTGATTCAAGTTGCCATGGTTTCATTTTTGAGATCTCTTCAAGGATATATCAAGAGATTTGAAGTCTATTGGAAGATCTAAGGGTATTTTGTGGTGGTAAGTTCTTCATCTCTCTCAATGTTAAGCTAGGGTTAGATGGTTTCACCCTTTTTCCTTTCATCCTTCAACTTGGGTGTGATTTTGGTAACTTGTTTGTTGAAGGAACCTTGTAGATGTCTTCGATCTAAGATCTAGAGAAGTTTCTTGGAGATTCAAGCCTTCATCTTTGGAGATTCAAGTTTTGGGGGTAAAATCTAGATTTAGCTTAAATCTAGCAAGGTGAGTTCAAGTTGCTTTACGAAAACTATGTACATGCCAAAATGGGTATTTTGAAGTAAAAATATGTTTTACCTAGTAATTGTCAAGGTGTGAGTATTTTGATAAGTTTAATATTTGATAAACTTGGGTTGTTTTAATCTCATGAAATGCTCATATACAGGTTTTGAATATTTCAACAAGTAAATAACATGATTTATGTATTCTTGGATCTTGTACAAATAAAGTCCATTTTATGATTTATGTATCTCTGGTGATTTTTGTACAAATGAAGTCTAATTCATGATGTTCGGCATTTTGATGTATTTGAGTCTATAAACCATTTGGGGAAAATCTTTGGTTCCAATACGTGACGAGTCTTGGGTTAATCACATCTTTGAGGTATGTGTCTGTATAAACGTCGTTTAAAGCCATTTCATTATTTGGGGGGATCGTCCTTTGTTGGTCAAATGGATTTTTGAGCATTTTAGCTCGACGTTGACTTAAAAGAGTCTTGAGGACATTTGTCCGGTTTTAATGGCTCGATGTAGAGTCCAATCTATGATTTACATACTAATGCATTTTATTGCATATTTATGATAATTACATGCTCGAGTGTGTTGGTCATTCATCTGTAGTCATGTAATGTTATACTGTGTTGCATTGGATCCATAGGCACATAAGACAGTCTTATTTGACGGTCAAGTGGGTGGTACAGGGTTGGACACCAGGACTCATGTCTTATGACCTTGTCCTTTCAAGTGTACACTAGGAGGGCTGAGTCCGGTTGTGCTATTGTGACAATGGGTAGGTCATGATGGGCGTTTGGGGCCCCTGCCATGTCGGGGCAATGCCATGGTTGTATCCCCGTGCCGAGCCTTTGGTGATATTCTTGATAATATTCGCTTAAGGTCAGTTGTCTCTTTTGGTGTAGCATGAAAGGAGTCGTAGGGACACTTGGGCTTGTGTGTCATGAAATGTCATACGATTAACGTTGTATGAGTAGCATACTTTTGTGTTCCTCCACTCTCAACGGATACGGGTATCAGAAGAACACGACTGGGCTGAATCAGAAGAATCAAGTTCTGATGAAGAAGAAGTCGCTAATCTCTGCCTCATGGCTGAAATTAAAGAAGAAGTAGAAGAACCAACTGAAACTTCTATGAGATATATATCATCTCAGGTATGTATATCTACTAATCCCTCTCTACCTGAAGCAGAGAGAAGTCGCGCTATAGATATTATGACGATTGATCTATGCAATGCTCTAAACGGCAAAACTCTAGCCGAGAACAAAAATGTTGATTTAACTGAACAGCTAGAGAAATGTCATGAAAAGATCAGAGAACTGACTCTTTTAGGGGAAAGATTGAAAGATCAAGTCATTGTTAACAAAATCATCAGCATTAAACGTGAACAATCCATCGCTGCTCTAAAAGCAAAAAAGGCTACTGTTGAAGGATGGTGTAAATACTCAACAAAGATCACTGAGATTATAAGTGCTCCGATTCCTACCAGTGATATAACTATTCTTGGTTTTTAGAAACCACAGGATGAACCTAAAGAAGACAGTTCCATGCTTAAGTTTAGAACGTTTGTCTCTTCTATCCCTAACACTTCTCAAGCTCAATGCTCTTCTTCATCTTCTTCAAATCCCATCCCTGAGGAAATATCTAAAGACTCTAAGCCTGCAGATAAAGGAAAATCCTTTTTCCATCCTCAGAAGGCTACCAAGAAAGCAAAGCTGAAAGTTCCTTCTAAACTTTCAGTAAAACAATCTTCTAGCTCTGTGATAGAAATCTTTGATCTCTGTCCTCCAAAGCTAAAGATTTATCTTAAGCCTAAGAGATATGAAGAAATGAAAATTCCTCCCAGATCTCATACTAAAGGCATTCTTGGAGTTTCTTGTCTTCCTCAGCACTCATATGCTAAAGAATCTCTCTGCTCAGCATGTGAAAAAGGAAAACAAACAAAAGATAGTTTCAAGTCTAAACAAGTTTCCTCAGTGACAAGTCCTCTTCAACTCTTGCATATGGATTTGTTTGGTCATGTCAACATCCAATCAATAGCTGGAAAGAAATATACACTTGTCATTGTAAATGAATACTCACGTTACACCTGGGTTATCTTTCTTCTCTGCAAGAGTGATACTCCAGAAGAACTAATATCTTTTGTTAAAAAGATGGAAGTGCTGAATAATCTTACTTTTCATTCAATAAGAAGTGATCATGGAACTGAATTCAAAAACAGTTCTCTGAAAAAATTCTTTGAGAACAAGGGAATTTCTCATAACTTCTCTTCAGTAAGAACACCTCAGGAAAACGGAGTTGCTGAAAGAAGAAACAGAACAATCATTGAAGCTGTTAGATCAATGCACAACGATTCTCACCTCCCTACTCAATTTTGGGCTGAAGCTGTAAACACTTCATGTTTTACTCAAAACAGATCGCTTATAGTAAAGCGATTTGGGAAGACAGCTTATGAATTATTTCATGGAAGAAAACCATCTATCAGTTTTCTTCATATCTTTTGTTGTCAATGCTTTATCTTAAACAACAAAGCTCTACTTGGAAAATTCGATCCAAAAGCTGACGATGGAATATTTCTTCGATATTCCTCCATCTCCAAAGCGTACAGAGTTTTCAACAAGAAAAGAAAACTATAGAAGAAACCATTCATGTCACCTTTGATGAATCCCGGTCAGTAAATTCTAAACCTATCGCTGACAACGAAGAACTAAATTCATGGATGTTCTCTCATTACAGAGAAACAAAACCCTTCTTTTCAAACCATCAGTACTCTGACCCTCCTACTGTTGATGATGATCCAAACATCATACTTCCTAATGCTGAATCCAACTCATGGGTTTCAGCTGAGCCACTAAACACACTTCCTCCATCAGATCCATCTTCGTCTGAAAACCTCTCAGAAAACAATGATCTGTCTAACACTCAACAGTTGATAGATGATGAGCCTCAAGCTTCCTCATCAGTGAACATTCATATTGTTGATCCAACCTCTGAAATGAGCGATCATGCACCTGCTCAGCGATGGACCAGAGATCACCCCATAGATCAAATTCTGGGTGATCCCTATGCAAGTATTCAGACATGATGAAGTTCAGGTAATATCTGCCTTTTTGTCAACTTTATTTCTTTAATAGAACCAAAGAAGACTGATGATGCCCTCAGAGATCCAAACTGGGTCAGTGCTATGCAAGAAGAGCCGACTGAGTTCTCGCACAACAATTTTTGGAATCTCGTTCCTAGACCATCTGATAAAACTGTTATAGGCACCAAATGGGTGTTTAGAAACAAGTTAGATGAACATGGAATTGTAACCCGTAACAAGGCTCGACTTGTTGCTCAGGGATACAGACAAGAGGAAGGCATAGACTATGATGAAACCTTTGCCCCTGTGGCTAGGCTCAAAGAAATTTGACTCTTCTTAGCCTATGCAGTTTACAAAGACTTCATTGTGTATCAAATGGATGTAAAATCAGCGTTCCTCAATGGAAAGCTGAATGAAGAAGTCTATGTAGAACAACCACCAGGGTTTTATGACCCTAAGCATCCAAATTATGTTTATAAATTGGATAAGGCTCTCTATGGTCTAAAACAAGGCCCTCGAGCTTGGTATGACACTATCTCATCCTTTCTTATCTCTGAAAATTTTGAACGTGGAAAAATTGATAATACATTATTTTTCAAAAAGATAAAAGGTCATATTATTCTTGTACAAATATATGTCGATGACATCATATTTGGTTCTACTAACCCCATCTCTATGTACTCGCTTCGCTGAACAAATGAAGAAAGAATTCAAAATGAGTATGATGGGTGAGCTGACATATTTTCTTGGTCTTCAGATTAAAAAATCTGACAAAGGTACTTTTATCAGCCAAGGTAAGTATGTTAAAGATATGCTGAAGAAGTTTGATCTAACACAAACTTCAGCGATGAAAACTCCTATGGCACCTCCTCTGAAAACAAAGATCCATCTGAAAACCTGTTAATGTCACTACCTATAGAGGAATGATAGGCTCACTACTGTATCTAACAGTGAGCCGACCTGGCATCATGTACTCTACTTGTTTATGAGCACACTATCAATCTGAACCCAAGGAATCTCATCTGATCGTTGTTAAGCGAATTTTCAGATATCTGAAAGGGACTCCTAACTTCGGTCTTTGGTATCCCAAAGACTCAGGGTTCGATCTAACTGGATATTCCGATAGTGATTCTGCAGGTTGTAAACTCGATAGACAGAGCACTACTGGTGGATGTCAACTCCTAGGAGGAAAGCTGGTAAGCTGGACAAGTAAAAAGCAAAATTATGTGTCCACTTCCACAACTGAAGCTGAATATGTAGCCGCTGGAAGTTGTTGTGCTCAGGTCTTAAGGATGAGAAATCAACTATTAGATTATGGCCTTCAGCTATCAAAGATTCCAATCTATTTCGACAGCACTAGTGCTATCGCCATAGCAAATAATCCAGTACTACATTCAAAGACGAAACACATAGAGATCAGATATCATTTTATCAGAGATCATGTGATGAATGGTGATATTGAACTTCACTTTATTCCCACTGACTATCAGCTAGATGATTTATTTACCAAACCTCTTGATGAGACAAGATTCAATTTTCTCATCAGTGAGCTTGGAATGCTGAATCTTGAAGAGTAACTCTTCATCGTTCATGCATTATGTCAGTGATTCTAAGTTCCCTTTTATCACTCAATCTCTGAATAAATTTCTGACTCTCAGATATGTTCTCTTACTTTCCATCACTGAATATTCATTCAGTAAGTTGGTATTTCAAAAATAAAAACTTTAATCATTTTCTTTCTCCAAATGATTAAAAGCTTTTTGATAAACAAAATCTATCGCTGACATTTCTAATCAGTGATCCTTCTGAAATGAAAAATGTAATCTCTGAATTTTTATCAGGGATTCTTTAAAAAAGAAAAACCTATTTCTGACTTTTCTTCAGAGATAATTTCGAAAAGGACAAATGAAACGTTTTTCTCTCTCCTATGACGTCATTTGAACCGACAATCCACGACATGCCTTTTTTCTGACAAGTTCGTCCGTTGCCCTTCCATCCAATCAACTTCGTCAAACGTGTCCATGTCATGATGAGCAGTTGCTTTCCGGACTCACTCTCTTTCTCTCTCTCTCTACGTATATAAGGAATTCCTTTTCATATTTATCTCTTTAAGCATTCTGGAACTATTTTCAAGCAAGAATTCTCTCAAGGCATTTGAAGCAAACAAACTACTTCAAGCGATTTGAATCTTCTTCCTTTCAAGTTCAACATGTTACTTTGTTCTTCTTTTCTTCATAATTTTTTTTACAAAACCTAAATATGTTATATTATTATGGGTTTTTCACAAGATTTCTTAAATCTTAAAATCATTGTTTTTGATTTTTATGATTCAAACCTTTGATTGTCTTCATGTTCTTTCTTCTTCAAGAACAATGTTGTTCTCAAAATCATTAAAAATTTTCCTATGTTTCTTTCTGAAAACAGAAACTGATAAAATAATTTCTAAACCTTTCTATCTATATTTTTTCTCCTTTCCATATTCAGAAATGGCACAATCAGCTCTCAATGCTTCCAAGACCGTCATGTTTGCTCTCTCTGAATCTGAAATTCCCAAGAACAATCATCTTGCACGTTTGGACTTCGATGGTGTCAAATACCCACACCTGGTGGAAGCAGCTCAGTTCCTAAAGTAGTCATGTCTTGCTTACGCCATCACTGTGGATCCTAAACCATCCAAAACCCTTCTCCAATAGTTTTGGTTCACTGCTGACGAAACAACCATCACCAACAAGAAAGGTGACAAGGTTCCTGCTATCTCCTTCAGCACTGATTTAGGACCAGGTATGATGACTGCATACAGCCTGAGGAAGTCACTCTGATTTCCTGACAAACCCAAGGATGGATTCAATGCCCTTCCCAATCATGCTGAACTCGTCTAGTTTCTGGATGATATGGAATACTGTTGGGACAACAAGCCCCGCTCAACCATTCCCAACAAGAAGCTGACAAAGATCTTGAAGGCCAATATGCCTTCCCAACTTAACTACATCTTCTCACACATCATTCAATGTATGAGTGGGAAGAGTGGCTCACTGGATTAGGCGAGCAAAATTCAGCTCCAGATAGCTTACTCAGTGATCGCTGGAAAGAACTTCGACTATGCCACCACTATCTTTGACGATCTCAAGTCAAAGATTGAGAAGACGGAGAGGGATCCCAAGTTTCCCTATGTACGATTCATCTGTGCATACCTGAAGTTTCTTTATCCTGACACCTACCCCACTACTCATGATGGTTCTTTCGCCAAAGTGGGTCAGCGATTGTTAGAAGTCAAACCGGTCGACAACGAGGTAAGTATTTCTTCTCTTCGCTCCCGTCTCTCTCCACACTTCTTCTTCTTTAGTGTCCGCGTCGGAGGTTCCTTCTCCAGCTAACCCTGCCGCTAAAATCGCTTCAAAAAGACCATCAGCTAGTCTCTCTGGTCCTTCGAAGAACGCCAAATTGACTAAGGAGACTATAGCCCCTAGCTCAAGGCCTAAGGTAGTTTCTCAATAAACTACCTTAGATGGTTTTGTGGGACTCTCCTCCATATCTGCAGCTGTCATCACATCAACTGATCCAGTGATCACGGTCGCTGCCACAATATCAGTGACGCCACCATCCATACCAGTTCATCAACAAACTGAGGTAACAACCCAAATCCCAACTTCTTCTATCCCCATTACTCTTCCTCCCACTTTTTTGGTCTCTAACCCTCCATCTCTCATGCAACAACCTCAAGTTGCATTCATCGGACCTGATGCTTAAACCTTTGAAAGAGATATGCAATTTTTCAATATGTTTAAACCATCACGTATACCTAAACACACAAATCACCCTCCCATCTCTCCATCTAAGCCTGTTACTCAGAAACTAACTTTTCTTTCAGGTTCGAATATGGCAACTGTTGACTCTCATGTCAATAGTTTGGGTGTCAAGGTGGATTCTCTCACAACCTCCATCAACGGAACCACTAGCAATGTCAATACAGCTTGTGAAGAGCTGAAGAAGCTGACGGCTGCTTGCTCCTCGAAAGCTGAAGCCTCCCAGATCTCAACTCTTCAGGGAGAGTGTTAGAGCATAAATATATGTTGTTGGATGCAAGATCATGAAGACTGAAATTCAAAGTCATTTTGTAATAAAGTCAAAAGTCAATTTGTATTGTTTTGTAGCTAGGTATAAATAGTTTGTTTTTGTTTTAAGAGATATATGACTAGAGGAATTGTTAGTACGCAGAGAGAGTTTTTTAGAGAGAGAAACAAATTTGTTGAGAGAGAAATAGAGAAACAGATTGTAATCTTTTGAAATTGGAATTGAAATCAATCAGGTAGTGTAATCATCTTGTTTGTGTTTATTTGTTTGTAATTAGGAACTTGAATCAGGGACACACAATTGGTATCAGAGCAGATCCAGATTGAAATCATTCGAAAATTCAGAGTCGACACCGTTTTCTTGAGTTCTTGAATCAAATTTTGAGTAATTGTGCAAACTAGAGGTTGTATTTGGTATTGTTGTGTTCGTATTGTGTTTTAGAATGAGTTTGTATCATTTGATTTGAGTTTAGCACTGTAATTCTTAGTCAATTTGTTGAATTTGTTGGTTTTTGAGTCTCACGAGTTCGAACACTGTTTCATTGATCAATATGTTCATTTTTGTGAATTTTGTTGTAATTAGTTGGTAGAAATAGGTTCTAAAAGTGTTGTTGATCAATTTGTCAAAGTTTGAGTTTGTAATTCAAAGTCTAGATAGGATTTCAGACAGATCAGATCGATTTTTCATCTCAGATCTGAAGAACTCGCAAGGTGTACGAAGAACTCGCAAGTCTCATCACCAAGAACTCGCAGAGTGCTAAGTTTTTCGCAGAGTGTTCAGGGATTCGCAGAAATCAGATTTCTCTTGAGGCTTGTTGTTGAAAATTTCAAGTGCAGGATTCGTTAATGTGTTTATTGAGAACGTTCTAGCTTTTGCAGGCCTTTGTGTTGAGAATCCTTAAGGATTCGTATTGGTCTGTTTGTTATTCTCCAGGATTCGCAGAAGTCTTTTGTGCCTAGAATTCGCAGGATTCGTAGTTATTCTAAGAAATTCGCTTATATCTTTGAGAGAAAAGTTTTCGAAAATTTGTCAAGGATAGGATTCACAGGTGTAAGTATTGTGAAAACTTAAGGATTCGCAGGTGTGAGTTTTGCGAAAACTTAAGGATTCGTAGTGTTTCTTGCGAATTCTGTGTGTTTATGAATTCTGAGTCTCTTTGCTTGCAAATTCTTGATATGTTAGTGCTTGCAAATTTTTGAAGCTTGCAAATTTCTAAGGATTCGTAGGTTTGAGAGTTACGAACTCTGATGTTATTGATTGCGAATTATGTGGTTGTTTCTATCAACTTCCGAATTCTAAGCGTTTCAAAGCTTTTCTTGCGAATTTCTTACATCTTCTTGTAGTTTGCTAATTATGAACTTGTTGATTTTTGGAAATTGTGATTCTGAATCTCATTTCAAGTTTTTCTGTATTTTTTCACTTGATTTCTATTGGACTAACGGTCAGTTTCAAGTTTCTTATTGCATATTTTTCAAATAGGATGACTTCAAGGGAAGAACTTTCTTGGGACTGATTCAAAGCCTCCTGTTCTATTCCGAGGTGAATATGAACAGTGGAAGGATCGATACCTTGATTTTGTAGACCGGCACGCAAATGCAGAAAATATTCATTTGTCTTTCAAAGAAGGCCCGTTCAAGACTCCTACTACTGAAATTCCTGCTCCAAATATTGGATCAGATGATGATGAAATTCATACAAGGACAATTCAGAAAGAAACTGTTCAGCTCACTCATGCTCAGAAAAAGCGGTCAGAAGCTGATAGACAAGCCAAATCTCTTTTGCTATAGAGTATACCTAATGAGATTTATATCAAGATTGACAGTTACAAAGATAATGCCAAGTTAATGTGGGATCAATTACAGAAAATGATGTTGGGTTCAAAAGTAGGAAACTAGTTGAAGATACCTAATTGCATAAACAGCTACGAAGAATTCAAAGCGAAGGATAATGAGATCTTGGAGGACACGTATGAACGGTTTGTTCTTCTTTTGAATGAGCTGTCAAAGAAAAAGGTTAAAAAGGAGCAGATTGAGAACAACGTGAATTTTCTCAGCATCTTACAACCCAAGTGGAAAAAGCACACTCGTCGAATGAAGCAGATGAAAGATTTGAGTGAGATTCCACTACATGAGGTCTATGAGACGTTGAGACAGAATGAGAAGAAGTGGAAGAGAAAAGAGCTGAGAAAAAGAAGTCTGAGAAAATGCCCGATCCCATAGCATTTGTAGCTGGAGAGAATGAGAAAGAAAAGAAAGAGAAGAAGAAAAAGAAGAAGATAGTTATTTCTAGCTCAGAGTCTGATTCTGAATCTGATGGTGATGATGGAGAAAACCTCAAGTAGGCAATGCTTTTACTGACCCGAGCTTTCCAGAAAAAGTTCTACAAGAAACCAGGGTCAAACTCACAGAGGTATTCTTCTACAGGATAAAAGAATCATGAGCATAGAGAAAGGGTTGAGGGTAGACCGTTTGAAGAGACTAGAGTTGTTGAGAAAAAGCCCGAAGAGGTGAAGAAGTATGTGAATGATTATACAAGTACTGAGAAGAAAGCTAGTGATCTGATCAAATGCTACAACTGTGGCAAGGTTGGACATTTTGCAAAAGATTGTTGGAAGCCAAAGGTACGGAATTCAGAATATTACAAGAACAAAATGCTCTTGGCCAAGCAACAGGAAGCTGGCAAGGCATTAATGGCTGAAGACGAATATTGGTTAGATCATTCGGATGTCGAGGAAGAGATAGAAGAATAAGCTCATTTATGCTTAATGGGTAAAGAAGATAAGCATGATGATTCTGAAGATGAGACATCTGATGAGGTAATGAACTTAACTGAAAATGATTTTATGACCAAAATTGAAGCCATGATGGTCGAACTTCAAGACCTTCAATCGAAACTGAAAAAGGAAAAAGACAGAGTTGCCAGGAGAAATCAAAAGATATTTGAGCTCAATAAGTCAATTATTGGGAACAAAGATTTAATTGATTCTCTACGTAAATCTGCTTTTGATTTTAAACAGGAAAAAGATTGTTTTGAAAATAAGATTTCTGATTTTGAAGCTAAAATTTATAAGTCTGGTTTAGAAAATAAAGAATCTGTTCTAAAAGTTCTTAAATTGCAGGCTGAAAACAAGAGTTTGTCTAAGAAGGTAAATGGTTTGGAAGCTAAACTTCATGCTATAGGCCAAACAGATCAAACTATTTTTCTAAATGCACCCAATGAAGAGGCTGATATTAAAGAGAAATGGGGACTCGGTTATGATAACCCCCATTACTTAAAGAAAGCCATCATAAAACAACCAGCGTTATATAATTTGATTTTCTTGTTGCTGCTGGTAAATATCCTCATTTAAAACCCAAATTTGTGACCAAATTACCAGATGAAGTTGAGGCTAAAGAAACTGAAAATAGAAAGAATGTAAAGAAAATGCAACTACCATTTTGCTATGATAGGCTGGATGATAGTTATCTTTCTAACACACCAAAAGTTCTTTCAACTGATTATTTTGCTAGCTATTCTATTTCAGAGATGGAAGCAAAACCTGCAACTACAAAAGTTTATGTTCCTCCACTCATTCTAGAAAGCAAAATAATTGAGCTTCAAGAAGTTTTATCTGAAGAAAGAATTTTGGTAGATATAGAACAAAGTGTATTTTCAATTGTGTTCAAGAACACTGTTTTTCAAAATAAATCTACAAAGTGTTCTAATTTTTATAAAGCTCCTCAAACTTCAACTGATAATTTTGATGTCTTATTTGCGTCTGCAAATGATTTTCTTAATTCTGATGATGGGTGTGTAGAAAAAATTGATATGTTTGACTTCAATGCTCCACTTCCAGATCATTCTACTTTTGTTATTAATGGACAAACTTTACCAAGTGTTTATGAAAAAGGAGAATCATCAACTAAGGTTGGTGAATCAATTTCTGTGAATGCTGATTACTATGACAAGGGTAAGAAACATAAGAAACAACGTTCACATAAAATAAATAACACTGGTAAACACAAGAAAATCCAATCTCAGAAATCCGATTTTCCTAACAAATCTAAATTTTTTGTTTCAGATCTAAGAAATGTAACACCCCGAATTTTGAAAAGCACCATTTCAAGTTAATACAGAAATCAGTAGCCTTAAAGGGGAAAAATAAGATTTTTGATTTTGGACTTGAATCCTAGATTTTATAGTCTTGATGGATAAATGATTCAATTACGAGTCCAACGGTTCTTTTTGGAGCAAAACGGAGCTATAACGAAGAAGTTACGGCCAAAACAGTGAAAGAGAAGAAAACCAGGGGAAGCGGGCGACTTATGCCGCGACTTAGGGTCGCGAGATAAGTCGCGAAATCCCCTGGTCGAGCTAAAAACCGATTTTCAGCCACCAAACTTCATTTCTTCATATCTTCTTCATCCCAACTCCGTTTTCAGTGATTCAAGTTGCTATGGTTTCATTTTTGAGAGCTTGTCAAGGTTAGATGGTTAGTTTTGGGAAATTATAATGGTGGATTGGAAGCTAAGACCAAGAGCTCATCATCATCATCTCCATCTTCAAGAATTTTGGGGATTTCTAGGTTTTTATCAAAACCTAAATGGTAAGTTCATCCCTTCCACTTCCAAACTTCTTTATGGGTTATAAATGCTCGATGGATGTCAACCTAGTGTTTGATTCCTCTAACTTCGTTTTGAAAGATTTTGGGAGTTTTGGGTCAAAATTAGGGTTTTGCCCAAAATAGAGATTTGGATGATTAAGTGTTTGGGGAATGTTTCTATCTGGTTGGTTATATGTTTTGATGGTTGGAAACTTATGGATCTAGGTTTTGGAAGTTTTGCTTGGAGATTCAAGTTTCTTCAAAGGAGCTCAAAGCGGGGTAAAATCAAGATTTAGCCTAAATCCAGCGAGGTGAGTTCAAGTTGATTTGTGAAAACGGTGTACATGCCAAAATGGTTATTTTAAAGTATTTTACATCTTACATGAAATTGTTAACTGCTGATCAGTTTGGTTATTTTGAAATTGTTTAACTTTATAAACTTGTATAACACACATTCTTGTGATTTTTGGACATTTTGATAAATGAGTCATAAATGTGTGTGTTTGGTAACTTATTGCATAAATGAGATTATTTGGTTAAAAGGCATTTTAGTGTTGTTTGGGGTAAAAGGTTCAATTTTGTGTTATGGGGCGTTTTGAAAGGATAAGGAACATAAATCTATTTGGAAAACCTTTTGACCCGACTTAACTGTGTTGGAGTCCATTCGAGTATTTTGGAGCGTGTGATTTCATGGTATGGGTCGAGTGGGTCTATTATTTGGAAAATGTAATCTTTGGTCAAAAAGAGGTTTTGAGCATTTTGGCTCGATGTCGTATTAAAGGAGTCTCGAGGACACTTGTCCAGTTTTATATGGCTCAATGTAGAGTCCAGTTATGACGTATGTATTAATGCGTTGTGATGCGTATTGAGGTTGGTTACGGACTTGAGTGCTCTGGTCATTCATGTTTAGTCCGGGAAGGTTAGACTGTGTTGCAATGGATCCAGAGGCACGTGAGTCAGTCTGTTTTGGGATGGTCAATTGGGTATTGCGTGGTTGAACTTCGGTACCCATGTTTTATGACCGGAAACTTTACAAGTGATCGCTAGGAGGGTTGAGTCGGCTAGTGCTATCAGAATAGTAGGCGCTAGGACCTCCGCCGCTTGAAGTAATGCCTGGGAGGTAGTCTATAAGTGTGCCGGGCCTTCGAGATGGAGTTCTTCGGAATGATCCATCAAGGTCAATTGACTTGGGGTGACACTTGTAAAGGAGCGTAGGGACACCGGGCTGTGATGTCGGGAGGTGTCATGCGATTAACGTTGCATGGGTGGTATACTTTTATGTTTCCTCCACTCTCAACAGATACGGGTATCCCCCGTTGTCAACTATCAGTAATTTAAATATAAAGATGTTTTACTGTAGTGTCATTTGTTCTATATGGTCGACAATGAATGAGAACCTTAATATTGGACCTCCCTCCTCGTATATTAAGGTTTGAATGAAATATGTCGTCCCCGTGTTTTGGTATTTAGATTCCTTTTGTTATGGTCGCGTGAGTTTTGGGCTAGTGTCGGTGTTTTCGGACGTACGGTATATATGGTTTTGAAGTTGATTTTTGGGGTGTTTTGGAATATAACGTTTTATCCACGTTTCTTGAATGGGAGTCGGTTCACATGCATGTTTCGAGTTAATTTAAATTACAATCAATTTATAAAGCATGTTTGAAATAAGATGTTTATCTTTGAAAGCGCATGACATTGAAAAGAGTTGTTTCTATGTTTTACGGTGCATCAATTGAAAAATCATGTTTTAAGAGTAGTTTGTCTTTTAAAAGTATTTACTCATGTTAAAACTCTTGAGCTCACTAGGCGTTAAGCCTAACCTTTTTATTTGTCGGCATGTGCATCAGGTTCCAGGTGTGGGTTGGTTCTAGCAATTCTATGAGAGATGTGCTTAGTCTTTCGCGAGTGTAAGTATTTGGTGAAGTCTTCCGCAGTTTGGAGATAGTGACTTCTATTGGGTTTTTGTAGCACCCGTCCGTATTATAGACCTTATGTATAGAATGAATGTGTGTATTGAGGTTAAATCTTAGATTGTGATTGCAGATGAATCAATTACTGATGTATTTAAAAAATTTTAAATTAGTTGCTATTTCCAGTTTGAGGGTGTTACAAGAAAGAAAAGGTCGGAAGAAAGATCTGAATGGCGACTTAAAAGGAAAAGTGATGAAAAGAAAGAATCAATTTCTGATAATTCTTGTAATAGATCAAATAGTAGTATGTCTGATATAGTTGGTTCTGTTGCTTCTACTAATAAAAACCTTGAAATTCTTACAAGAGATATTCTATAAAGCAATTGTTCCGATTATCTCCTACTACTACTACATCTTATTTTTATCAGTGGAATGATTTCGCTTATCATCATAATTCTAATGATTGGTTTGGATCTTATCATGTTTATTCTTCTAAATCAAATGTTTTAAGAGTTTTCAAAAGAAAAGAGGATCCATATTTAAATGGATACCAAAATCTTGTGCTAATACGTTAGGACCCGTTTTTAAATGGGTACCTAAAATTGTTGTTCCCTGATTTCTCTTGCAGACCCGTCATATGTGGTATTTGGATAGCGGCTGTTCCAAGCATATGACTAGGCAAAAGGATTTATTGTCTAATTATACAGAGAAATTCAGTGGAAATGTACGTTTTGGAAACGACTAGTTCTCACCGATCTTAGGATATGGTGACATCATTCAAGATAAGCTGACGATAACGAAGGTGAGTTATGTAGAAGGTTTAAGGCACAACCTGTTTAGTATTGGTCAGTTCTGCGACACAGGGTTAGAGGTAAATTTCAAAGCTAAGAGTTGCTCGGTGCGAACTGAAGACTGCAAAGAACTCTTAGTTGGCACTCAAAAGTCCAACCTCTACACCATCAATCTTTCAAAAGTTCAGAATGACAATCAGGTTTGCTTACTGACAAAAGCTTCGATGCAACAAAGTTGGCTTTCGCACCGAAGGCTGTCACACCTGAATTTTCGTTACATTAACAAGCTGGTCAGTGTAAAGTTAGTGAATGGACTTCCTGAGCTTAAGTATGTGAAAGAACACTTGTGTGCAGCATGTGAAAAAGGGAAGATGAAGAGAGCCCCACATAAACCGAATTCTGAACAGAGTACCAATTCTCCATTAGAGTTGTTGCATATGGATCTCTGTGGTTCGATGCGAACGCAAAGCTTAGGCGGAAAGAAATATGTTCTAGTTATCGTGGATGACTATTCGCGATACACGTGGGTTAAATTTCTTCGATCAAAAGATGAGACACCAGAAGTACTCATTACATTTCTGAAGACGATCCAGGTGAATCTGCAGAAACCAGTCAAGCTTCTCAGAATTGATAACGACACAGAGTTCAAAAACAGAACTGTTGAAGAGTATCTTGAATCGGTCGGGATATCACATCAATTCTATGCTTCTCGTACGCCAGAACAGAATGGAGTAGTCGAAAGGTGAAATCGAACGTTAGTCGAGGCCGCTCGCACTATGCTCAACCAATCAGACTTACCTCTATTTTTATGGGCAGAAGCTATTTCGACTTCATGTTATACTCAAAATCGTTCCATGATACACCGTAGATTTCAAAAGACTCCGTATGCGTTAATCAATAACCGAACACCTACTATCAAATATTTTCATATATTTGGGTGTAAGTGTTTTGTGCTAAACGACAGATAGAGTCTGAACAAGTTCAGTGCTAAGGTAGACTAGGGCATCTTCATTGGATATTCTTCTACATCTGTTGCATATCGTGTAAATTTGAAGAAGTCGAAGACTGTTATCGAGAGCATAAATGTCACACTTGATGAGGAGATGGCTTCTGAACAAGTCAGTTCAGAACTCGTGATAACCGGAGTGCTAGCTTCTGGGCAACTCAGTTCAGAACCTGTATCTGAAAAGAACAAATCAGATGAAGCATCATCATCTACTAATCATTTATCTGGTTTAGATCTTTTATTTGAACTATTTTATGATGAATTTCTTGGTTCTAATGTGCATAAACCTGTTGTGGTTGACAGGATGGAAGATTCAACGATCACTCATCCGACCACATCAGATGTATCCACTGAATCAAATTCCCCGATTCAGAAAGAAATTCCAGTTCAAATGCCTACTCCAATAGTTGAAGTTGTATCTACTAATGAAGAGCCAGAAGTTACTGAATCAGTAGGATGTACTGTAAGGACAGATCAACAGACTGAACAAGTTGTTTCTACTGAAACTTCTGCACCAATTACTTCAACTGAAATCCTCCCTCATGATGTTCAAACTGAAGAAGCTGATAGTGGATTCTTGGATGATAATCATGATCACTCTTCATCTAATCCACTCCCTCATGAACATCGCTGGACCAAAGAGCACCCTCTACACCAAATCATTGGACATCTAAACAAGCCGGTGCAAACTAGGTCAACAACTTTAAATCAATGTCTGGATGACTCATTCCTCAGCAAGATAGAGCCTACTCGTGTATCAGAAGCTCTAGCTGATTCGGATTGGGTGTCTGCTATGCAAGAAGAGTTAAACCAATTCGAAGCCCTAAAGGTCTGGAGA
The DNA here is from genome assembly GCA_954870635.1 of Arctium minus. Taxonomy (NCBI): domain Eukaryota; kingdom Viridiplantae; phylum Streptophyta; class Magnoliopsida; order Asterales; family Asteraceae; genus Arctium; species Arctium minus. The sequence continues at coordinate 81,872,318 of OX941090.1, read as the reverse complement.
TTAGTGTCAAAACAAGAAGGAAAGACTGTTATCGGTACTAAATGGGTATTCAAAAACAAGAATGATGAAGATGGTATTGTAATTCGAAACAAAGCAAGACTTGTTTCCAAGGGATATAGGCAAGAGGAAGGCATAGATTACGATGAGACTTATGCTCCAGTAGCGCGTATAGAGGCAATCCGCATGTTTCTAGCCTACGCTGCTCACAAGAACTTCACAGTCTATCAGATGGATGTGAAGACTGCTTTTCTGAATGACATTCTTAAGGAGGAAGTCTACGTATGTCAGCCAGAAGGATTTGTAAATCCAGATAAGCCAAATCATGTCTACATCTTGGATAAAGCTCTTTATGGTCTGAAACAAGCACCTCGCGCCTGATATGATGTTTTATCTCAATTCTTGGTCAAGTCAGGTTTCTCAAAAGGTAAAGTCGATACCACTTTATTCATTAAAAAGGAAAAAGTCGATATCATTCTTATTCAAATATATGTTGATGATATAATATTTGGCTCTACAAATCCTAAATATTGTAAGAATTTTTCAAACCTCATGGTGTCTAGATTTCAAATGAGTATGATGGGAGAGATGAATTTCATTCTCGGATTACAAGTAAAACAGTTTTCAACGGGGATTTTTATAAACCAAGCAAAGTACATTTTTGATATTCTTCGGAAGTTCAAAATGGAAAATTGCAAACCAATTGGAACCCCAATGGAACCAGGTACTAAGATTAGCACTGATCCTTCGGGAAAAGTGGTTGATGTTAGGACTTATAGAGGAATGATAGGTTCTTTAATGTATCTTACTTCAAGTAGGCCAGATATCATGTTTTCAACATGCTTGTGTGCAAGATATCAGACTGATCCTAAAGAATCTCATTTGGCTGCTGTCAAACGACTTTTTAGATATCTGAAGGGGACTGCAGATCTTGGTCTATGGTATCCTAAGGATACAGGGTTTGAACTAACTGCTTATTCAGACGTAGATCTTGCTGGATGTATGTTAGACAGGAAGAGCACGTCGGGTCATGTTCAATTTCTTGAAGACAAGCTCGTTAGTTGGGCGTCAAAGAAACAACTTTGTGTTTCCACTTCGACTGTTGAAGCTGAGTATGTAGTTGCTGCCAGTTGCTGCTCTCAGGTATTTTGGATGAGGACACAACTTCGAGACTATATATTCAAGTTTGACAAAATACCGATATATTGTGACTCGAAGAGCGCCATTGCTATATCAGCTAATCATCTGCATCATACTAAAACAAAGGACATTGATGTCAGGTATCATATTATAAAAGATAATGTAGAAAAAGGTACAATAGAACTTTACTTTGTAAAAACTGATTATCAACTTGCAGATTTGTTTACCAAACCTTTAGATGAAAAGAGATTCAATTTTCTTGTATATAAGCTTGGTATGCTAAATCTGAAGACCTAATCAGTAATTACCTATTAAAGTTTCTTTTATTGTTATTTTTCATCATTTCTTTATCATTAATTCTGAAAGAATACCTGCACTTTAACATGTTGTTCATGTTCTCAGGGGGAGTGATACAAGACTTTAAGATGATCAATATTATTTTGAGGGGAGTTTATAGAATTGTTGCATTTACTTGATTGTTAAATTTTTGTGATGCATGAATTTAGGGGGAGTCTATGAGTACAACAAAAAAGAGTAAGGATATGATTTCTGATTATTTCAGATCAGAACTCGTTCATTCAATGTTTTATTGCTTTATGTTATTTTTATTTTTCCATAATTTTGTGAATAAAGTTGCTTTGACATGACTTTGAGACTTGTGCAAAATGAGAGAAGCTATCAAGATCATATCTTTATGACTTCAGCTGACTTCATGAGATTTAAGACTACACGAAAAGGTTAATTTCTTATCTTAATCTCATATATGGTTGAAATAAGGACAACTTTCAATCAAAGAAAACATGTTCTTAAATGTTCAAACCACTTCCTGATTCTTAAATAGATTTCATGAATTGGAAGTGTGATTTTAATTGTTTTCATTTTACTTGTGCTTCAACGCTTAACAAACTGTGTGTTTCCAAAGATAAGTACTTGCGTCTTGTCTTTTCCATATACTTTCAAATATTCACATACACCGGTTTGACTTATTGTTCAAGTTGTTCTTACCATGTCTCAAATTTGAAACATATTTTTCGATGGTAAGACACCCCGCTTGTACTTCAAAGAATTTTGAGCGTAATTTCATTTCAAAACGTTCATTTCAAGAATGTATGTATTTTGATTCATATGGACAATATCTATTATTCTTGACCATAAGCCTTGATTGCTATATCATTTGATTATGATCATTTTCATACAATGTCAGATGTTCAAACAAGTCCCTTGCATTCATATCTATTCATTCATATCTTCGATGTTTAAAATGCTTATATCTTCATGATTATATTCTGAGCATCCAAACATCTGACTTCTATTTGCATTTTAACTGTTCAAGTTAAACCATTTTAAGCAACATATGCTTTATAGGAACATATTGGTTCTTTGTGGTAGGACTTAAATGAACTTTTATGGATACACGTTAACCAGTGTTTCCTACCCAAGAAGTTAATCCATAGTGATTGAGTGTGAGGAGTCAAAAAGAAATGAGTGTGGGTTGTGCGTTGAGGTAAAATGAAAAAGAGAGTTTGGTTAGAAGCGAGCTAAATGTTAAAAAGATAGAGGGTGAGTAAACAGAGTAAAAGAATATCAAACTCTGTACTAACTACTTTCTGAGCCGGGTAGCCACATTACTAATGTTTAACAATTCTTCATGAACATTATTGAAATAAACAAATAACCCATGCCAACTCTTGTTAAAAACCCCACCGACCACTCATTTTCTTCTCAAAAAGAAAATGTTTCATATTTTTAAGAGGATGCAGCATATAATCTATCTGATTTTCATTTGGAAAATCTGGATATTTAAAAAGAAAGAAGTCTGCCCCACCTTCGCACTTCAATCATGCACATTGAGTTTGTGTTTATCTACTGTTGTCTCAGCGGTTTACAAAATTTTGAGCCTTTATAAGCAATCATCTGTGCTTAATTCTTTCTATCACTTGCACAAACACACAAAGAATTTGTTTTCTTGTCATAACATTCATAGAAATTGCCTTTGTGGTGTTTCGATGATTGAATGGAAGCCCTGGGGGAGTGAACATAACAAAAGCTCCTTTATAATGTGTATTTGTTACACACAGTGACTTTGTGTTACTGACAGACATTTTAACTGATTCATTTGTTGATTCAGGTGTTACCTTTCTTATTTGTCTGGATTTAAAAAGATCTAGATGAATATATTGGTGACTTGACAGTGAATCAGAGGCTCAGTTCATTAGATCAGTGATCATAATTGATAAAGACATTTCTTGGGATAAGTTTTGATGTTATAGATGCTCTATTCATCAAAAAGGGGGAGATGAGTTAAAGAAATGTCAGATTCAGAACTTTCAGAGTTAAAGAATTGTTTGAGATCAAAGGATGTTTGTGAAAGAAGGATGTAATGTCAAAGATTTCTAAAGGTGTGCTGAGATTTTTTCTTTGAAGATTAGTTGTTAAAGCAGTCCGAGCTAATTCTGAAGATGATTTCTTTCCGGAGTCTGAAAGAGTTTTGTGATAGTTTTGGGGAAGATTGTTAATATTTTTTCAAAGACAGACTTGGAAAGAATACAGTCAAAGAATGGGAAGATTGCATTGTTTGTTGTTACAAAAGAAATGAAGTCTAAAGAGGATACTTGAGTTTGCACAGATTAAATCAAAAGGGGAAGATGTTATTGCTAAATATTTGTCAGATGATCTTGAATCCAAAGGGGGAGATTGTTAGAGCATAAATATATGTTGGATGCAAGATCATGAAGACTAAAGTCAAAGTCATTTTGTAATAAAGTCAAAAGTCAATTTGTATTGTTTTGTTTCCTTGTTTTGTAGCTAGGTATAAATAGTTTGTTTTTGTTTTAAGAGATATATGACTAGAGGAATTGTTAGTACGTAGAGAGAGTTTTTTAGAGAGAGAAATAGATTTGTAGAGAGAGAAAGAGAGAAACATATTGTAATCTTTTGAATTTGGAATTGAAATCAATTAGGTAGTTTAATCATCTTGTTTGTGTTGATTTGTTTGTAATTAGGAACTTGAACCAGGGACACACAGAGAGTTTGTCAAAATCAAGGAGGACCTAGTCGTCAATCAACAACAAACTCAATCTCTCAGCAAGGACGTCCAGGATCTATCTACAAAGATTGATTCCTGCACATCAATCCTACAACAGGTTCTCGACAAGCTGAATGCACCAGCTCCGTCACTCACTCCTTCTTTAACAGAGGCTGATCGCACCTCTCTGAATGTAGTTGTTGAATTTATTCATCAAGCTATTTCAGACATCCCTGTGATTGAAGGTCGTCTCGAACGTCTGGAGGCTGAAGTCCGTTCGTTGGCCACTGCAAAAACTACCTCTCGCCCTGAAGACCTCTCCCTCAATGATAATGACAAAGAGGGGGAGAAAGATGATGAAGCAGAGGAAGCAATTGCTGAGGTTCACTCGGAAGAACCTCCCTCTCATGTTGAGGGAGAGAAGGTTGCTGCAAAAGCCCCTCCATCTTCTTTGTACGATCAGGTATTAGTAGAAGAAGAAAAGGAGGAGGATGAAGAAGAGGATGAAGATCTTGATCTTCAGGATCAATATGATAAAGAGCAACCTCAAGACGATGATGACGACGATGAAGAAGACCAGTCTCTATGGTTTTCTGCAGCTAACACATCATCAGTGATAGCTTTGAAAGAAGTTGTCACAGCAGGGGGGAGAAATGAAACTTCTTCACGAACATCCCTTCCCAAAGCAAACCAAAGGGTTCAGCTGTTGAGGGAAGCCTGAAAAGTGTTTCACTATCTGAGGGGGAGAATCCTTCTCAGGTATGCCTCTCACTTGTCCCTATATCTTTCTATAAATCCTCAACCCCTGTTTCTTTCTAGCCTTTATCTTTCTTCTTCCCAACAAACACTAACTTTTTTATCTATTTCTGACCAGACAGTTATCTCCCCTGCTTAAGGGAAAGGAACTTCAAATAATCCCAGCGTCTATAGATGATGAATCAATAATCCCAATCTCCTTAAATGAGATTGATGAGCAAGAAGAAGAGGAAGAAGCCCTGCACCATCCAGGAAGGCCCTCAAGACCATCTCACTGGTCTGAGGAAGAGATGAAGAGAAGAACAGAGATGATCTCTCATCTAGAGAGTCAACGACTGAAGGTCCCTCTTCAAATAACTTCTATTGAGCTTGATTTCCTGACCGGAACAGAAATTGAAGAATTTGTCAGAGCTGAGAAATTGATAGCTGATTGTCAAAGAGATGCTTCTCTAGCTCTCAAGGTTCAGTCCTCTCAAGTCAAAGACAAGAAGCTGAAAAAGAATCCAGTGGAAGTCCAAGCTGCTTTACTGAAAGAAATTGAAGAGGAGCGCTCAAAAGAACAAGCGGTCAGCAATAACATTGTCGAATGGTGCAAACATAAAGTCGACTATCGCTCCGACCCATTAAAGATATCAGTTGTTGTCATCTCTAGGAGAAAGAAGAAGGACCGAACTTCTGTAACAATGGAGATAACCAGAGAGGATGGAAGCTCGAAGGCTATGTTTGTTTCAAAGCTTGAAAACTTCGGCTACATGGAATGGCTAGAGTTCAAAGATGCACTGAAGAAATCTAAATCAACCTACATAGGCTATGTCGAAGGCATCCTAGAATCCCTCATCAACAGAGTCACTGTTGTGTTAAAGGTACCATCTGCTCTTTCTTCTAAGCCGAGGCAACTCAAAAGAAAGCCTGTCTCCTCCTCATCTGAGAATGTTGCTATTATCAGAAATGACACCTCCATCAAGTTTTCAAAAGAAGCTCTGTTTGGTACTCCTCCTGATCTCTCAGTCCTAGATCTATCTCTGCCTCCTGGTGGACCATATCTTGCAGGACAAGTCATATTCCAAAGAGTCTCTAAGATCCCTATCTATCCTCTTGGAATCTTCTTCAGAGACGATGAGGAACAACTCAGATTCCAAAGAGTCACTAAGATCCCTATCTATCCTCTTTGTCATCTCAAGGATCTCTTGTGCTTATGGTGTGACTTCTCTCCTTTAGCTGAATCGATCAAGGCAATCATTAGTCAAGAATCTTCAGATCGAAGGCAAAGAGGAGAAGAAATATCTGACTACATGATTAATCTTCCTAAGTCTTCTTTATATAGCTGATAGATTAGTTTCCTATTTCTTGTAATCTATTAGTTATACTTACAGTAGTTAGTTCTTCACTTGTACTTTACATTTTTCATATCTTGTAATTCCTTCTTTGAATTAATGAAAATTTTAGTGAAGTACTTAACCCTATCAGTATTGTAAAAGATCCCTCAAAATAATAATTGGGACATGTATGTTATGAGTCCTGATTATTCCTTATTTTGAATTATAAAGTAATTTTCTTCAGTTACTTTGTCATTATCAAATAGGGGGAGATTGTTGATCCAAACTCTCTCAGTGATTTGATAACGACCCTCTTTTATACTTAGTGAAAATTACGTTTATTAATATGTATTAGTGTTTCACCATCAGTGATCATACCGAGTCTGTTCAGTTATCACTGATGATCTTTCTTGTTAACATTCATATGTATTAGTGTTTCACTATCAGTGATCAGACTGAGTCTGTTCAGTTATCGCTGAAGGTTTCAAATGTAAACAACTAACGTAATCCCTGAAGACAAGTTTCACATCAACAAGATGTTCATAGCTGAATTGAAGACAAAGTTGCTCAACAAAGACAAGTATACTAGTGACCTGATGCAGATATTAGTGAAGCAAAGACGACTCTACTTATATGCGAAGAAACCTGAGGAAAAGCTTCAACGATAGCTGAACTTCTTTGTATCTCTGAAAGAAGAGATATTCAGCGATCGATGATCACTTAGCTTATGCCTCAAGTCTCTTTTGTCTTTCCTTACACACCCAGTACTATGTGTCAGAACGAACATACCTCTGCCACAAATCGTACAACAACTCTGTCAACTACACTGTTCATGATACGACCGAAAGCATGTCTCCCAAAGTCAAACTCTCAAAGCCAATCAATGAATGACACGTGTAAAGTGCCCTGCCATGCATTTAATGCATTGGGTATAAATAGAAAGATTACCTCTCCATCTGAGAATACTTCTTGAACCTTTATCTTTCTATAATATAGAAATCCTTGTTTTCTATACTCTCAAAATCTCCCATTCTCTATCTTCTAGTGCAACCTTCTTAGCGTTTTCTTAAGTTTGTTTAGATTGAGTTTTACTTGTAGATCCTAGTATAGTGCAATCACGAACAATAATCAATAATGAAGAACAATAATATAGCCACAACCTCTAGTCATATGATTAATATTCAAGAAAGAGTTTAGGTTTACAGAGAGAATATCTGATCAGTAAATGTAAACCTATTGACTAGAGAATTATGAATAATGAGACTTAAACTTCTAAACTCTCTAAAAACTGAATAATGAACTAAAATACGCCTTATATATGGCGCTTACAATATTAATGGGCTTTATGGGCTTTGGGCCCAATTACAAATAACTTTCTAATAATTACAAATCAAACCCTTTATAAATGCTTTATACCACTTTCAACACTCAGAACTTTAAGTCCTAACAATCTCCCCCCTAAAGTTGAATAAGACATTTATCTTCTTAAAAACTGCAGGTATAGATCTTCTTTAAATCTTCAGGTTTGATCTTCTTTCCCTCTTGAATCTTTGAAGAACTTTGGTGTTGCATGTCTTCTTGTCTTTCCACGCTCCCCCTTGAATAAAGCTCTTGGTCTTCATAGATTCAACTTTGTAACTAGATTCAATATACAATAACCTCGACTGAATGCACTCTCAAGCAGCTTTTAACTGTAGAAACTCAACACATCGGATCAGGACACAAGAAAGATAATGTGCGAGTAACGCGACATTCCACGGTGCATATTCAGTTTAAAACAAAGAATTTGTCTTTGAACCGCGAGTTGAATTTCATCTTAAGAACTTGTTTCAATCATCTCATAGGAGGAACAAACTTATAGCAGACACCACATGATACGGGATAGAAGAAATGCAATAAAAATATTTTCTGCTTAGCTGCAATCTTTGTATCCAAAGGCTTTTCAACCTCAGATTTAAGATTTGACTTTGAAATTGAACTTTGTAAATCTCTCCCCCTTTTTGATGATTGTGAACATCATGATCATCAAAACTCTTCAATTTCAACACATTCTTTGATCTCACCTTTATGATAATTTGACATTCTCCGCCCTTTGATCTGAGTATCCGTCAATTCATGAAATGTATATATCCAAATCTTTTCAAATTCAGATATAATAGGAATTGTAAACCTGAATCAACAAATGATACAGTTAGTATGCCTGTAAGTAGCACAAAACCACTTTGTACAACGGATGTACTTTGGAAAAGAGATTTTGTGATATTCACTCCCCAGGGCTTCCATTCAATCATTGAAAATCCACAAAGGAATTTTCTATGAATGTTATGACAAGAAAACTCATTCCTTGTGTGTACGTGCAAGTGTAGAATGATTGAAGCTACTTAGCTTTCTCAGGCTCAACAATGTGTAAACTGTTGAGACAACAACATATATTACACGGACTCAATGTGCATGAAAGAGGTGCGAAGGTTGGGAAACTTTCTTTCTTTTCAATATCTAAATCTTCCGAGTGAAGACTAGATAGCAGATATGTTTCGTCCCCAAAGAAAATGAAACATTTCTTTGTTAAGAAAGAAACGAGTGGTTGGTGGGCTAAAAACAAGAGTTGGCATGGGCTCACAACATGTTTCAATGATGGTCACCAAAGAATGTGAACCAATCAGAAGATGTGGCTGCCCGGCTCAGAAAGTGGTTGGTACAGAGTTATGATATTCTTTTAACTCTGTTCTCACACCCTCTTTCTTTTTAACATTAAAGCTCACTTCTAACCAAACTCTTATTTACATCTTACCGCTCAGCACAATGAGAAAAACTCAACCGGATGAGTTATCTCCCCCACTCTTTGATTTAAGACCCCCACCCCTCAATCACTCAAGGATAACTTCCGGGGTAGGAAACACTGGTTAACGTGAATCCATAGAAGTTCTATTTAAGCTCACACATGAATCCCATGTAAGTCCTAAAAAAATTGCTCAACAGTTTAACTGAACAATTAAGTACAAAATATATGATAACATTGTCAAAATGTATGATCATAAGGTTTGAGCAATTGAACTTTGAAGATTTCTCAAAACAAAGATATTGAATGAAAGAAATGAAATCAAAAGAATTGTTTTGAGAATTTGACAATGTATCAATCAGATCAAATGAAATGGTTAGGGTATCAAAGAATTGGATATTTTGTTTATATGAACGAATATAAACAATTTTGCAATGAAAGCACAAGATTAGAAATTATGATTGATGCTCAACAACATTGAATTTCAAACGGGGGTATTACCATCGAAAAATTGTTTCGTTATGAGACATGGTAATAACAAATTCAAACAAAATACTGAACCGGTGTGTATGAATACTTGACAGTATATGGACAAGATAATGTCAGGATCGAATTCTCAACAAGAATTAATTCTCAGAAACAATATCAAAGAAGTTTGCGGAATAACACTTTGATATTCTATGAAACAGTAAATCAACACAGAAAATATGAATAACAAACTGTAAGCTTTTATTGAATGCTTTGAAGTTACAAGATTACTCACTCAACCTCAATATTGATGAACAGGCTCACCAATACGAATTCTACTTCTCTAGAATTAGGATCTATGCCTTGAGGTTGTTTTTCTCTAAAAGAATGAAAACTAAAGTTATCTAACTATTCTAAACAATACAATATATATACTGAATACAAAGATAATTACAATAAATAAATTATCTTCAGTATATCTTCTATGTATATCTCTAAGCTTCCATGTATATCCTTTCATACGAATCTTCATCATATAAGCAGTATTAATCTTCAGCAGCATTAACTTCCTTCTAGCAGCATTAACTACTAAGCAGTACTAACCACTAGCAGTACTAACTAGCTAAGCAGTACTAACTTTGTTCAAGCAGTACTAACTTTGACTAGCAGTATTAATAGTACTAGCAGTAGTAACACTCAGCAGTACTAACCTTTAAGTCTTCTAGCAGTAGTAACTTTGAACTAGCAGCATTAACCATACTTTAGTTTTTCTTCAGTTCCCAACAATCTCCCCCTAACTTGACTTTTAGGAAGAGAAGTCAAGTTCTTCAGATTTTCTTCAAGATGCTCCCAAAACTCTATCAATGCCTAAATCCCAGTGTTTGCATCCAATCCCAAACTCTGATTGATGGTTCTTTGAATCAAGTATTTAGCCATTTCTGAATCTGGAACACACCTTAACTTTTTCTTCAGCATGGCATGTAGCTTCAATCTGCTATGATTATACACTCTATCCACTAGGAAGTATTCTGTGTGATTTAAATCCAAAGTCACATAATATACTCCACTAGTTTCATATAAAGTCCAATTGGTAATTGCTTGAAAAACACTCCTTATGATTTCCTCCACTTCATCAGGTTTGAACATCATACACAGATACTCCATCACCAGTTTTGTAATTGAAATTCCTGGAGCTTTCAACTGATCTGCATACAACTTCATCCCTATATCAAACATTTCTTCAATATCAGACCTTGAGCAAGTTCTGACAATTTTAGCCCAAGTACTGTAGACTTCATACTTTTCATCTTTTCTCTTCAGTCTGATATACTCCTTGCCATCTACTTCCAAAACATCCCAGTGAATGACTTCAGGAGGTTTAACTCCTACAGGTTCTGCTGCAATTGGTTCTGGCACTTTGTCCATCACAACCATGTACATCTTGACATCCTCAGTACTTGCAGGTTCTTTCATTGTAGATGACTCAGGTGCCTCTTCTTCTTCAGCAACCTTTTCAGCCTCTTCTTCCACTAATCTAGGCTTCTTTGTAGGCTTTCTCCTGGCAATCATCTTTGTTCTTTTTAAAGTCCTTAGACTTTCACCAATTGTTGTTTCCTTCTCTGGAGTTTCTTGCTCATCAGGGAATGGTTTTTGTAAGAAATCATTGCTTTCTTTCATTCTTTTCTCCATTTCAACCCTTGCAAGATCATCCCCTTGAAGCTTTATCATCTCAGCATCATACATCTTCTTGAGCTTCTCAAAATACATTTTTGAAAACATCTCTACCTTGACACCTACTGCACCCTTGAGGAAAGTAATCATTTTCTTTCTCTCTTGAGCACCCAGGTATGTCTTTGAAGGTTGTCTTTTTCTTGCAGCCATTTTGATCTTTGTAGACTTCCTCAAAGATGTGGCTTTCTGCTTGGCTTGTTCTGTTGCTAAGCTTTGTTGATAGGCTTTGTTTAACTCTGCAGCCATTGCTTTAGCTATCTCTCTATCCTTTTGCACTTGCATGGTTTCTGCTTCTTCAAGTTCAGCTTGTATCTTCCTAGCTAGAGCTTCATCTGATTCAATCAGCTTCTGCTTTTTCATTGGTTTATCAGATTCAACTAGCTTTGCCTTCCCTTTATCTTTACCCATCACCTTCTCAATGCTAGAGTTCTTTGCTGCATCACCTCTTTCTTTTATGACAACTCCTTTGGCCTTTGAGGTGACCTTGGGAGTATCATGTTTGGCTTTGATGAGTGTTTCTGCAACCTCAAGCTCTGTAAGGACCTCTTTTACTGTTTCTGCTGCTTCTTTCAGCTCAGCAGTATTAACCATTTCTGCTGCTTTACTTGAACTGGCAGTATTAATGGTTTCTGCTGCTGGCTCATTCTCCCCCTCAACATCATGTTTTTCCTCTTGCTCCCCCTTAGCTTTGGCATCAGCTTCTGACTCCCCCTTTTTGGGAGCATCAGTCACTGGTTTCCTCCTTCTGAGCACAAATTGTTTCTTCTTCCTTTGGAGAATCAGTTTCCTTACCATTTGCTTCAACTTGATGATTTGTTCTTGTTGTGACAGAACTATGAGTTTAAGCTCTTCTATATCTTTGCCTTGTTTGAGTACATCCATGTTGATGTTGCCCATTGCCTCCATCAATTCATCATAGTTATATCTGTCCTCACCTTCTCCAGGAGTGTTACCCCCTATTGAAGGATCATTGGATCTTTTAGTAGTGGAAGTCTTCTGCCTAGCAGAAGCACTATCCACCCCTGTGGTTTCTTGGCACCAGGGACCTTCAAATGATTGCTCATTCAAAGTTGCCATGGGGGAGGTCTTATTGATGTTACCACTTTCCTCCTCAGAGCTAGCAGGAGTAGTGGCAGCCTCATCACCCATATGCTCTACCTCCTCCTCAGAGAGCACCTCCTTTGGGTTGGGAGACACCCTTGTGGTTTCCCTTTGGATATTCTCTAGGGGAGAATTCTCCCTTAGAGGGCTTATAGGCTTAGTGGGTAATGGTACAAGAAGGGAAGGAGCCTTCTTTACCTGTTTTCTCTTGTAGGTTTGGGTGATGGGAGAGGTTGGTTTTTCAAGAAGGGACTGGGGAATTGATTTTGAGAGGGAAGGTTGGGCTTGGCTAGCAGTGGGTTGGTCTAATGGGGGCCTTGACCCTGCTACCATACCTTCATTGGTTTGGGACACCACCATCATTGTAGAGAACAATGGGGTGTCAACTCCTTCAGAGTCCCCAGCAGATCTTCTCATATTTGAGAAAACCTTGCCTTTGGGGGGTTTAGGTACATATACCCCAACAGGTTGAGGTATATCCGTCAATTGATTAGTAATAACTTCTTGAACAAACCTGGGATACATAAAGAAGCTCTTTTTGTTTCCCATGTTTGAGACAAGATCATTGAAAATCATTTTAGAAAAATTGTACTTTCTGGCAGTGGCCAAGCACACCAAAGCATAAGCAATAGTGCTGCTGAACTCACTCCATCCAATAGTCTTTTTGGATATACAATGCATAAGAGTATGGACAAAGAAACGCCATTGGGGTGAGAATTTTGCTTTAGAAAATTTGAAAACACCCAATGGGCCTCCATACCCCATTCTTGTAAGATTTGAAAACAGTTCATCGTTTGGGATAGAAGTTATACCAGAGGCATCGTCTAGACGTAGACTGATGCGAATAACCGCTTCAGTAACTGTTAGTGATTGATCACAGATTCTGGTCTTGATCATTTGCACACCATTTTCCACAACAATGGTGGCATTAGCCCAGAACTGCCTTTGATGCTCAATGTAGATTGTAGGTGATACAATAAGAGCATGAGCAATGTGGCTTGTCTTGAGGAAATCCACAATCTGATGAAATCCTGAAGCTTGCTTTGGCTTTTTGTAGCATCGCAATCTCGTTGTGCTCGTCGATGAACGTCATGGATGCCATTGATCTTGGTGAAAAATTGCCTGAAAACTTCGAACTTGAGAGAGAAAAGGTTTTGAGCGCAAGAGAACAGTATGCAAAGAGTCGTTATGAACTTTTAGGCGGGCAAAGAGTATTTATAGTATTCGGAATATAAGCAGTATTAACCTAGAGCAGTATTAACTACTAGCAGTAGTAACGGCTAGCAGTATTAACTAACTAGCAGTATTAACTGAAAGCAGTATTAACCACTAGCAGTATTAACTGAAAGCAGTATTAACCACTAGCAGTATTAACTGAAAGCAGTATTAACCACTAGCAGTATTAACTGAAAGCAGTATTAACCACTAGCAGTATTAACTGAAAGCAGTATTAACCACTAGCAGTATTAACTGAAAGCAGTGTTAACCACTAGCAGTATTAACTGAAAGCAGTATTAACTACTAGCAGTATTAACTATACTTACTCCTTTTAAACTTGCTAAACACTGAGTACTGCTATGCATATCCTGAAAAAAAGATTAGTAACACCAAGAATAAAAATATACAGGTATAAACCACTTTTTGAGAAGGAGATTATTCAGAGTTTATCATTCCCACACTTGTTACCAAGAAAGTGAATCTACCTACATCAAAAGCTTTAGTGAATAGATCAGCAAACTGATTATCAGTGTGAACTTTGACAACTTGAATAAGTTTCTTTTCATTACAATCTCTTATAAAGTGATACCTGATTTCAATGTGCTTTGTCTTTGAGTGCTTGACTGGATTATTTACAATGCTAATAGCACTGCTGTTGTCAATAAAGATTGGAGTGTGTAGAAAGGTTACCCCATAATCCAACATTTGATTCTGGATCCATAAGACTTGAGAACAGCAACTTGCAGCTGCTATGTACTCTGCCTCTGTTGTAGATGTGGATACTGTGGTTTGTTTCTTGCACTGCCATGAGACTAGTCTAGCACCCAAAAACTGACATCCTCCAGAAGTAGATTTTCTGTCCAAGTTTGCCCCACCTAGATCACTGTCTGAGTATGCTATTAGGTCAAAAGGTGAGTTATGAGGATACCAAAGTCCCAATCTGGGTTGCCCTTTGAGATATCTGAATATCCTCTTAACAGCTTGAAAGTGAGATTGCTTTGGCCTAACTTGAAATCTTGCACATACACAGACTAGAAACATTATATCTGGCCTTGATGCTGTGAGATACATGAGAGAGCCAATCATGGATCTATAATGATGCACATCCATATCCTCCCCCTCAAGATCTGCTGTGATCTGCTTGTGTGTTTCCATAGGTGTGCTGGCAGGTTTTGATTCTGAGAAACCAAACTTGGTTAGAATATCCTGCACATACTTGGATTGACATATGAAAATGCCATCTGACTTCTGTTGAACTTGGAGTCCAAGGAAGAAAGTAAGTTCCCCCATGGAACTCATTTTGAACCTTTGATGCATTAAATCCTCAAACTCCTTGCACATGTTGTTTCTTGTAGATCCAAAGATAATGTCATCAACATAGATTTGGACCAGCAAGATATCCTTCTTCTTTCTTTTGATAAATAGAGTCTTATCAATGACTCCTCTTTCAAAGTCATTTTCCAAGAGATAGGATGACAGAGTGTCATACCATGCTCTTGGGGCTTGATGTAGTCCATAAAGTGCTTTCTTTAATTTGTATACCCTGTCTGGATAGCTTGGGTTTTCAAACCCTGGTGGTTGACAGACATATACTTCTTCTTCAATTGATCCATAGAGAAAAGCACTTTTTACATCCATTTGATAGACTTTGAAGTTCATGTAGGAAGCATATGCTAGGAATAGTCTGATGGCTTCTATCCTAGCCACAGGTGCAAACACTTCTTCATAGTCTATACCCTCTTCTTGAGTATAGCCTTGAGCCACCAGCCTTGCTTTGTTCCTTATGACAATACCTCTTTCATCTCTCTTGTTTCTGAAAATCCACTTTGTGCCAACTGCTCTGTGACCTTTAGGAAGGTCTACTAGATCCCATACATCTTGTAGCTTGAACTGTAACAGTTCTTCTTGCATTGCTTCTATCCAGCTAGATTCTTTCATAGCATCATGTGCCTTTTTAGGCTCAAGCTGGGATAGAAAACAAGAAAGGACTGTATGTTGTTGATCTTGCATTTCTTGAAGCCTGCTTTGATGTCTAGTCATCATAGGAGAAGAGATATCTCCTATTACCAGCTGTGGAGGATGATTCTTTTGAACTCTGGTGTTATGACTAGGTTCTTCATTCAGTCCAGCCTCTAGATTAGAGTCATGCAACTCAACTGAAGTGTTTTCAGAAGCCACTTCTGATTCTTTATTTTCTTGAGTCTCCTCATCTCTAGTTTCTTCTTCACTCTGATTTGGTCCAGTAAATGATTCATTTTCACAGTCTTCACCAGAAATCATTGTGGGTATGGGAAATATCACAGATTTAGATATACTGTCTGAGACTTGTGTGGTCCCTGATCCTCCACATCCTGTTCCTGTAGAATCATCACTACTGAAACCAAAAGAATTAGTTAGTGAATCAATGTCAAATAGCCACTGAGGTCCAGACCCAACAGGATTTGGTGTGTTCTCATTGCATTTGACATTGTCACTTTCTTCAATTATTCTAGAAGATGAGTTAAAAACTCTGTAGGCCTTACTCTGAGATGAATATCCAACAAGAAATCCATCATCTGCTTTGCTATCAAACTTACCTAAGTAAGATTTGGTATTTAGAATTGTACAAGAACACCCAAAAGGTTTGAAGAAACCAATAAAAGGTTTTCTGTTATTTAAAAGCTCATATGGGGTCTTGTTCTTTTGCTTGACCACTAGAACTCTGTTTTGGACATAACAAGCAGTATTAACTGCTTCAGCCCAGAAGGTAATTGGCAATTTTGAATCAGCCAACAGAGATCTAGCAGCCTCTATTAGTGTTCTATTCCTCCTTTCAGCAATACCATTCTGTTGAGGAGTCCTAGGAGCACTATATTGCCTCTCAATACCTTTTTCTTCACAAAAGGTGTTTAGATCATGATTTTTAAACTCAGTTCCATTATCTGATCTAATGACTTTTACTCTTTGATTAGTTTGGTTTTCAATTCTTAGAATAAAGGATTTGATAAGACCACTTGTTTCATCCTTAGTCCTTAGAAAATATACCCAAGTAAATCTGGAGTAATCATCAACAATAACCAAGCAGTAAGATTTCTTGCCTATACTCATAACATTTGTAGGACCAAACAGATCCATATGCAATAACTGGAGACAAGAAGAAACAGAATTTAACTCTTTGGTCTTATGAGAAGTTTTGTGTTGTTTGCCTTTAAGACAAGCAACACAATGATCATCACATGAAAAGACTTTTGAAGGTAACCCTCTTACAAGGTTATTTTTAACAAGATTGTTCATAGTCTTGAAATTCATGTGACACATCCTTCTGTGCCATAGAGAGGATTCATCTACAGAAGCTTTTGAAACAAGACAATTTAGAGATGAATCACTATCAACATTGTCCATATCAAGACAGTAAACATTGTCCTTCCTTGGAGTTCTAAGTAGTATCATGCTTTCATCAACTACCTTGAACCCTGGAGCAAGGATCATACACTCAGTATTTGTAAATAATATACTATATTGTTTGTCACAAACCTGTGATACACTTAACAGGTTGTACTTTAATTGATCAACATAGTAGACATCCTCAAATGTCATCTTACCTTTGGTGACATTACCTTTTCCACTTATCTTACCACCAGTAAGATTGTCTCCAAATGCAACATGTCCTCCATTGATATACTTGAAATCCTGAAGGCATGACATGTTGCCTGTCATGTGCCTAGAGCAACCACTATCAACATGCCAAATGCTCTTTCCCTTGAGCTGTTGGTTGCCCTGCACATTAGATAAATCAATTAGTATGATTTAGGACCCCAAGCCAAAGTGGTCTTGGGTACCCCTTTCTCATCAAAATATTTGCATTCTTTCTTGACAAGATTTTTGAACTTTAACTCCTCATTCTTGGAGTACTTTGTTACAATAATAGGCTTGGAACAATGTTTGCTAGTATCAGTACTAGTTTTAGAAGTACTAACTACCTTGGCAGCACTTGCATGCTTAGCAGCACTAACTTTGTTAGAAGTAGTAACTGTGTCAGCAGCAGTAACTGTGTTGGCAGTATTAACTTTTGAAGAGGTATTAACAGTATTAACAGTATTAGCAGCATTAATATTTTCAGCAGTACTAACACTGTTAGCAGTAGTAACTGTGTTAGCAGTACTAATATTGTTAGCAGTACTAATACTGTTAGTACTTCTAGGCACCCACATTTTGATACTTTCTTTTAAAATCTTTTTCTTTAAAGTGCCTTTACTTTCAACATATTTCTTTATCACATGTTTCTTTCCAGCCTTCCTATAACCCACAGATTTTTGCACAAATCTTTGAAAGTTCATCTGTTGGTTAATAGGGTTAAAGTAACAATACTTAGCCAAATGATTCAACTTGCCACATATAAAACAAGGTTTTGGTCTATTGATTTTATTCAGATCAACTCCTTGTTTCTGAGCCCATTGATTATTCCAGTTTCTTTGATTTCCTCTTTTTAAACCAGAATTTAGGCTCTTGGCATTATTGCAATCACACTGTTTGCAAGGAATAGGGTTCACAACAGTGGTCTGCTTATAGTGAACCTTCTTGTTCTTTCCCTCAGTCTTTTCTATCTCTTTAGACTTGATCCAGTGCTTTCCACATCCCTCATTGGTGATAATGTTATTTTCTTTAGGAATCTCACCACACACAGTATTGTCCTTATCCTTGACAATTTCTTTCTCAGTTTTATCCTTAACAACCACTTCATCTAAGGGATCTATTTCAGTGGCTCCCTTAGGTAGATCCTTCCTATCCTTTGTTTCTAACAACTCTGAACTAGGAGGGATGTAGTTGTTGTTATAGGGTGGTGGTGTGGTATTGTACCCTATACCTCTTCTCAGTTTATCATGAATCTGAGTTTGTAACAAAGAATCCATTGCTTTGGAAGCATTAGAAAACTTTTCTACATCAAGTTTGACTTTAGCTAGCTCTCCTCTTAGCTTTTCACTTTCTTCTTTAGATCTGGTCAGTTGAAGCTCTAAGTCATTCTTCTCCCACTTCCAGTAATTTGTGTCATAAGAGTGTTGAAGCTCATTAGCTTGAAAACCCTTAATCTGTTCTTCAAATCTCTCAACAATCCTCACATAATCTTTTATGTCTTTTTCCAATCTCTTAAGGTCATCACTCATGTTCTGGTTGTGATCCCTATACCTTTTAACAGTGTTAATGCAATTTTGAGAGCAAAGATTGGAAGTTACCTCTATAGGGAGACTAGACACCTCTGCCATTAGAGCTTGATTCTGAATGGCCTCTTCAGCTTGATCACTCCAATCAAACCCCATACCTTGTTGAGATACAAGGGCTTGTGCAGAGTTTCTGTTGAAGCTTCCAGATTGAGCTTGTTGGTGGTTGTTATTCTGAGACATTCCACTTCTGCATTCTCTAGCAAAGTGTCCCTTTTGATGGCATTTGTAACATTCTACCTTGGACTTGTCAAATCCTGCTCCATCTTCTCTTCTTTGGGAAAAGTTGTTCCTCCCAGTTCTTTTGATGAACTTTTTAACTCTCATGGAGAGCATGGCCATCTGCCATTTAATATCCATCTCTTCAAGATCATCTGGATTGAGTTGTTCCAAGTCATCATTAATGAGAGAAGAGTTTCCATGACTTGCCAGAAAGGCCTCAAACACAGTTTCAGTGCCTTTCTCTTGGTTTGTTCCATTGGCAGGACTAACTGATTCAAGGTTGGAAGTAGAATCAGTTGATGCTGAAAGGAGTGCAGCATTGTGAACATACCCAGAAGGCCTCTTTTTAGCCTCTATCTCAGATTCAAAAACTCTTAGATCATTATAAAGATCATCAAGTTCCTTTTCTTCCAGTTGATCATTCTGTCTGAAAGACACAGTATACATGGTCCATTCATCACTCAAGGACCTTAGAAACTTTCTGTTCAGATCATCTTGATCAATTTGTACTCCCACTGTAGCTAGTTCACCAATAAGTTTGTTGAACCTGTCAAAAGTTTGAGTCATGGACTCATTCTTGGTTGACATAAAGTTCTCATATTGTTGTTTCAGAATGGCTTTCTGATTTCTCTTGGTACTTTTGGTACCAGAGAATCTCTTCTCCAGAGCATTCCAGAGCATCTCTGCATCAGTGCAGTTACAGAACTGATGTTGATATTCATTGGGAATAGCCAAGAGCAAGGTGCTCAAGGCTTTCATCTCTGTCTGTCTGATCTTTCTTTCTGCATCAGTTTTTGGTGGAGTTCTCTTTCCATCTGCACCAATCTTTCCTGCTTCAGAAGGACCATTCTCTATGATGTCCCACATAGAATAGTCAGTGAGGAGTATGTACTGCTTGATTCTGATCTTCCACATATCAAATTCATTGGGTCTAAGCATTGGAACCTTTGAGACCAAAGTACTGCTTGATTCTGCAAGATTTTCCATGATGAATAGTTGTTTCTGAGAAATCAGGCTCTGATACCACTTGTCAGGATCGAATTCTCAACAAGAATTAATTCTCAGAAACAATATCAAAGAAGTTTGCGGAATAACACTTTGATATTCTATGAAACAGTAAATCAACACAGAAAATATGAATAACAAACTGTAAGCTTTTATTGAATGCTTTGAAGTTACAAGATTACTCACTCAACCTCAATATTGATGAACAGGCTCACCAATACGAATTCTACTTCTCTAGAATTAGGATCTATGCCTTGAGGTTGTTTTTCTCTAAAAGAATGAAAACTAAAGTTATCTAACTATTCTAAACAATACAATATATATACTGAATACAAAGATAATTACAATAAATAAAGTATCTTCAGTATATCTTCTATGTATATCTCTAAGCTTCCATGTATATCCTTTCATACGAATCTTCATCATATAAGCAGTATTAATCTTCAGCAGCATTAACTTCCTTCTAGCAGCATTAACTACTAAGCAGTACTAACCACTAGCAGTACTAACTAGCTAAGCAGTACTAACTTTGTTCAAGCAGTACTAACTTTGACTAGCAGTATTAATAGTACTAGCAGTAGTAACACTCAGCAGTACTAACCTTTAAGTCTTCTAGCAGTAGTAACTTTGAACTAGCAGCATTAACCATACTTTAGTTTTTCTTTAGTTCCCAACAGATAATACGCAAGTATTGATCTTTGGAAACACACCGTCAGTTAAACATCAAAGCTCAAAATTTGAAAAACATTTAAAAGACACACTTCTAAATTCTTAAAATCTTTTGAGAACCAGAAGTGGTTTGAACATTTCAGAAAACGTTTTTCATGTTCGAAAGTTGTTCTTCTTTCAAACAATCAGAGATCTAGATCAGAAGATACTTACTTTTAAGCTCCCCCTCAAATCATGATAGAATGATATAGATCAGATAAGCTCCCGCTGGATATTTGCAAAATTTCCAAGTCTGAACATTGAAGAACGGGTCCTGATCTGTTGTAATCAGAAGCCAAACTCCGTTGAAGTACGGGTTCTAAGATGATTTACTTAGAAGCCTTAGTTCTTCTACTCCCCCTTAACAGTAGGTGCCTGCAAAACAGAATCAATTTTAGGCTTTGGTACCCACTGGTATTTGGGTCCATGAATGTTAATTCATGTTTGAATGGGAGTAATGGAATAAGAACCATACCAGAAATGATCCCTGGTTTTGTGAATAGGATCATGTGTACATGTTGGTCCCGAAGGTGCTTAACAAGTTTGTAGAAGGGGGGGGGGGGTTGAATACAAACACAGAAATTAAAGTTTAATAAATTGTTTATTGATAAATCAAAATACAATTTACAAGTTTGTTGCGGAATAAGATTAAGACAGACTCAATCTAAACAAACTTAAGAAACACTAAGATGGTTGCACAAGAAATTCAGAGAATGGGGGATTTTTAGAGAGAGAGAAAACAAGGGTTTCTATCTTTGGAGTTCAAGGATTGAGCACGCCTTCAGATGAAGGAGTGAGCTTCCTATTTATACCCTATGCATTAAATGCATGGCAGGGTACTTTACACGTGGCATTCATAGATTGGCTTTGGTAGTCTCACTTTTGGAGACATGCTTTTGGCCACTTTATGAACAGTGTAGTTGACAGAGTTGGTGTACGATTTGTGGCAGAGACTTGTCCGTTCTGACACATCGTACTGGTTGTGCAAGGTAAGACAAAAGAAAACTTGAGGCATAAGCTTTGTGATCGTTGATCGCTGAGTATCTCTTCTTCCAGAGATAAAGTTCAGCTATCGCTGAAGCTTTTCCTCAGGCTTCTTCGCGTAAGTAGATTTGTCTGGTCTTCGCTGATATCCGCATCAGGTCACTAGTAGACTTATCTATTGTTCAGTGGCTTCGTCTTCGATTCAGCTATGAACTATGTTGACGCGAGACTTGTCTTCAGAGATTACGTTAACTGTGTTACATAGGAAACGATCAGTGATGACTGAACAGACTCAGTTTGATCGCTGAAAGTGAAACACTAATACATATTAAATGTTTACAGAAAGGTCATCAGCGATAACTGAACAGACTCAGTCTGATCGCTGATGATGAAACACTAATACATATAATAACGTAATTTTCACTAAGTATAAAAGAGGGTCGTTATCAAATCACTGAGAGAGTTTGGATCAACAATCTCCCCCTATTTGATAATGACAAAGTAACAAAAGAAAATTACTTTTTAATTCAAAATATAGGAATAAAAAGGACTCATAGAATGCATGTCCCAATTACTATTTTGAGGGATCTTTTACAGTACTGATAGGGTTAAGTACATCACTGCAATTTTCATTTAATTCAGGGATAGAATTACAAGATATGAAAATCATAAGTACAAGTGACTAACTAACTACTGTAAGTATAACTAACAGATTGCAGATAGGAAAACTAATCTATCAGCTATAAGAAGATTTGGGAGGATTGATCATATACTCAGGTATTTCTTCTCCTTTCTGTCTTCGTTCCAAAGATTCTTGACTGATAATTTCTTTAATTTTTTCAGCAGCAGGGAAGAAGTCACACCATAAGCATAAGAGATCCTTGAGATGATTCAGAGGACAGATAGGAATCTCAGAGATTCTTTGAAATCTGAGTTCCTCATCATCATCTCTGAAGAATATTCCATAAGGCTTGTCGATTACTTGACCAGCTTGGAAGGGACCACCAGGAGGCAGAGATAAGTCCAGAACTGAAAGATCAGGAGGAGGACCAAACAGTGCATCTCTTGAAAATTTGATAGAAGTTTCATTCCTGATGATGGCGACATCTTCAGAGGAGAAGGACCCAAATTTTTTCTTGAGTTTCAAAGATTTGGGAGGAAGAGGAGATGGCAGCTTTAGTACAGAAACGACTCTATTTATGAGGGCTTCAAGGAGTCCTTCAACGTAGCCTCTGTATGTAGATTTGGATTTTTTCAGCGCATCCCAGAACTCTAACCATTCCGTAAATCCGAAGCTTTCAAGTTTTGATACGTACATTGCTTTTTGGGTTCCATCCTCTCTGGTAATCTCCATGGTCACTGAGAGTTGATCTTTCTTCTTGCGACCAGAGATAGTCACGGCTGATATTGGAAGAAGATCAGAACGATAATCCATCTTTTGTTTGCACCATTCGATAGACTTATCGTTGATCTCTTGTTCTTTGAAGCGTTCCTCTTCAATTTCTTTCAGTAGTGCTGCTTGAACTTCCACAGGTTTGCTTTTTAGCTTTTTGTCCCTAACTTGAGAGGATTGAATCTTTAAAGCGAGTTGGGCATCTCGTTTGCATTCAGCGATCAGCTTCTCAGCTTTGGCAGATTCTTCTCTTTCAGCTTCAGTAAGGAAGTCGAGCTCTGTGGATATTTGAAGAGGGATTTTCAGCTGTTGACTTTCTAGTTGAGCGATCATTTCAACTCTTTTCTTCACCACTTCCTCTGACCAATGAGATGGTCGAGAGGGCCTTCCTGGATGGACCAGGGAATCTTCTTCTTCTTCATCAATCTCAGTGATAGAGATTGGGATTATTTCTTCAGCGATAGTCGCTGGTATTATTTGTAGTTCAGAACCCTTAAGCAGGGGTGAGAACTGTCTGGTTAGAAAAAGAAGGAAAGAAGGGATAAGTGTATTTTTAGAACGAGAGAGATAAAGGCTAGAAAGACATAGGGGTTTGGAAAGAGTAGAAAAGTGGTACAATTGAAAGACATACCTGAGAAGGATGCTCCCCCTCAGATTGTGATCCAGTCCTCAAGCATTCTTCAACGATTGGTTGCTTGTCTTTGCTTTGCGAAGGAACACTTGAAGATGTATCACCTCTCACCCCTGTTTTGACAACCTCTTGCGAAGTTGTCCCTGATACGACGTTCGGCTTAGAGAACCACATAGATTGGTCTTCATCGTCGTCGTCGTCATCGGAGGGCTGATCCTTTTCTTGATCAACAAGATCTAGATCATCTTCCTCTTCATCGTCTTCTTCCTCATCCTCTTCAAAGAGAATGGAGTGAATCGATGAGGATTCTTTTGCCTTCTCCCCCTCAGATTGAGAGGGAGGTTCCTTAGCTTCCCCAGCAGCAATAGAGGTTTCTTCAGTTTTCTCCCCCACTTTGTCATTATCAGCGGTAGGGGATTGTTCAGCTGCTGGAGTAGCTGTTGAAGCTTTTAGCACTTGAACGTCAGCCTCCAGACGCTTAAATCGGTCTTCAACCGCAGGTATGTCGCATGTGGCATCATGAATGAATTCCACAGCGATGTTGAGGTTGGTACGATCATCTTCAGTGAAGGAGGGAGGCAGCGCTGGAGCTGGTTCATTCACTTTCTGTAGAACTTGCTGAAGAAGGGACGTGCAGAGGTCAACCTTGGAAGAGAGACCCTGAACTTCAGCTGTAAGAGACTCAAATCGTCCTTGAAAGAGTCGAGAGGACTCTCTGAGTTGGACGACTTGTTCTTCAAGAGCTGAAAGTTGAGAGTTCTCAGCTTTAGATGAGCAAGTGGCGGTCAACTTCTTCAGCTCCTCACCAGCCTGATTGACGGCGTTGGTGGTTTCATTGATGGTGTTGGTGAGAGCATCCACCTTTTCTCCTAGACTGTTGACATGCGTGTCAACAGTCGCCAAGCTAGGACCTGAAAATGATGTTAGTTCAGATATGGGCTTATTTGGAGAGGGGGGGAGAGAAGTGTTTAGGAGTATAGGTGTACCTGACGTATCAAACATTTTGTAGAACTGCATAGATTCCTCAAAAGTTTGATGCTCAGGTCCTATAGGGAAAGAAGAGGTGGCAGGTTCAGAGACCAAATGAGGAGAGAAGGGAAGAGTTTTGGGGATAGAAGTAGGGATGGGGTTAATCTCAGGGAATGAGATAGTAGGTGGGGTTACTGATGATGTGACAGCGAGTGAGATCGCTGACACGGCAGTATGAGTGACTGCTGAAGTTGTGGAGGAAAGACCCACAAAAGCATCTAAGGTAGCTTGTTGAGAAGCTCCCTCAGGTATAGTACTAGAAGGTGTACTTTCCTTAGTCTTTTTGGCCTTTTTGGAAGGACCAATTGGACTAGCTGATGGTCTTTTAGAAGTAGTGGTAGCGACAGGGATAGCAGACGAAGGAACCGTCTGCGTGGTCGCTGAAGATGAAGAAGAATGGAGAGAGAGACGAGAGCGAAGGAGAGAGATACTTACCTCGTCGGCGAGTGGCTTGACCTCCAGTGATCGTTGACCAACCCTGGCAAAGGTGCCATCATCTTTGGTGGGATAGGTGTTGGGATAGAGGAACTTGATGTACGTACATATGAAACGTACGTA
This sequence comes from Arctium minus, assembly GCA_954870635.1. Classification (NCBI taxonomy): domain Eukaryota; kingdom Viridiplantae; phylum Streptophyta; class Magnoliopsida; order Asterales; family Asteraceae; genus Arctium; species Arctium minus. Next base: position 81,847,062 of record OX941090.1, on the reverse strand, counting down.
CGAGATCTTGGGATCTCGTTCAGGCTTCTCTAATCTCGACCTCAGATCTTCAAAGATGGCTGTGGCGTAGTCAAAGTTTTGACCAGCGATAACGGAGTATGCCATCTGCAGTTGTGTTTTGCTGGCTTGATCCAGCGAACCACTCTTCCCACTCATGCACTGAATTATGTGCGAGAAGATAAAGTTCAGTTGTGATGGCATCTGAGCTTTAAGAATCTTGGTGAGCTTCTTGTTAGGAATAGACGATCTTGGTTTGTTTTCCCAACAATAGCCCATTGCGTCCAGGAAGAATATCAGCTCATCATCAGTGGGGAGTGCGTCGAATCCACTCTTTGGTTTGTCAGGGAATCTTAAAGATTTCCTGAGGCTAAGAGCGGTCATGCTCCCTGGCCCTAATTCCGTGCTGAACGAGATAGCAGGGACTCGTTCGCCTTTCCTGTTGGTAAGTTCAGTTGCATCAGCAGTGAACCAGAACTGCTGAAGTAGAGTCTTGGAGGGCTTAGGATCCACAGTGATCGCGTAAGCTATGCATGACTGCTTGAGGAAATTAGCAGCTTCCACCAGATGTGGGTATTTGTCAGCTTTGAAGTCGAGTCTGGCCAAATGATTACATTTAGTAATCTCAACTTCAGTGAGAGCGAATCGTACATGCTTGGAAGCAACGATTGAAGACTGTGTCATTTCTGTTATGGAAAGAGGCATAATAGAAGAAATGATTTAGATTAAAAATAATATGATTACCAGTTTCCATAGAAGAAGGGAAACTGGAAAATTATCAAGTTATTTTTAAGAGAAAAAATAGTGTTCTGGGTAGAAAGAATGAAGAACACTTTAAAACCAAAAGGTTTTTATTTAAAAACATAAAATCAGAAAGAATGATCTTTAGTTTTTACAAAAAAAACGTTTAATAAAATCCATAGAAATCGAGTAGGATTTTAAAAAGAATAAAAACGTACGAACAAAGCATATAAACATGAAATAAACCTGTGTATCTTGAAGAAAAAGAGTTGCAGATTCAATATTCTGGGTTTACTTGCTTGAGTGTTCTTGAGAGAATGCTTCTTGCTTTGAAAGTTTTGAAAGCGTAAACCGTATAAAGGAGAGAAGAATTCCTTTTATACGAAGAGAGAGAAGAGAGATAAGAGAGAGAATGAAGCGGGAAAAGAAATCATCATGACATTGACACGTTCCACGAAGTTGATTGGATAGGAGGGCAACGGACGAACGTGTCAGAAAAGGCATGTCGTGGATTGTCGGTTCAAATGACGTCATAGAGGAGAGAGACTGTTCATTTGTCCGTTCAAATGATCACTGAAGAAAAGTCAGTGATAGATTTTCCTTTTTAAAAGTATCCCTGATTGTAAAGATAGGGATAGATTTTCCTTTTAAAAGATCACTGATTGGAAATATCAGTGATTAATGTATTTTTCAAAAAAAAAGCTTTTAATCATTTGAAGAAAGTTTAGTGATTAAAGTTTATATTTTGAAGAAAAACATCTGAGGGAGAGAGAACATACCTGAGAGTCAGAATGTTTATCAGAGAGAATGATGAGGGGAACTTTTGATTACTGACACAATACATGAACGCTGAAGAATTATTCTTCGAGGTTCAGCATTCCAAGCTCACTGATGAGAAAGTTGAACCTTGTCTCATCAAGAGGTTTGGTGAAAATATCAGCAAGCTGAAAGTCAGTAGGGATAAAGTGAAGTTCAATATCACCATTCATCACATGATCTCTGATAAAATGATATCTGATCTCTATGTGTTTTGTCTTTGAATGTAGCACTGGATTATTTGCTATAGCGATAGCACTAGTGCTGTCGCAATAGATAGGAATCTTTGACAGCTGAAGGTCATAATCTAATAGTTGATTTCTCATCCATAGGATTTGTGAACAACAGCTTCCAGCGGCTACGTATTCAGCTTCAGCTGTGGAAGTGGACACAGAATTTTGCTTCTTGCTTGTCCAGCTTACTAGCTTTCCTCCCAAGAGTTGACATCCACCAGTGGTACTTTTTCTGTCAAGTTTACAGCCTGCAAAATCACTATCAGAATAACCAGTTAGATCGAACCCTGAGTCTTTGGGATACCAAAGACCGAGGTTAGGAGTTCCTTTCAGATATCTGAAAATTCGCTTTACAGCGATCAGATGGGATTCCTTGGGTTCAGATTGATAGCGTGCACATAAACAAGTAGAGTACATGATGTCAGGTCGGCTTGCTGTAAGATACAACAATGAGCCTATCATTCCTCTATAGGCAGTGACATTAACAGGTTTTCCAGATGGATCCTTGTTAAGTGTCAGTGGTGGTGCCATAGGAGTTTTCATCGCTGAAGTTTGTGTTAAATCAAACTTCTTCAGCATGTCTTTAACATACTTACCTTGGCAGATAAAAGTACCTTTGTCAGATTGTTTAATCTGAAGACCAAGAAAATATGTCAGCTCACCCATCATACTCATTTTATATTCTTTCTTCATTCTTTCAGCGAAGCGAGTACATAGAGATGGGTTAGTAGAACCAAATATTATGTCATCGACATATATTTGTACAAGAATTATATGACCTTTTATCTTCCTGAAAAATAACGTATTATCAATCTTGCCACGTTCAAAATTTTCAGAGATAAGAAAAGATGAGAGAGTGTCATACCAAGCACGAGGGGCTTGTTTTAAACCATAGAGAGCCTTATCCAATTTATAAACATAATTTGGATGCTTAGGGTCATAGAACCCTGGTGGTTGTTCTACATAAACTTCTTCATTCAGTTTTCCATTCAGAAAAGCTGATTTTACGTCCATTTGATAAACGATGAAGTCTTTATAGACTGCATAAGCTAAGAATAGTCGAATTGCTTCGAGCCTGGCCACAGGGGCAAAGGTTTCATCATAGTCTATGCCTTCCTCTTGTCTGTATCCCTGAGCAACAAGTCGAGCCTTGTTGCGGGTTACAATTCCATGTTCATCTAACTTGTTTCTAAACACCCATTTGGTGCCTATTACAGTTTTATCAGATGGTCTAGGAACGAGATTCCAAACTTTGTTTCGAGAGAATTCAGTCAGCTCTTCTTGCATAGCGCTGACCCAGTTTGGATCTCTGAGGGCATCATCAGTCTTCTTTGGTTCAATTAAGGAGAGAAAGTTTACAAAGAGACAGATATTACCTGAGCTTCGTCGTGTCTGAATACCTGCATCTGGATTACCAAGAATTTGATCTATGGGGTGATCTCTGGTCCATCTCTGAGCAGGAGCAAGATTGCTTATTTCAGCGATAGGATCAACAATAGGAGCAGTCACTGATGAAGATGCTTGAGGTTCATCAGCTAGTAATTGTTGAACATTAGATACACCAATACTTTCAGAAGGGTTTTCAGACGTAGATGGATTTGATGGTAGAAGTGTGTGTAGAGGTTCAGCTGAAATCCATGAGTTGGATTCAGCGGTGGGAGGTATGATACTTGGTTCTTCATCAGCAGCTGGAGTTTCAGTGTGCTGTTGGTTTGAGAAGAAAGGTTCAGTTCCTTTATAGTGAGAGATCATCCAAGTATTCAGTTCTTCATTGTCAGCGATTGGTTTAGAGTTCGCTGAGCGCGTTTCATCAAACGTGACATGAATGGTTTCTTCTACGGTTTGTCTTCTTTTGTTGAAAACTCTGTAGGCTTTTGAGATGGAGGAATATCCTAAAAATATTCCATCATCGGCTTTTGGGTCGAACTTTCCAAGTTGATCTTTGTTGTTTAAGATAAAGCACTGACAACCAAAGATATGAAGAAAACTGATAGAAGGCTTCCTTCCAAGAAAGAGTTCATAAGCTGTCTTCCCAAATCGCTTTATTATCAGCGATCTGTTTTGAGTAAAACATGCAGTGTTTACAGCTTCTGCCCAAAATTGAGTAGGGAGGTGAGAATCGCTGAGCATTGATCTAGCAGCTTCTATGATCGTTCTGTTTCTTCTTTCAGCGACTCCATTTTGCTGAGGTGTTCTTACTGAAGAGAAGTTGTGAGAGATTCCTTTGTTCTCAAAGAAATTGTTCAGGGAACTATTTTTGAATTCAGTTCCATGATCACTCCTTATTGATCGAACAGTAAGATTATTCAGCACTTCCATCTTTTTGACAAAAGATATTAGTTCTTCTGGAGTATCATTCTTGCAGCGAAGAAAAATAACCCAGGTGTAGCGAGAATATTCATCTACAATGACAAGCGTATATTTCTTTCCAGCTATTGATTGGATATTGACAGGGCCAAATAGATCCATATGCAAGAGCTGAAGAGGACTTGTTACTGAGGAAACTTGTTTCGACTTGAAACTAGCTCTTGTTTGTTTTCCTTTTTCACATGCTGAGCAGAGAGATTCTTTAGCATATGAGTGCTGAGGAAGACCAGAAACCAGTTCCTTAGATGAGAGAGAATTCAGGGTTTTGAAGTTTAGATGAGAGAGCCTTTTATGCCATAGCCAGTTGACATCAGAAGAGGCCTTAGAGAGAAAACATAGGTTATCAGTGATAGTAGAGTCCATATCTATTACATAGACATTTTCTCTTCTATAACCACTGAGAGCAAGTTTTCCTTTTTCATCTACCACTGAACATGCTTTCTTAGAAAAGCGAACTTCGTAGTCTTTGTCACATAGCTGACTGATGCTTAGAAGATTGTGCTTCAGTCCATCTACATAAGCGACTCTTCGAAAGGTAGTTGTCCCATTGCTGAGGACACCAAACCCACGGGTAAATCCTTTTCCATTTCCACCAAAGGTTACAGAGGGACCTTTCTCTTCCTTGTATTCAGTGAGCAGGTCTCTTTGTCCAGTCATATGACGAGAACATCCGCTATCGAGATACCAGATGCCCTTTGATCCCTGCATACATAAGGAAGATTAAGCTTTGTTTGGTACCCACTTTTCAATGGGTCCTTCAGAGTTAGTGGATAAGGAAGATTCAGCTTCAGTGGTAATCTTCACTTTGGTTAATTTCTTAACCTTAGTGGTATTTTTCTTCACTTTGGCTGTTTTATCAGCTTCGGTGGTATTTGGACACTTGCTCGCAATATGGTCAGTGAATCCACAGTGATAACATTTTCTATATCTGATGGTGGATTTATAACCAAAAGGTTTTGAAAACTTAAGATGAGCAGGTCCAGCTCCAAGAATACCTTTAGCACGAGATCTGGGAGGAATTTTTATTTCTTCAGATTTCACGGGCTTTAGATCAACCTTCAGCTTTGGAGGACAGATATCAAAGATTTCTGTCACTGAGCTAAAAGGTTTATCCACTGAAGGTTTGGAGGGAACTTTCAGTTTGGTTTTCTTGGAAGCCTTCTGAGAGAGAATAGACTTTCCTTTATCTGCAGGCTTAGATTTTGCAGATATATCCTCAGGGTTGGGATTAGAAGAAGAACAGGGATAGAATTGATTATAAGAAGTGTCAAAGAAAGATGTGACAAAAGTTCCAAACTTAAGCGAGGAACTTTCTTCTTTAGGATCATCCTGTGGTGTCCAAAAACCAAGACCAGTTTTATCACTTTCAGGAGTTTGAGCATTTATTATCTCAGAGATCTTTGTTGATGATTTGCACCATTTTTCAACATGAGCCTTTTCTGCTTTTAGAGCAGCGATGGCTTGTTCGCGTTCAATGCTGATGATTTCATTTATAATGACTTGATCTTTTAGCTTTTCTTCTAAAAGATTTAGTTCACTGATCTTTTCATGACATTTCTCTAGCTCTTGTGTTAAATAAACATTTTTATTTTCAGCTTGAGTTTTGTCGTTTAGAGCATTATAAAGGTCAATCGTCAGCACATCAACAGCGCGACTTCTCTCAGCTTCAGGCAGAGAGGGATTTGTAGAGATGGATACCTGAGATGATATGTAGCTCATAGAAGGTTCAGATGGTTCTTCTACTTCTTCTTTAATCTCAGCCATGAGGCAAAGATTAGCGACTTCTTCTTCATCAGAAGATGATTCTTCTGATTCAGCCCAGTCATGTTCTTCAGCGATGAGACCTTTACCTTTTTGCTGATAGCTTTTCAGCTTTTGATATTTGTTTTTCAGCTTATGGTATTTGTCATCACTGGATCTTCTTGAGGTAGAAGGTTTGAAGACCTTTTTAGACCTGCACTCACTAGCAAAATGTCCAATTTTTTCGCAGTTATAGCAAGTGGCTGTAGCCTTATCAACCGGAGTTGATTTTGGCTTTTCAGTAAGAGAGAGAGGTTTACTTCTTCGGAAGTTACTCTTTCTTGCAAATCTCTTAAAAGAGTTTGTCAAGAGTGCTAAGGACTCATTAAACTCTGAAAGATCAGGGTCTGATAAATCCTCAGATTCAGAATCTAACTCAGTGATGGTGAGAGTAGATCGCTGGGATGGAATTATCTCTGATGAGACTAAAGCAACAGCAGTGCTTTTGGAGTCTTTAGAATCTTTTACAAGATTCTTCTTCAGGAGATTAGATTGCTCATAGTTGAGCAATATTCCATACAGAGTGCTTAGAGAGAGAGTATGTAAGTCCTTTGTCAGCTTAAGACATATTGAATAACTATCCCAGCTTTCAGGAAGACTTTCCAAGAATTTTGTTAGGACCTCAGAATTAGAATAGGTCCTTCCAACAGTTCTTAGGTCAATGATCAGGCAGTTAAACCGCTGATGAATGTCAGAAAGAGATTCATTCTTACCAGCGATAAAACTTTCATACTGTCTTACCAAGTTAATCTTTCGGGTCTCTTGGATTTCAGTGGTGCCCTCATATTGAACACATATGGTTTCCCACATTTCTTTAGAAGTTTTTAGATGCATGATGGAATGGAAAACTTCATCAGGCAGAGCCATTGATATAATGGTCTTTGCTCTTGCATCTATGCCTACCTTCTTTTTATCTTCATCACTCCACTGTCTTATTTCCTTAACGACATATCGTTCAGGGACAGCTTCAGTGGTGGCAGTAGCAGGAACCGCAGCTATAATTCTAACAGGTTCATAGGGTCCGTTTTCTATATATTCAGGTATAGTAGGATCCGCACCTTCAAGAAATAGCATCATTCGATTTTTCCATAGAGAAAAGTTATCTCTGCTAAATCGAGGAGGTTTAGAAAGTGAACCATTATCATAGTAGTTTGTGTTTAGTGCCATTTTAGAATAGCAAGGAAGAGTATACAGCAAGATCTTGTTTATTAGATTAAACAAACCGCTCTGATACCACTTGTTGGTCCCGAAGGTGCTTAACAAGTTTGTAGAAGGGGGGGGGGGGTTGAATACAAACACAGAAATTAAAGTTTAATAAATTGTTTATTGATAAATCAAAATACAATTTACAAGTTTGTTGCGGAATAAGATTAAGACAGACTCAATCTAAACAAACTTAAGAAACACTAAGATGGTTGCACAAGAAATTCAGAGAATGGGGGATTTTTAGAGAGAGAGAAAACAAGGGTTTCTATCTTTGGAGTTCAAGGATTGAGCACGCCTTCAGATGAAGGAGTGAGCTTCCTATTTATACCCTATGCATTAAATGCATGGCAGGGTACTTTACACGTGGCATTCATAGATTGGCTTTGGTAGTCTCACTTTTGGAGACATGCTTTTGGCCACTTTATGAACAGTGTAGTTGACAGAGTTGGTGTACGATTTGTGGCAGAGACTTGTCCGTTCTGACACATCGTACTGGTTGTGCAAGGTAAGACAAAAGAAAACTTGAGGCATAAGCTTTGTGATCGTTGATCGCTGAGTATCTCTTCTTCCAGAGATAAAGTTCAGCTATCGCTGAAGCTTTTCCTCAGGCTTCTTCGCGTAAGTAGATTTGTCTGGTCTTCGCTGATATCCGCATCAGGTCACTAGTAGACTTATCTATTGTTCAGTGGCTTCGTCTTCGATTCAGCTATGAACTATGTTGACGCGAGACTTGTCTTCAGAGATTACGTTAACTGTGTTACATAGGAAACGATCAGTGATGACTGAACAGACTCAGTTTGATCGCTGAAAGTGAAACACTAATACATATTAAATGTTTACAGAAAGGTCATCAGCGATAACTGAACAGACTCAGTCTGATCGCTGATGATGAAACACTAATACATATAATAACGTAATTTTCACTAAGTATAAAAGAGGGTCGTTATCAAATCACTGAGAGAGTTTGGATCAACAGTACAACAATAAGAATAATAGTATTTCTTACCTAACAACCTGATTAATTGATCTCTCGAGTAGATATGATCAGGTTTACCTTTACGTGCATTGTTCTTCTTGGCTTTGTGTGTATGTACACATGATTTCTTTCCTTTCAGCTCATCTTTCTTCTCATCTTCAACTGGTTTCTTCTTCCAGACCAGTTCCTCTTCTTTATATCTTCTTCTTCTCCTTCTTTGTGTACCTGAACCATCTACATTTTCATCAAAGAAAATGTTAGTACTGCGAATCTGATCATATGATTTAACTGACCTTTTTGATGAAACAGTTTTCAGATGTGAGCTTGAGGCTGTCTTTTTGAAGTCAGATGAATTATTTCTAGGTGTGTGGATTTGTGACTCTGGAGTCGTTTGCTCAGTCACCACTACCTTGGAAACGATCTTTTCAAGCTCTTTAATCTTTGAAGCAAAGTTGTCTCTTTCTTTAACAAGCAGGTCAATCTTCTCCTTTAATTTGGACTTCGCTTTCTGCTCTTTCAGTGCATTCTCAGATAGTTCAGATAACTTGACAGTCAACTTTTTAATCTCAGTCTCAAACATGCTTCTTTCTTCTTCAAATCCCTTCTCAGCATTGTTTCTCTGGCTGGATATTTCTTTGAAGAATCCAACATGGTTTTGTTCAATGGCCTTCTTCTCTTTGGCAAACTTCTCTCTTTCCAAGATAAGTACTTTCTCAAAAGCAGAAACTTTCTGAGAGAGATTGATACATTTCAGCTCGACTGCTTTCTTTTCTTCACAACTATTTCTGGAAAAATCTGAGAACTTCTTTGCAAAAGATTTCTCTTTAGTCTCAAAATCGGATTTGTCTTTTGCAAGCTTTTGCTCCAAATCAGATATTTTCTTTCGAAACTCAGCATTAGCATCATTCAGACTCTTAATCTTCACTTCATAACTTTCAACGAATGCATTCTGGATTTGGATAATCTGATCTTCCAAGTTAAAGATTTTTCTTCTCAACTCTGTGTTCTCAGCTTCCAAACTCAATATTTTCTCACCAGTCAACCCAGACGTCTGTTTCAGAAGATCTTGATTTTCCTTCTCCAACATGTTTCCTCTTTCTTCAAGCATCAGGTACTTCTCTTCTTTGGCTTCAAAATCTGCAACTTTTCGTTCAAGTTCAGATATTTTCTTTGAAGCTTCATGTAGCTCCTGGTTAAGATCTGAAATCTCTTGGTTAAGAGAGTCGATTTGTTTAAAAAACAAAGGGTGAAATGAATTGGATTCTAACTCCATTTCAAGATCATTATTGTTGCACTTGAGCCGGTCATTGTCGTCCTGTAACCTAGAAATTTGAAGATAACTCATTGTTACTTGGAAAGCTTAAAGTCCAGGGACTGAACTTGATAAGAGATCAAACTCTAAAGTGCAAGGTCCAAAAGTGACAACGTGTGAAACTTGAAAGTTTAGGGTCACAAATGACAAACTACTGAAACCTTGAAGTACGGGGGCTGAAAGTGACACTAACTAAAACTTAAAACTAGAGGGACTAAAAATGATAGAAAGTGAAACTTAAAAGTAGAAGGACCAAAAATGACATAAACTGAAACTACTAACTAGAGGGACTAAAAGTGTAAAAGTTAAAACTTCTAACGTACTTAACTGAAAACTAACGAAAATGGACCAAAAATGAAATAAAACTAACCAAACTAACTGGACTAACGGAGACTTAACGAAAAAGGACCAAAAAGTAAGAAATTTAACCGTCACTTAACGGAAAAACTATTCATCGTCTTCCTCGTTGAGACAACCTACAAAGCTTCGAAACGGTTAGAAATTTTCAATGCAAAACGATCGTTAGAGCTCCCTGATCAGTCCTTACCGGATTAAAACTCAAACGGTCAACTCACGATCACAAACGAACCAACCGAAAGTTTTTCGCAAAATGATCGAAAACTTAAAAAAACAGTATGGGTTAAAACTTTTCGACCAAAAATGATCGTTTATGTCCCCTTAAGCTCCCTCAACTGATTAAATCCCGAAGCAATCCCTCAAACTCACGAACGAAGCAACCGAAGATTTTTCGGAAACCGAACGAGAATTTAAAAAACTTGATATGGGTGAAAATTTTACGATCAAAAACTATCGTTTAAGCTTTGTAAACAACCCTTACCAGTTTAAAAACTCAAAAACTTTATTCCCGAACACTACCGAATCAACCGAAAGATTTTTTCGACAACCAAAAAAACTCAAAACTTGTTGGGTTGGAGCTGCTGGACCGGGAGAGGAGACCCCGGGAGATAGTTCACCGGGCGTTTACGGTCCGGTCGATTGACACCGGGCGAGGACGGTACTGGTCGAGATGACCCCGGGAGATAGGACACCGGTCGAATGACACCGGTCGCAACTTTGGCTTGACACCGGTCCCCAAGTTTGGGTTGATACTGGTCGAGATATAAGGTCCGGTCGATAGACCTACACCACACCGGTCGAGATGCAGGCACCGGTCCTTGCAAGGCACCGGTCACAAAGCCCTTATTGAAGCGATGGAAAAAAATGATATATATATATATATATATGTGCGTGAAAGTATGTAAGCGATAGATATGGCTTCTCTAGCTAATCACAAACTTTCTCTCACACACACAGTCACACACTGTGTTTGAGGATATAGAGATAGCAAGTGAAAGTACCAGTGGTAAACAGTAGGAAACGGAAGAAGAAGGACGTAACCGGCGGCGGCGGCGATAGATATATATGATATATATATATATATATATATATATATATATATATATATATATATATATATATATATATATATATATATATAGATATATGTGATATTGATGTTCCGGTCGATATATATATATATATATGTATGCGATAATGATATATATAACTATGTATGTATGAGATAGATATAGAAATAATCAAACAAACCGCCGGTCGACCAAAGAATTCCACCGACCCACTAAGGTTAAATTAACCAATCACAACAAGGTGGTAATTGTAACCAAAAAATTAACCAATTGTAGTATACCGGTCAAGAAAATGTAGCGGTCAAGCAAAGTACCGGTCGAACAATGTACCGGTCGCAGGGGTCCGGTCAATAGGGTCGGTCGATAACTATTCCAGATAATAGATAGATACTTATCGATAACAGATAATTCGATTAAAATCGATCGAAAGTAAACTTTTGAACCCAGAAAAAAAATTAATCGAACCCAGAAAAATAATCAAGTTTTACTCGATCGATACCTTAATAGACCAGAAATCAATTGATTGAACTTAACCAAAATAAAAAAATCACTTGAACACAGATCTCAGATTGAACAGAGAGAAAAAAAATATCACTTGATTTTTCCAGAAAAAATCAATCCATACTCAAATAATCATAAACGTAGAGATCGATTTATGCAGAACAATCACCAATCCAGGAATCGACAAAAACGATTTGCAGATATGATTAGATCTTAAGCAGTTCAATAACGCAGATATGAATAATCTTTAACCCAGAAAAAGAATCGATCCATTGATTTTTTTTCTTCAGATAATCAGATTAACACATTAAAATTAAATAAGCGATTAAAGGGTTTTAGACAAACCTTTTTGGATCATATCAAATAAAAATAAATTCGAACCTGCTCTGATACCAATTGTAGATCCCAGTACAGTGCAATCACGAACAATAATCAACAATGAAGAACAATAATATAGCCACAACCTCTAGTCATATGATTAATATTCAAGAAAAAGGGTTTAGGTTTACAGAGAGAATATCTGATCAGTAAATGTAAACCTATTGACTAGAGAATTATGAATAATGAGACTTAAACTTCTAAACTCTCTAAAAATTGAATAATGAATTAAAATACGCCTTATATATGGCGCTTACAATATTAATGGGCTTTATGGGCTTTGGGCCCAATTACAAATAACTTTCTAATAATTACAAATCAAACCCTTTATAAATGCTTTATACCACTTTCAACACTCAGGACTTTCAGTCCTAACATTACTTAATCTTATTTCCGCAACAGACTTGTAAATTGTATTTGGTTTATCAATAAACAATTTATTAAACAATTTATTTAACTTTAAATTATGTGTTTGTATTCAACCCCACCCCCTTCTACAAACTTGTTAAGCACCTCCGGGACCAACACATATCCTAAGGCTCGGATGCCTTCAAAAATTTCTGAATCAATTGGATATGGATCAAAGCTAGTTCTGCCTGGTCTGGAATTTGCTTCTAGAAGATTAAGGATAAGTCTCAACCTTTGATAATTCAGGATTGATTTGAAATAATCAATCTGAATCTCAAAATATCTTTTGTTGTTGACACTGACAAATACAATGGACTTCCGGGCTTGTTGAAGATATATAAGAGGCACATTGACAGTTTCAGTCAGTGCATAGTAGATGTGATGTCCTCTTAAAATATCCAACACCAATGGATTGATATTGAGATTGCAAAATCAACATGGTGGTTGTTTGGATACAACAACAAGTAGTCAGAAGGATGGATTAGTGCAAGATCTGGGTTATCACCACTGGCTAACTGAAAATTAGATCTGGATGATGGCATAGGAGTTTCTTTGGAAACATTTGGATCATTTTCATCCATCTGCACAATAGGATCAACTGTGTTCTCACTATCCATGATGATACCTAAAAAGATAAAAATGATTGGATATAGATCCAATAAGTTAGTAAAAATCCAAACCTTTGTTTTTCAGAAAACTTTTGAAAAAAATTTCTAAGTCCAGAAGTCACAGACTAAAGGACTAGAAAATCAACAAAGTACGGAACAATGTACTTGCCGCAAATCAAAGGAACAAGGATCACTTGTCGCAGAACACTATTGCAACAAAACACTTAGAAAAAAACTTTGACTCAACTAAGAAGTCGCAGAACACATGAAACAAACCACTTGTCGCAAGAATCTTATGTTCTTCCCAAGAACTTGCAAGCACCATATGAAGAACTCGCAGAGTTCATACTTGAAATTTTTTGAAATTTCAAAATCGAAATCACTTAAAACCATATCAAAATCCATTAACTTAGATTTGTTGGTGTTCGAATAAACATTATTAACAAGATTTGTACATTAATTTCGATGATTATGTCCTGTTAAGCAACAATTTTGTCCAAATCAGTTCGCAAAATAGTCGAACAGTCCAATACTTCAAATCTCAGAATCCAAAGTCAATGATAATGTTTTTTAGGTCAAAGATAGTTCCAAAGTGATCGATTATGAAACCCCAACAACAATTACATGTTTAATTTGGGAATAAAACACATATTAAGAGTCCATAGTGCATTTATTCATGGTTCGGTTCGAAGGGTTTAATGTAAGATGAACAGTCACAATCTGAAAACCCTAAAATCAATGAATATGGATCCTGGAAACAACAAAAAAATATAAAACAAGAAACAATCAAACAACAATTACAAACAATGAGATAATAAATCTACACTGATTTCATTGAAAGAAGTCGTGAAGTCTGAGAAGTCGTAAGATGAAATCGAGAGAAAAAAATGCTAAGTGCAAGAAGTCGTAAACACAATCTGAGACAAGTGGAATAATGAACGTGGAAACTTGTATATATACTCGAGATTAGGGTTGACACGTGGCAAAAGTTGATTGGTGGCCCAACTTGTCGCAAATCGAATGAAAACAACACTTGTCGCAAAGAATGACAAGGGGTGTGTGCACTTGACGCAAGACACTATTTACGTCAAGTGATGTGGAGGAAAGAAGTCGCAAAGCAAGTCTTGCGTGTTCTTAGAAGTCGCAAAGCGAAGGCTGCGCTTTCTTCACTTGGTGCATGCTTTAGTTTGCGTCAAGTAAGAAGTCGCACACAATGGTTTGCGCCAAGTGACTTGTCGCAGATCAAAGCTTGCGAGTTCTGAGACTTAGAAAAATATTTGAACACTTTCCAAAAATGAAAATTTTGCACTAGACTTTTTGACTTTCCAAAAATGGTATCTTTACACAAATTCACTTTTAAGCATAAAAGCAACATCTCTCACCTGAAAATTTTATCAGATTACAAAACTTTTTAACACACACTTACACACTTACATACATTATCTGATACTCCCCCTTGAAGTGTGCACATGTGTGTATACTCCCCCTTGAGTAATGCATTCAGCTCATCATACTGAAGTATGAGTCCTGATCTGAATTGATCAGAAGTCAATGTCCATAAACTTGGTTGATCATGATTGCATGAAATTGTCAGACCTACAAAACAGATGATGAACTTGGTCCTCATTGAACATGAGTCCATATTTATTAGATGTATCAGACTTAGACAACAAATTTGTCAACCAAAACACTTACAGAAACAAACTCAGAACACACTCCCCCTCAACACAAGATAGGTGTCTATATTCATGCATTCAAATTTAACATTCTGTTGGGAACTGAAAGAATTGCTTAAGTACAGTTAATGCTGCTGATACAGGTTAATGCTGCTAATCAAGATTAATACTGCTAGATGAAGTTACTACTGCTAAGCAATTTTAGTACTGCTAGTAGTTAGTACTGCTGAACTTAATACTGCTCAAAGTATTAATGCTGCTGAAGACTTAATACTGCTTATGAGATGAAGACTTCATATGGCAAGGATGACAGCTGTTTTGATTAAAGATTATGGAAGGCTTGGAGATAAAGATGGAAGATTATTCTGAAGATCTTTTATTATTTGTAATTATCTTTTATCTTCAGTATAAATATAGAATAGTTTGTAACTTTAGCATTGAGAATTAATTCTGAGTTTTTGTTTTCATAGAGAGAATCAACCTCAAGGTTTATAGTCCTAGTTCTAGAGAAGTAGAATTTGTATTGGTGAGCCTGTTCATCAATATTGAGGTTGAGTGTTGAATCTTGTAGCTTTACAATCTTTCAATAAAAGTTTACAAGTTGTTATTCTGATTCACTGTTTCATTGATCTTTGAATATTAAAGTGTTATTCCGCAAACTCGTTTAATATTGTTTCTGAGTGTTTATTCTTGTTAAGAATTCAGATCCTGACAAGTGGTATCAGAGCAAGTATTCTCAGAAATCTTATTCATCATGGAAAACACAGTTGAATCAAACAGTACTCTGGTCTCAAAGGTTCCAATGCTCAGATCTAATGAATTTGACATGTGGAAGATTAGAATCAAGCAATACATTCTCCTCACAAATTACTCCATGTGGGACATCATTGAGAATGGCCCATCTGATGCAGGAAAGATTGGTGAAGATTGAAAAAGAACCCCACCAAAGACGGATGCAGAAAGAAAGACAAGGCAGACAGAGATGAAAGCCTTGAGCACACTGCTCTTGGCCATTCCCAATGAGTATCAACACCAATTCTGTAATTGCACTGATGCACAGATGCTTTGGAATGCTCTAGAAAAGAGATTCTCTGGTACCAAAAGTACCAAGAGAAATCAGAAGGCAATTTTGAAGCAACAGTATGAAAACTTTATGTCAACTAAGAATGAGTCAATGACTCAAACTTTTGACAGGTTTAACAAGCTAATTGGTGAACTAGCTACTATGGGAGTACAGATTGATCAAGATGATGTAAACAGAAAGTTCTTAAGGTCCCTTGGAGATGAATGGACCATGTACACTGTTTCATTCAGACATAATGAACAATTGGAAGAGAAAGAACTTGATGATCTTTACAATGATCTTAGAGTATTTGAAGCTGAGGTAGAGGCAAAGAAGAAGCCTTTTGGATGTGTTCATAATGCTGCACTCCTATCAGGATCAATTGATTCTACTGCTAATCCTGAATCAGTTAATGCTGCTAATGGAACAAATCAAGAAAAAGGCACTGAATATGTGTTTGAAGCCTTTCTTTCCAGCCATGGAAACTCCTCTTTAATCAATGATGATTTGGAACAACTTCATCCTGATGATCTTGAAGAGATGGATATTAAATGGCAGATGGCCATGCTTTCCATGAGGGTGAAGAAGTTCATCAAGAGAACTGGGAGGAACAACTTCTCCCAAAGAAGAGAAGATGGAGCAGGCTTTGATAAATCAAAGGTGGAGTGCTATAAATGTCATCTGAAGGGACACTTTGCCAGGGAATGCAGAAGTGGAGTGTCTCACAACAACAACCACCAACAAGCACAGTCTGGAAACCTCAACCATAACAGAAACTCTGCTCAAGCCCTTGTTTCTCAACAAGGAATGGGGTTTGACTGGAGTGATCAAGCAGAAGAGGCTATCCAAAATCAAGCTCTTATGGAAGAAGTATCTGATCTCCCAACTGAGGTAAGTTCTAATCTCTGTTCTAAAACTTGCATAGACACTGTTAAAAGGTACAGGGATCACAACCAGAAGATGAGTGATGACCTTAAGAGGTTAGCAAAAGATATAAAAGACTATGTGAGAATTGTTGAGAGGTTTGAGGAACAGATTAAAGGTTTTCAAGCCAATGAACTTCAACACTCATATGATACCAATTACTGGAAGTGGGAGAAAAAGGATCTAGAACTCCAACTGACCAAATCTAAAGAAGAGAGTGAAAAGTTGAGAGAGGAGCTAACCAAGGTTAAGCTTGATGTGGAAAAGTTTTCCAATGCTTCTAAAGCAATGGACTCTTTACTACAAACTCAGATTCATGACAAATTGAGAAGAGGAATTGGGTATAATACCACACCACCATACAACAACAACTACATTCCTCCTACCTCAGATTTGCTAGAAACCAAAGATAGGAAGGACTTGCCTGAGGGAGCCACTGAGATAGATCCCTTAGATGAGGTAGTTGTTGAGGATAAGACTGAGAAAGAGGTTGGTAAGAGTAAGGAGAACAATGTGAGTGGTGAGATTCCCCTAGAGAATCACATCATTACCAATGAGGGGTGTGGAAAGATTTGGGTCAAATCAAAGGACATAGAGAAGACAGAGGGAAAGTCTGGTAAGGTCCATTACAAACAGATCACAGTTGTGAATCCAGTTCCTTGCAAACAGTGTGCATGCAAGAAATCTGAGCCCCTAAAACATGATAAAAAGAGGGGAAATCAAAGAAACTCGAATAATCAGTGGGCACAAAAACAAGGGGTTGATTTGAGTAAAATCAATAGACCAAAACCTTGTTTTATCTGTGGCAAATTGAATCATCTTGCCAAATACTGTTATTTCAATCCTATAAACCAAAGGATGAATTTTCAAAGATCTATGCAAAAACCCTTGGGTTATAGGAAGAAGGAAAGGAACCATGTGGCTAAGAAATCTGTTAAATCTAAAAGCCACATGAAGAAAAAGACTTTTAAAGAAAGTGTCAATATGTGGGTTCCTAAAAGCACTAAAACTGTTAGTACTGCTACCCTAAATAGTACTGCTGACAATGATAGTGCTGCTAGAAGCAATACTACTGCTACCAATGTTAGTGCTGCCAAGAGTATTAGTACTGCTAAAACTAACATGGTTAGTACTTCCTCAAATGTTAATACTGCTAACTCTGTTAGTGCTTCTAACAAGGTTAGTACTGCTAAACCTGTTAGTGCTGCTAACTCTGTTAGTACTTCTAAAGTTAGTACTGCTCCTAGTGTTTGTGCTGTTAGACCAATCATATTGACAAAGTACTCCAATAAAGAGTGCTCTGATTTCAAAAATCTCATCAAAAAGGAATGTAAATACTTTGATGAGAAAGGGAGACCCAAGACCACTTTGGCTTGGGTTCCCAATCAATACTAACTATTTAATCTTATGTGCAGGGCAACCAGCAGCTCAAGGGGAAGAGCATCTGGCATGTTGATAGTGGTTGCTCTAGGCACATGACAGGGAACATGTCATGCCTCAAGAATTTCAAGAAAATTGATGGTGGGCATGTTGCCTTTGGTAATACTCCAGATGGAGGTAAGATCAGTGGTAAGGGGGTTGTAACCAAAGGTAAAATGACCTTTGAAGATGTATTCTATGTTGAGCAGTTAAGGTACAACCTGTTAAGTGTATCACAGGTTTGTGACAAACAACATAGTATATTATTTACTGATTCTGAATGCATTATCCTTGCTCCTGGATTCAAGGTAGTTGATGAAAAGATGATACTACTAAGAACTCCCAGAAAGGATAATGTATATTGCTTAGATATGGAAAGTGTTTCAACTGATTCATCCCTAAACTGTCTTGCTTCAAAAGCTTCTTTGGATGAATCATCACTTTGACACAGAAGGA
The DNA here is from genome assembly GCA_954870635.1 of Arctium minus. Taxonomy (NCBI): domain Eukaryota; kingdom Viridiplantae; phylum Streptophyta; class Magnoliopsida; order Asterales; family Asteraceae; genus Arctium; species Arctium minus. The sequence continues at coordinate 81,828,754 of OX941090.1, read as the reverse complement.
TGTGTCATATGAACTTTAAAGCAATGAATAAACTTGTTAAAAACAACCTTGTAAGAGGTTTACCTTCCAAAGTCTTTTCATGTGATGATCATTGTGTTGCATGTCTTAAAGGAAAACAACACAAAACTTCTCATAAGTCCAAAGAGTTGAACACAATCTCTAATTCTCTTCAGTTGTTGCATATGGATCTGTTTGGTCCTACAAATGTTATGAGTATAGGTAAGAAATCATACTGCCTAGTTATTGTTGATGATTACTCTAGATTTACTTGGGTATATTTTCTAAGGACTAAGGATGAGACAACTGGACTGATCAAATCCTTTATTCTAAGAATTGAAAACCAAACAAATCAAAAGGTAAAAGTCATTAGGTCAGACAATGGTACTGAATTTAAAAATCATGACCTAAACATCTTTTGTGAGGAAAAAGGAATTGAGAGGCAATACAGTGCTCCTAGGACTCCACAACAAAATGGTGTTGCTGAGAGAAGGAATAGGACACTGATTGAGGCTGCTAGATCTCTGTTAGCTGATTCCAAACTACCAATTACTTTCTGGGCTGAAGCAGTTAATACTGCTTGCTATGTCCAAAACAGGGTTCTAGTAGTCAAGCCTAAAAACAAGACACCATATGAGCTTTTAAATAAAAGAAAACCATTTATTGGATTTTTCAAACCTTTTGGGTGTCCCTGTACCATTCTCAATACCAAAACTCACTTAGGAAAGTTTGATAGCAAGGCAGATGATGGTTTTCTTGTTGGTTACTCATCTCAGAGTAAGGCTTACAGAGTTTTTAATTCTTCTTCTAGAATAATTGAGGAAAGTGACAATGTCAAATGCAATGAGAACACACCAAATCCTATTGGGTCTGGTCCTCAGTGGTTATTTGACATTGATTCACTAACTAACTCTTTGGGTTTCAGTAGTGATTATCATGCAGGTTCAGGAAGTGGAGGATCAGGGGATGAACAAGTACAAGTACAAGACATTATTCCTCAGTCTGTGATCTTTCCCATACCTACAACAGAGCCTGTTGATGTCCGTGCAAAGGAAATTATGACTGAACTGATTCAGAGTGAAGAAGAAGGAAGAGATGAGGAGAATCAAGTGCATGAAGAGCCAGAAGCAGCTGATGAGATCCCCCCAGCTGACTTAAATGATTCCAATCTTGATGTGGGAATCAATGAAGAACCTAGTCATCAGACTAGAACTCAAAAGAACCATCCTCCAGAGCTGGTCATAGGAGAAATCTCTTCTCCTATGATAACAAGGAATCAAAGCAGACTTCAAGAGCTGCAGGATCAGCAACACACAGTACTCTCTTGCTTTCTATCTCAGATTGAGCCTAAGAAGGTCTATGATGCAATGAAAGATTCCAGTTGGATAGAAGCTATGCAAGAAGAATTACTGCAGTTCAAATTGCAAGAAGTTTGGGACTTGGTGGACCTTCCAAAAGGTCATAGAGCTATTGGCACCAAGTGGATTTTCAGGAATAAAAAGGATGAGAGAGGAATTGTGATCAGGAACAAAGCAAGGCTTGTGGCACAAGGGTACACTCAAGAAGAAGGCATAGACTATGAAGAAGTGTTTGCTCCAGTGGCAAGGGTAGAGGCAATTAGGCTATTTCTAGCCTATGCCTCATACATGAAGTTCAAGGTATACCAAATGGATGTGAAGAGTGCCTTTCTTTATGGTACAATTGATGAAGAAGTATATGTCTGTCAGCCCCCTGGATTTGAAAATCCATCATATCCAGACAGAGTATACAAACTGAAGAAAGCACTTTATGGTCTTCATCAAGCCCCAAGAGCATGGTATGATACACTGTCTACCTATCTCTTGGAGAATGGGTTTGAAAGAGGAATAATTGACAAGACCCTCTTCATTAAAAGAAGTAAGAAGGACATCCTACTTTTTCAGATTTATGTGGATGATATCATCTTTGGATCCACAAAATATCAGATGTGTAGAGACTTTGAAAAGTTGATGCACAAGAGCTTTAAAATGAGTTCAATGGGTGAACTTACCTTCTTCCTTGGGCTTCAAGTGAAACAGAAGAAAGATGGGATCTTCATAAGCCAATCAAAATATGTGAAAGACATCCTGGATAAGTATGGTTTAACAGACTCAAATCCAGCAAGCACACCTATGGAGACTCACAAAAAGATCACTACTGATCTTGAGGGGGAGGATGTTGATGTCCATCTATATAGATCAATGATTGGATCTATCATGTATCTCACAGCCTCAAGACCAGACATCATGTTTCCAGTGGGTTTGTGCGCCAGATTCCAAGTCAAGCCAAAGCAATCACATCTTCAAGCTGTTAAAAGGATTTTCAGATACTTAAGAGGGCAACCTAGATTAGGTCTTTGGTATCCTTATGAATCCAACTTTGACTTGATTGCTTATTCAGATAGTGACTTGGGAGGTGCTAACATGGACAGAAAGTCTACTTCAGGTGGATGTCAACTTTTGGGTGCAAGACTAGTATCTTGGCAGTGTAAGAAGCAAACCACAGTGTCCTTATCAACAACAGAAGCTGAGTATATTGCTGCTGCAAGTTGCTGCTCTCAGGTTCTATGGATTCAGAATCAGATGCTGGACTATGGGGTAACCTTTCTTCACACTCCAATCTTCATTGACAATAGCAGTGCTATAAGCATTGTTAACAATCCAGTCAAGCACTCCAAAACAAAGCACATTGAGATCAGGTATCACTTTATTAGAGATTGTAATGAAAAGAAGCTAATTCAAGTTGCCAAAGTTCATACTGACAACCAGTTTGCTGATCTATTCACTAAAGCCTTTGATGTGGGTAGATTCACTTTCTTGGTCACAAGTGTGGGCATAATCAACTCTGAATGAGCTCATGTCTTAAAAAGTGTTTTCATACCTGTTATTGGTTTATTCTTTGGTGCTACTAACATCTTTCTCAGGAAGTTATTACCTTGCTCAGAGTACCTCAAGCTTCAAAAAGTGTAAGTATAGTTAATGCTGCCAGTGCAGTTTTAATACTGCCAGTGCACAGTTAATACTGCTAGTTAGTTAATACTGCTAGTGGTTAATACTGCTCGCAGTTAATACTGCTAGTTCGTTAATACTGCTAGTCAGTTAATACTGCTAGTTAGTTAATACTGCTAGTGGTTAATACTGCTCTCAGTTAATACTGCTAGTTAGTTAATATTGCTAGTTAGTTAATACTACTAGTTAGTTAATACTGCTAGTTAGTTAATACTGCTTATGTCCCGAATCGTATAAATACCCTTTTTACCCGCCTAAAAGTTCATAACGACTCTTTGATTTCTATTCATCTGCTCTCTAACCCTTTTTCTCTCAAAGCTCCTAGTAAAGTTCAGGCAAGCACACTCAAGCTCAATGGCATCCATGGCATTCATTGATGAGCACAACGAAATTGCTATGCTTCAAAATCCAAAGCAAGCTGCTGGATTCCACCAGATTGTGGACTTTCTTAAGTCCAGCCACATTTCCCATGCTCTTACAGTGTCGCCAACAATCTACATAGAGCATCAAAGACAATTTTGGGCGAATGCCACTGTAGTCACAGAAAATGGTGTGAAGATAATCAAGACAAGGGTGTGTGACAAACCCTTGTCAGTTTATGAAGAGGTGATTCACATCTGTCTACGTCTAGACGATGCTGCAGGTATTACCTCTATTCCTAATGAGGACTTGTTCTCTAACCTTTCAAGAATGGGGTTTGGAGGCCAATTGGGTTGTTTCACATTCTCAAAAGCTAAATTTTATACCCAATGGCGTTTTCTTGTTCATACCCTGATGCACTGTATTTCCAAAAAGACTACTGGATGGAGTGAGTTCAGCAGTACCATTGTTTATGCTTTGGTCTGCTTGGCCACTGCCAGAAAGTACAATTTTTCTAAAATGATTTTCAATGATCTTGTATCAAACTTGGGAAGCAAAAAGAGTTTTTATATGTACCCAAGATTTGTACAGGTAATTATAACCCATGAGTTGACGGATATGCCTCACTTTGATGAGGTATATGTACCCAAAATCCCCAAAGGTAAGGTCTTTTCAAATATGAAGAAATCTCCATTGGACTCGGAAGGAGTTGACACCCCATTGTTCTCTACAATGATGGTGGTGTCCCACAATGAAGAAGGTATGGCTTCAGGGTCAAGGCCCTCATTAGACCATCCCACTGAAAGCCTATCCCAACCTTCAATCACCATATCAATCCCTCAGTCCCTTGTTCAAAAACCAACTTCACCAATAACCAATACATACATCAGGAAAAAGGTAAAGAAGGCTCCTTCCCTTCTTGTACCTTCACCCACAGAGCCTTTAAGCCCTCTAATGGAAAATTATCCATTAGAGAATATCTACAGGGAAACCACAGGGGTGTCTCCCAACCCCAAGGAGGTGCTCAATGAGGAGATGAATGAGCATATGGGTGCAAAGGCTGCCACTACTCCTGCTAGCACAGAGGAGGTCAGTAGTAACATCAATAAGACCTTCCCCATGGCAACTTTGGGTGAGCAATCATCCAAAGGTCCCAGGTGCCAAGAAACCATGGGGGTAGCAGGTGCTTCTGCTAGGCAGAAGACCTCTACTACAAAAAGATCCCATGATCCTTCAAAAGGGGGTCACACTCCTGGAGAAGGTGAGGACAAATATGACTATCTTGAATTGATGGAAACAATGGGCAACATCAACATGGATGTAATCAAGCAGGGAAAAGACATAGAAGAGCTGAAACTGATAATTCTGTCTCAACAAGTACAGATTACCATCCTGAAGAAAATGGTGAAGAGATTGGTCCAGAAAAAGAAAAAGAAACAGTTTGTGCTCAGAAGAAGAAAACTAGTGGATGATGCTCCCAAAAAGGGGGAGTCAGAAGCTGATGTCAACATGGAAGATGATAAAGACAAGGGGGAGCAATTTGATTTTGAGGGGGAGCAAGCAGTGGAAACTGAAACAGAGTTTGTACAAGAAGCAAAAATATCAAGCATAGCAGCAGTAAAAGAGCAAACAGTAGAAAAAGAATCAGTTTTTGTACAAGCAGCAGTAACAGTTAATACTGCTGAAACAAGTAAAGCAACAGAAACTGTTAATACTTCTGAATTGAATGAAGCAGCAGAAATAGTACAAGAGGTATTAACAGATCTTGAGATAGCAGAAACTTTGATCAAGGCTAAACATGATACTCCCAAGGTCACCTCAAAGGCCAAAGGAGTTATCATCAAAGAAAAAGGTGAAGTGATTAAGAAAGCAAGTATTGAGAAGGTGGTAAGCAGGGATAAAGGCAAAGCAAAGTTAGTGGAATCTGATCAACCAATTAAAAAGCAAAAGTTGGTTGAGTCAGATGAAGCTTTGGCCAGGAAGATTCAAGTTGAACTTACCAAGCAGAATTAGCTCAAGTAGACAAAGATAGAGAGATGGCTAAGGCTCTGGATGCAGAGTTAAATGAAGCTTATCAACAAAGTTTGGCAACTGAAATAGCACAGAAGAAAGCTGCAACCCTGAAGAAATCTGTGTTGGTTAAAATGGCTGCTAAGAAGAGACAACCCTCAAAGACCTTCCTTGGTACTCAAGAGAGAAAGAAGATGATTACTTTTCTTAAAGGTGTTGTAGGAGTCAGAAAGGAGATGTTCTCAAAGATGTCTTTTGAACAGATTAAAGAGTTGTATGATTCAGAGATGCTAAAGCTTCAAGGGAATGAAAAAGCCAGAGTTGAAATGGAAAAGAGAATGAAAGAAAGTAATGATTTTCTGATAGAAAAACCTTTCCCTGATGAGCAAGAAACACCAAAGAAAGAAGCCACACTAGGTGAAAGTCTGAGGACTTTAAAAAGAACTAAGATGATGGCAAGAAGAAAATCAACCAAGAAGCCTAGAGTGGATAAAGAAGAAGCTGAGAAGGTTGCTGAAGAAGAAGGGGCACCTAAGGCAATTGAACAGAAAGAACCATCAAGTACTGATGATGTGAATCTATACATGGTAGTGATGGACAAAGTGCCTAAACCTATTACAGCTGAACCTGTTGGTGTTAAGCCTCCTGAGGTTATTCTCTGTGATACAATGAAGGTTTATGGCAAAGAGTATATCAGGCTCAAAAGAAAAGATGAGAAGTATGAAGTGTATAATACTTGGGCCAAGATTGTCAGAACATGTTCCAGGTCTGATCTAGAGGAGATGTTTGAAATAGGAATGAAGTTGTATGCTGATCAATTGAAAGCTTCAGAGATTTCAATCACAAAACTTGTGACGGAGTATCTTTGTATGTTGTTCAAGCCTGAAGAAGTGAAGGACATCATCATAAATGTGTTTCAAAAAGTCACCAACTGGACTCTATATGAAACTAGTGGAGTATATGCTTTGACTATGGATTCAAATCACATAGAATACTTCCTAATGGATAGAGTGTACAACCACAGTAGATTGAAGCTGCATGCAATGTTGAAAAAGAAGCTTAGATGTGTTCCAGATTCAGAAATGGCAAAGTATTTGATTCAAAGGACAATTAATCAAAGTTTGGGGTTGGATGCTAATACAGGGATATGAGCTATGAAGTTTTGGGAGCATCTTAAAGACCATCTGAAGAACTTGACTTCTCTTCCTAAAAGTCAAGTTAGGGGGAGATTGTTGGGAACTGAAAGAATTGCTTAAGTACAGTTAATGCTGTTGATACAGGTTAATACTGCTAGATGAAGTTACTACTACTAAGCAATTTTAGTACTGCTAGTAGTTAGTACTGCTGAAGACTTAATACTGCTTATGAGATGAAGACTTCATATGGCAAGGATGACAGCTGTTTTGATTAAAGATTATGGAAGGCTTGGAGATAAAGATGGAAGATTATTCTGAAGATCTTTTATTATTTGTAATTATCTTTTATCTTCAGTATAAATATAGAATAGTTTGTAACTTTAGCATTGAGAATTAATTCTGAGTTTTTGTTTTCATAGAGAGAATCAACCTCAAGATTTATAGTCCTAGTTCTAGAGAAGTAGAATTCGTATTGGTGAGCCTGTTCATCAATATTGAGGTTGAGTGTTGAATCTTGTAGCTTTACAATCTTTCAATAAAACTTTACAAGTTGTTATTCTGATTCACTGTTTCATTGATCTTTGAATATTAAAGTGTTATTCCGCAAACTCCTTTAATATTGTTTCTGAGTGTTTATTCTTGTTAAGAATTCAGATCCTGACACTTTCTGAGCTTGCTGACTAAGAAATTAAATCTCTATTCATCAAGAGGTTTTGTGAATAGATCAGCAACCACAAAATCAGTTGAAACGAAATGCATTTCTATAGAACCTTTTTCAACACGATCCTTTATGAAATGATACCTGTTATCTATGTGTTTGGTCTTGGAATGCTGCACCAGATTTGCCATGATAGCTATTGCACTTTTTGAATCGTAATAAATAAGAACTTTATTCAACTTATATCAGTAGTCTTTAAGTTGTGTCTTCATCCACAAGACTTGCGAACAACAACTAGAAGCCGCAACATATTATGCTTCAACCGTAGAAGTTGATACGCAATTCTGCTTCTTAAACGACTAACTTACTAACTTTTCTCCCAAGAACTGACATGCTTCTGATGTGCTTTTTCTGTCTAATTTATTTCTTGCATGATATGCGTCTGTATAGGCAATTAGTTCAAAACTAGAATCTTTCAGATGCCAAAGGCCCAGATTTGGTGTGCCTTTGAGATATCTGAGGATTCTTTTCACATCAGCCAGATGGGATTCCTTGGGGTTATCCTAATAACGAGCACAAAAGCAAGTAGCAAACATTATATCTGGCCTACTTGATGTCAAATGCAGAAGAGATCCAATCATACTTCTTTAAGTCCGTTGATCAACTGATTTTCCGAAGATATCAGCATCCAACAAACATCCAGATTGCATGGGAGTCTTCATGGGTGTTGAATCAGTCATATTGAATTTCTTTAACATATCTTCGATATATTTTGACTGGTTAATAAAAATCCCTTCCGGGGTTTGTTTGACTTGCAAACCTAAGAAAAAGTTCAACTCACCCATCATTGACATCTGAAACCTATTCTTCATGATGTCTTGGAATTCATCACAAAGTTTAGGATTCGTAGAACCAAAGTCTACGTAAATTTGCACAAGTATCATATCCTCACCTTTCTTTTTCAAAAATAAAGTGGTGTCGATTGTACCTTTCAGAAGCCAGACTCAGAAAGGTAGACATCAGAGTTTCATACCATGTGCGACGTACTTGTTTCAATCCATAGAGAGCTTTATCGAACACATACACATGATCTGGATATTTTGGATCAAGGAAGCCTTCCGGTTGACTAACATACACCTCTTCATGTAGGATACCGTTCAGGAATGCTGATTTAACATCTATCTGGTATACTTTAATATTTTTGTGAGTGGCGTATGCGAGAAAAAACCTTATTGCTTTGATCCTGGAAACAGGTGCATTGGTCTCGCCATAATCTATACCTTCTTGTTGATTGTAGCCTTTAGCATCCAACCGAGTGTTATTTTTGACAATTATACCCACCTCATCTTTCTTGTTCCGAAAAACCCATTTAGTTCCGACAATGGTTTTATCCTTGGGTCTTGGTACCAATCTCCACACTTCGTTCCTTTTAAATTCATTCAGATCGTCTTGCATCGCATTTATCCAGTCCGGATCTTTCAGTGCTTCAGATTTTTCGGTTCCATGTTGCTTAGAAAATTGACGAACATGTAGTAATTCACAGATGCAGATGCAGTTGTAGATCTGGTCGACACCTTGGCATTCAGATCAGCAATGATATTTGTTGGAGGGTGTGCCTTTGTCCATTTGTGTATGCTTGGTAGATCAATATCAGTCTGATAGTTTGTCTCATCATACTCATCTTGTACCGCAGGCAATTCAGTTTCATTTTCCTCTGGACATTGTGCACTTGGTGATGGAGTAGCTTCTTCAGGTTGTGTTTCTAATGAAATATCTCCAGACACAGCAGATGTTGAAGCTAGTTCAACTTATTGTGAAAGAAGATCACATGAGTTGTCTGGCGTAGCACTTTCAAAAACATCTTGAACTTGACTAGTTGAAGCTTCACCAACTGCTTCAGATGGGCCATATAAATCTGCACTTGTAGTAGGTGTGTTAGTGTTTGTTAAATTTTCTTGTTTGTTATCATCATGAATTATATCATTAAAAGCATCAAAGAATAATAAATCAAGATCAGATTCAGATAAGGTTGAAGAAATCTTATTCTGGTTGATCACATGATCTACACTTTTTGATGTGGAAGCTATATCTGTAGGTGAGAGTCCTGAACTTGATTGTTCAGAAGTCCTTGTTGAAGATTCGTCAAATGATACGTTGATGATTTCAATCACAGTCTTCATTCTAGTGTTATAGACTCTGTATGCTTTAGATTGAAGAGAATATCCAATGAACACTCCTTCATCATCTTTTGGTTGAAACTTTGACAAATTGTATCTATCATTGAGCACGTAGCACCTGCAGCCAAACACACAAAAGAATTTAACAGTAGGTTTTCGATCATTTATAATCTCATAAGAATTTTATTAAAACGCCTATTAATAATGGTTCTGTTTTTTATGAAACACACGGTTGCTACTTCTTCAGTCCAAAGGAATGGAGGTAAATTAGAATAGACAAGCATTGTGCGTGCTGCATCTACCAATGTCCTGTTCTTCCTTTGAACAACATCATTCTGTTGAGGTTTCATTGCAGCCGAAAAATAGTGTGAAATTCCAACATAATCAAGATAGCTCTGAAGAGTTGCATTCTTGAATTCAGTTCCATTGTCACTTCTCAACTGTTGAACTTGGCTTTGGAGAAGAACTTGAATTCTTTTGGTGAATTTGATTATCAGATCTGGAGCTTCCGAATTTTGCCTTAAGAACTCTAGCCATGTATATCGGGAATATTCGTCAATCATCACCAAGATATACTTTTTGCCGCTGATGGATCATGTTCTCATTGGCCCACAAAGATCCATATGAATAAGCTCAAGAGATTTAGTACAACTTGATAGCATTTTCAGTTTATGAGAACTCTCTTTCATTTTGCCATTTTCACATGGTGGACAAAGTGAGTTTTGTTCGATTTTCAGTTCTGGTAGACTAGTGACCAGATTCTGAGTTCTAAGCTTATTCAAATATCTGAAATGCTGATGAGATAACCTCCGGTGCCATAACCAACTTTCATCTGTTGAAGTCTTAGAAATATGACAAACTGGATTTGAAGCTTTCAGAGTTAGAAAGTGAACACCATAGAGTAATCCCATCCTTCCAGCTTTTATCAACAGTGCTCCACTTTGATCTTTGATATATCAATAATCTTCATAAAATTCAACTTTGCACTTCTTCTCATTAAACTGACTGATAGAGAATAAATTGTAAGCCAATCTTTCCACATACAGAACTTTTGAGATAGAAATCATACTGTTCTTGATAACACCATATCCTCTGACGTATCCTTTCATTTCATTTCTGAAGTTGACTAAACCTGCATAATGATCTACATAGTCGCACAATAGGTGCTTATATGTTGTCATGTGTCTTGAGGCTCCGAAATCTATGATCCACACATGACAAGCCTGCAAGCAACAGTCACTTCAATTTAGGTACCCATATGAATATAAGTCCTTTCTTGTTAGTATCTTTAAGCTTCTTCAAATCAATTGACGACCCTTTGATTCGCCATTCAAACTTAGGTTCTTTCGATAAAATGTGTTCTTTAAGTTCTGACTTTGGAATCCACTTCCACACAAATTTTATGTCAACTAACTTGTTCATTTTAAAATCATTATTTTTCTTTTGAAAAGAATAAACTTCAGCTTTATGATTAACAGTAGAATGAGCAAAAGTTTTCTTGTTCATAGACTGGATTGGTTTTCTTTTCTTAGAAAACTTAGGTTTCAAAGAAAACGAATTTTCATGACAGTTTGAGCATCGTATTTTGTAGTAGCTTTGTGTCAACAACTCATTTCGGGAAAGAGTTTTTGTTTTATTCAAACAAAGTTGACAAACCTTATTACAAACTTTGACTACTCTATTACAAGCCAAACTATCAGAAATATCTATCTTCTTGTCCACCTTTATCTTCCTTTTCTTCTTGCTTTCCTTCTTCACTTTCTTATCTGAAGAACAATCAGAGTTAGGTTCAAAAAGAGGATTTATGAAAGATTCAGATTTAGAGGATGTTTGGAAAACAAAATTTGTTCCCGAACATTCTCCTTTTTCAGAAATACTTGACTCCTTTTCCGAAGATGTTAAAATCTTCAAAGATGTTTTCATTTGAGGAGTTTGAGTAATAATTGTTGAAGTGTCAGACTTCACATTAGCATTGAGATTAACAGAAGATGGAGAATTCTTATCAGGACAAGCTTCTTTGCCTTTTGAAAATTTGAAAATTTGGGATTCAAAATTTCTAATTTCTTTTTGCAAAATTTCATTTTGAATTAGACTTGAGTCTAATTCCATACCAAAATTTTCATTAGCATCTTCCAATTCAAAAATAAGAGTATTGAGAACTGAAATTTGCCTTTCCAAATCAGAAATAGTTTTCAAAGCTGCCCGATATTCAGGATCAGTAAAATTTGAGGTTTTAACAGAAACATACTTGATTTGAGAATGAGATTTCTCATATTTGTCTCCTATGATTGAACAAGATATAACAGTTTCAGTTGCATCATATATAGAACTTGATTTAGAAGTCTCGTGTGATTTTGGAAAAAAGATCTTCAAATTCGACGAAACTTTTCTTTTTATTTTTATAAGATGAATTTAAGTCGTCATATTTGAAACCAACATATTTAAAATTATGAGAATCCGAATCACTTTTAATTTCTAATTTAACTTTCACTGGTTCTTATGTTTTTATCTTAGGAGTCTCCGGTGATAAAGTCTCAGACTTGACAAAAGTTTAAAGAATATGAGGTATTAAAACGATAGGAGCATCACCCGATGTTTTAAGACTATAAAGATTTTCGGGTTCCTTTTTTAACGTCTCACGTCTTGAAGTCCCAAACCAGTTTTAGCATTATAAAAACTAGTATATTTTTTATTACTGGTTAAAATTTTCAATGTCTGTTCTGTTTGACCTATTTTGAAATTTAAATCCTCCAACTCCTTAATCTTTGCATATGTTGCAGTCCTATCCTTCAAAACAATGTCATACTTCAAAGTTAGATTTTTATCTTTCAAAGAAGTTAAATATTTTTGCAATTCAGATATCTTTGTTTAAAGATTTACCTTATCCAGTTTTAGAACATTATTTTCTTCTTATCTTTATGCTGCTAATGTCTTATAGATTAAAGCTTGATCTTGATGTCCCTGAGTGATACTTTTTTGTTTTTGAAAACTATCTTTTAGTTTTTGAAACTCAGAGTTCATTATGTTTAATTGAGACATCAAGTTCATAACTTCTTCATTTTCAGAGAATATGTCAGAATTATCAGAATTGTAACAGGTTCAGAAGGTCCAGATATGTCTTCAGTAATTACTGGGACCTCTAAAGTTGATGCGGACACGCCGGATTTGTCAAAATCTGCACATATGTCCATAAAAACATCAAGAAATAACATATCTAACTCAGATGTAACAGTTGATGAGTTAGAGGACTTAGTCTATTTAGATTCGGATTCTATTCTGCTTTGAACAGAAGCCTTTCTCTTGAGCTTGAGTTCTGAACTGTTTTGTTCAGAAGTCAATGTAGTATTTTCATCAAAAGATACATTAACGCTTTCCATGATACGCTTGGTCCGTCAATTATACACACGATAGGCTTTTGACGTGAGTGAGTATCCAATAAAGTAGCCTTCGTCAGCTTTCTTATCAAACTTCCCAAGGTCATCACGGTCATTCAGAATATAGCACCTGCAACCAAAGACACAAAAAATTTAATATTCGGTTTTCGTTTATTAATCAGTTCATAAGTTGTTTTATTAAATCGCTTAATTACAATCGTCCGGTTTTGAGTGAAACAGGCGGTTGCAACGGCTTCAACCCAGAGATACATTGGTAAACCAGAATACGCCAACATTGTTCTTGTTGCTTCGACCAAAGTTCTATTTTTCCTTTCAACCACGCCATTTTGTTGCGATGTGTAGGCAGCAGAAAAATTGTGAGAAATCCCAACATAAGTGAGATAACTTTGAAAAGTATCATTTTTGAACTCTGTGCCATTGTCACTACGCAATGTCTTTATTGGCAATTGAAGGCGAACTTGGATTTTCTTAATTAAGGCAATGATCATATCTGGTGCATCAGATTTGTTTCGCACAAATTCCAACCAAGTATACCTTGAATACTCGTCTATCATCACAAGAATGTACTTTTTGCCATTTATAGACTGAGTACGCATAAGGCCACAAAGGTCCATGTGAATTAATTCAAGGGGCGTTGAGCAAGAAGATTCAGTCTTTGATTTACGTGAACTTCTTTTCATCTTCCCCATTTCGCATGTGGGGCAAAGTGAATCCTTCTCAAATCTCATCTCTGATAGACCTTTCATAATTCCTTGTCTCGCTAACTTATCAATAGCCTTGAAGTTCTGATGAGACAAGTGTCGATGCCATATCCAACTTTGAGCTTTCGATGCTTTTGTAAGTAAGCATACAGGACGTGTAGCCGAAAGCATTGGAAAATTTAGCGCATAAAGATTTCCATAACATTCAGCTCGAAAAATCTCATAACCGTCCGGGTCTTCAATATAACAGTGGGTGATTGTAAATCGAACCTGATACATACTATCACAGAAGTGACTGATACTAAACAAGTTATGATTGAGTCCTTCCACGTAAAGTACTTTCTTGATGGTTACAATGCCATTTTTTAGAATACCGTATCCTCTGATGAATCCTTGAAGCTCAGAATTAGCAAAACTGATTGTTCCTGTAGGTTCTTCAACAAAGTTGTGCAATAGGTGCTTATATCCTGTCATATGTCGAGAGCATCCAGAGTCAACGAACCACAAATGATAGGCTTGCAAAAATGAAAAAATCACTTCTTTTTAGGTACCCATATCCAGATGGGTCCTGTTTTGTTAGCATCATGCAATTTATTTAAATCATCTAATTTGCCCTTGACTCTCCACTCATATTTAGGTTTGGGCAACCATTTCCAGACCATTTTCACGTTAAGATCATGAAATTGCTGTTTCTTAGAAAGATTAGTAGACTTAGCTTGAAACACTCTAATTTGTTGTGTTAAGGACTTGGAGACAGTTTTAGCATTAAACACTCTTTTAACAGCTTTTGATTTAGGAGGAATGGAGGATAGTGAAAAAGAATTTTCACCACAGTGTTTACATATTAAGTTCTTACGATAAAATGTCAATATCTTTGATTTATCAAAAGAATTACATTTATTCAAACAATCTTGACATTTATTTGCGTTCAAACTATTACATGTGTAACACCCCGATTTTCGAAAGGTATAATTTCAAGTTAATACATAAACCGATATATTGAGGAAAAATAAGATATTTGATTTTGGTCTTGAATCCTTGATTTTATAGTCTTGATAGATGAAGGATTCAATTACGAGTCCAACGGTTCTTTTCGGAGCGGAAACGGAGCTATAACGAAGAAGTTATGACCAAAACAGTGTTCGGGCATATTCTTCACCGTCTGTAGGGTGCACGGGTCGTGCGTTTTTTCTCTCATAAGGCACATGGGTCGTGTTCAACATCAGAAGCATCAACACGGGTTAGAAACCTCATTTCAGCCTCATTTCACCCAAAACTTCATTTCTTCATATTTTCTTCATCCCAACTCCGATTTCAGTGATTCAAGTTGCCACGATTTTGTTTTTGAGAGATCTTCAAGGATCTAGCAAGAGATTGGAAGTCTATTGGAGTATAAAAGAGTATTTTGTGGTGGTAAGCTCCTCATCTCTCCCACTTCATCTTCTTCACCAAAGTTTTATAGGGTGTCATCCACCCTTTGTTCTCCCTTTCGTAGATTAGAGGTTTGTAACCATTTTGGTGAACTAGAGGTGTTTTTATTGGTGGATTCAATCTTGGGTTAAGGTAACCTTCTATTATCTTCATTTATGGAAGTTAGGATTTCGGTATCAGTTGAGGTATTCATGTATAAGGTTGGGAAACGATTCTTTGTGGTTGATTATGATTATTTATGGTGGAATATGTATATTTATGGTTGGAACCTTGTGGATCAAGGTTTTGGAAGATTTGGTTTGAAGAATCAAGTTCTTCATGGAAAGCTCTGAGTGGGTAAAATCTAGATTTAGCCTAAATCTAACAAGGTGAGTCATACTTCCGTTTATAAAACCTTATACACATCAAAATATGTAGTTTTGACTTCTAGTCTTCTCCTTGTTTACATTTCATCATGTATGATATTTTGACCTAACTTGAGGTTTTGGAGATTTTTGGAGTTTCTTACCATTTTTGTCAAATGAAGATATAATCCATGTTTGGATCTACAAAAATATGTTGTTGTCATATTTTGATGAGTAAATGTTCAATTTATGGCTTTTAGCAAAATTCATATTTAGCATACCATGGAATTTTGGTTGAAAAGGGTTATCTTGTGAAAGGGAAATAAATGGTTTAAATCTTGAAGAAATCCTTATTTCATTTGGATGGTTTTTACACTTGAAAGGTGTATTTGGAAAGAAACATTTTGGGAAGATGAGATGTTAGCCTTATGTTTATATATGGCTTGTGATTCTTATCAGCAGTTAACCATTGAAAAGTTTTGGGAACTAAATGGTTTTATGAACTATATGTTTGATTATAGTTGGTCACAAGTGTTATTGTGACAAGTCTTTACTATTACTAATGGATCCATATGTATTGAGTTGACTTATTATTTGGGGGTAATTCCCGTATGTAGCTAGTTGAAACATTGGAACCTAGGAAGGCATTTTGGTACGGTTATGTGGGACCGGTTACTAGTCGTGGGTCGTAAATGTAAATCCTAGCGAATGAGTATGACTTGGATCATTGGGTGTCATCCCCCCACATCGTTCTTTGAACAGGCATATTCACGACCTTGATCCTAGTATGGTGAGCTCAAAACTCGGAAAGTGGCTTACTTTGTGTTTCACCACAATCCTTGGATTCGGGCTTACACCCGTCGTCAGAAGATGAGGTCTGGACCAGAAGGTCACTATGTGCATATCTAACCATTTACAAGAATGTTGACGAAAACAATTTATCTATATTTCAATGAAATCTTTTACTGACATTCATATAAACTGTGTGTTCTCACTAGGCTTTAAGCCTAACACTTTTTCGAAAATGATGTGTATAACAGGTTCCCTTAGTGACGGGTCGTCAAGGGGTTGAGTGAAGAGTTTGGTCTATTGAGGAATTTCTGGATGATAATTAATTTGGAGTCTTGGTGTTTAAACCAATTTATTCATTTGGTATTGGGTTGACAATCTATGTAATCTAGATAGATTTGGTTTGGTTTGGATTGGTTTGGTTTGTTGTCACTTCTCCATATACATTTATAGGTTTTGTGAATGCTCACGCTTTACCCATTATTGGGTGGTTTGCCCTATTTATAAACGTCATATTGCCGAATTTTCAATTTTCAAAATTACTCCAATTTTTAGGGTGTTACAAGTTGCTATCAGAGCTCTAGTTTAAGTGAACTAGGCATGAATGTAAGATGTCTAGACTTAGACTAAGTACGTTAGGCATTGATTTCTGAGTTGGGTAGAATTTCTAAGATGGGTTAGTCTTAGAGTCGATGGAAACTATGGTTATCAAGCGTTGTGGCAATGGTAACGAGAACCTTTATGTATTATATGTTCATAATCTCACCTAGCTAATGTTATTATGAGGATATTTATACGTGATAGTGCTTGAAGTGCCGTTACTGTGACAATTGGTAATGTAGTAGTACGTTCTCTTGTGCTTGGTTTACTAATGTTATGATATTTGGTAGACGTAGTAGTACGTTTCCTTCGTGTTCAATTCTGTTAATCTCCTTCTTATTCATCCTCGTGCTTGTATGAACTGCCTTGGTATGACGATCGTTGGGGTAGTATGAAAGTTTCTGAATGGGTAACTATTAGAAAATTTTGATGATTTTAGTATTCGTTACTTGGAGTGACAGTAAGTATGGTGATTGCATTAAGTGGTCAGTTTCGAGTCGGATTAATTGGTTGGATTAGAACCATAGACTTTTTGAATCGATGAATTTCGAGGAGAAATTGTGAGGTGAACCTATGAAGTCCATGATCTTTGCCTTAAGATGTTGAGCATCTGGATGACGATAGTGTAACTAGAGAAATCGAGGAGCGTGAGTTCAAGTTGATTTGTGAAAACGGTGTGCATGCCAAAATGTTTATTTTAAGGTGCTTGTGAATTACATTAAATTGTTTATGTAACACACATCTTTGTGATTTTGTTAAATAAATCATTTTGATATATTTCTTTGACGATGTAATACATAAATGGAGGTCATTTTATATAATTGTCCATTTGGTGCATACGATTTTATAAACCGTAGGAAAATGCATGTCATTGAACTATGAGTCATTTTGGAAACATGAAGAGAAAAAGTTCATTTGGAGAACATTTTGTTTCAACCAATGAAAAGTTTTGGGTTAATTACCTTTTGGGTCGTGGTGTTTGCATAATTGTTGGTCAAACGTATTTCAATGTCTCTACTGGCTTTTATTGGGTATTTACGTAAACAGTTGGGTCGTTGGCTCGGTTTTAACTAAATGGAGTCTTGAGGACATTTGTCCGGTTTAAAAACAGTTGTGGAAATTTTATTGGCATCCAGTGGTATTGTTCCCCTTTGAGTTTTGTGGGCGCAGTTCAGTTGCACATATCATGTATGCATATTTTATTGGAATTTCAGTCATGGTGTTTTGGCCAATGTTTTAGAACGATGAGAGCATGTTTATATTTGGCTTTGAACTCGAAACCGACTTAAATTATTTCATGTTTTAACCGGGCGCATACGCATATCAATCTACTAGCTCTGTGAAATAAACGGTCGCATGCAAGTTTTGTTGTGAAATCTTATTTCGTGCCGCATTGTGACTAAAAGAGAGAAAACTTTAAGAGTTCGATGTCATGAGCATGTTGTCTTGGGTTTTGCAAACATTTTATTTATACTGTTTGGAATTAAACTAAATTACTCTTACAATTGCTCAAATCGCATGCATATGTCTTTACTAAATTTTGGGGAATAAACCGATGTATACGAGTCACGATGGGAAGTTTTATTTCATGACATTTCATGGTTAATTGCAGAAATTTTGGGGTTCGATTTTGTGAATTTCCCTTCTGTAGTTTTGTACGAACGTCTTGTTATACATTGTTTTAGTACGTAAAACTATTTCTCATTCATTACATAAATTATATTGTTGGTCTAAGTAATCGTATGAAAGATTTATGTTATTTCGGATAGAACTTTTGCCCAGAACATATTTCAGTTATTGATTTTACTGATAGGAGTTTTCCGCAATGCATGAAACGAATTTCCTGTTTGCATGTCGTTGTAGTTACAGTTTTGGGTAAGTACGTTTTATCGGTGCGTCCCAAATTTGAAACGCGAAAAAAAAATTATTTACGTTCCTATTGTGTTGCTACATTTGGGAAATGATCGGACGTATATAGGTCTTGTTGAAAATTTTATCTTCCGACATTTTGTGTTAAAGTAAAAGATTTTAAAGTTGAAGATTGTGAAACTCTTTTGGGAGTTGTACAAACATTTATTGCACATGTTATAGGACGGAAAGTTATTTTTCATATGCATAGCATAAATTGATGCATACTAGGACCCTAGTAGTCCGTTGAAAATTTTGTTACGCATCTTTCGTTACCGTTGTATTAATGTAAGTACTGATCAAATGAGTTTTGAAAATTGTTTTATATGCGTGACATTGGTGATCAATTTTGAAACTTATCGAATGCACAATAGTGTATTTTTACCGCACGTTTAATTGTTATAAAACTTATGTATTTGAGAGTGTTAGATCCCATTTAGGCAAACAAAAGAAGAACTCCATATAATAGAAGATATAAGATAGAAATGAAGAACAATATTCATCAAATTACATCATATGCTTAGATTGATTAACAATGGAGGGGAAATTGGAAGAACATCACACTAAACATTAATCGACTCTCATCTGATTCACCTAGTCTGTATGTGTGAAAATGTTCTCTCCAAATCTAATGAGCAAATGAGCCATGGGAACCTTTATATAAGGCCCATTTACAATGAAAAGGCTCAAGCCCACACAACTATTTAAAAAACCCAAAATACAATTCTTTATAAAACATTCAATTAAATTAGGGGCTAATTTAATCTAACAATCTCCCCCTAATGTTTTATAAAGAAAGCATCATCATATAGTCTCTGTTGGGAACTGAAGATTCTACTAAGTGTAGTTACTACTGCTAGTACAAGAGTAGTTACTACTGCCAGAACAAGTTGAAGATTAATACTGCTAAGTGTTACTACTGCTAGTAGAATTACTACTGCTAGTTAAAGTTAGTACTGCTTGAACAAAGTTAGTACTGCTTAGCTAGTTAGTACTGCTAGTAGTTAGTACTGCTTGAAGTTAATGCTGCTAGTTGAAGTTAATGCTGCTGAGCATTATTAGTGCTGCTAAAGAGATCCGGATGGAATGTACTACAGCTGGATATACTGAAGATATACTTAGAAGATATACATGGAAGATATACTGAAGATTTGTTTATTCTTTGTAATTATCTTTTTATCAGTATATGTATAGAATGTTTAGAATAGATAATATATAACTTTAGTTTTCATTCTTTTAGAGAAAAAAACAACCTCAAGGCATAGATCCTAATTCTAGAGAAGTAGAATTCGTATTGGTGAGCCTGTTCATCAATATTGAGGTTGAGTGTGTAATCTTGTAGTTTTAAGCATTTAATACAAGTTTACTGTTTGATAAGTATATACTGTTTTTTTTATTACTGTTTTATCAAATATCAAAGTGTTTTTCCGCAACTTCTTTGATATTAGTTTCTGAGTATTAATTCTTGTTAAGAATTCGATCCTGACAAGTGGTATCAGAGCTAAATTCTCTCAGAAACAGTTATTCATCATGGAAAATCTTACAGAATCAAGCAGTACTTTGGTCTCAAAAGTTCCAATGCTCAGATCCAATGAATTTGACATGTGGAAAATCAGAATCAAGCAATATATTCTCCTCACAGATTACTCTATGTGGGACATCATTGAGAATGGCCCATCTGATGGAGGAAAGATTGGTGAAGATGGCAAAAGAACTCCTCCAAAGACAGATACAGACAGGAAATCAAGACAGACAGAGATGAAAGCCTTGAGCACACTGCTCTTGGCCATTCCAAATGAGTATCAACACCAATTCTGCAATTGTACTGATGCACAGATGCTCTGGAATTCTCTAGAGAAGAGATTCTCAGGTACTAAAAGTACCAAGAGAAATCAAAAGGCAATCTTAAAACAACAGTATGAAAACTTCATCTCAACTAAGAATGAGTCCATGACTCAAACTTTTGACAGGTTTAATAAACTAATTGGTGAACTAGCTACTATGGGAGTACAGATTGATCAAGATGATGTGAACAGAAAGTTCTTAAGGTCCCTTGGAGATGAATGGACCATGTACACTGTGTCATTCAGACAGAATGATCAGTTGGAAGACAAAGAACTTGATGATCTGTACAATGATCTTAGAGTATTTGAAGCTGAGGTGGAGGCAAAGAAGAAGCCTTCTGGATATGTTCATAATGCTGCACTCCTATCAGCATCAATTGATTCTACTGCTAACCCTGAATCAGTTAATGCTGCTAATGGATCAAATTTAGATAAAGGCACTGATTATGTATTTGAAGCTCTTCTTTCTAATCATGGAAATTCTTCTCTGATCAATGATGACTTAGAACAACTTCATCCTGATGATCTGGAAGAGATGGATATTAAATGGCAGATGGCCATGCTCTCCATGAGGGTTAAGAAGTTTATAAAGAGGACTGGAAGAAACAACTTCTCACAAAGAAGAGAAGATGGAGCAGGGTTTGATAAATCAAAGGTAGAATGCTACAAATGCCATCTGAAGGGACATTTTGCTAGAGAATGCAGAAGTGGAATGTCTCACAACAACAACCATCAACAAGCTCAATCTGGAAGCTTCAATAACAACAGAAACTCTGCTCAAGCCCTTGTTTCTCAACAAGGAATGGGGTTTGATTGGAGTGATCAAGCAGAAGAAGCTATTCAGAATCAAGCTCTTATGGCTAAAGTATCTGATCTCCCATCTGAGGTAAATTCTAATCTCTGTTCTAAAACTTGCATAGACACTGTTAAAAGGTACAGGGATCACAATCAGAAGATGAGTGATGACCTGAAGAGACTAGAAAAGGATATAAAAGACTATGTGAGGATAGTAGAGAGATTTGAAGATCAAATCAAAGGTTTTCAAGCCAATGAACTACAACACTCATATGACACAAATTACTGGCAGTGGGAGAAAAAGGATTTAGAACTTAAACTGACCAAATCTAAAGAGGAGAGTGAAAAACTGAAAGAGGAATTAACCAAGGTTAAGCTTGATGTAGAAAAGTTTTCCAATGCTTCTAAAGCAATGGACTCCTTACTGCAAAATCAGATTCATGATAAGTTGAGAAGAGGAATTGGGTATAATGCCACACCTCCACCATATAACAACAATTACATTCCTCCTACTTCAGACCTATTAGACACCAAAGATAGGAAGGACTTGCATGAGGGAGCCACTGAAATAGATCCCTTAGATGAGGTAATTGTTGAGGATAAGACTGAGAAAGAGGTTGGCAAGAGTAAGGAGAACAAGGTGAGTGGTGAGATTTCTATAGAAAACAACATTATCACCAATGAGGATTGTGGAAGGGCTTGGATCAAATCCAAGAACATAGAGAAGACAGAGGAAAAGTTTGGTAAGGTCCATTATAAACAGACCACAGTTGTGAATCCAGGTCCTTGCAAACAGTGTGCTTGTAAGAAGAATGAGCCCCAAAAACAGGACAAAAAGAGGGGAAATCAAAGAAACTGGAATAATCAATGGGCACATAAACAAGGGGTTGATCTGAGTAAAATCAATAGACCAAAACCTTGTTTTATCTGTGGCAAATTGAATCATCTTGCAAAATTCTGTTATTTCAATCCTATGAACCAAAGAATGAATTTCCAAAGATCCATGCAAAAACCCTTTGGTTATAAGAAAATTGAAAAGAATCATGTGGCTAAGAAAACTGTTAAAACTAAAAGCCACATGAAGAAAAAGTATTCTGTTAAAGAAAGTGTCAATATGTGGATTCCTAAAAGCACTAAAACTGTTAGTAATGCTATCACAAGTAGTGCTGCTGACAATGATAGTGCTGCTAGAAGTAATACTACTGCTAACAATGTTAATGCTGCTAACAAGGTTAGTACTGCTAAACCTGTTAGTACTGCTACACCTGTTAGTACTGCTAACTCTGTTAGTACTTCTAAGGTTAGTACTGCTTCCAGTGTTGATTCTGCTAAGCCAATCATATTGACAAAGTACTCTAATAAAGAGTGCTCTGAGTTTAAAAACCTCATTAAAAAGGAATGTAAATACTTTGATGAGAAAGGAAGACCCAAGATCACTTTGGCTTGGGTCCCCAATCATACTAATTGATTTATTTAATGTGCAGGGCAACCAACAGCTCAAGGGAAAGAGCATATGGCATGTTGATAGTGGTTGCTCTAGGCACATGACTGGCAACATGTCATGCCTTCAGGATTTCAAGCAAATTAATGGAGGACATGTTGCATTTGGAGACAATCTTACTGGTGGTAAGATAAGTGGAAAAGGTAATGTCACCAAAGGTAAGATGACATTTAAGGATGTCTACTATGTTGATCAATTAAAGTACAACCTGTTAAGTGTATCACAGGTTTGTGACAAACAACATAGTATATTATTTACTAACACTGAGTGTATGATTCTTGCTCCAGGGTTCAAGGTAGTTGATGAAAGCATGATACTACTTAGAACTCCAAGAAAAGACAATGTTTACTGTCTTGATTTGGACAATGTCAATAGTGATTCATCTTTAAATTGTCTTGTTTCAAAAGCTTCTATAGATGAATCCTCCCTTTGGCACAGAAGGATGTGTCACATGAATTTCAAGAATATGAACAATCTTGTTAAAAATAACCTTGTAAGAGGTTTACCTTCAAAAGTCTTTTCATGTGATGATCATTGTGTTGCTTGTCTTAAAGGCAAACAACACAAAACTTCTCATAAGACCAAAGAGTTAAATTCTGTTTCTTCTTGTCTCCAGTTATTGCATATGGATCTGTTTGGTCCTACAAATGTTATGAGTATAGGAAAGAAATCTTACTGCTTGGTTATTGTTGATGATTACTCCAGATTTACTTGGGTATATTTTCTAAGGACTAAGGATGAAACAAGTGGTCTTATCAAATCCTTTATTCTAAGAATTGAAAACCAAACTAATCAAAGAGTAAAAGTCATTAGATCAGATAATGGAACTGAATTTAAAAATCATGATTTAAACACTTTTTGTGAAGGAAAAGGTATTGAGAGACAATATAGTGCTCCTAGGACTCCTCAACAGAATGGTGTTGCTGAAAGGAGAAATAGGACACTAATAGAGGCTGCTAGATCTCTGTTGGCTGATTCAAAATTGCCAATTACATTCTGGGCTGAAGCAGTTAATACTGCTTGTTATGTCCAAAACAGAGTTCTAGTGGTCAAGCAAAAGAACAAGACCCCATATGAGCTTTTAAATCAAAGAAAACCTTTTATTGGTTTCTTCAAACCTTTTGGGTGTCCTTGTACAATTCTAAATACCAAATCTCACTTAGGTAAGTTTGATAGCAAAGCAGATGATGGATTTCTTGTTGGATATTCATCTCAGAGTAGGGCCTACAGAGTTTTTAACTCTTCTTCTAGAATAATTGAAGAAAGTGACAATGTCAAATGCAATGAGAACACACCAAATCCTGTTGGGTCTGGACCTCAATGGCTATTTGACATTGATTCACTAACTAACTCTTTTGGTTTCAGTAATGAGTATACAGGAACAGATGGTGGAGAATCAGAGATCACACAAGTTCAAGAAAGTATATCTAAATCTGTGATTTTTCCCATACCCACAGTAAATGAAGACTGTGAAAAGGAATCATTTACTGAACCAAGTCAGAGTGAAGAAGACACTAGAGATGAGGAGACTCAAGAATCAGAAGTGACATCTGAAGACACTTCAGTTGAGTTGCATGACTCTAATCTAGAGGCTGGACTGAATGAAGAACCTAGTCATACCACCAGAGTTCAAAAGAATCATCCTCCACAGCTGGTAATAGGAGATATCTCTTCTCCTATGATGACTAGACATCAAAGCAGGCTTCAAGAAATGCAAGATCAACAACATACAGTCCTTTCTTGTTTTCTATCCCAGCTTGAGCCTAAAAAGGCACATGATGCTATGAAAGAATCTAGCTGGATAGAAGCAATGCAAGAAGAACTGTTACAGTTCAAGCTACAAGATGTATGGGATCTAGTAGACCTTCCTAAAGGTCACAGAGCAATTGGCACAAAGTGGATTTTCAGAAACAAGAGAGATGAAAGAGGTATTGTCATAAGGAACAAAGCAAGGCTGGTGGCTCAAGGCTATACTCAAGAAGAGGGTATAGATTATGAAGAAGTTTTTGCACCTGTGGCTAGGATAGAAGCAATCAGACTATTCCTAGCCTATGCTTCTTACATGAACTTCAAAGTCTATCAAATGGATGTAAAAAGTGCTTTTCTCTATGGATCAATTGAAGAAGAAGTATATGTCTGCCAACCACCAGGGTTTGAAAACCCAAGCTATCCAGACAGAGTATACAAATTAAAGAAAGCACTTTATGGACTACATCAAGCCCCAAGAGCATGGTATGACACCCTGTCATCCTATCTCTTGGAAAATGACTTTGAAAGAGGAGTCATTGATAAGACTCTCTTTATCAAAAGAAAGAAGAAGGATATCTTGCTGGTCCAAATCTATGTTGATGACATTATCTTTGGATCTACAAGAAACAACATGTGCAAGGAGTTTGAGGATTTAATGCATCAAAGGTTCAAAATGAGTTCCATGGGGGAACTTACTTTCTTCCTTGGACTCCAAGTCCAACAGAAGTCAGATGGCATTTTCATATGTCAATCCAAGTATGTGCAGGATATTCTAACCAAGTTTGGTTTCTCAGAATCAAAACCTGCCAGCACACCTATGGAAACACACAAGCAGATCACAGCAGATCTTGAGGGGGAGGACATGGATGTGCATTATTATAGATCCATGATTGGCTCCCTCATGTATCTCACAGCATCTAGGCCAGATATAATGTTTCCAGTCTGTGTCTGTGCAAGATTTCAAGTTAGGCCAAAGCAATCTCACTTTCAAGCTGTTAAGAGGATATTCAGATATCTCAAAGGGCAACCCAGATTGGGACTTTGGTATCCTCATAACTCCCCTTTTGACCTAATAGCATACTCAGACAGTGATCTAGGTGGGGCAAACTTGGACAGAAAATCTACTTCTGGAGGATGTTAGTTCTTGGGTGCTAGACTAGTCTCATGGCAGTGCAAGAAACAAACCACAGTATCCACATCTACAACAGAGGCAGAGTACATAGAAGCTGCAAGTTGCTGTTCTCAAGTCTTATGGATTCAGAATCAAATGTTGGACTATGGGGTAACCTTTCTACACACTCCAATCTTTATTGACAACAGCAGTGCTATTAGCATTGTAAATAATCCAGTCAAGCACTCAAAGACAAAGCACATTGAAATCAGGTATCACTTTATAAGAGATTGTAATGAAAAGAAACTCATTCAAGTTGTCAAAGTTCACACTGATAATCAGTTTGCTGATCTATTCACTAAAGCTTTTGATGTGGGTAGATTCACTTTCTTGGTAACAAGTGTGGGAATGATAAACTCTGAATAATCTTCTTCTTAAAAAGTGGTTTTATACCTGTATATTTTTCTTCTTGGTGTTACTAATCTTCTTTTTCAGGATATGCATAGCAGTACTCAGTGTTTAGCAAAGTTTAAAAGGAGTAAGTATAGTTAATACTGCTAGTAGTTAATACTGCTTTCAGTTAATACTGCTAGTGGTTAATACTGCTTTCAGTTAATACTGCTTTCAGTTAATACTGCTAGTGGTTAATACTGCTTTCAGTTAATACTGCTTTCAGTTAATACTGCTAGTGGTTAATACTGCTTTCAGTTAATACTGCTATTGGTTAATACTGCTTTCAGTTAATACTGCTAGTGGTTAAAACTGCTTTCAGTTAATACTGCTAGTTAGTTAATACTGCTAGCCGTTACTACTGCTAGTAGTTAATACTGCTCTAGGTTAATACTGCTTATATTCCGAATACTATAAATACTCTTTGCCCGCCTAAAAGTTCATAACGACTCTTTGCATACTGTTCCCTTGCGCTCTAAACCCTTTCTCTCTCAAAGTTCAAAGTTTTCAGGCAAAAATCTTCAAGGTCAATGGCATCAATGGCGTTCATTGACGAGCACAATGAAATCGCAATGCTCCAAAAGCCAAAACAAGCAGAAGGCTTTCATCAGATTGTGGATTTCCTCAAGTCAAGCCACATTGCTCATGCTCTTACTGTATCCCCTACAATCTACATTGAGCATCAAAGGCAGTTCTGGGCCAATGCAACCATTGTTGTGGAAAATGGTGTGCAAATGATCAAGACAAGAATCTGTGATCACTCACTTACAGTTACTGAAGAAATCATTCGCATCAGTCTACGTCTAGAAGATGCCTCTGGTATAACGTCTATCTCTAATGATGAACTGTTTTCTAATCTTACTAGAATGGGGTATGGAGGCCCATTGGGTGTTTTCAAATTCTCAAAAGCAAAGTTTTCTTGTTCATACCCTGATGCATTGCATCTCCAAAAAGACCACTGGATGGAGTGAGTTCAGCAGTCCAATTGCATATGCTTTGGTATGCTTGGCTACATCCAGAAGGTACAATTTCTCAAAGATGATTTTCAGTGATCTTGTATCAAATATGGGAAACAAAAAGAGTTTCTTTATGTATCCCAGATTTGTTCAGGAAGTAATTAACCATGAATTGACGGATATACCTCAACCTGTTGGGGTATATGTACCTAAACCCCCAAAAGGCAAGGTTTTCTCAAATATGAGAAGATCTGCTGGGGACTCGGAAGGAGTTGACACCCCATTGTTCTCTACAATGATGGTGGTGTCCCAAAACACTGAAGGTATGGCAGCAGGGTCAAGGCCCTCATTAGACCATCCCACTGCTAGCCAAGCCCAACCTTCCCTCTCAAAATCAATTCCACAGTCCCTTCTGAATAAGCCCACTTCTACAATTACCCAAACTTATCAAAGAAAACAGGTAAAGAAGGCTCCTTCCCTTCTTGTACCATCACCCACACAGCCTTTAAGCCCTCTAAGGGAGAATTCTCCCCTAGAGAATATCCAAAGGGAAACCACAAGGGTATCTCCCAACCCAAAGGAGGTGCTCTCTGAGGAGGAGGTAGAGCATATGGGTGATGAGGCTGCCACTACTCCTGCTAGCACAGAGGAGGAAAGTGGTAACATCAATAAGACCTCCCCCATGGCAACTTTGAATGAGCAATCATTTGAAGGTCCCTGGTGCCAAGAAACCACAGGGGTGGATAGTGCTTCTGCTAGGCAGAAGACTTCCACTACTAAAAGATCCAATGATCCTTCAATAGGGGGTAACACTCCTGGAGAAGGTGAGGACAGATATAACTATGATGAATTGATGGAGGCAATGGGCAACATCAACATGGATGTACTCAAACAGGGCAAAGATATAGAAGAGCTAAAACTCATTGTACTGTCACAACAAGAACAAATCATCAAGTTGAAGCAAATGGTAAGGAAACTGATTCTGCAAAAGAAGAAGAAACAATTTGTGCTCAGAAGGAGGGAACCAGTGACTGATGCTCCCAAAAAGGGGGAGTCAGAAGCTGATGCCAAAGCTAAGGGGGAGCAAGAGGAAAAACATAATGTTGAGGGGGAAAATGAGCAAGCAGCAGAAACAGAGCCAGCAGCAGAAACCATTAATACTGCCAGTTCAAGTAAAGCAGCAGAAATGGTTAATACTGCTGAGCTGAAAGAAGCAGCAGAACAAGTAAAAGAGGTCCTTACAGAGCTAGAGGTTGCAGAAACACTCATCAAAGCAAAACATGATACTCCCAAGGTCACCTCAAAGGCCAAAGGAGTTGTCATAAAAGAAAGAGGTGATGCAGCAAAGAACTATAGCATTGAGAAGGAGATGGGTAAAGATAAAGGTAAGGCAAAGTTAGTGGAATCTGATCAACCAATCAAGAAGCAAAGGTTGGTTGAATCAGATGAAGCTTTAGCAAGGAAAATGCAGAAGGAGATGGAAAAAGAAGAAAGAGCTCAGGTGGAGAAGGACAGGGAAATGGCAAAGGCTTTAGCTGCTGAGCTAAATAAAGCCTATCAAAAGGGGCTTGAAACTGAAAAGGCTAAACAAAGGGCTATAAGTCTGAGAAAAGCTATGATGGCTAATACAAGTGCAAAGAAAAGAAGACCTTCACAAACTTACCAAGCCACTCAGGAAAGAAACAAAATGATAACTTTCTTGAGGAGTGCAATTGGGGTAAAGAAAGAAATGTTTGTGAAGATGAGTTTTGATCAGATCAGAGAGCTCTATGAAAAAGAAATGGGGAATCTGAAGAGCAATGAAAAGAAAAGAGTAGAGTTTGAAAGGAAGGCCAAGGAGAGTAATGATATAGATATGAATCAACCATTCCCTGAAAGTGAAGAGGGAACTCCTATCAAAGAAATGGCAAGGGAAAAGGAAGAAAAGAAGAAGGAAGTTACTCTAGTACAGGTTCAAAAGATTTTGAAAAGAACCAAGATGATGGCCAAAAGAAAGAAAGATAAGAAGCCCAGAATAGAAGAAGAACAAAATGTTGCTGAAGAAGAAGGGGCACCTGAGTCATCAAGTCAGCAAGGGTCATCAATCAAAGATGATGTAAGCTTATATATGGTAGTGATGGACAAAGTGCCTGAACCAATTTCTGCAGAACCTGTTGGAGTTAAGCCACCTGAGATCATTCACTGGGATGTACTGACAATGGATGGGAAAGATTACATCAGACTCAAGAGGAAGGGTGATAAGTATGAAGTATTCAACACTTGGGTCAAGATTGTCAGAACATGCTCTAGATCTGATATAGAAGAGATGTTTGACATAGGAATTAAGCTGTATGCAGATCATCTGAATACTCCAGAAATTTCTCTTACAAAACTGGTGATGGAGTATCTATGCATGATGTTCAAACCTGAAGAAGTGGACCAGGTCATCAAGAGTGTGTTTAAAGAAGTCACAAGTTGGACTCTATATGAAACTAGTGGAGTATATGCAGTGACTTTGGATAGAAATCACACAGAATACTTCCTAGTGGATAGAGTATATAATCACACCAGACTGAAGGTTCATGCCATGCTAAAGAAGAAGTTGGGTTGTGCACCAAATTCAGAAATGGCCAAGTATCTAATCCAGAGGATAATCAATCAGAGTTTGGGACTGAATCCAGACTTAGGAGCATGATCTTGGAAGTTTTGGGAGCATCAAAAAGAGCATCTGGAAGAATATCTGAAGAACTTGACTTCTCTTCTAAAAGTCAAGTTAGGGGGAGATTGTTGGGAACTGAAGATTCTACTAAGTGTAGTTACTACTGCTAGTACAAGAGTAGTTACTACTGCCAGAACAAGTTGAAGATTAATACTGCTAAGTGTTACTACTGCTAGTAGAATTACTACTGCTAGTTAAAGTTAGTACTGCTTGAACAAAGTTAGTACTGCTTAGCTAGTTAGTACTGCTAGTAGTTAGTACTGCTTGAAGTTAATGCTGCTAGTTGAAGTTAATGCTGCTGAGCATTATTAGTGCTGCTAAAGAGATCCGGATGGAATGTACTACAGCTGGATATACTGAAGATATACTTAGAAGATATACATGGAAGATATACTGAAGATTTGTTTATTCTTTGTAATTATCTTTTTATCAGTATATGTATAAAATGTTTAGAATAGATAATATATAACTTTAGTTTTCATTCTTTTAGAGAAAAAAACAACCTCAAGGCATAGATCCTAATTCTAGAGAAGTAGAATTCGTATTGGTGAGCCTGTTCATCAATATTGAGGTTGAGTGTGTAATCTTGTAGTTTTAAGCATTTAATACAAGTTTACTGTTTGATAAGTATATACTGTTTTTTTGATTACTGTTTTATCAAATATCAAAGTGTTTTTCCGCAACTTCTTTGATATTAGTTTCTGAGTATTAATTCTTGTTAAGAATTCGATCCTGACAGTCTCCCCCTTGATTTCTTTAGAATCTTTGGTGTGCCGTTCTTCGAGTCTTCAAAGCATCATAAGCTCCCCCTCAAATATAGGCTCATATTCTTGAAAGACTTAGACGAATTATCCTAATTTGTACAGCTTTCATGTCTCAACTTCACCGCTGTTTTTGACCATCAAGGAGTCTGATTGAGAGAAAACATAAAACATACACATTGAACTTCAGCCTCTTAGATTTCCAACGAGCTTTGATTCATCTATTTTGGATGAAAAATGAGTGAGTTGTGCAAGTTTTCCCTCAGCTGCGCAGAATAGTCGTCAAAACATAAAATTTGACACTTAAGATCCCGTTGAGTAAGCGTTCAACACTGAGCCTTAAACTTGAAAATCAGAGGAGGGAGTGACAAACAATTTGTCACATATGTAGCTTTAAACCATAAATAACCGATGAGAGAACACCGTTCTTGAAAGCGGAAAGAGCATGAGTGAAATGCAATGCTTTTGGTCCAGCACTCTAACGCAGACTTTGAAACAGATTTTGGCATATCAGCTCATGGAGTTTGAGAAAACTCAAAACATCAAAGTCGTACGTCTGTGTTTTAGCGATTCAGCGCAACTGGACTAATGTAAATCGGAGCTTCGAGTAAAAAGTTGTGCGCGTGTTTCTGAAACAACGCAATGCTGTAAGAAAATTCGAAAATTTCGGGCTTCGGGCACTTGGCTCATTGCGACCTCTGGACCATCGACCTCTGATGTATCAACTTCTGGTCTACCTCTGGTCCTCCCCTGGTCTCTGCTCTTCATAGGTTTTGGTCCACAGAGGCTCTGTGGACAAGTTAAGAGCTCTGAATTTTACTTCTGCACGTGCTCTGGACTGCCTCAGAGGCTCTGTACATCTTCTGATATTCATTTTCTAAGAACTTCTACACGTGCTCTGGACTGCCTCAGAGGCTCTGAACAGATCTTCAGAGGCTCTGTGATCTGCCTCTGATAAAGTTTTGCATAGAGCATGTGCACAACAGTCTAGACATCTTCACATAGGCTCTACACATGCCTCTGATGTGAAGAACCTCTGCAGTTAACTTCTTGACAGCATACTGCTTCTGGATTGTTACTTCTGTTCTTCACTTTTGACAGCACCTCTACAAGTAACAGACTTCAGAGATTGAACATCAACAACTTTCTGTTGTTGTTTCGAATGGACAACAGCTTTCTTCGAGAATTTTATAATAATCTGCATGTTCTGCTGTCTTTAGAATTCTGCACATAGCTGAACTCTTCAAACTCTGAATAATCTATCCTCTGGAAAAGTATCCTCTAAAAGCTCTTCTCAAAAACTTGGCCTCTGGTTCATCATGTTAATTACCAGAGCCTCTGGTTGTGTGTCCAGAGCCTCTGCGTTTCACTGGACAGCCTTTGTGCACAACCTTTATCAACCTCTACGCACAGCTTCTCGTTCAAACAACAGTTTCTGTCCAACAGCTATGTACTGACTTCGACGCAGATTTTGGCCAATCAACAAACTGATTCAGACCAAGCTCAAAACATGAAAAATGTTCATCTGTATCTTAGGAATCCAAGACATCTGGACTCGTCAAATTTGGAGCTTCGAGGAGGGAGATCTGAGCAAAATTCGACAGATGCGCAAAGCTGTCAAGTATTTCTGAAAATTCGACTTTGCTATGAAGTAGGCTAAGTGTAAACTCTGATTAGTCTTGATGTCTGAACATTCATGATCAAACTCTGAATACACTTCAAAATAGAAGCCTCTCTGTTATTGGATCCGGCTAGTGCTGCACATAATAAACTGAACAACAGCAAGTTTGTGCATGACAGCAACAAACAACAAACAACAGCAAATAGCCTTCTGTCCAGCAACTATCACTCGACTTAAACACTATTTTTGACCTACAAGAAGCTTTATTTTGAGAAAACGTAAAACATCAAAGTTGTGTAACTGTGTCTTAGGTTTCCAAAGCATCCAGAATCTTGAAATTTGGAGCGATAATGAGAGAGATATGATCAAAATGCTACAGTTGCGCAAATGTGACAGCACTTCTGCGATTTTGAAATTGATTATGGGTTGAAATCATGACAGCAACAAACTCGTTTGAATCAACTTCTGGAGTAAGTCTTGGTTGAATTCTTGACTAATCAACATAATCAAATTCCATTTGCACAAATCTGGAAGAACACAGCAGCTCTGTCAGTTTTGAGCTTGTTTCTTCAATTCTGTCTTCAGAGAATGTCTTCAGAGCTCTGGTGAGAACGTCAGAGCCTCTGATGAGAACGTCAAAGCCTCTGATGAGAACGTCTGAGATCCTCTGATAGGTACTTTAGAGATAGGTGTGTCCTCTGAAGTCTTCGTCCTCTGAAGTCTCTCTGTAAGTCCGAACTCTGGATAGCCTGCAGAGGCTCTGTGATCTCCTTCTGATATGAACTTCTAGCCTCTGAACTTTTGCACTGATTGTTGTCTCTGCAGAGCATATCTCTGGACAACTTCTGCAGAGGTTCTGGACAATCAACAGAGGCTCTTTTGCTGCAACTTTCTGATAAATTCTGGATTAGCATAAGAGCATCTCTGAACTATGATCAGGCTCTGGTTCTGCTTCTGCACTTGACTACCTCTGCATCAATCTTCTGGACAGCCTCTGATCAAATGAACAGAGGTCGTCTGCACATTTGACAGCATCTCTACGTTGCTTCTGAGGTACAAAATCATTCGATCTTCATGATTTAAACACAACATCTCTGATCTTTAAATTTGGACAGCAACCAACAGTAGATAGCAGTTTTCTGTCCAGCAGCTATGACTTGAGTTCAACACAGTTTTTGACATAGAATCAGCTTGATTTTGAGAAAACTCAAAACATGAAAGTCGTAAAACTATGTCTTAGGTTTCCAACGCATCTGAAATCATCATTTTTAGAGCTGTATTGAGAGAGATATGATCAAAGTTCTACAACTGTGTAAATCTGACAGCAACTTGCTGTTTTGAACAACTCAACAGCACCTTTCTGTTTAGGACAACAGCAAATCTGCACAAATTTAATTCTGCACATATGCAAGACAGGAAAGCAATATTTTCCAAGACCCAAATGACTTAGTCTTTTATTGAATCAATTATGAGCAGCGGAATATTAAACAAAATATGGATCAAAGACAGTCCAATTTCGAATGATATCAAGGTCAGATCTAAGATCAACAACGTAACTATCGAGATGCTAAAATAGCAATGGACTAAAGCACACACAAGGATGAGATCATAGATCAATCATCTACTTAGTTCTTATCAAGTGTAGACCAATAAATGAGAAAGGATCTAGAACACACACATGTAATAAAAACTGATCAGATTTAACCAAAATGAAATTAAATCTTCTCATAGGCATTTCATCAAACATGTGGTGTGCAGAAACATATTTTGTGTAGAATCAACAAAAAATCTATCAAAGATCATCCAAATCTCATCTAAATCAAAAAATGGATTTGCAATAAGCACAAAACAGTGAATAAATCACAGAAATGATATTTGTGTCAAGGCTCATGTGATTGAATCAATCTAAGCACCAAAACAACAAAATAATCATTCAATCTTCCATTGTTGCCATAGATGAACGAAATGAAGAAGAGTTTCTTCATTTGGCTCTGATACCAATTGTTAGATCCCATTTCCAGCAAACAAAAGAAGAACTCCATATAATAGAAGATATAAGATAGAAATGAAGAACAATATTCATCAAATTACATCTCATATGCTTAGATTGATTAACAATGGAGGGGAAATTGGAAGAACATCACACTAAACATTAATCGACTCTCATCTGATTCACCTAGTCTGTATGTGTGAAAATGTTCTCTCCAAATCTAATGAGCAAATGAGCCATGAGAACCTTTATATACGGCCCATTTACAATGAAAAGGCTCAAGCCCACACAACTATTTAAAAAACCCAAAATACAATTCTTTATAAAACATTCAATTAAATTAGGGGCTAATTTAATCTAACAGAGAGTTTTATAAATTTCAAATTGGCATAGTAGTGTGAAAAAAAACCTTGAACGCATTGGGTTATAGGTGTAAGCCCCCTCGAGTTAGAAGTCGAGATTAAGGATTAAAAGATTCCTCGGAGTTTGAGGCGTTTGACATGTGCTTTCTCCCAGTTAGTTAAGTAACGCTCTTTATGCTTCGTTAAACCTACGGATTAAAATCGTGTTCGATCATTTGAGTATGGTTGGTTTTGACTTTGTGGGTTATTGTTACGTCGGCATACTAATTATCAGTGGCGTGCCACCTTATTAGGTATTGGGGAATAATGATGATGTTATGGTTGACTGGTAAGGATGTTGGATTTGGGTGACTATTTCCAAGAGTAGGTGTCAACTTTGAATCGACATTGCTAATCGGGAATGAAATATTTGGTAGTATACCCACGTTTGCAGAATGGCCATCCCGAGGTTAGGTGTTGGCGCTCGATTTTGAGGAAAATGACTGTTGGTGTGCCTCAGTGTTCTTCTGTCAGATCTAGTGTGTCTGCAGGACAAGCGCCAGCCTTAAGGAAATTAGATGTTGTTAAGTAAGAATCAATCATTGGTGTTTCGATAATTGTCAGGACTTTCGCTGATTTAGCAATCGATGCTTGAGTGCATGATGGGAGTTTGGTGGTAATGTTTATTGGATACATTTAGTGAGAATTTCGAGGTGGACTTTAAGTACAAATCGATTATCGAGGAGACTTTGACGCGTTGCATTTAGAGGTATCTAAGGGAAAGGTTTGCTTTAGGGTATTCTTGGTGGAAATGACTGAATAAGGTCGTAAATTACTCTTGAGGTAATACGAGCGATCTAAGGTTGGGAGACAACCGAGATTTAATGATTAAGAAAATGATTAATCAGGGAATCAACGTTCATCCTGACGTCGGTGAAATATATTGAACGTCGAGATTTAGTTTGTAACGACACGTTATGACAAACGCAGCGACAACCTAAACCGGAATGTAATTGGGCCCGTATATGAGGTGAAGTTTCATGAAGGCATTCCTTTTGGATAGGAAATCAATCGATCTTTCCAAGTGTGATGTTGGGTGCTTGGTGTTTCCAGATTTCGAGGACGAATTCTCTTTTAAGGTTGGGAGGATTGTAACACCCCGATTTTCGAAAGATATCATTTCAAGTTAATACAGAAACCGATATTGTCACACCCCGCTAAAGCGGAAACACGGGGTATAACAGTTTCCGATAAACAATCCACAAGCACAAAGTTCAACCACCATACATTTAATAAAAATACATTACAAAATTTAATAGTAGAATGTTTATCGTGAAATTACAATCCCGAGATAATTCAAGATAGCATTGTCCAAAAGTTTGTACATCCCCCAAGCATATTCATGTTATACGCAGAACGACCCTTAAAGTTTACCTTCTTGATTACCTGAAAAGCATGTACAAAAATATGGTCAACTACGAGAGTTGGTGAGTTCACAGGTTTTAAAGATGCACAAAACATTTTATATGCAAAAATTGGATAGTTGGAGCATGTTCGTGCTCAAAAGCTTAACTTGAATACTTGGAGCATATACGTGCTCAAATACTTGGAGCATATCCGTGCTCATTAGCTTAACTTGAAGATTTCATGAGTATTGATTTACGTATGACTTGAGTCGGTATAACTTAAACTTGGTTGAGCCACTACTAAACCGTCCCGGACCCTTGTTTTTGCCCCGTGTGCCTTGACTCAGAGGTGGTCTCAAGCGCCGCATGGTCAATCACTTCTCTAGTACAGTGCACTCCTAGCTCGTCAGCTGTAAGAAGTGGGGTTGGTCAAGCCCAAATAGCGCTATCCACTAATACTATAGGCCCAATTTTCTGGGTTAATAGTAGTGTCGTCTGAGGACTAACTCTTAAATACTCAACATACCAACTATTTAACGTCATACATCTTATTTTTTTTATAATGCTTGAGAACAAGCCTTGGCGACTTCACAGCGCAAAACATTTCAATTAACTCATGAATCATTATAATCGTACTTAAGCATGCTTTTCACCCCAAAATCATTTAAAACAAGTAAAATGGGGCTGTGAATACTCACCTTGAGAGTGAACTTGGAAACTTAACGATAGTGCTCAAAATAGGTGCCGCTTCCTTGGTTTCCTATAGTGAAGGTTGCCATAGTGGAAATACGTTAATACCCGTTCCTATGTCCAAATGATCCGTCCAAATAACTTATGAAATGCCATTAAGTAGGTGTCAATGTCCAAAACCATATTTAGATCAATTATAGTCTTATTATGTCTTAACACAAGTCTAGATCTCATTATGATCACTTTTCTGAAAATTCAGTAGTAGCTGTCCAAAATTTTAGTCAACAAAACCACTATAGAAACATATCTTCCCAAAGGAATGAATTCACCAAAAATTTTGTGGTAATACTATAGTGTGTAAAGAGTAAATCTGAACTTTTTCATAATTTTTGGATGAGTTTTGATACCTTAAATAATTTCCACAAAGCAGTGTGTCACTGATTTCCGAATCAGTGACATACCTCACTTGCAGCATGCTTTTGGGGTATCAATTCTTTGAATTAGCCAATGATCCTTATATGTGTGTAAACCTAACTCAAAATCCTATCATTTGGAAAAAGATTCACTTAATTTGGGATAAGAAATGAGGGAGTTATGGCCTCTACAAGATAGGTGTATGAATCTGTCTTCACTGGACAGATTGCACCATTTTCTTGTAAAATCCATTTAAGTGCTCAAATCATCTCCAAAATTAGTGTTTTTGGACTTTTTAGAAAGTTAACACCCTAAATTAAAGTCTAGAAGCAAAAAGCCCAATTTTGGACATGTGGTTTAAGAGTTGTGCATGCTAGAAGTGAAGGTTAGTTTCTGGACAGATTTCAAAGTACCAAAACATCTCTATTAAGCCGAAAATGATGATCATTATAGCATGGTGTTTGGTATAAACCATGTCTTCACATCATTAAACATTGTAATAAGACTTTTTAGTATACTTTAAGATTCTTGGACTCATAGAATTAAAATATGCTCATCCATACTTATGCATGAATCATTCAACCATTCAAATGTTAAAAATTACTTCAAAATTTGTCCTTAATCATATGGAGATTATAATTTCCATCTTAAGAACACTTTTAGTTTAAACTTCCTTTTGTACCACTAATACCAAAATACCAAAGTAACAAGGGTGCAAATTATTCATACATGCATTGCTATTAAGAGGACAAATAAGTGATTTTCACCACTTTTTAAACTCTTAATCATGTGAGGTTTGTAATACCTCATCCTAAGAGTTCTAATAATCAAAAATTATTGAAATAACAAGAATTTTAATTCATAATCACCACAATTTCTTGGTTCAATCCATCAAAGTACCCAATTTCTACATGCATGAACACTTTAGTTAAACCCTTGATGAAATTTCCATGTTTCTTTGAAATGGAGATCATAATCTTGAAACAAAACTCTATATATATCAAATGTGATCTCTTCTATCATAAAAAAAAAAACAAGTTTTATACACATTTGAATGTAGAATTTTGCTTATGAACTCCAAAAATCGAAAGTGTATAAACATGCAAACAAAAGATGAAATTTAGATGTTACCTAGTGAAATTGTTGTCCAAACTTGATACCAATCTTCTATTGATGACCCAAAAACCTTGTTTCTTCTCCTAATTTGTTTCAAAATTTCGAAATTGAGGGTGGTGGTGGTGGTAACTTCGGCCGAACTAGGTGAGGAAGAAGTGAGAGAGAGAGGAAAATGAAGAGGTGATCTAATTTTTGAAATGAAAATGAGTTGAAAATGAGTTTTATTTAAAATTTTAAATTAGTTTTTGTTGGTCCCGAAGGTGCTTAACAAGTTTGTAGAAGGGGGGGGGGGGTTGAATACAAACACAGAAATTAAAGTTTAATAAATTGTTTATTGATAAATCAAACTACAATTTACAAGTTTGTTGCGGAATAAGATTAAGACAGACTCATTCTAAACAAACTTAAGAAACACTAAGATGATTGCACAAGAAATTCAGAGAATGGGGGATTAAGAGAGATAGAAAACAAGGGTTTCTATATGGAGTTCAAGGATTGAGCACACTCTCAGATGGAGAGATAATCTTTCTATTTATACCCTATGCATTAAATGCATGGCAGGGCACTTTACACGTGGCGTTCAGTGATTGGCTTTGGGAGTCTGACTTTGGGAGACATGCTTTCGGCCGTATTATGAACAGTGTAGTTGACAGAGTTGTTGTACGATTTGTGGCAGAGACGTGTCCGTTCTGACACATCGTACTGGTTGTGCAAGGTAAGACAAAAGGAGACTTGAGGCATAAGCTACGTGATCTTTTGATCGCTGAATATCTCTTCCTTCAGAGATATAAAGTTCAGCTATCGCTGAAGCTTTTCCTCATGTTCCTTCGCGTATAAGTAGAGTCGTCTTTGCTTCACTGATATCCGCATCAGGTCACTAGTAGACTTGTCTTTGTTCAGTGGCTTCGTCTTTGATTCAGCTATGAACATATGTTGACGCGAGACATGTCTTTTGGGATTACGTTGTTGTTTACATCAGAGACTACCAGCGATAACTGAACAGACTCAGTTTGATCGCTGATAGTGAAACACTAATACATATGAAATGTTTACAAGAAAGGTCATCAGCGATAACTGAACAGACTCAGTCTGATCGCTGATGGTGAAACACTAATACATATTAAAACGTAATTTTCACTAAGTATAGAAGAGGGTCGTTATCAAATCACTGAGAGAGTTTGGATCAACAATCTCCCCCTATTTGATAATGACAAAGTAACAAAAGAAAATTACTTTATGATTCAAAATATAGGAATAAAAAGGACTCATAGCATGCATGTCCCAATTACTATTTTGAGGGATCTTTTACAGTACTGATAGGGTTAAGTACATCACTACAATTTTCATTTAATTCAGGGATAGAATTACAAGATGAAAATCATAAGTACAAGTGAATAACTAACTACTGTAAGTATAACTAATAGATTACAGAAAAGGAAACTAATCTATCAGCTATTAAAAGAAGACTTAGGAGGATTGATCATATACTCAGGTATTTCTTCTCCTTTCTGTCTTCGTTTCAAAGATTCTTGGCTGATAATTTCTTTGATTTTCTCAGCAGCAGGGGAGAAGTCACACCATAAGCATAAGAGATCCTTGAGATGATTCAGAGGACAGATAGGAATCTCAGAGACTCTTTGAAATCTGAGTTCCTCATCATCATCTCTGAAGAACACTCCATAAGGATCGTCAATTACTTGACCACCTTGGAAATGACCACCAGGAGGCAGAGATAGATCCAGAACTGAAAGATCGGGAGGAGGACCAAACAGTGCATCTCTTGAAAATTTGATAGAAGTTTCATTCCTGATGATGGCGATGTCTTCAGAGGAGGAGGACCCAATTCTTCTCTTGAGTTTCAAAGATTTGGGAGGAAGAGGAGATGGCAGCTTTAGTACAGAAGCGACTCTATTTATGAGGGCTTCAAGAAGTCCTTCAACGTAGCCTCTGTATGTAGATTTGGATTTCTTCAGCGCATCCCAGAACTCTAACCATTCCGTAAATCCGAAGCTCTCAAGTTTGGATTTCTTCCCCAGCAGCAGCGATAGATGTTTCTACAGCTTTCTCCCCCACTTTGTCATTATCAGCGGTAGGGGGTTGCTCAGCTGCCGGAGTTGCTGTTGAAGCTTTTAGCACTTGGACGTCAGCCTCCAGACGCTTGACCCGGTCTTCAACCGCAGGGATGTCGCACGTGGCATCATGGATGAATTCCACAGCGATGTTGAGGTTGGTCCGATCATCTTCAGTGAAGGAGGGAGGCAGCGCTGGAGCTGGTGCATTCACCTTTTGTAGAATTTGCTGAAGAAGGGACGTGCAGAGGTCAACCTTTGAAGAGAGACCCCGAACTTCAGCGGTAAGAGACTCAAATCTCCCCTGAAAGAGTTGAGAGGACTCTTTGAGTTGGACAACTTGTTCTTCAACAGCTGAAAGTTGTGAGTTCTCAGCTTTAGATGAGCAGGTCGCGGTCAACTTCTTCAGCTCCTCACCAGCCTGATTGACGGCGCTGGTGGTGTCGTTGATGGTATTGGTGAGGGCGTCCACCTTATCTCCCAGACTGTTGACATGCGTGTCAACAGACGCCAAACTAGGACCTGAAAATAATGTTAGTTCAGATACGGGCTTATTTGGAGAGGTGGGGAAAGAAGTGGGGATGGGGTTAATCTCAGCGAATGAGATAGTAGGTGGGGTCACTGATGATGTGACAGCGATCGAGATCGCTAACACGGCAGTATGAGTGACTGCTGAAGTTGTGGAGGAAAGACCCACAAATGCATCTAAGGTAGCTTGTTGAGAAGCTCCCTCAGGTATAGTACTAGAGGGTGTACTTTCCTTAGTCTTTTTGGCCTTTTTGGAAGGACCAATCAGACTAGCTGATGGTCGTTTAGAAGTAGTGGTAGCGACAGGTATAGCAGACGAAGGAACCGTCTGCGTGGTCACTGAAGATGAAGAAGAATGGAGAGAGAGACGAGAGCGAAGGAGAGAGATACTTACCTCGTCGGCGAGTGGCTTTACCTCCAGTGATCGTTGACCTACCCTGGCAAAGGTGCCATCATCTTTGGTGGGATAGGTGTTGGGATAGAGGAACTTGATGTACGTACATATGAAACGTACGTTTCAGGCTTCTCTAATCTCGACCTCAGGTCTTCAAAGATTGTTGTGGCGTAGTCAAAGTTTTGACCAGCGATAACGGAGTAGGCCATCTGCAGTTGTGTTTTGCTGGCTTGATCCAGCGAACCACTCTTCCCGCTCATGCACTGAATTATGTGCGAGAAGATAAAGTTCAGTTGTGAGGGCATCTGAGCTTTGAGGATCTTGGTGAGCTTCTTGTTGGGAATAGAAGATCTCGGTTTGTTTTCCCAACAATAACCCATTGCGTCCAGAAATGATATCAGCTCATCATCAGTGGGGAGTGCGTCGAACCCACTCTTTGGTTTGTCAGGGAATCTTAAAGATTTCCTGAGGCTAAGAGCGGTCATGCTCCCTGGCCCCAAGTCCGTGCTGAAAGAGATAGCAGGGACTCGTTCACCTTTCTTGTTGGTGAGTTCAGTTGCATCAACAGTGAACCAGAACTGCTGGAGTAGAGTCTTGGAAGGCTTAGGATCCACAGTGATCGCGTAAGCTATACATGACTGCTTGAGGAATTCAGCAGCTTCCACCAGATGTGGGTATTTGGCAGCTTTGAACTCGAGTCTTGCCAAATGATTACATTTAGTAATCTCAACTTCAGTGAGAGCGAATCGTACATGCTTGGAAGCAACGATTGAAGACTGTGTCATTTCTGTTATGGAAAGAAGCATAATAGAAGAAATGATTTAGATTAAAAATAATATGATTACCAGTTGCCATAGAAGAAGGGAAACTGGAAAAATATCAAGTTATTTTTAGGAATAGAAAAATAGTGTTCTGGGTAGAAAGAATGAAGAACACTTTAAAAACCAAAAGGTTTTTATTGAAAAACATAAAATCGGAAAGAATGATCTTTAGTTTTTTAAAAAAAACGTTTTATAAAATCCATGAAGAACAAGAACGAGTAGGATTTAAAAAAGAATAGAAAGCATACGAACAATGCACATAAACATGAAATAAACCTGTTTATTTGGAAGAAGAAGAGTTGCAGGTTCAATATTCTGGGTTTACTTGCTTGAGTGTTCTTGAGAGAGAAAATGTTTCTTGCGTTGACAGTTTTGAAAGCGTAAACCGTATAAAGGAGAGAAGAATTCCTTTTATACGAAGAGAGAGAAGAGAGAGAGTAGGAATGAAGCGGGAAAAGAAAGGATCATCATGACATTGACACGTTCCACGAAGTTGATTGGATAGAAGAGCAACGGACGAACGTGTCAGAAAAGGCATGTCGTGGATTGTCGGTTCAAATGACGTCATAGAAGAGAGAGACTGTTTGTTTGTCCGTTTTGAAATTATCACTGAAGAAAAGTCAGCGATAGATTTTCCTTTTTAAAAGTATCCCTGATTGTAAAGATAGGGATAGATTTTCCTTTTAAAGGATCACTGACTAGAAATATCAGTGATTAATGTATTTTTCAAAAAGCTTTTAATCATTTGAAGAAAGTTCAGTGATTAAAGTTTATATTTTGAAGAAAAACATCTTTGAGGGAAAGGAGAGAACATACCTGAGAGTCAGAATGTTTATCAGAGAGAATGATGAGAGGGGAACTTTTGATTACTGACACAATACATGAACGCTGAAGAATTATTCTTCGAGGTTCAGCATTCCAAGCTCACTGATGAGAAAGTTGAACCTTGTCTCATCAAGAGGTTTGGTGAATAAATCAGCAAGCTGAAAGTCAGTAGGGATAAAGTGAAGTTCAATATCACCATTCATCACATGATCTCTGATAAAGTGATATCTGATCTCAATGTGTTTCGTTTTTGAATGTAGCACTGGATTATTTGCTATAACGATAGCACTAGTGTTGTCGCAATAGATAGGAATCTTTGACAGCTGAAGGTCATAATCTAATAGTTGATTTCTCATCCACAAGATTTGAGAACAACAGCTTCCAGCCGCTACGTATTCAGCTTCAGCTGTGGAAGTGGACACAAAATTTTTCTTCTTGCTTGTCCAGCTTACCAGCTTTCCTCCTAGGAGTTGACATCCACCAGTGGTACTCTTTCTGTCAAGTTTACAGCCTGCAAAATCACTATCAGAATAACCAGTTAGATCGAACCCTGAGTCTTTGGGATACCAAAGACCGAGGTTAGGAGTTCCTTTCAGATATCTGAAAATTCGCTTTATAGCGATCAGATGGGATTCCTTGGGTTCAGATTGATAGCGTGCACATAAACAAGTAGAGTACATAATGTCAGGTCGGCTCGCTGTTAGATACAGCAGGGAGCCTATCATTCCTCTATAGGCAGTGACATTAACAGGTTTACCAGAAGGATCTTTGTTAAGTGTCAGGGGTGGTGCCATAGGAGTTTTCATCGCTGAAGTTTGTGTGAGATCAAACTTCTTCAGCATATCTTTAAAATACTTACCTTGGCAGATAAAAGTACCTTTGTCAGATTGTTTAATCTGAAGACCAAGAAAATATGTCAGCTCACCCATCATACTCATTTTATATTCTTTCTTCATTCTTTCAGCGAAGCGAGTACACAGAGATGGGTTAGTAGAACCAAATATTATGTCATCGACATATATTTGTACAAGAATTATATGACCTTTTATCTTTCTGAAAAATAACGTATTATCAATCTTGCCACGTTCAAAATTTTCAGAGATAAGAAAAGATGAGAGAGTGTCATACCAAGAACGAGGGGCTTGTTTTAGACCATAGAGAGCCTTATCCAGTTTATAAACATAATTTGGATACTTAGGGTCATAAAACCCTGGTGGTTGTTCTACATAGACTTCTTCATTTAGCTTTCCATTTAGGAACGCTGATTTTACGTCCATTTGATAAACGATGAAGTCTTTATAGACTGCATAAGCTAAGAATAGTCGAATTGCTTCGAGCCTGGCCACAGGGGCAAATGTTTCATCATAGTCTATGCCTTCCTCTTGTCTGTATCCCTGAGCAACAAGTCGAGCCTTGTTGCGGGTTACAGTTCCATGTTCATCTAACTTGTTTCTAAACACCCATTTGGTGCCTATTACAGTTTTATC
This sequence comes from Arctium minus, assembly GCA_954870635.1. Taxonomy (NCBI): domain Eukaryota; kingdom Viridiplantae; phylum Streptophyta; class Magnoliopsida; order Asterales; family Asteraceae; genus Arctium; species Arctium minus. The sequence continues at coordinate 81,784,655 of OX941090.1, read as the reverse complement.
AGATGGTCTAGGAACGAGATTCCAAACTTTGTTTCGAGAGAACTCAGTCATCTCTTCTTGCATAGCGCTGACCCAGTTTGGATCTCTGAGGGCATCATCAGTCTTCTTTGGTTCTATTAAAGAGAGAAAATTTACAAAGAGACAGATATTACCTGAGCTTCGTCGTGCCTGAATACCTGCTTCGAGATCACCAAGAATTTGATCTATTGGGTGATCTTTGGTCCATCGCTGAGCAGGAGCATGATTGCTTAACTCAGAGGTTGGATCAACAATTGGAATGTTTACTGATGAGGACGTTTGAGGTTCATCAGCGATTAACTGTTGAGTAGATTCACTAGAAAGGTTTTCAGACGAAGGCAGATTTGATGGTAGTAATGTGTTTAGAGGTTCTGCTGAGACCCATGAGGTGGATTCAGCGGTAGGATGTATAATGTTCGGATCATCATCAGCGGTTGGAGGATTAGAATGTTGATGGTTTGAGAAGAAAGGTTCTGTTTCTCTGTAGTGAGAAAGCATCCAAACATTTAACTCTTCATTGTCAGTGATTGGTTTAGAGTTCGCTGAGCGAGTTTCATCAAAAGTGACGTGAATTGTTTCTTCTACGGTTTGTCTTCTCTTGTTGAAAACTCTGTAGGCTTTGGAGATGGAGGAATATCCTAGAAATATTCCATCATCGGCTTTTGGGTCGAACTTTCCAAGTTGATCTCTGTTGTTTAAGATAAAGCACTGACAACCAAAGATATGAAGAAAGCTGATAGAAGGCTTCGTTCCAAGAAAAAGTTCATAAGCTGTCTTCCCAAATCGCTTTATTATCAGCGATCTGTTTTTGAGTAAAACATGCAGTGTTTACAGCTTCTGCCCAAAATTGAGTAGGGAGGTGAGAATCGCTGAGCATTGATCTAGCAGCTTCTATGATCGTTCTGTTTCTTCTTTCAGCGACTCCATTTTGCTGAGGTGTTCTTACTGAAGAGAAGTTGTGAGAGATTCCCTTGTTCTCAAAGAAATTGTTCAGGGAACTATATTTGAATTCAGTTCCATGATCACTTCTTATTGAACGAACAGTAAGATTGTTCAGCACTTCCATCTTTTTCACAAAAGATACTAGTTCTTCTGGAGTATCACTCTTACAGCGAAGAAAGATAACCCAGGTGTAGCAAGAATATTCATCTACAATGACAAGCGTATATTTCTTTCCAGCTATTGATTGGATGTTGACAGGGCCAAATAGATCCATATGCAAGAGCTGAAGAGGACTTGTCACTGAGGAAACTTGTTTTGACTTGAAACTAGCTTTTGTTTGTTTTCCTTTTTCACATGCTGAGCAGAGAGATTCTTTAGCATATGAGTGCTGAGGAAGACCAGAAACCAGTTCCTTAGAAGAGAGAGAATTCAGGGTTTTGAAATTTAGATGAGAGAGCCTTTTATGCCATAGCCAGTTGACATCAGAAGAGGCCTTAGAGAGAAAACATAAGTTTTCAGTGATAGTAGAGTCCATATCTATTACATAGACATTTTCTCTGCGATAACCACTAAGAGCAAGTTTTCCTTTTTCACCTACCACTGAACATGCTTTCTTAGAAAAGCGAACTTCATAGTCTTTGTCACATAGCTGACTGATGCTTAGAAGGTTGTGCTTCAGTCCATCTACATAAGCGACTCTTCGAAAGGTAGTTGTCCCATTGCTGAGGACACCAAACCCTCAGGTATATCTTTTTCCATTTGCACCAAAGGTCACAGAGGGACCTTTCTCTTCCTTGTATTCAGTGAGCAGGTCTCTTTGTCCAGTCATATGACGAGAACATCCACTATCGAGATACCAGATGCCCTTTGATCTCTGCATACATAAGGAAGATTAAGCGTTGTTTGGTACCCACTTTTCAATGGGTCCTTCAGAGTTAGTGGATAAGGAAGATTCAGCAGTCTTCACAGCTGATGAAGATTCAGCTTCAGTGGTAATCTTCACTTTGGTTAATTTCTTAACCTTAGTGGTATATTTCACTTTGGTTGATTTTTCAACTTTGGTGACTTTCTTTGCCTTAGAGGCATTTTTCTTCACTTTAGCTGTTTTATCAGCTTTGATGGTATTTGGACATTTACTTGCAATATGATCAGTAAAACCATAGTGATAACATTTTCTGTATTTGAAAATGGTTTTAGGATCAGTAGAAGGTTTTGCAAGTTTAAGATGAGCAGGACCAGGTCCGAGAAGGCTTTTCTCATGAGATATGGGAGGGATTTTCATTTCTTCAGATCTCGTTGGTCTAAGGTCAATCTTTAGCTTTGGAGGACAGAGATCAAAAATTTCTATCACAGAGCTAGAGGATTGCTTAGCTGAAGGTTTAGAAGGAATTTTCAGCTTTGCTTTCCTGGTTGTCTTCTGAGGAAGGAGAATGGACTTTCCTTTATCCGTAGACTTAGTGTCTTTGGATTTTTCCTCAGAGATGGGATTTGAAGAAGAACAGGGATAGAATTGATTATAATAAGTGTCAAAGAAAGATGTGACAAAAGTTCCAAACTTAAGCGAGGAACTTTCTTCTTTAGGATCATCCTGTGGTGTCCAAAAACCAAGACCAGTTCTATCACTTTTAGGAGTTTGAGCATTTATTATCTCAGAGATCTTTGTTGATGATTTGCACCATTTTTCAACATGAGCCTTTTCTGCTTTTAGAGCAGCGATGGCTTGTTCGCGTTCAATGCTGATGATTTCATTTATAATGACTTGATCTTTCAACTTTTCTTCTAAAAGATTTAGTTCACTGATCTTTTCATGACATTTCTCTAGCTCTTGAGTTAAATATACATTTTTATTTTCAGCTTGAGTTTTGTCGTTTAGAGCATTATAAAGGTCAATCGTCAGCACATCAACAACGCGACTTCTCTCAGCTTCAGGCAGAGAGGGATTTGTAGAGATAGATACGTGAGATGATATGTAGCTCATAGAAGGTTCAGATGGTTCTTCTACTTCTTCTTTAATCTCAGCCATGAGGCAAAGATTAGCGACTTCTTCTTCATCAGAAGATGATTCTTCTGATTCAGCCCAGTCATGTTCTTCAGCGATGAGACCTTTACCTTTTCGCTGATAGCTTTTCATCTTTTGATATTTGTTCTTCAGCTTATGGTATTTGTCATCACTGGATCTTCTTGAGGTAGAAGGTTTGAAGACCTTTTTCGACCTGCACTCACTAGCAAAATGTCCAATTTTTTCGCAGTTATAGCAAGTGGCTGTAGCCTTATCAACCAGAGTTGATTTTGGCTTTTCAGTAAGAGAGAGAGGTTTACTTCTTCGGAAGTTACTTTTTCTTGCAAATCTCTTAAAAGAGTTTGTCAAGAGTGCTAAGGACTCATTAAACTCTGAAAGATCAGGGTCTGATAGATCCTCAGATTCAGAATCTAACTCAGTGATGGTGAGAGTAGATCGCTGAGATGGAATTATCTCTGACGAGACTAAAGCAACAGGAGTGCTTTTGGAGTCTTTAGAATCTTTTACAAGATTCTTCTTCAGGAGATTAGATTGCTCATAGTTGAGCAATATTCCATACAGAGTGCTTAGAGAGAGAGTATGTAAGTCTTTTGTCAGCTTAAGACATATTGAATAACTGTCCCAGCTTTCAGGAAGACTTTCCAAGAATTTTGTTAGGACCTCAGAATTAGAATAGGTCCTTCCAACAGTTCTTAGGTCAATGATCAGGCAGTTAAACCGCTGATGAATGTCAGAAAGAGATTGATTCTTACCAGCGATAAAACTTTCATACTGTCTTACCAAGTTAATCTTTCGAGTCTCTTGAATTTCAGTGGTGCCCTCATATTGAACACATATGGTTTCCCACATTTCTTTAGAAGTTTTCAGATGCATGATGGAATGGAAAACTTCATCAGGCAGAGCCATTGAGATAATGGTTTTTGCTCTTGCATCTATTCCTACCTTCTTTTTATCTTCATCACTCCACTGTCTTATTTCCTTAACGACATATCGTTCAGGGACAACTTCAGTGGTGGCAGTAGCGGGAACCGCAACTATAATTCTAACAGGTTCATAGGGTCCGTTTTCTATATATTCAGGTATAGTAGGATCTGCACCTTCAAGAAATAGCATCATTCGATTTTTCCATAGAGAAAAGTTATCTCTGCTAAATCGAGGAGGTTTAGAAAGTGAACCATTATCATAGTAGTTTGTGTTTGTGTTTAGTGCCATTTTAGAATAGCAAGGAAGAGTATACAACAAGATCTTGTTTATTAGATTAAACAAACTGCTCTGATACCACTTGTTGGTCCCGAAGGTGCTTAACAAGTTTGTAGAAGGGGGGGGGGGGGTTGAATACAAACACAGAAATTAAAGTTTAATAAATTGTTTATTGATAAATCAAACTACAATTTACAAGTTTGTTACGGAATAAGATTAAGACAGACTCAATCTAAACAAACTTAAGAAACACTAAGATGATTGCACAAGAAATTCAGAGAATGGGGGATTAAGAGAGATAGAAAACAAGGGTTTCTATATGGAGTTCAAGGATTGAGCACACTCTCAGATGGAGAGGTAATCTTTCTATTTATACCCTATGCATTAAATGCATGGCAGGGCACTTTACACGTGGCGTTCAGTGATTGGCTTTGGGAGTCTGACTTTGGGAGACATGCTTTCGGCCGTATTATGAACAGTGTAGTTGACAGAGTTGTTGTACGATTTGTGGCAGAGACGTGTCCGTTCTGACACATCGTACTGGTTGTGCAAGGTAAGACAAAAGGAGACTTGAGGCATAAGCTACGTGATCTTTTGATCGCTGAATATCTCTTCCTTCAGAGATATAAAGTTCAGCTATCGCTGAAGCTTTTCCTCATGTTCCTTCGCGTATAAGTAGAGTCGTCTTTGCTTCACTGATATCCGCATCAGGTCACTAGTAGACTTGTCTTTGTTCAGTGGCTTCGTCTTTGATTCAGCTATGAACATATGTTGACGCGAGACATGTCTTTTGGGATTACGTTGCTGTTTACATCAGAGACTACCAGCGATAACTGAACAGACTCAGTTTGATCGCTGATAGTGAAACACTAATACATATGAAATGTTTACAAGAAAGGTCATCAGCGATAACTGAACAGACTCAGTCTGATCGCTGATGGTGAAACACTAATACATATTAAAACGTAATTTTCACTAAGTATAGAAGAGGGTCGTTATCAAATCACTGAGAGAGTTTGGATCAACAGTTTTAAATATTAAAGTTAAGCCTCCATGTGACATGTGTCCATATGACACATATATTGAAATTAAAATAATGAATTATGGTTATTATAGGTAATTAAATCAGATATGTGAGAACCGAAATACCCGATTCTCAATTTTTTTGCTGAACACATTCTATATGTATAAAAATGAAAGTATTTCAATTAAATAATATAAACTTAAAAATTTTATGAATTTTGGACTTAATTCTTTATTTATTTATTTTTTTGGCATTTCTGGACAGTGACGGTCAGACACAGAACTGTTCCGGGCATTCTACGCAACCTCCTAAATTTTCAGGAAACTTTTATCTTAAAATTTTATGCAATTTAAGGAGTGGCAAATACTTAAATCTTAATTTTCATTAACTTAGAAATTAATCTGAGCACTAATCTTGACGGTTGTCACAGTCTCCCCTACTTCGAGTAATTTCGTCCCGAAATTTAAAGTTTGTCACTTCTGGACCGCCTCTTGATCAAACAAGTGAGGATACTTGCGCTTCATAAGATCCTCTCTTTCCCACGTAAATTCAGGTCCGTGACGCGACTTCCAACGAACCTTTAAAATAGGAATTTTACTTCTCCTTAGTCGCTTAACTTCGCGACCCAAAATTTCAATCGACTCTTCTCTGAAATAAAGCCGTTCGTCCACTTGGATTTCATCTGGGGGTACAATCGCCAACTCGTCAGTTATACACTTCTTTAAATTTGACCCGTGGAACGTGTCGTGAATGGCACTCAACTCTTGTGGCAACTTAAGCTTATAAGCTACTGGTCCAATTCTTTCCAATACTTCATACGGACCAATGTATCTTGGGCTTAATTTACCCCTTTTTCCAAATCTCACAACTCCTTTCCATGGAGACACTTTCAGAAGAACCTTGTCACCCTTTTGGAATTCTAAGGGTTTTCTGCGATTATCTGCATAGCTTTTCTGTCGATCTCTTGCAGCTTTAAGCCTGTCTTGTATGGTCGATATTTTGTCGGTAGTCTCCCGTATAATATCAGGCCCAATCAATTGACTGTCACCAATTTCCACCCAACTAAGTGGAGATCGACACTTACGTCCATAAAGAGCTTCGTATGGCGCGCATTGAATACTGATATGGTAGCTGTTGTTATAAGAAAATTCAATCAATGGTAAGTGCTTATCCCAGCTACCTCCAAAGTCTATAGCACAAGCGCGTAACATGTCTTCCAAAGTCTGGATGGTTCTTTCAGATTGACAATCAGTTTGTGGATGATAAGCAGGGCTCAAATCCAACTTGGTACCCAGACCTCTCTGAAACGCTTGCCAAAACTGAGAGGTGAAACGACTGTCTCGGTCTGAAATAATGGATAGTGGTACTCCATGACGAGAGACAATTTCATCAATGTATACTTGTGCCAATCTTTCCATTTTGAAATCCTCTCGGATAGGAAGAAAATGCGCGAATTTTGTAAGTCTATCCACAATAACCCAAATTGCATCATTACCTCTTCCTGTTCTGGGTAACTTTGTGATGAAATCCATGGATACTTGATCCCATTTCCATTGAGGTATCTCCGGTTGTTGCAAAAGTCCAGATGGATTTTGATGCTCTGCTTTGACTTTAGCACAAGTCAAACATTTACCCACGAATTCAGCAATGTCCTTCTTCATTCTCGGCCACCAATAATACTCTTTCAGCTCCTTATACATTTTGTCGGCTCCCGGGTGAATCGAATACTTCGATTGGTGCGCTTCTTCCAAGATCGACATCCGCAGACCTTCCACTTTTGGTATCCAGACCTTATTCTTGAAATATTGTACCCCATCTGATCGGGTTTCAAATTCTTTTTCTGACTGATGAAGTACCTCATTCTTTAGATTCTCCTCCTTCAGTGCCTCTTTTTGAGCTTCACAAATTTGTGTTTTGAGGCTCGTTTGTACCAACATTCCCATGGTTCGTACTCTTGTTGGTTTTACCTTCTCCTTCCTACTCAATGCGTCTGCTACTACGTTGGCTTTTCCGGGATGATACTTTATCTCACAATCGTAGTCATTCAGTAGTTCCACCCATCTTCGTTGTCTCATGTTTAACATCTTCTGATCAAAGATATGCTGGAGGCTTTTGTGATCAGTGCAAACGATACACTTGGTACCATAAAGATAATGTCTCCAAATCTTTAAAGCGAATACCACTGCTCCTAACTCCAAATCATGAGTGGTATAATTCTTTTCATGAACTTTAAGATGTCTTGAGGCATAAGCTATGACTTTATCTCTTTGCATCAATACACATCCCAAACCTTGATGTGATGCATCGCAATATACCACAAAATTTTATGTACTTTCTGGTAACGCTAGAATTGGCGCGTTGCATAACTTATGCTTCAGCGTTTGAAATGCCTCCTCCTGTTTTTCTCCCCAATCAAACTTCTTATCTTTTTGAGTTAGCGACGTGAGTGGTTGAGCAATCTTGGAAAATTTTTCGATAAATCGCCGGTAATAACCTGCCAGGCCAAGAAATTGACGAATTTCCGTCGGTGTCTTAGGAGTTTCCCACTTTTTAATGGCCTTAACCTTTGCTGGATCAACATGAATCCCTTTCTTATTAACCACATGACCCAGAAAATGTACTTCTCGAAGCCAAAATTCACACTTGGAGAACTTGGCGTACAATTTCTGTTCCTAGAGCAATTCCAACATCAACTTCAGGTGTTGTTCGTGGTCCTCCTTGCTTCGCGAATAAATCAGAATGTCATCTATAAACACGATCACGAACTTGTCCAAGTATGGTCGGCAGACTCTGTTCATCAAGTCCATGAAAACTGCTGGAGCATTTGTCAGTCCGAAGGGCATAACTAGAAATTCATAGTGACCGTAACGAGTTCTAAACGCCGTTTTGTCGATGTCTTCTTCACGAACTCTCATTTGATGATATCCGGACCGTAAGTCAATCTTTGAAAAGTACGATGCGCCTTGCAATTGATCAAATAAATCGTCGATTCGGGGAAGTGGGTATCGATTCTTTAAAGTCAGCTTATTGAGTTCCCTATAATCAATACACATTCGGAACGTCCCGTCCTTCTTTTTAACAAAAAGTACTGGTGCTCCCCAAGGCGAAGAGCTAGGCCTAATAAATCCCTTGTCGAGCAGCTCTTGTAGTTGTTCTGACAGTTCTTGCATCTCCGAAGGTGCCAAACGGTACGGTGCCTTGGCCACCGGTGCAGCTCCTGGAACCAAATCGATACGGAATTCGACTTGTCTCGGTGGACGTAATCCAGGTAACTCCTCGGGAAATACTTCAGGAAATTCTTGGACTACCGGAATATCTTGCAAACGCTTCTCCTTAGGTTCTTTACTTATTACATGCGCCAGAAATGCGTCACATTCTTTCCTCAGGTACTTCCGCATTTTCATACAAGACACCATCTTCAGTTTTCTCTTAGACTTTTCTCCAGGTACTATAAGTACTTCTCCTCCCGGTAACGGGATTCGGAGAATCTTCTCGGAACAACTTATCTCCGCTTGGTTCTTTGACAACCAATCCATGCCCACGACTATATCAAAGCTACCTAGCTTTATTGGGATCAAATCTATTTTGAAATCCTTTTCAGCTAGACTTAGGGTACAATTTGGAAGTACATCTTTGACCCTAATTTCTTGCCCATTAGCAAACTCAATGACATAGTCTTCTTTTAATTTTTGTGTCATTTGTTTAACTTTCGGTCTAAAATTTAACGACACAAAACTTTTATCTGCTCCAGAATCAAATAGTACAGATGCGGAGTGATTGTTTAAGAGAAACGTACCTGTAATCACATTTGGGTCCCGCCTTGCTTCTTCCGCCCCAATTTCAAACACTCGGCCTCTTGCTTGGCCTCTTTGATCCCTCTGTCCAACTGGCCGAATCTGATTCGCATTCGCCCTTCTGTTCACCCTGGGACAGTTGTTTCTAAAATGATCCGGGCTCCCGCATTCATAACAAACTCTCCTTCCTCCAGCCTTGCAATCCTTCTCGTAATGACCTCCTCTGTTGCACTTGCGACATATAATACAGTTTCCGAAATGTGGCCTATTACACTTGTCACATCTCGGATATGTCCCTTTTCCCTTATCGGCTGCCTGCACCTGAACTCCATAGTTACCCATGATCCTCTGATCCTTTCCCCTCCTTCGGTCATCCTGCCTCCTTAAACCCTCTTCAACTTTCCTCTTTCCTTTGGCTTTGTCACTAGAGAAAAGTCCTGAACGAATTGCATTATTGGTGAGCTTCGCTGCTAAATCCACAGCCTCTTGAAGAGTTTTCGGTTTTCCCGAAGTTACATCTCCTCTAATTTCCGGTGCTAATCCCCAGATGTACCTGTCAACTCAATTTTCTTCCGGTGTCACCAGATGTGGTACCATTTTCGCCAACTCATTGAATCGTGCCGTGTATGTATCTACATCATTGCCTTTCATCTCATGATCCCAAAATTCTGCCTGCAACTTCTGCATTTCACTCCTTGAACAGTATTCCCCTTTTATCATCTCTTTGAACTCGTCCCATGTCAATCTAATTGCTGCATCTCTTCCTCTCGTTTGTACTTGGGTATTCCACCAAGTCAGTGCTCTCCCTTGTAATAAACAAGTTGCAAATTCTACCTTCTTAGTTTCCAGACATTTACTGATATGAAGGACATACTCCATTCCTTCTATCCAAGACAGTAATCCAACCGCTCCTTCAGTACCATGGAATTCCTTTGGATTACAAGACCTGAAGGTCTTATATGTACACTCTCTTTCAACGTTAACACCAACTCCTGGTTGGTTAGGTGGATTTGCATTTAATCCTGCTGTTATCTGGCTAACTATGGCAGGGAGTGTTGCAAGAATTTGTTCGTTTACAAGCCGAGCAATCTCGGGGTCTTCCCTTCTTGGCGGCATAGTTCTAATTGCAACAATTGAATTTTAAAGTCTAATTAAATTCCATTCCATCATACAAACATGATACGATATTTAAATCATAAGGAATACATTTTTAAAGACTTAAAATCATGCATAACAAAATATATCATAAGCATCCATCATCAAGACATACATCATCCAAACGTTTACAAAATGTGACAATCCAAAATGAGTCAAGTGTTTTAAAGTCACGGGCTACAAGCCCCAAAATAAAGTTTTTAACAACCCAAATCATGCATCAATCACAAACAACAAACGCCAATAGTGCACCATCACCAAAGCCACAATCACTACCAAGAATCCCATCACGGTCGACAAACAAGTGTGCAGCCAGGTCACCATCGCTCTAGTCTCCGCTAGCTCTCCAAATATCTTCCCTATCATCTCATCACTAGTTCCCATCATCGATATCATCCCCTTTGTAATATTGTTAGTCATACTCATCATTTTCCTAAATGAGTCAATGGAATGCTCATGGTAATCAACTTGCAACCTGCACCGCTCCATACTCCGAGACAAACTCCTAACCCAGTATGTCTCGGCCTCAGTCATGCCGGCTAGTGGGAGTGCCGGTATCCTAGCAGGCGAAGGGGGTGATAACCTCAGACCCCTGGGCCGAGAAGGCCCTGCCTCATCTCTAACTGGTATAGGAGTCCTCTCACACTCAGGCGTGGCACATGGTATCGGATCAGGTGTGGGCGTAGCGGATCTCACTGGTATATGCTCGGAATCGGAATACTCATGCTCAGAAGGGTCATACTCTTCATTAGGAGGAGAATTTCTCCCGGGTATGTGGGTGAGATAACCTGATTCGTCAGGGGATTGCTCTCTAGGTGGGGAACGAGACATGTCGACTGCGATAATTAACAAAGTTTAATTATTAAGCATATGATAATATCCTTTAATAACCAAAAATGCCATGCGAACTCACAAACAAAACATGCTTTTCGTTTTTGAATCGAAAAGTTTCTATTTTTAGTAACTTTTAGCATAACCGATCTATGTCTCCATTATGCACGCTCAAATTAAACAAAGGTGATCAAGCTTTGCCTAAGTTAGGGTGTGATTACGAAAGACACACCTTAGTCATGCTAGGGATGTACTCGGGTTCGTAATTTCGTTTGTAAAATAATTTTTTTTTTTAAATAGGGTTATAGTGTATGGTTTTGTATAAAACCGGTATTCTCTATAACCTGTGGCTCTGATACCAAATCTGTCACACCCCGCTAAAGCGGAAACACGGGGTATAACAGTTTCCGATAAACAATCCACAAGCATAAAGTTCAACCACCATACATTTAATAAAAATACATTACAAAATTTAATAGTAGAATGTTTATCGTGAAATTACAATCCCAAGATAATTCAAGATAGCATTGTCCAAAAGTTTGTACATCCCCCAAGCATATTCATGTTATACGCAGAACGACCCTTAAAGTTTACCTTCTTGATTACTTGAAAAGCATGTACAAAAATATGGTCAACTACGAGAGTTGGTGAGTTCACAGGTTTTAAAGATGCACAAAACATTTTATATGCAAAAATTGGATAGTTGGAGCATGTTCGTGCTCAAAAGCTTAACTTGAATACTTGGAGCATATACGTGCTCAAATACTTGGAGCATATCCGTGCTCATTAGCTTAACTTGAAGATTTCATGAGTATTGCTTTACGTATGACTTGAGTCGGAATAACTTAAACTTGGTTGAGCCACTACTAAACCGTCCCGGACCCTTGTTTTTGCCCCGTGTGCCTTGACTCAGAGGTGGTCTCAAGCGCCGCATGGTCAATCACTTCTCTAGTATAGTGCACTCCTAGCTCGTCAACTGTAAGAAGTGGGGTTGGTCAAGCCCAAATAGCGCTATCCACTAATACTATAGGCCCAATTTTCTGGGTTAATAGTAGTGTCGTCTGAGGACTAACTCTTAAATACTCAACATACCAACTATTTAACGTCATACATCTTATTTTTTTTATAATGCTTGAGAACAAGCCTTGGCGACTTCACAGCGCAAAACATTTCAATTAACTCATGAATCATTATAATCGTACTTAAGCATGCTTTTCACCCCAAAATCATTTAAAACAAGTAAAATGGGGCTGTGAATACTCACCTTGAGAGTTAACTTGGAAACTTAACGATAGTGCTCAAAATAGGTGCCGCTTCCTTGGTTTCCTATAGTGAAGGTTGCCATAGTGGAAATACGTTAATACCCGTTCCTATGTCCAAATGACCCGTCCAAATAACTTATGAAATGCCATTAAGTAGGTGTCAATGTCCAAAACCATATTTAGATCAATTATAGTCTTATTATGTCTTAACAAAAGTCTAGATCTCATTATGATCACTTTTCTGAAAATTCAGCAGTAGCTGTCCAAAATTTTAGTCAACAAAACCACTATAGAAACATCTCTTCCCAAAGGAATGAATTCACCAAAATATTTTTGGTAATACTATAGTGTGTAAAGAGTAAATCTGCACTTTTTCATAATTTTTGGATGAGTTTTGATACCTTAAATAATTTCCACAAAGCAGTGTGTCACTGATTTCCGGATCAGTGACATACCTCACTTGCAGCATGCTTTTGGGGTATCAATTCTTTGAATTAGCCAATGATCCTTATATGGGTGTAAACCTAACTCAAAATTCTATCATTTGGAAAAAGATTCACTTAATTTGGGATAAGAAATGAGGGAGTTATGGCCTCTACAAGATAGGTGTATGAATCTGTCTTCACTGGACATATTGCACCATTTTCTTGTAAAATCCATTTAAGTGCTCAAATTATTTCCAAAATTAGTGTTTTTGGACTTTTTAGAAATCTAACACCCTAAATTAAAGTCTAGAAGCAAAAAGCCCAATTTTGGACATGTGGTTTAAGAGTTGTGCATGCTAGAAGTGAAGGTTAGTTTCTGGACAGATTTCAAAGTACCAAAACATCTCTATTAAGCCGAAAATGATGATCATTATAGCATGGTGTTTGGTATAAACCATGTCTTCACATCATTAAACATTGTAATAAGACTTTTTAGTATACTTTAAGATTCTTGGACTCATAGCATTAAAATATGCTCATCCATACTTATGAATGAATCATTCAACCATTCAAATGTTAAAAATTACTTCAAAATTTGTCCTTAATCATATGGAGATTATAATTTCCATCTTAAGAACACTTTTAGTTTAAACTTCATTTTGTACCACTAATACCAAAATACCAAAGTAACAAGGGTGCAAATTATTCATACATGCATTGCTATTAAGAGGACAAATAAGTGATTTTCACCACTTTTTAAACTCTTAATCATGTGAGGTTTGTAATACCTCATCCTAAGAGTTCTAATAATCAAAAATTATTGAAATAACAAGAATTTTAATTCATAATCACCACAATTTCTTGGTTCAATCCATCAAAGTACCCAATTTCTACATGTATGAACACTTTAGTTAAACCCTTGATGAAATTTCCATGTTTCTTTGAAATGGAGATCATAATCTTGAAACAAAACTCTATATATATCAAATGTGATCTCTTCTATCATAAAAAAAAAACAAGTTTTATACACATTTGAATGTAGAATTTTGCTTATGAACTCCAAAAATCGAAAGTGTATAAACATGCAAACAAAAGATGAAATTTAGATGTTACCTAGTGAAATTGTTGTCCAAACTTGATACCAATCTTCTATTGATGACCCAAAAACCTTGTTTCTTCTCCTAATTTGTTCCAAAATTTTGAAATTGAGGGTGGTGGTGGTGGTGACTTCGGCCGACTAGGGGAGGAAGAAGAGAGAGAGAGGAAATTGAAGAGGTGATTCTAATTTTTAAAATGAAAATGAATTGAAAAAGAGTTTTATTTAAATGTTTAAATTAGTTTTAAATATTAAATTAAACTTCCATGTGACATGTGTCCATATGACACATATAATGAAATTAAAATAATGAATTATGGTTATTATAGGTAATTAAATCAGATATGTGAGAACCGAAATACCCGATTCTCAATTTTTGCTGAACACATTCTATATGTTAAAAAAATGAAAGTATTTCAATTAAATAATATAAACTTAAAAATTTTATGAATTTTGGACTTAATTCTTTATATATATATATATATATATATATATATATATATATATTTTTTTTTTTTTTGCATTTCCGGACAGTGACGGTCAGACACGGAACTGTTCCGGGCATTCTACGCAACCTCCTAAATTTCAGGAACTTTTATCTTAAAATTTTATGCAATTTAAGGAGTGGCAAATACTTAAATCTTAATTTTCATTAACTTAGAAATTAACCTGAGCACTAATCTTGACGGTTGTCACAGTTGCTAAAGGATATTGCCAAGAAGAAGGTATTGATTATGATGAAACCTTTGCACCTGTAGCTAGGGTAGAAGCAATCATAATCTTCTTAGCCTATGCTGCACACAAAGGATTCAAAGTTTATCAAATGGATGTTAAATCTGCCTTTCTACATGGTAAATTAAATGAAGAAGTTTATGTCCAGCAACCACCTGGATTTGAAAGTACAGAGTTTCCTAATCATGTTTATTATTTGGATAAGGCTCTGTATGGACTTAAACAAGCTCCAAGAGCTTGGTATGCAACTCTGTCCACTTTTCTGATTAAAAATGGATTTGACAACGGCACAATTGATACAACATTATTCATCAAAAGGTACAAAAATGAGATGCTATTAGTACAAATTTATGTTGATGACATTATATTTGGCTCTACAAATCAAAAGTATTGTGACAAGTTTTCAGAGTTGATGAAGAGTGAATTTGAGATGAGCCTCATGAGAGAATTAACTTTCTTTCTGGGCTTACAAGTAAAAAAAACTTCAGAAGGTACTTTAATAAGTCAAACTAAATATGTCTCTGAAATTTTGGAAAAATACAAACTCAATGATTCAACTTCTATGAAAACGCCTCTAGCCACCGGAGTCAAACTTGACTCTGATCCTTCAGGACAATCTGTGGATATAAAAACCTACAGAGGCATGATAGGTTCACTATTATACTTAACTGCAAATAGGCCTGACATAATGTTTGCAACATGTCTTTGTGCTAGATATCAAGCAAATCCAAAAGAATCTCATTTATCAGTTGTCAAAAGAATTTTCAGATACCTGAGAGGGTCACCCTCATTAGGCCTCTGGTATCCAAAACTTTCCAGTTTTGATCTAACAGCTTACACTGATGCAGATCATGCAGGATGTAAGCTTGACAGAAAAAGTACCTCTGGGTGCTGTCAGTTATTGGGCAATAAGCTGGTAAGTTGGTCATCCAAGAAACAAAACTGTGTTTCAACTTCAACTGCAGAGGCAGAATATGTTGCTGCTGCTAGTTGTTGCTCTCAAGTAATATGGATGAAAACTCAGCTCAGAGATTATGGCCAACAATATGAAAGAATACCCATTCTCTGTGATTCAAAAAGTGCCATAGCCTTCTCTGCCAATCCAGTACAACATTCAAAGACAAAGCACATTGATGTAAGGTATCATTTCTTAAAAGATCATGTTGAAAGGGGAACAATAGAAATGTATTTTGTTCCAACAGATCTCCAACTTGCTGATATTTTCACAAAAGCTTTAGATGAACGAAGGTTCAATTTTTTAATTAGCAAGTTAGGAATGTTGAATATGCCTACCTAACAAAGAAGAAACTCAGAGTCTCTGATCAAATTATCAGAACCTCTGAACCAAGTAGCATATGTCAATATCAGTCTCTGAATGTTCTCCAAACACATGACAAGGGGAGAAAAATAAAAAGTTGTTCTTTTGTCAAGGGGGAGAAAAAGAACTTTTCAAATGTCATCTCAGAGTCTCTGAATTTTATCTCAGAATCAATGAAATTCATCTCAGAGTCTCTGAAATTGAGGATTTTTTTTCACAAATCATCTGTCAAGGGGGAGTCAACAACTTTCAGACCAGTCATTCCTCAAACAAGAACTTTTTAATTAATTAGCAATTTTTGATATCATTTGAAATTAAAATTTCAAATTAACTGAACCTTTTTATTACTAGTGATATCTTAAATTACTTCTCAAGGCGAAAGGTTTGTCTAGTCAGCAAAAATAAGTTATTCAATTTAATATTGAAAATGGCGCCCCATTCCTATTTTCTTGGAACCTACATCCGTAGGTACAACAATTTTCAAGGCCACGTGTCACAAGAGGGATGAGTGAAAGGCCAAACGGCTTTATCAAAAGGGTCAAATCACTGTCGTTTCACCTTATGCACTCAAGTGTATCTTTTTCTAAATTTGGATACAAAACCAATTTTACATCCGGATATTCATTTTTACAAATTACTCTCGAGCACTATCTCTCTCTCTCTCTCAAAATAGAATTTGAACTTCATCTTCTTCACTTCAACATAAAAAAGGCGTCTTCAAATGAATGGTGCAAGCTTTTCCCCAAATCTGGCGAATCTTCAAAACTGTATCGCTTTCCAATCAAAGACAACAATCACATGATTCAACTTGATTCTCCCAAGTTTGAGGAACAATATGGAGTAATCTGCGAGTTCTTCTCCAACTGTGAACTAACTCAAGCCCTAACTGCTTTTACCAATGAATGTCCACTCTCGTTTGTTCAAGAATGGTATTCTTCCAGTCACTACAGTGATGCACATAACAGAATAATCAGCGAGTTCGACATATCTCAAGTGGTAAAATGTCGGATACTCATCACTCCTACTGTTCTACGAGAAGTTCTCCCACTCCTAACAACTGAGGAACTTCAAATCACGCGTTTTGAAAAACGCCCAACTTCTAAAACCCTCCTCCAGTTCATTCGAATGCTAGGTTACAACACTGAAATCACCAGATTGAGCAACTTCCGACGACAACATCTACCACCAATCTGGAACTTCATGTTCTCTGTACTAAACCGCACTCTCACCTGCAAACTGGGAAGCATGGATCAAGCAACACCCGAAATTCTGTCAATCATGTATGCCCTATTCTTCAATCGTAACTTGGACATGACCGGCATAATTTTTGATATGATTCTGACATCCATAGAAAAGAAGAACAAATGCTTGTCAAAGGACCCTGAACAAACGACCCAATCATCCAAAGTTCCTTCAATAACATTCCCTAGATTTCTGTCTCTAATCATCCATGCGGCGATCGAGAAGCTTCATATTTTGATCGCCACAGAACAACCCAAAACTCCTTTCTACATAATGAACAGCTTCAAACCGACGATTCTATCTGAAGGCTATCCAGAAGCTAGGAGGATCCCTCACCACATGCTGAATTAGGTAAATCCTCAATCTTTAGCCTTAGCTTCTTATCTCAGTGTTGCCCAAGGACTAGAACCAGTTCTGGGAACCCCAACACACTTAGGTCCTGAACCTGGAATGGAGAGTAAGAGCAACTCGGCTTCAGAGGGATCTGAGGACCCTGAAGTTCAGAGTTCTCACAAGAGTGAACCAGAGGGTACTCTTCCTAGAGAAACCGAAGTTGAGAGAGATGACAGAGCACTTGAAGGGGCTGTCAATGAGGGAGTTATGGAAGAAACCTCTTCTACTAGTGAAGAGGATAGCTCTACTAGCTCTGAGGAAAGTAAGGATGAATCTTCAGAGACTAGCTCTGAAGATTCTCAGAGAGAAGAGAGCAAGTCTTTTACGGACTTAGAGAAACCTGAGAATTCTTCCCCTTCCACACAAAAAGATGCCCCAAGGCACATATATTTTAGGACACCAACCCCATCTCCTAGTGCAACCACACAATCTAACCTACCTGATCCAGAGGTAATAGTTATTGAATCAGAGGTGCACACCTCGAACCCAAACCAGCCAGCCACTTCAGAGGTACCTTTTTCCACCTCTGAAGTTCACATAACTAAGGAAACTCAATTTCTGGTTAAGTCCTCTTCACAGGACTTAGTCAATACATTCAGTACTCAGTTGCCTCAGAGTACATTAGCAATTCCTACACATAATGATGCCTCTGTGGCTCATCACTCACCCTTCAGGATATCCAGAAATAGTTGTCAAACTCAGGGACAATGGCTTGACCTAAAAGAACAAGGATTGACTTGCCTGGAACTCAAGCTCAACTCCCACATCCACTTCCAGTCCTCTGAATCCGAGGAGGAGGACTTGGTTGAGAACAGAACACTCAGAGATGATTCTCCAGAACATCAAGGATTGAGTGGAAGTCCTTACAGAGATAACATCAAAACAGCTCTGAACGAAGGCTCCTCTGAACTCGAGGAAAAATTGGCTACATGTGTTGTAACCAATGTACCCCTCTCTGAACTTCTCACAAAATCTGAGTTCCAGAGATTCTGTGAGGAAGTCAGAGGCTCCATGAAAGAGCATAACTTTCAGTGAATTGACGGTTCAGATACCTCTGCTATTCGCTCTGAAAACACCAACCTCAGAGCATAGGTTTCCACTCTAAAGACCCAACTTTTGGACTCCTCAAACAGAATCCAAGAGTTGGAACAAGAACTGTTCAAACAGAAGGCTGAATCATCCCTGGAAGTAGCCGCGCTAAAAGCTCAGAATGCTACTTTTAAAAATCAAGCAACTACAACCATTGATGTTCAGAAGGATCTGCAAGAACTACGGGACGAGGTAGTAGCCACCAGATCATCTTCACTCTCAACAGAACAAATGGCCTCTATCTCTGACCTCATCAAAACAACAATTCAAGCCTCTGTACCAGAAGTCAGCGCACCATCAGCAACACCACAACCACTACCCCGGACTACTGAAGACCTAATCACCAAAAGTGATCTGGCCTCATTCAAATCCACAATCATGAGCAGAATGCTAACATGTTCTTCCAAGATCTCTACTATTGCTCAGAAGCAGGTGAAAGCTACTCTGGAACTTCATCACTATAAATCAGAGGACCAGGTTGCTGAAATCAGAATCGCGACTTCAGAAGCAATTGAATCCATTCAGAAGACTCTTTTTGACCCCAAAGGAAAAGGAATCGCTGAACCAGACTCTCCCAAATACAAACGCAAGTTTTCTGGTGGGACTTGTAGCGAAGCAGCGAAGAAAGCCAGATTTAATGATTCTGAGGACTCAGATGATGAAGAGGCCTCTGAATCACACGATAGGGAGATCACAGATACAACCAAACACACCTCTAAAGTTGCTCCCTCTGCACCAGTTCAAGAGAAGGAACCAGAGAGGAACACCACCTCTTCTGATGACAACCAAACTTTGCAAACATTCACAACACTGGTAATACTTTTCGCATCATCAACACCAGGTGTTCCAATCACTCCAGTTACCGATGCAACTTCAGAGAAAATTGGAGCTCTGGAAGAGGAAGAAAACGAACAACTTGTAGACTTCTCTACGTCCTCTGAAGATGCATTCTCATCACCCGAAAGACAACCAATGGTGATGAGAGATGCCTTTGACTCAGAGTCTGAAAAAGAACAGAACTCAGATTCTGACAGAGCGGAAGAAGCTGCTAGATATCAGATCGAAGTAATTGATGTCGAAGAGTATGTTTTCAAAAACGCTCAACCTCATCATACCTCAACAACTTCAGAATTAAGAAAATCACCAGAGATAGATGGATATATCTCTGAACAGCCTTCAGAGATAACTCAGTCACAGCCCAAGGACAAAGAAACCATGGTTGTTGATGAACAGGCTCCTCAAGAGAATCTTGTTCAGAAGACAAACATCGGTTTACCAGCCAAGGTATTCACTCATCCTCCCACATTCTTAGAATCCACTCCTGAAGCATCGATAGAAGATCACTTTCGGCATATCTACTATGAGTTCAATATGGGAGACACCCAAGTAATCCCTCTGAATCCAAGAATCAGAGAGGATATGCCAGACTACGAACGAAGATTCATACAGGCAAAGACATCACCAAGAAAGGCGGTTCTCAACGATGCTCCCATAATAAAAGTTGAGAAAATCATTGAAAACATATTCGCCTTCAACAAAATCATATATAGGCATTATGTGGTGACTCGATCTGATCAGAAGATTTACGAGTTCAATGATAATGATCTCGTAAATTTAATCCATATGATCTCACTCATCTATATGCCTATTGCTCTGCGAGATACGATTCAGGAAGAAGGGAGATAAGAATGAGCATGGTTGAAGTAAGACGGGCAATGGAAGCTTATATCAAACACAAAGCCAAACGTGACTTTCAGATTGCTCTAAACTTGGGTGAAGAAAAGCTCGGAGTGACTGAACCAGTGGAAACCATCGAAAACCTGGACAAACAGAAGACTGGATCAATCATTGAAGAACCTCTGGGTTTCATCTACAGAGTGAACCAAGAGAAGAAAATCTTTCTAGCTTCGCAAGTAGAAAAGTATTCTGATGAAACCTTGAAAGGCATACAAAAGTTGATTCAAGTAAAGAAAGAACAGCACAGAGCAGACCTACTAGCAAAACTAGACTTGGAAATTGGCTCAATGATTAACTTCAGAGAGCTCATCATGAAGTTTCATAGGATATGTTCTAGTGATAGGTTCTGATTATTTTTTGAATATTATTCTCTTTTGTAATTTCAAATTATTATGAGAAGTAATATTTACAGAGGATAACTTTCTCCTCTTCGCTTTCTAGTTTAAACATTCTCTGTCCTATATTTATTTTCAGTACTTAGGGGGAGATTGTTAGCCCCAAATCTGAACCAATGAAAGTATTGAAAATAACTCAGTCTTCATCTAAAGACTTTCAAGGGACATCAGCAGAGAAAGTAAGTTTGTCTCTGAAGTCAGTTCAAAGTCAGTCTGAAGAAAGCAAGTCTGTCTCTGAAGTCAGTTCAGAGTCAGTTTGGAGAAAGCAAGTCTGTCTCTGAAGTCAGTTCAGAGACAGTCTCACGGAAAGACATCAGAGAGCTCCTCATCAGAGATCCTAGTTCAGAGCTCTGAAGATGTTCACTCTGAATTTCTTGACAAAGAAGAACAGATGACACGTCACCTAGTGATAAGATTTACTTTCTAGAGTAGGTCACTGTTCAAGCATGTCTTGATCTTACCTTTTAGGTAAGACACTGTTCAAGCATGCTTCTATTTGTCAGATAAGTACATTGTTTACTTTGTGGTCCTATAAATAGGACCATCACCTTATTGTTCAAAGTGTGCTTAAAAAATCTTATAACTGAAAATATAAGTTGAATATTTTATTCAAAAAATATCTTGTTTATCTATTATCTGCTTTATGAACTGTGATATTTGAATCTCCTTTGATATTAAACTATATTGCTTCCGCTGTTATTACTCTTATTGTTTATATCATTGTTGTGAGATTAAATCTGGGATCCAACAGATATAAAGCTTTGTTTAAATGTTTTAATTAATATTTGAACTGTTGCAGTAGTGATTGGAGGGGACTCACTAGACCATTGGTCTAACCCTCGCTATTTCAAAATTTTAATCCTGTTTCAGGTTATCGAAAGGTAGCAGGTACAAATAAGGGTAAGGAGAAGATGTAAGCTATTTCCAGGAGATAGAAGACTTCCTACAATAGTTTGTACTTTTTGAACTCAGTTGTGTAATAAGAAATAGTTGTAACCCTTGTACTCTGAAATGTAAGGTTGGGGCAATATTCAGATAGAAATGTTATTTTAATCTATGTATAAATGTTCAGGTTGTTACAGTCCCCGATGAAAAGTCGAAAATCAAGGCCTATCAAAAAGGCTTACCGGTCGCGATGCGAACGACTGTAAGGAATGCTAGAGGAATGGCTTTGCAAGAAGTTATCGAAGAATCCTTGCTAATTGAGGATTACATCAATGCGGAGAAGGAAGAGAGAAGGCTAGTTGGTGAGAAACGAAAGTGGGAATGGCCATCTGGGCCCGTTCGTCAATCAAGACCCTTTGTAAGCGGGAGATCGAGTGATCATCGTCGTGAGGATCGGTGGTGCCACAAGTGCAAGTCAAAGCACTCGGGGCCATGTGCTCCAAGAACTTACTCGGGTCCTGTTGAGTGTGCCAAGTGTGGCAAGAAGGGCCATGCATTTCGGGATTGCCCTATTCGAGGGTCGGTTTGTTTTGAGTGTCGGGAACCGGGGCACATGAAGAAGGATTGCCCCAAGCTTGTGGGCGGAAACCGAGGGATTTCTTTTGGATCGACGGCGCGAGTCGAGCAACCGTCGAGAGCACCGAGCCGAGCTTTTCGGATGACTACCGAGGAGGCAAAGGAGACCGCGGATGTTGTTCAGGTACGTTTCTAGTAAACTCCTTAACATCTCGTGTTTTGGTTGATTCGGGTGCTACGTGTTCTTTTGTGTCGGATGCCTTCTGTAAACTTTTTGTCACTCCTATTAGCGTCTTTCCCGATGCGTTAGTGGTAGAAATAGCTAATGGGGATCAAGTGATCATCCTATACCGTTTTTGCGATTGCACTCTAGAGATTGATGGGAATTCTTTCGGAGTAGATTTATTTCCTGTGGCTATAGGAGGGTTTGATGTAGTCATAGGTATGGATTGGTTAGTGAGGCATAAGGCGGATATCTTTTTCTCCAAAAAGATGATCCAAGTGCCATTGCCGGAAAATGGTGTGGCTACCATTTATAGGGAGAAAGGAAAGAGGAATAATCCCATTATTTCATCCCTTAAGGCTCGCAAGTTCGTAGCGAAGGGTTACCCTTCGTACTTGGCCTATATCGTGGATGCGAAGAAAGAAAAGAAGTCGATAGAAGATGTAGAAGTGGTACAAGATTATCCGGACGTCTTTCCGGAAGACTTAACTGGGTTTCCACTGGAGCGGCAAGTAGATTTTCAGATCGACCTCACCCCGGGAGCAGCTCCGATAGCCCGTGCTCCGTATCGTTTGGCACCGACGGAAATGAAAGAGATGTTGACGCAACTTTAAGAGTTGTTGGAGAAGGGCTTTATTCGACCGAGTTCGTCACCTTGGGGAGCACCGATTTTGCTCGTGAAAAAGAAGGTTGGATCCATGCGGATGTGTATCGACTATCGAGAGCTAAACAAAGTCACGGTGAAGAATAAGTACCCTTTGCCTCGCATCGATGATCTTTTTGATCAACTTCAGGGCGTGGGATGCTTCTCAAAGATTGATCTTTGATTCGGATACTATCAGGTGAGAATGAAGAAAGAAGATGTTTCGAAGACGGCGTTCTGAACGAGATACGGTCATTATGAATTCTTGGTGATGCCTTTCGGCTTAACCAATGCTCCGGTCGTATTCATGGATTTGATGAACCGTGTGTGTCGCCCATTCTTAGATAAATCCGAGATCGTCTTCATTGACGACATTCTAATATACTAAAAGGATGAGTCTGAGCATGGGAATCACTTGCGGGAAGTATTAGAAGTTCTAAGAAAGGAGAAGTTGTTCGCGAAATTCTCTAAGTGCAAATTCTGGCTCCAAGAGGTGCAATTCTTGGGGCATGTGGTATCAAAGGACGGAAGTTAAAGTGGACCCAGCAAAGATCGAGGCAATGATGAGTTGGGAGCCTCCAACTAGCCCGACAGAGATCCGAAGCTTCTTGTGTTTGGCGGGTTACTACCGGCGTTTTATTCAAGACTTTTCCAAGATAGCTACACCGCTCACTTCTCTTACAAGGAAGAACGTCAAATTTCTTTGGACCGATGCACAAGAGCAAGCCTTTCAAACGCTCAAGAGGAAGTTGTGTGAAGCTTCAATCTTGTCCTTACCCGAGGGATCGAAAGACTTTGTTGTGTATAGTGACGCTTCCAAGATGGGGCTTGGGTGCGTTCTAATGCAAAGGGGGAAGGTAATAGCCTACGCACCACGACAATTGAAGGATCATGAGAAGAATTATCCGACTCATGACTTGGAGTTGGCGGCGGTAGTTTTCGCGTTAAAGTTGTGGCGACACTACTTGTATGGGACAAAGTGTACTCTTTTCACGGATCACAAAAGTCTCAAGTACATCTTCGATCAAAAGGAACTCAACATGCGACAAAGAAGATGGCTTAAGCTTTGAAGGATTATGATTGTGACCTACTATATCATCCCGGTAAGGCCAATGTGGTGGCGGATGCATTGACCCGAAGGAGTTATGATGGTGGTGTCAAAATGTCCCTTACAAGGATCGATGTGGTATCAAGTTTGTTGGAGAGTATCAAGTTGAGTCCAGTGGAAGCACTTAATGAAGAGAACCTCAAAGCCGAAGTCATGGTGAAGCAAAAGGAACTCCTAACGGAAGACGATCGTGGACTCAAGCTTTTTCAAGGGCGAATTTGGGTACCGAAGTTGGGAGGAAATCGGGAGTTACTTTTTGAAGAAGCACGCAAGTCAAAATATTCTATACATCCCGGTAGCACCAAAATGTATCGGGACTTGAAGTTGAATTATTGGTGGCCGGTGATGAAATTGGTCATGCCCAATTACGTAGAGAAGTGTGTCACATGCCTCCAAGTTAAAGCGGAGCACCAAAGGCCGTATGGAAGTTTGCAACCGTTGTCCATTCTAGAGTGGAAGTGGGACAACATCACTATGGATTTTGTGACGAAACTACCGAAGACCTTGCATGGGCACGACACCATTTGGGTAATCGTTGATCGATTAACCAAGAGTGCGCATTTCCTTGCAATGCGGGAGACTTTGCCAATGGAAAAATTGGCCAAGCTTTATATTGATGAGGTGGTGTCGAGGCACAGAGTCCCGTAATCTATCGTGTCGGATCGGGACAGTCGTTTTACTTCGAACTTTTGGGCTAGCTTGCAAAAGGAGTTGGGTACCAGACTGAATTTGAGCATGGCGTATCACCCTCAAACGGATGGTCAAAGCGAGATGACAATTGAAACGTTAGAGGATATGTTGAGGACGTGTGTAATAGATTTTGGGGGAAGCTGGGATTGACATCTACCGTTGGTAGAGTTCGTGTACATCAATTGTTATACCCAAATTCAATCAATTTCTAATTGCTAAACAACAATCAAGATGAGAATCTCGTAATCACAAGTCTTTGATTAAATCTCAAACAATTACAAATCTCACTTTCTCTCTCTATACTCTCTCACTAGAATGATATATCAAGGAACCTCTTCTCTAATCTGCTCACTTACAAAACTAAATGTTACCAACTCTTACAAAGACAGACAAAGGTATTTATACCTACAACTAAAATACAAGGAAATACAAATACAATGACTTTGACTTTGACATTTTATTACAAAGACTTTGACTTTTAATAAGAGTTGACTTTCTCAGCTTTTGACTTCTTGAATCTTTGACCTTCAGAATCCTTGATCTTGTATCCAACATATTTCTGCTCTAACAATCTCCCCCTTTGGATTCAAGATCATCTTCAAAATGATTTAGCAAATCAATCTCCCTCTTATATTCAATCTGGACAATCTCTCCTTTTGCAAATATATCCTTTCTTTGACTAAAATTCTTCCCAAGTCTGCCTTCAAACAAATAACAATCTCCCCCAAGAATAGTAGAAACAATCTTCAATAATTTCCCCAAAACTTTCACAAATCTCTTTCAGACTACGAAAAGAGATTATCTTCAGATTCATCTCGGATTGCTTTAGCAAATAATCTTCAAAGAAAATTTCCTCAAAATCAGCACATCTTCAGAAATTCTTTGAATTTTTTTTTCAAATCTTTACTTTGAATCTTCTGACTTGGACATTTCTGTAAATCATCTCCCAAAACTCCAAAACTTTAACATTTCTTGATACCATCTCCCCCTTTTTGATGATTTGAGCATCGGTATCATCAAAATTTTCTCTAAGAAATGTCTTTGACCATTCTGATTTGTCGAAGAGCCTCTGATTCTTTGCCAATTCGAACAATGTATTCATCCATATCTTTTCAAATCTAGACAAAATAGGAAAGTAACATCTGAATCAACAAATGAATCAGTTAATATGCCTGTCAGTAACACGAAGTCACTGTGTGTAACGAATACACAATATAAAGGACCTTTTATGATGTTCACTCCCCCAGGACTTCCATTCAATCATCGAAACACCACAAATGCAATTTCTATGAATGTTATGACAAGAAAACAAATTTGTTATCATTCAAGTATCAGAATGGCACCGTTCGAGGCATTGTATGGACGGAAGTGCAGAACCCCAGTTTTTTGGTTAGAAGTGGGCGAGAAACAATTCGTCGGGTCGGAAATAGTTCAAGAGATGGCGGACAAGGTGAAAGAAATACGAGAAATGCTAAAGGCGTCGCAAGACCGACAAAAAAGTTATGCGGACAAGAGAAGAAGACCGGTCGAGTTTCAAGTGGGCGACCGTGTCATGTTGAAGGTATCTCCGTGGAAGGGGATTATACGTTTCGGGAAGCGTGGGAAACTTAGTCCTCGTTTCCTTGGAGCTTTCGTCATTTTGGAGAAAATTGGGTTACAAGCTTATCGGCTGGACTTACCACCAGAAATGGATGGAATACATCCTACGTTTCACGTATGTTACCTACGGAAGTGTCTAGCCGAAGAGGAAAGCGTGATTCCTTTGTCGAAAATTCGGGTGGACAATGAGAATCGTTGTGTGGAAGAACCGGAGGCGATTTTAGAATCAAAAGTGAAGAAGTTGAGGCATAAAGACGTGGTTATGGTTAAAGTCCAATGGAAGCATCATTGGGGTGCTAACATTACTTGGGAGTCCGAAGATGATACAAAGAAATGTTATCCTCATTTGTTCGTATAAATGTGATTTCGGGGATGAAATCCTAATTAGGTGGGGAGGATTGTAACATTCGGAATTTCAGGTAAGTATAAAGTTTTGTTAACCTTATGATTTAGTGTTTAACGAAGTGGAATTTATATGCTTAACTGCTAATTGTTTAAATGAGGTTATTTGGTTGGGTTTGGAAGCTTTAGAACCATCTTTGGGAAACAGTGAACCACGCGACTTACGCCACGGGTGGAAGTCGCGGCACAAGCTGCGTAGTCCACTGGAATGTGCGCCCTTGAGGAAGCGCGTGATTTATGCCGCGGGTACAAGTCGCGACACAAGTCGCGGGGCGACCTACAGTCCCCAAAACCCCCTTTTTCCGACTTTTTTCTCATTATTTCATACCTCTCTCTCTCTTTTGGCGATTTTGTTCTCAAGAAATCAGTCTTTCCCTCACCAAACCCTAATCTCATTAAATACAACTCTTTTGGTGGTTGGATCATTTGGGTCTTGCATTTACTTTCTCAAGGGAGCAATTATTAGGGTTCTTCAAGATCCATCTTCATCTTCAAGTCTCATCCCTCCAACTTCTAGGGTTTCCTATTTTATAGGTTTTGGTTCAAAAACCTAGATTGTGAGTTTACTAAACCTTTGTTAAAACTAGATGCACATCATATCCTTCTATTTGTCGTTATTTATCTCTATATGTTCAAGTATTTGGATTTTCTCATGAAGATATGTTGGAAATGTGGTTTTATATGATATGCCATGTCTTACTCTAAATGTACAAGTAGTTGGGGCTTTTCTCTTGAATATATGATAGGTGTACTTTGACATGATAAATGTACATATGTCTCGGTATTGAGATGGTTTCTAGTTGGAATCCCTTTTTGGTGAAATATTTTATATGCATGATGAATATGTTTATCACTTGGGTCTCATAATGGTCTTATGTGTTAGGATGGTAACATAGTACCCATGGTTGGTATCGAAATGTTTTGGTTGAAATATACCTCAAGACCTCCTATACAATATGTTGGACGAACCAAGTCAGTAAACACTAGGAGGATGTAGTCTTGGGCGCCACCGTGATGGTATGTGCCTACACCTCCGCCATTCGGGGTAATGCCATGGTTGTAGTCCTCGGATGTGTCGGGCCTTTTGGGTGTCTCTTGTTAGAGAGCATCAAGGTATATCGACTCTTTGGGTGGAACTTGATTGGTGTTATGGGTCTCCCCTATTGACTCCACATATGTTGAACTCTGGTTAACTGCTAATAAGAATTGTAATTGTTCATGCATGCTTATTATTGTTCAACTCACTAGGCTTTTTGCCCTAACACTTGTTTGGTGTCGATGTGTATCTCAGGTTCTAGCGGCGCCGATCCTAAGCTGGCATAGTGCTTGAGTGAGAGCTTGGGGAATACCTGCATATGGACATTTATTGGATAGAAGAATTTTGGGAATTATAGATGACAACCCTTTTGTAATCTCTTTTCTAGTTGTAGAAATTAGATTAGTTGGTTGTTAATTTATTGTCCGTTAAATTACAGTTGTGATTAAACAGGTTTGTATTATTTCCTCGTTTTTGGGATGCTCGTGCTTTGGCAATTTTATACCACGTATCCGTTTTTCGGATTTTTGTTATCCCTATTTTTAGGGTGTTTACAAGACTTTTGCAGATTGAGAGGATGCTTACAAGATCATATTCTTATGACTTAAAGCTTGACTTCATGAGATTTAAGACTGAACGAATAAGGTTTAGTTCTATTCTTAATCTCATATGTGGTTGAAAGAAGGACGACTTTCAATCATAGAAAACATGTTCTTAAATGTTCAAACTACTTCCCGATTCTTACACAGATTTCATGAATTGGAAATGTGATTTTAAATGTTTTCATTTTATTTGTGCTTACATGATTATAAACCGTGTGTTTCCAAAGATAAATACTTGTGTATTGTCTTTTCCATATACTTTCAAGTATTCACACAAACTAGTTTAATTTTTGTTGGATATGTTATCACCATGTCTCATATTTGAACAACTTTTTCGATGGTGATACACCCCGATTGTATTTCATAGAATTTGAGCGTTATTTCATTTCTAAACGTCATTTCAAGAATGTCTATATTTTGTTTCATATAGAAAATATCCATTAGTTTCTGACCTAAGCCTTGATTGTTATATCATTTGATTTTGATCATTTTCATACAATGTCAGATTTTCAAACAAGTCTCTTGCATTCATGTCTATTCATTCAATTTACTTGTTTGAAATATCTTCATGATCTTTAAAATGCTCCAATCTTCATGATTATCTTTTGAGCATACATACATCTGACTTGTATTTGAGCTTTAACTTTTCAAGTTAAACCATTTTGAGCAACATATGCTTCATAGAAAAATATGGGTTCTTTGTGCTAGGACTTAACTGAACTTCTATGGATTCACGTTAACCAGTGTTTCCTACCCAAGTAGTTAATCCATAGTGATTGAGTGTGAGGAGTCGACAAGAAATGAGTGTGGGTTGTGTGTTGAGGTAAAATGGAAAATAGAGTTTGGTTAGATGTGAGCTTACTGATTAAAAGAAAGAGGGTGAAAAAAGAATATCAAACTCTGCACCAACTACTTTCTGAGTCGGGCAACCACATTACTAGTGTTTCACAATTCTTGGTAAACATTATTGAAACAGGCAACTAGCCCATGCCAACTCTTGATACAAACCCCACCAACTACTCATTTTCTTCTCAAAAAGAAAATGTTTCATATTTTCAAGGGGAAACAGCACATAATCTATCTGGTTTTCATTTGGAAAATCTGGATATTGAAAAAGAAGGAAGTCTGCCCCACCTTCGCACTTCAATCATGCACATCGAGTCTGTGTTTAACTACTGTTGTCTCAGTGGTTTACATAATTTTGAGCCTTTATAAGCAATCATCAAGTGCTTAATTCTTTCTACACTTGCACGAACACACAAGAAATTTGTTTTCTTGTCATAACATTCATAGAAATTTCCTTATTGGTGTTTCGATGATTGAATGGAAGCCCTGGGGGAGTGAACATAACAAAAGATCCTTTCCAATGTGTATTCGTTACACACAGTGACTTAGTGTTACTGATAGGCATTTTAACTGATTCATTTGTTGATTCAGGTGTTACACTCATATTTTGTCTGGATTTGAAAAGATCTAGATGAATACTTTGTTTGAATTGGCAACGAATCAGAGGCTCAGCTTGTTAGATCAGTGGTCAGAATTTATAAAGACATTTCTTGGTGAAAATTTTGATGTTATAGATGCTCTATTCATTAAAAAGGGGGAGATGAATTACAGAAATGTCAGATTCAGAAATTTCAAAATTAAAGATTTGAGGAAGATAAAGTTCAAAGATTGAAAGTTTGAAAGATTATACAAGCAAAGTCAAAGATTTCTTAAGATGTGTTGAAACTTTACATAATTTTTCTTTGATGGTTAGTTGCTAAAGCAAACAGAGATGAAAATGGAGATAATTTCTTTCTGATGTCTGAAAGAGGGTTCGTATAATCTTGAAGAGATTATTGAAAATCGTATCTGTCATATTTGGGAGAGATTGTTAAT
The DNA here is from genome assembly GCA_954870635.1 of Arctium minus. Taxonomy (NCBI): domain Eukaryota; kingdom Viridiplantae; phylum Streptophyta; class Magnoliopsida; order Asterales; family Asteraceae; genus Arctium; species Arctium minus. The sequence goes on along the minus strand of OX941090.1, from coordinate 81,754,337 downwards.
AGTTTTTCAAAGACAGACTTGGGAAGAATACATTCAAAGAAAGGGGATATTGCAATGTTTGAGTTTAAAGAAGAAATTTCTTAAAAAAAAGGAGATTGTAAAAGTGAAGCCTAAAGAGAAGACTGAATTGCAAAATCTTTCAAAAATGATATTGAATCCAAAGGGGGAGATTGTTAGAGCATGTTTATGTTGGATACAAGATCATGAAGACCAGAGGTCAAAGTTCAAGAAGTCAAAGTTGGAAAGTCAACTCTCAGTGAAAGTCAAAGTCTTTGTAATAATAGTCAAAGTCAAAGTGTATTTGTTTTTGTTTCCTTTGTAATTGTTAGGTATAAATAGTTTGTGTTTTTTTCAAATAGGGATATGACTAGAGGAGAATAAACGCATTCAGAGAGAAAGTTGTAGAGAGAGAAAGACACGTTTAGAGAGAGAAAAGTTATAAAATTGAATTGTAATTGTTTGATTCTTGAATTGAATTGAAACAGGTAGTTTTACTAATCTTTTTTTGTTAATTGTTTGTAATTAGAAACTTGAATCAGGGATACACATAAACACACCTAACGAAGAGGCTGATTTTAAAGAGAAATGGGGACTCGGTTATGAGAACCCTCATTACTTAAAGAAAGCCATCAGAAAACAACCAGCACTGTATAATTTTGATTTTCTTTTTGATGCTGGAAAATATCATCATTTAAAACCCAAATTTGTTACCAAGTCATCTGATGAGGTTGAGGCAAAAGAGGATAAGAAAAATAAAGGATTTAAAGAAAATGCAACTACCATTCTGCTATCAAAAGTTGAATGATAGTTATATTTCTGAAAAGCCAAAGATTCTTTTAAATGATTATGTTGCTAGTTATTCTACTATAGAGATGGAAGCAAAACCAGTTAAAGCTAAGATTTATATTCCTCCACTCATATTAGAAAGCAAAATAATTGAAATTGAAAATACTTTATCTGATGAAAGAATTTTGAGTGATTTAGAACAAAATGTATTTTCAACTGTATTAAAGAACATTGTTTTCAAAACTTAATCTAATGAGTGTTCAACATCTTCTACGACACCTCAAACTTCAGAAGTTGATCTTGATGACTTATTTGCGTCTGCAAATGATTTTTTAAATTATGATAAAGTGTGTGTTGATGATATTGCTATGTTTGACTTTAATGCTAAACTTCCAGATCATTATATTTTTGTTATAAATGGTGAAGTTCTACCAAGTGTGTATGAAATTGGTGAATCATCAACTAAGGTTGGTGAACCAGTTTATGTGAGTGCTGATTATTATCAGACAGGTAAGAAACAAAAGAAACAACACTCACAGAAATGAAAAAACACTGGTAAGCTGAAGAAAAGGCAATATCAGAAATCTGATTTTCCTAACAAATCTAAATATTTTGTTTCAGATTTAAGAAAGAAACGGTCGGAAGGTCGAACTGAATGGCGACCAAAACAGAAGATAGATGAGAGGTCATAATCTATTCCTGATATGGATTGTATTATATCGACTAGTAGTATTTCTGATGTAATTGGTTCTATTGCTTCAAATAAACAAAACCTTGTAACTTCTTACAAGAGATATACAATCAAGCAACTATTCCAATTATCTCGGTCTGCTACTAAGTTATCTACTTATAGACGGAATGATTTTGTCTCTTACCGATTTTCTGATGATTGGTTAGGTACTTATCATGTTTGTTCTTATAAAAGTTTTTCTAAAGTTCAGAGGATCCATATACAAATGGATACCAAAATCTTATGCTAATCCAATAGGACCCACTTTTAAATGCGTACCTAAAGTTATTCTTCCTTGATTTCTCTTATGCAGACTCTTCATATGTGATACTTGGATAGCGGGTGTTCCAAGCATATGACCGGGCAAAAGGATTTATTAACTAATTATACAGAGAAATTCTGCGGGAATGTGAGATTCGGCAACGATCAGTTTTCACCGATTCTAGGCTACGGTGACGTGATTCAATATAATGTAACGATTACGAAGGTGAGTTACGTGGAAGAATTAGGGCATAATCTGTTTAGTATTGGCCAGTTCTGCGACAAACATTTAGAGGTAAATTTCAAGGCCAAGAGATGTTCGGTACTCACTGTAGATGGTAAAGAACTCTTGGTCGGAACGAGAAAGTCCAACCTCTACACGATCAATCTTGCAAAAGTCCAGACTGATAATCAGGTTTGTCTACTATCAAAGGCCTCGCTGGAACAAAGCTGGTTATGGCATCAAAGGCTTTCTCACTTGAATTTTTGATACAGCAATAAATTGGTCGTGGGAAAATTAGTCAAAGGACTTCCTGAGCTGAAATACGAGAAAGAACACCTATGTGCAATATGTGAGAAAGAAAAAATGAAGAGAGCTGCTCACAAGCCAAAGCCTGAACAAAGTACAAGTTCTCCACTGGAATTGCTACACATGGATCTCGGTGGTCCAATGAGAACGCAAAGCATAAGCGGCAAGAAGTATGTCCTAGTTATTGTGGACGATTACTCGCGTTATACATGGGTCAAATTTCTGAGATCAAAGGATGAGATGCCCGAAGTCATCATCAGTTTCTTAAAGACTACCCAAGTAAATCTACAAAAACCAGTCAAGCTTCTACGTACTAACAACGACACAAAGTTTAAAAACAAAACTATTGAAGATTATCTCGAATCGGTCGGGATAAAACATCAATTCTCTATTGCTAGAACGCCAGAATAGAACGGAGTAGTAGAAAGACGAAATTGAACGCTAGTCGATGTCGCTCGTACTATCCTCAGTCAATCTGATCTACCTCTGTTTCTGTGGGCAGAAGTTGATTTGACTGTGTGTTATACACAGAATCGGTCCATAATACATCGCCGTTTTGGTAAAACTCCTTATGCTTTGATAAACAATCGTACACATAGCATTAAACACTTTTGTATTTTTGGATGCAGGTGTTTCGTATTAAATGACAGAGAGAACTTGAACAAGTTCGGACCAAAAGCTGACGAAGGCCTCTTCATTGGATATTCTCAATCGTCTGCTGCATATCGGGTGTACTTGAAGAAGTCTAAGATTGTGATAGAAAGAGTTAATGTTACATTTGATGAGGAGGTGGCTTCTGAACAAAGCAGTTCAGAACCCGTGCTTATAGGAGTTTTAGCTTCTAGAGAACTCAGTCCAGAACCTGTGTCTAATGAGACTAATTTGGATAGTGCATCTACTTCTATATCTCACTTATATGGATTAGATTTGTTGTTTGAATTCTTTTATGATGAGTTTCTTGGATCTAAACTTCCTAAATCTGTTGTGATTGGCAGGTCTAAAGAATCAAGTTGTCAACATCCAATCACTTCAGATGTATCAACCGAACTCGTTCCCCCGGTTCAGACAGAAACTCAGATTCAAACAAATACTCCTACAGTTTACGGTCTACACGAAATTATTGAACCAGAAGTTCCTACTTCAGTTGGATGCACTGTAATGGAAAATCAACAGACTGATCAAGCTGTCCCGACTGAAACTTCTGTACAAGAAACATCAACTGCACCCCCAACAAATACTGAACAAGAAGAAGAAGATAGTGGATACTTAGATGATAACCATGATCAATCTATCTCGAACCCACTCCCTCACGAGCATAAGTGGACCAAAGTGCACCCGATAATCCAAATCATTGGAGATCCAACTTTACCGATGAAAATTAGGTATGCCACTTTGAATATGTATATGCATGACTCATTCTTGAGTAAGATAGAGCCCACTCGAGTATCAGAAGCTCTAGATGACTCGGATTGGGTGACTGCAATGCAAGAGGAGCTAAATCAGTTTGAAGCTTTAAAAGTCTGGAGACTTGTCCCAAGACCGGAAAGTAAATCAATAATCGACACTAAATGGGTATTCAAAAATAAAAATGATGAAGATGGTATCGTAATCAGAAACAAAGCATGAATTGTCGCAAAAGGCTACCGACAAGAGGAAGGAATCGATTATGACGAGAGTTACGCTCCAGTGGCATGCATTGAAGCAATCCGAAGGTTTCTTGCGTATGCTGCTCATAAAAACTTCACTATCTACCAGATGGTCGTGAAGACTGTCTTTCTAAATGGCATTCTTAAGGAGGAAGTCTACGTATCACAACCATAAGGCTTTGTGAATCCAGATAAACCAGATCACGTATATATCCAGGATAAAGCACTTTATGGTCTAAAACAAGCACCTCGATCCTGGTACAAGGTATTATCAAATTTTTTGGTCAAGTCGGGCTTCACAAAAGGTAAATTTGATACTAATTTGTTTATTAAGAAAGAAAAAGCCGATATCATTCTTATTCAAATATATGTGGATGACTTCATATTTGGCTCTACAAATCCAGAATTTTGTAAGAACTTTTTGTAAGGACCGAATTTGTACATTTATTCCTTTTGTTGAAAGTGGTGGTCATTTTGTAAATTAAGTTAATTTAGGAGGACCTTTTTGGGACAAGTGACAAAAGTAATTGATTTGGAGGCACTTTACCCTAAACCCTTTTTTTTCTCTCATTTTCTTCCTCTCATGGTTGGCGACCGAGAAAGAAAGGGGGAGAACAAGAGCTAAGCTAAATTTGGGAATTTGGGATAAATGGAGGAAGGAATCGATCTTGGGAGACTCTCGTTGGAAGGTAATTACTCTCTATTCCTTTTACTCTTTGATGAATTGCAAAATACATGATTAGATGGAAGTTCTTGCAATTTGGAAACTGTAAATTGGAAACTGATAAGGAAATGGGTCTATATGGTTTTTTTTATTAACCTTGAATCTAAGGAGATGGTATCTTGATTTGGGATTGAAATCAGATTTTTTTGGGTGTAGTTTTGGAAGGTAAAATTTGGGATTGAAATCAGATTTTTATTGTTGATTAAGCGTAAAATTTCCTTTGTCAAATAGTTTAAAATCTGGATTGAGGTTGGTTTTGGCGAGTTGTTTGGTCTGTGTGTTTTGTATCGCGACCTTCTGTTGGGTTCGGTCGATGTTCAATTGGAGACCGGGGAGGGTGCGGTCGATTTTAGAACCCCGGGCAAGGTAGACACCGGTCGACCTGGGGGGAGACCCCGGTCGTAGGCACCGGTTGACCTGGGGGGAAACCCCGGTCGTTAGGCACCGATCGATTAAGGGAGACCCCGGTCGGGGTAGCACGGTCGAGTAGGGGCTGAGTACTGAGTTAGTTAACTGCGTAATTCATTCCTGAGTCGTTCATTGAGTAATCTGATTATCTTTTCGTTGTTATTTATAGGGAAGCGGTATTAAGTAAGAGACTATCAGGTGAGTTTCTGACTCCTTAATCTTACCACTTTTCTATTATGTTAACCTTTAAGAGAATCCTGAAACTGGGAGTTGCATGAAACTTGTTATTGACTAAAAATGCGTGTAATGTCGTCTTAACAAAATACCTGATTATTCCGAGTTTATAACATAAGCTTTCGAGTTAATTTTTGTCAACATGGGAACTTTTGAATGATTGACGATTGCTGAAATCTCACACCACTCATGTGGATGGAATTCATTTCCTTCACATGAAGACGGGGAGTCAGCTTGGGCCCCGGTGTGAGTGGGGAGTCTGCTTGGGCCCCGATCATGGATGTGCGCATAATAACTGGATTATTGGGACACAACTGATCGTTGGGTTCCCGTTGTGATATCTATTATAAATTGATTCTTGATAAAAGTTATTGTAATTTAAGTACGCTTTGGATTTGTTATTTATTATATCTGTGCAACTGTTATTATTTCGTTAAAACCGTTTACTTGTCAGGAATTCACTAGACTTTATGGTCTAACCCTCACTTTTAAATCTGAAAAACCATTTTCAGGAAAGGGTGCGGGTAATGCTTCGGGAAAGGGGAAGGAGAAAGTCTAGAGTTTAGAAGATGATGAAGATTCAACTTAGATTAGCTTTCTTTTAATGACTCTCGGTTGTAGTGCAAGACTTCCACTGATTAAATTCCTGAAATTTATGTTTATAACCCTGGGATATTGGTTAATTTTTATGCTATGTTCGGTTTAAATTTTGGGTTATTACATTTGGTATCAGAGACGTAGTTTAAGAGATTTAGGTGACCGGATGGGCCTAGACTTAAACTGAGAACTTAGGAAACTCAGCCGAGAGATAGGTTGTTTGGGAAAATTCAATCTAGGAGCGATAATGATAAGGTATCGAGGACTGTCATGTAAGGTAAATTTGGGATTACACCTGGCCAGTGTAATTGTAAATTTACAGGTACATGTATGTGCTTAAATGACCTTATCATGCTAGGTGGGATGAGTGTTTCTTGGTGGGTCCTTAGTAGTTGTTGTCATGTCGAGCGGATCGATGAATGTGGTAATGCGTGGCAAGTGTTTGGTAAGGATTTGATTGGTTGAGCGAGAATAATTTTGGAATAATTGTTGATACCTATAGGAAGGAGTTGTGTTCGAAGTGTCAGTAAACCAACTAAAAGTGTGACTATGAAGGTTCGATAGAAAAGTATATTATGTATGTATGCTCTTAATTTCTGATGAAGCTCTGTATCTGATATTTGAGGTATCGCTCAGTCTACGTAAGAGAAGAGGTGTGTTTGAATCTTGGAATTCCTAAATTCAGGATCGGGTGAAAGCAGTAACCCTTGGACTCGTCAATTAAGCAGTGCGGTGGTTTGATTGTGTGAGAAAGGTGTCGATGTTAGTTTGAAGTATGGAGTAAGATTATAATGAAAGGCAAGTGGTTGTTGTAATAGTTACAATTCAAGTTTTGGAATCGGGTACTTTGCTAACTCTCAGTCTTGTTGAGAGGGATGAGGTTGGAATAAGCGAGTATGCAGGAAGAATCTGCATTGGAAATTGTTATAAGATTGAAACCGACCTTCAGGCCAAAAGCAGAGTGTTAATGGGAAACAGTGAGAATGCTAACGAATGACACTGTTAGAGTGAATAGCCTTCATTTGTAAAAAAATAAGTTCCATGCATAGTATAAGTCACTGCATATTAAAACATTTATGTGTAAGTTGAGTTTTGTTTGGAAGCAAATGCAACGCAGACAAACGTGTAGTCCTTGTTTTGAGAAAAGATGCAAAATTATTTATGTCGCTAAATGAAAATTTGGAATTCAATAGTTGGTGAGCTATTTCATCTCCTTCTTGATGGGCTAACCCTTATTGTGACGGTCATTGCAACTTGTCATTACATAGTTTTCATAACGAAAATCAGTATGGGCGACGATGTTCAGAACTTTTCAAGTCACATAAAAGAGTTTCATTGCATACATTTTATTGTCGTCAATATTGGCGTGGGTGGTCGGTGTGACGTTCCTTTTTACGGGGTATCGTGGGAAGGATCCTTGAGATCCTTGTGCTGGACTATTCATCAATGGTGGTTTGCTTTTTGCATACACGGGTTATTTTATGGTGTAGCACTCTTAAAATCTTTTTCCAAGTGCAAAACGATTTCAATCATTGTGTTATCATGCATGGAGGCTATAAACTCGCTAGGTCGTGGAGGATATTACAATTAAAATTATGGAAATGTTTCATGGGTTAGATCGTCGATGGAGCAGTTTTTGGTTGGATAATGACTCTAGTGTGTTCATTAGAAAGGGTGGTGGATGATGGATTGCAGATGTTGTAGTTAGTAACTTCACAAGGTGGTAGCATAGACTTCGGTGCGGTATTTAGGGTGTGGTTGTTGGTGAGTGTTTACGTTTAGGGTGAATTTGTGAAGTTGTTCAGAGGTTCCTTTTTAGCAGTATGATAATTCGTAACGCTACAGTTTTTTTTTGATGAAAGGTTATCGACGTTGAGTCTGAGAGTTGTTATGGCTTTGTAGCAAGACTACATACCAAGTAATGTTAATGCATTCTTCAAGCAAGGATTATGAGCATAAAGTGGGTAACGATGCGTTAGGAGAAATTAATTTTGTTGGAATCCTCAGTTGTTGGGGAAATTGTCGAAGCATCACCTCCTATTAGTATATATCGAAGTATGCAACCGTTTGAATATCTGGTGTTAAGGTCGTCCAGTCATCTGAGAATTCGAGGAGTACCTCTATTGTGGTTATTTTTCCCAAGGTTGTAGGAGGTCTTTCGATAGAAATGTAATATTTTCTTTTGTGGCAGACCATGTGAAATCAATGCTGAAAAGCAAGAAATAGTACTGTGAAGAGATGATTTCTTGCGAGGATAGTAATCAGTATGGGAAAGAAGGATATCGCACGGCTGAAGTGAGTGCGCATCGATTATATCGATCGGCACGGGAGGACGTCTTATCCTCTATTAGATGATCATGATTCCTGGTTTAGCTGTTTTGAGAAGACAATGTTGAGTTATGGCCAAGATTAAATGTATTTGTGTAGTAGTTGTTGCGAATAAGATGGTTAAATGTTATGGATGCAAAGAGGATCAGGAGGATTATGTTATGGTTTGATAGCGTGATGTACTGATTGTGTGGCAAATTAGTGGCATGTTACACCAAGGCAGGTGTGTAAGTCATCGAGGTGGCAATGGGTTGTCATTATGTTGCATGGTGAAATTTTGTTGTAATGTGGGATAAGCAGAAATGTAAATCCTGGTTTGGAGATTTTTTAGAGAGATTCAAAGGTGGCAAGTATGTTGATTATGGATGTTATATTATTGTTAATTTGGGATCAATAAGAGTAAGTGGTAATTGGCGACCACCTAAAAGAGGAATTCGTGTTCTTCTCGGTCGTGTAAAGTTTCGGGTGAGTGTCTCTTATTCCAATTGAATGCTGAGGAGAATGTCCTACTCGATTAAGTTCGATGCTCTGTTAAAGTGTGTATGGGAATGTGAAGTATTCCTTGGGTGTAAAGGAGTCCCTGTGGATAGGTCGACTCTGTTTGGAGAGTGAGTGATGATTGATATTTCGAGTAATGGGTATTGTTTCGTGATAACCCAAGCGAATGCCTCGAGTGAGGATTATGGCGGAACCGTGTATGTAAATGAGGGGAATCAGTGCTACAAGTTAGCGTGAGAAGGTGAAGTCGATATGTCTCAATAAGTGAGTAAACCGAAAGTGAGAAATTCGTCTGGTGAACCGGAAGAAGGTGGAGTATGTTTAAAAGTCGTCATTTGGCGTGTATATGAACTCCTCACAAGGATACGAGGAAAAGAGCTATTGTGTATGTTATAGTTAAGGCGTTGAAAAATCCATGTGATTGGTCTAAAGCTTGCACCTGTTACTCAGTCGTCTCTGAGAGTGTGTGTATTCTATGTCCTTGGAAGACATGGTAAAGGTGGTTGAACTAGAAGCTAGAAGGGAAAGATCAGCGGTTGTGAGCAAGTAGTAGTGCGATGAACATTCCGAGTGAGCCTTGTGTTTATTGTCGGGAAAATTTAACAAGTTCTGTGGGGAAGTATCGTTCCTTTAGTAAGACAAGTGAAACCGGAATTAAATTTGGAAAGTCATGGGTTATAGTTGGGTTCAGTGGTATTCTGTTTGTGTTTGGGGCTGGCTTAACTTGTCGGTCGACTTATCGGGCAATGAATATTTTGGTCATTTGGGTATAGTGCAGATAAATTGGTTATCATCAAAGTGTTAGTGATAGATTTTGCGTTATAAGTCAGGGTGTTATTTGTGCTGAGCACCAGTCTTAATTATGGGTGTTATTAAGAAATGGTGTCGCTTAATAAAAAGGGATTCTTATGATCGACCTATGGGATGAAGTCCGAGAATGACTCTGTGTTAAATTGGCATGTGAGTGGTAATTCTTATATAAAGATTCATATTATTGCGACGTTGACCTCAATAAAATTCTTTCCATTATGAGGGTGAGGTTGTGTGTGAAACCCCGAACTTCAACACGTTTTAAAACCGTGATTTCAAGTAAGTGGACTAAGTGGATAACATCTGGTGTGGCCGATCTGATAGGTTGCAAATATACTTTGCAATTTAAATTAGGAAGTTGAGAATCAAGATCTGTTTGGTAAAGGTTCAGTGGCATTTCCATAAGGGTCGGAATGCCACCTGGGAAGTCGAATCGGAAATGCAAGCCAAGTATCCTCAATGGTTGGAAGAAGAGATTCCGGGGACAGAATCCTTTTAAGAGGGGGAGATTTGTAAGGACCGAATTTGTACATTTATTCCTTTTGTTGAAAGTGGTGGTCATTTTGTAAATTAAGTTAATTTAAGAGGACCTTTTTGGGACAAATGACAAAAGTAATTGATTTGGAGGCACTTTACCCTAAACCCTTTTTTTTCTCTCATTTTCTTCCTCTCATGGTTGGCGGCCGAGAAAGAAAGGGGGAGAACAAGAGCTAAGCTTTAGGAATTTGGGATAAATGGAGGAAGGAATCGATCTTGGGAGACTCTCGTTGGAAGGTAATTACTCTCTATTCCTTTTACTCTTTAATGAATTGCAAAATACATGATTAGATGGAAGTTCTTGCAATTTGAAACTGTAAATTGGAAACTGATAAGAAAATGGGTCTATATGGTTTTTTTTATTAACCTTGAATCTAAGAAGATGGTATCTTGATTTGGGATTGAAATCAGATTTTTTTGGGTTTAGTTTTGGAAGGTTTTTATTGTTGATTAAGCGTAAAATTTCCTTTGTCAAATAGTTTAAAATCTGGATTGAGGTTGGTTTTGGCGAGTTGTTTGGTCTGTGTGTTTTGTATCGCGACCTTCTGTTGGGTTCGGTCGATGTTCAATTGGAGACCGGGGAGGGTGCGGTCGATTTTAGAACCCCAGGCAAGGTAGACACCGGTCGACCTGGAGGGAGACCCCGGTCGTAGGCACTGGTCGACCTGGGGGGAGACCCCGGTCGTTAGGCACCGGTCGATTAAGGGAGACCCCGGTCGGGGTAGTATGGTCGAGTAGGGGCTGAGTACTGAGTTAGTTAATTACGTAATTCATTCCTGAGTCGTTCATTGAGTAATCTGATTATCTTTTCGTTGTTATTTATAGGGAAGCGGTATTAAGTAAGAGACTATCAGGTGAGTTTCTGACTCCTTAATCTTACCACTTTTCTATTATGTTAACCTTTAAGAGAATCCTGAAACTGGGAGTTGCATGAAACTTGTTATTGACTAAAATTGCGTTTAGTGTCGTCTTAACAAAATACCTGATTATTCTGAGTTTATAACATAAGCTTTTGAGTTAATTTTTGTCGACATGGGAACTGTTGAATGATTGACGATTGCTGAAATCTCACACCACTCATGTGGATGGAATTCGTTTCCTTCACATGAAGACGGGGAGTCTGCTTGGGCCCCGGTGTAAGCGGGGAGTCTACTTGGGCCCCGATACGAGAGGGGAGTCTTCTTGGGCCCCGATCGTGTATGTACGCATATTAACTGATTATTGGGACACAACTGATCATTGGGTTCCCGTTGTGATATCTATTATAAATTGATTCTTGATAAAAGTTATTGTAATTTAATTACGCTTTGGATTTGTTATTTATTATATCTGTGCAACTGTGATTATTTCATTAAAAACGTTTACTTGTCAGGAATTCACTAGACTTTCTGGTCTAACCCTCGCTTTTAAATCTGAAAAACCATTTTCAGGAAAGGGTGCGGGTAATGCTTCGGGAAAGCGGAAGGAGAAAGTCAAGAGTTTAGAAGATGATGAAGATTCAACTTAGATTAGCTTTCTTTTTTTGACTCTCGGTTGTAGTGCAAGACTTCCACTGATTAAATTCCTGAAATTTATGTTTATAACCCTGGGATATTGGTTAATTTTTATGCTATGTTTGGTTTAAATTTTGGGTTATTACACTTTTCTAATCTAATGGTGTCAAGATTTCAGATGAGTATGATGGGAGAGATGAACTTCTTTCTCGGATTACAAGTCAAGCAATTTTCAATGGGGATTTCATAAATCAATCAAAGTACATTTTTGATATTCTGAGAAAATTCAAAATGGAAAATTGTACAACAATCGGAACCCCGATGGCACCAGGAACTAAGATCGGCATGGATCCTTCGGGAAAACCTGTCGATGCTAGAACCTATAGAGGGATGATTGGTTCTTTGATGTATTTAACTTCAAGTAGGCCAAATATTATGTTTTCTACATGTTTATGTGCAAGATATCAGGCTAATCCCAAAGAATTCCATATGCCTACGGTCAAAAGGATCTTTAAATATCTGAAGGGAACTGCAAATATTGGTTTGTGGTATCCTAAAGATACTAGTTATGAACTAACGACTTGCTTAGATGCAGATCATGCAGGATGTATGTTAGACAGGAAGAGTACATCGGGTCATATACAGTTTCTTGGAGATAAACTCGTAAGTTGGGCATCAAAGAAACAATTTTGTGTTTCCATATCAACGGTTGAGGCAGAATATGGTGCTGCTCTCAAGTGTTGTGGATGAGGACGCAACTACGAGATTATGGCTTCAAATTTGACAAAATCCCGATATACTGTGACTCTAAAAGCGCCATTGCAATATCAGCAAATTCTGTACAGCATACAAAAACCAAACATATAGATGTACGATATCATTTTATCAAAGACAATGTCGAAAAAGGTACAATAGAACTTTATTTTGTAAACACTTATTATCAGCTTGCAGATTTATTTACCAAGCCTTTAGACGAAAATAGATTTAATTTTCTTATCTCTAAACTTGATATGTTAAATCTTAAGACATAATCGATGATTACATACTAAAGTTTTTCTTATTGTTATTTTTTCTTCATTTCTTTACTTCTATATCTGAAAGATATCTGCACTTTAAAGTTTGTTCATGATCTCAGGGGGAGTAAGAGAAGATGAATAGGTGATCTACATCCATTTGAGGGGGAGTTACTCATTTTTGCATATGTTTGTTCATTGATAAATTTTTCTGATACATAAATGAAGGGGGAGTAAGAATAAGAAAAAGGAGTATTGAATATGACTTCTGACTAATTCAGATCAGAACTCGTACATTCAATGTTTTACTCCTTTATGTCATTTAACTTTTCAACAAAGTGTTGTGATTAAATTTTTGCACTTTGACGGACTTTTGTGACGTTTTCAGGTTGAGAGGATACTTACACGATCATATCTTATATGACTTGAAACTTGACTTCATGAGATTTAAGACTGAGCGAAAAGGTATTATTCCTAATCTTAATCTCATACGTATCTGAAAGAAGGACAACTTTCAGGTATGAAAACATGTTCTTAAATGTTCAAACCACTTCTGATTCTTCAATGATTTCATGAATATAGAAGTGTGATTTTAAATGTTTTCATTGTATTTGTGCTTAAATGACTATAAACCGTGTGTTTCCAAAGATTAATACTTGTGTATTATCTTTTCTATATACTTTCAAGTATTCACACACACCGGTTTCATATTTTCTTGAATTTGTTCTTACCATGTCTCTAAATTGAAACAAATTTTCGATGGTAAGACACCCCGATTGAAATTCATAGAATTTTGAGCGTTGATTTTATTTCGAAACGTTCTTTCAAGAATGTCTATATATTGTTTCGTATAGACAAAATCCGATTTTTGCTGACCTAAGCCTTATTTGAAAAGATCAAATACGATTGATTTTTCTTAAATTGACAGATCTTTTTCATACAATGTCAGATTTTTAAACAAGTTTCTTGTACTCATTTCTTTCTTTCAATATACTTGTTTGAAATATCTTCAATGTTTAAAATGCTCAACTTTTCATGATTATCTCATTGAGCATGTTAAGTCTGATTTTATAGTAATCATTGTATTTATAGGCTTGGTCTTATATTGTGTTTAGAGTCACATATAGTGTTGTATAAGCCAAGGGTATTTAAGTCCCTTTGGGCTTTGGTCTTTGGGACGAACTCACGCTTATTCAATACAGATTGTATCTTTGCGCTTACTCTCTCTCTCTCTCTAAAGATTTAGAGGATTCTTGGATTATCAATTGGTATCAGAGCCAATCTAAATCTGAGAGATTTGAGAGAATTGTTTTTCGGATTCTGAATTTGTAGTTTAATCTGAAAATTTGATCGATTTTCTTGAATTTTTCAAGAAAATCTCGTTTTTGGATTTCTCATCAAATTAGGACGTGTTTTTGATCGAATTTCATTGTAAATTGGTTTGTTGGATTCGGTTTTGAATATAAAACATCTTTAATTCACATCGATTTGCAAGAATTTCTCGTTTTGATGTTCGATTTTGAAATTTTTTGATTTTATGGAAAACCGTTTTTACGCACTGCTCATATAACAAATTTTCGATTTTATGGTTTTTAATCGAAATTGTTTGTTACAAAATGTTAAAAATATGTTTTCGATCATATCTGTGGAAGAATTCATCTGTAAATTCTAATCTGTAATCGAATTTTGTTGATTTCTCTTATTTTTTCAGCGGTTTGTGCCAGATTCAAAGTTTGCGCGAGTTCGTCCGTGATTTGCGAGAGTTCTTCTTCTTTGCGCTAGTTCGTCTTGATGAGTTCAGAGTTCATCGAGTAAAGTCTAGGTTTGCGTCTCCTTAGTCTAACGCAAAGCAAAGTTTGCGTCTTCTAAGTATCACGTAAATCAAGAAAAGAGTAGTTCTCGTCTTCATCTTCACGAAAAGTTCAGTTTTTCGACTTGGGTTTTTCACGCAAAGTGAACTTTGAGTCATCCTTGCATCACGCAAAGCTTGATTTGCGTCTTCAACATCTCACACAAAGCCAGATTCTCGCTAGTCTTTGATCGCACAAATCTCATTTACGTCTTCCACGTCTCACGCAAATCTAGTTTGCGTCACCTATTGCTCGCGACAATCTCAGTTTGCGCTATCTGCCACTCACACAAACCTCAAGTTTGCGCCAGATCAGTCCAGTCTTAGAATATTTTTGTCTCCATGGATTCTGCCAAGTTTGCTTTTCAAGCTCAGTTTTACAAGAGTGATCTCATGATGCAATTGGGAACAGATACTCGTCCACCAGTGTTAATCAATGAAGATGAGTTCACTCAGTGGCAATATCGGTTCATTAATTTCATTGAGCGTCAGGCTAACGGAGAGAATATGATGAAGTCGTTTTCTGAAGGACCGTTCATCAGACCTAAAAATGACACTCCTTTGACTGCTGAAGAAATTACACGCGAAAAAGCCGATCGAGAAGCAAAGTCCAATTTGATGCTAGCACTTCCTAACTCTATTTACAATCGAATTGATTGTTTCAAGCATGATCCAAATATGATGTAGACTCAATTAGAAAAGATCATGCTTGGGTCATCAGTTGCTACTCAAATACGCCAGACATGTTTCATGAATAATTTTGAGGAATTTAAGGCAAAGGACAATGAATCTCTGAAGGTTATCTTTGACAGATTTTGCAATGTGATTAATGATCTGAGAAAAATTAAAGTGGAAAAGACTGAGCTTGAGACAAATCTAAAATTCCTCAATGCACTTCAACAAGAATGGAATAAATCTTGCCATCGCTTGAGGAATGATGTCAGAATTTCTACAATGCAGATTCAAGAGATGTACGAGATCTTAATGACTGATGAGTGCATTGTAACTGAGAAAAAGGCCAAACTAGACAAGAAAAATAAGAAATCAGTGGACCCAGTTGCTATCCTCACGAAACAACTGACAGAACAAGCATTGTCTGAAAATGCTTACAACGGGGCCACTGATGATGATGGCGAGGCACTCAACAAAGTAATGATCCTTCTTTCACAACATTATCAGAAAAAGTTCCAACCTCGGTCGGGTTCCAACAATCTGCGCTTCACTTCTGGGTCTAAAGTCAAAGTACCCGAGCCAAAGACAGCTGCTACCTATTACAACTGTGGTAAGTCGGGTCACATCTCAAAGGAGTGTAGAGTGAAGAAGGTTCGGGATTCGGCATATTATAGAAAGAAAATGGAACTTGCCGAGAAAAGAGAGAACGGAACAACTTTGCTCGTTGAAGAGGAGTACTGGCTTGATCACTCCGATGATGAAGCTGATAATGTTGACACCGCTCACATGTGTTTCATCGGAGATGATCAGTCAAATGATGATGATTCTGATGCTGATGAAGATGAGGTAATCTCTGATTTTGATTACAATTTTATTTCTTCACAGTTGAATATTATGATTTCTGCTTTACATGATATTCGTTCACAGCTCTTATCTGAAAAGAATTTAAATTCTGAAAAGTCAGATTTGATTGACAAATTAAAAATTTGTTTGAAAGATGAAAAATCTATTTTGATTCATACTAAAGAAATCTTTCAAAAGAAATTGGATGATTTGGAAAATTCAAATAAGACTTATCTTGAGTCTTTGACTTAAATGACCATTTTAAAAGACAATTTTTCGGATAAAATAAATAAGTTAGAAGAAAAGTTATATCGAAGGAACCAATCTGAACAAACTATTTATTTGAACAAAGCAAGGAGTTATGAGTCTATAAAAGAAAAATGGAGACTTGGTTTTGAAAATCCTCATTGTTTAAATAATGCGATCGAAACA
Source organism: Arctium minus (assembly GCA_954870635.1). Taxonomy (NCBI): domain Eukaryota; kingdom Viridiplantae; phylum Streptophyta; class Magnoliopsida; order Asterales; family Asteraceae; genus Arctium; species Arctium minus. The sequence goes on along the minus strand of OX941090.1, from coordinate 81,737,947 downwards.
TCCCCAACTTTATATAAATACGATTATCTAACTCTTGCTAAATATGCTCCTCAATTTAAAATTGATTGGATGAATGAAAAGCAAGTTTTAGAAATCGAAAATGAGAAAAGGACGAATAACAAGAAAAAGGAAATTTCTTTTGTATATACGAGCGAAAAGGCAAAATATTTCCTTGATAAATCAAAGAAGGGAAGAAAAGGTTTAAATGAAATATCTCCTATTAAGTCTTCAGTGTCTGATGATTTTGTTGATATTTTTGCCAATAAATATGATAAGGAAAATATCTCTCCAATATTCTATGATTCTAAGAGATATACTCCTCCTTTAGTATTAGAAGACAAAATCATTGACCTTGAAGATAAAATGGAAGATCAAAATATTTTAAAAGAAATTAAATGTGATGTTATTCTTTCTTTCATGACGTCAAGTCTTGAAGAAAAATTATTTTCTCAAAATCAAGATTCTATTTCTAGCTTTTTTTCTGTTTTTCAAGAAAACAAAAAGGAATTTCCAAAATTTGAAAACCTTTCTCAAAATTTTTCTGAATCTGAGGTAAGTTCAGATTTATTGTCTGATCAGATTGGTTGCTTAGGTAAAATTATTTCTTCTGATTCATATTTTAAATCGGAAATTCTTGATGAATCTTTTACGCTAAATGATGATTATTATAAACCAAAGCTTAAAAGAAGAAGGTCAAAGAAGTCAAAGAAACAAGAGTCAGTCATTTCTGATAATTCTAATTCTTGTACTTCAATGATTTAAGATAGGACTTTGACACTCATTCCAAGCAGATATGGAGAGCCAAACGGACATCAGATGATTCTCAGACTGATGAGGATAGATATGTAGACAAACAATATAAAAGTGATTCATTAGCTATTTGTAATAAAGTTTCAAAATACTCTATAAAGCAAATGATTCAAATTTCCAAAAATGTCTCATATTCTTCTTTTGATTCTAGTTCAGATGATTATGCTTTCTCTTCTTCTGATTCTTCTGTTCATTCTTGTGATTATCTCTCTCGTGCTTTATATGTTAAATCTAACAAGTTTTTCCCCATAAGAACTTCAACTAACAAACATGGGCCCAAATTCAAGTGGGTACCAAAATCTCAAATTGCTTCTAAGTTGCAGGCATCTAATGTCAAGGGGGAGTAAGAGAAATTTGGCTTCTGAGTAATTCAGCTCAGAACCCGTACTTCAAAGACAATGACTTCTAAACAATTCAGTTTAGGACTCGTTATTCAATGTTTTTCAGCTTCTGACTAATGAGAAACTGTGAGTGCATCTACTTTATTCCGTTGCATTTATCTCTGATAATGATGTTGTTCCAGTTTTCTCAAATGATTTTAAAGAATCTGAGCAATTTTATTCAAACCCTGAAGTTGATCAACCCAAACTTTTCAAATAAGTCACAAATTTAATTTTACATTATGTGGAAGATGATATTATTGAATTATATTTTGTTTCAACTGAATATAAACTTGTCGATTTTATTTTATCAGATGTGTCAATTTTCAAATCTCGGCATGTTGAATTTAAAAGTTTAAACATTCACAAATTTTATTATATAAAGTAAAAGTGTTACAATTTTTCTTTCTTTTGAATAAAATGTGTGTCTAGGATAAATTTTCAAGTTGCTTTGTTTATGTTAAAGTTTTTATATGTTCATATTTCAAGTCTAACAAAAGTCGAAAAGTCAGCAACATGTTTGTAGCTTTTGATATTGCTTTAAAGTTGTGTGATTCGGAATATTTATAGTTTACAATGCTTAGAAAACCTAAAAAGTCAGAATTTTGGATCGTAATGAAAATATGGGTTAAGCACTAAGATGTAAAACCTTGTGATTGAGATGATTTTTAAATTCTTATAAATCAGAAATCTCTAAGTTTAAAAGTTTTTACCTGTGACCTTTCTGGTTTGGGAAAGTAACTTCTGTGGGATGTTTGTCATCTGGTCCCCTAAGGTCATTTGATCTGGGAGTGATCGAACCCAAATCCTTCTATAGAATCAGATCGAAAGTCATGTTCTACTGGTATGAATGGGTTTAGGATGTGTCGATGTAGCCTTTTTGATCTGGGAGAGTAAGTTCCAAGGGGTGCTTGACACCTAGTCCCCTAAGGCCAACTGGTCTGGGAGCGGCTGACCCAAATCCTGCAATAGGATCAGATAGAAAGTTACGTTTACGGCATGTTCTTTACTTACTGAACTTTTTGACTAAAAAGATGCCAAAGTCCACAAGCTTAAAAGATGCCAAAGAGCACATTCATGTAAAGATGCCATAGAGCACAATGCTAAAAGATGCCAATGCGCACACATCTCATGATACTTGGTGATATGTTTGAGTTGTGATAAACCTATAAATTTGTGAAAGTCTTAATTCTTGATAGCTTAGTGTGATTATTTGCAAAGTTCTCTATTATATTTTTAGAATTGCATTTTCTTAAAGCTAATCAAAGTTCACATGCGAGCACACTGAATAGATTGATGAAAGTTTTTGAAACTGAACATGTCTCAACTTGATATGCAATAAAACTTGTTTCTATATCCAAAAGCATACATTTGATTTCATCTGATGGATTTTATTGTGATATTTTACTAAATAGAATTCTATTTGTTTATGTTTAAATTTTTATGTATTTAGTCGTTTCAAAATACATATTCAGTATATTTTTTTTCTACATTGATGTTTCAATTCTTGTGTTCTCATATCTTTTTTAAATGGGTTTGTTCATTATTCAAGGGGCAGTGAATAAGGATAAATTTATGAAAAGATAAGATCTGTTTTCGAGGGGGAGTATCTGATTCTCTATACAAATGCTAACTTGAATTGTCACATTTTAGTGCATTTGTGTAGGGGGAGTCAAAGAGCTTATCAGGTAAAATTTTCTGAGTTTAAGTCAGCTTTGCGCCAACAGTTGGTAGCGCAAACCTTACTTTGTGCCACCTTCGTCTAGCGCAAACTTCACTTTGCGCCACCAACGTGTAGCGCAAACCCTCTCCTTTCTCACTTTTACTGTGATTTTGCAGATCTTAAGATGTCTCGTCTCCAACATTTGCATGACCAAGTTGATCCAGATCATCAAGGTCATGAGGGGGAGAAGTTAAAGAGAAGTTTAAGAGACAAAGAGCTCAAACGTATATCTGTTGATCAAGATTCGCTCAAGATTCTATTTTTCTCAGCCATACTAGTCTTTTGTTGTTCCAGCTCCGATCACCACAGTTCATTCAAGTTTATTTGAAAGAGGTGAATCGTCTAGAGCACAAGCTGATGAACCGATTGTTCTTTCAAGCTAATTACAAACAGGTCCAGTCTTGTCAAGACAGCAAAAGCAATTGAGCCTGAAAGATGCTGAGAAGAAAATTTTTTTAAGTCAAGAAGCAGCTTCACCAAAGTCGCTTAGATGGTCAGTGCTGATTTAGAAGATTGATTTTGAAGACCACAGCGCCAATGATTACTAAGGGGGAGATTGTTAAGTCTGATTTTATAGTAATCATTGTATTTATAGGCTTGGTCTTATATTGTGTTTAGAGTTACATACAGTGTTGTATAAGCCAAGGGTATTTAAGTCCCTTTGGGCTTTGGTCTTTGGGAGGAACTCACGCTTATTCAATACAAACTGTATTTTTGCGCTTACTCTCTCTCTCTCTAATTTCTCTCTCTAAAGATTTAGAGGATTCTTGGATTATCAGAGCATATCGACATCTGACTTGTATATATATCTTGTGCTTTAACTGAAATGTTAAACCAGTTTGAGGAACATCTTCTTTTAGGAATAACATGGATTTATTATGTGAGCTTAAATGATAACTTCTATGGATTCACGTTAACCAGTGTTTCCTACCCAAGAAGTTAATCCTTGAGTGATCGATTGTGTGAGGAGTAAAATACTGAGTGTGGGTTGAGTGATGAGGTAAAATGAAAAAGAGAGTTTGGTTAGAAACGAGCTCAATGATTTAAAGAAAGAGGGTGAGAGATCATAGTAAAAGAATATCAAACTCTGCATCAACATTTTCTGAGTCGGGCAGCCACATTACTAGTGTTTCACAATTCTTCGTGAACATTATTGAAACAGACAACTAGCCCATGCCAACTCTTGATAAAAACCCCACCAACTACTCATTTTATTCTCAACAAGAAAATGTTTCAATATTTCAAGGGGACGCAACACATATGATATCTGGTTTTCATTTGGAAAATCTGGATATTGAAAAAGAAGGAAGTCTGCCCCACCTTCGCACTTCGATCGTGCACAATTAAGTATGTGTTTAACTATTGTTGTCTTAATGGTTTACACAATTTTGAGCCTTATAAAAAGCAATCATCATGTGCTTTAATTCTTTCTAACACATGCACGAACACACAAGGAATATGTTTTCTTGTCATAACGTTCATAGAAATTCCTTTGTGGTGTTTCGATGATTGAATGGAAGCCCTGGGGGAGTGAACATCACAAAAACTCCTTTTCATTGTGTATTCGTTACACACAGTGACTTTTTATTACTGACAGACATCTTAACTGATTCATTTGTTGATTCAGGTGTTACACTCATAATTTGTCTGAATTTGCAAAAATTCGGATGAATATCTTCTTTGGATCGATAAGTGTTCAATGGCTCAGTATAAAAGATCATTGATCAGAATAGATTTCAGAGACATTTCTTGTATACTTTTGATGATTTCATGCTTCTTTCATCAAAAAGGGGGAGAGATATTCAAGAAATGTGGTTGGATAAAGAAAGTTTGGAGCTGAAAAGATAAATTTATCTCAATTTGATGAAAGTTTGTTGAAGAATGTTGAAAGTTGAAAGTTGAAAGCAAAAGTTCAAGGATTTCCAAAAGAAAGTTGGTTTTAGAGAAAATATCTTTGAAGATAATTTTGCTGAAGCAGATTGAGCGAAACCTGAAGATAATTTCTTTCCAAGTTTAAAAGAGGTTTTTATAACTTTGAGAAAGATTGTTACTTTGTTTGAAGGAAGATTTTGGGAAGAATACAGAATCTTGTGAAGACTGTTTTGTGTATAAAGGGGAAGACTGAGCTTCAATGTCTATTATGCTCAAGTTCAACAAAGAGGAAGATTGAATTGCAAAATCTTTTACAGATGATCTTGAATCCAAAGGGGGGAGATTGTTAGAGCATATTTGTTGGATACAAGATCATAGAAGATGAATGTCAAAGTCAAGCCAAGTCAAAGCTGAAAGTCAACTCTCATTGTGAAGTCAAAGTCAATGTAATAGGTCAAAAGTCAAAGTCTTTGTTAGTTAGTTTTGTTTTGTAAGCACTTGTTAGTTTAGTTTTCTTTATTAGACTTTTAGCTTTGTGTTTTTGCATCACTTGTAACAGAGAGCATTCATAGATTGTAGAGAGAAAAAGTTTCCAGTACGAATTGATTGAATTGAAATCAAGATAACAGGTTGAGTTTTAATCTGTTAATTCATCTTGTTTGATTGTAATTGAATCAGTAAGAACATGAATTAGGAACAATATCATGGAAGAGCAGACTCATGTTGATACTATTCTTGATGAAGTTGTTGGAGAGATAAGAAGAAATGAGGGAGATATAGTAGAAAATATTGAGAAAGAGAGTGAGATTAGAGAAAAAGAAAATGGAGAGCGTATGATTACCCAAACCTACATTTCCAAAAACGCAACCACATCTAATACTCTGTCGCATGTGTTGCATTCGGGTATTCAAGACATAAGTAGCCCACTTATGCAATCGCACACCAAAGTCATCCACTCTATTTCTTCTCAAAAAGAAATAGTTTCATTTTCTCATGGGGACATAGCACAAAATCCACCGGTTTCTCATTCGGAGATTCAAGGTATTGAAACAAGAGAACAACAACCCCCGTTCTCGACTTCATTAAATGCACAATTGAGTCTATTTCCATTTGAATTTCCAATTTTTGTTTCTAGGATGTGGCCCAGTGATTACTAGCATAAACACATACAGATTATCACAAAACACTTTGTTTATTAATCACAAGAATTACATCAAGTCATAGATCTATTAGTGATTAACCTTTCAAGATAGAATGTGTTTGTGTGTGTACTCAATATGTGCAACTGTGTGTTTCTCTCAACTACCACCAAGATTACACCTTCACTTTCACACACTTATTCTCTTTCACGTCTACTACAAAACAAAGACTTGCTTATATATAGGTCAACATGACCAAGAAAGGTCAAACCTTCTAAGCTCATTACAACTCACACACAAACACTAATTACAACAATGACCCTCATTTAATCTTGAATACAATTTCAGTCTAACAATCTCCCCCTTTGAATTCAAGATTAAAAAAAATTTGGCAATAATCTTCAGGTCTTCATATCTTCAGAATTAACTTCAACTTCAAATCTTTTCTGGCTTTGACATCTCGAAAACTTTGACAAATCTTCAAACTTGTCTCTCCCTTTGAATTAGCTTTTACATATTCTGAATAAACAACCTTTCTTTTAAACTCTGACTTTCTTCAACTTTTTCTTTGATAAGTTTTCTTTAACCTTTGACTTTGATCATCTGAAAAATATCTATCTCCTCTGAAATCTTTAACCTTCAATCTGATCTTGAACTTTGATTAATCTCCCCCTTTTTAATGATTAGTAAGAATCAAAATCATTAAAACACTTCAAGGTCAGATCTGTCATTGAATAAACTTCCCACTATCTGATAAGCACATTCTTCATCAACTTTCATCTCCTCTTTTTGATAAAAGACAATCTCCCCCAAATAGGAAAATTATGAATCTCCCCAAAACATGATGTAATAAAATCTGTCATCTGATCTGAAAGAGCCGTTGAACCATGAATGTATTCATCTGAATCTTTTCAAATTCAAATGAAATAAGAATTGTAACCCTGAATCAACATATGAAACAGTTAGTAATGCCTGTCAGTAACACGAAGTTACTGTGTACAACGAATGTACAATATAAGGAGCTTGTTTGATGTTGACTCCCCAGGACTTCCATTCAATCATTGAAGAACACAAGGTAATTCTATGAATGTTCTGACAGAAAAACAAATTCTCTGTGTGCTCGTGCTTGTGTTTTGAAAGAATTAGCACAATGATTGTGTTTCATAAGGCTCAACATATGTAAATCACTGAGACAACAATGATTATACACGGACTCAACGTGCATGAGAAAAGGGTCGAAGGTGGGGCAACTTTCCTTCTTTTTCAATATCAGTATCTTCCAAGTGAAGATCCGATAGATTATGTACTGCTTCCCCAGAAAATATGAAACATTCTCTTTTTAAGAAAAGAATGAGTAGCTTGTGGGGTTATATGCAAGAGATGGCATGGGCTATTTGCCTATTTCAATGATGGTCACGAAAGAAATGTGAACCATCAGTAATGTGGCTGCCCGGCTCAGAAAGATGTTTGGTGCAGAGTTCTGATATTCTTTTAACTCTGTTCTCTCACCCTCTTTCTTTTAATCATATAAGCTCACATATAACCAATCTCACATTTCCATTTTACCTCTGCTCACTCCCACACTCAATTCTTTTAGACCCCTCTCCCCTCAATCACTCAAAGGATTTCTTCCGGGGTAGGAAACACTGGTTATCGTGAATCCATGAAAGATCTATTAAGCACTCACACTGAATCCCATGTTCCTAAAAGTACATGTTGTTCAATGATTTTCTTGACATGTAAAGCACAAGAAATCATATGTCAGTGTATATATGCTCATCAAAGATTAGAAATGAAATTTGAGCATTTTAAACATTTAAGATATCTCAAAACTTTATATGAATGAATAATCAAGAAAGAATAGAAATGTTTTGAGAATCTGACAATGATTAATATCTGATCAAATTATCATGAAGAAAAATATTTTGGGAATTCAAAGACGTATGTTGTTTATATGAACAAGATATAAACATATTATCAATAAAAGCACATTAAAATGAAATGACGTTTGATTCAAACAATTGTGAATAACAAACGACGGGAGTATTACCATAGAAAGATATATCATTTGATACATGGTAATAACATAATCAATTTGAAAATACTGAACCATTGTGTGTATGAATACTTGACAAAGTATATAGAAAAGAAAATACACAAGTATTATTCTTTAAAGAACACACGGTCAGATATACAGTTAAGTATCCAAAAATCATTTAAAATTCACACTTCTCAGTCCAAGAAAACAGTTTAAGAACGTGAAGTGGTTTGAACATTTTAAAACATTTTTCACAAGTAAAAGTTGTTCTTCTTTCACAAGTGTTAGAGTATAAGGATTAGAATAATATACTTGTATATCAGAATCCTTAACTCCCCCTAGAATGAATATAACAATTAAAGTATCCTTGAATAGATATTCTCCCCTTTGATATCTGTAAAACGTCAATCTTTTTAGAAATATTTTTATAAAAGATATAGCAATATAATTTCTAAACTCCCTTTGAAACGAAAAACTTCCTGAAAAGATGTAATCTTGAAAGCATCCTTCAGAAGAAAACATTTGAATACGGGTTTTGAACTGAATTGTCCAAAAGCCATAGTTCTTTCTCCCCCTTAAACCTTGGGTGCCTGCAACACAGATTTAGCTTTTGGTATCCACTGGTATTTGGATCCAGATTTGTTAGTTGCAATTTTAGTAGGAGATATGTAGTAAGAACCATACCAGTAATTTTCAAAATTCTTACTAACAAAATCATTTGAACCACAGTAGGAACAGTTTATTTTCTTTTGAGCTAACCTGATCAATTGATTAATAGTGTAAATCAGATCAGGTTTACCAAAAGTTTTACCTTTAGGAGAATTGTTCCTTTGAGCTTTAAATGTATATCCAAATGATAATTCTTCTTTCTTCTTCTCCTCCGAAGATCCTTTCACCCTCCAATACCAATTCTCTTTATCTTTCTCATCTTTCTTTCTCCATGTCATTTTCTTCTGAGATTCTTTCTTCTGAATGTTACCTGAACCATCAACATTTTTGTCATAAAACAAGTTAGAAGGAAAAATTTTATCTTTAAGTGCAGAAGTATGACTATCATCTGAATCAAATAAAGGATTATGAGAAACATTCATAAAATTTGAACTAGAAGATGTTTTGATTGAGCATTCTGAACCAGCTTGATCATCTCTTGGTGATTGAGCAATAGATTATGGCGTTTTGTGCTCAGTCAGCTTCACCGTGAACATGATCTCCTCAAGTTCTTTAATCTTTGAAGTCAAACAGTTTCTCTCCTTTGACAATATGTCAAACTTCTTATGCAACTCAACTTTTGCATTCTTCTCCTTCAGTATTGTTGATGACAGTTCAGATAGCTTCTTTGTAAACATAGCAATCTCAGTCTCAAACACAATCTTCTCTTCAGTAAAATCTTTCTTTACAGTCTTTGTTTCAACTATGTTCTTCTGTTCTTTCTCAAATTTATCTCTTTCCAGTATGATTACTTTATCAAAGTCTGAAACTTGTTGAGAAAGTTTAATGCATTTCATCTCTACAACTTTCTTTTCTTCAAATGCCTTTATGGAGAAATCAGAAAACTTCTTTGCAAAATCTTTTCTTTCTTTCTCAAATTCAGATATTTTCTTTTTCAATTCAGCATTCTCATTTTGAAACTCTTTTCTTTTCTTTTCATAATTTTCCCTTTCTTTCTTCTCTTTTTCAATTTGAGCTTCTAATTCAAGTTTGTTCTTCTTTAGCTCAGCATTTTCATTCTCTAAATCTTTTCTTTTCTTTTCAGCCTTCTTTGTGTCCTCTTTGTCTTTTGAGTTGTCTTTTTCTTTCAACATATTTAGCTCAACCTCAAGACTAGAGACTTGATTTTTCAGCTTATCTCTTTCCACAAAAATTTGAGAATTTATCTGTTTAAGTCCATCAGTTGTCTCACTGGAAATATTTGCTCGTCTTCTACAATCATCAAGCTCTCGTATCATCTCGTCAATATCATAAATGCTATCCTGATACATCTTGAAATATGTAAAAATATGCTAGAAATGATCGTTAGTCCAAATGAAATCACAAGAAATATGAAAATCTTGAAATAAAAAAATTTGATCACAATCAGAACTATGTCCCCCTTCGCAGACTTAGCACGGGGGTCCCTAGAGAAAAAAATTTCACTATTAAAGGCCATATTACAGTTTTGAAAATTTATCAGAAAAAAATTCTAAGTAAACCAAGCTTTGCGTGTCAAGTGAGGTACGCAAACCTTGACTTTGTGTATGCAGTGTGGAACGCAAACCTTGCTTTGCGTTTGCAGTGTGAATCGCAAACGCTACTTTGCGTTTGTGCTGTGGTACGCAAACCTTAGTTTGCGTTTTTGTCGTGAATCGCAAATGTTACTTTGCGTTTGTGATGAGCAAATCTTACTTTGCGTGTGTGCTAAGAAGCGCAAACTTCTACTTTGTGTGTGTGCTAAGGAGCACAAACCTTACTTGCGTGTGTACTGAGGAACGCAAGAAATACTTTGCATTTGTGCTGTGGAGCGCAAAGATATCTTTCAAACACTTTGCGTTTGTGTGATGAAACGCAAATAACACTTTGCGTTTGTGTGGTGAAACGCAAAATACAAATCAAACACAAATAAACTTTCGATGAATGTAACGCAAACCAGGATGAATCAAGCGCAAAGTTTGATGAACATACGCAAACCTCTAAAATCGATCAAAATCACACCAAAACTCATATAGACTTCGAATTTCAATCTGAAAAATTGACAATTTACTTACCAACACATTTCGAACACAATTCTAACAAGCAATTTCGATTAAAAACACACAAATCATCAAATTGATTCAAAAACAGTACGTGAAACTCGTGAACTCGAACTCAACAAAAATCACAAATTCATACTCGATTTTAGTGCAATTAACAAATCTATCCAGACATACTCGATCGATTATACAATACGAACATAACCTAATCAGATTCAACTCAAAAAATTCCACTAAAAATCAAAATTTATTTTGACTTCGTGAACAGTAACGTGAACAGTGTCGACTCAAAATATTTTCTTGATTTTCAAACGGATTTAGCTCTGATACCAATTGTGGCCCAGTGATTACTAGCATAAACACATACAGATTATCACAAAACACTTTGTTTATTAATCACAAGAATTACATCAAGTCATAGATCTATTAGTGATTAACCTTTCAAGATAGAATGTGTTTGTGTGTGTACTCAATGTGTGCAACTATGTGTTTCTCTCAACTACCACCAAGATTACACCTTCACTTTCACACACTTACTCTCTTTCACATCTACTACAAAACAAAGACTTGCTTATATATAGGTCAACATGACCAAGCAAGGTCAAACCTTCTAAGCTCATTACAACTCACACATAAACACTAATTACAACAATGACCCTCATTTAATCTTGAATACAATTTCAGTCTAACATAGGACACTTATTGAATCTGCTACCATCGGTTGTCTTAGTGACCCGATCGGAACATCCAGAGTAGATCCGCAATCCGGACTACGAGGACTGGATGGAAGTCCTGTCATTGACATGTCTATGCCAACAATGAAAACAGGCCATGCAGTTGATTCTACAACTGTCATGCAAACGGAAATTCTTCGTAATTCTGGTGTTAGTCACCCAGACTTTGTGTCTAAAGGAACTCTCGACAACTCCTTAAAGGTTGTTGAATCTAGGATGTTTGAGAAGATGGAGGAGGAGATAGGTAGACTGAAACGTTTATTGAAGGGGAAGGACCCCGTTTCTCAACCTGAACCTACACCTCAAAGTCAGAAAATTCCAAACACTCAACCTGCTGATCTATCTATTGATGAGCTTAAGTCTTTGTTGTTTGCAAAACTTTTATCCCAAGCTCCGGATAATCAGTAAGACGCGGATCTTCTAACCCTTCAGCAATCCCACCATGAAAATCAACCGCCACAATCTGTGAAACCAGCAGATTTGGTTAGTGCCACAAAGTTTAATTCATTTAAATCTGAAATTTTGTTTGCTCTATCTGATCTTAAACAGGTAGTACAAACTTCATCTAAAGCCCAGACAACTATTTCTGCAAAGAAGCATGATCATGATCCAGATAATGATCATGAGAGGGAGAAAAGAGAGAAACAAGCAGCTGCTGGTAGTTTTGGTGATGCAGTTATGATGGAGGTAAGGGATGAAAGTGTAGAAAATGTTGAAGGTAATGCTGATCAGGGTACTGAGAAGATTGATAAATTGGAATTGGTGTTATATTTTGGAGAAGGAGTTAAATCAAGGGTTGAAAAGCCTAAGATTGCAACATGGCAGGAAATATTGGAGATAAAAGGAATGACTAATCCTGATGTTATTGCTCTTGAGGATGATAGTTTTGCTGAAGTGGATCCCAAATATGAAATGTATTGTAAAATCAAAGAGGAGGAGAAGAAAATTGGTTTTCTTGAGATTGATTATGATGAAGAAGTTGTTGATGTTACAGAATTTGTTAAGAGAGCTGAGAAGATACCGGCTCATGAGGAAAGTGTACTTGATGATCATTTTGAGGACAGAGATACATAAGCTTTGAATGCATTGTTCACTCAAAGTACTCCAGAAGATCTTCATCTAAGTCCTATTGATGAACAAGTGCCAAAACCAAGTACAGTTCCAATTGTTCCATCCTTCAGTAAGTTTGAATTTCCTGAAGCCAATATAGTTCAACCTGATGATGTTGAGCCTACTATCAATCTAAATTCTGATACAAATGTTGAAGAAGAGTTGCCTTATCAGAAGAAGTCTGATAATTCTGTACATCAAGAAGAGTTTGTGAGAGAACCTCTACATAAGCCAATTGTTCTAGAACCAAAAGCAGGTCCTTCAGGTACTGCTATAGAGGGTTTTACTCCTTACACGGGCTATGATGAGTTTAGTCCTACTATAGAAGAAATAAAGAGGATCAGAAGTGATTTAAGAGTGCTATATCTTGAAGAAGGTGTCAAGATTTTTGTTAGCTATATCAGACAAATTGATAAGCTCAACTCTTGGGGATTCAAGATAAACCTATTGAGTTTCAGCAAGAGTATATCAGGATGCTTCAAGTTACTGGAAAAACTTGTAAAGATGTCAGAAAAAGAGCTAAGATTTTGCAAGTCAACAGAGTCACTATGAAGAAGTATAAGAAGATATGGTTTCCTGAATTTGTAGTTCAAAGGAAGGATTTGAAGAATTATACTTTCAATGAGGCTGACTTTGCAAATCTGAATTTCAGAGATATTGAATTCATGTATCATGATTTCAGAGGGAGAACCATCAAATATCCTGAAGTTGTGTTTGCTCTTGACACCATTAAGAGGTTCATCAAGAGGCATATTTACTCTACCTACTGTTATGACTTCAAGTTAGGTATTAAGCCCAATCAAAAATGATACAACCTGCTTAAATCTGATATGACTCATCCTCTACTTGAAGAAACACCTCTCTACACAGTTCTAAGGGAGCCAGAACTTGGGGTTGTATATGACAATGTGGATAAGAAGGAGAAAAGATTCATGATAGCTGCAGAAATTCCAAAGTATTCAGATGGTACACTGAAAGATGTTCTTGAAAAGCTGCAAGCCAAGCATGAGGAGAGTGAAAAGCAGAGACTTGCTGAGAATGATCATATGCCAATGTTAGAAAGGATTTCGACAGAGAATGTCATTGATGCTATTAAGGACAGAATTATATTCAGACTAGGCATCAGAAGGTTTGAAGGCTACATGGGAATCAGGAGAACTTGCATGAAGAAATGGACAAGTTGAAGACTTTTAAATTGCTCAAAAAGGGGGAGATTGTTAGATCATAGTTTTGAGTCAATTTGTTAAGTTGTTTTACTTTGTATTGTTGACTTTTCTTGTAAACTTGTGTAGAGGTGAAGTCTATGTTTGACCCTATATAAGTATTCTTTTTGTCTTGTTTTAGTCTAAGTCATTGTAAGTAGTCATTGTGTCATTCATGTTTGTACTACCTTTGTGAGATATATGAATACGATAAATCTTGTGACTAAATTCTCTCTAGATTCTTTCTTTGATTATCATTGTGTTTGATCTTGATTGTCATAATTGCTTGAAACCTGGGATCATATTGTCTGGGATGCTACCATAGTGGCTACAAAGACTATGACTTCTTCAACGAACGGTACTTTATACCTGGCCTTTACGGAACAGGATACCCGAGGGCATATGGATCGATCCTAGAATTAGTTCCAGAACTTGAGGTCGTGGTTAAATCCACGGTAGGACTTAGGTGTTGTGTGCCCGTACCCCTAAATTCCAACCGTTCGGATGGTTTAGCCGACCATCGGACAACGTGTCCTTGTTGCACGAAAATAAGAACTTATATGATTTGGGACTTTGATGTTGACTTCCATTGTTTTGGATTTGTAGTTGTTTTCGAATTATATTTCCGATCATCATGATTTCGGTTTATTGTTTTATTGAATGTATATATTTCAACCAAGTTGTTTTCAATGGTTAACTTATTTTCATTGTACCTAATTTTATTGATTTGTTCTTTGGATTACTATTATATATATATATATATATATAATCCGTTCACTGAGCATGTCGCTTAGCCGTGTGTTTTCTTTGCACGACAGTTACATGAAGTAGAATCGGGATTGGGGCAAAGTGACAAGAGCGACACAAGTGACTTTTTGGGATAATCCTTCCTAGTGACGCTTTATCTTTTGGTTATGAATTCGTAGTTATGCTAAGCTTTTGAAGTTGTATAGTGTAATGTAAATAATACTTAGCATGCTCTGTACTTTCCCAACCTCTTTCTATGAATGAGGTTGTTTTGAGTTTATGTGTTTATATATGCGTGCAACGAAAACTGTCCTAGATAATTCTGAACGGGGGTCGTTACAGTTATGGTATCAGAGCTTAGGTTTTGTCTTGTAATCGGTTAAAGGCTTGACCTGTGAGGAATGGGTAGGAATAGGAATGGGTAGTGTTGGAATTGTCTAGGTTGGTTATTTCTATTCCTAATTGTTGTTTTCCTAACCTTTTGATATTAAATTCTTAATCTGTATCTTTGTTCCTATAGTATGTCAAGATGTGGTAGACCTTGAAAAGTGAGTTCCGGATCGGGTAGTTAACCAAATCCTCCTCTAACAGGGGATCGAGTGGACCCGAGCATCACAGCGGCAGTCCACCAAGCTATGTCAGGTATGATGCCTGATTTTATTGCACAGGCAGTGGAGGCTATGCGAAAAGTTTCTCATGATTCTCGTCAATCATCCGGACCAACGTTACAAACTGGTCCTAGTAATGCAAATCTAGGTTCCAGGTCACATGATCCAACTGCGGAAGCCCATGTGTGGCTGGAACGTTTCAACAAGTAGAAACCTCATGTTTTTACTTCTGCAACTGAGGCAGTAGAAGCAGAAAATTGAACCAGGCATATAGGGAAAATCTTTGATGCGCTTATTGTCTTGATCAGTTTAATGTTAGACTTGCAACATCCAAATTCGAAAATGACGCTAATAACTGGTGGGATTCTTGTGTACAATCTAACCAAGTGTCCGAGACTTCTCTCGGGAAAAATTCAAGGAGCTTTTCTATAATCAATATTTTACTCCAGCTGATAAAGACGCGTATGTATGCAAGTATTCTAACATCCATAAACGTGATGATGAATCTATTGCCGACTATCTGGCTCGATTTCTCAGATTGGCTCGATTTGCATGAGTTACTGTGGGTACTGCATCCCACCATATTGATAAATTCAAGTGGTCATTACACTACAGTCACAAAGACAAGCTAATAAATTCAAAATTCGACATTGTTTCACAGGCTGCCGATAAACATCGACACAACACGTGAAGAACGTATAACTCGTCAACTTGACTCAAAGAAACGAGGTTCTGAAAGTTTGCAAAAGGGTTCTAGTAATCAGCGTTCGATGAAATCTAAATTAGCAGTGGAAGTCTAAAGGGCTCTAATAATTCCAAATCTCGAACTTTAGAATCGGTAGTCAATGAAAATCAATTTCTTACGGGCAATCGTGTCAAAAGTAATCAGTGCAACAACTGGCATCGACCCAGACCATGTTTAAAAATGACAGGAGCGTGTTACATTTATCATGATCAAGGCCACCTGGCCAGAGACTGTAAGAAGGGCCGGTTTGACAAACCAAAAGACAAGGGAAAACAACCTACTACCAGCGGGCGTGTGTTTGCGATATCCGGTGACAAGTCCACGACTGGTATGGTTTCGGGTATCCTCACTTCAGCTGACAAATCTGTATATGTATTGTTTGATACGGGACTTCACACTCCATTGCTTCTGAGCATCTGGAGTCATATCTTAATCCCTATGAGCAGTCAACTGACTTCCTTGTCAAGATTTCTGATAATCCAAAGATCTCTAAATCCTAGAGAGAGAAAGTAGAGAGAGAGAGTTCAAAGCGCAAAGATACAATCTATATTGATGTGGCATGAATTGTTACAAGACACAAGGACCAAAGGGACTTAAATACCCTGGTCAGATACAACACAGTGTACGACTCTAAACACTGTATAAGACCAAGCCTATAAATACAATGATTACTATAAAATCAGACTTAACAATCTCCCCCTTAGTAATCATTGGCGCTGTGGTCTTCAAAATCCATCTTCTAAATCAGCATGGACCATCTAAGCGAGTTTGCAAAGCTTTCTGACTTTTAAAAAAATTTCTTCTCAGCATCTTTCAGTTTGAGATATCTTTGTTGTCTTGACAAGGCTGGACCAGTTTTAGTATGCTTGGAAGAACAATTGGTTCATCATCTTGTGCTCTAGACGACACACCTCTTTTAAATGACCTTGAATGAACAATGGTGGTCAGAGCAGGAACAACAAAAGATGTAGTATAACTGAGAAAATAGAATCTTGAGCAGCAGAATCTTGATCAGCAGATAAACGTTTGAGCTCTTTGTCTCTTAATCATCTCCTTAACTTCTCCCCCTCATGACCTTGATGATCTGGATAACTTAGTCATGTAAATGTTAGAGACGAGACAACTTAAGATCTGCAAAATCAGAATAAAAGAGAAACATGAGAGGTTTGCGCGACACGCTGGTGGCGCAAAGGGAGGATTACGCTACACGTTGGTGGCGCAAAGGGAGGTTTGCGCTAGCCGAAGGTGGTGCAAAGTGAGGTTTGCGCGACCAACTGTTGGTGCAAATCTAACTTGAAGTCATAAAATTTTATCTTTTTAAGCTCTTTGACTCCCCTACACAAATGCACTAGATATGACAATTGAAGTTAGCATTCATATAGAAAATCAGATACTCCCCCTCAAAAACAAATATGATCTTTTTAGAAAAATCTCCTTTATTTACTCCCCCTTGAATAACGCACAAACCCATTTATAAAAATATGAGAACACAAAAATGTAAACATCAATGTAGAAAGAAAAATATACTGAATATGTATTATGAAACGACTAAATATATAAAAATTTAAACAGATACAAATAAAATTCTACTTAGTAAAATATCACAATAAAATCCATCAGATGAAATCAAATGTATGTGTTTGGATATAGAAACAAGTTTCATTGCATATCAAGTTAAGACATGTTCAGTTTCAAAAAATTTCATCAATCTATTCAGTGTGCTCACATGTGAACTTCGATTAGCTTCAAGAAAATGCAATTCTAAAAATATAATAGAGAACTTTGCAAAAAATCACACTAAGTCATCAAGATTCAGACTTTCACAAATTTATAGGTTTATTACAACTCAAACATATCCCCAAGTATCATGAGATGTGTGCTCATTGGCATCTTTTAGCATTGTGCTCTATGGAATCTTTACATGAGTGTGCTCTTTGGCATCTTTTAAGCTTGTGCACAATTGGCATCTTTTTAATCAAAAAGTTCTGTAAGTAAATAACATGTTGTAAACGTAACTTTCTATCTGACCCTATTGCAGGATTTGGGTCAGCCGCTCCCAGACCAGTTGGCCTTAGGGGACTTGGTGTCAAGCACCCCTTGGAACTTACTTTCCCAGATCAGAAAGGCTACATCGACACATCCTAAACCCATTCATACCAGTAGAACATGACTTTCGATCTGATTCTATTGAAGGATTTGGGTTCGATCACTCCCAGATCAAATGACCTTAGGGGACTAGATGACAAACATCCCACGGAACTTACTTTCCCAAACCAGAAAGGTCACAAGTATAAACTTTTAAACTTAGAGATTTCTGATTTATAAGAATTTAATAATCATCTCAAACACAAGGTTTTACATCGGAGTGCTTAGCCCATATTTTCATTACAATCCAAAATTCTGACTTTTTAACGACTTTTTAGGTTTTCTAAGCATTGTAAACTATAAACATTCCGAATCACACAACTTTACAGCAGAAACAAAAGCTACAAACATGTTGCTGACTTTTCGACTTTTGTTAGACTTGAAAGATGAACATATAACAACTTCAATATAAACAAAGAAACTTAAAAATTTATCCTAGACACACATTTTATTCAAAAGAAAGAAAAAAATGTAAAACTTTTTACTTTATAGAATAAAATTTGTGAAGGTTTAAACTTTTAAATTCAACATGCCGAGATTTAAAAATAGAAACATTTGATCGGCAAGTTTATATTCAGTTGAAACAAAATATAATTCAATAATATCATCTTTCACATAATTTATAAAGAATTTGTGTCTCATTTGAAAAAATTTGGGTTGAACAAATTCAGGAGTTGAAAAAAATAGCTCAGATTCTTTGAATAATGATTGAGAAAACTGGAATAACATTATTATCAGAGAAATATGCAGCGGAAATAAAGTAGATGCACTCACAGTTTCTCATTAGTCAGAAGCTAAATTCTTTGAAGAACGAGTCCTAGACTAACTTGTCTAGAAGTCAAAGTCCATTGAAGTACGGGTTCTGAGCTGAATTACTCAGAAGCCATAATGTTGACAATGAAGTCCGGGTCTTGAACTGATTTGTTCAAAAGCCTTCTTTCTCTTACTCCCCCTTGACATGAGGTGCCTGCAACTTTGAGTCAGATTGAGATTTTGGTACCCACTTGAATTTGGGCCCATGTTTGTTAGTTGCAGTTCTTATGGGGAAATATTTGAAAGATTTAACATTGAAAGCACGAGAAAAATTATCAGAATTATAAGCACAAGAATGAACAGAAGAATCAGAAGAAGAGAAAGCATAATCATCTGAACTCGAATCAGAAGAAGAATATGAGACATTTTTGGAAATTTGAATCATTTGCTTTATATAATAATTGGAAATTTTATTACACACAGCAAATAAATCACTTTTATAATGTTTGTCAACATATAAATCCTCATCAGTCGCAGAATCATCTGATGTCCGCTTCACCCTCCATTTCTGCTTTGAATGCACGCTCAAAGTCCTATCTGAAAGATTAGAATCAGAAGACTTAGAATTATTAGAAATGATTTTATCTTGTTTCTTTGACTTCTTTGACCTTCTTCTTTTACGCTTTGGTTTATAATACTGATCATTTAGCGTAAAAGAATCATCAAGAATTTGGGATTTAATATTTAAATCAGAAGAAATAATTTACCTAAGCAACCAATCTGATCAGACAATAAATCTGAACATACCTCGGAGTCAGAATTATTTTGAGAAAAGATATCAAATTTAGAAACATCCATTTTGTTTTCTTGACAATCAGAAGAAAGGCTAGAAATAGAATCTTGTTTTTGAGAAAATAATTTTTCTTCAAGACTAGACGTCATGAAAGAAAGAATAATATCAGATTCAATTTCTTTTAAAATATTTTGATCTTCCATCTTATCTTCAAGATCAATGATTTTGCCTTCTAAAATTAAAGGAGGGGTATATCTCTTTGAATCATAAATGATTGGAAATATATTTTCCTTATCAGATTTATTAGCAAAAATATCAACAAAATCATCAGACACTGAAGACTTAACGGAAGATATTTCATTTAAACCTTTTCTGCATCTCCTTGATTTTTCAGGAAAATATTTGGCATTTTCGCTTGTGTAAACAAAAGGAATTTCCTTTTTCTTGTTATTTGTCCTTTTCTCATTTTCGATTTCTAACACTTGCTTCTCATTCATCCAATCAATTTTAAATTGAGGGGCTTAATGAGCAAGATTTAGATAATCGTATTTATATAAAGTAGGGGATTTTTCAATCGCATTGTTTAAACAATGTGGATTTTCAAAACCAAGTCCCCATTTTTGTTTCAAAGTTTCATCACTTCTTGGTTTATTCATAAAAATTGTTTGCTCAGATTGGTTTCTTCGATATAACTTTTCTTCTAATTTATTTATTTTATCCGAAAGACTGTTTTTTAAATTGGTCATTTTAGTCAAAGATTCAAGATAAGTCTTATTTGAATTTTCCAAATCATCCAATTTCTTTTGAAAGATTTCTTTAGTATGAACCAAAATAGATTTTTCGTCTTTCAAAGAAATTTTCAGTTTGTCAATCAAATCTGACTTTTCTGAATTTAAGTTCTTTTCAGATAATATCTTTAAGTGAAGATCATGTAAAGCAGTAATTATAACATTCATCTGAGAAGAAATAAAAGAGTAATCAAAATCAGAAATTACCTCGTCTTCATCAGTATCAGAATCATCATCTGACTGATCATCTCCAACAAAGCACATCTGAGCGATCTCGACATTTGCAGCTTCATCATCAGAGTGATTCAGCCAAAACTCTTCTTCAGCAAGTAAAGCAGTTTCGTTCTCTCTCTTTTCAATAGTTCCAATTTCTTTCGATAATATGTTGAATCCCTGACTTTCTTCACTCGACACACCTTTGAGAAATGACCCGGCTTACCGCAGTTGTAACATGCAGCAGGTTTCTTTGCTACGGGCATTTGAGCATTCTTGGACCCAGAAGTGAAGCGAGAAGTGTTGGAACTCGAACGTGGTTGGAACTTTTTCTGATAATGCTGTGAGAGAAGGATCATAGATTTCTCGAGAGCCTCACCATCATCATCATTTGACCCGTCATAAGCATTATCAGACAATGCTTGATTAGCCAGATGGCTCGTTAGAAGTGCAACCGGGTCCACTGACTTTTTGTTCTTCTTTTCAAGCTTTGCTTTCTTCTCTAGCACCAAGCTCTCATCAGTCATCAGAATCTCATATAATTCCTAAATCTGCATAGTGGAGACCCGAACATCGTTCCTCAGTCTGTGACAATATTTATTCCATTCAGGTTGAAGAGCGTTAAGGAATTTCAGATTTGTTTCAAGCTCTGTCTTGTTCACATTTATCTTTCGCAGATCATTCAGCACTGTACATAATTTGTCGAAAACACTCTTTAGAGACTCACTTTCTTTGGCCTTGAACTCCTCAAAGTTGTTCATGAAGCGTGTATGTCTAAGTTTAGTCGCAACTGAAGATCCAAGCATGATCTTTTCTAACTGTTCCCACATCTGATTTGGATAATTTTTGTAATGATCAACACGGTTATAGACAGAGTTTGGCAAAGCTAGCATCAGATTAGCACTTAATTCTCGATCAGCTTTTATTCGTAAAACTTCGTCAGGTGTTGCAGGAATCTCGTTGTTAGACTTTATGAAAGTTCCTTCAGTTAGAGACTTCATCATGTTTGCTCCATTAGTTTGACGTTCAATGAAGTTGAGGAACCGATCTTGCCACTGAGTGAATTCGTTTTCATCTATCAGTACAGTAGGACGAGTGTATGTACCCAATGACATTATGAGGTCATTCTTGTAGAACTGAGCTTGAAAGGCTAACTTGGCAGAATCCATGGCAGAAATCCAGAAAAATTCTAAGTATTGACTGAGTTGGCGCAAACTTGAGGTTTGCGTGAGAAGCTAGTAACGCAAACTAAGATTCTCGCTAGTAGTATGAGACGCAAACGAGATTTGCGTGAGCAGACTGTGGCGCAAACTATTCTTTCCGTGATACAACAATGGCGCACACCTTAGTTTGCGTGAGAAGAGGTTGGCGAGAACCACTCTTTGCATGAGAGAATAGAAGCGAAAACTGAACTTTTCTCAAGCTGAATGAAACGCAAACTCGGATTTGCGTGAGCCGTGTAAGATGGTGCAAATGAACTTTGCGTGAAGAGAATGTGACGCAAAGTTTTACTTTGCGCGAATCGTTGGTGAAGAAAACTGCACTTTTTGCGATACTTGGAAGGCGCAAAGATAGCTTTGCGTGAACAGCTTGTGACGCAAAGGTTCTTTGCGTGATCAGACGGTAACGTAAACTGAGACCTTGTGAGATAAAGAGGTGGCGCAAAGCTTAAATTGCGTGAGTCTGAGATCTTATACTAGATGAAATCCTGAAATAAACTGAGACAAAATTAGGAAGATCACGCAAACCAAATGATGAACTTGCGCAAACCACGATGAACTAGCGCAAAGTTCAAATCTGGCGCAAACCGTTAGTATAACAAGAAAACTTCCAAAAATCGATTACAAAACTGAATTTGATGAAAATTTCTCACACAGACTTGATCGAAAACAATATTCTAACACTTTTCTACGAAACTTTTCGATTAAAAACCACAATTTCAAAGATTCAGATATGAACAGAACGTTAAAACTGTTTTTCCAGAAACTTCAAAAATCTCAAAATCGAACACCAAAAACTGAATTTCTTGAAAATTAATGTGAATCGAAGGTTTTCCTCTATTAAAAACGAATCCAACAAACCAATTTTCAACAAAATTCGATCAAAAACAAGTCCAAATTTGATAAAAAATTCAAAAACGAGATTTTCTTGAAAAAATTCAAGAAATCAATCAAATTTTCGAATTAAACTACAAATTCAGAGTCGAAACCCAATTCTCTCAAGATCTAGATTGGCTCTGATGCCAATTGATAATCCAAAGATCTCTAAATCTAGAGAGAGAAAGTAGAGAGAGAGAGTTCAAAGCGCAAAGATACAATCTGTATTGATGTGGCGTGAATTGTTACAAGACACAAGGACCAAAGGGATTTAAATACCCTGGTCAGATACAACACAGTGTACTACACTAAACACTGTATAAGACCAAGCGTATAAATACAATGATTACTATAAAATCAGACTTAACAATTTCAACCCCGATGGGTAATTATATAAGCATTTTCTCAAAACTTGAAAACTTCCCATTGATGATCGAGATCTGTATTCGAGAGGTAACTTTACTCCCTATGAAGTTATCGCACTTTGATTTAATTCTAGACATGGATTGGTTAGCTCGACACAAAGCTACTATTGATTGTGAGTCGAAGCAAGTTATATTCGGAGACGTCAGCCACCCCAAGCTCATTTTTCAGGGTGTACCTCCGAAATAGGGAACCCAAGTTATATCATCCTTTAAAGTTGAGCAATTCACGTGGCAAAGTTGCGAGGGATTTCTTGCATCTCTACAAGATCCAGATCATGTACCACTTTCCCTTGATTCTCTTCCTATTGTCAAAGAATTTCCAGATGTCTTTCCAGATGATTTACCGGGTATTCCACCGATAAGGGAGGTCGATTTCTCTATCGAATTAATCCCAGGGGCCACACCAATTTCTAAATATCCCTATCGTATGGCCCCTACTGAAATGAAAGAGTTGAAGGCTCAAATTGAAGAACTTCTAAACAAGGGTTTTATTCGTCCTAGTGTCTCCCCCTGGGGAGCCCATCGACTTTTTGGGATATTCCTTCCTACTTACGCTTTATCTTTTGGTTCTAAATTCTTAGTTATGCTAAGATTTTAAATTTGTATAGTGTAATGTAAATAATACTTAGAATGCTCTGTACTTTCCCAACCTCTTTCTGCGAATGAGGTTGTTTTGAGTTTATGTGTTTATATATGCGTGTAATGAAAATTGTCCTAGATCACTCGGGACGGGGGTCATTACAGTCGGGGTGTCAAGAACAAGAGTGGAGCAAGCACAAGTGGTGGTGGGCAAGGATCCAATGATCAAAACCCACGACAAGGTCAGTTTCTTAACTTTGGTTTTAATTCGAATTTGAATTATGTATCACTAAAATCCTAATCATTTTATGTGCAGGTTGATGATGTTGCTTGGTGGATTGACTCGGATGCCATGAGTCATGTGTGCAAGGATTGACGTCGGTTCACCTTCTTGGAACCAGTTAAAGACGGATCCGTGCTACACATGGGGAACGAGTCAAGTGCTCCCATTCTTGGACGCGACTTAGTTAGGCTAGAATTTAGTTCTGGCAAAATATTTGAACTTTTAGACGTTTTGTTATTACCACAAATTCGAAAGAATTTGGTTTCCGGTAGTGTCTTGAATAAGTTAGGATATAGGCAAGTAATTTGAGTCCGACAAGTTTGTCTTGTCAAAAGGTTGCTCTTTTGTAGGATTCGGCTATTTGATGAATGATATGTTTATGTTAAATTTAAATAAAAAGATTTTTGTTTCGAATTCTATTTTTGTTACAAATGAAAATCTTGTTGATTCTAGTTTATGGCATGCAAGGCTTGGTCATGTGATTTTTAAAAGAATGGTTGAAATGTCAAAAGACGATCTTATTCTGACCTTTGACATTAAAACCGAAAAATGTAAAACTTGCATGTTAAAAAAGATCACTAGGCAACCTTTTCCTAATGTGAAAAGGGATTCGTCAGTGTTTGATTTAATTCATAGTGATCTTTGTGATTTGCATTCAACTCCGTCTTTGGGTAACAAAAAGTATGTTGTTACTTTTATTGACGACGCTTCACATTTTTGCTATGTATTTTTTGTTACACTCAAAAGATGAAGCGTTGGACAAATTTAAAATTTATAAAACGGAGGTTGAATTGCAAATGAATTGTTTTGTAAAATGTTTAGGCACTGATCGTGGTGGGAGTATTACGACCCCATGTTTTTCCAATCCGTATAAATTATTCATGAGACTACGACGCCTTATACACCACAACAACATGGTGTGGCGGAACGGAAAAAAGAGTTCTCAAAGAAATGGTGAACTCTATGTTATCCTACTCGGGATTGAGTGATGGATTTTGGGTGAAGCCATGTTAACGGCTTGTTACATATTAAATCGAGTTCCTAATAAAAGGAACAAGATTACCCCATATGAACTTTGGTTCAAGAAAAGGCCTAACTTGAGTTATATTCGAGTTTGGGATTATCGGGCGGTTGTTCGACTACCCGAACCCAAAAGGAAAACTTTGGGTGAGAAAGGTATTGATTGCATCTTTGTTGGATATGCCGAGCATTCCAAGGCCTATAGGTTCTATGTTATTGAACCTAATGACTCCATAGCGATTTACACCATTATAGAATCAAAAGATGCATTATTTGATGAGACTAGATTCTCTTCAATACCTAGGCCGAAGGACATAGTTCCAAGTACTAGTGGAACTAGTGAGGTTGAAGAACAAGCAATTGTTCCAACCGAATCTCCGATGCTTGGAAGGAGCAAAAGAGGAAGAATTGAAAAATCCTTTGGTCCCGATTTCCAAGTATACTTGGTAGAGGGATCAAGAGATGAGATTGGGTCACTATTCTCTTACTGTTATAGTATTGAGGAGGATCGAAAATCATTTGATGAGGCTATGAGGTCTCAAGATGTTGCTTTCTAGAAAGAAGCAATAAATGATGAGATGGACTCCATCATGGGGAATAATACTTGGGTATTATCGGACTTGCCACCAGGTTGTAAACCTTTGGGATGCAAGTGGATCTTCAAAAGGAAGATGAAAAATGATGGATCAATCGACAAGTTCAAAGCTCGATTAGTAATCCAAGGCTTTAGGCACCGGGAATGCATCGATTATTTTGATACCTATCCCCCGGTTGCAAGGATCTCCACGATTAGATTGTTGATAGCCTTGGGAGCTATCCACAATTTAGTGATTCACCAAATGGATGTCAAAAATACATTCTTGAATGGTGACTTGGAGGAAGAAGTTTACATGAAATAACCGGAAGGTTTTGTTATGCCCGGGATGGAGCATAAGGTGTGTAAACTTGTAAAAACATTGTATGGGCTGAAACAAGTGTAACACCCTCAAATTTGGTAAGAGCAACTAATTAAAAATTTCAACATTACATCAAGTAAAAGATAAATCTCCAAAATAAAACTTTCTATTTAACCTCAACAGATATAAACTCCAGTCTTATACAAGGACTAGACCAAAGTCGGTGTTACTTAATCGCAACTATAAGTTGCTCTTCCCGAAAATAAGTGCGGAAGACTTCACTAAGATATCCACCTTTTGAGCACACGACTAGCACTCCTCTCAGCACAGTGTCACTAGAACTATTCCAAACCGGAACTTGTTGCACATGCCGACAAATAAAAAGGTTAGGCTAACGCCTAGTGAGTTCAAGAGTTTTCCAAATGAATAAAGATATCGTTGAAAAGAGGTACCAAAACGGGGGAAAAGTCCCCAACTACACCAACTGACTGACTCATATGCCTATGGATCCAATGCATTACATTCTAAAATGTTACACGACTCAAACGAATGAATTAACACATTCAAAATATGTAACTCTCAATTAAGATGCAACTAAGCACACCGTACGTCCAAGGCTCCTTAACGAGCTACCAAAACTGAACAAATGTTCCAAAGACTCAACCGAGTACAAATCAAGCCTCAAAGAGCTTAATAGACGCTTGGCTAAAACACGAGAACCAATATGGTTACATAAACCAAATTAAATCTTTCCCCAAAACTTTGTTTCCCAAATCACAATTGGCCTTCGGCCCAAACCAAAAGGTTTTCCGTTTCTAAAATGTTCCCTAAAGTCAGGAATGACCCAAAATCAAAGGACTCGCACATTCGTACTTTTCAAAACATTCCATTTCATGAATGATGCATAAAACCCGACAAACACTTAAAAGTGCATTTTTTAACCAAATACCTATTTATGCAATAAATCATCAAACCCATTCATTTATGACACATTTATCAAAATGACCAAAAATCCCAAATATGGGTGTTTTACAAGCTTAATAAGCTAAACACTTATAGAATCACAAGTTACCAAATAACTCAACAGTTGATAATTTCATGTAAAACACATAAATGCTTTAAAATAGACATTTTGGCATGTACAATGTTTTCACAAATCAACTTGAACTCACCTTGCTAGATTTAGGCTAAATCTAGGTTTTACCCCCAAAACTTGAATCACCATTGATGAAGGCTTGAATCACCAAGAAACCTACCTAGATCTTAGATCTAACACATCTACAAGATCACCTTCACCACACAGGTCATCAAAATCACACCCAAGTTGAAGGATAAAAGGGTAAAGGATGAAACCATCAAACCCTAGCTTAACATTGAGAGACATAAGGAACTTACCATCACAAAATACTCCCTGATCTTCTAATAGACTTCCAATATCATGCTATATCCTTGAAGATCTATCAAAAACAAAACCATGGCAACTTGAATCACCAAAAACGGAGTTGAGATGCAAAAGTTATGAAGAAATGAAGTTCTAGGGCTGAAAATCGGGTTATATGCTCGAACAGGGCTCCGCACGGGTTACCATGCGGCCTAAGTCTCCCCACAACTCGCCCGGATGACCGTAAGTCGCCCCGTGCACTGATCATCTGATTTTCTTCATTTTTCATGACCGATCACTGTTTTGGCCATAACTTCTTCATTTTAGCTTCGATTTTGCTCCGAAAAGAACTGTTGGACTCGTAATTGAATCCTTCATCGAACAAAACTATAAAATCTAGGAATCAAGTCCAAAATCCTATATATTATTTTTCCCTTAAAATTTCCGATTTCTGTATTAACTTGAAATGATACATTTCGAAAGCGGGGTGTTACAATCCTCCCAACCTTAAAACATATTTCGTCTTTGAAATCTGGCACCAACCAAGCACCCAATATCGCACATGACAAGATCGATTGATTTCCTATTCAAAAGAAATGCCTTCATGAAACCTTACCTCATATACGAACCCGAATTGAGGTTGTCGCCGCATTTCTCATAACGAGCCATCGCAAACTCAACCTCAACGTTCGATATAACTCACCCATGTCGGGATGAACGTTGAGTCTTTGCTTAATCACTTTCTTAACAGTAAATCTCGATTGCGTCCCAACCTTATGTTGCTTATAATGCCTCAAGAGTAACTTACGACCTTATTCAGTCCTTTCCACCGAGAATACCCCAAAGCAAACCTTTCCCTTAGATACCTCTAAATACGACGCATCAAGGTCTCCTCAATAATTGATTCGTACTTAAAGTCTACCTCGACATTCTCGCCAAATGTATCCAATAATCATTACCACCAAAGAGTTATCATACTCCGACGAAATTTCCTAACGACTAGTTTGGTCTGATTCAACACAACCTTAAATATGTTCCTTAAAGCTGACACAGACAAAATGTCTGCAAGGGCTCCCAAACTTCCATAGATCCCAGCATTGGCCTGATGTTTCCCCTAGAAATGTACCAAGACACTCTACATAGTGGCTTATCCTAAACTCTAAGGTTATACAACTCCCCCCATGTACTCAAGCATCGATTGCCAAATCAACGAAAGTCTTGACAATAATCGGAACACCAATGATTGATTCTTATTTATCAACATCTAATTTCCTTAAGGTTACCACTGGTCCTACAGACACACCAGATCTGATGGAAGTACACTGAAGCACACCAAGAACCATTTTCCTCAAAACCGAGCGTCGACACCTAACCTCGGAATGGACATTCTGCAAACGTGGGTATACTACCAAATATTTCGTTCCAGGGTTGTTGTGTCGAAAAAGTTGACGCCTACTCAAGGAAATAAAACCTCAAATCAAACAGCTTCACTAGCCAACCATAACCTCATCATTATTCACGAATACCTATCAAGATAGTACACCACCGACACATAGTATGACGTCGTACCATTGGCCCACCAATTCAAAACCAACCATACCCAAACAACCGCACACGGTTTTAACCCGAAGGTTTATCGAAGCATAAAGATCATCACTTAATTAACTAGGAGAGAGTATAAGTCTAACGCCTCAAATTCTTCTGCGTGAACTAGTTCATGAACTGAAGTCCAAAGATTCAAAACTAAGCATAAGTCAGGTCCTCTGACGCCTCAAACCCCGAGGACTCCTTTAGTCCTTAATCTCGACCTCTATCATAAGAGGGCTTACATCTACAGCTCTACTTAGGTCAAGGTTTTTCAAACTACTATGCCAATTTGAACTTTTATAAAACCTCTAAATGTAAAAGCTTTATAACGATCAATCATACGAATAAAATCTACTACCTTTTACTCGGTAGGTGGACAAGGTGGTCACCACTGACACAGGTATAAAATCATTTAGAAAACTATCTGATTATTGTTCAAGGTAATAATGGCGATGAACAAGGGTATACAACAAGTATTTAAAATGGACCACTATGGTCCGATCATGCATAAATTTACGCCATGGGTGGGAAATAGCTTTACGTACTAAAACAGTGTATAACAAGAAGGTTGTACAAGACTATATGAGTGGAAATTCATGAAATCAAATTCCAAAAATTTTCTCATTAGTCATGTAATGTTATGTGGTAACATTTCCCAACATGACTCCCATGTATCAGTTGATTCCCCAAAACTTAGTAAAAGACAAATGCGTGCAATTTGATCAAGCGTAAGAATAATTTAGTTTGATTCTAAACTTTAGGTCGTACTGATAAAATGCTTGTGATAACCAAAACAAAATTTTTCATGATATCAAACTCTCAAAGTTTTCTCTTTTTTAGCCACAACAAGGCACGGAATAATATCGCACAACAAAACTTGCATGAAACAGTTTATTTCACAAAACTAGTAAGGTAATATGTGCATGCACTTTGGTTAAAACATAAAATAATCTATGTTGGTTTCAAGTTCAAAGCCAAATAATAATATGCTCTCATCGTTCTAAAATGTTAGTTAAAACACTATGACGGTAGTTCCAAATAGACATGTATGTATACTATATGCAACCAAACCACTAACACAAAGCTCCAGGAAAACGATACCACTTGACGTCATTAAAGTCACCCCCATTAAATCCACAAATTCGCATGAATTAAAATCCTCAATAAAACTCAAACACCAAGATAATGGGAGATAACTTTTCGTCCAAAACCTTAAAATATGTGGAGGAGATCCAATGTTAAAGTCATAAGCCGCAGTTACTTATCCAGGACCCGAAACAACATCAAAATACATACATCGTAAAATCCGAAATAACGTTGGACAACAATGTGAATAAAGAAAATCTTCAGCAAAGTTTGCAACCTCATGCCATAAAACAATTTTGTGCATGCTCGAAATCATGGTTCAAAACCTTGTGTGTGCTAAAACATCGCTTCAATATTTGCGATTTAATCCACATGGCGATTTGGAAACATGAGAAATAATTGATGTAATTTACTTTAGAAATAGGTTATGTGCGTGCAGTTGATCGGCACTCAACATCTCGAAATCACGCTCCTTAACTTCTTAGTCACACTATCGTCATCTAGATGCTTAATCATCTCAAATCAATAATCGAATATTTCATCGGTTCACCTTATCATTTCTCCTCAAATAAAGTCAATTCCATAAGGCTAAGGTTCTACCACGACCATCAATTCCGACACAGAACGGTCCACTTAATGCAATCACCATGCTTATTGTCACTCCAAGTGACGAATGCTAAAATCACCAGTCTCTCCTAACTCGTAGGTTCACCATAACACTGGCCAGGTGTAATTATGAATGTTCTGTACATGATCATCCTTGCTACTCTGGTGTGCTTCCCGTTCCTAGAGACTCCATCAACCACAAAACATCCAATCTTAATGTGCCTATTGGTGAAACTTCACTTTCAATCTCTTAAATTAACGCTAGTTTGAGTCTAGGCATGCATCCCAAAATCAATACCTAATTCTCTCAAACTTAAGCTATGATACCAACTTGTAACACCCTCAAATTTGGTATGAGTAACTAATTAAAATGTTCAACATTACATCAAGTAAAAGGTAACTCTCCAAAATAAAACTTTCTATTTAACCTCAACAAATATAAACTCTAGTCTTATACAAGGAATAGACCAAAGTCGGTGTTACTTAATCCCAAATATAAGCTACTCTTCCCGAAAATAAGTGTGGAATACTTCACTAAGATATCCACCTCTTGAGCACACGACTAGCACTCCTCTCAGCACAGTGTCACTAGAGCTATTCCCAACCGGAACCTGTTGCACATGCCGACAAATAAAAAGGTTAGGCTAAAGCCTAGGGAGTTCAAGAGTTTTTCACATGAATAAAGATATCGTTGAAAATAGGTAATGAAATTTAGATCATAATCTTTCAAAATGATATGCTTTGAATATGAAAACGACTCGTTTTCGAATAATATGCATTTTGGGCAAAGAAACACCAATATAAACGTTTTCAAATCCAAATTACTTCGGGGACATGGTCCCAACATATAACGTTCTTTCTTAAATTAATTTCAACCCAAACTCACTCAAAACGTGAATAGAAATCGAACTCTCCATTTATGAAAATGCGGTTAAAACATTATATCCCGAAAAACCCAAAAAGTTAGTGAGGCATAATACTCAACCCATAAATCATGGATAAGATCCATTTATACAAAATGTCACCGAAACTTGGATAATAAAACTCGATACCCAAAAATAACACCTTTCGGTGATGGGGGATACCCGAATTCCATCGAAAGTGGAGGGCACACAAAGTTAAGCCATGTATCAATGTTCTCGAGCTACACATAGAGCCATGGATCCCCGTATACGGCTCCCAAACGAGCTACCACCGCAAGATACCCAAATGACCCTAGTGTCTACTCGGCCTCTAAATGAGTGTCACCACAAAAGCCATAAGTCTCCGTATACGGCTCTCCAAGAGCACTACCGTAAGACTTAGCTTTGTATACGGCTCTCCAAGAGCACCACCACAAGCTTACATAACAACATGACTTGGGGAACACTCACTAGACTTCTAACACGGACACTAAATTCCACGATGAGTAACCAGACTGGATTACAAACGGGCATCGAGTTCAACTACCCACGATATATACCTCGAGCCCATCAATAAAGGTTACGTGGTTATCGAGTTCAACCACCCACGATATATACCTCGGGCCCATCAATAAAGGCTAGCCATAAACAATATCCAGTCCCAAAATGGGGGTAAAGACCCCAACTAAACCAACTGACTGACTCATATGCCTATGTATCCAATGCATTACAGTCTAAAACGTTACACGACTCAAACGAATGAACCAACGCATTCAAAACATGTAAGTCTCAAGTAAGATGCAGCTAAGTACACCGTACGTCCAAGGCTCCTTAACGAGCTACCAAAACTGAACAAATGTTCCAATAACTCAACCGAGTACAAATCAAGCCCCAAAGGGCTTAATAGACGCTTGGCTAAAACACGAGAGTCAATATGGTTACATAAACCAAATTAAATCTTTCCACAAAACTTTGTTTCTCAAATCACAATTGGACTTCGTTCCAAACCAAAAGGTTTTCCATTTCTAAAATGTTCCCCAAAGTCGGGAATGACCAAAAATCAAAGGACTCGCACATTCGTACTTTTCAAAACATCCCATTTCATGAATGATGCCTAAAACCCGACAAACACTTAAAAGTGTATTTTTTTTGACCAAATACCTATTTATGCAATAAATCATCAAACCTATTCATTTATGACACATTTATCGAAATGCCCAAAAATCCCAAATATGGGTGTTTTACAAGCTTAATATGCTAAACACCTCAAAAATCAAAAGTTATCAAATAACTCAACAGTTGATAATTTCATGTAAAACACATAAATGCTTTAAAATAGACATTTTTGCATGTACAATGTTTTCACAAATCAACTTGAACTCACCTTGCTAGATTTAGGCTAAATCTAGGTTATAACCCTAAAACTTGAATCACCATTGATGAAGGCTTGAATCACCAAGAAACCTCCATAGATCTTAGATCCAAAACATCTACAAGATCACCTTCACCACACAAGTCATCAAAATCACACCCAAGTTGAAGGATAAAAGGGTAAATGATGAAACCATCAAACCCTAGCTTAACATTGAGAGAGATAAGGAACTTACCATCACAAAATACTCCCTGATCTTACAATAGACTTCCAATCTCATGATATATCCTTGAAGATCTCTCAAAAAAGAAACCATGGCAACTTGAATCATGAAAAACGGAGTTGAGATGCAAAAGTTATGAAAAATGAAGTTCTAGGGCTGAAAATTGGGTTTTATGCTCGAACAGGGCTCCGCACGGGTTACCACGCGGTCTAAGTCACCCCACAACTCGCCCGGATGTCCCTAAGTCTCCCGGATGACCCTAAGGCGCCCGGATGACCCTAAGTCTCCCCATAAGTCGCCCCGTGCACTGTTCGTCCGATTTTCTTCATTTTTCATGCCCGACCACTGTTTTGGCGATAACTTCTTCGTTTTAGCTCCGATTTTGCTGCAGAAAAAACCATTGGACTCGTAATTGAATCCTTCATCCAACAAAACTATAAAATCTAGGATTCAAGTCCAAAATCCTCTATCTTATTTTTCCTTTAAAATTACCGATTTCTGTATTAACTTGAAATGATACATTTCGAAAATCGGGGTGTTATAACAAGCACCCAAATAATGGCATCAAAATTTTGATGAGGTTATCTTATCCAATAGTTGTATGTTAAATCAAGCTGACAAGTGTGTATATAGCAAATTTAACACATCCGGTAACGGAGTAATCATTTGCTTATACGTTGATGACATGTTGATCTTTGGCACCGACCAAAATCAAGTTGATAAAACTAAAGAATTTTTTTATCAAGTTTCTCCATGAAAGATATGGGAGAGGCGGAGGTGATCCTTGGAATAAGGATCAAGCGTGAGAACAAAGGGATTGCAATTATGCAATCTCATTACATTGAGAAAGTATTAAAGAAAATTAATTTCTTTTATTGTTCTCCGGTG
The DNA here is from genome assembly GCA_954870635.1 of Arctium minus. Taxonomy (NCBI): domain Eukaryota; kingdom Viridiplantae; phylum Streptophyta; class Magnoliopsida; order Asterales; family Asteraceae; genus Arctium; species Arctium minus. Next base: position 81,704,077 of record OX941090.1, on the reverse strand, counting down.
AGTACTCCATTTGATCCGAGTGGCTTAGGAATTTAGTCCATGAAATTCCGTTATGGCCAAAACCAATGTCACCCATTTCTATCCATTGTGATAGTGCGACTACTTTGGCTAAAGCTTATAGTCAAGTATATAATGGCAAGTCTAGACACTTAGGTGTTAGACATAGCATGATTCGTGAGCTAATCACGAATGGGGTGATTTCGGTTGAATTTGTTCAGTCACAACAAAATCTAGAGGATAACTTGACGGAGGGGTTTGCTAGGGACTTCGTTCACAAGTCAATGATAGAGATGGGATTAAAGTCCATCTAAATCTCTAACGATGAGATACCCAATTCCCTTCTAATACAACGTTAGAAGTTGAATTCAATGGGAAAACTCAATCTAAGGGATTGGAGCACAAGATAATCATCCCAAGGTATGTGCTCGGTACTGCAAGTGAAGGAGGTAATAGTTCTTTTGTAAAAATGCATGTGTAGGTGCATGATGAAATGAACTACCTATATGAGTGTGAAGTGTGGTTGCTTTAAGAAGCTTGGACTTGGCTTTGATGCACTCACGAATGGATAAGGACACATGGCCTGTATAGTGTCAAGTTTAAACTTTAGAGAATTATTTAAATTCATGTGTATGTTATTTTCTGGTACTCAAATGGGTTGAAGGGTTCAATCCATAGGACACCCGTATTCTCGAGTATTTGAAATGTGTAATGTACTAAGATGAAAATTCAATCTTCTAGATATTTTCATTTATGCATGAGTTTGTTTTCCTATATTAACTTTTGTTTGTGAATCAAGGATTGCACTAAAATGGGGGAGGATTGTTGGTGATTTTAGTGAAATCATCGGTTCATTTTGTGTAATTGGATTCACAAGATAATAATGGGGTTGGTAGCTAAGATATAACACGAGTTAGGAGGTGTGGAGTGCACACTCTGTAAGCTAACTATGACCCCGGATCGTTGGATGGTCATGTTTGGCGGATTGACTAGTTTTGAAACTGGTATCCCTTTTCCACGACGCGGGTGGGTTGTGTCGCGGGTTAACCCGCGCGGCTACCCGCGCCGTGCACTTGAATGAGGGGACGGTGACCCGGGCGGGTTGTGCCATGAGGTAACTCATGCGGCTACCCGCGCCATGCACAGGATGTGGGGACGAAACAGTGACCCATGCGGTTGTGTAGTGAGTTAACCCATGCGGCTACCCGTGCGGTGCACTGTGAAATTGTTTTGTAACCGCTCAATTTGATATCAATTTGTAACTGCCACCATTATGTCCAACAATCAATACCATTCAATGAGGTATTATTATCATTATTAATATAGGGTCGGTTACGATTCTCAAGGTGTTTAAATATGAACGATTTCTGCCTAAATCGATACTGAGAATTGAGATTATCCTCGAGTGAATTTCATGATACCCGGGCAGAATAGGGTCGAAATATCACTTAAGGAAAGCGAGCTTCTCACGCGATCTCAGATTCTTATTCGAGTTCTGATCACTCTCTTCTTCTCCCTCAATATTCTACACCCTCCCCAACAAGCGGTAGCTTGAGTAACTCTAGTAGTAATATATCTCTACTATATTATAAAAATTCTAATATAGTTATTCCGTTTTTTTACAAACCTTTGAAAGCCAAAATTTTCTCCTCCACGTTCCACTTCCTAATTCAATTAAATGTTACGTTTATCACCCTTACAATTAGTTATTTAACTTACTCTATATCCCTTGTTTTTTCATTTGTCATTTTATAGCCTTATCATGTTAACACCATTAACCGTATACGAAAAAATACAATTAAAAATACGTTTTTTTACAAATTATACCATTATAATCGTCTTGTCAAATACTTCAAAACGAGCTCAATATTGAATATTTTTTTTATTTAACCGTACTATTAAATATCATGAATATCTACAAATTAGATTGTTTTATATCCTCACACTTTTTTTTTCACCTTTAGCAATTAGCATATTAAAAATACCTAAATCAACTAAAATATCTCTACTATATTATTAAAATTCTAATAGGTTTAATTAGTTTTTTGGAAAGTTTTGAAAGCCAAAATTTTAGCTACACTTTCTTCATTCAAAGTTACATTTAGCACCCTTATAATTAGTTATTTAATTTACTTTATATCCCTTGTTTTTTCGTTTTTCATTTAACACCCTTATCATTTAACACAAATAATCGTATATGAACAAAAATGCAATGAAAATATATGTTTCTTTTTTTATAAGTTATACCATTATAATCGTATCGTCAATACCTTCAAAATGAGCCCAATATTGAATATTTTTTTAATTTAACCGTACCATTAAATATCATAAATATCTACGAATTAATTTGTTTCTATCCATTCACTTTATTTTTTTTCATCTTTAGCATATTAAAAACACATAATCATAGACCAACTAAAATATTTAAAAAATGCGTAAACAAACTTGTAGACACAAGCAATGCTTCCAAAATTGGTGTAAATAATTACTTAAACATGGTTGTGGTTAATGTACATGTGCTTGATTCAGTGAAATTCTAAACTGAAAATTATATTCAATGCTACTCATGGTTAAACTGAATTATGATATTCATGTTTGTAGTTGACATCCTCAAGGCCACAACAGTTGACAAACACCTGACAGATATGGAAGGAATGGAAGCCATAATGGAACGATTACTTGCATTAATAGATGATACCTACAAATATGTTGATGATATTGTGGTGAGACCAATTTCGTACTAATTATATCGTTAAAAGTTCTTTACAAATGTCTATTTTTAAAATCCATTTTCAATTATTGTAGGGATGTCGTGTTGCACCATATTACAACGTTGGAAGATTTATATCATAGATCGTGTCCTCCATTCCAAAGTTATCCCTGTCGGCTTTTGACAAGCTTGTGAATGACATTCTACAGGCAAAAAAACACCTTCTCCACCCCAAAATAGGTTCATCTTATAATATTTCTTTATCCCAAAAAAAGTCATTCAAATTCTTTGATATTCCTAAATTTGTCTTCATTCATTGAACATTGTTAGGATCCATGATATTACATGTTTTGCAAACTGGGTTTCTTCAAAGAAACAGCTTCCCTACCTCAAAGGGTAGAGGCAAGGTCTGCCTACATCATCGTACCTCCATACCCAGTCTCTGTATGGATGATATACTAAGCTCATTTTGTTTTCTTTCTTTAGTAGTAATTGTTCGAATGGAAAAAACACTATATGTATGTGGTTTAGCTATTTGGTACCATCGTAGGTTGTCACTAGGATTTTTTATGCTTGGTGAATTTTGTGGTAGTACCGAGATGAAGACTGACAACATGTTTATAAGCCAAATTCAGATAGAGTAACCATAACTGTTGGTTATAATTATTTTTTTTGATCTTGCAAAGTCAGGATCTGAATGATGCTCCATACTCGACATGGAGAACAAGTCATTTTGTTGATGATATCTAAAGATTTAAAATCATCTAGGTGGTTGATTTCATATATTGGAAAAGTTTAAATTATTTAGATTCATATTCTTTGGATGTAATGACATTTAGTGTTGATGTTGTCTTGTTTCTTATATGTGATAGGACCAATTGTTGTTATTATACTTGTCAAGCATTACAAGGAAAGACAATTCAGCTTAGCAGAAAAATTTAAAACTGTTGCCCATGTCTGTAACCATCTTGGTTCTTTTCCACCAAACTGTGATTTTCTCAATTGTTGTCGACAGAGCTGAAAGATTTTGTGGTTTCATTAGGGAATGACCTGTAAGATGGTTTTGTGTAACAACCTCAAATCTGGAAAGAGCAACTAAATTAAAACTTTCAATAATGCCTCAAAAATAGATAAGATCACTTACAACAAGTTTATACTTGAAATATTAAACTAGGTCTAACCATCAACGAAGGTAAATAAATTCTTCTATAAAGACTAGTTAGAGGTCGGGTGTTACTAAAACCCAAATAAAAGTTGCTATTCCCAAGACAAGGTGAAAAGTTTCACCAAACTACTCACTCTCGATCACACGTCTAGCACCGCTCTCTCTCTCTCTCTCTCCAAGCTGTCACTAGAACCAATCCCTAAATGAACCTGTTGCACATGCTGACAAATAAAAAGGTTAGGCTAACGCCTAGTGAGTTCAAGAGTTTTACATTAGTAAATATCTTTAAAAATGATGAACTTCGCTTAAAGTCATGACCTTTCAATTGATGTACTTTAAAACGTAGAAACTAACTCTTATCCATTGTTATGCACTTTCAAAGATGGACACCTCATTTCAAACATGATATATAAATTGATGTAACGTAAACTAACTCAAAACATGAATATGAAATGACTTCCATTTAATAAACGTAGATATAACGTTATACCCCAAAACACCCAAATACGGGTGGGGCAAAATACTCAATTCATGAATCATTATCAAAACCACATATACCGCACGTCCGACAACATAGACACTAGGTCCAATACTCATGCGATCGTAAACGAATGAAATCTAACTACTAAAACAAGGGGTTGACATAATTCATTCAAACCTTAATATACGAGGAGGGAGATCTAATATTAAGTCCCTCATTCACTGTCGACCATAAAGAACCAATGACAATAAAATAAGACATCCTTATATTTAAAATACTGATAGCCGAAAACGGGGGAGACCCGCATCCGTTGAGAGTGGCGGAAACATAAAAGTATGCCACCCATGCAACGTTAATTGCATGACACCTCCCGACCTCATAGCCCGATGTCCATACGACTCCTTTAACAAGCGTCACCCCAAGTCAGTTGACCTTGATGGATCATTCCGAGGAACTCCATCCCGAAGGCCCGACACACTTAAAAACTACCTCCCAAGCATTACTTCAAGCGGCAGAGGTCCTAGCGCCTATTTCCTCGGTAGCACTAACAGACTCAACCCTCCTAGAGATCGCTTGTAAAGTTTCCGGTCATAAAACATGGGTGCCGAAGTTTAACCCCGCAACACCCAATTGACCATCCCAAAACAGACTGACTTACGTGCCTATGGATCCAATGCAACACAGTCTAAACTTACCGGACTAAACATGAATGACTAAAGCACTCGAGACCGTAACCAGCCTTAATACGCAACACAGCGCATTAGTACGTACGTCATAGCTAGACTCTACATTGAGCCATATAAAACCGGACAAGTGTCCTCAAGGCTCCTTTAAAACGACATTGAGTCAAAATACTCAAAACATCTTTTTGACCAATGATTAATGTTTTTCAAATAATAAACGTACTCGACCCATACCGTGAAATCATACGCTCAAAAATACTTGAATGGACTCCAACACAGTTTAAGTGGGGCAAAAGGTTTTCCAAATAAGTTTATACTCCTTATCCTTTCAAAACGTCCCATAACACAAAATTAAACCTTTTACCCAAACAAACACTAAAAATTTCTTTTAACCAAATAATCTCACTTATGCAACAAATTACCAAACACGCCCATTTATAACTCATTTATCAAAATGCCCAAAAATCCCCAATATGGGTGTTTTACAAGGTTTATGAAACTAAACTTCTCAAATAACCAAAACTCATCAAGTAACCCCACGAATGATAATTTCATGTTAAACACATAAATACTTTAAATTAGACATTTTGGTACGTACAACGTTTTCACAAATCAACTTGAACTCACCTTGCTAGATTTAGGATAAATCTAGATTTTACCCCGCTTAGGCTCCTTTGAAGCAACTTGAATCTTCAAAGTCAAAATTTCCATAACCTAGATACATAAATTTTCCACCATAAATATACATCCAAAACCATATAGAATCGATCCCTAAACACTTTACATCAAAACTTCCATTTTGAGCAAAACCCTAGTTTTGACCCAATTCTTCCAAGAATCTCACAAACCGACATTAGAGAAATGAAACACTAGAAAACCATAAATGGAGCATTTATAAATTATTTTAAAGTTTAGAAATGGAAGGGGTACACTTACCACTTAGGTTTGACGAAAACCTAGAAAACCCAAAAATATCTAGGTTTGGAGATGAAAACCTTATCTTCCAACAAAAGATGAAATCACGAGCATGAGGTAGGGAAGGAACACTCTAAAATTCATGGAAAAGCCTCCAAAATCGATTAGGGTTTATGTGGGGAGAAAGGAAAATGTTTTGGGAGAGAAATATAATAGGGTAGAAATGGGAAATGAAAAGATTGGCTGAATGATCACATATTTAAGGTTCTGGTACCCGTGGGCGACATTGACCATGCGACTATGACCATGTCAATGTCACAGGGCATAGTCGCTTGGGCTGTACCATAGGTACTCTCCTACCTGCGACATTGTAAGGCGACAGTGACACTGTCATAGTTGTTTGGCATAGTCGTCGGGCTTGTACCGAGCCCAAAACTCGACTCTTTCAACTTCAAGGCCCTCGATACTCTTAGGAACTTTAACCAATGCCTTTCCGAACAAAACCCCACTGTTCACAAGTCACAAAAATTTCCGGGTGACATTCACTTACCGAAAATGGTCACCCGGAAATTACGAGTGTTACAATCCTCCCAACCTTAAAGGAGATTTCGTCCTCGAAATCTAAATCTTTCTGAAGCATTGGCTGCGGGGTAGATTGCCTCTACTCCACTGGCCAGGACTACCACCATAATCTTATGTTGATCCTCACGATAAAAGTCCCCTTGAGACATCACACTAATGTCCGAACGAACAACCATCTTACTAATGTAGCTTTTGACCGTGCTACTGTAGTTGTCTCCCAACCTTGGGTGACACATACTACCTCACGTGTAGCTTGATCTCTACATCTCACCGGCCAATTCACCTCAAATCGACATGATTCTGAACCCAACGTCAAAGATCGACACCAAGCTCCCATGAATCCTCAGATTCCTACTGATCCATTCTTAATATTGATAAAGATGTCCTTCCAAGGCGCACCAATGCATCCTTCGGTAACCGGTTAACACAAATCCGGCTATCACTCAGCTCCGTTGCAACCCCGATCTCAAAACATCCCCTTAGTAAGACCTTTATCACAACGGAAAACTTATACACATCGATGCTTAATCAACAACATCTAACCTTCTACTAAGTTCCACCTTAGAGAGGTCAACATTTCCAAGACCCAACAGGGTACTACCAAACATTCTCAGATTTATGGACTTCAAGAAAGCAAGTCGATGCCTAAAACCAAACGGTAATAACGAAAACGTAGGCATCCCGTCTGATATTTCATTCTGGAGGTATTTCCGCTTTAAGGTTGTAATATTCAAGTCCGAAAATTTTTATTAATTTTGGAAGTTGAGTGAAAAGTTAAGCGAGACCCAAAGTTCAGGAGGGTTATTTGAAACTTTGGTTATATATAACCATAACCCTAAGAAGATTGATTTCATAACTCAAAGTCTGATTTTTAGAACCGACTGAAGGAGAAAGAACAGAAGCGAAGGCAGGGAAAGGTTTTCAAAGGATTGATCATTTTTTGTCAAATAGAGGTATGATTTTAGCTTAATACTTCTATTTGCATGTTATAGTCGGTAAATAGTCTTGTTATTCAAGCTTTTAACCGTATATATGATCGATTTAAAAGATCTAAAATTTTCTGGGTATGAGTCGCCGACTCTATATGAAGGTCGACCGGATCTGGTATGGACCGGTGTGGACCAACCGGTATGGACCGGTATAGGCTGACCGGTGTTGAGTGACCGGTATGTTGCTCGTCGACCAGTATGTTGGGCTACCGGTCCGTCGTCGACCGGTATAATGTCGACCGGTCTCAACCGAGTGTATCGACAGGGAAGGTTTCGACCGGAGGAGTAGTCTCGACCGGGGTAGTAGCAGTATATTGTATTTGATTTGTTTAGAGAAGGAAAGAATGTTAGTCATGAGTTAGCTTATCATTGTATTTCGATACCATCGTAGGTGGTGTTAATCGTTAGAAGATAGAGTTTAAGCAAGAAGAATCTGAGGTGAGTCATTCAAACTGAATCTTTTACGATTTTGACAGTTATTTGATAAATGTGAGTTTTATAAACTGCACGTTTATAGTATTGAAAGTTATGAAGATTTATTGAAAAAAGTTGATTTAATTATGTTGGCATGTTTATGATAAGTTTATATAAACTTGTTTTATATATAGTGAAGACTAAGTGTATGCATACATTTGAGTCAGAAGTCTGACCTAAGTCGGGAAGTGTGACCCGCCTGCTCGTACCGGAGAGTGTGGACCGTTTATGCCATTAGGGTGTGTCCCTAAAATAAAGCAGTATGAGACAGACATACCGTCTTTGACGGCAGTGTTGGTCAGTAGCTTAAGTTACGCTTGCGAAGCGTAAAGAGTGTTCAGTGAGGCCAGTAGATTGAGTTACGCTTGCGAAGCGTAAAGTATTATTAATGTTTGATTAATAGAACGAGTTATGTTAGTGAGTTATAAAGCTTTGTTTAAATGTTTTAAATAATATTTGAACTGTTGCAGTAGTGCTTGGAGGGGACTCACTTGACCATCGGTCTAACCCTCGCTCTTTCAAAATTATAATCCTGTTTCAGGTTATCGCAAGATAGCAGGTACAGATAAGGGTAAAGAGAAGATATGAGCTATATCCAGGAGCTAGAAGACTCCTTGTAATAGTTCCTTTTGACTCAGTTGTGTAATAGGTGATAGTTGTAAACCTTATACTCTGAAATGTAAGCCTGGGGCTGTTTTTAGACAGAAATGTTATTTTGATGTAATTATAATGGACAGGTTGTTACAATTGGTATCAGAGCATTAGTTTAAGGGATCTAGGTGACCAGCTGGGCCTAAACTTAAACTGAGATAGTAGAAACACAACTGAGAAGTAGGAAGACCGTAGGAAGATAACATTAGGGTAGTAAGGACTAACATGTAAGGTAAATTTGGAATTTCATCTGGCCAGTGTAATTGTGAATTTACAAGTACATGCTTGTGCTTAAACTGCCGTAATGTGTAGCATGTTAGATTGAATATCTGATGTTTCTTCTTATCAGAATTATGTCTGAGCGAGTGACAAGGAGTAGGTCTATGCCGAATCCTGAAATTGATCCAGTTAATGAAGTTGTTGCCGAAGAGCGAACGACTGCTATCAACCCGACTGCTAATCAAGGAAAGAGTCGCGGTCAACCTAGAGGTAAGACGGTTCAGAAGTTGACTACTCAGGCAAGGGTTTCCACTGTGGGAACTCGAGGCGGGAAGACGACTAGTGGTATTCGTCGAGCTAAAAGTGTTGAAGTAAGATCCGAACAAGAAACTTCTCATCAGGAAAGCTCAGCTTCTGTGAGGGGTCGAAAGCAGACCGGAAACCGTGGTGGAGGTCGAACTCAGGGTTTTGTTACCCAAGAAACCTTCGCAACAGAAATGGGAAAGTTACAAGAAACGTTGAACGCTTTATTGGCTCAGCATACTAATGAGGTTTCGTCAAGTAAGGAAAAGAGTGAAGAAAGAGTAGTGACTGAGGTATCAGACTCACCCATAACTATAGTGGGTAGTCACCCTCAGTCAAACCCCATTGTGACCACTAAAGCGGTAGTTGGGAGAGGATGTAGTTTTAAGGAATTTGCTGCTTGCAAGCCTCCTACCTATAAAGGGGAATGTGATCCAGTGATAGCACTAAGATGGGTAAAGGGAATGGAGTTAGCATTTGATACTAGTAAATGTGCTGAGGAAGATAAAGTAGTTTTTGCATTGTCAATGTTGAAAGATGAAGCGGTAATGTGGTGGGATGTTGAAGCTGGAGGATAAAGTTCGACGGTAGCTAAAGAAATGTCTTGGGGGTGAGTTTGTCAAAAGATTTAAACCACAGTTTTGCCCTCTGGAGGCAGTTAAAAAGTTGGAAGAACAGTTTCTGAGTTTGGAGCAAAAGGGGATGTCAGTTCGAGAATATACTACAAAGTTTATAGAGAAGTCTCGATTTGCAGAAATTTGCGTGCCTAATGAAGGAAGGCAAGTAGAACGTTTCTTCTTTGGGTTGAAAAGCGATATTCGAGAATTTTTCTCGAACAGAGAACCAACTTCATTCCAGGCGGCAGTAAACGCAGCTGAGATGAGAGAGAAGGAAAAGAATCGTCAAGCTACTAAAAGAAGTGGAGACAAAAGAAAATGGGACGGAACTGTCCGTGACTCTAAAACGTTTAAATCTGCCAGATCTGATCAACGGTTTGTTAATAAGTTTGAAAGTAAGCTATGTAGAAAGTGTAACCGAAGACATAAAGGAGAATGTAAGATTGATCAAGAGGACTGTTATAAATGTGGAAAGATTGGGCATATAGCTCGGGATTGCCAGGGTTCAAGGTCTTGTTATCAGTGTGGATCTCCTGATCATATCAGGACTAATTGTCCACAATTGAAAAAGGGATCGGTCGGAGGGTATGTAGATAAGGGAGGTGAGAAAAAGGTGGAGCCAGCTAAGGCGAGGGCTAGAGTTTTTAATATGACTGCAGAAGAAGCGGCAGAGATACCGGATGTGGTGACAGGTACTTTCTCTATAGTACTTTCTCCAAATTTCGCGCATAATTTGCACGTGAAACCCAAGAAGCTTAGGCATGAATTGGAAGTAGAAGTGACCGATAATAGTCAAATCTTAGTGGAGGAGGTGTATGATGGGTGTAGTATTGTCATCAATGGGCAGTCATTTCCACTTCGACTGTACCCGATGGGTATGGGAGAATTTGATGTTATTGTGGGAATGGACTGGTTGGCGTCTAATGATGCTCATATTGTATGCAATAAGAAATTAATTCGAATAGCACAGTCAGGTAAAGAAGAGATAGTAGTGTTTGGAGATCGGAGGGATAGAAAGTTGTGCTTGATTTCAATGATTAAGGCTAAACGGTGTCTAGTAAAAGGGTGTGTGGGGTTCTTAGCTTATGTAATAGATGCTAAGAAGGAGAAAAGGGGATTAGAGTCAGTTCCGGTGGTAAGTGAATATTCTGAAGTATTTCCGGAAGATTTAACCACTCTGCCTCCTGATCGGCAAGTGGAATTTCGTACTGATTTAGTACCCGGAGCGGCACCAATTGTAAGAGCACCGTATAGACTGGCACCGGTAGAAATGAAAGAGATGATGACCCAATTGCAGGAGTTACTCGACAAGGGGTTTATTCGTCCTAGTACCTCACCATGGGGAGCGCCAGTGTTGTTTGTTAAGAAGAAAGATGGGTCTATGAGAATGTGCATAGACTATCGGGAGCTCAATAAGGTGACTGTCAAAAATAAGTATCCGCTTCCTAGAATTGATGATCTTTTTGATCAACTTCAAGGAGCGAGCTACTTTTCGAAAATAGATTTACGATCTGGGTATCACCAATTGAAGGTAAGGGAGGAGGATGTGTTAGAGCATAAATATGTTGGATACAAGATCAAGAAGACTGAAGGTCAAAGTTCAAGAAAGTCAAAGCTGAAAGAAAGCCAACTCTCATCAAAGTCAAAGTCTTGTAATAAAAGTCAAAGTTGTTGTATTTTGTATTAGTATTGTTTCCTTGTTTTAATTGTTGGTATAAATAGTTTCCTTTCCTTTGTAATTTGCAGTCAACAGAAGAAAAGTGTATTATTCAGTTGTATTTTAGAGAGAGAAATCTGTAGAGAGAGAGAGTTCTAGAGAGAGAAAGTTTGTAATCTTGAATTTGAAAGTGAAATCAAACAGGTAATTGATTCTTGTTTTGTGTTTTGTTTGTTTAATTGTGATTAGAAACTAGATTCAGGGACACACAATTGGTATCAATGCAGATCCAAATCGAAAATCAAAAAAAAATCAGAATGTTCGTATCTGTGTTCTTCGATGTCCATGTTGATTTTGAGTTTTAGAGTGTTTTTGGAGTTGTAAATGATTAGGTTTTGTTAGAAAAGTGTTATCGATCGAGTCTGTATAAGTTTTAGATCAATTTCCACTATAATCGATCGTTATTTTTTATTTTAGTTGAGTTCGAAGTTCACGAGTCCTGTGCACTGTAATTGAGTCGATTTATATATTTTTGTGTATTTGATCGAAATTAGTTGTTAAGATTGTGTTCTAGATGGTTAAACGGTCAAATTGTCGAAGTTTTGAGTTAGATTTCGAGGTCTAGATGTCTCTTTGGTGAAAATTTGTTTGTTTCAGAGGTTTGCGTTTCATTCATTAAGGTTTGCGTTTCATTCATCAAGGTTTGCGTTTCATTCATCAAGGTTTGCGTTTCATTCATCAAGATTTGTGTAAGTTCTTCAGATACGCAAAGTAATGTTTCATTCATCAGAGGTTCGCGTATTCAATGAGAAACGCAAAGTGATGTTTGCGTCTTCAACGAGACACGAGAAGTGAGATTTGCGTCTTCAACGAGAACCGAGAAGCGAGCTTTGCGTCTTAAACAAGAAGCGAGAAGTGAGCTTTGCGTCTTTAACTACAAACGCAAAGTTGGGTTTGCGTCTGTAACTACAAACGCAAAGTTGGGTTTGCATCTTTAACTACAAAAGCAAAGTTGGGTTTGCGTCTTTAACTACAAACGCAAAGTTGGGTCTGTAACGGGAAACGCGAAGTTCATCGTTATGCCTTTTTCACGACACGCAAATTCTGGTTTGCGTTAGCTTCTTGTCACGCGAAGTGTGTCTTGCGCCTCACACTAGTAACGCAAACTACCATCTTGTGCCAGTAACGTGTAACGCAAACAGTGCTGCGATTTTTCAGGACTTAGACAAAATTTTCAAAATAGTATTATGGTCTTTAATAGTGATTTTTTTTTCTAGGGGCGCTGCCCCTCGACCCCGCAAGGGCGTTGCCCCTTGACCCCACTCGCTAACCGGGTAGAGGGACCCCCGTGCTAAGTCTGCGAAGGGGGACATATTTCTGGTTGTGATCAAAATTTCTGATTTTATATTTCCAGTTTTCTGTATTTTCTTGATTGTTTCATTTGGACTAACGATCAGTTTCTAGTTTCTTATTGCATATATATTTTTCAAACAGGTTTAAACAAGATGACTTCCAAAGATGCTCTTTCCATTGGAACTGATGTCAAGCCTCCTGTTCTGTTCAAAGGAGAGTACGAACAGTGGAAAGACAGATTCCTTGATTTTATAGGCAGACATGCAAATGGAGAAAATATTATGCTGTCAATCACAGAAGGTCCTATGGTACCAATCACGGTTCAAATACCTGATGATGACTCGTCTGATAGTGAAGATGGTACTGAGGAAAGAGATCAAAAGATGAAAACAGTGGCAGTGGATATCTCTCAGTATTCTGAAGAACAGAAAAGCCGATACAAAGCAGATAAACAAGCAAGATCCTTACTTCTTCAGAGCATTCCGAATGAGATCTACATCAAGATTGATAGTTACAAAGCAAATGCTAAGAAGATGTGGGATCAATTGCAAAAGATGATGATGGGATCCAAGGTCGGGAATCAGATGAAAGTGGCTAACTGCATCAACAGTTATGAAGAATTTAAAGCCAAAGAGAATGAAAGCCTGGAAGATACTTATGAACGGTTTGTCTTGCTTCTGAATGAACTGACAAAGAACAAAGTGAAAAAGAAGCAGTTGCAGAATAATGTCAAATTCCTAAGTATCCTACAACCTGAATGGAAGAAGCATACGCGTAGGATGAAACAAATGAAGGATCTGAATGACATACCGTTACATGAGGTTTATGAGACTTTGAGGCAGAATGAAGAAGAAGTGGAAGAGAAAAGAGTTGAGAAAAAGAAGGCAGAAAAGGTTCCCGATCCTATTGCATTGGTAGCCGGAGAGAAAAAGAAAGAAAAGAAAGAGAAGAAGAAAAAGAAGAAAGTGCTTACAAGTTCTGAGTCTGAATCTGAATCAGATGGTGATGATGGAGAAAGTCTGAAACAAGCCATGCTTTTACTGACCCGTGCATTTCAAAAGAAATTCTACAAGAAGCCGGGATCAAATTCTCAAAGGTATTCTTCATCAAGTTCAAAGAATCATGAGCACCGAGAAAGGGTGGAAGGAAGGAGATATGAAGAGAACAGATGTTGAGAAGAAACCTGATGAAAGGAAGAAGTTCATGAATGACTACACTGTTGCAGAAAAGCCAACAAGTGATCCAGTCAAATGCTACAACTGTGGCAAGATTGGTCATTTTGCAAAAGATTATCGAAAGCCAAAAGTTCGTAATTCTCAGTATTATCAGAACAAACTGCTATTGGCTAAACAGCAAGAAGCAAGCATAGCATTAATGGCTGAGGACGAATTTTGGTTGGATCATTCTGATCAAGAGGATAACAAAGAGAAGGAAGAAACTGCTCAATTCTGTCTTATGGGAAAAGAGGTCAAGTATGATGAATCAGATGACGAGACAGCTGATGAGGTATTAAAATTAACTCAAAAAGATTTCATTACCAAAATGGAAGCTATGATGGTTGAGCTTCAAGACTTACAAAATAAATTGAAAAAGGAAAAAGATAGAGTTGCTAAAAGAAACAATAAGATATTTGAACTCAATAAGTCGGTTATTGGGAACAAAGATCTGGTTGATTCTTTACGCAAGTCTGCTTCTGATTCTAAATCTCAAGTAGATTGTTTTGAAAAGAAGATTTATGATTTTGAAGTTAAAGTTTCTAAATATGAGTTTGAGAAGAAAGAATCTGCACTAACTGTTCATAAACTGCAGGTTGAGAACAAGCTTTTGAATAAAAAGGTAAATGGTCTGGAAGCTAAACTCTATGCAATAGGCCAAACAGATCAAACCATTTTTCTTAATGCACTTGATGAAGAGGCTGATGTTAAGGAAAAATGGGGACTTGGTTTTAAAAACCCCCATTACTTAAAGAAAGCCATCAGAAAACAACCAGCATTATATAATTTTGATTTTCTTGCTTGTGCTGGTAAACATACTCATTTAAAACCTAATTTTGTTACCAAATTACCAGAAGAAGTTGAGGCCAAAGAAACTGAAAATAGAAAGAATGTTAAGAAAATGCAACTACCATTTAACAATGCAAAGTTAAATGATAGTTATCTTTCAGAAACACCAAAAGTTCTTTCAAACGACTATTTTGCTAGTTATTCTGTTTCTGAGATGAAGACAAAACCAGCAATTGCCAAGGTTTATGTTCCTCCACTCATTCTTGAAAGCAAAATAGTTGAGCTTGAAAATGTTTTATCTGATGAAAAACTTTTGGTTGATATTCAACAAAGTGTATTTTCTATAGTTTTAAAGAACACGGTTTTTCAATCTACATCTACAAAGTGTTCTAAAGTTTCTAAGGCATCTCAAACTTCGTCTTATAATTTTGATGACTTATTTGAGTCTGCAAATGATTTTCTTAATTCTGATGATGGGTGCATAGACGAAATTGATATGTTTGACTTTAATGCTATTCTTCCTGATCATTCTACTTGTATTTTAAATGAAAAGGTGTTACCAAGTGTTCTTAAAACTGTTAAATCATCAACTAAGGTTGGTGAATCAGTTTCTGTAACTGCTGATTATTATTCTCAAGGTAAGAAACATAAGAAACAGCGATTACAGAAACAGAAACACACTGGTACACAAAAGAAAACTCAGTCTCAGAAATCTGCTTTTCCTAATAGATCTAAATCTTTTGTTTCAGATATAAGCAAGAAAAAGTCGAAAGCTCGAACTGAATGGCGACCAAAAAGGAAGGATGATGAGATAGCTGGATCAGTTTATGATAATTCTTGTACTAGATCAGTTAGTAGTGATAATGATGTAATTGATCAACTTGCTTCACATAAACAAAACCTTGTAACTTCTTACAAGCAATATTCAATAAAGCAATTGATTCAATTATCTCCTATTTCTACTACATCTTATCATTATCGGAGAAATGATTTTGCTTACTCTCATAATTCTTCTGATTGGTTCGAATCTTATCATGTTTATTCTTCAAGAACAAATATTTTTAAAGGTTTTCAAAAGAACAGAGGGTCCATTTTCAAATGGATACCAAAATCTTGTGCTAATCTATTAGGACCCGTTTTTAAATGGGTACCTAAAGTTATTGTTTCCTGATTTCTCTTGCAGACCCGACATATGTGGTACTTGGACAGTGGATGTTCCAAGCATATGACTGGACAAAAAGCTTTATTGTCTAATTATACAGAGAAATTCAGTGGAAATGTCAGATTTGGAAACGATCAGCTTTCACCAATCTTAGGATATGGTGACATCATTCAAGACAACATAACGATCAGTAAAGTGAGTTATGTCGAAGGCTTGGGGCACAACTTATTCAGCATTGGTCAATTCTGTGATAAAGGATTAGAGGTCAATTTCAAAGCTAAGAGATGTTCGGTTCGTACGGAAGATGGCAATGAACTCTTAGTCGGAAATCGAAAGACGAACCTCTATACCATCAATCTTTCAATGGTACAGAATGACAATCAAGTTTGCTTGATTACAAAGGCTTCATTGCAGCAAAGTTGGCTCTGGCACAGACGTTTATCTCACTTGAACTTTCGTTATATCAATAAGTTGGTTAGTGGGAAATTGGTAAACGGACTTCCTGAGCTGAATTACGAGAAAGAACACCTATGTGTTGCATGTGAGAAGGGTAAGATGAAGAGAGATCCGCATAAACCGAAGCCTGAACCAAGCACTAGTTCTCCGTTAGAATTGCTACATATGGATTTGTGTGGTCCAATGAGAACTCAGAGTTTGGGTGGAAAGAAATACATGTTGGTTATTGTGGACGATTATTCAAGATACACGTGGGTTAAATTTATTTGTTCAAAAGATGAGACGCCCGAAGTTCTCATTACTTTCTTAAAGACTACCCAAGTGAAAATGAAAAGACACGTCAAGTTTTTTCGAACGGACAACGGCACAGAGTTTAAAAACAAGATAGTTGAAAAATATCTCGAATCGGTTGGGATATCACATCAGTACTCTGCTGCTCGTACGCCTGAAGAAAATGGAGTAGTCGAAAGGCGAAATCGGACACTAGTCGAGGCCGCTCGGACTATGCTTAGCCAATCGGACTTACCTCTATTCTTGTGGGTAGAAGCTGTGTCGACTGCATGCCATACTCAAAATCGATCCATGATACACCGCCGTTTTTAAAAGACTCCATATGAGCTGATGAACAACAAAACACCAACAATCAAGTATTTTCACATATTTGGGTGTAAATGTTTTGTGCTTAACGACAGAGAGAGTCTGAATAAATTCAGTGCTAAGGCGGACAAAGGCATTTTTATCGGTTATTCTTCTACATCTGCAGCTTATCGTGTTTATCTGAAGAAGTAAAAGACAGTTGTCGAGAGCGTTAATGTAACATTCGATGAAGATATGGCTTCTGAACAACTCAGTTCAGAACCCGTGATCACTGGAGTATTAGCTTCTGGGCAGATCAATCTAGAACCTGCTTCTATAGCCAATAATTCGAATAATGCTTCTACATCTATTTCACATTTAACTGATTTAGATTTGTTATTTGATTTCTTTTATGATGAGTTTCTAGGTTCTAATATACCTAAATCTGTTGTGACTGACAGGTCTGAAGATACAAGTTGCAATCATCCAGTCACTTCAGATGTCATAACTGAACAAGCATCCCCTGTTCAGTCAGAAACTCATATTCCAACAATTACTCCAACAGTGGAAGATGTACAAGTAAATGTTGAGCCAGAAGTAAATGTTTCAGTTGGGTGTAATACAATGTCTACTCAACAGCTAGAGTCTGTTGTTCCAACTGATGCTTCTGCACCTGAAACTTCAACTGCAATCCCCCCTCCTATTATTCAAACTGAAGAGTCTGATAGTGGATTTCTAGATGATGATCATGTTCAATCTATATCTACTCCACTACCTCATGAGCATCGCTGGACCAAAGAGCATCCTTTACATCAAGTAATTGGAGATCTCAACAAGCCTGTACAAACGAGGTCAGCGACTCTTAATCAATGTATGCATGACTCATTTCTCAGTAAGATTGAGCCAACGCGAGTATCAGAGGCTCTTGCTGATTCCGACTGGGTGTCTACTATGCAAGAAGAAATCAATCAGTTTGAAGCCCTAAAGGTTTGGAGATTAGTTCCAAAACCAGAAGGTAAAACAGTGATAGGAACTAAATGGGTATTCAAGAATAAAAAGGATGAAGATGGTATCGTCATAAGGAACAAAGCTAGACTTGTTGCCAAAGGTTACCGGCAAGAGGAAGGCATAGACTACGATAAGACGTATGCTCCAGTAGAGCGTATAGAAGCAATCCGCATGTTTCTAGCCTACGCAGCTCATAAGAATTTCACAGTCTTTCAGATAGATGTGAAAATAGCCTTTCTGAATGGCATTCTTAAAGAGGAAGTATACGTGTCTCAACCAGAAGGGTTCGTCAATCCAGAGAAGCCAGATTATGTTTATATTTTGGACAAAGCCCTCTATGGTTTAAAATAAGCCCCTCGAGCATGGTATGACGTTTTATCTAAATTCTTGGTCAAGTCCGGTTTTTCTAAAGGTAAGGTTGATACCACTTTATTTATCAAAAAGGAAAAAGCTGATATTATTCTTATTCAGATTTATGTTGACGATATAATATTTGGTTCTACAAATCCAAAATTTTGCAAAAACTTTTCTAACCTCATGGTGTCACGTTTTCAAATGAGTATGATGGGAGAGATGAATTTCTTTCTCGGATTACAAGTTAAGCAGTTTTCTACGGGGATTTTCATTAACCAATCCAAGTACATTTTGGACATTCTTCGGAAGTACAAAATGGAAAATTGTAAACCAATTGGAACCCGATGGCACCAGGTACTAAGATTAACACTGATCCTTCGGGTAAAAGTGTTGATGTTAGGACTTATAGAGGTATGATAGAATCGTTAATGTATCTTACATCTAGTAGACCAGATATTATGTTTTCAACATGCTTATGTTCTAGATATCAGGCTGCTCCCAAAGAATCCCATTTGGCTGCTGTCAAACGGATTTTTAGATATCTGAAGGGCACTGCAGACCTTGGTCTGTGGTATCCTAAGGATACAGGGTTTCAACTAACTGCCTACTCAGATGCAGATCATATAGGTTGCATGTTGGACAGAAAGAGTACTTCTGGTCACGTTCAATTCCTTGGAGACAAGCTCGTTAGCTGGGCATCAAAGAAACAATTATGCGTTTCCACATCGACTGCTGAAGTAGAGTACGTAGCTGCTGCCAGTTGCTGTTCTCAAGTCTTGTGGGATCGAACACAGCTGCGAGACTATGGATTCAAGTTTGATAAAATTCCAATCTATTGTGACTCGAAGAGTTCAATCGCGATATCTGCTAATCCTGTCCGACATACGAAAACCAAACACATTGATGTCAGGTATCATTTTATAAAAGATAATGTAGAAAAAGGAACAATTGAACTTTATTTTGTAAAAACAGATTATCAGCTTGCAGATTTATTTACCAAACCATTAGATGAAAAGAGATTTAATTTTCTTATCTCTAAGCTTGGTATGTTAAATCTGAAGACATAATCAGTTGTTACCTAATAAAGTTAAGTATTGTTATTTTTCATCAATTTTTTTTTATTATTATGTTTGAAGGATATCTGCACTTTAATTGTTTACTCATGATCTCAGGTAATTGATTCTTGTTTTGTGTTTTGTTTGTTTAATTGTGATTAGAAACTAGATTCAGGGACACACAGGATGTACCTAAGACTGCCTTTCGTACGAGGTACGGACACTATGAGTTTCTAGTTATGTCATTTGGTCTGACCAATGCGCCAGCAGCTTTCATGAACCTGATGAATAGAGTGTGTAGCCCGTTTTTAGACAAGTATGTCATATTCTTTATAGATGATATATTGATTATTCACGGTCCAAAGAAGATCATGAAACTCATTTACGAACGATATTAGAATTGCTTAAACGCGAAAAATTGTACGCCAAGTTCTCAAAATATGAATTTTGGTTGAAAGAAGTTCAGTTTCTAGGTCATGTGGTGTCGAAAGAAGGGATTAAGGTTGACCCGCCTAAGATTGAAGCCATTAAAGGGTGGGAAGCGCCGAAAACACCATCAGAAGTAAGAAGTTTTCTAGAATTGGAAGGTTATTATAGAAAGTTTATCCAGGACTTCTCGAGGATAGCCACGCCACTAACAGCGTTAACCAGAAAGAATGTCAAGTTTGTATGGGCAAAAGCTCAGAAAGAAGCGTTCAGTAAATTGAAAGAGAGTCTAAGTAGTGCGCCTGTCTTTTCTCTACCCAACGGAACAGAAGGATTCGTAATCTATAGCGATGCTTCAAATTTGGGTCTGGGATGTGTGTTAATGCAAAAAGGCAAGGTGATTGCTTATGCATCTCGTCAGTTGAAAGAACATGAAAAGAATTACACAACGCATGATTTAGAGTTGGCATCGGTAGTCTTTGCTTTGAAAATTTGGAGGCATTATCTGTACGGGATCAAGTGTCAGATTTACACGGATCACAAGAGCCTTCAATATCTTTTCAATCAGAAGGAGCTCAATATGAGGCAGCGTAGGAGGATGGAGTTGTTAAGCGATTATGATTGTGATATTCTGTACCATCCAGTCAAGGCCAATGTTGTAGCGGATGCTCTAAGTCGTAAGGAGCATGGAGAAATAACAAAAGTGGTGGCATATCGAGTTGATGTTGTTTCTAATTTCTTAGAAGATGTTATAAAGTATCAAGAAGAAGCAGCGTCAAAGGAAAACTGGAAAAGTGAAAAAATAGTTGGAATTGTTAATTCGTTAGTTGTTGATAATCGCGGAGTGAAGTGCTTCAATAGGAGAGTGTGGATTCCAAAAGCAGGAGAACTGCGGAAGAGAGTATTGGAAGAAGCGCATAAATCCCGTTATTCAGTACATCCGGGAACCAATAAGATGTATAGAGATCTGAAACAAAGCTATTAGTGGCCAGGTTTAAAGAAAGATATTGCTCACTTCGTTGAGCGATGCCTGACATGCTTGAAAGTTAAAGTTGAGCATTAAAGACCTTATGGGGAGCTTCAGTCGTTAGAAATTCCAGTTTGGAAGTGGGACGAGATTACGATGGATCTTGTTACCGGGTTACCGCGATCACCTAAGGGGCATGATGCCATTTGGGTGATAGTGGATCGACTCACAAAGTCAGCCCATTTTCTACCAATTAAGGAGACATACTCACTAGAGAAATTGGCTCGATTGTATATAGACGAGATATTAACCAGATATGGAGTACCGTCGTCAATTGTATCAGACAAGGATGCTTGTTTTACGTCAACTTTCTAGAGAAGTTTGCAAAGGGAGTTAGGCTCTCAACTTAAGCTAAGTACGACCTATCATCCACAAACTGATGGCCAAAATGAAAGAACCTTTCAAACGTTAGAAGACATGCTTCGAGCATGTGTCACTGATTTCAAGGGTTCATGGGAAATTCATTTTCCGTTGATTGAATTTTCTTACAACAATAGTTATCATGCTAGCATTCAAGTGGCCCCGTTCGAAGCATTATATGGACGTAAATGTAGAACACCTTTATGTTGGAATGAGGTGGGTGAAAGACAGCTAGGGGGACCGGAAATAGTACAGGTGACAGCTGATAAGGTCAACCAGATTCGAGAAAGATTAAAGATTTCTCAAGATCGTCAGAAAATGTACGCAGATAAGCGGAGGAAACCGATAAAGTTTCAGGTAAGAGACAAAGTAATGTTGAAAGTCTCGCCCTGGAAAGGGGTAGTCCGATTCGGAAAGAAAGGGAAATTGAGACCAAGGTTTGTTGGACCATTTACCATCACGGGATGTGTTGGTGAAGTGGCCTACGAACTTGATATACCAGAAAGTTTGCGTGGGATTCACCCCACATTTCATGTGTCAAATTTGAAAAAGTGTTTGGCAGAAGCAGGTGTAGTAGTTCCCTTAGAAGACATTCGAGTAGATGAAAAATTAAGTTATATTGAGAAACCCGTAGCAATTTCGGATATCAAGGTAAAGAAGTTGAGAAACAAGGAGATCCAATTAGTGAAAGTCCAGTGGAAATTTCACAAAGGACAAGAGTCAACGTGGGAAGTGGAAGCGTACATGAGATCTCAGTATCCCCATTTGTTTAGCGATGGAATTCCGGGGACGGAATTCTCTTAAGGGGGGGGGGGAGATTGTAATATTCGAGTCCGAAAAATTTTATTAATTTTGGAAGTTGAGGGAAAAGTTAAGCGAGACCCAAAGTTCAGGGGGGTTATTTGAAACTTTGGTTATATATAACCATAACCCTAAGAAGATTGATTTCATAACTCAAAGTCTGATTTTTAGAACCGACTGAAGGAGAAAGAACAGAAGCGAAGGCAGGGAAAGGTTTTCAAAGGATTGATCAGTTTTTGTCAAATAGAGGTATGATTTTAGCTTAATACTTCTATCTGCATGTTATAGTCGGTAAATAGTCTTGTTATTCTAAGGCGAGGGATAGAGTTTTTAATATGACTGCAGAAGAAGCGGCAGAGATACCGGATGTGGTGACATGTACTTTCTCTATAGATTCGAATTTTGCTAAAGTATTATTAATGTTTGATTAATAGAACGAGTTATGTTCGTGAGTTATAAAGCTTTGTTTAAATGTTTTAAATAATATTTGAACTGTTGCAGTAGTGCTTGGAGGGGACTCACTTGACCATCGGTCTAACCCTCGCTCTTTCAAAATTATAATCGTGTTTCAGGTTATCGCAAGATAACAGGTACAAATAAGGGTAAAGAGAAGATATGAGCTATATGAAGGAGCTAGAAGACTCCATGTAATAGTTCCTTTTGACTCAGTTGTGTAATTGGTGATAGTTGTAAACCATATACTCTGAAATGTAAGTCTGGGGCTGTTTTTAGACAGAAATGTTATTTTGATATAATTATAATGGACAGGTTGTTACAAAGGTTGACACCTAACAGAGGGCTATTATTCCCGATCTTACATTCCCAACAAACGGACCACCATACTTCCTTTAATCACGGAACCCACTAAGACGATATACCATCAACATACACCATGATGTCCAACAGACAAGTAACCCATTAAATCGAACACAACCAGGCGCCGATAATCACTCAAGACATTTTTCCGCAGGTTTACCGAAGCATAGAGGTCACTCCTAAGATAATGGGGAAGACATAAATCTATTACCTCAACTATTCAAACATGAACCGATTCAAAAGTTGAAACCCAAATTCAAGGTTGACCACAAGTCGGATCATCCGATGCTTCAATTCCCAGGGACTCCTCTAGTCCCTAATTATAACTCATTTCACGACAGGGGTTTAAATCTATAGGCCTAATGAGTTCAAGGTTTTCAACTAATATGCCAATTTAAACTTTTACAAAACTTTCGAATACATACGCTTTATAACAATTAATCGCACGGTAAAATCCACTACCGATCACTCGATAGGTTGAAGATTGACCATCGACGCTACACATATAAAATCATTTCCAAAATTCGTTTGATCAGTATTTACGAAAATGAAACGGTAACAAAAGATGCGTAGCAAAATTTACACTATAAACATGAAAATCAATTCCTGCACCACAACACGTGTAGTAAATGTTTGTACAACACTAAAAGAGAACTTCACAATTTTAACTTTAAAATTTTCCTTTTTTAACCAAACATTGCGGCATAAAATTCTCAACAAACTCCAAAGTTTGGTAGAACGATGAGAAAGCAAATAAACTTCAAGTCGAGTTTAAAACTTTGAGTCGCACAGATAAACACATTTTACCAAAATAATAACTACAACGGCATGAATACCGCTAACTCGTTTAATGCATTGCGGAAAACTTCCAACAGGAAAATCAATAACTGAAATATGTTCAGAACAAAATTTCTATCTGAAATAACATAAATATTTTATATGTTTACTCACACCAACAGTATAATTTAATCCAAATACGAATAGTGTACAACGATTAACACTTGTATAAAGCCCAAAGATAACTCACAAATTTAGACCGTATTTACTGCCCTTATTGCCTACTCCGTCGAGTTACACCTCAAGGTCTTACGGACATTATTGCCTATCCATATCTAAACGAGTTACACCTCAAGGATACGAGATCCCTTATTGCATACTCGCTAGTAACACACCGTGATTAATGCAAAATTCATACATTAAACTGCTACCTCCTCGTGCACAAGGAGTAGTACCACATTCTTATCAGGTGATCCACATTTGTTAAATAAATAACACATTATATATACACCTCTCTTCCACATATAAAACATTTACTTCCTTATTCCTCATAATTTCATACATGTAACTACATCCACACATTATCCTTACCTCATTCCTTCATAAAGTTATCAGTAGTTGGATTAAATCATGACAATAGTAGTTTCCTCATGAACTCAACATATAAGCATGAAATCTAGAACATATAATCCACAAAGTTACCAATAAAGAGGTTATTAAAATCTACTAAACATACAAGAGCATTTAAGGAAGGATAACTCACCAAGTGAGTTTTTGGAGAAAACCCAAACCCTAGGGTAGAACCTTAGAGGAGATGACAATGGAGGTGATGGCTTCAAGCCCAAATTGAATCCTTAAATGCTAATCCCAAGTCTCTAGCAATAAATGAGAAGAATGGTGGTAGTTGAAACCCTAATTTCCGATGAGAGGAGTTATGAGGGTTGAGAGAGGAGAAAATAGGTAGATGAGAGGAGTAAATGAGGTGAAATGGGGAGAAAATCGAATACAAGTGACCAGGGGACTCCTGCGAGTTATGTCGCGACTTTAAGTCGCGGCACAAGTCACCCGTGTGCCTGAGACTGAAATCCAACAATGGGTTACGCGGGTTATGCCGCGACTTGCAAGCCGCGTGTAACTCGCGTAAGCCCCTGTGATGTGCCCAAAACCACCAAAATCCAAGTACTCAACTAGACCAAAGCACAATGCTTAACGATTAACAGTTAAACACGAGAATACAAGATTAAACGGTACTCACGACTAGAAGTCTTAATACTAAATTTACATAATGAAATTTCGGGGTGTTACAATTGTTGTTGGTAGAGCTACAAGATTTTGTAGTTTCATTAGGGAATGACCTGTAAGATGGTTTTGGACATGTAATAACCCATATGCACATTATTTTGTTTTGCAACTCATACTCATGTATGCTACTAAATTGAGGTTTAGATTCAACAAGTTATTTACAACGTTATTATTATTTTTTGGAATCTTTCATTTTTTGCCATGATGTTTACTTCTTGGCAGTTAATATAGTTTGTTGATGAAGATTATCTTAGAAGTGCTTAAAATGTTACATGGTAAAACAGAAGGTTGTTTTTTGATTTAACATGGTGTATGGATGACGATAGATAGAGACCAATTTATAAATTTTCTCCGGCTATTATTTAATGCTTGTTGCAATTTCAAAAATTATCATGAATACATCTAATTGTGTTTGGTAACCTAATAGAAGTGTAAATCTATTATCGTACTCCTTAATTGGGTGACAAGAATTGATAGAAATTAAAAGGACAAAGGTTATGGTAAATGAAGTTTCTTATGTGTTAATTGATTACCTTACAAATTTGTACTTATATATAAGACAATATTAAAATTCTCTTTTTAAACTTTTAATGTTGTACTATTTAAGTTGGAATAACTGTACTACACATAAAGTATACAAGTTAGATGAAAATGATTGGGAATTCCTATTGCTTGCCATGAATGAAAGAAAGGGAGAAATGGTGGTTGGGTTAGTGAGGATGGCACTAAGGAAATCAGCTTCACGCGTGCCTCTATCTCTTACAACCCCATCTACACACTTTAATCCTTCAAAATTTTCTCCATTTTCTCCATATATATTTTTGGGACACATGGAAATAGACATGACTATCTCACCACTTTTTGACTCTTTTGCCGACATTTTCCCCTACTAGGCTACTAATACTATGCTAAACAGTGGCAGACCCAGGAATACAAATAAGAGGGGAAGATAGACGATTCTTCATGAAGCAAGAACAAAAACAAAAACCCGTTACACAAATGTAAAATAGACAATGACACATGCCAATAGAATATAGATCCATATACACATTAGCAAATGGATTTTTTGTTTTACAGGAAAACAATATTCATTTTCATCAAACAACACAGATTTTTCATTGTTGTTGTACAATAAACATTTATATCCATATTTTACGGTTACATTATTTGTTTATTACAATAATATTTTTTGTTTTTAAACTGTAATTGTTTGTAAATATTTCAAGTCGAGCCGGAAGGAAATAGAACAAAAATGAAACATGATTACCGTTTCGAATTCTCGGTTTTGATTTCAATATGTTATGCGCCGCATCGCGCACGGGTATGTAACTAGTAGATATAATCATGAATAAAACAAAGCATCAATGCCTTGAAATTGCCAACCACTTCAAATAAATTTAAAACAAACAAACAAAAAAAAACCAAGTATTAAGAAACCAAAAATGATATAAAATATCACAAAACTCATTATTCAAAGTTCAGTTTAAACTACATTAGATTGATACAGCTCAAAGGGTAGAATCTCGAAAAAACCCAACGTAACTAAAATGTTCTTAGGGAAAATGTCGCTGAAGAACTTCAGGGACACGTTGATGAAGAAGATGGAGGTAATGAAGTATATCTAAACCTCATAATAATTGAATTTATCATGGGAAAGAAGCAACATAAAATAATTACCATATATGGTTGTTTTTAATGAAATTCATGAGATCCACAACAAAACATAAAAATGTTTGACTACTAAATGTTTGAAAATTGAAAGAGAAAAGAGTTATTCAAACAATATTGTATTACAGTTAATCAACTATGAACTTTTGAGCAACCAAGAGATAACCCACTAAGATTTCAACATAAATAAATCAAAACATATCATGAACATGAAAAGTAAACCCCAATAGAGAAGAAGAAATTGAGAGATGGATAGAGCAAGAACTCTAGATGAGGTACCAAGAGAAAATGGATATATTGTAGATTAACCCTATATATACAAAATGTATGCAAATTACCAAAAAGAACTCCACTAACTGTTACATATAGATTTTTTGTATATGGCAACGGTCCTCATATATAGCCACACTTGCAATGGTTCATGTGTTAAATTTGTTTCTTTTGAAGAAAGTAGGCAGTTCTTTTCTTCTCCGTCACTTATGATTTTTTTGCTAGGAAAAGAACAAAAAGTTTAGCATAATACACATTTACATATTACACTTCCAATCAAATATAAACGATAAAGCAATAAAGCAATAAAAACAGGAATTAAAAATTAAAAACCGTAATACAAAAAAATTAAATTTATGGATTTTCAGTGATCCTCAAAAAAGTTGTCATCAAAAACAATTTCAAGATAAGTAGAGATCGAGAAAAATAAAGCAAGCATGAGATACACCCCTAAAAGGTAACTTGAAAATGAGATGAATAGAGAGGATGATTTATAAGATATGGAGGGAGTTCGATAGTTGGACGTTGAACATGATTTTATAAGTAAAATTACCAAGAGAACAACCAAATTATAATGAAATATACATTTTTTATAAGGGCAAACATATGTATTAAATATATTTTTTAAGTGACGAAAAGAGAGACATCACAATTGTTTAATGTGCAGTTTGACAAAGAAAAAAACTCAGGTACCAAGATATCCTAAAATGACAAAAAACAAACACACACACACACACACATATATATATATATATTGATAATTGATTGTAATTAATATTCATTTATATATATATATTAATGATTCATAATTAGAAAAGATGAATTCATTAGTGACTTTAATTCTTGATAATAATCAATATATAATGTATATTCCATTAACTAATATTTCTTAAAAAAAGTAAAATAATTGATTCTAATTTTATTTCATTTATGTATATAGTTTGACTTTAATGTAAATAAAAAAATGAAATAATTTATATATATATATATATATATATATTAATAATCATTGTTAATTTTTCATTTATTTTTAATTTACAGAATATTGTTTTTTATAAGATTATGAATTTTATAGATTTTTATTCTACATATTATTTTCTTTTTACACATATTAATGGTTGTAGTACATTTGTTTTTCTTAATTTTTTATATTGATTGGTTGTTGTGATATAAATAAAAAAAATGAAAGTTAAATAAAAATAATATTTTTTAATTTTATTGATTGTTGTTATGCAAATAAAAAAATTAAATATAAATAATTTTTTTATTTAAATTGATAGTTGTAAATTGAAAAATAAAAAATTAATGAGAAAATGAAAGGTTGAAGTTTTTGAATTAAAAATATATCAAGATTAGAAAAATGTAGATAAACATCAATAGAGACTTTATATTGGTTCTACAGAAATTTGTTTTTCTTGGATTTCCTTCCCGTTCATCTTTGATAATTCTACCAATAGCTCTTATTGTTAGTTGGATTGCCAATGGAACAAAATCACTATGACTAAATAGTTCAATATTAAAATGCATGATCTGTGTTAATCATAAGAACCAAAATACCGAATTTTCCAAATTGTACCCATCTTTTAGTTAGGTGAAATGATCTATTGTAATGTTTGTTTCTAAAACATTGTTGCCAAAGTGCATCCCCATGCTTCCATCATAGTGACTTGCATTTTCACTTCTATCAATCTAAACGGGGATGTTACATATATATATATATATATGTAACATCCCCCATCCTCGTGGTCCAGAACGGGTGATGTCACGAACGAATTTAACATAAATACACAACTAATTCAGAGCTATTAAACTCTACAACATATATTACAATCCAAAATATTACACTTCAAAAAGTGTTTATAAACTTAGAACGTTTATATGATAGGGTGAGGCTAAGAACTCCAAAATTTCACACTCGATCTCAAGTCCCATCCCCGTAAACGTCACCTCGAACCTGCCATGTCAGAAAACAAAAAAACAGATGATCACAGGGCTCAGTGAATGGATTATAATATAAATTCGTAAATAATAATGAAAACATCGATAATGAAGCGGAAGACTTAAAAATTCATTCGACGAAAGTATTATGAAACTCAAGTTCATAGCAAAAGAAATGTTCAGTAATATTCAAAATCAAAATCAAGAATTTCAAGAACGATTCACATTTTAACTTCAAAACGTAATATATATAAAGTCTGTCAATTCCTGTTGTGTTCGTGGGGTGATCAACCACATGAACTAATGGGCCGGCGTGCGGACAGACACACACGAATCCCCCGTGAATTTAACCACGGTCACATATTATGTGGGTAAAAGTTCTAGGATCGATCCATCTGCCCTGGAACCAACAAAGTCGGCCTAGTCCCCAAAGTGGGTTCACGTAAGCCACTAATGGGTTTAACTTTGGTGGACTGAGTTCACCTGCAGGACGCCATGACAATAAAGCCACTATAGAAGGCATCCTAAATAATGTGCCCATTTACTGGGTTGTTCTAAAAAACGAAAACTAAACATATGCCACTTACCCAAATGGCATTCGTAAAAATCAAAGTCAATATACTTCACAAGTTTCATAAACAATTTCATACGAGACACATTTTAATAAAAGATCAAAATGTTCAAACAATTGATTCAATAAACCAAAATCAATGTGTATATGTGTGTATAATTTCAAGTTTGTTGATCATGTTCAGTAGATTAATCACAAGGCGGTTGTTAGTGCACAAATATGTTGGATCCAAGACCATGGATATTGAAATTCAATTGTTCAAGTCAAATCCCCATTGCAAGGTCAAAGTCAAAGTGCTTAAGGAAGAAAGTCTACGTTAAAGTCAAATAGTTAAGTTAGTTGTGTTGTTTTATCTTTGTAAACTTGTTATTATAAATAGTTTTTGTTTGTAGAATCATTAGGTTCGTTTATAGAGTGAATTTAGAGAGAGAGGTCGCTTGATATAATATATTTTAGAGAGAGAAAGTTTGAGAGAGAGAGAGAGAGAGTTTTATACGATTGTAATCTGTGGAATACAAAATCAATACATATGACAATTGGTATCAGAGCAAGCATAATTCAATAAGCTTTTCAAAAATCTGAGAATTTCGGTGATTAACTTCAAGAACTCGCAAATGTCACTGTTCCAGAATCAATTTCTTGATTCTGTGTGCTTTTTAGTATAATTCTTGATTCATTGTATTCGAATTTTGGTCTAGAACAAGTTTTGTATTGATTAGATTGCCTAATTCACAACAAATCAGTGTGAATTTTGGTGTTTTGATGAATTTGAGTTCTTAAGTTTGTTCGCACTGTGTTAGAATCGAAAGTGAATTTCTAGTTGTTGTTTAGTCGAATTGGTGCATAGAAGTTTGTTCAGATTGTTTACGTGAGCAAATTGACTGTGTTTGAAAATCAGTTTTGGTGTTTTTAAGAAGTTTGGATCTAAACTTGAAGTTTTTGGGTCGTTTTCTGAAAGAACTTGCAATATCTCAAGAACTCGCAAGGTTCATCTAAACAACTCGCAGACTGAAGAACTTACAGACTCAATAACTCGCAAGTTGAAGGATTTTATTTGTTTTGTATTCTTTGCGACTTTTTATCAAGAACTTGCAAGGACCCCTTTTGAATTTGTTTTCTATATTTTAGAATCTTTTTCTAAGTATAGAACTCGTAGAGTGCCTTTTGCAACAAGCAAGAATTTGCAAGACACAGGTTGTGACTTCTTGGTGTTATTTGTGTTTGATCTGCAACAAGTGGCCTGCGACAAGTTCTTATTCTGCGACAAGTATTTTTGTGAAATTTTTTCTAAGGCAATAACTCACAGACAAATTGCGACAAGTGATTTTGTGTTTCTCAAATTTGATATGTATCAGAACTAGCAGGCTATACCTTACGACAATTTCAGAACTCGCAAGCCTCAGCTTGTGACAAGCCGGAACTCGCAAGCTTCAACCTGCGACAACTAAGAACTCGCAATCTTCTTTCTGCGAGTTCCTCGCTTCTTTGGTAAAAGGGTTTGCGATAAGTGTGAATTTTCGATTCTTTGAGACAAGTGATCCTTTCTGATTTGCGACTTCTATACTTAGTCAATTTTTGGCTATTTTTCAGATTTTTTGGAAAATTTCAGTTTGTGTTTAAAGATTTGTGTTGTTTATCAAGATGACTTCTCGAGATGCTTTGGCAATTGGTATTGATGTCAAACCACCCGTTCTCTTCAAGGGTGAGTACGAGCAGTGGAAAGACAGATTTTTGGACTTTATAGACAGACATGAACTTGGTGAGTATATCAGACTATCTTTGAAAGAAGGTCTCATGAAACCTCCAACAAAGCTTCTTTCTACAGAAGAGGAAGGAAAAGGGGTTGTTACCAAAGAATATCTTATTGATATTGAAGAGTATACTGATGAGCAGAAAAAGAGGCACAAGGCTGACAAACTGGCAAGATCTTTCCAACTACAAGGAATTCCTAATGAGATTTATGTGAAAATATACGGCTACAAAGCTACTTGGAAACAGATGTGGGATCAACTTGAAAAGATGATGTTAGGTTCAAAGATTGATAATCAACTGAAGGTGTCAAATTGTCTTAACATTTATGAAGAGTTTAAAGCAAAGGTAAGTGAGAGCCTAGAGACAACATATGACAGATTCGTCACTCTTCTGAATAAGCTGAGCAAGAATAGAGTGAATAAATCTCAAATAGAGCTGAACGTGAAATTTCTGAGTATCTTACAACCTGAATGGAAAATATTTACTTGACAGATGAAACAAATGAAAGATCTCAATAAGATTCATTTGCATGAAGTCTATGAGACTCTACGTTAAAATGAAGAAGAGGTAGTGGAGATAAGAGCTGAGAAAAAGAAAGCTGACAAACCAGTGGTTGATCCAGTTTCTTTGGTTGTCAATAGAAAGGAAAAGATATATGTTAGTCTGAAAAAGAAGAAAGTGATTGTCTCTGAGTCTGAGGAAGAGATTGGTGATGAGTCTGATTCTGACGACAGTGAGAATCTGAAGCAAGCAATGCTTTTACTGATCAGGGCATTCCAAAAGAAGTTTTACGAGAACCCATGGTCAAATAGTCAACGGTATTCCTCAGGTTCAAAGAATTATGAGCATAAGGAACGGGTTGAAGGAAAGAAAAGATTTGAGGAGAAAAGTCCAGAAGAAAGAAAGTATGTAAATCAGTATGTGGAGAAGAAAGTAGAGAAACCAGTCAAGTGCTACAACGGTGGAAAGATCGACCACTTTTCCAAAGATTGCAGGGAGCCTAAGGTGAAGAATTCCGATTATTACAACAACAAGATGCTCCTGGAAAAGCAAAAAGAGGCAGGCAAAGGCCTGATGGCCGAAGATGATCACTGACTGGATCATACTGATTATGAGGATGAGAAAGAGGAAACTGCCCATATGTGCTTAATGGGACAGAAAGTTGCTGAGGAGAATTCAGATGAAGAGGATTCTGAAGAGGTAAATGATATGACTGAATCTGATTTTTTAACTCAAATGCAATCCATGATGGTTGAACTTCAGGTTTTGCAGTCTAAACTCAAATGTGAAAAAGGTGTCATTGCAAATAAAAACCAAGCAATACAGAAACTTAACAATGATATTGTTGAGAAGAATGTATTGATTGAGACTTTACACAAAAATATTGATACCTTTGCTAGAGAAAAGACTGTAATTCACAAAAAATTATCTGAGACATATTCAAAATTTAAATTGTGTGAACTTGAGATAAAAGAGGTTGCTAAAAAGTGTTTATATTTAAAGAAAGAAAATAAGTCTTTGATTGAAAAGGTAAGTGGTTTGGAAGAAAAACTTTATACTAGAGGTCAGACTGATCAAACATTTATCTTAATAAACCAAAAGAGGTTACTTCTTTCAATGAGTATTTGGGTATCGGTTATGATAATCCTCATTACTTGAAGAAGGGTATTTCAAAAGTTCCTCTGTATATGATTTTGGTTTGCTAAAACTGACACAGAAACATTCTGAACTCAAAGTTAAATGGACAAAATCATCAGATGAAGTAGAAGCTAAGGAAGATGAGAATAGGAAAAATAAAACTAAAATGCAACTACCATTTCGTTATGAAAAGTTGAATTCTAGTTACAATTCTAAAAAGTCAAAATTTCTTTCAAATTATTATTTTCAAAGTTATTCTACAGAGGAAATGGAGGCAAAACCTATTGAAGGAAAGATATATGTTCCTCCACTCATCTTAGAAAGTAAAATTTCTGAGCTTGAGAACACTCTTGAAGAAGAAAGAATTTTGATTGGATTAGAACAAATGGTATTTTCTACTGTTTTTATAAGCACTGATTTCTCAAATACTTCCAAAGCTCCTATATATAATGATGATGATGTTTTGTTTGATGAAGAGATTGATTTTCGGAACTCTGATGGTTGTTTTGATAAATGCGTTTAACAGTTTGATTTTAATGCAAAACTTTCATTTCATTCTCAGTTTATTGTTAATCCTAATGATTTATCAAGTGTGTATGAAAAATGTGAATCATCAACGAAAGTTGATAAACCAGTTTATGTGAGCGCCTATTATGCCAAGGGTAAGAAAAGAAAGAATAGACACTCACAGAAATAAAAAAACACTAGTAAATCAAAGAAGAAACAATCTCACAAGTCTCGCAGTTCTTACATGCAGTATTCATATATTTCATATTCGAAAAAGAAAAGGTCTGAAGTGAAACCTGAATGGAGGCCAGAGAAGAAGATTGATGAGGCTACAAAATCATTTTATGATTTCGAATGTAATAGGGTTACTGATAGTGTATCTGATATAGTTGGTTAGTGTGCTTCTTATAAACAAAAACTTTTACATCCATACAAGTCTTATACAATAAAGCATTTGATCCAATTATCTCCGTCTGCTACTCAGTGAAATGATTTTGTTACTCGGCAATATTCTAATAATTGGTTTGGTTCATATCATGTCTATCATAATTATGGTTCAAATTTTTTTCAAAAGACCAGAGGATCCAATTTAGGTTGATGCCAAAATCTTGTGCTAACTTGACAGGACCAATCTATAAATGGGTACCTAAACCTATTATTGTTTGATTTCTCATGTGAAGACCCCTCATATGTGGTACTTGAATTCAGGCTATTCCAAGCATATGACAGGGCAGAAAGATATATTGTCTAATTATATAGAGAAATTTTGCGGTAATGTGAGATTTGAAAATGACCAATTTTCACCTATACTTGGTTATGGAGATGTCGTGCAAGAGAACTTAACGATAAAGAAGGTGAGTTATGTTGAAGGATTAGGACACAATCTGTTCAACATTGGTCAGTTATGTGACAAGGATTTAGAGGTAAATTTCAAGGCCAAGAGATGTTGTGTCAGAACGGACAACGTAAAGAACTCTTGGTCGGGGCGAGAAAGTCAAACCTCTACATGATCAATCTGTCAAATGTCAAGACTGATAATGCAGTGTGTTTACTGTCTAAAGCCTTTATGCAACAAAGCTGGTTATGGCATAGAAGGCTATCTCATCTCAACTTCAGGTCAGGTACATTAACAAGTTGGTGACTGGAAATTTGGTAAGAGGACTTCCAGAGCTGAAATATGAAAAAGAACCTCTGTGTGACGCGTGTGAGAAAGGAAAGATGAAGAAAGCTTCACATAAGCCTAAGCCTGAACCAAGCACAAGTTCTTCTTTAGAGTTGTTGCATATGGATCTCTGTGGTCCAATGCGAACGCAAAGGATAAACAGCAAGAAGTATGTTCTTGTGATCGTGGATGATTTTTCAAGATACACTTGGGTCAAGTTTTTGAGATCAAAGGATGAAAATCCAGAGATCATTATTTTATTTTTGAAGATCGTTCAAATGAACTTGTAGAAGACAATTAAGATACTTAGAACTGATAATCGCACCGAATTCAAGAACAAAACATTTGACGATTATCTCAAATCGGTCTCGATAACTCATCATTTCTCTGCTGCGAGAACGCCAGAACAAAATGGGGTAGTTAAACGAAGAAATCGGACTCTTGTTGAGGCTGCACGAACGATGCTAAGCCAATCCGGTCTACCTTTATTTTTGTGAGCCGAAGCTCTCTCAACTGCATGTTATACTCAAAATCGTTCAATCATTCATCGTCGGTTTGGTAAAACACCATATGCTTTGATAAACAATAGAATACCTACATTTTCACATCTTTGGATGCTGGTGTTTTGTGCTGAATGGTAAGGAGAACTTGAACAAGTTCAGTCCCAAGGCTGATGATGGAAT
Organism: Arctium minus; assembly: GCA_954870635.1. Lineage (NCBI taxonomy): Eukaryota > Viridiplantae > Streptophyta > Magnoliopsida > Asterales > Asteraceae > Arctium > Arctium minus. The sequence continues at coordinate 81,668,969 of OX941090.1, read as the reverse complement.
TTTCATTGGATATTCTCAAACGTCTGCTGCATACAGAGTTTACTTGAAGAAATATAAGATGTTGTTGAGAGCGTTAATGTTTCATTTTTTGAAGAAATGGCTTATGAGCAACTCAGTTTAGAATCCGTGATAACAGGAGTATTAGCTTCTAGATAGATCAATCCAGAACGTGCGGTTAAAGTCTCTAATTCTGATAAAGCATTAACGTCTACGTCTCATTTAACAGAATTAGATTTATTGTTTGAACATTTTTATGATGAGTTTCATGGTTCAAAAGTGACTAAACCTGTTGTGATTGAAAAATCTGAAGATTTAAGTAATCATTATCCAATCACATCAGATGCATCAACTGAATCAAATTCCCCGATTCAAGAAGAAACTCTAGTTCAAACACCTACTCAGTCAGTTGAAGGTGCACATGATAATGCAGAAACATAAGTTATTCATTCAGTTGGATGTACTGTCATGCCTACCCAACATATATCAAATGTTCCATCCACTGAAACTTATGCACCAGTTACTTCAACTGAACCCCTATAAGAAGAACATACCGGATATCTAGATTATCAACATGATCAATCTACATCTATACCACTCCCTTATGTACATAATTAGACCAAAGAGCACCCGGTTCATCAAATTATTGGGGATCCATCAAATCCGGTGCAAACTAGGTATGCGACTGCAAACGAGTGCATGTTTGATTCTTTTCTGACTAAGATAGAGCCTACACGAGTATCAGAAGCTCTAAAAGATGCAGATTGGATAACAGTTATGCAAGAAGAGCTCAATCAATTTGAATCTCTTAAAGTCTGGAGACTTGTACCTCGTCCGGAAGGCAAAACAATTATAGTTACGAAATGGGTATTCAAAAATAAGAAAGATGAGGATGGTATCATGGTAAGAAATAAAGCTCGACTTGTTGCTAAGGGATATCGGCAAGAGGAAGGAATAGACTATGATGAGACATACGCTCCAGTTGGACGTATAGAGGCAATCAGAATGTTTCTAGCCTACGCTGCACACAAAAACTTTACTGTTTACCAAATGAACGTGAAGATTGCCTTTCTAAATGGCATACTAAAAGAGAAGGTATACGTCTCACAGCCAGAAGGATTTGTCAATGCTGAAAAACTGGATCATGTTTATATTCTTGACAAAGCACTTTATAGTCTAAAGCAAGCTCCTCGATCCTGGTACGATGTTGTATCAAATTTCTTAGTCAAGTCTGGCTTCACGAAAGGTAAAATCGATACTACTCTCTTTATCAAAAAGGAAAAAGTTGATATTATTTTAATTTTAATATATGTGGATGATATAATATTTGGTTCAACAAGTCCAAAGTACTGTAAGAACTTTTCTAATCTAATGGTGTCCATATTTCAAATGAGTATGATGGGAGAGATGAATTCTTTCCCGGATTACAAGTTAGAAAATTTTCAACGGGGATTTTCTTTAATCAAGAGAAGTACATTTATGATATTTTGAGAAAATATAAAATGGAAAATTGTACTCCAATTGGTACCCCGATGGCACCAGGAACTAAGATTGGAGCTGATCTTTCAGGAAAAGTTGTTGATCTTAGATCCTATAGAGGAATGGTTGGTTCTTTAACGTACCTAACAGCTAGTAGACCGGATATTATGTTTTCTACATGCTTATGCGCTAGATATCAAGCTTCGCCTAAAGAATCCCATCTTTCAGCTGTAAAGCGAATATTTAGATATATGAAAGGGACTGCAGATCTTGGTTTGTGGTATCCTAAATATACAGGTTTTGAGCTAACAGCGTATTCAGACGCAGATCATGCAGGTTTTATGTTAGACAAGAAGGGTACTTTAGGACATATACAATTTTTGGGAGATAAGCTTGTGAGTTAGACTTCGAAGAAACAACTGTGTGTATCTACTTCAACAGCCGAGGCAGAGTACGTAGTTGCGGCTAGCTGCTGTTCTCAGGTGTTGTGGATGCGAACAAAACTCCAAGATTATGGGTTCCAATACAATAAAATCCCGATTTACTGCGATTCCAAGAGCGCTATTGCTATATTTGTGAATCCTGTTCAGCATACAAAAACCAAGCACAATGACGTGCGATATCATTTTATCAAAGATAATGTCGAAAAAGATACAATTGAACTTTACTTTGTAAACACAAATTACCAACTTGTTGATTTGTTTACCAAGCCGTTAGATGAAAAGAGATTTAATTTTCTCATTTCGAAACTTGGCATGTTAAACCTTAAGACATAATCTGTAGTTACCTAGTATAGTTTATTTTTGTTATTTTTCTTCATTTCTGTATTTTTAATCTGAACGATATCTGCACTGAAAGGTTATGTTCATGTTTTCAGGGGGAGTGAGACAAAGTTTCAATGATCTAAATTCGAGGGGGAATATGAGAAATTGCATATGTTGTTTATACTGACAAATTTTTTTGTCATTCATATTTTCAGGGGAAGTAAGGACTTTGATTTCTGATTATTTCAGATCAGAACTCATTCATAACAAGTTTATTGCTTTCATGTCTTTAATTTTTCCAATAAATGTTTTTTGTTTTCAATAAGACTTTGTTGCTTTGATGTCTTTTTGACTATTTGTAGATTTTCAGGAGGAGCTTACATGATCATATCAATCATGACTTTGGAGCAGACTTTATGATATTAAAGCTAAGCGTAAGGATTATTCTACTCTTAATCTCATTGTGTTTGAAAGAAGGACAACTTTCAAACATGGAAAACATGTTTCTAAATGTTCAAACCACTTCTTATTCTCAAAATGTTTTCATGAATTTAGAAGTGTGATTTTAAATATTTTCATTTTATGAGCAAAATTGTTAACTAACCATATGTTTCCAAAGATAAATACTTGTGTATTATCTCTTCTATATAGTGTCAAGTATTCATACACACCGGTTTAGTACCTTATTGACTATGTTCTTACCATGTCTCAAATTGAAACTAATTTTCGATGGTAAGACACCCCATTTGAACTTCATTGATATTTGAGCATGAATTCATTCATAGCGTTTATTTCAAGAATGTCTATGTTTGCTTCATATAGACAACATCCAATTTTTCATGATCTAAGCTTTTAATGATAAATCATTCATAATTGATCTTTCATACGTTGTCAGATTCTCAAAAAATATCTATTGATTTCACTTCATTAATTAAATTTCCTTGTTTTAAGAAAATCTTCCATGTTTAAAATGCTCAAATCTTCATGATTATCTTATTGAGCATATATACATCTGACATCAAGTTTGTGATTTAATTCCTAAAGTTAAACTATTGAGCAACTTTTTTCTTTTAGGACAAAATATATGGGATTATTATGTGAGACTTTAATGAACTTCTATGGATTCACGATAACCAGTGTTTCCTACCCAAGAAGTTATCCTGAGTGATCGAGAGGCGAGGTGTCAATATTTGAGTGTGGGTGTGTGATGAGGTAAAATGAAAAGAGAGATTGGTTAGAAGTGAGCTCAATGTTAAAAAGAAAGAGGGTGTGAGATCAGAGTAAAAAAATATCAAACTCTGCACCAAACTTTTTCTGAGTCGGGCAGCCACATTACTGTTGTTTCACAATTCTTTTGTGAACATCATTGAAATAGGCACTAGCCCATGCCAACTCTTGCTTAAACCCCACCAGCTACTCATTTCTTTCTCAACAAAGAGATGTTTCAAGTTTTATTGGGGACGCAACACATAATCTATCTTGTCTTCATTTGGAAGATGTGGATATTGAAACAGAAGGAAGTCTGCCCCACCTTCGCACTTCAGTCATGCACAATTGAGTATGTGTATTACTATTGTTGTATCAATGGTTTACACATTTTGAGCCTATTTGAAAAGCCTAAGTAGCTTCAATCATTCTACACTATGCACGAACACATAAGAAATAAGTTTTCTTGTCATAACGTTCATAGAAAATTTCTTTGTGCTTTTTCAATGATTGGATGGAATCCCTGGGGAAGTGAACATCAAAAAGATCCTTTCTAAATTACATTCGTTGTACAAAGTGGCCCTGTGCTATTTACAGGCATTTTAACTGATTCATTTGTTGATTCAGAGTTTCACTCTTATTTGTCTAAATTTGAAAAGATTCAGATGAATACATTATGAATTGACGGATGATTCAGATGCTCATTTAGAAAGATCATTGGTTAGAAAAAAGATTCATGACATTTTGTTGGTCCCGAAGGTGCTTAACAAGTTTGTAGAAGGGGGGTTGAATTGAAACACATAATTTAAAGTTTAATAAATTGTTTATTGATAAATCAAAAACAATTTTCAAGTCTGTTGCGGAATTAGATTAAGTAAAACTTAATCTAAACAAACTTAAGAAAACACTAAGATGGTTGCACAAGATTATAGAGAATGGGGGATTTGAGAAGTAATGAAAACTATGGTTTCTATATGTTAGAAAGATGAAGGTTCAAGAAGAGAGCTCTCTCAGATGGAGAGGTAATCTTTCTATTTATACCCTATGCATTAAATGCATGGCAGGGTACTTTACACGTGTCATTCATTGATTGGCTTTGAGAGTTTGACTTTGAGAGACATGCTTTCGGCCGTATCATGAACAGTGTAGTTGACAGAGTTGTTGTACGAATTGTGGCAGAGGTACGTTCGTTCTGACACATCGTACTGGTTGTGCAAGGTAAGACAAAAGAGACTTGAGGCATCAGCTAAGTGATTATCGATCGCTGAATATCTCTTCCTTCAGAGATACAAACAAGTTCAGCTATCTCTGAAGCTTTTCCTCAGGTTTCTTCGCGTATGAGTAGAGTCGTCTTTACTTCACTGATATCCGCATCAGGTCACTAGTAGACTTATCTTTGTTTAGCAGCTTCGTCTTCAATTCAGCTATGAACATCTTGTTGACGAGAAACTTATCTTTAGGGATTACGTTTACTGTGTTACATCAAAAACCATCAGCGATAACTGAACAGACTCAGTCTGATCGCTGATAGTGAAACACTAATACATATGAATGTTTATAAGAGAGATCATCAGCGATAACTGAACAGACTCAACCTGATCGCTGATGGTGAAACACTAATACATATTAATAAACGTAATTTTCACTAAGTATAGAAGAGGGTCATTATCAAATCACTGAGAGAGTTTGGATCAACAATCTCCCCCTATTTGATAATGACAAAGTAACTGAAGTAAATTACTTTATAATTCAAAATGAGGAATAATCAGGACTCATAACATACATGTCGCAATTACTATTTTGAGGGATCTTTTACAGTACTGATAGGGTTAAGTACTTCATTAAAATTTCATTAATTCAAAGATAGAATTACAAGGTATGAAAATTACAAGTACAAGTGAGGAACTAACTACTGTAAGTTTAACTAATACATTACAAGAAATATGAAACTAATCTATCAACTATCTAAAGAAGACTTTGGAGGATTAACCATATAGTCAAGTATTTCTTCTCCTCTTTGCCTTCGATCTGAAGATTCTTGACTAATGATTGCCTTGATCGGTTCAGCTAAAGGAGAGAAGTCAAACCATAAGCATAGGAGATCCTTTAGATGGCTGAGGGGACATATAGGTATTTCAGAGACTCTTTGGAATCTGAGCTGTTCCTCATCATCTCTGAAGAAGATTCCAAAAGTCTCTTTAAGTACTTTCCCTGCAAGATATGGTCCACCAGAGGGCAGGGATTGACCAAGTACTGAGAGATCAGGAGGAGGACCAAACAAAGCTTCTTTTGAGAACTTGATGGAGGTTTCGTTTCTTATTGCAGCATGATTCTCAGATAAGGAGGAGACAGACTGTTAGAGTATAAATATGTTGGATACAAGATCAAGAAGACAAAAGTCAAAGTTCAAGAAGTCAAAGCTGAGGAAAGTCGATTCTCAAGTGAAAGTCAAAGTCTTTTGTAATAAAAGTCAAAGTGTATTGTATTTGTATTTTTTATTATTTTCTTTGTAATTCTTGTAGGTATAAATACCTTGTATTTTCTGTTTTGTAGTATAAGTCTAATTGAAAATCTGAGAATACGATTCAGAGAGACAATCTGTAGAGAGAAAGTGAGTTCTAGAGAGAGAAAGTTGTACTTGAAATTGAGAATTGAAATCAAAACAGGTAATTTGATTGAAATTTGTGTGTTGATTAATTGTTTGTGATTAGAAACTAGAAACAGGTAATAACAATTGGTATCAGAGCAAATCCAAATCGAAAATCAAGAAAATATAGAAGTTCGACTCTGTGTTCATCGAGTTCGTTTCAATTTCTGAATTTTAGGGTGTAATTCGAGTCGAAATCGATTAGGTTTCGTTAGAAAAGCATAATCAATCAAGTCTGTATAGTTTGATTCGTGAATAGCACTGTAATTGATTTGTAATTTTGATTTTGAAGAAGTCTGAGTTCACGAGTTGTCACGCACTGTATTCACATCAACTTTGTATCAAATTATGTTTTTGATCGAAATTAAGTGCTAGAATTGTGTTCTAGATGTTTAGACTAGCAAATTGTCAAAGTTTCGAGTGGAAATTCGAGGTCTAAAGTGGTTTTTGGTGTGATTCTGAACGAGTTTTGAAAGTTTGCATGAGATCTAAGCTTTGCGCCAGTTCGTCAAGGTTTGCGCGAGTTCATCTCGGTTTGCGCCAGTTCATCGAGAAATTTCACCAAGTGGATCATTCTGAGCTTTGCGTCTTCAACAACAAACGAAAAATTGAAGTTTGCATCTTCAACGAGAAACGAAAAGTGAGCTTTGCGTCTTTAACATCAAACGCAAAGCTGAAGTGAGTTCAGATAGACAAGTGAACTTTGCGCCATCAGTGGTTAACGAGAAGTTGGTGTTTGCATCATACACATGTCACGAGAAGTTAGTTTGCATCAGTAACTAGTCACGCAAAGTCTGGTTTGCGTTAGCTTCTTGTCACGCAAAGTGTATTGTACTTGAATCGCGAAGTTCATCACTTGTGCTACGTCACGCAAAGTGTGGTTTGCGTTAGCCGTACGTCACGCAAAATGTGGTTTGCGTTAGCCGTACGTCACGCAAAGTGTGGTTTGCATTAGCCGTGTGTCACGCAAAGTTGTGGTTTTCATCATCCGTGTGTCGCGCAAAGCTAATTTCACTTGGAATATTTTTGTGATTTTTGCACTTCGATCCTTAGTGAATATCTGTGTTTTACATTTGTTTTTAAAATTCTGTATTTTTCTTATTGTTTCATTTGGACTAACGATCAGTTCTAGTTTCTTATTGCATATATTTCTCAAACAGGTTTAAACAAGATGACTTCCAAAGATGCACTTTCTATTGGCACTGATGTCAAGCCTCCTATACTCTGTTCAAAGGAGAATACGAACAGTGGAAAGACATATTTCTGGATTTTGTAGACAGACATGCAAATGGGGAAAACATTCTGCTATCAATTACAGAAGGTCCTATGGTACCAATTACAGTTCAAATACCTGATGATGATTCATCTGATAGTGAAGATGGTACTGAGGAAAGAGATCAGAAAATGAAAACAATTCTAGTTGAATATGCTCAGTATTCTGAAGAGCAAAAGAGTCGTTTCAAAGCAGACAAGCAAGCAAGATCCCTTCTTCTTCAAAGTATCCCGAATGACATCTACATCAAAATAGACAACTACAAGGCAAATGCTAAAAAGATGTGGGATCAGTTGCAAAAGATGATGATGGGTTCCAAAGTTGGCAATCAAATGAAAGTAGCCAATTGCATTAATAGTTATAAGGAATTCAAAGCCAAAGAGCATGAGAGCTTGGAAGATACTTATGAACGGTTTGTCTTGCTGTTAAATGAATTGTCAAAGAACAAAGTGAAAAAGAAGAAGCTTGAGAACAATGTCAAATTTCTGAGTATCCTACAACCTGAATGGAAGAAGCATACGCGTAGGATGAAACAGATGAAGGATCTGAATGACATACCGTTACATGAGGTTTATGAGACTCTAAAGGCAAAATGAAGAAGAAGTGGAAGAGAAAAGAGCTGAGAAAAAGAAGGCAGAAAAAGTTCCCGATCCTATTGCATTGGTAGCCGGAGAGAAGAAGAAAGAAAAGAAAGAGAAGAAGAAAAAGAAGAAAGTGATTACCAGTTATGAATCAGAATCTGAATCAGATGGTGATGATGGAGAAAGTCTCAAACAATCTATGCTTTTACTGACCCGAGCATTTCAAAAGAAATTCTACAAAAAGCTGGGATCAAATTCTCAGAGATACTCTTCATCCATATCTAAGAACCATGAGCACCGAGAAAGAGTTGAAGGAGAGCGACATGAAGAGAACTGGTATATGGAAAGGAAGCCGGAAGAAAAGGAGAAGTTTGTGAATGATTACACCGTTGCTGAAAAGCCAGCAAATGATCCAATCAAATGCTACAACTGTGGCAAGCTTGGACATTTTGCTAAAGAATGTCGAAAGCCAAAGGTTCGCAACTCCCAGTACTATCAGAACAAACTGCTATTGGCCAAACAACAAGAAGCGGGCATAACATTAATGGCTGAAGACGAATTTTGGCTGGATCATTCTGATCAAGAAGAAAAGAAAGAAGAGACTGCTCATCTCTGCTTAATGGGTAAAGAGGTCAAGTATGATGATTCAGACGATGAGATTGCTGATGAGGTATTAAACTTAACTGAAAAAGATTTCATAACCAAAATGGAAGCTATGATGGTTGAGCTTAATGATCTTCAAGTAAAACTGAAGAAAGAAAAAGACAGAGTTGCTAAAAGAAACAACAAGATCTTTGAGCTTAATAAGTCTGTTATTCGGAACAAAGATCTAATTGATTCTTTACGCAAGTCTGCTTCTGATTCTAAACTTCAAGTAGATTGTTTTGAAAAGAAGATTTCTGATTTTGAAGTTAAAATTTCTAAATATGAGTTTGAGAAGAAAGAATATGCACTAACTATTCATAAACTGCAGGTTGAGAACAAGCTTTTGAATAAGAAGGTAAATGGTCTGGAAGCCAAACTCTATGCAAGAGGCCAAACAGATCAAACCATTTTTCTGAATGCACCTAACGAAGAGGCTGATGTTAAAGAAAAATGGGGACTTGGTTTTGAAAACCCCCATTAATTAAAGAAAGCCATCAGAAAACAACCAGCATTATATAATTTTGATTTTCTTGCTTGTGCTGGTAAACATACTCATTTAAAACCCAAATTTGTTACCAAATTACCAGAAGAAGTTGAAGCCAAAGAAACTGAAAAGAGAAAGAATATAAAAGAAAATGCAACTACCATTTAACTATGCAAAGTTAAATGATAGTTATCTTTCAGAAACACCAAAAGTTCTTTCAAACGACTATTTTGCTAGTTATTCTGTTTCAGAAATGAAGGCAAAACCTGCAATTGCAAAGGTTTATGTTCCTTCACTCATTATTGAAAGCAAAATAGTTGAGCTTGAAAATGTTTTATCTGATGAAAAACTTTTGATAGATATTGAACAAAGTGTGTTTTCTACAGTTTTAAAGAACATTGTTTTTCAAACTAAATCTACAAAGTGTTCTAAATTTTCTAAGGCACCTCAAACTTCGACTGATAACTTTGATGACTTATTTACGTCTGCAAATGAATTTTTAAATTCTGATGATGGGTGCATAGAAGAAATTGATATGTTTGACTTCAATGCTCCTCTTCCTGATCATTATACTTGTCTTATAAATGAAAAAGTGTTACCAAGTGGTTTTAATTTTGGTGAATCATCAACTACGGTTGGTGAATCAGTTTCTGTAACTGCTGATTACTATGCTCAAGGTAAGAAACATAAGAAACAGTGATTACAGAAACAGAAATACACTGGTACACAAAAGAAAAATAAATCTCAGAAATCTGATTTTCCTAATAAATCTAAATCTTTTGTTTCAGATATAAGCAAGAAAAGGTCGAAAGCTCGAACCGAATGGCGACCAAAAAGGAAGAATGCTGAGATAGCTGAATCAGTTTCTGATAACTCTTGTAATAGATCAGTTAGTAGTGATAATGATGTAGTTGGTCAACTTGCTTCACCTAAACAAAACCTTGTAACTTCTTACAAGCGTTATTCAATAAAGCAATTGATTCAATTATCTCCTATTACTACTAAATCTTATCATTATCAGAGAAATGATTTTCCTTATTCTCATAATTCTACTAATTGGTTTGGATCTTATCATGTGTATTCTTCAAGATCAAATGTTTTTAAAAGTTTTCAAAGAAAAGTAGGATCCATATTTAAATGGATACCAAAATCTTGTGGTAATCTGTTAGGACCCGTTTTTAAATGGGTACCTAAATCTATTGTTTCCTGATTTCTCTTGCAGACCCGGCATATGTGGTACTTGGACAGTGGATGTTCCAAGCATATGACTAGGCAGAAATCTTTATTGTCTAATTATACAGAGAAATTCAGTGGAAATGTCAGATTTGGGAACGATCAGCTTTCACCAATCTTAGGATATGGTGACATTATTCAAGACAACATAACAATCAGTAAGGTGAGCTATGTCGAAGGTTTAGGGCACAACTTGTTTAGCATCGGTCAATTCTGCGATAAAGGGTTAGAGGTCAACTTTAAATCTAAGAGTTGCTCGGTTCATACTGAAGACGGCACAGAACTCTTAGCTAGAAATCGAAAGACAAACCTTTATACCATAAATCTGTCAAAAGTTCAGATTGACAATCAAGTATGCTTAATGACAAAAGCTTCGATCCAACAAAGTTGGCTCTGGCACCGAAGACTATCACATCTGAACTTTCGGTATATCAACAAGTTGGTCAAAGATAAGTTGGTAAAAGGACTTCCTGAACTGAGATATGAAAAAGAACACTTATGCGCAGCTTGTGAAAAAGGTAAGATGAAGAGAGCCGCACATAAACCGAAGCCTGAACCAAGCACCAACTCTCCGTTAGAATTGATGCATATGGATTTGTGTGGTCCAATGCGAACTCAGAGCTTGGGTGGAAAGAAATACGTGTTGGTTATGGTTAACGATTACTCAAGATACACGTGGGTCAAATTTCTTCGATCAAAAGATGAGACGCCCGAAGTTCTCATTACTTTCTTAAAGACAACCCAAGTGAATATGCAGAGACAAGTCAAGTTTCTTCAAACTGACAACGGCACATAGTTCAAAAACAAAATCGTTGAAGAATATCTCGAATCGGTCGGGATATCACATCAATACTCTGTTGTTCGTACGCCTGAACAAAATGGAGTAGTGGAAAGGCGAAATCGGACGCTAGTCGAGGCCGCTCGGACTATGCTAAGCCAGTCTGACTTACCTCTATTCTTGTGGGCAGAAGTTGTATCAACTGCATGTCATACTCAAAATCGATCCATGGTACACCACCATTTTCAAAAGACTCCATATGAGCTGATCAACAACAGAACACCGACAATCAAATATTTTCACATATTTGGGTGTAAGTGTTTCATGCTTAACGATAGAGAGAGTCTGAAAAATTCAGTGCTAAGGCGGACGAGGGTATCTTCATTGGTTATTCTTCAACATCTGCAGCATATCGTGTTTATCTGAAGAAGTCAAAGACAGTTGTCGAGAGCGTTAATGTAACATTCGATGAAGACATGACTTCTGAACAACTCAGTTCAGAACCCGTTATCACTGGAGTATTAGCTTCTGGGCAGATCAGTCCAGAACCTGCTTCTACAGCTAATAATTCGAATAACGCTTCTACTTCAATTTCAAATTTATCTGATTTAGATTTGTTATTTGAATTCTTTTATGATGAGTTTCTAGGATCTAATGTACCTAAATCTGTTGTGACTGACAGGTCTGAAGACACAAGTTGCAATCATCCAGTGATTTCAGAAGTTTTAACTGAACTTGTATCCCCCGTTCAGTCAGAAACTCACATTCCATCAACTACTCCTACAGTTGAAGATATACAAGTAAGTGCTGAGCCAGAAGTAACTTTTTCAGTTGGGTGTGATGTATTGTCTACTCAACAGCCAGAGTCTGCTGTTCCAATTGATGCTTCTGCACCTGAAACTTCAACTGCAAACCTCCCTCCTGTTATTCAAACTGAAGAGCCTGATAGTGGATTTTTAGATGATGATCATGTTCAAACTTCATCTACTCCACTCCCTCATGAGCATCGCTGGACCAAAGAGCATCCTTTTCATCAAGTAATTGGAGATCTCAACAAGCCTGTACAAACTAGGTCAACGACTCTTAATCAATGTATGCATGACTCATTCCTCGGTAAGATAGAGCCCACGCGAGTATCAGAGGCTCTTGCTGATTCGGAATGGGTATCTGCTATGCAAGAAGAGATCAATTAGTTTGAAGCGCTAAAGGTTTGGAGATTAGTTCCAAAACCAGATGGTAAAACCGTGATAGGTACTAAATGGGTATTCAAGAACAAAAAGGATGAAGATGGTATCATCATAAGAAACAAAGCTAGACTTGTTGCCAAAGGTTATCGGCAAGAGGAAGGCATAGACTACGATGAGACATATGCTCCAGTAGCGTGTATAGAGATAATCCGTATGTTTCTAGCCTACGCAGCTCACAAGAATTTCACAGTCTATCAGATAGACGTGAAAACGACCTTTCTGAATGGCATTCTTAAGGAGGAAGTCTACGTGTCTCAACCAGAAGGGTTTGTGAATCCAGATAAGCCAGATCATGTATACATCTTGGACAAAGCCCTGTATGGTTTGAAACAAGCCCCTCGAGCATGGTATGACGTTCTATCTAAATTTTTGGTCAAGTCCGGTTTTTCCAAAGATAAGGTTGATACCACTTTATTCATCAAAAAGGAAAAAGCTGATATCATCCGTATTCAAATATATGCTGATGATATAATATTTGGCTCTACAAATCCAAAATACTCCAAAAACTTTTCTAACCTCATGTTGTCATGTTTTCAAATGAGTATGATGGAAGAGATGAATTTCTTTCTCGGATTACAAGTAAAACAGTTTTAAACGGGGATTTTCATTAACCAATCTAAGTACATTTTGGATATTCTTTGGAAATACAAAATGGAAAATTGTAAACCTATTGGAACCCCGATGGCACCAGGTACTAAGATTAGCACTGATCCTTCAGGTAAAAGTGTTGATGTTAGAACTTATAGAGGTATGATAGGATCGTTAATGTATCTTACATCAAGTAGGTCAGATATTATGTTTTCAACATGCTTATGTTCTAGATATCAGGCTGCTCCTAAAGATTCCCATTTGGCTGCTGTCAAACGGATTTTTAGATATCTGAAGGGGACTGCAGATCTTGGTCTGTGGTATCCTAAGGATACAGGGTTTCAACTAACTGCTTATTCAGATGCAGATCATGCAGGTTGCATGTTGGACAGAAAGAGTACTTCAGGTCACATTCAATTCCTTGGAGACAAGCTCGTTAACTGGGCATCAAAGAAACAATTATGTGTTTCCACATCTACTGCTGAAGCAGAGTATGTAGTTGCTGCCAGTTGCTGCTCTCAAGTCTTGTGGATGCGAACACAGCTACGAGACTATGGATTCAAGTTTGAAAAGATACCAATCTATTGTGACTCGAAGAGTGCAATCGCGATATCTGCTAATCCTGTCCAGCATATGAAAACCAAACACATTGACGTCAGATATCATTTTATTAAAGATAATGTAGAAAAAGGAACAAGTGAACTTTATTTTGTAAAAACAGATTATCAACTTGCAGATTTATTTACCAAACCCTTAGATGAAAAGAGATTTAATTTTCTTGTCTCTAAGCTTGGTATGTTAAATCTTAAGACGTAATCGGTTAACTAATAAAGTTACGTATTGTTATTTTTCATCATTTTCTTTATCATTATGTTTGAAGGATAATTGCACTTTAATTGTTTGCTCATGATCTCAGGGGGAGTAAGAGAAGATTAAAGACGATCTACATTATTTTGAGGGGGAGTTTATCTAATTTCTGCATTTTACTTAAATGACAAATTTTTTTATGATGCATGATTTTAGGGGGAGCATATAAGTCATATCAAAAGGAGTAAGACAATGATTTCTGATTATCTCAGATCAGAACTCGTACAATCAATGTTTTATTGCTTTATGTCATTTTAATTTTTGAATAAATTTTGTGAATAAATTTGCTTTGATTAGACTTTGAGACTTGTGCAGGATGAGAGGAAGCTATCAAGATCATATTTTTATGAATTCAGCTGACTTCATGAGATCTAAGATTGCATAGAAAGGTTAAAATTCTTATCTTAATCTCATATATGGTTGAAAGAAGGACAACTTTCAATCATAGAAAACATATTCTTAAATGTTCAAATCACTTCCCGATTCTTAAACCGATTTCATGAATTGGAAGTGTGATTTTTAAATGTTTTCATTTTATTTTGTGCTTCAAAGTTTACAAACCGTGTGTTTCCAAAGATATATATATACTTGTGTATTGTCTTTTCTATATACTTTCAAGTATTCATACACACCGGTTTGATATTTTGTTCAAATTGTTCTTACCATGTCTCATATTTAACCATATTTTCGATGGTAAGATACCCCGCTTGTACTTCAATGTATATTGAGCTTCATTTCATTTCGAAGCGTTTAGTTCAAGATTGTCTATATTTTTGTTTCATATAGACTATATCCATTATTCTTGACCATAAGCCTTAATTGATATATCATTTCATTTATGTTCATTTTCATACAATGTCAGATTTTCAAACAAGTCTTTTGCATTCATATTCATTCATTCAATATACTTGTTTGAAAATACTTCAATGTTTAAAAATACTCATATCTTCATGATTATATTATGAGCATATTTACATCTGACATTTGTATATGAGCTTTAACTGCTATAGTTAAACCATTTGAGCAACACATGCTTTCTAGGATTATATGGGTTCTTTGTGCTAGGACTTAATTGAAACTTCTATGAAATCACGTTAACCAGTGATTTCTACCCAAGAAGTTAATCCTTTAGTGATTGAGTGTGAGGAGTCGAAAAGAAATGAGTGTGGGATGTGTGATGAGGGAAAGTGGAAATGAGAGTTTGGTTAGATGTAAGCTTATTAATAAAAAGAAAGAGGGTGAGAGATCAGAGTAAAAGAATATCAGACTCTGCACCAACTACTTTCTGAGTCGGGCAGCCACATTACTAGCGTTTCACAATTCTTTGGTGAACGTTATTGAAACAGGCAACTAGCCCATGCCAACTCTTGACAATTCCCCACCAACCACTCATTTTCTTCTCAAAAAGAAAATGTTTCATATTTTTCTGGGGACGCAGCATATAATCTATTTGATTTTCATTTGGAAAATCTGGATATTGAAAAAGAAGGAAGTCTGCCCCACCTTCGCACTTCAATCATGCACATTGAGTCTGTGTTTATCTACTGTTGTCTCAGTGGTTTACACTATGTTGAGCCTTAAAAAGCAATCATTCGTGCTTAATTCTTTCTACACATGCACGAACACACAAGGAAATTTGTTTTTCTTGTCATAACATTCATAGAAATTGCCTTTGTGGTATTTCGATGATTGGATGGAAGCCCTGGGGGAGTGATTATCAAAAAGCTCCTTTATATTGTGTATTCGTTACGCACAGTGACTTTGTGTTACTGAAAGACATTTTAACCGTTTCATTTGTTGATTCAGGTGTTACATTCCTATTTTGTCTAGATTTGAAAAGATCTGGATGAATACATTGTTCGAATTGGCAAAGACTCAGAGGCTCGTAAACAGATCAGTGGTCAGATCGGATACAGACATTTCTTACTAAAAGTTTTGATGATATTGATGCTCATTTCATCAAAAATGGGGAGATGAATTTTTAAAGAATTTTTTAAAGAAATGTCCATGTCATAAGATTCAAAGTAAAGATTTGAAGAAGATCAAAGAATTTCTGAAGATGTGCTGATTTCACTGAAATTTTCTTTGAAGATTATTTCCTATAGCAATCTGAGCTGATTCTGAAGATAATTTCTTTCCAAAGTCTGAAAATATTTTGTGAAAGTTTTGGAGAGATTGTTAATTCTTTGAAGACAGTTTTGGAAACAATGCCATCAAAGAAAAAGGGGAGATTGTACTACAGAGCTTAAAAGAGAAGACTGAATTGCTAGATCTTTCAATAGTGATCTTGAATCCAAAGGGGGAGATTGTTAGAGCATAAATATGTTGGATACAAGATCAAGAAGACAAAATTCAAAGTTCAAGAATCAAAGCTGAGGAAAGTCGACTCTCAAGTGAAATTCAAAGTGTATTGTATTTGTATTTTTTATTATTTTCTTTGTAATTCTTGTAGGTATAAATACCTTGTATTTTCTGTTTTGTAGTAGAAGTCTAGTTGAGAATCTGAGAATACGATTCAGAGAGAGAATCTGTAGAGAGAACGAGAGTTCTAAAGAGAGAAAGTTGTATTTGAAATTGAGAATTCAAATCAAAACAGGTAATTTGATTGAAATTTGTTTGTTGATTAACTGTTTGTGAATAGAAACTAGAAACAGGGAATAACACAGGCTTTCTTTTGAGTTTCCTTGGCTTAAAAGGAAGAGCAGATGGTACCTTTAACACAGTAGTGACTCTGTTGATGAGGGCTTCTAGAATTCCTTCGACATAGCCTCGGTAGGTTGATTTGGATTTCTTCAGCACGTCTTTGAACTCTAGCCATTCCATGTAGCCAAAACTTTCAAGCTTTGAAACAATCATAGCCTTAGAGATTCCATCCTCTCAGGTTATCTCCATCGTTACAGAAATTCGGTCCTTCTTCTTTTTCCCAGAGATGACAACGGCTACGATCTTCATTGGGTCAGAGCGATAGTCGACTTTATGTTTGCACCATTCGACAGTGTTATCACTGACCGCTTGTTCTTTTGAGCGCTCCTCTTCAATTTCCTTTAGTAGAGCAGCCTGGTCTTTCACTGGATTCTTTTTCAGCTTCTTGTCTTTGACTTGAGAGGACTGGACCTTGAGATCTAGAGAAGCATCTCTTTGATAATCGGCAATCAGTTTCTCAGCCCTGACAGATTCTTCAATTTCAGCTTCAGTCAGGAAGTCTAGTTCTGTAGATGTTATTTGAAGAGGGACCTTCAGCCGTTGACTCTCTAGATACGAGATCATCTTTTTTCTTCTCTACATCTCTTCCACTGACCAGTGAGATGGTCTAGAGGGCCTTCCTGGATGGTGCATGACTTCTTCTTCTTCATCTTCCTCATCTTCTTCATCAATCTCATTTAAGGAGATTGGTATTATTTATTCATCAGCTATGGAAGCTGGGATTATTTATAGTTCCTTTCCCTTAAGCAGGGGAGAGAACTGTCTGGTCAGAAATAGATAAAAAGAGTTAGTGTTTGTTTTGGGAAGAAGAAAGATAAAGGCTAGAAAGAAACAGGGGTTGGGAATTTATAGAAGGATATAGGAACTAGTGAAAGGCATACCTGAGAAGTGTTGATCCAAACTCTCTCAGTGATTTGATAACGACCCTCTTTTATACTTAGTGAAAATTACGTTTTAATATGTATTAGTGTTTCACCATCAGCGATCACACTAAGTCTGTTCAGTTATCGCTGATAGTCTTTCTTATAAACATTTATATGTATTAGTGTTTCATCATCAGCGATCAGACTGAGTCTGTTCAGTCATCGCTGATAGTTTCTGATGTAAACAGTTAACGTAATCCCTGAAGACAAATTTCACGTCAACAAGATGTTCATAGTTGAATCGAAGACGAAGCTACTGAACGAATACAAATCTACTAGTGACCTGATGCGGATATCAGTTAAGCAAAGACGACTCTACTCATACGTGAAGAAACTTGAGGAAAAGCTTCAGCGATAGCTGAACTTTTTTATATCCCTGAAAGAAGAGATATTCAGCGATCAATGATCACGAAACTTATGCCTCAAGTCTCCTTTTGTCTTACCTTACACACCCAGTAGGATGTGTCAGAACGGACATGCCTCTGCCACAATTCGTACAACAACTCTGTCAACTACACTGTTCATGATACGGTCGAAAGCATGTCTCCCAAAAGTCAGACTCCCAAAGCCAATCACTGAATGACACGTGTAAAGTACCATGCCATGCATTTAATGCATAGGGTAAAAATAGAAAGAACACCTCTCCATCTGAGAGTGTGCTTTATTCTTGAACCTTCATATAAACCCTTGTTTTCTATACTCTCTAATCCCCATTCTCTATATTCTTGTGCAACCATCTTAGTGTTTCTTAAGTTTGTTTAGATTGAGTCTTACTTAACCTTATTCCGCAACAAACATGTGAATTGTGTTAGATTTATCAATAAACAATTTATTAAACTTTAAATTATGTGTTTGTATTCAACCCCTCCCCCCCTCCCCCCCCCCCCCCGCTTCTAAAAACTTGTTAAGCACCTCCGGGACCAACAAGTGGTATTAGAGCAGACTGTTTAATCTGATAAACAAGATCTTGCTTAATTCTCTTCCTTGCTATTCTAAAATGGCACTTAACACAAACACAAACTACTACGATAATGGTTCACTTTCTAAACCTCCTAGATTTAGCAGATATAACTTTTCTCTCTAGAAGAATCGAATGATGCTATTTCTTGAAGGTGCAGATCCCACCATACCTGAGTATGTAGCAAATGGACCCTATGAACCTGTTCAAATCATAGCTGCATTTCCAGCTACTACCACCACTCCTGCTATCCCTGAACGCTATGTCGTGAAGGAAATAAGACAATGGAGTGATGAAGACAAAAAGAAAGTTGGTATAGATGCAAGGGCAAAGACCACTATATCTATGGCTCTACCTGATGAAGTTTTCCATTCCATCATGCATCTTAAAACTTCTAAAGAAATGTGGGAAACCATATGTGTTCAATATGAAGGCACCACTGAAATCCAAGAGACTCGAAAGATTAACTTGGTAAGACAGTTTGAAAGTTTTATCGCTGGTAAGAATGAATCACTCTCCGATGTTCATCAGCGGTTTAACTGCTTAATCATTGATCTACGACCTGTGGGTAGGACCTATTCTAATTCTGAGGTCTTAACCAAATTTCTAGAATGTCTTCCTGAAAGTTGGGACAGTTATTCAATATGTCTTAAGCTGACAAAAGACTTAAATTCTCTTTCTCTCAGCACCTTGTATGGAATCTTGCTCAACTATAAGCAATCAAATCTCTTGAATAAGAATCTTGTAAAAGATTCTAAAGACTCCAAAAGTACTCTTGTTGCTTTAGTCTCTTCAGAGATAATTCTATCTCAGCGATCTACTCTTACCATCACTGAGTTAGTTTATGAAACTGAGGACCTATCAGACACTGATCTTTCAGAGTTTGATGAGTCCTTAGCACTCTTGACAAACTCTTTTAAGAGATTTGCAAGAAAGAGAAATTTCTGAAGAAATAAGCCTCTCTCTCTTACTGACAAGCCAAAATCAACCCCTGTTGATAAGGCTACTGCTAATTGCTTTAACTGTGAAAAGATTGGACACTTTGCAAGTGAATGCAAGTCGAAAAAGGTCTTCAAACCTTCTACCTCAAGAAGATCCAGCGATGACAAATACCGAAAGCTGAAAAACAAATATCAAAAGTTGTAAAGCTACAAGCAAAAAGGTAAAGGTCTCATCGCTGAAGAACACGACCGGGCCGAATCAGAAGAATCAAGTTCTGATGAAGAAGAAGTCGCTAATCTCTGCCTCATGGCTGAGATTAAAAAGGAAGTGGAAGAACCAACTGAAACTTCTATGAGCTATATATCATCTCAGGTATCTATCTCTACTAATCCCTCTCTACCTGAAGCAGAGAGAAGTCGCGCTGTTGATGTGTTGACGATTGATCTTTACAATGCTCTAAACGGCAAAACTCTAGCTAAGAATAAAAACATTGATTTAACTGAACAACTAGAAAAATGTCATGAAAAGATCAGAGAACTGACTCTTTTAGAGGAAAGTTTAAAAGATGAAGTCATTGTAAATGGAGTCATCAACATTGAACGCGAACAAGCCATCTCTGCTCTAAAAGCAGAAAAAGCTCATGTTGAAAAATGGTGAAAATTATCAACAAAGATCTCTGAGATAATAAATGCTCAATCTCCTGGCAGTGATAGAACTGGTCTTGGTTTATGGAAACCACAGGATGAGCATAAAGAAGACAGTTCCATGCTTAAGTTTGGAACATTTGTCTCTTCTATCGCTGACACTTCTTATAATCAGTTTTACCCTTCATCTTCTTCTAATCTTATCCCTGAGGAAATATCTAAAGGCTCAAAGCCTGCAGATAAAGGTAAATATATTATTTATCCTCAGAAGGCTACCAAGAAAACAAAGCTGAAGATTCCTTCCAAATCTTCAGTAAAACAATCCTCTAGCTCTGTGATAGAAATCTTTGATCTATGTCCTCCAAAGCTGAAGATTGATCTTAAGCCTAAGAGATCTGAAGAAATTAAAATTCCTCCCAGATCTTATGCCAAAAGTATTCTTGGAGCTGGCCCTGCTCATCTTAAATTCTCAAAACCCTTCACCCCTGGTCCTAAAACCACTTTCAAATATAGAAAATGCTATCACTGTGGATTTACTGACCATATTGCAAGCAAATGTCCAACTTCCACTAAAGTTGATAAATCAGCTAAAGTGAAGATGAATGACTCCAAGGCTGAGAAGGTCATCAAACCTGAAAAATCGACCAAGGTGAAGAATACCACTAAGGTTAAGAAATTAACCAAAGTGAAGGTTACCACTGAAGCTGAATCTTCATCTGCTGTGAATATTGCTCAACCTTCCATCTCCACTAACCCTATAGGACCCATTGAAAAGTGAGTACCAAACAAAGCTTAATCTTTCTTATGTATCCAGGGATCAAAAGGCATCTGGTATCTCGATAATGGATGTTCTCGTCATATGACCGGACAAAAAGACCTGCTCACTGAATACAAGGAAGAGAAAGGTCCCTCTGTGACCTTTGGTGGAAATGGAAAAGGATATACCCGAGGGTTTGGTGTCCTCAACAATCAGACAACTACCTTCAGAAGAGTCGCTTATGTAGATGGACTGAAGCACAATCTTCTGAGCATCAGTCAGCTATGTGACAAAGACTATGAAGTTCGCTTTTCTAAGGAAGCATGTTCAGTGGTAAATGAGAAAGGAAAACTTGCCCTAAGTGGTTATCGTAAAGAAAATGTCTATGTAATAGATATGGAATCTACTGCCACTGAAAACGTATGTTTTCTTTCTAAAGCCTCTTCTGATGTCAATTGGCTTTGGCACAAAAGGCTCTCTCATTTAAACTTCAAAACCCTGAATTCTCTCTCATCTAAGGAACTGGTTTCTGGTCTTCCTCAACACTCATATGCTAAAGAATCTCTCTGCTCAACATGAGAAAAAGGAAAACAAACAAAAGCTAGTTTCAAGTCTAAACAAGTTTCCTCAGTGACAAGTCCTCTTCAGCTCTTGCATATGGATCTGTTTGGCCCTGTCAACATCCAATCAATAGCTAGAAAGAAATATACGCTTGTCATTGTAGATGAATACTCTCGCTACACCTGGGTTATCTTTCTTCGCTGCAAGAGTGATACTCCAGAAGAACTAATATCTTTTGATAAAAATATGGAAGTGCTGAACAATCTTACTGTTCGTTCAATAATAAGTGATCATGGAACTGAATTCAAAAACAATTCTCTAAACAATTTATTTGAAAACAAGAGAATTTCTCATAACTTCTCTTCCGTAAGAACACCTCAGCAAAACAGATTCACTGCAAGAAGAAACAGAACGATCATTGAAGCTGCAAGGACAATGCTCATCGATTCTCACCTCCTTACTCAATTTTGGGCTGAAGCTGTAAACACTGCATGTTTTACTCAAAACAGATCGCTGATAGTAAAGCGATTTTGAAAGACAGCTTATGAACTTTTTCATGGAAGAAAACCATCTATCAGTTTTCTTCATATCTTTGGTTGTCAGTGCTTTATTTTAAACAACAAAGATCAGCTTGGAAAGTTCGACCCAAAAGCTGATTATGGAATATTTCTAGAATATTCCTCCATCTATAAAGCCTACAGAGTTTTCAACAAGAGAAGACAATCTGTGGAAGAAACAATTCATGTACCTTTGATGAAACTCGCTCAGCGAACTCTAAACCAATCGTTGAAAATGAAGAGTTAAATGCCTGGATGTTTTCTCACTACAAAGAAATAGAACCTTTCTTCTCAAATCATCAACACACAAATCCTAGTACTGCTAATGATGATCCAGATATCATACTACCTAATGCTGAATCTGACTCATGGGTTTCAGCTGAGCCTCTAAACACACTGCCTCTATCAGATCTATCTTCGTCTGAAATCATCTCAGAAAACCATGGTCTGTCTAATACTCAACAGTCAATCGCTGATGAACCTCAAGCTTCTTCATCAGTGAACATTCCCATTGTTGATCCAACCTCTGAAATAAGCGACCATGCTCCTGCTCATCGATGGACCAGAGATCACCCTATAGATCAAATTCATGGTGATCCCGATGCAGGTATTCAGACACGACGAAGTTCAGGTAATATCTGCCTCTTTGTCAAATTTATTTCTTTAACAGAGCCAAAGAAGACTGATGATGCCCTCAGAGATACAAACTGGGTCAGCGCTATGCAAGAAGAGCTGACTGAGTTCGCTCGTAACAAAGTTTGGAATCTCGTTCCTAGACCATCTGATAAAAATGTTTTAGGCACCAAATGGGTATTTAGAAACAAGTTAGATGAACATGGAAGTGTAACCCGCAACAAGGATCGACTTGTTGCTCAGGGATACAGACAAGAGGAAGGCATAAACTATGATGAAACCTTTGCCCCTGTGGCTAGGCTCGAAGCAATTTGACTATTCTTGTCCTATGCAGTCTATAAAGACTTCATTGTGTATCAGATGGAAGTAAAATCAGCGTTCCTAAATGGAAAGTTGAATGAAGAAGTCTATGTAGAACAACCTCCAGGGTTCTATGACCCTAAGTATCCAAATTACATTTATAAATTGGATAAGGCTCTCTATGGTATCAAACAAGCTCCGTGCTTGGTATGACACTCTCTCATTCTTATCATTTTACGCTTTCTAGAAATCTTTTCTAGCAAGCATTCTCTCTCAAGCAATTTCAAGCATTTGCATCATCTCCTTCAATATCAACAGGTTATCTTGATCTTCTTCTTATTTAAATCTTATTAATCAATCCTATTTATGTTCCATCATTATGGGTTTTTATAAGATTTTTTTTCCACTAAAATCATTTTGGTTTGATTTTACTCTTTCAAAACCTTTGGTTTTCACATTGTTCTTCTCTCTATCACTAAGAACACTGTTTTAATCTTCAAATATTTTGGTTTTTCTACGTTTCTTTCTCCAAATAGAAACTGGTAAAAACTTCTTTATTTTTAGACTCTAATCCTTTCCTTCTATTCACATTTTTTCCATATTCAGAAATGGCACAATCTTTTCTTATTGCTTCCAAGACAGTCAAGTTCGCTCTCACTGATTCTGAAATCCCCAAGAACAACCATCTTGGACGTATGGACTTTGATGGTGTCAAATACCCACACCTAGAGGAAGTTGCTAGGTTCCTGAAGCAATCATGTATTGCTCATGCCCTAACTGTTGATCCCAAACCATCCAAAATGCTTCTCCAACAGTTTTGGTTTACTACTGAAGAGACCTCCATCACCAACAAGAAAGGTGACCAGGTTCCTGCTATTTCTTTCAGTACTGACTTAGGATCAAGGATGATGACCGCTTTCAACTTGAGGAAGGCCCTCAGATTTCCTGACAAACCCAAGAGTGGATTTGACGCTTTGCCAACTGATGCTGAACTTATCCAGTTTCTGGATGCTATGGAATACTGTTGGGATAACAAGCCCCGCACGACCATTCCCAACAAGCGGCCGACTCTCATCAAGAAGGCGAACATGCCTTCTCAACTGAACTTTATCTTTTCTCACTTCATTCAATCTATGAGTAGGAAAAGTGGTTCACTTCATCAGGCTAGCACGGTTCAGCTCCAGATGGCTTATTCTATGATCGCTGGAAGAAACTTTGACTATGCCACTGCTATCTTTGACGATCTCAAGTCAATGATAGAGAAGACGGAGAGGGATCCCAAGATCCCATATGTACGGTTCATCTTTGCATACCTGAAATCCCTCTACCCTGCTTCTTACCCCACTACCTCTGATGGCTCTTTCGCCAAAGTGGGTCAGCGATCATTGGAGGTCAAGCCACTTGACAACAAGGTAAGTATTTCTACTCTTCGCTCTCGTATAACTCTCCACACTTCTTCTACTTCAGCGGCCACGTAGGAGGTTCTTTCTTCTGCTAGCCCTGCTGCTACAACTGCTTCAGAACGACCATCATCTAGTCTTTCTGGTCCTTCGAAGAAGGACAAATTGACTAAGGAGACCATCGCCACTAGTTCAAGGCCTGAGGAAGTTTCTCGACAAATTTCTTTGGATGATTTTGTGGTTCTCTCCTCCACATCCTCTGCTATCACATCAACAACCGTGCCAGCAATCCCGGTCGCTGTCACAACAACAGTGACTCAACCAGAAATCTCAGTTCTTCAATCAACTAAGGTAACTACTCCAATCCCAACCTCTTCTATTCCTATTACTAGTCCTCCCATTTCTTTGGTCTCTAATCCTTCAACTCAAATGCAGCAACCTCATGTTGCATTTCTAGGACCTGATGCTCAAACCTTTGAAAGAGGCATGCAATTTTTCAAGATGTTTGAACAATCATGTATACATAAACCCGCCAATACACCTCCCATCTCTCCATATAAGCCTGTTACTCAGACGCTAACTTTTATTGCAGGTCCTAGTTTGGCAACTGCTGCCTCGAATGTCAACAGTTTGAGTGAAAAGGTGGTTTCTCTCACCACCTCCATCAACGAAACCATCAACGTCGTCAATACCGCTGGTGAAGAGCTGAAACACTTGAAAGATACATGCTCCTCCAAAGCTGAAGCCTCCTAGATCTCAGATCTTCAAGGAGAGCTTGTCAAAGTTAAGGACGATACTAAGCTCCTTCAGGGATAGTTCGATTCCTTAAGCAACGATGTCTGGGGATTATCTACAAAGATCGATTCCTGCACATCTATTCTTCAACAGGTTCTTGATAAGCTGAAAGAACCAGCTCCAACTCCTTGTCCTTCCTACACAGATGTTGACCGCACCTCTCTGAACGTAGCTGTTGAATTCATTCATCATGCTACTTCAGATCTCCCTGTGTTTGAAGGGCGCCTAGATAGTCTGGAGGCTGAAGTCCGAAAGTTGGCCGCTGCACAACCCTCCTCTCCACCTAAAGTCCTCTGCCTCCCTGATAATGACAAAGAGGGGGAGAAAGTTGTTGAAGAAAATATAGAGGAAACTGTTGCTGAGGTTCAACAGGAAGAACCTCCCTCTCATGTTGAGGGGGAGAAGGTTGCTGACAAAGCCCCTCCTTCTTTTGAAGTCTTGGTAGAAGATGAAGAAGAAGAGGAGGAGAATGAAGAAGAAGAAAATATTGACCTTCAAGATCAGGATGAAGAGCAACACCATCAAGATGATGATGATGACGATGAAGAAGACCAATCTTTATGGTTTTCTGCAACCGCCACATCAACAGTGATAACTTCGAAATAAGTTGTCACAATAGGGGGGAGTCATGAAACATCTTCAGAAACCCTTCCCAAAGCAAGTCTAAGAGTGCAGCTGCTGAGGGAAGCCTGATGAAAGTTTCAGTATCTGAGGAGAATCCTTCTCAGGTATGCCTCTCACTTGTCCCTGTATCTTTTTTTAAAAACCTTGTTTCCTTCTAGCCTTTATCTCTCTCCTTCCCAAACAAACACTAACTCCTTTTTTATCTATTTTCTGACCAGACAGTTCTCTCCCCTGCTTAAGGGTAAGGAACTACAAATAATCCCAGCTGCCGTAGCTGATGAACCAATAATACCAATCTCCTTAAATGAGATTGATGAAGAAGATGAAGAAGAAGAGTCCCTGCAACATCCAGGAAGGCCCTCTAGACCATCTCACTGGTCAGAGGAAAAGATGAAGAGAAGAACAGAGATGATCTCTCATCTAGAGAATCAACGGCTGAAGGTCCCTCTTCAAACAACTTCTACTGAACTAGAGTTCCTGACTGAAGCTGAAACCGAAGAATCTGTCAGAACTGAGAAGCTGATAGCTGATTGTCAAAGAGATGCCTCTCTTGCTCTCAAGATTCAATCCTCTCAAGTCAAAGACAAGAAGCTGAAAAAGAAACCAGTGGAATTCCAGGCTGCTCTATTAAAAGAGATTGAAGAGGAACGCTCAAAAGAACTATCGGTCAGTGATAACAAAGTGGAATGGTGCAAACATAAAATCGACTATCGCTCTGACCCATTGAAGATCGTAGTTGTTGTTATCTCAGGGAGAAAGAAGAAGACCCAAGTTTCTGTCACTATGGAGATAACCAGAGAGAATGGAAGCTGTAAGGCTATGTTCGTTTCAAAGCTGAAAAGCTTCGGCTACATGGAATGGCTAGAGTTCAAAGATGCGCTGAAGAAATCAAAGTCAATCTACAGAGGCTATGTTGAAGGGATAAATGATGCTCTCATCAACAGAGTCATTGCCATCCTAAAAGTGTCATCTGCTCTTCCTTCTAAGCCAAAGCAAATCAAAAGAAAGCATGTCTTCTCCTCTTCTGAAAATGTCGTTGTGATAAGAAATGAAACCTCCATCAAGTTCTCAAGAGAAGCTCTTTTTGGTCCTCCTCCTGATCTTGTAGTTCTCGATCTATCTCTGCCCCTTGGTAGACCATATCTTGCAGGGCAAGTACTTAATGAACCTTTGGGAATATTCTTCAGAGATGATGAGGAACAACTCAGATTCCAAAGAGTCTCTGAAATCCCTATTTGTCCCCTCAGTCATCTCAAGGATCTCTTATGCTTATGGTGTGACTACTCTTCTTCAGCTGAGCAAATCAAAGCAATCATTAGCCAAGAATCTTCAGAGCGAAGGCAAAAAGGAGAAGAAATACCCGAGTATATGATCAATCCTCCAAAATCTTCTTTAGATAGTTGATAGATTAGTTTCCTATTTCTTGTAATCTATTAGTAAATCTTACAGTAGTTAGTGCATCACTTGTACTTGTAATTTTCATACCTTGTAATTCTTTCGTTGAATTAATGAAAATTTCAGTGAAGTACTTAACCTTATCAGTACTGTAAAAGATCCCTCAAAATAGTAATTGGGACATGTATGTTATGAGTCCTGGTTATTCCATTATTTTGAATTATAAAGTATTTATCTTCAGTTAATTTGTCATTATCAAATAGGGGGAGATTGTTGATCCAAACTCTCTCAGTGATTTGATAGCGACCCTCTTTTATACTTAGTGTTATCCCCAGATTCTAGTTTCTAAACAAGATTAATCAAACAAGATACAAATACGAATCAATTACCTGTTTGATTTCACTTTCAATCTCAAAGATTACAGAATTCTCTCTCTACAATCTTTCTCTAACGAACTCTCTTTCTCTCTGATATTTCTCTCTCTAAAATTACAACTGAAAAAAATGCTTCAATTAATTTTTCTTACTAATTACAAAGGAAAGAAAACTATTTATACTTACAACAAATACAAGGAAAACACAAATACAAAATACATTGACTTTTATTACAAAAGACTTTGACTTTAATGAGATTTGACTTTCTCAGCTTTGACTTCTTGAACTTTGACCTTCAGTCTTCTTGATCTTGTATCCAACAGATTTATGCTCTAACAATCTCCCCCTTTGGATTCAAGATCACTGTTGAAAGATCTAGTAATTCAGTCTTCACTTTAAACTCTGTCAGTACAAACTTCCCTTTTTCTTTGATGGTATTCTTTCCAAAACTGTCTTCAAATGATTAACAATTTCCCCAAAACTTTCACAACATACTTTCAGACTTTGGAAAGAAATTATCTTCAGAATCAGCTCGAATTGCTTTAGCAAATAATCTTCAAATAAAATTTCCTCAAAATCTTCAGAAATTCTTTGATCTTCTTCAAACCTTTACTTTGAACTTTTCTGACTTGGACATTACTTTGAACTTTTCTTCAGAAGACAAGTTTCGCGTCAACAAGATGTTCATAGATGAATCAAAGACGAAGCTACTAAATAAAGACAAGTCTACTAGGGACCTGATCCGGATATCAGTGAAGCAAAGACGACTCTACTCATACGCGAAGAAACCTAAGGAAAAGCTTCAGCGATAGCTGAACTTCTTTATATCTCTGAAGGAAGAGATATTCAGCGATCAATGATCACGAAGCTTATGCCTCAAGTCTCCTTTTGTCTTACCTTGCACACCTAGTACGATGTGTCAGAATGGACATGCCTCTGCCACAATTCGTACAACAACTCTGTCAACTACACTGTTCATGATACGGTCGAAAGCATGTCTACCAAAAGTCAGACTCCCAAAGCCAATCACTGAATGACACGTGTAAAGTTCCCTGCCATGCATTTAATGCATAGGGTATAAATAGAAAGACCACCTCTCCATCTGAGAGTGTGCTCTATTCTTGAACCTTCATAGAAACCCTTGTTTTCTATACTCTCTAATCCCCATTCTCTATATTCTTGTGCAACCATCTTAGTTTTTCTTAAGTTTGTTTAGATTGAGTCTTACTTAATCTTATTCTGCAACAGACTTGTAAATTGTGTTTGATTTATCAATAAACAATTTATTTAACTTTAAATTATGTGTTTGTATTCAACCCCCCCCCCCTCTTCTTCAAACTTGTTAAGCACCTCCGGGACCAACAAGAAGGATTCTCCCCCTCAGATAGTGAAATATTTTTCAGGCTTCCCTCAGCAGCTGCACCCTTTGGATTGCTTTGGGAAGGGGTTCCTGAAAAAGGTTCATTTCTCCCCCCTGTTGTGATAACTTCTTTCGAAGCTATCACTGATGATTCATTCGCTGAAGAAAACCATAGAGATTGATCTTCTTCATCGTCGTCATCATCATCTTGATGTTGCTCTTCATCTTGATCCTAAAGATCAATATCTTCATCCTATTCTTCCTCCTTCTCATCTTCTTCTACTAAAACCTGATTGTAGATAGAAGATAGAGGGGCTTTGTCAGCAACCTTCTCCCCCTCAACAAGAGAGGGAGGTTCTTACGAGTGAACCTCAGCAGCTGCTTCCTCTGCATTTTCTTTAACATCTTTCTCACCACATTGTCATTATCATCTAGGGAGAGGTCTTCAGTGCGAGAGGAAGGTTTTGTGGCGTCCAACTTACGGACTTCAGCCTCCAGACGTTCTAGGCGTCCTTCAATCACAGGGAGGTCTGAAGTAGCTTGATGAATAAATTCAATAACTACATTCAGAGAGGTGCGGTCAGCCTCTGTGAAAGAAGGAGGGAGCGTCGGAGCTGGTGCATTCAGCTTCTCAAGGACTTGCTGTAGGGTTGAGGTGCAGGAATCGATCTTTGCAGATAATCCCTAGACATCGTTTCTTAGATTATCAACACGTCCCTAAAGGAGATGAGAATCCTCCTTTACTTTGATAAGCTCTCCCTGAAGAGTTGTGATTTGGGAGGCTTCAGCTTTGGACGAGTAAGTAGCCGTGAGTTTTTTCAGCTCTTCACCAACGGTATTGACAACGCTGGTGGTTTCGTTGATGGAGGTGGAGAGAGAATCCACCTTGACACCTAAAATGTTGACATGAGAGTCAACAGTTGCCATATTAGGACCTGAAAGAAAAGTTAGCTTCTGAGTAACAGGCTTATATGGAGAGATGGGAGTTGTATTTGTGGGTTTAGGTATACCTGATGGTTCAAACATATTGAAAATTGCATGTCTCTTTCAAAGGTTTGAGCATCAGGTCCTATAAATGCAATTTGAGGTTGCTGCATGAGATATGGAGGGTTAGAGACCAAAGATATTGGAGGAAAAGTAACAGGGATAAAAGAAGTTTGGATTTGGGTAGTTACCTCAGTTGTTTGTTCAACTGAGATGGTTGGTGGCGTCACTGATGTTGTAACAGCGACCGAGATCGCTGGCGCGGTTGATGATGTGATAGCTGAGGATGTGGAGGAGAGACCCACGAAATCATCCAAGGAAGTTTGTCGAGAAACTACCTCAGGCATTGAGATAGTGGCAATGGTCTCCTTAGTCAATTTGGCCTTCTTTGAAGGACCAGAAAGACTAGCTGATGGTCGTTTTGAAGCATTTTTAGTGGCAGGGTTAGCTGGAGAAGGAACCTTCGGCGTGGCCGCTGAAGAGGAAGAATGGAGGGAGAGTCGAGAGCGTAGAGTGGAGATACTTACCTCGTTGTCGAGCGGTTTTACCTCCAACGAACGCTGACCCACTTTTGCGAAGGTACCATCAGGAGTAGTGGGGTAAGAGTCAGGGTAGAGAAACTTCAGGTATGCACAGATGAACCATACATATGGCATCTTGGGATACCTCTCCGTGTTCTCTATCTTTGACTTGAGATCGTCAAAGATAGCAGTGGCGTAGTTGAAGTTCTTTCCAGCGATCACAGAGTAAGCCATTTGTACCTGAACTTTGCTAGCTTGATCAAGTGAAGCACTCTTCCCACTCATACATTCAATGAAGTGAATGAACGTTGCCTTCTTGATGAGAGTCAGCCTCTTGTTGGGGATAGAGGAGCGACGCTTGTTGTCCCAACAATATTCCATATCATCCAGAAACTGGATGAGTTCAGCATCAGTTGGAAGGGAGTCAAATCCATTCTTGGGTTTGTCAGGAAATCTGAGTGCCTTCCTCAGGCTGAATGCAGTCATCATGCCCGGTCCTAAGTCAGTGTGAACGAGAGAGCAGGTACCAGTTCACCTTTCTTGTTAGGAATGGTGGTTTCATCAGCAGTGAACCAAAACTGTTGGAGAAGCGTTTTGGATGGTTTAGGATCCACGGTGAGGGCATAAGCAATACAAGATTGCTTCAGGAACTGAGCAGCGTCCACTAGGTGTGGGTATTTGACACCATCGATGTCCAAGCATGCAAGGTGGTTGTTCTTGGGAATTTCAGATTTAGTGAGAGCAAATTTGACTGACTTGGAAGCAATGAGAGCTGATTGTGCCATTTCTAAATATGGATAGAATGAGAATAGAAGGAAAGGATTAGAGTCTAAAAATAAAGTAGTTTTTACCAGTTTCTATTTGGAGAAAGAAACATAGAAAAAAACCAAAATATTTGAAGATTAAACAGTGTTCTTAGTCGAAGAAGGAAGAATAATGAAAAAACCAAAGGTTTTGAATGAATAAAATAAAAAAAAAATGATTTTAGTGAACAAAAATCTTGTGAAAACCCATAATGATGAAACATAGATAAGATTTAGTAACAAGATTTAAGAAAAAGAAGATCAAAATAACTTGTTGATCCTTAAGGAAGAAGATGCAAATGCTTGAAAGAGGTTCTTGCAAATGCTTGAGAGAGATTCTTGCTTGAAAAGATTTCCAAAAAGCGTAAAATGATAAGAATGAAAAAAACATTCTTTTTATATGTTAGAGAGTGTGAGAGAGAATGAGGCGGGAAAACAAATCGTAATCATGACATGGACACGTTTGTTAGTCCCAGAATGGCACAACAAGTATTGTAGAAAGGGGGGGGGGGGGGTTGAATACAATACTCAAAATTTACTTAATGTTAATTCTTTTATTGATATGAAATATCAAGAATTACATAAAGAGAAATAAAGATTGTTTGCGGAAAAGAATAGCTAAGAACTACTCAAAACAATCTAACACTTAGAAGACTTTAAAGAGCACAAAGACTAAATCTTAGAGAGAAAGAGTAAGCTAACAACCTGTTTAAATCTTGCAACGAATGAGAAGTCTTGAGCTGAAAGCGTGAGTAGCAAGGTGCTACCTCCATCCTTTATATACTATCCAATGTAATGAGTGCAAAGGACATGTAGGAGTAAAGGCATGGGTGGTTGAGATATTGTCAATAAATTATAAGATATTTGATGTGACATGTCATGACACAAAAGGTAACTTTTGTGCTATGAAAGTACAATATCTATTATAAAATATTCATGGGACAATATTTTTGAGATCAAATAGAAAATATACGTCTCAATCAAATTAAGACTATTAAGTCTGATTTTATAGTAATCATTCTATTTATAGGTTTGGTCTTATATTGTGTTTACAGAGCTTATCTGTGTTGTATAAGCCAAGGGTATTTAAGTCCCTTGTGGCTTTGTCGTTGTAAGGATACACGCATATTCTAATCAGATTATTACTTTGCACTTCACTCTCTCTCTCTCTCTCTACTTTCCCTCTCTAAGATTTGGTAGATCTTGGACTTTCAATTGGTATCAGAGCCAATCTAAATCTGAGAGATCTGAGAGAATCGTTTTTGTAAAACTGGATTTGTACTCAAATTAGAAAATTTGATTGATTTTAATCAAGAAAATCTCGTTTTCTGATTTTTCACAAATTCGTGCTTGTTTTAGATCAAATTTCTTTGTAAATTGATTTGTTGGGTCCGTTTTTGATTGTAGAAGACTTTTGATTCACATCGATTTGCAAGAAATCCATATTTTGGTGTTCAATTTCAAGAATTTTTTATTTTCTGGTAATATTCGTAAGCGTACTGTTGGTTTCAAGAAGTATCAATTTTATGGTTTTTAGTCGAATTGTTTGATTGCAAAGTGTTAGAAAATTGTTTTCGATCAATTGTTTGTGAGAAATTTTCTTTAAATTCGTATCTGTAATCAAAATTTGAAGTTGTTTCTTGATTTTCAGCGGTTTGCGCCAAATCCAAAATATGCGCTAGTTCATCGAACTTTGCGCCAATTCATCTTGTCGGATTCAGGGTTCGATAGTTCTTCACGCAAAACAAGCATTCTCGCGCAAAACTAAGTTGTGTGTCACCTTCTTTTCTCGCAAAGGAAGGTTCTTTCTATCTGAAGTTCCCGCAAAGTAAAATTTGCGTTAGCAACGTATCGCGCAAGTTAAAATTTGTGCCATCTCTTACTCATGCAAAGTCAGCTTTGCATCATCTTCTGCTCAAGTAAAAGTTCTCGCCATATTCTCATCACGCAAACTCAAGTTTGCGCCAAGAACGTATCACGCAAATCCAAGTTTGCGCCACTTTCTTGTCACGCAAAGACTCCTTTGCGTCACTTCTTATTCGCGTAAACCTAACTTTGCGCCAGTTTACTCTCACGCAAACCTCTAGTTTGCGCCAGCTTAGTCCAGACATGGAAATTTTTCTGTCTCCATGGATTCTGCAAAGTTTGCTTTTCAAGCCCAGTTCTACAAAAACGATGGAATGATGTCATTGGGCACAGAAACTCGTCCTCCAGTACTGATCAACGAAAACGTATTCACTCAATGGCAAGATCGGTTCCTGAACTTCATCGAGCGTCAAGTTAATGGAGATAACATGATGAAGTCTCTCACTGAAGTACCTTTCGTAAAGTCTAACAAAGAGACTCCCGTAACAACTGAAGAGGCTTCACGTATGAAAGTTGATCGAGAATTAAAAGCTAACCTGATGCTAGCCTTACCAAACTCTGTCTACAACCGAGTTGATCATTGCAAGGATTATCCAAATCTATTGTGGGCACAATTGGAAAAGATTATGCTTGGTTCATCGGTCGCAACCCAACTCTGACATACACGTTATATGAACAATTTTGAGGAGTTTAAAGCCAAAGAAACTGAGTCTCTAAAGAATGTTTTCGATAGATTTTGCACAGTACTGAATGATCTATGCAAGATAAATGTGAACAAGACAGAGCTCGAGACAAACCTGAAATTTCTCAACGCTCTTCAGCCAGAATGGAACAAGTCTTGTCACAGATTGAGAAACGATGTTCAGGTTTCTTCAATGCAAATCCAAGAGATGTACGAGATCTTGATGACTGATGAGAGCATAGTGCTTGAGAAGAAAGCAAAACTGGACAAGAAGAACAAGAAAACAGTGGACCCGGTTGCTCTCCTCACGAACCAACTGGCAGGACAAGCATTGTCTGATAATGCTTATAAAGGGGCCACTGATTATGATGGCGAGGCGCTCGAGAAAGCTGTGATTCTTCTCTCTCAGCACTATCAGAAAAAGTTTTAGCCTCGTTCAAATTCCAACAATCTTCGCTTCACTTCTGGGTCCAAGAATGATCAAGTGCCCGAGGCTAAGAAACCGGCTACATGCTACAACTGTGGAAAGCCCGGTCACATCTCTAAGGAGTGTAGAATGAAGAAGGTTCGGGATTCTGCTTATTACAGAAAGAAATTGGAACTTGCTGAAAAGAGAGAGAATGGAACTGTTTTGTTAGTCGAAGAAGAGTTTTGGCTAGATCACTCTGAAGACGAAACTGATTCTATCTAGACTGCTCAAATGTGCTTCATCGGAGATGATCAAAGTGATGATGATGACACTGATGAAGATGAGGTAATTTCTGATTTTGATTACACTTTCATTTCCTCACAAATGAACATTATAATAACTGCTTTACATGATTTTCGCTCGAAGTTAATATCTGAAAAAAAATTAAATTCAGAAAAGTAAAATTTGATTGATAAATTATAAATTTCTTTGAAAGATGAAAAATCTATTTTGGATTATACAAAAGACATCTTTCAAAAGAAATTAGATGATTTTGAAAAATCAAATATGACTTATCTTGAATCTTTGACTGAAATGACCAAATTAAAAGATAAATTTTCAGATAAAATAAATGAGTTGGAAGAAAAATTATATCGAAGGAATCAATCTGAACAAACTATTTATTTGAACAAACCGCGGAGTTATGAGTCTATAAAAGAAAAATGGGGACTTGGTTTTGAAAATCCACATTGTTTAAACAATGCGATAGAAAAATCTCATACTTTATATAAATACGATTATCTAACACTTGCTAAATATGCTCCTTAATTTAAAATTTATTGGTTGAATGAAAAACAAGTGTTAGAAATCGAAAATGAGAAAAGGATGAATAACAAGAAAAAGGAAATTTCTTTTGTTTATACAAGCGAAAATGCCAAATATTTTCCTGACAAATCAAAGAAAGGCTATAAAAACTTTAATTGAAATATCTCCCATTAAGTCTTCATTGTCTGATGATTTTGTTGATACTTATGCCACTAAATCTGATAAGGAAAATATCTCTCAATCTTATATGATTCTAAGAGATATATTCCTCCATTAGTATTAGAAGGCAAAATCATAGACCTTGAAGATAAAATGGAAGATCAAAATATTCAAAGAGAAATTGAATCAGATGTCTTTCTTTCTTTCATGACATCAAGTCTTGAACAAAATTTATTTTCTCAAAAACAAGATTTTATTTCTAGCTTTTCTTTTGATTGTCAAGTAAACAAAAAGGAATTTCTAAAAACTGAAATCTTTTCTCAAAATTTTTCTGACTCTGAGGCAAGTTCAGATTTATTGGTTGATCAGTTGGCTCTTTTAGGTAAAATTGATTCTTCTGATTCAAATATTAAATCGAAAATTCTTGATGATTCTTTTACGCTAAATGATCAGTATTATAAATCAAAACGTAAAAGAAGAAGGTCAAAGAAGTCAAAGAAGAAAGATACTGTTATTTCTGAAAATTCTAATTCTTCTGTTTCAAATTTTTTAGATAGGACTTTGAGCACATCTTCAAGGCACATATGGAGAGCCAAGCGAACATCAGATGATTCTACGACTGATGAAGATAGATATGTAGACAAACATTATAAAAGTGATTCATTTGCTTCTTGTAATAAAATTTCAAAATATTCAATAAAGCAAATGATTCAAATTTCC
The DNA here is from genome assembly GCA_954870635.1 of Arctium minus. NCBI lineage: Eukaryota > Viridiplantae > Streptophyta > Magnoliopsida > Asterales > Asteraceae > Arctium > Arctium minus. The sequence goes on along the minus strand of OX941090.1, from coordinate 81,633,285 downwards.
AAAAATGTCTCATATTCTTCTTCTGATTCTAGTTCAGATGATTATGCTTTCTCTTCTGCTAATTCTTATGTTCATTTGTCTGATTATATTTCTTGTGCTTCTCGTGTAAAATCTTACAAATATTTCCCCACTCGAACTGTAACTAACTTTCACGGACACAAATTCAAGTAGGTACCAAAATAAAAAATTGTTTCTAAGTTGCAGGCATCAAATGTCAAGGGGGAGTAAGAGAAATTTGGCTTCTAAGTACATCAGCTTAAAAATCGTACTTTAATGGACCACGACTTCTAAACATGTCAGTTTAGGACTCGTTCTTCAACGCATTAAGCTTCTGACTAATGAGAAACTGTGAGTGCATCTACTTTCATTCTGCTGCATTTATCTCTGATCATGATGTTGTTCCTGTTTTCTCATGTTTTTAAGAATCTGAGAAAATTCATTCAAAACCTGAATTTGTACAACCTAAAATTTTCTTTTGAGACACAAATTCATAATACTTTATGTGGAAGATAATATTATTGAATTTTATTTTGTTTTGACTAAATATCAATTTGTCGAATTCTTTATATTTGTCTTAAATTTTTTAAACTCGGCATTTGAATTTAAAAGTTGAAACCTTTACAAATTTTATTCTATAAAGTAAAAGTTTTACAGGTTTTCTTTCTTTTGAATAAAATGTGTGTATAGGATAAATTTTCAAGTTGCTTTGTGTATATTGAAGTTTTATATGTTCAATTTTCAAGTCTTTTAAAAGTCGAAAAGTCAGCAACATGTTTGAAACTTTTGTGTTCTGCTTTAAAGATATGTGATTCGGAATATTTATAGTTTACAATGCTTGGAAATACTAAAAAGTCTGAATTATGGATGGTCATGAAAATATGGGCTAAGCACTTAGATGTAAAACTGAGTGATTGAGATGAAAAAATATATATAAAATACAGAAATCTCTAAGTTTAAAAGTTCGTACCTGTAACCTTTCTGATTTGGGAAAGTAAGTTCCGTGGGATGCTTGTCATCTGGTCCCGTAAGGTCAATTGATCTGGGAGTGATCGAACCCAAATCCTTCTATAGAATCAGATCGAAAGTCATGTTCTACTGGTATGAATGGGTTTAGGATATGTCGATGTATCCTTTATGATCTGGGAGAGTAAGTTCCAAGGGGTGCTTGACACCTAGTCCCCTAAGGCCAACTGGTCTGGGAGCGACTGACCCAAATCCTGCAATAGGGTCAAATAGAAAGTTACGTTTACGGAATGTTCTTTACTTACCAAACTTTTTGATTAAAAATATGCCAATGTGCACAATGCTAAAAGATGCCAATGAGCACCCATCTCATGATACTTGGTGATATGTTTGAGTTGCGATAAACCTGTAAATTTGTGAAAGTCTTAATTCTTGATGGCTTAGTGTGAGTACATGCAAAGTTCTCTATTATATTTTTAGAATTGCATTTTCTTGAAGCTAATCGAAGTTCGCATGCTAGCACACTGAATAGATTGATGAAAGTTTTTGACACTGAACATGTTTTAACTTGATATGCAATAAAACTTGTATCTATATCCAACAACATACAATTCACTTCATCTGATGGATTAATCTGTGATATTTTTATGAATAGAATTTAATTTATTTAGTGCTTAAAATTTTATATATTTAGTTGTTTCAAAATACATATTCAATATATTTTGTCTTTCTACATTGATGGTTGTTCAATGTGTTCTCATATATCTGTTTTAATGGGTTTGTGCATTATTCAAGGGGGAGTGAATAAAGAGAATTTTCTGAAAGATCATATCTGTTTTCGAGGGGGAATATCTGATTTTCTATATGAATGCTAACTTGAATTTGTCAAATTTAGTGCATTTGTGTAGGGGGAGTCAAAGAGCTTCACAGGTGAAAATTTTTCAGATTCCAAGTCATATTTGCCCCAACAATTGGTAGAGCAAAACTTAGATTTGCGCCAACAGCTTCTAGCGCAAAACAAGCTTTGCGCATCCTTCAGATAGCGCAAACCTAACTTTGCGCTTCCTTCTGCTAGCGCAAAACTAAGTTTGTGCCACCAACAGTTAGCGCAAACCTTCTCTTTTCTTCCTTTACTCTGATTTTGCAGATCTGAAGTTGTCTCTTCTCCAACATTTGCATGACCAAGTTGATCCAGATCATCAAGTTCATGCGGGGAGAAGTTAAGGAGAAGTCAAAGAGACAAAGAGTTCAAACGTTTATCTGTTGATCAACATTCGCTCAAGATTCTATATTTTCTCAGCAATTAATTATTTTGCTGTTTTTGCTCCGATCACTACTATTCATTCAAGTTCATTTAAAAGAAGTGTGTTGTCTAGAGCACAAGCTGATGAACCAATTGTTCTTTCAAGATAATTACAAACAGGTCCAGTCTTGTCAAGGCATTTCAAGATAATTACAAACAGGTCCAGTCTTGTCAAGGCAGCAATGACAAATCAATCTGAAAGAGGCTGAGAAGAATTTTTTTTTTAGTCAAGAAAGCTTCTTTACAAAGTCGCTTAGATGGTCTGTGTTGATTTAGAAGATGTTTTTGAAGACCACAGCGCCAATGATTACTAAGGGGGAGATTGTTAAGTCTGATTTTATAGCATTGTATTTATAGGATTGGTCTTATATTGTGTTTAGAGAGCTTATCTGTGTTGTATAAGACAAGGGTATTTAAGTCCCTTGTGGCTTTGTTGTTGTAAGGATTCACACATTTTCTAATCAGATTGTTACTTTGCACTTCACTCTCTCTCTCTACTTTCTCTCTCTAAGATTTGGTAGATCTTGGACTTTCAAAGACCAAGTGTGTATCTTCTCAAAGAAGAAAGAAGTTTCCATTCCCATTGTCAGAAGATCATTGGGAATGAGGAAGTATGTCAAATCATGAGGGTTTGACATAAATGCTCTTACAAAATAAAGAAGCAATCTGTAAGAGGAAGACTACCGAAAAAGGAATTCGATAGATGAGGTATGTGTTGAACATAGGTAGTTCGGCACCAAAGAGAAGATATGCCGAACATGAAATCGGCAAGGGTATGATCTGCCGAATAGGAATCGGCAGACTAGGCTTAGGTCACTTTTGAAGTTCATCTCAATCCGCACTGTAGACTTCCTTCATGTTGATTTCGGTTTGTCTTCGACTCAACAATCTGTTTACTCAACTAAGCTATTACAAAGAACCATAAATCAAATTACAAGGTTCAAACATCAATAAAGACTAAGGAGAGGTTATCTTTAAATCTTAGATGACCCAACAATCTCCCCCTATTTGATGATAACATCTCATAAAACTTAAAAGTATATGAATAATGTATTTTGACCCTTTTTCATATTCTTTTGTGTTCTTTTTCACACAGACCATTGTTTTGTTTCTTTTTGGATTTTTTTAGAGTATCTGACATTTACAAGTATAAAAGAATAAACTGAATGTAACACCCTGAATTTTGGGATTGGGTGAGAAGTTGACCATTACCCAAAGTTCAAGGGGGCAAAGTGTAACTTGGGTAATATATATACAAAGTTAAATCTAGATATTTTGTAAAATATCAGATTTGAGTTCTTGAGATCTTTGAAGTCAGAGAGAAAGGAAGGCAGGAGAAGAAGCTTTGTTTTGGGTCGATCATTTCGGGCAAATCGAGGTACGAATCTAGCTTAATGCTTTGATCTGAATGCTTTTAGCCGTGTAGAATCTCGTTGTGTAGGTTTTGAACCGTTCCATTTTGAGATCTGAGTATTTTCTCATTTGGATCTGGGTTGAATCTGGGTTCTGCATCGCTGTTCTTGATGAACAAGGCGATGGTCAATCGACCGAAGGGTTGATTCGACCGGACTGGTGTTCGACCGAAGGTTTGATTCGACCGGACTGGTGTTCGACCGAAGGGTTGATTCGACCGAATGGTTGATTCGACCGAGGGGTTGTTCGACCGGATGGTCCCTCGACCGGTGTTGTCTGTTCGACCCGGGGTAGTGTTGGACCGGGGAGGTGTTCGACCCGGGGTGGTGTTCGACCGGTTGTTGCCTTTAACCGGATTAGGTTCTGTTAAGTTGTTAGCTTCTGTGTCTTTGAGTCCTATTCAAGTAACGAGAGGTTTATCTGTATTTCGACTTACCGATTCTTTCGGTGTTATCATAGGTAGCGCTCGTTAAGAAGAAGGAAACAGAGGTGAGTTCCTACTATCATTTTAAACTGTATACATATCAAAAGTTACCTTTTTGATCTTATCTTATTTTAAAAAAGTAAAATGATGTTTTACCTGTGCGTTTATGCGAAAGAAATATTCAAAGGAACTTCTTTTAAATGATTTTCATTCTTACCATAAGTTGAACTGGGAATAGCATTTTGTTTATAAAAATGTGTTTGTAACCATATGTTTATTTATGGTTGGTCACATACGTTGTTGTGACGAGTCCTTACCATTACTAGTGGATCCCTAGGTTTTGGAGTAGACTGTATTGTTGGGATGTTACATTCCCCAGAATTGTAGCTATGGATCACTTGTTCCTCGGGGGCAACTTGGTACGGTTATGTGAGGCCGGATACTAGCCATGGTTCATAGTGATCCTAGTGAAGGAGTATACCTTGGTTTTGCGCTTGGGGCTTGATCTCACGTTGAAGCACGGACTTTGTGATTCGTATCCGCGGACTCCAATTGGTTTAGCTCGTAACTCGGATTGTTGGCCTAACTTTGTGTTACGCCACGATCCTTGGTAAAATATTTTATTTTCGGTCCTTTTGTGGTATGTTTATAACGAAAAAGCCCGATTGTGGCGAGGACCTAAATTGTAAACTTAATCTCTTTGGAAACGTTATCTTGATGCAAATGTTTTATCTTTTGAGCTTCATAAACTGTATGTTCTCACCAGGCTTTAAGTCTGACACTTTTTCTCAAATGGCATGTGTATCAGGTTTCCATTAGCGGTGGGTTGCCGGGGTTTTTGGAGAGACGAGTTTTGAGTCTCGAGGTTTTTGGAGTTGATTAGTATTGTTATTCGGCATTGTTAAGTCCCATTCTTTTGATGAAATCCTGGTATAGGATTGTATAGTCTTGAGGACTGATCCCATTTATGAAAAGTTATGGTTTTACTTTCGTTATATTGTCAGGTTTCCAGGTTTTAATTTACTCTGATTTTTGAGGTGTTACACTGAATAAGTGTACAAACTATTTACGAAAAGAAAAACTCAATGTATTAATCTTTTAAGAAGATTACAATATAGAGGAAAAGTAAATAAGTACAAACATAAAAACTACACCGATTTATTCAAAATAAAAATGCGGTTCAGCATCCCTCTTTTTAAGTTCATCGGTAGTAGCCACATAGAGATCCCTTGCCGAGATTGGAATTATTTAGATAATTCCGTGGAGAAAGATGGAGTCGGCAATAGGGATTTGACTTGATCTGAAGAAGGAGATCTGCCCAAGCACGTCGTTGAAGAAAATACCATGAGTAGGCTCAGTAATCACAATGGTTGAAGGATGAGGAACCGGAGTCGGTAAGGATAGATCCAGATTTGAGGTTTTCAGAACCTTTCCTTCTTTATCCATTTGAGCAAACACATCTTCCTTTTTGGATCTTGGTTTGGATTTGGGAGGGGACGATCAAACCTTAGACTTTCGATGAGCTTCTCTTCGGCTGGAGTGTGAACGATGTTATATGTCTTTCGTTAAGTCCTGAACTTCGTTTGGAGATCTGTAAGAAATTTGTCAGCCTCAGGCTTGAGAGCATTTCGGCTGTTAATCAAACAGATACCAATTTCCATCCATTCGGTAACTCCAAACCGAACAAGAGAATCCAATCTGTCCATAGAACTTGAAGCATCATCCTTTATAATCCTTAGCCTAATGACATTGCAGCTTGAAGATGGTTTGACAATTTTGATATCTATGATTTTTGCAGAGGACCGACGTCTATTTAGAGCTTTGCGATACCAATCGATACAGAAAGACTTTATTTCTTCATTTTTCTTCGTCGAGTCCTCTAGAGCACTCACCTGAGCTTTGATTGTGTCGGTAGGATCTTCTTCGGCAGCCAGCTTCAAAGCTAGGTCGGCATCTCTGTCATGAGCAATCTGGGCAAGCTTTGCAGCTTTCAGTTCCTCTTCGGATAAGCCCAAATAAGGAGAGGTAGTCTTTGGGGGAGGGAGGTGAAGACCAGCACCATCTGCAACTTTCTTTATTGAAGCATCTTTACGACGCTTTTCTTCAGCAGCTACTTCATTTGGTGACATAATAGCTTTGCCCTTATACTTTTTGGGCTTTTTCTCCCCCTCAGACTCTTCGACCACCAAATGGTGATCGGTGCCCTTCTCTTCGGTAGCAGAAGGTTCGGCAGCAGCAGCAGCAGTGGGTTCGGTAGCAGCAGAGACTTCGGCAGAAGCAGAAGGTTTTCCCTGACTCGTACTGACTATATGAACCTGAGGAAATAGTTGCTCCCCCTGAATTTGTTGCTCCCCCTCAGTTGGTTTCTCCCCCTCAGTACGAGTCGGGGAAGAAACACCAGCTTTATCCGACACACAGCCAACAAGGCGATCAATACGCTCCAACACTGTGCGATCATCTGGAGTGAAGGCAGATTCGGTGAGCAACATAAGCAGGCATAGAGTCAAGACGCCTATTTAAGTTCTGCAAGGCACTGAGAATTTGAGAATTAATACTCTCCTGAGCCGAAGCCTGCTGTCGTAGGCTAATAAGATCTTGATCCCGAGCATCAGAGGCAGCCTTGAGAGCAGCCACTGACAAAGTCAATGAGGTATTTTGATCATTGAGCCTGACCACCTCCTTGAGAATAGATTCCATAGCTGCAGAGAGAGAGGCATGGAGACCATCAATTTGTTGATGCCTGACATCCAAACACCGAAAGATGTCGCGATTAAGATCAACAACCTCGGAATTTTTCTCTTTGACGAGCTGCAAAAGTTCGGCGAGAGAAATGTTGTTTGCATGCAGAGAATGAAGGAGCTCCGGTTCACGCAATAACTTGCGGAGTTGTTCAAAATGAGTACCTATCATCCGTACCTGCCGATTGGAGTCAACAATTTCGGCAAGAAACTCGGCAAGTATGGTGATCGGTACCTGTACAGAAGTCCCGCCCTTTTTGGCAGAGGAGGGTTTCGGTGAGGGAGATTTCTGAGGGGAGGATTTAGGAGAGGGGGTTTTCTTTTGTCAAGGTTTTGGTGAGAAGGTCTTCTTCGGTGTAAGGATAGGAGAACCTGTCCGTGAAGATGGGGGAGTGAATAGGTTTCGTAACATTTCCTGGGTTAAAATCCCAGATTGTGCAATATCAACGGGAGTGACCCCGGGTGATAGGCTGTGTTGTGAGGAAGCAGAACGTCGGTCCGTAGAGGAGACCGACTCATTTTCAACCTCCACAGAAGGAGAAGGAGAAGGAATATGACAGGACTCCGTTTGTACAACCAAATCTTGTGGAGAAGGTTTCGAGGAGGTGGTAGAGGTTTTAGCAGATGCCCTCGGCCCGGGAGGGGGAAGATCAACATCTGCCAATTTTTGAGAATCGGTAGATGGAGTGTAAGGTTCGGCAAAAGGTTTCCTAAGTTTCTTAGAACGATACTTAAGAGGGGATTTTAAGCCCCGTCGCTTAACATAAACAAAAGAGGTAATGACCTGGGTAGCCACCGACGGATTTGTCAGTGGCAGAGTCATAAGAGCAAGTGCGACGTTACCGGTGGCCTTTTTCTTTTTAATAGCCACCGACTTAGCTCGGGAAGGTTTTGGGGGAGAGGGGACCACTGATTTGGATGGCTTGGGAGAAGATGAAGGCCTTTCGGATTCCCCTTCGACAAGCGTTCCCCAAATCGGAATGGGAGAAGAGATGAAAGAAAGCATACCTGAGATGAGCAGAGAGTCGGTTGGCTTCACTGGTTTGAAAATAGTTTGCTTGCTCATTTAAGAAATTGGCAAGTCAAACTTGATAGTGGGCTCAGGAAGAGCAACATCGACACTCAGTTGTGTAGACAACTTGTGGTTGATGACCAGAGAGATGAAGCGGGGAAGAGCCACATTGTGATTCCTGGGAGGAGACATAGCAGTGACCAAGGAATCAAAGAATACCTGAGCAAAGTATATTCTCCTCATGAAGATAAGGGCATGAGCCAAACGAGTAATGGCCGCCGGAGATTGATCCCACCCCGAAGTCTTGTGAGAAAGACAATAGAGAAGGTGAGAAAAGAAGTAGTTCCATAGTGCCCCCATATTTTTCCGGAGGAAAGTGCCGGAACCCTTGGACTTCCCTTCGTGCACATATTTGAGAGAAGCAATGACCTCATCATGCTCTTGATTAGTAGGAAATGAAGCATACACATTAAATTCCAGGATCTTGAGAACCGCGCGAATGTCATCCACCCCAAAGGAAAGATCGGGGTGCTCTTCAGAGGATATAATGGAAGCAGACACCTGGTGAGTAGTAGAGTCATACTTACAGGTTAACCAAAAGTTACCAAGGAGCATTTTGCTCATTTTGGTGGATTCAGTAAGAGCATGGCAGATTGGAGATCGTTGGAGGAAGACGGATACTTGGTTGAACTCTGGGTGATCAGCATCCGCAGATAGACGAGCAACTTGGTTGCAAGAAGGGAAAGTGAGAGATTCTCGAGTGAGAGGAGTATCCTTGGAAGCCTTCGTCGATTTTGAGGACGCCATTGATGAAGGAAGGAGTTGCAGGTTGCAGGTAATTAAGAAGATGAAAAGATGTTGAAGATGAAGAGAATGGTAAATAGAAAAAGGTAGTCGAGGGTAAAATATATATAGGTTAGAAAACAAGAGGGAAAGATGGGAATTCAAAATTTTGAAAGGTAATGATGTTACGACGCTTACATGCGTCATGGAAAAGTGTAAGGGCCGAAAAACGGCTAGGTGTCAGGTCGTGGACGTCCCATCAACTGACGCACGAACCCTGAAGTGCCACGTGGCGTTGGCTCATAGGGTAAAGAAAAGGTGTCGAAAGTATTCGGTATGTGTGATGTGGATAAAGATGACACATCATACACTATACCGAAAGAAAGAGGTACCAAAATATGAGAGATATTTCGGCAAATGAATTTGGTAGGAAGAGATACCGAATGTTGAATAACCTTCGGTAACTATGAATTCGTTATATAGCGGTACCGAATTGTAATGAAACTTCGGTGACAAAATGTACCGAAGATATATGCCGAAAGAAATTTGGTTTTGAAACAAATCTTCGGTAAGGGAGGTACCGTCAATTATTGGGCAATAGTCAATTTTTCCGAATTTTTTTTAACATAAATTTAACATACCTAAGGATCCCACAAGGAAGTTGAATCGTGCCTCATCCAGTGGTTTTGTAAAGAGGTCTGCAAGTTGAAGATCTGTAGGAATGAAGTGAAGTTCAATATAACCCTTAGAGATGTGATCTCTTATAAAGTGATACCGAATATCAATGTGTTTAGATCTAGAGTGCAGCACAGGATTGTTGGCAATGGCTATAGCACTGGAGTTGTCACATAGAATCGGTATGTGAGAATAGAATTTGTCATAATCTTGTAGTTGATTTCTCATCCACAAAATTTGAGCACAACAACTTCCAGCTGCAACATATTCATCTTCGGCAGTAGAAGTAGATACCAAATTCTGCTTTTTACTGGACCAGCTGACCAAGTTTCCACCTAGTAATTGACAACTGCCAGTTGTACTTTTCCTATCAACTTTAGACCCTGCAAAGTCAGAATCTGAATAGCCAATTAGATAAAAACCTGAGTCCTTGGGACACCAAAGACCCAGATTCATAGTACCTTTTAGGTACCTAAAAATACATTTCACAATCGCCAAGTGAGAGTCCTTTGGATTGGCTTGATAACGTGCACACAGACACGTAACATACATGATGTCAGGTCTACTAGTAGTAAGATAAAGAAGAGACCCTATCATTCCTCTATAATGAGTAATATCAACTGACTTACCATCAAGATCAACATGAATTTTAAGAGGTGGTGCCATAGGAGTTTTCATGGGAGAGCAATTTTCAAAATCAAATTTCTTTAATAAATCACGAATATATTTACTCTGATTTATAAAAATACCTTCAGAGGTTTGTTTGATTTGAAGACCAAGAATGAAAGTAAGCTCACCCATCATACTCATCTCATATTTGCTTTTCATGAGAGAGGAAAATTATTTACAAAGATTTTCATCAGTGGCACCGAAAATGATATCATCCACATAGATTTGAACAAGAATGATATTACCTTTAGTTTTCTTGAGAAACAGAGTATTATCAATTTTACCTCTAGTATATCGATTGGAGAGAAGGAAGTCAGACAAGGTGTCATACCAAGCTCGAGGAGCTTGTTTCAGACCATAGAGAGCTTTGTCAAGTCTGAACACGTGGTAAGGATGCGCTGGATCTTCAAAACCAGGAGGTTGTTTCACATAGACTTCTTCAGCAAGTTCTACATTGAGAAAGGCACTCTTAACATCCATTTGAAAGACCCGAAAGTTCTTGTGAGCAGCATGAGCAAGAAAGATTCGTATTGCTTCAAGTCTAGCAACAGGAGCAAAGGTTTCATCATAATCAATACCTTCCTTCTGCCTATATCCTTGAGCAACAAGTCTAGACTTGTTCCAGACAACAGTACTGACTTCATCCATTTTATTTCGGAAAATCCACTTAGTACCGATAATAGTTTTACCGAAAGGACGAGGTACAAGTCTCCATACCTTGTTTCTTTCAAATTGAGACAACTCTTCTTGCATGGCAGTGACCCAACAAGAATCAGCTAGAGCTTCCTCAATTTTCTTGGGCTCAACAATGGAGAGAAAATTCACATAGAGACAAATATTTCCAACACCTCTTCTAGTTTGGACACCTGCTTGTTGATCGCCGATAATTTGATTAATCGAATGATCTTTGGTCTATTTTAGAGCTGGGGGAAGAGGTGCAGGAAATGAGTTTGGAGAAAATGAAGATGAAGGATCGGTGGGTATAGGATGAGTTTGATGAAAAGGTGAAGTTTGCAGAGAAGGTTCAGTGAGGGATATGGTTTCGGTAGGAGCAATGGGTTCGGTAGCCGGAGAGGGATCTGCCGATCCATGATGTAAGAAAGAAGGTGATACCGAGAATGGAACAAATAGAGGTCCTGAAGATAGAATATTTGGAGACTCTTCTCCAACACAAGAAATAATCCATTCATGAAGTTCAGTATCATCATAAGATAAGGAGGACGTCTTGTGATCATCGAACTTCACATGTATTGACTCATCAATACATTTTCTGCTTAGATTGTATACTATGTAGGCTTTAGAAGAGAGAGAATAACCCATGAATATACCTTCATCAGCCTTGGGATCAAATTTTCCAAGATGCTCTCGATCATTCAGGATAAAACATAGACAACCGAAAACATGAAGAAAACCAATGTTTGGTTTTCGGCCATAACAAACTTCATAGGGAGTCTGTTGGATCATAAATTGTATTCAAGATTAAAGTTAAAGTTAAGGGTTTAAACTGCAATTGTGCTAAAGTTAATTAGAGGGTTTATTATGTAATAAGTTAATAGTTTATTAGCTATTGGGCCCAAGCCCATTAGAAAGCCCATTAAGGTTAAAGCCCATATGGTCTGGGTATTTAAAGTTTTGATTATTTGTGTTTTTGGGTTACATTCGATCGAAGGATTGCTTATTTGTTGGTTTAATTGTGTTTATCGGTCGAATTAATTTTCTGGGTTTGGTTTCGGTCTAATACCAGTTATTCATCGTGTTCTTCGGTCATTCATCGTGTTTATCGATATTATTGTTTGACCGATACCTATTCGACCTTAGCCTTCGACCGAATAGTTGTGATCTTCGGTCATTCCTTCGACCGGACCTTAGTATTCCCCGGTCTTTCCTTCGACCGGATAGGAGTATCGACCGGACCTTAGTATTCCCCAGTCTTTCCTTCGACCGGATAGGAGTATCGACCGGACCTTAGTGGTTTCCGGTCTAGTATTCGACCGGATACTTGTTAATCCGGTCTTGCACCTTCGACCGGATACTTGTTAATCCGGTCTTGCACCTTCGACCGGATAATTGTTTCTCCGGTCTTCCCATTCGACCGGATAATTGTTTCTCCGGTCTTCCCATTCGACCGGAGACCTTGTTACTTCGGTCTTGCCATTCGACCGGGTACTTGCATACTCCGGTCTTTCCTTCGACCGGTACAGTTCATTCTTCGAAGCACATTTTCCAGTCCTAGACAAATTTTTGCAAGCTGCAACAGGGCCTCTAAAAGCCTAATTTTTTTTGTCTAGGGGCGCTGCCCCCATACCCCCGCAAGGGATCCCCGTGCTAAGTCTGCGAAGGGGGACAAAAGTTTTGTGCTTGATCAAAATTTTCCTAATTTCAGTATTATTTCTTTGTGTGTTATACTGCTCAAATTCTGCACTTAATTATTTTTGGAAATTTATTTTTCTGAAAATTTTTGAGTGTGGTTGTTATTTTGATTCTAACGATCTCATCTAGTTGGTTGTCTTGATACAGAAAAGACTATTTACTAACAGTACAGCTAAGATGTCGAATCAGCTTCTCTCGATGGGCTCTCAAGTCAAACCTCCTGTCCTCGTGGCTAATGAGTATCGGCAATGGAAGACCAGAATGATTTAGTTCCTGAATCACAAAAACAAAGAATTCATGAAAATAATCATTGAAGGTCCTAAACCTCCAATGATCACAGTAAAGGGTCAACCTGCTACAGATTCCTCTCCTGAAATCCCTGACAGAGAGATTCCTAAACCTGTTCAGTTCTTCACTGAAAAGCAGAAAGACCAACTCAAGCTAGAAGAAGAGGCTCTAATCTATCTGACGATGGCAATTCCAAACGACATCTACAATCGTGTCGACAGTCAGAGCACTGCAAAAGGAATCTGGGATGAACTAGCAAGGCAGTTTGAAGGAAGTGAAGCCTCTATTCAAGCTAAGCAGAATCTGTGCATAAATGCTTACGAGGGATTTCATGCAAAAGAAGGAGAGCTGCTTTTAGATACCTACAATAGGTACAACATTATCCTCAATGACTTGCGGAGGAACAACATCGCCAAATCTGCTTCTGAGATAAACTACAAGTTCATCAAGAATCTGAATCCAGAATGGAAGAACTTTGCTATCAACCTCCAGATGTCGAAGAATATGGCTCAAGAAAATGTCACCGATATCTTCTCTACTCTTGCTCAACATGAGGATGAGGTGAGATCCATTAACAATGAGTCGAATCATCTGAAGGATTCTGTGGCTCTCATAGCCGGCAAAGGTTCTGTATCCTCTGCAAGGTCGAAGAAAAAGGCATCTAAAGCTCTAGTTACCGAAGTTACTGACTCTGACTCTGATTCAAGTGATGAAGAACTGGAAGTTGATTCAGATCCTGATATTCAAAAGTTCTCTGAAGACTTGGCTCTCATTACACGACGATTCAAGAAGAGCTTTGGCAAGAAAAGATTTTACTCAAAGCCAGAGTATGATGGATACAAGAAAGAGAAGTCTGAGATGCGATACAAGCCGAGGCATGGAAAGAGAGAGGAAGGACGAGAAGATCGGAAGGAAGATAGAAGAGAAGGAAAGATAGAGGAGAAGCGAGAAGAGCGAAAGGATGAACCAGGAAGATGCTACAACTGTGGCAAATTTGGGCACTTCTCAAGGGACTGCAAATTCAAGAAAGTGAAGAACTCAGAGTACTACTCAAGAAAGTCACTAATTGCCAAGAAAGCTGAAGAAGGAAAAGTACTAATGGCTGAAGAAGAGAACTGGCTGTTCCAAAGTTCTGATGACGAGGAGCAAGCACATTTCACCCAAGTTTCTTACATGGCAAAGCTGGAAGGTGACGATGAAGACTCTGAGACACAATCCGAAGAAGCAAACTCTGAGGTAAGTGAAAATTCTGAACTTATTGAATCTTTAATGGCCCAAATACATGGCATGAAAGATGAATTTGCTTTACTGAAAGGCAAACTTAGCTCTGCACATCAATCTGTTTTAAGCTTTCGTGATGAAAATGCTATTTTAAAAGTTATTGTGGAAGAAAAGGAAAAGGAAAAAGATGATTTAAAAGCTGAAAAAGAGTCTTTAAAAGAAAAAATATCTGGTTTAGAAACAGATCTTGTGAATCTTAATGCTGAAAAGGGTGAGTTTCAAATCAAATTTGAAGTTTGTTATAAAGAAAGAAATGAAGCTTACACCAAAATAAAGCAACTGGAGGACATTAACATGAAACGAGGTCAGACTGAACAAACATTAAATCTGTTGACCAATAAACTCCAAGACGAAAGGTTTTACAAACTTAAACCAGGTTTGGGTGTGCCAATTAATGAAATTTTGAAAAAGGCACCGGAGCACCTATATAATTTTGATAAATTTGGCTCCGCAATAAAACCCATTCCTGACATTCGCGCTACTTTTGTTGAAGCAAGTTCTCCTAAACCTTCTGAAGAGACCAAAGGTCAAGAAGAAATAAGAAAGAACAAGTCTGGTGACACTGATTCTCAAAATCTTTTTAAATCTGTTGGTTTTACATATGGTGATTTGAACGAAAGCTATGCAACTCGAAAGATCGAATTTACTGAGTTTGAATCACTATTTACCACACCTTCTAAAGAATCAGTGAGCACCAACACAGTTCTACCTGAGACTGCATGCAAAATTGATGAGTATGAATCGGATGTTGATCCATCTACTATACCATCAGTCTCAACTCCCATTGCTTCTAAACCTTTACTTCCTGAAGAGGTTGAAGAAGTTGCTGCTACCGCGGATGAATCTTGTGTTCAAAATGATAAAACGGAGTTTATTGAGTCCATGACTGAAGAGATATTCTCTGATATGATGAATGCATCAGACTCTGATCCTGTTTCTGATTTAAAGGGATCAAATTTTGTGGATGGTAATACATCTGAATTGATGAAGCAAATTGATATGTTGCAACAATCTCTTGATGAGGTTGAAGATGAAAACTTTGATCTCAAACATAAACTTGAAAAGTCTTTAAAAATAAATCAAGAGCTTTGCACTGAGATCAATGATTTGAAAATTACTTTGTTTAAAAATGCTTCAAATGAAAAACAGATGTTAAATGATCCAAGCTGGAAGGTAAGAACCAATCCAGAATTTGATGCTCCTGCAAAACCTACAGTTGCTTACTCTGATTGTCCTGAATATCCTCCAAGTATTTTTGAAAAGGGTGAGACTTCAAAGAGCACTAGAAAAGAACCACCTTCTAAGTTAGAGACTAACAAGGTTCCTGTTTCTGTTTCAGATATAAGAGGAAATGGAGTTGGGAAGAGTAAGAAGAATAAAGATCTTAGTTTGAATAAAAAGAATAGTTTGAATTCTAGTAGTTGTTCTACAGACAGTGTTATTTTGAATAGTACTTCTTTTGATAAACATGAATGTAAGATTTGTTCCGATAAATCTAAGTTTATGAATTTTGCTCGAAAGAATCTTTATTGCAAACACTGTTGGGATAATTCATTTAAATACTACTCCCCTCCTAAGTCCAAAAAGAATAAAAGCAAAGCTAAGCTGAACTCTAAGTCTAATTCTAATTCTGATTCTTCTACACAACCAAAAGTGTATCGTGCTAAGGTTGCCAATCCTACTTCTAAAAAGCACTTTCAGGAATTGAATGTTAAGATGGTTTGGAAATGGGTTCCAAAACCGCGTTATGAATGGAGAGTGAAAGTCAAACCAGATGATATTCCTGAGTTGCTTGATGCTAACCGCGAAGGACCCATCCTGATATGGGTGCCTAAGCAAAACTAATTGTCTCTTTTGCAGGCCTGTCGATTGTGGGTAATAGATTCCGGATGTTCACGCCACATGACAGGATTCAAGCACCTCTTGCATAACTATGTGGAGGAGCCTGCCGGAGCAGTTAGATTTGCCAATTCTGAAGCCGAAGGCCAAGTCAGAGGATATGGAATGCTCGATAACGGTGTTGTGAAGATTCAAAAAGTGCTATATGTTGAAGGACTTGATCACAATCTGTTCAGTACCAGTCACTTCTGTGACATGCAATATCAAGTCCGCTTCACAACCACTCATTGCTATCTAGAAGATCACGATGGTTACGAAGTCTTCAAAGCTGAGCGCCATGGAAATCTATACTATGTAGATTTCCCTACACTGTCTGCCACACGTCCAGTATGTCTACTAGCCAAAGCTTCTAAAGCACAATCATGGACGTGGCATCGACGCTTGTCTCATCAAAATTTCCGATCTATAGCGAAGCTACAAAGACAAGGTCTGGTCAAAGGTCTACCAGAAATGAGGTTCGAAAAAGACTCACTCTGTTCCGCATGTGAGTTGGGCAAAATGAAGCGTAGCTCCTTCAAGTCCAAAGCTGAATCATCGACCTCATCAGCACTGGAACTTCTTCATATGGACCTTTGTGGCCCAATGCGCACAGCATCTATCAACGGAAAGAAGTATGTGTTGGTAATGATAGATGACTACTCAAGGTATACATGGCTCGAGTTTCTTCGCAACAAGTCAGATGCGCCAGAGTTGATTATCGCTTTCATCAAGCGTATTCAAGTACGTCTTCAACTGCCAGTAAGAACCATTCACAGTGATAATGGCACGGAGTTCAAGAATGACACCCTGAAGAGTTATCTTACTTCCGTGGGTATTTCACACAACTTCTCCGCAGCCTACACTCCACAGCAAAACGGCATTGTTGAACGGAAGAATCGCACTCTGGTTGAAGCAACTCGTACTATGCTTGCTTACTCAGATCTACCCATGTACCTTTGGGCCGAGGCAGTCGCTACAACATGTTTTACACAGAACCGTACCATTGTGGTCAAGCGCTTTAATAAGACAGCATATGAGTTAATCAACAATCGTACACCTAACATCAAGTTCCTTCGTGTTTTTGGTTGCAGGTGTTACATTCTAAAAGAGCGTCAAGGATTATCAAAGTTTGATAAGAAAGCAGATGAAGGATATCTCGTTGGATACTCTCTGACATCCAAAGCTTATCGAATTTACATTATTCGAACAAAGACGGTTGTTGAGAGCATGAATGTCTCCTTTGATGAGAATTCAACAAGGACTTCTGGACACAACAGTTCAGAACTCGGTCTTAACGACAAAGCTTCTATTCAAGCAAGAATAGAACCAGCTATAACAGGATCATCTTCTTCAAACTCTAACTCTACTTCAACTGAGTTAGATTTATTGTTTATTGATGCCTTTGATGATATATGTGCAGATTTTGAAAAAGGCATATCAACATCAATAACAAGTGGAACAAACTCGGAGGTCCCTACTATATCTGAAGACATGCCTGGACCTTCCGACGAAGTCACTGACACTTCAACTCCATCAGGTACAACTACACCATTAGTTTCTGACTCTACTAATACTGAATCTGTCTCTGGAAACGAAGTCCCGAGCACTTAAACCGCTAGTCCAGAAGCTTCAGTGTCAGAAACACCAGTACAAGATGTCCCGAGTACATCTGTGGAGCAACCTGCCGTACAAGATGACAACGATGCATCAAATACGCAACAAGCAGTTGATGCACTACCAAGCACACATCGTTGGACTAAGGATCATCCCCTGGAAAACGTGATAGGTGACGTACAATCTGGTGTCACAACAAGATCTGCAACAGCTAACTTCTGCATGTTTTCAAGCTTCCTCAGTTCCTTAGAGCCAAAGAAAGCGGCTGAAGCTCTACGTGATCCTTTCTGGATTTCTGCTATGCAAGACGAGCTTCTACAATTCGAAAGGAACAAGGTATGGCGCTTGATCCCACTACCTAAAGGTAAATCCGTTATTGGAACAAAGTGGGTGTTCAGAAATAAGAAAGACGAAGCTGGAGTAGTCGTGAGAAACAAAGCTCGATTGGTCGCCAAAGGGTATTGTCAACAAGAGGGCATTGACTATGATGAAACATTCACCCCGGTTGCAAGGATCGAAGCCATCAGAATCTTTCTAGCCTATGCAGCGCACAAAAACTTTACAGTCTATCAGATGGATGTAAAGTCGGCTTTCCTGAACGGCGTTCTGCATGAGGAGGTCTATGTGGCTCAACCTGAAGGTTTCGTTGATTCTCATCACCCTGATCATGTCTATGTTTTAGACAAAGCGCTTTATGGTCTTAAACAAGCACCGCGAGCCTGGTATGAAACTCTCACTAAATTTCTACTTGCTTCTGGTTTCAAGAAAGGTACAGTAGATACAACCTTATTTCTTAAAAGGCAAGGTGATGACTTGATTCTTATTCAGATTTATGTTGACGACATAATATTTGGGTCGACAAATCCAAAATTTTGTAAGAACTTTTCAAAGATAATGGAAACAAAGTTTGAGATGTCGATGATGGGTGAATTAAATTTCTTTCTTGGTCTACAAGTAAAGCAATTACCCGAAGGCATATTTATTAATCAAGCTAAATATATAAAAGATATTTTGAAAAAGTTCAATATGTCAGATGGTTCAGTCATGAAAACACCAATGGCTACTGGTACACTCTTAGACGCGGATCCCTCCGGGAAGCCTGTTGATCAAAAGGTGTATCGTAGCATGATTGGATCTTTACTTTATCTGACTGCCAGTCGCCCGGATATAATGTTTGCCACATGTTTTTGTGCGAGATATCAGTCTAATCCTAAAGAGTCGCACTTAACTGCTGTTAAGCGAATCCTTAGATATCTCAAAGGTTCTCCTAATCTAGGCCTTTGGTATCCAAAGGATTCTCGTTTTGAACTAACTGCCTTTACAGATGCTGATCATGCAGGTTGTAAGCTAGACCGGAAAAGCACCTCTGGATCATGTCAATTCATAGGTGACAAACTTGTGAGCTGGACTTCAAAGAAACAAAACTGTGTTTCAACATCCACTGCCGAGGCTGAGTATGTAGCTGCTGCTAGCTGCTGTTCTCAAGTCCTCTGGATGACGACACAGTTAAGGGACTTTGGATACAACTACAAGCGCGTTCCGATTTATTGTGATTCCAAGAGTGTAATATCTATAACTGCTAATCCGGTACAGCACTCGAAGACCAAACATATAGATGTACGCTATCATTTCATCAAGGATCATGTAGAAAAAGGTAATATTGAAATGCACTTTGTTCAAACTGACTTCCAGTTAGCTGATCTTTTCACCAAGCCATTGGATGAAAAGCGATTTCAATTTCTAATCAGCAAACTTGGTATGTTGAACATGTCTTAAACCTTACTCATGGTTCAAGGGGGAGTATTCCAAATCTTGATAGTGTGTTATTTTCCAACTGTTGTTAACAAGAAAGGAATCATTTTCATAAATGATTACCATTGTTTCTTTCACTTATGCAGGTTGGTTCAAGTGACTATGGCTTCTAAGTAAATCAGCTTAGAACCCGTACCTCAACGGAATATGGCTTCTAAGTAAATCAGCTTAGAACCCGTACCTCAACGGAATATGGCTTCTAATCACATCGGATTAGAACCCGCACTTCAGTGCTCTATCTATTTTTTATATGCTTTATTTCCTTATTTATTTATATAAAAAAAAAAAAAAAAACCCAATAGTGATTTAAGGGGGAGAATATCTGTGATATTAACAGATTTTTGGATACTTAAATGCTTATCTGACCGTGTGTTCTTAAAGATAAATACTTGCGTTTTATCTTGTCAATATACTTTGTCAAGTATTCATACACATAACGGTTCAGAACATTCTATTTTGACTTTGTTATTACCATGTATCAAAAGTTAAATCTTTCTATGGTAATACTCACGTTAGTTGTATTCACTGTTGATTGAATCAAACGTCATTTCATGTGCTTTCATTGAACATATGTTTATATATTGTTCATATAAACAACATTCGTTTTTGATTCTCCAAAATCTTATTCTTCATGACAAAATGATATGAGCTTAATTGTCAAACTCTTTTAGTTTGAGGGGGAGAATTGCATCGTCAAACATCTTCTGTTTTGACATCTCCGAATATTTTATTCTTCATGTAACAAGTGGTATTTGTGCTTACAAAACTCTTGTTGAACAACATGTATTTTTAGGATAATACATGGGATTCAGTGTGTGAGCTTAACAGAGCTTCCATGGATTCACGATAACCAGTGTTTCCTACCCAGGAAGTATTCCCTGAGTGATTGAGGGGAGAAGGGTCAAAAGATTTGAGTGTTGGTGTGTGAAAAGAGGTAAAATGAAAAAGAGAGATTGGTTAGACGTGAGCATTAAAAGAAAGAGGGTGAGAGAACAGAGTAAAAGAATATTAAACTCTGCACCAAACTTCTTTCTGAGCCGGGCAGCCACATAATCTGATTGGTTCACATTCTTTGGTGACCATCATTGAAATAGGCACCTAGCCCATGCCATCTCTTGCATACAACCTCACCAGCTACTCATTCTTTTCTCAAAAAGAGAATGTTTCACATTTTCTGGGGACGCATCACATACGCTATTGGTTCTTCATTTGGAAGATACTAATATTGAAAAAGAAGGAAAGTTGCCCCACCTTCGAACCTTTCTCATGCACATTGAGTCTTTGTATAATTTGTTGTTGTCTCAACAAGTTTACATACTTTAAGCCTATATTGAAAAGCAATCATCTATGCTTAATTCTTTCATACACATGCACGAGCACACAGAAATTTGTTTTCTGTCAGAACGTTCATAGATAACCATGTGTTATTCGATGATTGAATGGAAGACCTGGGGAGTCTACATCAAACCAGCTCCTTATATAGTAACTTTGTGTTACTCAGTGACTTTGTGTCATTGACAGGCATTCTAACTGAGTCATTTGTTGATTCAGGGTTACACTTATTAAACTGTTTGAATTTGAAAAGATTCGAATGGTTACTACTTTCTATTTTAATATGAAAAGATTGAAATAATCACTCTTTCCATCTGGGAAGACTGCTCTTATTTCATACAGGGCTCGTTACATGATGAAGACTGTGCTTACGTGATCATACACAATGGGGGAGATTGTCTTGAAAAGGGGGAGATTGTTTTGCCAAGTTTTGATGATGTTGATTCTCACCACTCATCAAAAAGGGGGAGAAGATATAAAAAGGGGGAGAAGATACAAAAAGGGAGAATACAATCTGAAGATCTGAAGATATTCAAATGTTTTGAAGCTATCAACGTTATATCTGAAGATAAGAGAATACAAGTGAAGACTTGAAGACAATTGCAAATTTTTTTTAATCTTGAATCCAAAGGGGGAGATTGTTGGATCATAAATTGTATTCAAGATTAAAGTTAAAGTTAAGGGTTTAAACTGCAATTGTGCTAAAGTTAATTAGAGGGTTTATTATGTAATAAGTTAATAGTTTATTAGCTATTGGGCCCAAGCCCATTAGAAATCCCATTAAGGTTAAAGCCCATATGGTCTGGGTATTTAAAGTTTTGATTAGTTTAGTTTTAGGTTAACCTTAAAAAGAACTCTGATAATTTTCTAAATAGTCGCTGTAAGTTTTCTCTGTATTCAAAGGGTATCAAGAACACTCAAGGGTTTCATTGTTTATTCAAGGGATTGGTACGTTATTATTAATCTTTATATCTCTTGATTATTATTGTGTTGCTTGATTACTTGATTGATTGTTAACCAACTAGATAAAACTGGGATAACAGAGTCTTGTTGTGTCTTTTCACAATAATAGAACGATTTTGAGTGAAACAGACTGTATTGATAGCCTCAGCCCAAAAATAGGTTGGTAGATTTGATTCACTTAGCATGGATCTTGCAGCTTCACATAGCGTACGATTCTTCCTTTCCACAACACCATTTTGTTGTGGAGTTCTTACTGCTGCAAAGTTTTGAGAGATACATTTGTCACAGAGAAAGGCATCCAAGGTAGCATTTCTGAATTCGGTCCTGTTGTCACTTCTGATAGATCTGACTAGTTGGCCGTTTAGAACTTCAGATTTCTTGATAAAGTTGATGATTTCTTCAGGTGTATCACTTTTGTACCTGAGAAAGAATACCCAAGTGTAATGTGTGTATTCATCAATAATTACAAGAATGTACCTTTTTCCACCTAGGTTGGGTGTGCTGACAGGCCCACAAAGATCCATATGCAGCATCTGTAGAGGGGTAGAGATAGAAAAACATTGTTTTGATTTGAAAGAAGATTTTTTCAGTTTGCCTTTCTCACAAGCTGCACAAAGCTTCTCTTTTGAGAAAGAGATTTTTGGCAAGCCGACAACAAGCTCTTTGTTGGAGAGAGCATTTAACGTCTTGAAGTTGAGATGAGAAAGACGTTTATGCCAGAGCCAGTTCTTCTTTTCAGAGTCTTCAGAAATAAAGCAGATGCTTTCATCTTCAGTTGACTTGTCATTCATATTGATGACGTACACATTGTCCTTTCTAAAGCCAGATAGGACAGTGTGAAACCGTTTATCAGTGATGAGACAATCAATTTCTCTGAAAATCACATAGTTGACTAATGCTCAAAAGATTATGCATTAGACCTTCCACATAGGCAACTTTGTTGAAAGTAATGGAACCATTAGAGAGAGTTCCCTAACCTTTAGTGGAACCTCGAGAGTTGTCACCAAAAGTTACGGATGACCCCTTTTCTTTCACAAAGTCTAGAAGAAGAGATTTGTTCCCAGTCATATGTCGTGAGCATCCGCTATCAAGATACCATGTTTGATGATGCCCATAGACCTGCAGACAAGAACAAATTAGTCCTTTGGAACCCGTTTTGAGGTGGGTCCTTTAGGGTTAGAAGAAGAAGAAGAAGGATTGGTCTGATTATATCTTTCAATACGGTCCTTTGGACAGTCTTTGGCCAAATGAAATGTGTCACCGCAGTTGTAACACTTTCGGTAAATGAATTTCTTCTTTGGTTCAAGAGAAGAAGCTTTTACCTTTCCTTGAGGTTTGGATTTAGGAAGTTTGGAAAGGTGAGAGGGAATGGGATAACTGTACGGAACGTGAGGGTTATGAGGAGCAGGTCCAAGGATTCCTTTATAAACAGAAGAAGAAGAGTTGATTGAAATTCCTTTGGACTCCTTTATTTTTAAAGCTCTAGGAATGAATTATGTTGTGTTCATTAGAGATTTACCTTTTGAAGAAGGTGTAATCTTTCTTTTGTTGGAAGGATCAACAACAACGGATTTTCCTTTGGAGAGAAGAGGAGCCTTTTTAGAAGAATGAGTAGAAGACGAATAAGAAGAGACCTCTTTTAGATTTAAGGACATAAGAAGATCATTCACAGGTTTGACAAACTCATTTGAGTCTTGATCTTTGGTAACGAAAGGCTTGGAGGATTTGGCTGACATAAAGACGCCAAATTTCCTTGTATCGCGAAGATCCATGGAATAAACAGAGTTGGAATCTCCTGAATTAGAATGATCCCAATCAGAAGAATAAGAGGGTTGCTTAGAAGACAGAGGTAGATTCTGAGTAGGAGAAGAAACAATTTCAGACGAAGCAACAAGAGCATTCTCTTTCCAGTAACCTAGGCCAAACATCTCATTAGAAGATTGGTCTTGAAAGATTTTCCCAAGGTTTTTAGAAGAGGTGTTCCACCTGTGTATAGTTTCTTGTTCTTTCTAAAGCTTCTTTAGAAGCTTGTTCTTTTCTTTGGCGAGCACATAGTTTATAGTCTTCAAGTCCTCTAACTCAGCTTTTAGTTTATCAAACTGAGTTAGCTGAGATAGAGAAACCTGGAGTTGAGAGGATAGAGACTTGACTTGAGCATTGGCTCTTTTCTTTGCATCCTTTTCATTATAAAAAAGTACATTTAGAGAGTCAAAGGCCTCAATCTTCTCTTCATCAGAAAGAGAGTAGAAGGGATGTACCTGAGAAGAAGAAGAGGAGCACTCAGTAGTGAAGTCCATCCTTGAGCAGGAGTCATTTGGATCTTCATCAAGTTTTGCCATAAGGCATTTACTTGATACTTCCTTCTCGCTGTCGGAAGTCGGTTCATCAGCCCAGTCTAGAGTTTCTGCCATCAAGCCTTTTCCACGTCTTTGAGAGTTGGAATTTCTTTCTTTCTCTCTTTTGTACTTTGCTTTGTATTTGTCAGCCTTGTCGGAGAGCTCTTTGAACGATGAAGCAGGAGAGGATTTCCTAGAGTGCGATCTACCTGAAAAAGATTGTTCTCAACCTGCAATTTATGAACAGTTAGTGCAAATTCTTTCTTCTCAAACTCATACTTAGAAATTTTAACTTCAAAATCAGAAATCTTCTTTTCAAAACAATCTACTTGAAGTTTAGAATCAGAAGCAGACTTGCGTAAAGAATCAATTAGATCTTTGTTCCCAATAACAGACTTATTAAGCTCAAAGATCTTATTGTTTCTTTTAGCAACTTTGTCTTTTTCTTTCTTCAGTTTTACTTGAAGATCATTAAGCTCAACCATCATAGCTTCCATTTTGGTTAAGAAATCTTTTTCAGTTAAGTTTAATACCTCATCAGCTGTCTCGTCATCTGACTCATCATACTTCACTTCTTTTCCCATTAGACAGAGATGAGCAGTTTCTTCTTTCTTTTTTTCATCCTCTTGATCAGAATGATCCAACCAAAATTCGTCTTCAGCCATTAATGCTATGCCAGCTTCTTGCTGTTTGGCCAATAGCAGTTTGTTCTGATAGTATTGGGAGTTGAGAACCTTTGGCTTTCGACATTCTTTAGCAAAATGTCCAATCTTGCCACAGTTGTAGCATTTGATTAGATCATTTGCTGACTTTTCAGCAACAGTGTAATCATTCACAAACTTCTTCTTTTCTTCTGGCTTCCTTTCCATATACCGCTTCTCTTCATGTCTCTTTCCTTCAACTCTTTCTCAGTGCTCATGATTCTTGTAGCTTGATGAAGAATATCTTTGTGAATTTGATCTCGGCTTCTTGTAGAATTTCTTTTGAAATGCACGGCTCAGTAATAGCATTGCTTGTTGAGACTTTCTCCATCATCACCAAACCACAGCTTTGCGTGACACACGGCTAACGCAAACCACACTTTGCGTGACGTACGGCTTACGCAAACCACACTTTGCGTGACGTACTGCTAACGCAAACCACACTTTGCGTGACTAGTTACTGACGCAAAGCTAACATCTCATGACAAGTGACTAGCGCAAAGCTTACTTTGCGTGACATGTGTATGACGCAAACACCAACTTCTCGTAAACCACTGATGGCGCAAAGTTCACTTTAGTAGATTACAACTTTGCGTTAAGCTTTGTTTACGTAAACTTCAGTTTTCGCTATTCGTTGATTACGCAAAGCTCAACTTGCGCTTCTAGTTGAAGACGCAAACAACACTTTGCGTTTCTCGTTGATAACGCAAATCTTAACTTGCGTTTCCTGTTGAAGACGCAAACCTCAAAATTCTTTTCCTGTTGATCACGCAAACCTTAGAAAAACTACTTGATGAATTTCTCGATGAACTTGCGCAAACCGAGATGAACTCGCGCAAACCTTGATGAACTGGCGCAAAGTTTAGATCTCACGCAAACTTTCAAAACTCGTTCAGAATCACACCAAAAACCACTTTAGACCTCGAATTTCCACTCGAAACTTTGACAATTTGCTAATCTAAACATCTAGAACATAATTCTAGCACTTAAATTTCGATCAAAAACATAAATCGATACAAATCGACTCGATTACAGTGCGTGACAACTCGTGAACTCGAACTTCTTCAAAATCAAAATTACTAATCAATTATACAGTGTTATTCACGAATCAAACTATACAGACTTGATCGATTTCACTATAAGAACAACCCTGATCGATTACAACTTCTAATTCGCTCAAAAACTCGAAAATCGAATCTGACTTCAACGAACACAGTTTCGAACTTTCTGTATTTTCTTGATTTCAATCTGGATCAGCTCTGATACCAATTGTTATTCCCTGTTCCTAGTTCCTAATCACAAACAATTAATCAAAACAAGATTTACGAATCAATTACCTGTTTGATTTCAAATTCAATCCAAACGATTACAATCTTTCTCTCTCTAGAATTCTCTTTTTCTCTCTACAGATTTCTCTCTCTAAAAACATATTCTCAAATTCAACTAGACAACTAAAAACAGAAAAACAAGGTACATGGTATTTATACCCACAACTAAAATACAAGGAAACTAAAATACAAATACAATACATTGACTTTTATTACAAATAGACTTTGACTTTGATAAGATTTGACTTTCTCAGCTTTGACTGTCTTGAACTTTGACCTTCAGTCTTCTTGATCTTGTATCCAACATATTTATGCTCTAACAAAAGGTTATTCCAGAAATCTGGAAGACCATCCATAAATTTGCATATGACTTCCTCATTGTCATAAAGTTTTCCAACAAGTTTTAACTCGTTTAAGATACTGTTAAAACGGTTGTAGTAGGAGGGAAGAGATTCTCCTTTTTCATGGGAAAAGAATTCATATCTACGAACAAGAGAGATTTTCTTAGATTTCTTTACTTCATTTGTACCTTCATACAAAACACATAGGGTAGACCACATCTCTTTTGCAGTTTTAAGGCTGACAAGAGATTGGTACACTTCATCTGGTAGAGATTGAGCAATAATGGCTCGCACTTTGGAGTCGAGTCCAACAGTGCGTTTGTCTTCATCATTGTACTCATTTTTCCTTTTCAGAACATATCGACCAGTAGCAGAAGTTCTTTCCTCCTCTGATGAGTCATCGGAAACTTGAAAACGATCATCTTTTTCTTTTTCTTTATCCTTAGGAGTTTTGACAAATTTATCCCAGACTTTTGGGATAAGAGGACCTTCACTAAGAATGGTTAGAAAAAGACTATCAGCTCCTTCCAATAAGAGCATCATTCTACTTTTCCATAAGGAGAAGTTGTTCGAATTGAACTTAAGAGGTTTGACAGTAGACCCATTGTCAGAGTGGAAAGAGTTTTGAGAAGAAGACTCAGTTTTGTAGAAGGAGATGCCATTACGGATCTGGTTTATTAGACTAAACCAACCGCTCTGATACCACTTGTTAGTCCCAGAATGGCACAACAAATATTGTAGAAAGGGGGGGTTGAATACAATACTCAAAATTTACTTAATTTTAATTCTTTTATTGATATGAAATATCAAGAATTACACAAAGAGAAATAAAGATTGTTTGCGGAAAAGAATAGCTAAGAACTACTTAAAACAATCTAACACCTAGAAGACTTTAAAAAGCACAAAGACTAAATCTTATAAAGAGTAAGCTAACAACCTGTTTAAATCTTGCAACGAATGAGAAGTCTTGAGTTGAAAGCGTGAGTAGCAAGGTGCTACCTCCATCCTTTATATACTATCCAATGTAATGAGTGCAAAGGACATGTAGGAGTAAAGGCATGGGTGGTTGAGATATTGTCAATAAATTATAAGATATTTGATGTGACATGTCATGACACAAAAGGTAACTTTTGTGCTATGAAAGTACAATATCTATTATAAAATATTCATGGGACAATCTTTTTGAGATCAAATAGAAAATATACATCTCAATCAAATTAAGACCAAGTGTGTATCTTCTCAAAGAAGAAAGAAGTTTCCATTCCCATTGTCAGAAGATCATTAGGAATGAGGAAGTATGTCAAATCATGAGGGTTTGACATCAATGCTCTTACAAAATAAAGAAGCAATCTGTAAGAGAAAGACTACCGAAATAGGAATTCGGTAGATGAGGTATGTGCCGAACATAGGTAGTTCGGCACCAAAGAGAAGATATACCGAACATGAAATCGACAAGGGTATGATCTGTCGAATAGGAATCGGCAGACTAGGCTTAGTTCACTTTTGAAGTTCATCTCAATCCGCACTGTAGACTTCCTTCATGTTGATTTTGGTTTGTCTTCGACTCACCGATCTGTTTACCCAACTAATCTATTACAAATAAACCATAAATCAAATTACAAGATTCAAACATCAATAAAGACTAAGGAGAGGTTATCTTTAAATCTTAAATGACCCAACAACGTTTGATGAAGTTGATTGGATGGAAGAGCAACGGGCGAACGTGTCAGAGAAAAAAGGCATGTCATGGACTGTCGGTTCAAATGACGTCATAGGAGAGAGAAAAACGTTTCATTTGTCCTTTTCAAAATTATCTCTGAAGAAATGTCAGAGATAGATTTTATTTTTGAAAGTATCCCTGATAGAAATTTAGGGATTGTTTTTTTTTTTAAAGGATCACTGATGAGAGATATCAGTGATGGATTTTGTTTATCAAAAAGCTTTTAATCATTTCAAGAAAAATCAGTGATTAATGTTTATATTTTTGAAAAACGTCTATCTGAATAAAGATTCAGTGATTGAGAGTAAGAGAACATACCTGAGAGTCAGAAATTTATTCAAAGATTAAGTGATGAAGGGGAACTTGGAATCACTGACATAATGCATGAACGATGAAGATTTACTCTTCAAGATTCAGCATTCCAAGCTCACTGATGAGAAAGTTGAACCTTGTCTCATCAAGAGGTTTGGTGAATAAATCAGCAAGCTGATAGTCAGTGGGTATAAAGTGAAGTTCAATATCACCATTCATCACATGATCTCTGATAAAATGATATCTGATATCTATGTGTTTCGTCTTTGAATGTAGCACTGGATTATTTGCTATAAAGATAGCACTACTGCTGTCGCAATAGATTGGAATCTTTGATAGTTGAAGGTCATAGTCTAATAGTTGATTTCTCATCCATATGACATGAGCACAACAACTTCCAGCGGCTACGTATTCAGCTTCAGCTGTGGAACTGGACACTAAATTTTGCTTTTTGCGTGTCCAACTTACCATCTTTCCTCCTAGGAGTTGACATCCACCAGTGGTACTTTTTCTATCGAGTTTACAACCTGCAAAAAATCTATCGGAATATCCAGTTAGATCGAACCCTAAGTCTTTGGGATACCAAAGACCGAGGTTAGGAGTCCCTTTCAGATATCTGAAAATTCACTTAACATCGATCAGATGGGATTCCTTGGGTTCAGATTGATAGCGTTCACATAAACAAGTAGAGTACATGATGTCAGGTCGGCTCGCTGTAAGATACAGCAGGGAGCCTATCATTCCTCTATAGGCAGTGACATTAACAGGTTTTCCAGATAGATCTTTGTTAAGTGTTAGAGGAGGTGCCATAGGAGTCTTCATCGCTGAAGTTTGTGTTAAATCAAACTTCTTCAGCATATCTTTAACATACTTACCTTGGCTGATAAAAGTACCTTTGTCAGATTGTTTGATCTGAAGACCAAGAAAATATGTCAGCTCACCTATCATACTCATTTTGTATTCTTTCTTCATTCTTTCAGCGAAGCGAATACATAGAGATGGGTTAGTAGAACCAAATATGATGTCATCGACATATATTTGTACATGAATAATATGACCTTTTATCTTTCTGAAAAATAATGTATTATCAATTTTGCCACATTCAAAATTTTCAGAGATGAGAAAAGACGAGAGTGTGTCATACCAAGCACGAGGGGCTTGTTTTAGACCATAGAGATCCTTATCCAATTTATAAACATAATTTGGATGCTTAGGATCATAAAACCCTGGAGGTTGTTCTACATAGACTTCTTCATTCAACTTTCTTTTTAGGAATGTTGATTTTACATCCATTTGATATACAATGAAGTCTTTGTAGACTGCATAGGCTAAGAATAGTTGAATTGCTTCGAGCCTAGCCATAGGGGCAAAAGTTTCATTGTAGTCTATGCCTTCCTCTTGTCTGTATCCCTGAGCAACATGTCGAGCCTTGCTGCAGGTTACAGTTCCATGTTCATCTAACTTGTTTCTAAACACCAATTTGGTGCCTATAAACAGTTTTATCAGATGGTCTAGGAACGAGATTCCAAACTTTGTTGCAAGAGAACTCAGTCAGCTCTTCTTACATAACACTGACCTAGTTTGGATCTCTAAGGGCATCATCAGTCTTCTTTGGATCTATTAAAGAAATAAAGTTGACAAAGAGGCAGATATTACCTGAACTTCGTCATGTCTATATACATGCATCGGGATCACCTGAACTTCGTCGTGTCTCTGGTCCATCGCTGAGCAGGAGCATTATCGCTCATTGCAGAGGTTGGATCAACAATGGGAATGTTCACTGATGAAGAAGCTTGAGGTTCATCAGCTATTAGCTGTTGAGTATTAGACAGACCATTGTTTTTTGAGATGTTTTCAGATGAGGATAGATCTGATGGAGGCAGTGTGTTTAGAGGCTCAACTAAAACCCATGAGTTGGATTCAGCGTTAGGAAGTATGATGTTTGGATCATCATCAGCAGTAGGAGGATTTGTGTGCTGATGGTTTGAGAAGAAAGGTTATGTTTCTCTGTAGTGAGAAAACATCCAAGCATTTAACTCTTCATTGTCAGCGATTGGTTTAGAGTTCACTGAGCGAGTTTCATCAAATGTGACACGAATTGTTTCTTCCACAGATTGTGTTCTTTTGTTGAACACTATGTAGGCTTTGGAGATAGAAGAATATCCAAGAAATATTCCGTCATCCACTTTTGGTTCGAACTTTCCAAGTTGATCTTTGTTGTTTAAGATAAAGCACTGACAACCAAAGATGTGAAGAAAATTGATAGATGGCTTTCTTCCATGAAAAAGTTCATAAGTTGTCTTTCCAAATCGCTTTACTATCAGTGATCTGTTTTGAGTAAAACATGCAATGTTTACAGCTTCAGCCCCAAATTGAGTAGGGAGGTGAGAATCGTTGAGCATTGATCTAGTAGCTTCAATGATCGTTCTGTTTCCTCTTTCAGCGACTCCGTTTTGCTGAGGTGTTCTTACTGAAGAGAAGTTATGAGAAATTTCCTTGTTCTCAAAGAAATTGTTTAGAGAACTGTTTTTGAATTCAGTTCCATGATCACTTCTTATTGAACGAACAATAAGATTGTTCAGCACTTCCATCTTTTTAACAAAAGATATTAGTTCTTCTGGAGTATCACTCTTGCAGCGAACAAAGATAACCTTGTGCAGCGTGAGTATTCATCTACAATGACAAGTGTATATTTCTTTCCAGCTATTGATTGGATGTTGATAGGGCCAAACAAATCCATATGCAAGAGTTGAAGAGGACTTGTCACTGAGAAAACTTGTTTAGACTTGAAACTAGCTTTTGTCTGTTTTCCCTTTTCACATGTTGAGCAGAGAGATTCTTTAGCATATGAGTGATGAGGAAGACCAAAAACTAGTTCCTTAGATGAGAGAGAATTTAGGGTTTTGAAATTTAAATGAGAGAGCCTTTTGTGCCATAACTATTTTGTATCACCCCGAAATTCGAAAAGCGCCATTTCAAGTTAATACAAAAATCAGTAGCCTTAAAGGGGAAAAATAAGATTTTTGATTTTGCAGTTGAATCCTATATTTTATAGTCTTAATGGATAAAGGATCCAATTACGAGTCCAACGGTTCTTTCCGGAGCAAAAACGGAGCTATAACGAAGAGTTATGACCAAAACAGTGTTCGGGCATATTTTTGGTTGGGAAGTACCACAGCTAGCGCCCACGAAGCAAAATGATCGCGGCCACTCCCATCGCTCGCGCCCACGGAACATATTGAGCGCGCCCGCGAGCATCTGGGCTGTGAATCTCACTGAAATACGACTTTTCTCTCATTTCTGCATTTCCTCATATCTCCTTCACCACAACTCCGTTTGAGGAGATTCTTTTTGCTATGGTTTTGTATTTGAGAGCTTTTCAAGGATAGATTGTTATTTTTGGGAAATTATAATGGTGTATTGGAAGCTAGGACC
Source organism: Arctium minus (assembly GCA_954870635.1). Lineage (NCBI taxonomy): Eukaryota > Viridiplantae > Streptophyta > Magnoliopsida > Asterales > Asteraceae > Arctium > Arctium minus. The sequence continues at coordinate 81,601,594 of OX941090.1, read as the reverse complement.
AAGAGCTCATCATCATCACCTTCATCTTCAAGAATTTTGGGGTTTTCTAGGTTTTTATCAAAACCTAAATGGTAAGTTCATCCCTTTCACTTCCAAACTTCTTTATGGGTTATAAATGCTCGATGGATGTCAACCTAGTGTTTGATTCCTCTAATTTCGTTTTGGAAGATTTTGGGAGTCTTGGGTCAAAATTAGGGTTTTGCCCAAAATAGAGATTTGGATGATTAAGTGTTTGGGGAATGTTTCTATGTGGTTGGTTATATGTTTTGATGGTTGGAAACTTATGGATCTAGGTTTTGGAAGTTTTTTCTTGGAGATTCAAGTTTCTTCAAAGGAGCTCAAAGCGGGGTAAAATCTAATAAATCTAGCGAGGTGAGTTCAAGATGATTTATGAAAATGGTGTACATGCCAAAATGTTTATTTTAAAATGTTTGTGTTTTACCTCAAATGGTTATCTGCTGATAAGTTTTAGTTAATTTGAAATGTTTAGTTTTAGAAACATGTTGAGACACCCATTTTGGGATCTTTGGGTATTTTGGTAAATAAATCATGTTGAAATGTTTCCTTGATGATTTTACATATATATACTTGGAGTTCAATTGACGTAAGCGTCATTTTGTGTATTTGATCGTAATGACCTTTTTAAGAAATGCATATTATTGTATTATGAGGCGTTTTGAAAACATAAGGGTATAAGTACACTTGGAAAATGGTCTGTCTCGAACAGCGATGAGATTTGGGTTAATTAGAATTTTAGTCATGTTTCCATAATAGTTGGTCAAACGTGCTTCCATGTTTATATCGGTTTTCATTTAGGTATTTACGTAAAGTGTTGGGCCTTTGGCCCGATTTTGACTAAATGAGTCGTGTGGACACTTGCCCGGACTTGTAACCGTCGTGGGTTTTGAGTATGGTGGTGCATATTTGTGTCATTTGTGAATCACATGTTTTGGGAGCTTTGGTCTTTCAATCGGAGTCAAGTAATTTTAGACAGTGCTGTATAGGATCCATAGGCACGTAAGTCTGTCGGTTTTTGTAAAGCCTGAGGTTTTGGGTTACGTTTAGTGACCGCTCGGGTTTGCTAGCGAGTAGGAATATGTGGTTCGAGCCACAGAGTTGGAACTCGTCTAGATTGGATAGGCACCCGGGTCCGTAAGACCCCGGAGTGGAACTCGACGGAGTATGGCAAGGGGCAGCAACAGGTCTGATGATTGTGATGTCTTGTATGGCATGGGAACTAGGACCGGGGCACGTTGGTGACTTCCAATAACATCACGGGTGGCCCCATTCACATGTTCTCGCCACCCCAGATGGAAACGTTTAGAGGATATGCAAGGAAGTCGCGTGAACGGCCTACTTGCGTGTTTCTCTATTCTCGGTATTTACGGATCTCCTCATCGTTGATTCGTGGTATTTTAATTGGTAATGTCGTATTTTACCAACTTTGGTTTTTATGTGGTTGACGATAAATGATGGCTTTAATATTGGGTTTTCCCCACGTATATTAAGGTTTGAATGGAATGCGTCTTTTCCACGTATCGGTATTTAATTTCGTCCATTTTATGGTTGCGTGAGTTTTGGGTCTAATGTCCGTGTTCACGGCGATGTTTATTTATGTGGATTTTTATCTTCGTTTTATGAGTTATGGGTCATGTTCCATCCATTTTGGGTATTTCGAGATATAACATTTACCCGTATTTTATAAAATTGGGAGTCCTCTCTTTATTCTCATTTTGAGCAAATCTTGGTTTAAATATAAGTTTACGAAAGAACGTTTTATATTGGGATCTTAGTCGGTAAAGCGGTTTGGTTTGGCTAACGATTAACTCGGTGTCTCTTTCGTTTAAAATGCATATTTATTGGTAAACGGGTCGTTTTCACTAGCGGAGCATATCATTTTGAAAGATTATGATTTTAATGGCATACTTCTTTCTTTAAACGATTCATTTATATATGTTGAAAACTCTTGAGCTCACTAGGCGTTAAGCCTAACCTTTTTATTTGTCGGCATGTGCATCAGGTTCCAGTTGGGGGTTTGGTCCTAGCAATTCTATGAAGAGTAGAGCCGTAGATAGACACAAGAGTAAGTATTTGGTGAAGTCTTCCGCAAGTTGGAGATAGTGATTTTATTGGGTTTTAGTAGCACCCGTCCTTTTATAGTCTGTATGTATAGATTGAATGTGTGTATTGAAGTTAAATCTTAATTTGTGATAGTAGATAATGCATTTACCGATGTATTTAGAAAATTTTAAATCGGTCGCTATTTCCATAACTCAGGATGTTACCAGTTTCTTGAAGGACGCATTGGTGCGTCTTGGGAGGACAACTTTATCAACATTAGGAATGGATCAGTTGGAATCTGAGGGTTTTGGGAGTTTGGTGACGATCCTTGGCTTTGGGTTCGGAACCGTGTAGATCCGCAGAGAATTGGTCGGTGAGGAGCTGAGGTCACAAACTATCCTTGAGGTAGTAGGTGTCACCCAAGGTTGGGAGACAGTTGCAGTCTTGTGGATTAGCAACTACTTTAGTAAGTTAAGCGTTCATACGGATATAGGTGCAATGTGCCCAAAATGGGCAATTATCGTGAGTATCAACGTAAGGACATCGTGGTTGATCTGGAAAGTGGATTATAGAAAATCTAGTATGAGGGCGGTGTTAATTGGAAATTTAGATTTCGAGGACGAAATCTCTTTTAAGGTTGGGAGGATTGTAACACCCCGAATTTCGAAAAGCACCATTTCAAGTTAATACAGAAATCAGAAGCCTTAAAGGGGAAAAATAAGATTTTTGATTTTGTAGTTGAATCCTAGATTTTATAGTCTTAATGGATAAATGATCCAATTACGAGTCCAACGGTTCTTTCCGGAGCAAAAACGGAGCTATAACGAAGAAGTTATGACCATAACAGTGATCGGGCATATTTTTGGTCGGAAGTACCACAGCTCGCGCCCACGCAGCAAAATGCTCGCGACCACTCCCATCGCTCGCGCCCACGCAACATATTGAGCGCGCCCGCGAGCATCTGCGCTGTGAATCTCACTTAAATCCGATTTTTCTCTCATTTCTTCATTTCCTCATACCTCCTTCACCACAACTCCGTTTGGGTATTTGTGTAAAGTGTTGGGCCTTTGGCCCAATTTTGACTAAATGAGTCGTGTGGACACTTGCCCGGATTTGTAACCGTCGTTGGTTTTGAGTATGGTGGCGCATATTTGTGTCATTTGTGAATTACATGTTTTGGGAGCTTTGGTCTTTCAATCGGAGTCATATAATTTTAGACAGTGTTGTATTGGATCCATAGGCACGTAAGTCTGTCGGTTTTTGTAAGGCCTGAGGTTTTGGGTTACGTTTAGTGACCGCTCGGGTTTGCTAGTGATTAGGAATATGTGGTTCGAGCCACAGAGTTAGAACTCTTCTAGATTGGATAGGCACCCGGGCCAATAGAACCCCGGAGTGGAACTCGACGGAGTATGGCAAGGGGCAACAACAGGTCTGAGGATTGTGATGTCTTGTATGGCATGTGAACTAGGACCGGGGCACGTTGGTGAAATCCAATAACATCACGGGTGGCCCCATTCACGTGTTCTCGCCACCGCAGATGGAAACGTTTAGAGGATATGCAAGGAAGTCGCGTGAACGACCTACTTGCGTGTTTCTCTATTCTCGGTATTTATGGATCTCCTCATCGTTGATTCGTGGTATTTTAATTGGTAATGTCGTATTTTACCAACTTTGGTTTTTATGTGGTCGACGATAAATGATGGCTTTAATATTGGGTTTTCCCCACGTATATTAAGGTTTGAATGGAATGCGTCTTTTCCACGTATCGGTACTTAATTTCGTCCATTTTATGGTTGCGTGAGTTTTAGGTCTAATGTCCGTGTTGACGGCGATGTTTATTTATGTGGGTTTTTATCTTTTGTTTATGAGTATGGGTCATGTTCCACCCATGTTGGGTATTTCGAGATATAACATTTACCCGCGTTTTATAAAATTGGGAGTCCTCTCTTTATCCTCATTTTGAGCAAATCTTGGTTTAAATCTAAGTTTACGAAAGAACGTTTTATATTGGAATCTTAGTCGGTAAAGCGGTTTGGTTTGGCTAACGATTAACTCGGTGTCTCTTTCGTTTAAAATGCATATTTATTGGTAAACGGGTCGTTTTCACTAGCGGAGCATATCATTTTGAAAGATTATGATTTTAATGGCATGCTTCTTTCTTTAAACGATTCATTTATATATGTTGAAAACTCTTGAGCTCACTAGGCGTTAAGCCTAACCTTTTTATTTGTCGGCATGTGCATCAATTTCCAGTTGGGGGTTTGGTCCTAGCAATTCTATGAAGAGTAGAGCCATAGCTAGACACAAGATTAAGTATTTGGTGAAGTCTTCCGCAAATTGGAGATAGTGATTTTATTGGGTTTTAGTAGCACCCGTTCTTTTATAGTCTGTATGTATAGATTGAATGTGTGTATTGAAGTTAAATCTTAATTTGTGATAGTAGATAATGCATTTACCAATGTATTTAGAAAATTTTAAATCAGTCGCTATTTCTAGAACTCAAGGTGTTACACATTTGACATCAGAAGAGGCTTTAGAGAGAAAACATATGTTTTCAGTGGTGGTAGAGTCCATATCTATTACATAGACATTTTCTTTACGATAACCACTGAGAGCAAGTTTTCCTTTCTCATTTACCACTGAACATGCTTTCTTCGTAAAGCGAACTTCATAGTTGTTGGATCAAATAATTGTATTCAAGATTAAAGTCAAATTAAAGGGTCTAAACTGTATTTGTTTGATAGTTAAAGTTAGAGGGTTTATTGTGTAATAAGTTAATAGTTTATTAGCTAGTGGGCCCAAGCCCATTAGAAAGCCCATTAAGATTAAAGCCCATATGGCCTAGGTATTTATTGTTTTAGTTAATTAGTTTTTAGGGTTAACCTTTCATAATTTCATAATCATTTTTTAGAGAGAAAGGTAGACATATTGTTTTCTCTGTATTCAAGGGTATCAAGAACACTCAAGGGTTTCATTGTTTATTCAAGGGATTGGTATGTTACTCTGATTTATATATCTCTTGATTATTATTGTGTTGCTTGATTACTTGATTGATTATTTACCAACTAGATTAAACCAGGATAACAGTTGGTATCAGAGCCAGAAGAATCAAGTTTTTTTTGGATTTTGAATTTAACTATCGATTACTGTGTTCATAGACTGTTCTTCGACATGCATATATATGTGAAAATCGATTTCTGAACTAACATGCTATTATGCTCAAAATCGATATGATTGGATATGTTTTATGCCACTGAACGTAATCTGATAGTTTGATTGCACTATAATTCATCAAGTAATTGGATTTATTGAATTTTTTGGTTTTCTGGATTCGACAGCTTCATATAGGTCGAACACTGTGTTTGTCAAACTGATTGGAAAAAGGTTGAAATTAATCTCTAATCTTGACTGCTGTGTGATCTTTAATTGATTTACTGCATTCAATTTGAGGTTTTAAGTGTTTCTGAGTTGCTAATCTGGACTGTTCATCATCGTTTTGGGTCGAACAACATCATACCGATCGAGACCATAAGAACATATCGGTCCTTACACTTTCCCGGTCGACAACATTTTATCGGTCCAGTTGCAATATACCGGTCTTTCTCATTATACCGGTCGACCTCTCAATACCGGTTGAAGTTTGTTGCGGTCAAACTCAATACCGGTCGACCGGCATACTCACAATCAATACCGGTTGACAAGACACCGGTCATTAGACCAGTCCGGTCGAGAGGCTTACCGGTCTTAGTATCCTACCGGTCGAACACATAGCATCGGTCTTTACCCTTTATCGGTCAAATCTCACTATCGGTCCTTAGCTTTACCGATCATAGCATTATATCGGTCGAACATAGTTTATCGGTCGATACCTTTGTATCGGTCAAAGCACCATATCGGTCTAGTCCAATACCGGTCAAAGAAGTCTCTCGGTCTTGCAGAATACCGATCGAAGCTTCAAGCATTCTATCGGTCTTAGGCTATACCGGTCAAAGCAAAGTACCGGTCTTACATCCTACCGGTCAAAGCAACTTATCGTTCGAAACAGGTTACCGGTCGAACGTGTTACCGGTCAAACAATATCCCGGTCGAAGCACATTATCGGTCGAACACATTTTCCAGACTTAGACAAATTTTTGCAAACTGTAATATGGCCTCTAAATCACAAGAACAGAGATTTCATGAAAGCAATCATTGAAGGTCCACAAACTCCAATGATCACAGTAAAGGATCAACCTGCTACAGATTCCTCTCTAGAAATCCCTGACAGAGAGATTCCTAAACCTTATCAGTTCTTCAATGAAAAGCAGAAAGAACTGTATAAGACAGAAGAAGAGGCTTTAATCTATCTGACAATGGCAATTCCAAACGACATCTACAATCGTGTCGACAGTCAGAGCACTGCTAAAGGCATCTGGGATGAACTAGCAAGGCAGTTTGAAGGAAGTGAAGCCTCCATACAAGCTAAGCAGAATCTATGCATAAATGCATACGAGGGATTTCATGCAAAAGAAGGAGAGTTGCTATTAGATACCTACAACAGATATAACATCATCCTCAATGACTTGCGGAGGAACAATATCTCTAAATCTGCTTCTGAGATAAATTACAAGTTCATCAAGAATCTGAATCCAGAATGGAAGAACTTTGCTATCAACCTCCAGATGTCCAAGAATATGGCTCGAGAAAATGTCACTGATATATTCTCTACTCTTGCTCAACATGAGGATGAGGTGAGATCAATTAATAATGAGTCTAATCATTTGAAGGATTCTGTGGCTCTCATAGCCGGCAAAGGTTCTGTATCCCCTGCAAGGTCGAAGAAAAAGGTGTCTAAAGCTCTAGTTACCGAAGTTACTGACTCTGACTCTGATTCGAGCGATGAAGAACTGGAAGTTGATTCAGATCCAGATATTCAAAAGTTCTCCGAGGACTTAGCTCTAATCACACGACGATTCAAGAAGAGCTTTGGCAAGAAAAGATTCTACTCAAAGCCAAAGTATGATGGATACAAGAAAGAGAAGTCTGAAATGCGATATAAGCCGAGGCATGGAAGGAGAGAGGAAGGACGAGAAGACAGGAAGGAAGATAGGAGAGAAGGAAAGAGAGAGGAGAAGCGAGAAGAACGAAAGGATGAACCAGGAAGATGCTACAACTGTGGCAAATTTGGGCATTTCTCGAGGAATTGCAAGTTCAAGAAGGTAAAGAACTCAGAGTACTACGCAAGAAAGTCACTTATTGCCAAGAAAGTTGAAGAAGGAAAAGTGCTAATGGCTGAAGAAGAGAACTGGCTGTATCAAAGTTCCGATGACGAGGAGCAAGCTCACTTCACCCAAGTCTCTTATATGGTAAAGTTGGAAGGTGACGATGAAGACTCTGAGACACAATCCGAAGATGCAAACTCTGAGGTAAGTGACAATTCTGAGCTTATTGAATCTTTAATGGCCCAAATACATGGTATGAAAGATGAATTTGCTTTACTGAAAGGCAAACTTAGCTCTGCACATCAATCTGCATTAAGCTTTCGTGATGAAAATGCTATTTTAAAAGTTGTTGTGGAAGAAAAAGAAAAGGAAAAAGACGATTTAAAAGCTGAAAAAGCGTCTTTAAAAGAAAAAATATTTGGTTTAGAAACAGATCTTGTGAATCTTAATGCTGAAAAGGGTGAGTTTCAAATAAAATTTGAAGTTTGTTATAAAGAAAGAAATGAATCTTACACCAAAATCAAGCAACTGGAGGACATTAATATGAAACGAGGTCAGACTGAGCAAACATTAAATCTGTTGACCAATAAACTCCGAGACGAAAGGTTTTATAAACTAAAACCAGGTTTGGGTGTGCCAACTAATGAAATTTTGAAAAATGCATCGGAGCATCTATATAATTTTGATAAATTCCGCTCCGCAATCAGACCCATTCCTGACATTCGTGCAACTTTTGTTGAAGCAAGTACTCCTAAACCTTCTAAAGAGACCAAAGGTTGAGAAGAAATGGGAAAGAACAAGTCTGGTGACACTGATTCTCAAAATCTTTTTAAATCAGTTGGTTTTACATATGGTGATTTAAATAAAAGCTCTGAGACTCGAAAGATCGAATTTACTGAATTTGAATCACTATTTACCACACCTTCCAAAGAATTAGTAAGCACCAACACAGTTCCACCTGAGACTGCATGCAAATATGATGAGTATGAATCGGATGTTGATTCATCTACTATACCATCAGTTTCAAATCCCATTGCTTCTAAACCTTTACTTGTTGAAGAGGTTGAAGAAGAAACTGCTATCACAAATGAATCTTGTGTTCAAAATGATAAAACGGAGTTTATTGAGTCCATGACAGAAGAATTATTTTCTGAAATGATGAATGTTTCAGACTCTGATCCTGTTTCTATTCCAAAGGAGTCAAATTCTGTGAATGATAATACATCTGAATTGATAAAGCAAATTGATATGTTGCAACAGTCTCTTGATGAGGTTGAAGATGAAAACTTTGATCTCAAACATAAACTTGAAAAGTCTTTAAAAGTAAATCAAGAGATTTGCACTGAGATCAATGTTTTGAAAATTACATTGTTTAAAAATGGTTCAAATGATAAACAGATGTTCAATGATCCAAGCTGGAAGGTAAGAACCAATCCAGAATTTGATGCTCCTACAAAACCTTCAGTTGTTTACTCTGATTGTCCTGAATATCCACCGAGTATTTTTGAAAAGGGTGAGACTTCAAAGAGCACTAGAAAAGAACCACCTTCTAAGTTAGAGACTAACAAGGTTCCTCTTTCTGATATAAAAGGAAATGGAGTTGGGAGGAGTAAGAAGAATAAAGACAATAGTTTGAATAAGAATGATAGGCTATCTAGTGAACCTTTTATTCCAAATAGTTGTACTTCTGACAGTGTTACTTTGAAAAGTAATTCCTTTGATAAACATGAATGTAAGGTTTGTTCTGATAAATCTACGTTTATGAATTTTGCTCGAAAGAATCTATATTGCAAACACTGCTGGGATAACTCATTCAAATACTACTCCCCTCCAAAGTGCAAACAGAATAAGAGAAAAGCTAAATGAACTTTAAGTCTAATTCTAATTCTAATTCTTCCGCACAACCCAAAGTGTATCGATCTAAGGTTGCCAATCCTACTTCTAAAAAGCACTTTCAGGAAATAAATGTTAAGATGGTTTGGAAATGGGTTCCAAAACCGCGTTATGAATGGAGAGTGAAATTCAAACTAGATGATATTCCTAAGTTCCTTGATGCTAACCGCGAAGGACCCATCCTGATATGGGTGCCTAAGCAAAACTAATTGTCTCTTTTGCAGGCCTGTCGATTATGGGTAATAGATTCCGGATGTTCACGCCACATGACAGGATTCAAGCACCTCTTGCATAACTATGTGGAGGAGCCTACCGGAGCAGTTAGATTTGCCAATTCTGAAGCCGAAGGCCACGTCAGAGGATATGGAATGCTCGATAACGGTGTTGTGAAGATTCAAAAAGTGTTATATGTTGAAGGACTTGATCACAACCTGTTCAGTACCAGTCACTTATGTGACATGAAATATCAAGTCCGCTTTACAACCACTCATTGCTATCTAGAGGATCCCGATGGTTACGAAGTATTCAAAGCTGAGCGCCATTGAAATCTATACTATGTAGATTTTCCTACACTGTCTGCCACACGTCCAGTATGCCTACTAGCCAAAGCTTCCAAAGCACAATCGTGCACGTGGCATCGCCGCTTGTCTCATCAAAATTTCAGATCTATAGCGAAGCTACAGAGACAAGGTCTGGTCAAAGGTCTACCAGAAATGAGGTTCAAAAAAGACGCACTATGTCCCGCATGTGAGTTGGGCAAAATGAAGCGAAGCTCCTTCAAGTCCAAAGTTGAATCATCGACCCCATCTGCACTGGAACTTCTTCATATGGACCTTTGTGGCCCAATGCGCACAACATCTATCAACGGAAAGAAATATGTGTTGGTAATGATAGATGACTACTCAAGGTATACATGGATCGAGTTTCTTCGCAACAAGTCAAATGTGCCAGAGTTGATTATCGCTTTCATCAAGCGCATTCAAGTACGTCTTCAACTGCCAGTCAAAACCATTCACAGTGACAATGGCACGGAGTTCAAGAATGACACCCTGAAGAGTTATCTTACTTCCGTGGGTATTTCACACAATTTCTCCGCAGCCTACACTCCACAGCAAAACGACATTGTTGAATGGAAGAACCGTACTCTGGTTGAAGCAGCTCGTACTATGCTTGCTTACTCGAATCTACCCATGTACCTTTGGGCTGAGGCAGTCGCTACAGCATGTTTTACTCAGAACCGTACCATTGTGGTCAAGCGATTTAATAAAACAACATATGAGTTAATCAACAATCGTACACCTAACATCAAATTCCTTCGTGTTTTCGGTTGCAGGTGTTACATTCTTAAAGAGCGTCAAGGATTATCAAAATTTGATAAGAAAGCGGATGAAGGATATCTCGTTGGATACTCTCTGACATCCAAAGCTTATCGAATTTACATTATTCGAACTAAGACGGTTGTTGAGAGCATGAATGTCTCATTTGATGAGAATTCTACAAGGACTTCTGGACACAACAGTTCAAAACTCGTAATTAAGGACAAAGCTTCTATTCAATCCAGAATATAACCAGCTACCAAAGGATCCACTTCTACACACTCTAACTCTACTTCATATGAGTTAGATTTATTGTTTATTGATGCCTTTGATGATATATGTGCAGATTTTGAAAAAGGCATATCCACATCAATAACAAGTGGTACACGCTCGGAGGTCCCTACCATTTCTGAAGACATGTCTGGACCTTCCGAAGACGTCACTGAAACTTCATCTCCATCAGGTACAACTACACCGTTAGTTTCTGACTCTACTAATGTTGAATTTGTCTCTATAGATAGTTCTTCTGGAAACGAAGTCCCGAGTACTTCAACTACTAGTCCGAAAGCTTCAGTATCAGAAACACCAGTACAAGATGTCCCGAGTACATCTATAGAGCAACCTGCCGTGCAAGATGACAACGATGCGTCAAATACGCAACAAACAGTTGGAGCATTACCAAGCACACATCGTTGGACTAAGGATCATCCCCTGGAAAACGTGATAGGTGACGTGCAATCTGGTGTCACAACAAGATCTGCAACAACCAACTTCTGCATGTTTTCAAACTTCGTTAGTTCCCCAGAACCAAAGAAATCGTCTGAAGCTCTACGTGATCCCTTCTAGATTTTTGCTATGCAAGATGAGCTTCTCCAATTCGAAAGGAACAAGGTATGGCGCTTGATCCCACTACCTAAAGGTAAATCCGTTATTGGAACAAAGTGGGTGTTCAGAAATAAGAAAGACGAAGTTGGAGTAGTCGTGAGAAACAAAGCTCGATTGGTCGCAAAAGGGTATTGTCAACAAGAGGGCATTGACTATGATGAAACATTCGCCCCGGTTGCAAGGATCGAAGCCATCAGAATCTTCCTAGCCTATGCAGCGCATAAAAACTTTACAGTCTATCAAATGGATGTAAAATCGGCTTTCCTGAACGGCGTTCTGCATGAGGAGGTCTACGTGGCTCAACCTGAAGGTTTCGTTGATCCTCATCACCCTGATCATGTCTATGTTTTAGACAAAGCGCTTTATGGTCTTAAACAAGCACCGCGAGCCTGGTATGAAACTCTCACTAAATTTCTACTTGCTTCTGGTTTCAAGAAAGGTACAGTAGATACTACCTTATTTCTCAAAAGGCAAGGTGAGGACTTGATTCTCATTCAGATTTATGTTGACGACATAATTTTTGGGTCGACAAATCAGAAATTTTGTAAGAACTTTTCAAAAATAATGGAAACAGAGTTTGAGATGTCGATGATGGGTGAATTGAATTTCTATCTTGGTCTACAAGTAAAGCAATTACCCGAAGACATATTTATTAATCAAGCTAAATACATAAAAGATATTTTGAAAAAGTTCAATATGTCAGTCAGTTCAGTCATGAAAACACCAATGGCAACTGGTACACTCTTAGACGCAGATCCCTCCGGGAAACCTGTTGATCAAAAGGTGTATCGTAGCATGATTGGACCTTTACTTTATCTGACTGCAAGTCGCCCATATATAATGTTTGCCACATGCTTTTGTGCGAGATATCAGTCTAATCCTAAAGAGTCGCACTTAACTGCTGTTAAGTGAATCCTTAGATATCTCAAAGGTTCTCCTAATCTAGGCCTTTGGTATCCAAAGGATTCTCGTTTTGAACTAACTACCTTTACAAATGCTGATCATACAGGATGTAAGCTAGACCGGAAGAGAACCTCTGGATCATGTCAATTCATAGGTGACAAACTTGTGAGTTGGACTTCAAAGAAACAGAACTGTGTTTCAACATCCACTGCCGAGGCTGAGTATGTAGCTGCTACTAGCTGTTGTTCTCAAGTCCTCTGGATGACGACACAGTTAAGGGACTTTGGATACAACTACAAGCGTGTTCCTATTTAATGTGATTCCAAGAGCGCAATATCTATAACTGCTAACCCGATACAGCATTCGAAGACAAAGCATATCGATGTACGCTATCACTTCATTAAGGATCATGTAGAAAAAAGGTAATATTGAAATGCACTTTGTTCAAAATGACTTCCAGTTAGCTGATCTTTTCACCAAGCCATTGGATGAAAAGTGATTTCAATTTCTCTTCAGCAAACTTGGTATGTTGAACATGTCTTAGACCTTACTCATGATTCTAGGGGGAGTATTCTATGTTTTTATCTTGTGTGTTATTTTTAAACTGTTGCTAAGGAGAGAGGAATCATTTTCATAAATGATTACCCTTATTTCTTTTATTTATGCAGGTTTGTTCAAGTGACAATGGTTTCTAATCACATCAGATTAGAACCCGCACTTCAGTGCTTTATTTATTTTTTTCTGCCTTATCTTTAAAAAAATAAAAAATAAAAAATAAAAATAAAAAAAATTATTTACATTAAGTTAAGGGGGAGAATATCTGTGATTTTAACAAATTTTTGGATACTTAAATGCTTATCTGACCGTGTGTTCTTAAAGATAAATACTTGTGTTTTATCTTGTCAATATACTTTGTCAAGTATTCATGCACATAACGGTTCAGAACATTCTATTTAACTTTGTTATTACCATGTATCAAAAGTTAAATCTTTCTATGGTAATACTCACGTTCTTTGTATTCATTGTTGATTGAATCAAACGTCATTTCATGTGCTTTCATTGAAAATATGTTTATATATTGTTCATATAAAAAACATTCGTTTTTGATTCTCCAAAAGCTTATTCTTCATGATAAAATGATATGAGCTTAATTGTCAAACTCTTTTAGTTTGAGGGGGAGAATTACATCGTCAAACATAACTGTTTTGACTTCTCCAAAAATTTTATGCTTCATGTAACAAGTGGTATTTGTGCTTACATGTACACAACGTTTATTGAACAACATGTTCTTTTAGGAAAATACATGGGATTCAGTGTGAGTACTTAACAGAACTTCCATGGATTCACGATAACCAGTGTTTCCTACCCAAGAAGTATTTCCTGAGTGATTGAGGGGAGAAGGGTCAAAAGAATTGAGTGATGGTGTGTGAAGAGGTAAAATGGAAAAGAGAGATTGGTTAGAAGTGAGCATTAAAAGAAAGAGGGTGAGTGAACAGCGTAAAAGAATATTAGACTCTGCACCAAACCACTTTCTGAGTCGGGCAGCCACATAATCTGATTGGATCACATTCTTTGGTGACAATCATTGAAATAGGCAACCAGCCTATGCCATCTCTTGCATTAACCCCACCAGCTACTCATTCTTTTCTCAAAAAGAGGATGTTTCACATTTTCTGGGGACGCAGCACATACGCTATTGGTTCTTCATTTGGAAGATACTAATATTGAAAAAGAAGGAAAGTTGCCCCACCTTCGAACTCTTTCTCATGCACATTGAGTCTTTGTATAATTTGTTGCTGTCTCAACAAGTTTACATATTTTGAGCCTATAATGAAAAGCAATCATCTATGCTTAATTTTTCATACACATGCACGAGCACACAGAAATTTGTTTTCTGTCAGAACGTTCATAGGTAACCATGTGTTATTCGATGATTGAATGGAAGACCTGGGGAGCCAACATCAAACCAGCTCCTTATATAGTAACTTTGTGTTACCCAGTGACTTTGTGTCATTGACAGGCATTCTAACTGAGCCATTTGTTGATTCAGGGTTACAACTCTTAAACTGTTTGAATTTGCAAAGATTTAAACGGTTACAATTGACTATTTTTATCTAAAAAGATTGAAATAATCACTCTTTCCATCTGGCAAGACTGCTATTATTTCCATACAGGGCTCGTTCATGAAGACTGTGATTACGTGATCAAACACAATGGGGGAGATTGTCTTGAAAAGGGGGAGATTGTTTTGCAAAGTTTTGATGATGATGATTCTCACCACTCATCAAAAAGGGGGAGAAGATACAAAAAGGGAGAATTATCAAAGAAGGAGAATATAATCTGAAGATTGCTGAAAGATTTGAAGATATCAAGTTTTGAAGATATCAAGTTTTGAAGCTATCAATGTCATATCTGAAGAAAAGAGAAGAAAAGTAAAGACAAGTGAAGACCTGAAGCTAATTGCCAAATTTTTTTCACTTATTATTAGTACACAAACGACAATGGTAACAACAACCTAACTTTTGCTAAATAACTCCACTCAATACAGTTTCTTTTTTTGCTTAAACAAACCACAATCTGACTGAGGCTCAAAAGATTGTGCTTCAGTCCATCTACATAAGCGACTCTTCTGAAGGTAGTTGTCCCATTGCTGAGGACACCAAACCGTCGGGTGTATCCTTTTCCATTTCCACCAAAGGTCACAGAGGGACCTTTCTCTTCCTTGTATTCAGTGAGCAGGTCTTTTTGTCCAGTCATATGACGAGAACATCCACTATCGAGATACTAGATGCCCTTTGATCCCTGCAAACATAAGGAATATTAAGCTTTGTTTGGTACCCAATTTTCAATGGGTCCTTTAGGGTTAGTGGAGATGGAAGATTCAGCAATTTTCACAGCATATGAAGATTCAACTTCAGTGGTAACATTCACCTTGGTTAATTTCTTAACCTTATTTGTATTCTTCACCTTGGTCGATTTTTTAGCTTTGATGACCTTCTCAGCCTTGGAGGCATTCATCTTCACATTAGCTGTTTTATCAGCTTTAGTGGCAGTTGGACATTTGCTTGCAATATGGTCAGTAAATCTACAGTGGTAGCATTTTCTATATTTGAAAGTGGTTTTAGGACCAGAAGTAGAAGGTTTTGAGAATTTAAGATGAGCAGGGGCAGCTCCAAGAATGCCTTTAGTATGAGATCTGGGAGGAATTTTCATTTCTTCAGATCTCTTAGGCTTAAGATCAATCTTTAGCTTTGGAGGACAGAGATCAAAGATTTCTATCACAGAGCTAGAAGATTGTTTTTCTGAAGGTTTAGAAGGAACCTTCAGCTTTGTTTTCTTGGAAGCCTTCTGAGGATAAAGAATAGATTTTCTTTTATCTGCAGACTTAGAGCCTTTAGATATTTCCTCAGGGATGGTTTTAGAAGAAGATGAAGGATAAAACTGATTATAAGAAGTGTCAGAGATAGAAGAGACAAACGTTCCAAACTTAAGCATGGAACTATCTTCTTTATACTCATCCTGTGGTTTCCAAAAACCAAGACCAGTTTTATCACTACCAGGAGCTTGATCATTTATTATCTCAGTGATCTTTGTTGAGGATTTGCTCAATTTTTCAACAGTATCATTTTCTGCTTTTAGAGCAGCGATGGCTTGTTCGCGTTCAATACTGATGATTTCGTTAACAATGACTTGATCTTTCAAACATTCCTCTAAAAGATTCAGTTCTCTGATCTTTTCATGACATTTTTCTAGTTGTTCAGTTAAATCAACGTTTTTGTTCTCAGCTAGAGTTTTGTCGTTTAGAGCATTTCTATAGATCAATCGTCAGTACATCAACGGCGCAACTTCTCTCTTCTTCAGGTAGAGAGGGATTAGTAGAGATAGATACCTGAGATGATATATAGGTCATAGAAGTTTCAATTGGTTCTTCCACTTCTTCTTTAATCTCAGCCATAAAGTAGAGATTAGCGACTTCTTCTTCATCAGAACTTGATTCTTCTGATTTAGCCCAGTCGTGTTCTTCAGCGATGAGACCTTTACCTTTTCGCTTGTAGTTTCTCAACTTTTGATATTTTTCTTTCAGCTTCACGTATTTGTCATCGCTAGATCTTCTTGAGGTAGAAGGTTTGAAGACTTTCTTCGACCCGCACTCACTTGCAAAGTGTCCAATCTTTTCACAATTAAAGCAAGTAGCAGTAGCCTTATCAACAGGGGTTGATTTTGGCTTGTCAGTGAGGGAGAGAGGCTTATTTCTTTTGAAATTGCTCTTTCTTGCAAATCTCTTGAAAGAGTTTGTCAAGAGTGCTAAGGACTCATCAAACTCTGAAAGATCAGTGTCTGATAGATCCTCAGAATCCGAATCTAACTCAGTGATAGTAAGAGTAGATCGCTGAGATGGAATTATCTCTAAAGAGACTAAAGCAACAAGAGTGCTTTTGGAGTCTTTAGAATCTTTTATAAGATTCTTCTTCAAGAGATTTGATTGCTCATAGTTGAGCAATATTCCATACAAGGTGCTGAGAGAAAGAGAATTTAAGTCTTTTGTCAGCTTGAGACATATTGAATTACTGTCCCAGCATTCAGGAAGACATTCTAAGAATTTTGTTAGGACCTCAGAATTAGAATAGGTCCTACCAACGGTTCTTAGATCAATGATTAAGCAGTTAAACCGCTGATGAACATCAGAGAGATTCATTCTTACCAGCGATAAAACTTTCATACTGTCTTACCAAGTTAATCTTTCGAGTCTCTTGGATTTCAGTGGTGCCTTCATATTGAACACATATGGTTTCCCACATTTCTTTAGAAGTTTTAAGATGTATGATGGAATGGAAAACTTCATCAGGCAGGGACATAGAGATAATGGTCTTTGCCCTAGCATCGATACCAACCTTCTTTTTTTCTTCATCACTCCATTGTCTGATTTCCTTAACAACATAGCGTTCAGGAACAAAAGGAGTCGTGGAAGTATCTGGAATGGCAGCTATGATTTCGACAGGTTCATAGGGTCCATTTGCTATGTATTCAAGTATAGTGGGATATGCACCTTCAAGAAATAGCATCATTCGATTCTTCCAAAGAGAAAAGTTATCTCTGCTAAATCGAGGAGGTTTAGAAATTTAACCATTATCATAGTAGTTTGTGTTTGTGTTAAGTGCCATTTTGGAATAGGAAGGAAGAGAATAAAGCAAGATCTTGTTTATTTGATTAAACTATCTGCTCTGATACCACTTGTTGGTCCCGAAGGTGCTTAACAAGTTTGTAGAAGGGGGGTTGAATACAAACATAGAATTTAAAGTTTAATAAATTGTTTATTGATAAATCAAACACAATTTACAAGTCTGTTGAGAAATTAGATTAAGTAAAACTTAATCTAAAAAAACTTAAGAAAACACTAAGATGGTTGCACAAGATTATAGAGAATGGGGGATTTGAGAAGTATAGAAAACTATCGTTTCTATATGTTAGAAAGATGAAAGTTCAAGAAGAGAGATCTCTTAGATGGAGAGGTAATCTTTCTATTTATACCCTATGCATTAAATGCATGGCAGGGTACTTTACACGTGTCATTCACTGATTGGCTTTGAGAGTCTGACTATGAGAGATATGCTTTCGGCCGTATCATGAACAGTGTAGTTGACAGAGTTGTTGTACGAATTGTGGCAGAGGTATGTCTGTTCTGACACATCGTACTGGTTGTGCAAGGTAAGACAAAAGAGACTTGAGGCATAAGCTAAGTGATCATTGATCGCTGAATATCTCTTCCTTCAGAGATACAAAGAAGTTCAGCTATCGCTGAAGCTTTTCCTCAGGCTTCTTCGCGTATGAGTATAGTCGTCTTTACTTCACTGATATCCGCATCAGGTCACTATTAGACTTGTCTTTGTTCAGCAGCTTCGTCTTCGATTCAACTATGAACATCTTGTTGACGCGAAACTTGTCTTTAGGGATTATGTTTACTGTGTTACATCAGAAACCATCAGCGATAACTGAACAGACTCAGTATGATCGCTGATAGTGAAACACTAATACATATGAATGTTTATAAGAGAGATCACCAGCGATAATTGAACAGACTCGGCCTAATCGCTGATGGTGAAACACTAATACATATTAAAAAACGTAATTTTCACTAAGTATAGAAGAGGTTCGTTATCAAATCACTTAGAGAGTTTGGATCAACACATTTCTTGAACAAGTTTTGATTATTTCTATGCTCTACATCATCAAATGGGGGAGAAATATATTCAAGAAATTAGAAGGTCAAGAAATGGATAAGAAGTTATGAGTAAATTAATTTCAAGAAATGATGTCTAAAGATCGTATTGTGAAAGTTCCAGGAGGTTACTGATCAAGAGATGACAGTTTTGAAGGTTATATTTCAGAAATATGGGGAGAATGTTCATAAAGAAAGTGTTAAAGCAGAAATATGTTGGATACAAGATCATGAAGACTAAAGGTCAAAGTACAAGAAGTCAAAGCTGGAAAGTCAAACTCTCATGTAAAGTCAAAGTCTTGTGTTAATAAAGTCAAAGTCAATTGTATTGTTTTGTTTAGCTTTGTTTTAGTTGCTAGGTATAAATAGTCTTTGTTTGTTGTTTAATAGTTAGATGACTTGTTATTGAGTTTACATTTGAGAGAGAGAATTTGTAGAGAGAGAAAGAGACATCTAGAGAAAGAAAGTTGTAATCTTTAAAGTTGTGGATTGAAATCAAACAGGTAGCTTAAAAATTTTGTTTGTTTGATTTGTTTTGTAATTAAAATCATGATTTAGGGACACACAATTGGTATCAGAGCAGAAGAAATTCAGAAAAATGGATTGAATTGAAGATTTTTTGATCAACAGTTTTCAAGAACTCGCTAATTACTGCTCAGGATCAATTTTCGAGTTCTAGTAGTACATTTGGTCTGACTTTGCTTTCATTGTAATCAAATTGATGTTTAGAATAGTTTTCGTTTGAATTGTACTGGCTAATTCACTCGTTTGCGTAGTGAATTTTAGATTGTTCTAAGTTTTTGTGTTCGACTTTTAAAACGTACTGTTTCATAGATCAATTTTGTACTTTTAATGTTTTTCATTGTAATTTTTGTATTGTAATTGGTTCGAATTATGTTCAAGATGATTTCTGCAAAGTTTCAGATCGAGTGGTGAAGTATTCGATCGAAATCAGGTTGAAAAATCAAGTTTTTGTTCGAACAAGTGAAGAACACGCAAAATCTACAAAACGCGCAAGCTTCATCGGAAGAACGCGCAAACTGAAAGATTTAGATTTTGGCTAGAAACGCGCAAAGTGCTATTTACGAGTTCTAGAAACGCGCAAATCGAAGTTTGCGTGTTTGATTCTTCAGTCTGCGAGTTTGATCATTTTAGAGTTTTGCGAGTTTAACTTGCGAGTTTGATAAAACACGCAAGTAGGCATCTGCGAGTTATCCAAACGCGCACGACTCATCTTGCGAGTTTCTCTGTGAATAGTTATCTGCGAGTTTAGGTGTCTGCGAGTTTCAAGTTTTCTTAGTGATCTGCCAGTTTCTATACTTAGAAAAAAATTTCAAAACTGTAATATGGCCTCTAAATGTCAAAAAAAATTCTCTAGGGGCGCTGCCCCTTGACCCCACCCGCTAACCGGGTAGCGGGACCCCGTGCTAAGTCTGCGGAGGGGGAACAAAGTTCTTTTTGTGATCAAAATTTCTGATTTTATAACGATCAATTTCAAGTTTCTTATTGCATATTATCAAACAGGATGACTTCAAAGGACGCTCTTTCTATCGGCACAGATGTCAAGCCTCCCGTTTTATTTAAAGGGGAGTACGAACAATGGAAGGATCGATTCCTTGACTTTGTGGACCGACATACAAATGGAGAAAACATTCTTTTGTCAATATTAGAGGGTCCTATGGTACCACCTACTGTTCAGATACCTGATGATGATTCATCTGACAGTGAGGATGGTGATGAGGACAGAGAGCAAAAGATGAAAACAGTTCCAAAAGAATATGTTCAATATTCTGAAGAGCAAAAGAACCGATTCAAAGCAGATAAACAAGCGAGATCATTACTTCTTCAAAGTATCCCGAACGAGATTTACATCAAGATAGACAACTATAAGGCTAATGCTAAAAAGATGTGGGATCAACTTCAGAAGATGATGATGGGTTCAAAAGTTGGAAATCAAATAAAGGTAGCCAATTGCATAAACAGCTATGAAGAGTTTAAAGCAAAAGAGAATGAGATCTTAGAAGACACCTATGAACGGTTTGTCCTGCTTTTGAATGAACTGTCAAAGAACAAGGTGAAAAAGAAGCTGATTGAGAACAATGTCAAGTTTCTGAGCATCCTGCAACCCGAATGGAAAAAGCATACGCGCATGATGAAACAGATGAAGGCCCTAAGTGACATTCCGTTGCATGAGGTGTATGAGACATTACGACAGAACGAAGAGGAGGTGGAAGAGAAAAGAGCTGAGAAAAAGAAGGTTCAGAAAGTACCAGATCCCATAGCACTGGTAGCTGGAGAGAAGGAGAAAGAAAGGAAAGAGAAGAAGAAAAAGAAGAAGATAGTTCTTTCCAGTTCTGAATCAGAATCTGAATCTGATGGAGATGATGGAGAGAATCTAAAGCAGGCAATGCTATTAATGACTCGAGCATTTCAAAAGAAATTCTACAAGAAACCAGGGTCTAATTCTCAGAGATACTCTTCATCAAGCTCAAAGAACCACGAGTACAGAGAAATAGTGGAAGGAAATAGGTTTTTTGAGAGGAATCCTGAAAAGAAGAAGTATGTGAATGATTACACTAGTACTGAAAGGACAACTAAAGATCTGATCAAATGCTACAACTGTGGCAAGGTTGGACATTATGCAAAAGATTGCCGGAAGCCGAAGGTTCGCAACTCGGAGTATTATAAGAACAAAATGCTCTTGACCAAGCAACAGGAAGATGGCAAGGCATTAATGGCTGAAGACGAATTCTGGTTGGATCATTCAGATGCGGAGGTAGAAAAAGAAGAGACAACCCACTTATATTTGATGGGAAAAGAGGTGACATATGATGATTCTGAAAAAGAAACTGCTGATGAGGTAATCAACTTAACTGAAAATGATTTCATGACCAAAATTGAAGCCATGATGGTCGAACTTCAAGACCTTCAAACCAAACTGAAGAAAGAAAAAGACAGAGTTGCTAAAAGAAATCAAAAGATCTTTGAGCTTAATAAATCAATTATTGAGAACAAAGATCTAATTGATTCTTTACGCAAGTCTGCTTCTGATTATAAAATTGAAGTAGATTGTTTTGAAAAGAAGATTTCTGATTTTGAAGCTAAACATTCTAAGTCTGATTTAGAGAAGAAAGAATTTGCACTAACTGTTCATAAATTGCATGTTGAGAACAAGAGCTTAAATAAGAAGGTAAATGGTCTGGAAGCCAAACTTTATGCAAGAGGCCAAACAGATCAAACTATTTTTCTTAATGCACCTAATGAGGAGGCTGATGTTAAGGAAAAATGGGGACTAGGTTACGAAAACCCCCATTACTTAAAGAAAGCTATCAGAAAACAACCAGCATTATATAATTTTGATTTTCTTGCTGATGTTGGTAAACATACTCATTTAAAACCCAAATTTGTTACCAAATTACCAGAAGAAGTTGAGGCCAGAGAAACTGAAAATAGAAAGAATATAAAGAAAATGCAACTACCATTTAATTATGAAAAGCTAAATGATAGTTACCTTTCTAAACCACCAAAAGTTCTTTCAAATGACTATTTTGCTAGTTATTTTGTTCCCGAGATGGAGGCAAAACCTGCAACTGCAAAAGTTTATGTTCCTCCACTAATTCTGGAAAGCAAAATAGTTGAGCTTGAAAATGTTTTATCAGATGAAAGAATTTTGGTAGACATAGAACAAAGTGTATTTTCTACTGTTTTAAAGAATACAGTTTTCAATCTAAATCTATAAAGTGTTCTAAAGTTTCAAAGGGACCTCAAACTTCGACTGATAACTTTGATGACTTATTTGTGTCTGCAAATGATTTTCTCAATTCTGATGATGGGTGTATAGAAGATATTGATATGTTTGACTTCAATGCTCCACTTACAGATCATTCTACTTTTCTTATAAATGGAGAAGCGTTACCAAGTGTTTTTGAAATTGGTGAATCATCAACTAAGGTTGGTGAACCAGTTTATGTGAATGCTGATTACTATGCTAAGGGTAAGAAACATAAGAAACAGCACTCACAGAAACGGATCAACACTGGTAAACACAAGAAATATCAATCTCAGAAATCTGATTTTCCTAATAAATCTAAATTCTTTGTTTCAGATCTAAGAAAGAAAAGGTCGGAAGAAAGATCTGAATGGCAACCTAAAAAGAAGATTGATGAGAAGGCAGAATCAATTTCTGATAATTCTTGTAATAGATCAAATAGTAGTATGTCTGATATAGTTGGTTCTGTTGCTTCTACTAATAAAAACCTTGTAACTTCTTACAAGCGATATTCTAATAAGCAATTGTTCCAATTATCTCCTACTTCTACTAAATCTAATCATTATCAGTGGAAGGATTTTGCTTATCATCGTAATTCTAATGATTGGTTTGGATCTTATCATGTTTATTCTTCTAAATCAAATGTTTTAAAGAGTTTTCAAAAGAAAAGAGGATCCATATTCAAATGGATACCAAAATCTTGTGCTAATCTGTTAGGACCCGTTTTTAAATGAGTATCTAAAATTGTTGTTTCCTGATTTCTCTTGCAAACCCGGCATATGTGGTACTTGGATAGCGGCTGTTCCAAGCATATGACCGGGCAGAAAGCTTTATTGTCTAATTATACAGAGAAATTCAGTGGTAATGTTCGTTTTGGCAACGACCAGTTTTCACCGATCTTAGGATCTTAGGATGGTGAGCTATGTTGAAGGCTTAGGGCACAACCTATTCAGTATTGGACAATTCTGCGATAAAGGGTTAGAGGTAAATTTCAAAGCTAAGAGATGCTCGGTACGTACTGAAGACGGCAAAGAACTCTTAGTCGGCAATCGAAAGACAAATCTCTACACCATCAATATTTCAAAGGTTCAAAATGACAGTCAGGTTTTCTTACTGACAAAAGCCTCGATGCAACAAAGTTGGCTTTGGCATCGACGGTTATCACACCTGAATTTTCATTACATAAACAAGTTGGTCAAAGGCAGATTAGTGAATGGACTTGCTGAGCTAAGATATGAAAAGGAACACTTGTGTGCAGCGTGTGAAAAAGGGAAGATGAAGAGAGCTCCACATAAACCGAAGCCTGAACCTAGTACTAGTTCTCCATTAGAGTTGTTGCATATAGATCTCTGTGGCCCGATGCGAACACAAAGATTAGGCGGAAAGAAATATGTTCTAGTTATCGTGGACGACTATTCGCGATACACGTGGGTCAAATTTCTACGTTCAAAAGATGAGACGCCCGAAGTACTCATCACATTTTTGAAGACGATCCAGGTGAATCTGCAAAAACCAGTCAATCTTCTCAGACCTGATAACGGCACAGAGTTCAAAAACAGAATTGTTGAAGAGTATCTTAAATCGGTCGGGATATCACATCAATACTCTGTTGCTCGTACGCCAGAACAAAATGGAGTAGTCGAAAGGCGAAATCGAACGCTAGTCGAGGTCGCTCGCACTATGCTCAGCCAATCTGACTTACCTCTATTTCTATGGGTAGAAGTTATTTCGACTGCGTGCTACACTCAGAATCGTTCCATGATACACCGCAGATTTCAAAAGACTCTGTATGCGTTGATCAACAACCGAACACCAACCATCAAATATTTTCATGTTTTTGGTTATAAGTGTTTTGTGCTAAACGACAGAGAGAGTCTGAACAAGTTCAGTGCTAAGGCTGATGAGGGCATTTTCATTGGATATTCTTCTACATCTGCTGCATATCGTGTGTATTTGAAGAAGTCGAAGAATGTTGTCGAGAGTGTAAACGTCAGATTTGATTAGGAAATGGCTTCTGAACAACTCAGTTCAGAACCCGTGATAACTAGAGTTCTAGCTTCTGGATCGATCAATCCAGAACCTGCAAAGAACAAATCAGATGAAGCATCATCATCCAATACTCATTTATCTGATTTAGATTTTTTGTTTGAATTTTTCTATGATGAGTTTCTAGGATATAAATTTCCTAATTCTGTTGTGGTTGACAGGCCTGACGATTCAACGAAAAATCCTCCAACCACTTCGGATGTATCAACTGACCTATTACCCCCGGTTCAGATAGAAGCTCAAGTTCAAATACCTACTCTTTCAGTTGAAGCTGAACCTGTTAACGAAGAGCCAGCAGTTATTGCATCATTAGGATTTACTATAAGGACAGATCTACAGACTGAACAAGTTGTACCTACTGAAACTTCTACACCAACTGTTTCAACTGAACAACTCCCTTCTACTGTTCAAACTGAAGAACCTGAAAGTGGATTTTTAGATGATAATTGATAATCTCAAAATCACTAAATCACTTAGAGAGAGAAAGTAGAGAGAGAGTTGAAGCGCAAAGTATCTTGATATTGAAAGTATGTGTGAATGTCTTAACAACCAACAAAGCACAAGGGACTTAAATACCCTTGGCTTATACAACAGATAAAAGCTATCTAAGCAAAGTATAAGACCAAGCCTATAAATACAATGATTACTATAAAATCGGACTTAACAATCTCCCCCTTAGTAATCATTGGCGATGTGGTCTTCAATATCCATCTTCTAAATCAGCATGGACCATCTAAGCGACTTATTGAAGAAGCTTTCTTGACTAAAAAAAAAATTCTTCTCAGCATCTTTCAATTTGTGTTTCCTTTGCTACTTTGTCAATACTGGACCAGTATATAATAATCTTGAAAGAACAATTGGTTCATCAGCTTGTGCTCTAGACGACACACCTCTTTTAAATGTACTTGAATGAACTGTGGTGATCGGAGCAAGAACAACAAAAGAATTAATTATTGAGAAAATATAGAATCTTGAGAGAATCTTGATCAGCAGATAAACGTTTGAACTCTTTGTCTCTTTAACTTCTCCCCCTCATGACCTTGATGATCTAGATCAACTTGGTCATGCAAATATTGGAGACGAGACAACTTAAGATCTGCAAAATCAGAGTAAAGGAAGAAATAGGAGAGATTTGCGCTAACTGTTGGTGGCGCAAAGTTTGTTTTGCGCTAGCAGAAGGAAACGCAAAGTTAGTTTTGCGCTAGCTGAAGGATGCGCAAAGCTAGTTTTGCGCTAGAAGCTGTTGGAGCAAATCTAAGATTTGCTCTATCAACTGTTGGCGCAAAAATGACTTGGAATATTAAAATTTTCACCTGTGAAGCTCTTTGACTCCCCCTACACAAATGCACTAAATTTGACAATTGAAGTTAGCATTCGTATAGAAAATCAGATACTCCCCCTCGAAAACAGATATGATCTTTTCAGAAAAATTTCCTTATCCATTCCCCCTTGAATAATGCACAAACCCATTTACAAATATATATATATAGGAGAAAACAAGAAATGAAACATCAAAGTAGAAAGAAAAATATACTGAATATGTATTTTAAAACAACTAAATATATAAAAATTTAAACACTAAACAAATTAAATTCTACTTAGTAAAATATCACAGATTTATCTATCAAATGAAATCAAGTGTATGTTGTTGGATACAGAGATAAGTTTCATTGCATATCAAGTTAAGACATGTTTAGTTTCAAAACTTTCATCAATCTATTCAGTGTGCTCGCATGCGAACTTCGATTAGCTTCAAGAAAATGCAATTCTAAAAATATTATAGAGAACTTTGCATGTACTCACACTAAGCCATCAATGATTTAAGACTTTCACAAATTTATAGGTTTATCGCAACTCAAACATATCACCAAATATCAAGAGATGTGTGCTCATTGGCATCTTTTAGCATTGTGCACATTGGCATCTTTACATGAGTGTGCTCTTTGGCATCTTTTAAACTTGTGCACTTTGCCATCTTTCTAATCAAAAAGTTTGGTAAGTAAAGAACATGCCATAAACGTAACTTTCTATCTGACCCTATTGCAGGATTTGGGTCAGCCGCTCCCAGACCAGTTGGCCTTAGGGGACTAGGTGTCAAGCACCCCATGGAACTTACTCTCCCAGATCACAAAGGCTACATCGACACACCCTAAACCCATTCATACCGGTAGAACATGACTTTCGATCTGGTTCTATAGAAGGATTTGTGTTCGATCACTCCCAGATCAATTGACCTTAGGGGACCAGATGACAAGCATCCCACAGAACTTACTTTCCCAAACTAGAAAGGTCATGGGTACAAACTTTTAAACTTAGAGACTTCTGTATTTTATATATATAATTTTCATCTCAATCACTTAGTTTTACATCTAAGTGCTTAGCCCATATTTTCAATACAATCCATAATTCAGACTTTTTAGGATTTCCAAGCATTGTAAACTATAAATATTCCGAATGACACAACGTTAAAGCAGTATCAAAAGTTTCAAACATGTTGCTGACCTTTCGACTTTTGTAAGACTTGAAAGATTGGATATAAACAAAACAACTTGAAAATTTATCCTAGACACACATTTTATTCAAAAGAAAGAAAACTTGTAAATCTTTTACTTTATAGAATAAAATTTGTAAAGATTTAAACTTTTAAATTCAAATGCCGAGTTTGAAAATTTAAGACAAATGTAAAGTATTTGGCAAATTGATATTTAGTCGAAACAAAATAAAATTCAATAATATTATCTTCCACATAATGTATAATGAACTTGTGTCTCATAAAAAAAAATTGGGTTTTACAAATTCAAAAGTTAGTTGAATTTGCTCAGATTCTTAAAAAAACATGATAAAACTGGAACAACATCATTAACAGAGATAAATGCAGCGGAATAAAATAGATGTACTCACAGTTTCTCATTAATCAGAAGCTAAACACTTTAAAGAATGAGTCCTAAACTGTCATGTTTAGAAGTCGTATACCATTGAAGTATGGGTTCTGAGCTGAAGTACTCAGAAGCCAACTTTCTCTTACTCCCCCTTGACATTTGGTGCCTGCAACTTAGAAACAATCTTTGTTTGGAACCCACTTGTACTTGGGTCCAGAAATGTTAGTTGCAGTTCTTATGGGGATAAACTTGTAAGATTTGACACGAGAAGCACAAGAAATATGATCAGACAAATGAACATAAGAATTCGCAGAAGAGAAAGCATAATCATCTGAACTAGAATCAGAAGAAGAATATGAGACATTTTTGAAAATTTGAATCATTTGCTTTATTGAATATTTTGAAATTTTATTACAAGAAGCAAATGAATCACTTTTATAATGTTTGTCTACATATCTATCTTCATCAGTCGTAGAATCATCTAATGTCCACTTGGCTCTCCATATCTGCCTTGAAGGAGCGCTTAGAGTCCTATCTGAAATCATTGAATCAGAAAAATTAGAACTTTCAGAAATGACTTGATCTTGTTTCTTTGACTTCTTTGATCGTCTTCTTTTACGCTTTGGTTTATAATAATCATCATTGAGCGTAAAAGAATCATCAAGAATTTTTGATTTAATATTTGAATTGGAAGAAGCAACTTTACATATTAAACCCAACTGATCAATCAATAAATCTGAATTCACCTCGGAGTCAGAAAAATTTTGAGAAAAGTTTTCAGATTTTAGAAATTCCTTTTTGTTTTCTTAAAAATTAGAAGAAAGGCTAGAAATAGAATCTTGTTTTTGAGAAAATATTTTTTCTTCAAGACTTGACGTCATGAAAGAAAGAATAACATCAGATTCAATTTCTTTTTGAATATTTTGATCTTCCATTTTATCTTCAAGGTCAATGATTTTGCCTTCTAATACTAACGGAGGAGTATATCTCTTAGAATCATAAAAGATTGGAGAGATATTTTCCTTATCAGATTTAGTGGCATATATATCAACATAATCATCAGACACTGAAGACTTAATGGGAGATATGTCATTAAAACTTTTTCTGCCTTCCTTTGATTTGTCAGGAAAATATTTGGCATTTTCGCTTGTATAAACAAAAGAAATTTCTTTTTTCTTATTATTCATCCTTTTCTCATTTTCGATTTCTAACACTTGTTTTTCATTCATCCAATCAATTTTAAATTGAGGAGCATATTTAGCAAGTGTTAGATAATCGTATTTATATAAAGTAGGGGATTTTTCTATCGCATTGTTTAAACAATGTGGATTTTCAAAACCAAGTCCCCATTTTTCTTTAATAGACTCATAACTCCGTAGTTTGTTCAAATAAATAGTTTGCTCAGACTGATTTCTTCGATATAATTTTTCTTCCAACTCATTTATTTTATCAGAAAAATTATCTTTTAATTTGGTCATTTCAGTCAAAGAAACAAAATAAGTCATATTTGATTTTTCTAAATCATCTAATTTCTTTTGAAAGATGTCCTTTGTATGATTCAAAATAGATTTTTCATCTTTCAAACAAATTTGTAATTTATCAATCAAATTTGACTTTTCATAATTTAATTTTTTTTCAGATATTAACTTCGAGCGAAGATCAGATAAAGCAGTTATAATAATGTTCATTTGTGAGGAAATGAAATTGTAATCAAAATCAGAAATTACCTCATCTTCATCAGTTGAGGATTCATCATCATCATCAGACTGATCATCTCCGATGAAGCACATATGAGCAGTCTCGATATTATCAGCTTCGTCATCAGAGTGATCTAACCAATATTCTTCGTCAGCTAATAAAGCAGTTCCATTCTCTCTCTTTTCCTCCATTTCCAATATCTTCCTATAATATGCTGAGTCCCGAAATTTCTTCACTCGACACTCCTTAGAGATGTGACCCGACTTTCCACAATTGAAGAATGTAGCAGGTTTCTTAGCCTCGGGCACTCGGACATTCTTCGACCTAAAAGTGAAGTGAGGAGTGTTGGAACTTGAATGAGGTTGGAACTTCTTTTGATAGTGTTGAGAGAGAAGGATCATGGATTTCTGAAGTGCCTCACCATCATCTTCAGTGGCCCCGTCATAATCATTATCATACAATGATTGATCAGCCAGACGGCTTGTTAGAAGTGCAACCGGGTCCACAGAATCTGTCATAAACAATTTTCAGTGACTCCCCATCCTTGGCTTTGAATTCTTCAAAGTTGTTCATGTAACGTGTATGCCGAAGTTGAGTTGCAACTGAAGACCCAAGCATAATCTTTTCTAACTGTTGCCACACAAGGTTAGGATGATTTTTGAAACAATCAATCCTATTGTAAATAGAATTTGGCAAAGCTAGCATCAGATTAGCATTTATATCTCGATCGGCTTGATATTGCGCTAACTCATTGGGTGTATATTCTTTGGTAGGCTTTGATAATCCAGAGGCCATAGTGGGTTTTACAAAAGGTCCGTTAGTGAGAATCTTCATCATGTCATCTCCGTTCTTTTGTCGTTCGATGAAATTGAGAAATCGATCTTGTCACTGAGTAAACTCATTTTCATCAATTAGAACCGGAGGACGATTTTCTGTGCCCAAAGACATCATAAGATCACTTTTGTAGAACTGAACTTGAACGCAAACTTTGCAGAATCCATAGAAAAATCGTCAGAAAAATGTTTAGTCTTGAAACAGAAGAGTTGGCGCAAAGTGAAGGTTTGTGTGAGAAGCAGATGGCGCAAACTGATATTTGCGCTAACAATGGATAGCGCAAACTAGACTTGCGTGAGACAAGGGTGGCGCAAATTATGATTTGCGTGAAGCTTTGGTGGCACAAACTTGACTTTGCGAGACAAGTATATGACGCAAAAACTGATTTGCGTGAGATGATGATGATGCAAATGTAACTTTGCGTGATATGTTGATGAAGGGAGCCTTTCTTTGCTTGATCAATAAGTAGCGCAAAACTGATTTGCGCGAACAATAACTAGCGCAAAATAGACTTGCGCGAAGAACTTCTAGCAAAAACTTTACTTTGCTCGATGAAAGGATGACGCAAACTATGATTTGCGTGAAGAACTGAATCTCGACAAGATGAACTGGCGCAAAGGTCGATGAACTCGCGCAAACTTTGAAGAACTCGCGCAAAACCTGGATCTGGCGCAAAACGTGAGAAAATCAAGGAATCTTCTAAAAAACGATTACACAACAGAATTTGATAAAATTTTCTTGCACATAGACGTTCGAAAACAACTTTCTAATAACTTTGATGCAAACAATTAGATCAAAAAACACAAAAACAAGAATTTGAGAACCAAATAGTACGTAAAATTAGTTTTCCAAAAACTCGAAAATCTTCAAAATTGAACATCAAAACTTGATTTTCTTGCAAATCGATGTGAATCAAAAGAGTTTTACTATCAAAAGCGAATCCAACGAATCAATTTACAAAGAAATTTGATCAAAAACAAGCACGAATTTGTGAAAAATCAGAAAACGAGATTTTCTTGATTAAAATCAAGAAAATCAATCAAATTTTCTAATTTGTGTACAAATTTAGTTTTACAAATCGATTCTCTCAAATCTCTCAGATTTAGATTGGCTCTGATACCAATTGATAATCCCAAAATCACTAAATCACTTAGAGAGAGAAAGTAGAGAGAGAGTTGAAGCGCAAAGTATCTTGATATTGAAAGTATGCGTGAATGTCTTAACAACCAACAAAGCACAAGGGACTTAAATACCCTTGGCTTATACAACAGATAAAAGTTATCTAAGCACAGTATAAGACCAAGCCTATAAATACAATGATTACTATAAAATCAAACTTAACAATAATCATGATCAATCTTCATCTACTCCACTCCCTCATAAACATCGCTGGACCAAAGATCACCCTCTTCACCAAATCATTGGAGATTTAGACAAACCGGTGCAAACTAGGTCAGCAATTCTTAATCAATGTCTGCATGACTCATTCCTCAGCAAGATATAGCCTACTCGAGTATCAGAAGCTCTTGCTGATTCGGATTGGGTGTCTGCTATACAAGAAGAGTTAAACCAGTTTGAAGCCCTGAAGGTCTGGAGATTAGTTCCAAAACCAGAAGGAAAGACCGTTATTGGTACTAAATGGGTATTCAAAAACAAGAAGGATGAAGATGGTATTGTCATTCGAAATAAAGCAAGACTTGTTGCCAAGGGATACCCCAAGAGGAAGGCATAGATTACGATGAGACTTATGCTCCAGTAGCGCGTATAGAGGCAATCCGCATGTTTCTAGCCTACGCAACTCACAAGAACTTCACTGTCTATCAAATGGACGTGAAGACTGCCTTTCTGAATGGCATACGTAAGGAGGAAGTCTACGTCTCTCATCCAGAAGGGTTTGTAAATCCAGATAAGCCAAATCACGTCTACATCTTGGATAAAGCCCTGTATGGTCTGAAACAAGCACCTCGCGTCTGGTATGATGTTCTATCTCAATTCTTGGTCAAGTAAGGTTTTTCAAAAGGTAAAGTCGATACCACTTTATTCATTAAAAAGGAAAAAGCCGATATCATACTTATTCAGATATATGTTGATGATATAATATTTGGCTCTACAAATCCTAAATACTGTAAGAATTTCTCAAACCTCATGGTGTCACGTTTTCAAATGAGTATGATGGGAGAGATGAATTTCTTTCTCGGATTACAAGTAAAATAGTTTTCAACGGGGATTTTCATTAACCAATCTAAGTACATTTTTGATATTCTATGGAAATTCAAAATGGAAAATTGCAAACCAATTGGAACCCCAATGGCACCAGGTACTAAGATTGGCATTGATCCTTTGGGAAAAAGTGTTGATGTTAGGACTTATAGAGGTATGATAGGTTCTTTAATGTATCTTACTTCAAGTAGGCCAAATATAATGTTTTCAACATGCTTATGTGCTAGATATCAGGATGATCCTAAAGAAACCCATTTGGCTGCTGTCAAACGGATATTTAGATATCTGAAGGGGACTGCAGATCTTGGTCTGTGGTATCCTAACGATACAGGGTTTGAACTAACTGCTTATTCAAACGCAGATCATGTTGGGTGTATGCTGGACAGGAAGAGTACTTCAGGTCATATTCAATTCCTTGGAGACAAGCTCGTTAGCTGGGCGTCAAAGAAACAACTTTGTGTTTCCACATCAACTGCTGAAGCAGAGTATGTAGCTGCTGCCAGTTGCTGCTCTCAGGTCTTATGGATGAGGACACAACTTCGAGACTATGGATTCAAATTTGATAAAATACCGATCTATTGTGACTCGAAGAGTGCTATCGCAATATCAACTAATCCTGTGCAGCACACTAAAACAAAGCACATTGATATAAGATATCATTTTATCAAAGACAATGTAGAAAAAGGTACAATAGAACTTTAATTTGTAAAAACTGATTATCAACTTGCAGATTTGTTTACCAAAGCTTTAGATGAAAAGAGATTTAATTTTCTTGAATCTAAGCTTGGTATGCTAAATCTCAAGGTCTAATCAGTAATTACCTATTAAAGTTTCTTTTATTGTAATTTTTCATCATTTCTTTATCATTATTTCTGAAAGGATATCTGCACTTTAACATGTTGTTCATGTTCTCAGGGGGAGTGAGACAAGATTCTATGTTGATCAATACTATTTTGAGGGGGAGTTTATAGAATTTAACTGCTAAATTTTTGTGATGCATGAATTTAGGGGGAGTTTATGCATACAACAAAAGGAGTAAGGATATGACTTCTGATTACTTCTGATCAGAACTCGTACTTTAATCGTTTTACTGCTTTATGTCTTTTAATTTTGAATAAATTTGTGAATAAAAGTTGTTTTGACTAGACTTTGAGACTTTTGCAGATTGAGAGGATGCTTACAAGATCATATCATTGTGATTTTAAGCTTGACTTCATGAGATTTAAGACTGAACGACAAAGGTTTAATTTCTTATCTTAATCTCATATATGGTTGAAAGACGGACGACTTTCAATCATAGAAAACATGTTGTTAAATGTTCAAACCACTTCCCGATTCTTAAACAAATTTCATGAATTGGAAGTGTGATTTTAAATGTTTTCATTTTTATTTGTGCTTACATGATTACAAACCGTGTGTTTCCAAAGATAAATACTTGCGTATTATCTTTTCCATATACTTTCAAGTATTCACACACACCGGTTTGGTTTCTTGTTCAACTTGTTCTTACCATCTCTCAAATTTGAAACATATTTTTCGATGGTAAGACACCCCGCTTGTACTTCAATGAATTTTGAGCGTCATTTCATTTCGAAACGTTCATTTCAAGAATGTCTGTATTTTGATTCATATAGACAATATCCATTATTCTGGACCATAAGCTTTCATTGCTATATCATATCATTTCTAATCATTTTCATACAATGTCAGATTTTCAAACAAGTCTCTTGCATTCATATCTATTCATTCAATTTACTTTTTTGAAATTTCTTCATTGTTTAAAAAATGCTCATATTTTCATGATTATATTTTGAGCATATCAACATCTGACATTTGTATTTGAGCATTAACTATTCAAGTTAAACCATTGTTGAGTAACATATGATCTATAGGTATATCTGGGTTCTTTGTGTTAGGACTTAAATGAACTTCTATGGATTTACATTAACCAGTGTCTTCTACCCAAGAAGTTAATCCATAGTGATTGAGTGTGAGGAGTCAAAAAGAAATGATTGTGGTTTGTGTGTTGAGGTAAAATGGAAAAGAGAGTTTGGTTAGATGTGAGCTTAAATGATTAAAAAGAAAGAGGGTGAGAGATCAGAGTAAAAGAATATCAAACTCTGCACCAACTACTTTCTGAGCCGGGCAGCCACATTACTAATGTTTCACAAATTTTTTTGGTGAACGTTAATGAAACAGGCAACTAGCCCATGCCAACTCTTGTTTAAACCCCACCAGCCACTCATTTTCTTCTCAACAAGAAAATGTTTCATATTATTGTGGGGACGCAGTACATAATCTATCTGATTTTCATTTGGAAAATCTGGATATTGAAAAAGAAGGAAGTCTGCTCCAACTTTGCACTTCAATCATGCACATTGAGTATGTGTTTATACTACTTATGTCTCAGTGGTTTACACAATTTTGAGCCTTAAAAGTAATCATCCGTGCTTAATTCTTTCTACACTTGCACGAACACACAAGGAATTTGTTTTCTTGTCATTTCATAGAAATTGCCTTCTGGTGTTTCGATGATTGGATGGAAGCTCTGGGGGAGTGAACATAAAAAAAGCTCTGGGGGAGTGAACATAAAAAAAGCTCCTTTCCTATGTGTATCCGTTACACACAGTGACTTAGTGTTACTGACAGGCGCATTAACTGATTCATTTGTTGATTCAGGTGTTACATTCCTATTTTGTCTAGATTTGCAAAGATCTGGATGAATACATTGTTCGAATTGGCAACGAATCAGTGGCTCTTGGATAGATCAGAATGGTCAAAGACAATTCTTGTTGTAAGTTTTGATGATATCGATGCTCTATTCATCAAAAGGGGGAGATGAATTAAAGAAATGTCAGATTCAGAAATTTCAAAGATTAAAGATTTGAAAATGACAAAGTTCAAAGTTTGAGAGTTTGAAAGATTGTACAAGCAAAGACAAAGATGTTTGAAGATGTGCTGATTTCACTAAAATTTTCTTTGAAGATTATTTGCTGAAGTAATCCAAGCTAAACCTGAAGATAATTTCTTTCTGAAGACTGAAAGAGGTTTGAGACAATTTTGAGATGTTTATTAAAGAATGTTTCTATCATCTTTGGAAGAGATTGTTGGTATTTCTTGAAGATAGACTTTGGGGAGATTAAAGTTAAAAATCAACCAAAAGAGGAAGATTGTACTCAGATTGAGCTTAAAGGGGAGATTTAAAGTTCTTCAATGCAACTAAAGAGGGAGATTGATTTGCTAAATCTTTTTGTGATGATCTTGAATCCAAAGGGGAAGATTGTTAAAGCAGAAATATGTTGGATACAAGATCATGAAGACTAAAGGTCAAAGTACAAGAAGTCAAAGCTGGAAAGTCAAACTCTCATGTAAAGTCAAAGTCTTGTGTTAATAAAGTCAAAGTCAATTGTATTGTTTTGTTTAGCTTTGTTTTAGTTGCTAGGTATAAATAGTCTTTGTTTGCTGTTTAATAGTTAGATGACTTGTTATTGAGTTTACATTTGAGAGAGAGAATTTGTAGAAAGAGAATTTGTAGAGAGAGAAAGTGTTAATCAATAAATCCCAATCTATCAAGCTAATTACTCAAGATTTATCTAATATGCTCAAGAACTAGAAAGAGAGTCTACAGAGGAATTCGGGTCACAGAGGAAACGCACAACAGGCTATGCGGGTCCTTAAGGAAACGCATAGTATAGAATGCGGGTCCTTAAGGAAACGCATAGTATAGAATGCGGGTCCTTAAGGAAACGCATAGTATGATTCTCAGGTCTGTATGAATGACCCGCATACTAACATGAATGACACGCACAATATATGAATCACATGCATTCTAACACTTCGACTATAAATCTGCAATATCAATCATAGCAATGAAATTAAACCCAAATAAATTTCACACAATTGATCGAAAACAAGTTTTTAATACAATTCTATTAACAATTTCGATCAAAACACAGAAATCAACAATTTTGATTCAAGAACAGTGCGTGAACTCGTTTTAAAAAAAAATCACAAAAATTGAAAATTGACATCGATTTAGAATGACTTTTGATATAGAATCAAAACAAGAAACAATCACTACAACAAATCGAGCACAATGATTCCAATTTCAAGCAATAAAATCAAATTTTCACAAAAAAATTGATGAAACAGTAACAAACTCGTTTTCTTGAAAAACTTTTGAAAAATTCAAATTTTCGATCCAAAAACACCAAATTTCAATTCAAATCATGATAAAATCTTTTCTGAAAAGTTTGGTATGGCTCTGATACCAATTGTTAATCAATAAATCCCAATCTATCAAGCTAATTACTCAAGATTTATCTAATATGCTCAAGAACTAGAAAGAGAGTCTAGAGAGAGAAAGTAGATCTTGAATTACACCAACTCTAGAATTACAAACAATGCATAAACCTCTAATTCGTTACACCATGATTACAAACACAAACCCTTATATACTCACTATCTAAAACAAAGCCTTAATGGCTAAGGAAACTAAACTTACTTTGACTAACTATTACAAGGTCAATATTGACTTTTACACATTTGACTTTCCTATTAAATCTTGGATACAATATTTAGACTTAACAGAAAGAGACATCTAGAGAGAGAAAGTTGTAATCTTTGAATTTGTGGATTGAAATCAAACAGGTAGCTTAAACATTTTGTTTGTTTGATTTGTTTTGTAATTAGAATCTTGATTTAGGGACACACAGAAAGAGAAAGTTCAAAAGTTCAGAAAGTTGGTTGAAAATTTGCTGAAATTTTCTTTGAAGATCATTTGCTGAAGCAAAGTGAGCTAAGTCTGAAGATAATTTCAATTCTGAAGTCTGAAAGATGTTTTTATTACCTTGGAGAAGATTGTTAAAATTATTGAAGAAGATAATCACAGACTTTGGGGGAGATTACTGAAAAAAATCTGAAGACAGTTCAAAGTAAGGGGAGATGAAATGCTTATCTTTATGTTCATAATAAAGTGGGAGGTTCAAGTTGTTAAAGATCTACAAAGGGGGAGATTGCTCATTTTTGCTAAATTTCTTTTTGAAGATGATATTGAATCCAAAGGGGGAGATTGTTAGTGCACAAATATGTTGGATCCAAGATCATGGAGATTGAAAGTCCATTGCTCAAGTCAAAGCCCTATTGCAAGGTCAAAGTCAAAGTGCTTAAGGAAGAAAGTCTAAGTCAAAGTCCAATAGTTTAGTTAGTTGTGTTTTTTTGTCTCTTTAAACTTGTTAGTATAAATAGTTTTCGTTTGTAGAATCATTAGGTTCATTTATAGAGTGATTTTAGAGAGAGAGAGGTCGCTTGATAGAATATATTTTAGAAAGAGAAAGTTTGAGAGAGATAGTTTTATACGATTGTAATATGTGGAATACAAAATCAATACATATGACAATTGTGATTGATCTCGTTGTTCGTCTTGATTGATTTGCACATAATCTGGGAACAATAATACATGTTAGGATCTAAGCGCTTATCACTACACCAAAAGTAATTGCTAATGGTGAAGGTGCAACTTATTTCCATTTAGCGTAGC
The DNA here is from genome assembly GCA_954870635.1 of Arctium minus. Taxonomy (NCBI): domain Eukaryota; kingdom Viridiplantae; phylum Streptophyta; class Magnoliopsida; order Asterales; family Asteraceae; genus Arctium; species Arctium minus. The sequence goes on along the minus strand of OX941090.1, from coordinate 81,564,133 downwards.
AGCCAGCGCCACGTTTCGATTTAGGAAGATGTTAGTCAATGACCCAACAACCCCCCCCCCCCCAGCATTTTCCAGCACTAACAAGATCTTCGCTAGAAGTCAATGGCTGCACAACATGCCTTTGGCATTAAAATGCACTCCATGGGATTCAAACCCGTGACCTGCTCTGATACCACATGTTAGGATCTAAGCGCTTACCACTACTCCAAAAGCAATTGCTGATGGTGAAGGTGCAACTTATTTCCATATAGCGTAGCAACCAGCGCCACATTTCGATTTAGGAAGATGCTGGTAAATGACCCAACAACGGTGAACCACCTTTAGGAAGGGTCAACTACAACAAATAGTTTCCCACATATTAAAAAGAAATGAAATCCATACCTTAACCAAATTGAGATGTAAAACACGATCAACTCAGACTCAGGACGAAGTTTAACCCGTTCGATTGCCTCTAAGAAAGGTTCATCATGTAGATTCCGAATATATAATTATTTCTTCGATTACTTCAACAATTTGATAGCAATCTTAGAGAGAAGTTGAGTTTTAGAGAGAGAAAATAAATATTTGAGAAAGAGAGGAAGCTATGGCGGTGGAAAGGAAAACCACAGGGACGTGAGATTGTAGTTTACTCTTATCATGATATACATATATATATATATATATATATATATATATATATATATATATATAGGGTCCCCTTCTTTTGTTAACCAATCCATTGGTATTAACCGTGTTAACCAATCTCAACCGTAGATTGATAAGATTCACGGTTCACAATAATCAGATTTTTCATTTAAATAATTATTTATTACGGGTTGATTAAAACCATGCATAAGTGCACAAGGGTATTTAAGTAAAAAAATCAACCAAATTTTATTAGGGGAACACGGTGGTTACCAAAACAAACCCCGTTCATTTAGGGATTTTCTCCCAGGATTGACTTAGCAAAAAAAATTAGAACTCATTAATATACTCACATTAATGTTATACATCTCATTTAATATACATTTATATACTACACTTATCTAGAAGGTCATGAATGCAAATAATATGCAAACTAAGATATGTCTGAAGTTGAACATATGAATACGTGCACAATACAAATATCAACCGAACAAAATAGTTAAAACAAATTTTCTTATGTTATCCACACAAATGAGTATATGAGAACAAAACATATGAATCAAACAAAAGTTTAAAAGACATTGTGTAATGTGCAGTCACGCCTACGAGATATGTGCATATATACATATATGCAGACTTGCATATGTGCACATATGCACAGACTTGCATATGTGCATACTTGCATATGTGCAGACATGCATATGTGGACATATGCACATAAGAATGGATTTGAATCAAACATAATATTATGATCTTACCACTACTAAACATGATATTCAATTATTGGAACTGTGAACTAGAAGATGGACGATTATCGATATTGGATCCGTCAACGGATATGTCATCAAGCCCCATAGTATTACCGAACTCTTGGGTTAATCCCGTATTCCGAGATTGAACAAGGTCATTATCAGGTTGGATCGGGGGAGCGTCTTGATCTTCAAAAATAGATTCTAAAAGACTATCGTTATCAACATCACACTTTAAACGTGTGTCGCTCATTCTGTTTTCTATATAGACTTCTTCGAACACTTCTCCGATTTTCCGGCAAAACGTATAAAACTCTCACTTCAAGTTGTAAAAAAATAATAGACAAGTTTTATACTACACAGGTTTCATAATATACAAAGGCATGTTTGACATAATTTTAGGATTGATATTTAAAAAAAATTATTTAGATAATATGATTCTTGATTATCCCAAAACGTTGCTTTGCAAAAAATTAGGATTAATATTAAACAAAATTTTTAGTTTGGTATTATAGATAACTACCATTTTTAAAATTTGTTATATTTAGAAAATATTAAGATAAATACAAATTTTAAAATTCAAGATAAATAAGGCAACTATTAAAGGAATATTTTAATAAATTGAAATACCATTAATACCCTTGAACAATTAATAGGCCTAGGATATGATCAAAATGTTTGGAGGAATCTGATTGGATGGAATTTGGTTAATACGGTTAACACCAATGACTTGGTTAACAAAAGAATGAGACTCTATATATATCTACTTTTTATTTTTTTTAATATATATAATTATAAAGAGCTTGATTAATTGACGGTTTTAACCCTTCAATTATATTTGGTTGTCATATTTAATTACGGTTCAATTCGGGTAAAAAAAAGTTACATGTTTTTAAAACTGAGTCTTACAATTATCCCCCTCCCCCTTAAAAGAGATTTCGTCCCCAAAATCGAATTTAGACAAGAAACGTACATCAATTAAAGAATTCGGGGTACTCCCGTCGCATGTGTTCCTCAGCTTCCCACGTCGCCTCACGTTCCAAGTGATTTTTCCAAAGAACTTTTACAAAAGGAATCACTCTCTTGCGTGTACCTCTCTCATCACGATCAAGAATCGCTTTAGGTTCATCACGATAAGAAAGATCAGGTTCTATGTGTGTTAGAACATCTTTTATGTTCTATTTAGAAGCTTTATAAAGTAATCTACATTAATTGTATTGGGCCTTGTATTGGGTTTAGGCTTTATTGTGTACAAGGGTTATGGGGGTATAAATAGGAATCATGTATTCTAGTTTAGGTTTAACATTCATTTTTGTAATCCCTTCCATCTAATACAATGTAGCCGCACTGTGTTCTTGGTCTCTAGTAGTGTAGATTTACTTTTTTGTTGAATAATCTACTGATTTCTTCCCCATGATTCCTTGTTTTCATTCAATGAAACCAATCATGATCTAAATTGAACCTCACAAGTGGTATCAGAGCTAAACATAAAACATCTTTCTGAACGATCGTGAGATCTGATTGTTTTTTTATAGAACAGTTTGAAATTTTCGATTTCTGTGGTTATTGTGAAATTGGTTGTTTTATAATGTTTAATTGATTCAGAGGTTATTGTTTATCACTATCGAATCATTTGCTTGTTCCAATTTCATTCCAGAAAATCGAATCAATCGATTTTGAGTTCATTATGTTCGAAAATTTTATTCACTGTGGTTGAATCGACTTGGGGCTTAGAGTCGAAATTAGACTTGGTGTTCAACTACAGATGTACTTCAAAGTATTTTTCGAACCTGTGGATAAAGTATCAACTCAAGAATCGGTGTATTGAAGTTTGTGTTGAAGATTTTCAGAAAATCGTTCTAGATCTACAGATTTCGCAAGATCTATTTAAGAACTCGCTAATGTTGAAGATTTCGTAGAAAGAAGGTTTTTATTGAAGGATTCGCAGAGAACATTGGACACAACAAATTTTACAAGGGAGGAATTCGCAAGTGGTCATATTGCGAAAGTTAAAGAACTCGCAGGTCACTGTGCTTATGTTGTGTGCGAATTCCTAAGGATTCGCAGGCCACATTCAAAGGTTTCGCAGGTTGTGTTTGCGAAAAGTGGCTTCCAAAAGATGAAAAATGTTATAAGGAAAGGATTCATAGAAGAGAGTGCTGCGAAAAGTGAAGTTTTCGTAGATGTGAGAGCTGCGAAAGTTGGGAATTCGCAGGATAGTACATTGGGAATTCTGAAGGATTAGTTAATGTGTTGTCTGCGAAAGGTGAGGATTCGCAACCATGAGGCTTGCGAAAGTTGAAGAATTCGCAATGCAAGCCTCTGCGAATTGTGGTTTAAGCTTAATGTGTCTTGCGAATTGTGCTCAAATGTCTATAAGGATCTGCGAATTTTGGTATTTTGCGAAAGTTGGTGATGTTTTTGAGAATTCTGACTGTTCAGAACCCTATTTCATACAAGTTTGCCCTGTTCTTGAGCTTTATATGCGTAATGCATATTTCTAGCAACTGGTCTACATTTCACGAGTGCTCATGCCTGTCAAGATTTTCAGATTATGGATTTGATGATTTGGTCTCTGCTTGGATTGAGTTAGTTGCTTAAGCATCTGCAATCATCAGTCTGGAGAACTTCTTTTGTGGTTAGACCGTTGAGAGCACTTTATCATTCTTCTGACTTGATCACTCAGTAGTGTGAGTGACTGCAATCATTGTTCTTCTATTTGAGTTGCAATTCAGAATCCTGAGCGCTTATAATCATCCAGTTGATTCGTGAAGAAAGGAGTTCTGGGTTTGATTATTCAGTTTTCTAGAGAGAAGTCAGTATGGGTATCTTCTATCAGTTGTTGAACAATTGTTTGCCTTCTAACCCTTGCCTTGTGGTGTTGCTACCGGATGTTACCGCCCGTATGCTTATCAGATGTAGTTCTTAAGCTGAATTCTAATTTCAACTCATGGTTCAAAGACAGATCAGATGTTATATACTGAAGATGCACTTGGATGTCACTCCATAATCCACACATATCATTCTTGTGGGCGTTAAGGAATGTGTTGGATTTACTACAGATAAAAGTTGTCTTTATGTGCACTCAGTCGAGGTTATGGTCTACATCAGATCTGATATTTTAGTTGATACTTCAAGGATAAGATCTACTTTCTAGGGGGAGCAAGAGGAGCTTTGAAGTTTATGGAACACTAAGTTTTATAAAGAAATCAAGGGGGAGAAGAGTTGAAGTTGGAGCTGATCAGAAAATGATTACTTTACAAAACTTAAGGGGAGAATGTTAGAACATCTTTTATGTTCTATTTAGAAGTTTTATAAAGTAATCTCTATTAATTGTATTGGGCCTTGTATTGGGTTTGGGCTTTATTGTGTACAAGGGTTATGGGGGTATAAATAGGAATCATGTATTCTAGTTTAGGTTTAACATTCATTTTTTGTAATCCCTTCCATCTAATACAATGTAGCCGCACTGTGTTCTTGGTCTCTAGTAGTGTAGATTTACTTTTCTGTTGAATAATCTACTGATTTCTTCCCCATGATTCCTTGTTTTCATTCAATCAAACTAATCATGATCTCAATTGAACCTCACAATGTGCTCTAAAGCATAATCAATAACGTGTAGGGGATGATAGTTGTACCCTCGAAGTGAAGAGACATGGAATACGTTATGTACGTAAGATAATTGCGGCGGTAAAGCTAATCGATAAGACACAACTCCAACCCTTTCCAGAATTTCGAAGGGACCAATGTATCTCGGGCTCAACTTTCCTTTGAGACCGAAACGTCTAATACCGCGAGTTGGGGAAACCTTCAAGAAAACTTTATCTCTCAGTTGGAACTCAGTAGGTCATCGTCGCTTGTCGGTGTAGCTCTTTTGACGCCCCTGAGCCTCTTTCATCATTTGAAGCGCAATTTCGACCTTCTCAGTAGTAACTTGTACCAATTTTGGGCCTTCGAGAATACATTCTCCGACTTCATTCCAACAAGTCGGTGTTCGACATTTTCGGCCATAAAGTGCTTCATACAGGGCCATTCTGATACTTGACTGCCAGCTATTATTATAGGAGAACTCTATTAGGTACAAGTAACTATCCCAACTTTCATACCATTCCGTCGCACATGCTCGGAGCATATCCTCCAATGTTTGAATCGTATGTTTAGATTGCCCATCAGTTTGCGGATGAAAGGTTGTACTAAAATTCAAACGTGTGCCCCAAGCTTTATGTAAAACTTCCCAAAATCGAGATGTAAAATGTGGGTCTCAATAGAAGATAATTGATACAGGAGTGCCATGGAGACGTCCAATCTCATGTTGGAATACTTCTGTCAATTTATCAATTGAACATGTTTGTCGGATAGGAAGAAAATGAGCCGATTTCGTCAGTCGATCAACCATTACCTGAATTGCATCGTTTTTCAAGGTCGTGCGGGGTAGTCCGACTATGAAATCCATATTACGTGTTCCCATTTCCATACAGGAATGTTCAGCGATTGGAGAAGACCACCCGGACGTTGATGCTCACTTTTAACTTGTTGACAAGTGAGACAACGGGCTACAAAATCGGCGATATCTCGCTTCATTCCAACCCACCAGTAATGGTTCTTTAAGTCGTGATACATTTTTGTTGTACCCGGGTGAACAGAAAACATAGAGTTATGAGCTTCGGTCAAAATTAAATCTTTAAGCTTCGAGTTATTCGAAACACAAATACGATCCCAAAACCACAACACATGATCATCATCGATTCTAAACTCCGAGTTAACATTCTCTTGTGCCTGTTGGAAGTTTGCCCACACTTCACTATCGTCTTGTTGGGCTTCTTTGATCCGAGAAATTAGAGTCGGTTCTACCATTAGATTCGATAGAATTTCCGTTTGCGAACTCGGGTAAATTTCCAGTATGAACCGTTCGATCTCCAAATCCAACTCTGTAGGAACAAGTAAAGAAGAGACTTGTTTTACATATTTATGACTTAAGGTGTCGGCGACTACATTAGCCTTACCCGAATGATACTGTATATGAACATCGTAATCCTTTAGAAGTTCGAGCCACCTTCGCTGACGCATATTTAACTCTTTTTGAGTATATATATATATATATATATATATATATATATATATATATATATTTAAGGCTCTTGTGGTCGGTGAAAACTTCACATGTCACACCATACAAATAATGACGCCAAATTTTGAGTGCGAAGATAACCGTAGCCAATTCGAGATCGTGAGTTGGATAATTTACCTCATAAGGCTTTAAATGACGTGAAGCATATGCGATTACTCTTCCGTTTTCATAAGAACACAACCGAGACCTTTCTTTGAAGCATCATTGTAAACTTGAAACCCATCGACAGTAATTTAAGGACAGGTGCGGTAACCAATCGATGCTTCAGTTCCTCGAAACTAGATTCTTGTTCGGAACCCCAATTAAATTTGACTCCTTTTTGGAGTAATCGGGTTAACGGTTGAGATATTTTAGAAAATACTTCAACGAATCGTCTAGAATAACCGGTCCGACCCAAAAAACCACAAACTTCAGACACGTTTGTAGACCGAGATCATTTAGTGACAGTTTCAATTTTCGTTGGATCAACATTGACACCATTAGCAAATAATAATTAAAAATTAATTAGTAACGATTAACTATTAGTAATTAAAAATCTATATCTATATATAAAAGAGGATTTTGAGAAGATGAGGTAACATCTTATAACGTTTAAAAACTCTTCTTCCTATTTTCTCAATATTATGATTTTTTAAAATGATGATGAATATGCTAAAGACTTTTTTATCCCCATATTTAAATTATATTATCATTAAAGCTAGGGTTTTTTAGTAATTTTACGTATTTATTGTAATTTATGTTTGTTAACCATTTGTTTTCCCTTCTTTATGTTAATACCCATTCATTTTCCCTTTTTTAATGTTAATTAATTAATCATCCGTTTTTTATTATTTAAAGAAGAAATCTTTGAGGGCTCATCATCATAACTTGCAAAATCAATTGAAACGTCTCCAATGTCACAAAATCTTGAAGAGTCCTACAAAACGTCAACAATCCACAAAAAAATTAATTTACGTTCTATATAAGTTGCTTAGGTTGAAAACATACGAAATAATATACATCTAGATTTGAATCAATATGTACATAACACAACAAAGTGATATAGGTGGCGTTTGTTTTTTAAGTGGTGCTGAAGTCTGAAGTCTGATTTCACTTCTGATTTTTAAGTGGTGGTGTTGAAGTCTTAAATCTGAATAAAAAAGACTGTTTGTTTTTTTAGTGCTGAAGTCTGAAATCTGAATAAAAAAGATTGTTTGTTTTTGTAAGCTGAAAACGTCTGAATATATACTATTGTTTATTTTATCCCTGAAAATGTGATACTATCGAGTTTAATTAAATTATACAACTAAAATCAGTCTTCCTAACAATTAAATTCAACAGAAATACATTAATTGGTTCAGATACAATAGAAAACATGAACAAAGTCTTATAACAACAAAAATCAATCTCCGTTTTGCATCAGTTGTGTCGCAATTTCTTCTCTTAAGCTAGCCATATATGTTTGGTCAACGGTACTCCCATGCACTTGAACCTCTTCAGCCTCATCACCGCCATCGTCCCCTTGGTCATTGGTTTGATCATACTCAGAAAACAACTCATCACTTAAACCTTCCTTTCGTATAAAGTTATGAACCGCAAAACATGCAATAACAACGTCTCTTTGAACTTCAAGTGAAAACGGCGCCATTCTTTTTAATATCGGAAAACGTGTTTTCAAGACGCCATAAGAACGTTCAATAACATTTCTAAGTTTTGCATGAGAATGGTTAAACTTTTCATACTTGTTGATTGCACGTCGACGACGGAAATCTCCAAGCCAATATCTAACATTACGATACGGTGCCATAAATCCTCGAGTATTTGTATATGCAGCATCACATAGATAATACTTATCTGAAAACAATAAATAAAATAGTTATTAATATAAAAATAGCAAATATATTACCTCTAAATCGTTAGTATACCTGGAGGAGGAAATGGAAATCCAATAGCACCATCTGTTAAAGCTTCGGAAAGAACTCTAGAATTATGTGCAACCCCTTCCCACCCCACAACAACAAATGTAAAAACCATGTTGAAGTCACAAATTGCCAAAACATTTTGATAGCATTCACCCTTTCCTCGTCCTCTATATAAATGTTGTTCTTGGATAGGGACGACGGCATGTATCAAAGTCCCATCAAGGGCGCCAATTGCTCCCTACATTAAAGCTACATTAAAGATTCGTCATAACCTCCTATTATTCCCTAGGATATCTGGATTAGGATTGAATGATGTAGGAACTATGATCTCTTTAGCAAACGCAATCATTTTATCCAACACTTCATGAAAAAATTTATGTATTGTTTGTGTTGAGTGTTGGAACCTGTTTTTCAACACTCTATAACGTTGATTGTGACCAATAATCATCAAGAAGATAGCCATCTTTTCTTCGACCAATATATGCTTACTATCCGTTAACCAACCCTTCGCTTTAAAGTGAGCATATAGTTGAACGAAAGCATCACGGGACATTCGTAACAAGTCAATACATTGTCGATCGTTACCTTCAAGTAGCTCATCCGTAAATTGACGTCCAGTCAGTGCAGACGTATTATCTCTTTTCCTTTTCAAACGCATTGATTGCAAGTAATACATATACAAGAATATAACAATGACGAGTATAGCCTTTTCATCATCCATGATGAACCTAAACATAAACTTGTCCAAATAACATAAACATAAACTTGTCCAAACCATAAACATAAACTTATCCAAATAACATAAACATAAACTTGTTCAAATACCAACACATAAACTAACTTGTCCAAAGCCTACTACATAAATCCCAATCTTGTTGTCGTCCTTAAAATCCAGTTTTTTAATATAGTAGGGTCTGGAGGGTTGATCAACCATGTCTCTCTTAACAAAGTTGTGTGGCCGAAAATGTCAATGGTCGCACTGTAAAGAGGATCACTTTGATCAAGTCCAAGCGTGTTTAACCGTTCAACACAAGCATCAAGGGTTGTGGTGGGTTGTTGAACAACTGCGGGTTGTACAACAATTGTGGGTTCTCGTGACACAAGTGTGTGAAGTACACCCCTCAAATCCACAACCAATTCATCCATGTCGACCTTGACTTTACTCTTCTTAGATGGTCTAGATGAAGGTTGACTTGGTACTTCGACATTTGAAGGATTTGCACTCGATTTATTGACATTTTCTATTTCTTCCACATCATCATCATCTTCATCCTCCTCATTTTGAACACTGTGGATATGAGATGTAAATGATGATGATGAAACCACAGAAGGCCTCTCACGAGTTGAACTAGAGGCATAAGCACGAGATCCGGTTGCAGAAGTCCCCTCGAATAAAGCAATACACAGTTCAGGAAATAACAATGGTGATGTCTTTAAAGTTTTTGCCTTTGGATGTCCCTGCATCCAAATTCAAAGCATTGTTTATATAATACATTTGCTACTTGGATTACTATCTAAAATTGTTAAAAAAAAAAACTAACCTTGAAAAAATCTTCCCATTCTTGATTAGATAAGTTGAACATATTCAGAACTGGGTCATAAATATTCCCTATTTTATTCCTTAAGTATACCTATCCCACGTACTTCCCTTTTAAGTAATCATAATGATTTTTCAGTTGTTTTTGTGTCAGCTTTATGTGACACACTTGCTCAATTTTTCCTGCCACATTTACCCACGAATCTTTCCGAAGACTACCCCCATTTCGACCCACTTTACTGATCTCTTCTATACAACTCTCTAAAAAACATTTGATGGCTTCATTTGTCCACCTCACACGTTGAACGTTCTCATCCATCACTAATTAGCACACAAGAGATACAAACACGTTTCAGAAATAGGGGTTGTTTTTTCGAAACACGTCTCAAAAAGCACATCTTTAAAACTAAAAAACACATCTCAAAAACAAATCTAAAAAACATAAATTTATATAGCATAACCATCATCAATCTCATGAAGATCTAAACAAAATCGAACGTTTAACAAAAAACACATCTAAAAAACTAAAAAACACATTTAACAAACACATCTAAAAAACAAAAAAACACATCTATGAACTACTCAAGGAACAAATGATTATCACATTAATGTCTATAACAAAACATGAAAAAATTGGTGATGCAAACTTGCTACCTTCATGCACAAATTCACCAAAATGCACAAATCCACAAATTCACCAAAATGCATTAAAAGTCTAACAAGCACACCCATTTATTTGCATCCATCTAAAAACACAATGTTTAATAGTGCTAAAGCCATTAAATATATCCCATGGCTCAAAAATTCGAGGATTCATGATAAAAGTTTGGAGATCCGAGATCCTAAAGCATATCCTTAAAGCATTGTGAATGAATCTTTCAACTCATATATTTTAAATAAACATATTTCACTACTTGAAGCATAGGTTTGGTTTGGTTTGGTTTACTGTTGGCACTGTGCCTGTAAATTTGTAAAGTGTTTCTATCCATATTTTGGCATGCAAAAAAAAGAAAGGATGTGTCCTTAGGGAAGTGGTGTTGCTAAAAGACACAGTAAGAAAAAACAGAACTTCCCACATGATGGACCATGGAGTCACTCTGCTACTTTTTAGCTTCTATATATAAATAACAAGAAAACAAACACATTGAATCAAAAATTTTGTATAGTGTTCTATATATAAATAACAAGAAACCATAATTTGTCACTCTGCTACTTTTTAGCTCAGTGTTCTACATATAAATAACAAGAAACCATCTTTATATAGAAACAAACCCAAAAATTTTGTATCAAAATTTTGTATCAAAAATTTTGTATCGATGAATCCAGACCCAACAAAGCTAATCAAGAATACTACATATAAATAACAAGAAACCATCTTTATATAGGAAGAGACCCAACAATTTGGTATCAAAATTTTGAAGAGATACCTTGGAGAAGAGAGGAGAAGAGATACCTTGGAGAAGAGAGGAAATCGAAGTCGAGTGTTGGAGATCGACGCTGCTGCTGCTGTTGGAGATCGACGTTGTTGCTGCTCTTGGAGATCGACGATGGTTCTGCTCTTGGAGATCGATGATGTTGCTGCTCTTGGAGATCGACACCGCTGGAGATCGACACCACTGGATATCGATGGTGGTGAGATACCGATGGAGAAGATGGAGATCGATGGAGGTGAGATATCGATGGAGAAGAGATGAAGATGGAGGCGGCCGTGTGGTTTGTTAAATCTGAAAGGAGAAGATAACGTGATGCGACTGTGATAATGAAAATAAGTGAGAAAAAAGTGATTAGGTTACCCCTTTTTCTTACAGACGAGTTTAAGTGATAAGTGGATCTTAATAGATGAAAAAAACAAACGCACTTATTTTAAAAACATCTGACCAAATATGTAACACCCTGGATTTTCATTATATTTCATCGTTGTATTATTGTGTTAAGTTGTGGTCATTAGCACTGCGTTTGATTTGAAGTTCGAGTTTAGCTTTGAGAAAAAGTGGGCAAACAAACAGTGAACTATGCGAGTTGCACCGCGAGTGAAGGTCGCAGCACAACCCGCGTAACCCACTGAATGTTTTGGGTTTTAAGAAACACGCGAGTTTCACCGCGACTTGAGCTCGCGGCACAACCCGCGTAACCCACTGGATGATATTGGGGTTTCGGACATGGGCGAGTTATGCCCCGAGTTGAGGTCGCGGCATAACCCGCGAAAGACCCTGGCCGACTTAAGTGGCTTCAGCCACAAATATCTCATTTGTGAGATTTTCTCAAAATCTCTCTCTCTCTCTAAGTTGGTTTTCTTTGGATCTTTAAGCTTCCGTTAATCGCTAGTATTAAGTGTTGTGCTCGGGGTTTCGGTGTAGAAAGCTTCGTCTCCTCGAGGGGTCGATATTTGGTTTTTCGGTTTTTCGTATCAACCTGTTGGGTGAGTTCCTACTATCATTTTAAACTGTATATATATCAAAATATACCTTTTGGAACTCCTATATATCTCCATGGTTTCAGATCTAAGTTTTCTACATATTTGATATAACTTGAGTTTTGGGAGATTTTAGGGTTCCCGATCATTTTCGATTAAATTGATGGGTTCATCTTATTTGAAGTAAAAGAATGTTTAAAGTTCATTTTTGATGATTTTCATTCTTATCAGAAGTTAAACTTGAAAATGCATTTTTGTTTATAAATGTTATTTTATACCATATGACTATCTATGGTTGGTCACATTTGTTGTTGTGACGAGTCTGCATCATTACTAGTGGATCCCTAGGTATTGAGTCGACTTATATTTGGGATGTTTTTCCCCTAATTGTGAAATGGATGTTTATGATCCTCGGGGGCCATTTGGTACGGTTGAAACCGGTTACTAGCCATGGATCATAATTCCCCTCTTTGTAGCTACGGATGCATATGATCCTCGGGGGCCATTTGGTATGGTTATGTGAGACTGGTTACTATCCATGGGTCATAGTGTAGTCCTGGTGAACGAGTATACCTTGGTTTCCTCGGGGGCCCTACCTCACATCGTAGTACGAACCTGTGAGTTCGTGGCCATGGATTCCAAGTGTTTAGCTCATAACTCGGATTGTGGCCTACTTTGTGTTACGCTACAATACTTGGTAAAATGGTTATCATTGGTTATTTGTTGACGAGTTTTGTATCAAAAAGGCCCGGTTGTGGCAAAGGTTTCATTTGTAAAACTAAACCTTATTGGAAAGATTATATTATGATACAATTGTTTATATCTCTTGAAATATATAGGTTGTATGTTCTCACTAGACTTTAAGCCTAACACTTTTTCTCAAATGATATGTATATCAGGTTCTCGTTAGCGGCGGGTTGCCAAGGGCTTGAGTGTCGGGATTGACCTCGAGGGTTTTTGAGATGATTAGTATTGGATTGTTGGGCATTTGTTACGTCCCATATTTTTGGATGATTATGGATCCACAACTGATGTAATCTAGATAGTAGACGTTTAGATTATTTGTTGTTAGAATCCTTATCCGTATTCTGACTCTTGTAAAGGTTAAGTACAGTTCCCCTTTTTGGGAGGTTTATACCTATTGTTGATGCTTAATTGTTTAGTTTCCGCAGTTTTAAATTCACCCTAGTTTTTAGGGCGTTACAAGTTGGTATCAGAGCTCTAGTTTAAGTGATCTAGACATGGATGTAAGATGTCTAGACTTAGACTGAGTATATTAAGCATTGATTCGTGAGTATTGGGTAGAACTACTAAGATGGGTTGGTCTTAGAGTTGACGGAAATTGTAGTTATCAAACGTTGTGGCGATGGTATCAAGAACCATGATGTATTGTATGCTCATAATCTCACTTAGTTAATGTTATTATGAGAATATTTATACGTGATTGTGCCTGAATTACCATTACTATGACATTTGGTACTGTAATAGTCCGTTCTTTCGTGTTTATTCTCTCGATCTGTCTCTTACCCTTCTCGTAATTGTGCGGCAACCATTTTAGGATGGTGAATACGCGCAACCGACCGTTAGTCGATGGAGATTTGCGTGACGATAGTTCGCCCGAGCGAGATCCCGTGGTTAGGGCGGCGACCGTCATTCTTTCGGGTATGCCACCATTACTTACTAGGGAAGTGGAGCTAGGATCAAGAGTGGTTCTGACGTCCACTAATCCCGTTGTTCAGTTAGCTAGCCCTCAAGCTGATATGATGGCTAGAGTCATGCAATTGGTGACGACGGCCATGGAGAAACAGCAAGAGGTTTTTCTGAAAATGTTGGAAGACCGAGACGCGAGCCTCAGAAGGCATAGAGCAGTGGAAGAGAATGTGCTGACTGGCTCTGGGGCTCTGGGAGCGGAGTCAGAACTGAAGAGCACATGGTTATTGGTACTCCGAAAGGTGGGAAGAGCTGTTCCTACAAATCTTTTCTGGGTTGCGGACCACCAGAGTTCTCTGGTTTCGAAGACCTAGTTGCATGTGTTAAATGGATCCGAGCGGTCGAGCAGGCTTTTAGTTCTTCTGAATGTGGGGATGATCAGAGGGTGCGGTTTGGTACCCAATTGCTTAGGGATACGACCCTCACTTGGTGGAATATCGTTCAATCCACCCTGTCTCCTATTGTGTTGTTGGCTCAGTTGTCTTGGGCCAAGTTTAAAAAGAAATTGTTGGAAGAGTTCTGTAGTGAAAGGACTATGGACCGAATCGAGAAAGAGTTTCGGTCTCTTGTAAAAGGAAACCTGACGGTGTGGGAGTACACCCGTCAGTTCATGGAAAAGCTGGATTTGGTGGGGTACGTGGCCCCAACGGAAAAAGATAAGATGAAGGCCTATCTTAATGGCCTACCAACGGACCTGTTATCTTTGGTCCACAATTCTAAAGCTTCCAATCTCTGAGAGATGGTTGAAGAAGCTCAGTTTATGGAGGAGTTGTCCTTGAGAAGCAAATTTGAGAAAGCGGTGGTAGTGTCTGACAAGAGAAAGTGGGAGAACAGTTATGTGCCTCTTAGGAGATCCCGACCTTTTTCCGGGAACCGAAGCTTCAGCAGCCAGCAGGAAGCTAGCTGGTGTCACAAGTGTCGAACCAAGCACCACGGTAACTGTAACACCACTCCTAAATCTTGCTACAAGTGTGGTAAATCTGATCACACCGCCAAAGATTGCCCGATCAGAGGACTTATCTGCTATGAGTGTAAGGCACCGGGGCACGTGAGAAGAGATTGCCCAAAGCTTGTGACGGGTAGCGCGGCGGCAAAGAAGGAGAACCCACCTAGGGTTCCGGGTCGAGCGTTTCAGATGACGGCCGAAGAGGCCAAGGCATCCGCTGATGTGGTATCGGGTACATTTCTTATAAACTTTGTACCTACTCGTGTTTTATTCGATACGGGTGCCAGTTTCTCTTTCATATCTGAGTTGTTCCGTCAAAAGATTGCTATGCCCACTAATAGTCTTAAGGATGCGTTAGTAGTAGAGATAACTGATGGTAGTCAAGTCCTGATCCGTGATGTTTTGAAGAAGTGTGCTCTCAGAATCGAAGGGAGGGAATTCTCGATTGACTTACTGTCGATGATAATCGGAGGTTTTGACGTGGTAGTCGGTATGGATTGGTTGGCGAAAAATCATGCCGAGATCATGTGTTCTAAGAAGTTAATTCGACTTCCCAATCCCTGTGGCGAAGTCGTCGTGATCTATGGTGAGAAAAGAAAAGGTGAAGTGGCAATAATCACAATGGCAAAGGCACGCAAGTGCTTAGTAAAAGGATGTTCATCTTTCCTAGCCTACGTGATCGACGCCAAGTTAGAAAAGTCAAAGCTGGTAGATGTGAAAATTGTGCGCGAGTTTCCAGACGTCTTTCCTGACGACTTGCCTGGGTTACCACCCGATCGTCAAGTAGAGTTTCAGATTGATCTTGTACCGGGAGCGGCTCCTGTTGCTAGAGCCCCTTACCGGTTAGCGCCAACAGAGATGCAAGAGATGATGGCCCAACTCCAAGAGCTTTTGGAGAAGGGATTCGTAAGACCGAGCTCGTCGCCGTGAGGAGCTCCGGTCTTGTTCGTCAAGAAGAAAGATGGCACAATGAGAATGTGCATCGATTACCGTGAGTTGAATAAAGCTACAGTGAAGAACAAATATCCGCTTCCCAGGATTGATGACTTGTTCGATCAACTCCAAGGAGCGGGGTGTTTCTCCAAGATCGACTTACGTTCGGGTTACCACCAGGTGAAGGTAAGAGAAAAAGACGTTCCGAAGACAGCTTTCAGAACGCGTTACGGCCATTACGAGTTTCTTGTAATGTCTTTTGGCCTGACGAACGCACCACCGGTATTTATGGATTTGATGAATAGGGTATGCCGACCATTCCTCGACAAGTCGGTCATCGTGTTCATTGATGACATACTCGTGTACTCTAAAAGCGAGTTGGAGCACGAGCAGCACCTTCGCAAAGTTCTCGATGTGCTGAGAAAAGAAAGATTGTACGCCAAGTTTTCCAAGTGTGACTTTTGGCTTGAAGAGGTACAGTTTTTGGGTCACGTTGTCACTCGAGACGGAGTGAAAGTGGATCCCTCCAAGATTGAAGCTATGATGAATTGGGAGCCTCCCAAGAATCCGTCCGAGATCCGAAGTTTCTTGGGTCTGGCGGGATACTACCGGAGATTTATTTAAGACTTTTCAAAGATCGCTTCTTCCTTGACAATTCTAACTCGGAAGAATGCGAAATTTGATTGGACCGAAACACAAGAGAAGGCATTCCGAATCCTTCAAAAGAAGTTATGTGAAGCTCCGTCTTGTCGTTACCTGAAGGGTCAGAAGACTTTGTAGTCTATAGCGATGCTTCGAAGATGGATTTAGGTTGTGTGTTGATGCAACGGGGCAAGGTAATCGCTTACGCATCGAGGCAGCTTAAGATACACGAGAAGAACTATCCTACCCACGATTTGGAGTTAGCAGCGGTGGTGTTCGCCCTGAAGCTTTGGCGACATTATCTCTATGGCACGAAGTGTACACTCTTCACAGATCATAAGAGCCTGAAGTATGTCTTTGATCAGAAAGAGTTGAATATGAGACAAAGACGGTGGCTCGAGTTACTCAAAGATTACGACTGTGAGTTGCGTTACCATCCTGGTAAGGCGAACGTGGTAGCTCATGCATTAAGTCGGAAGGACTATAGCGGATGTATTCGGGCTACCCATTCGAGAATCGAGTTGGTGTCTAGTCTTATTGAAAAGATCAAGACGTCGCAAGTTGAAGCATTGTTAAAAGAAAATCTCAAAGAGGAAGTCATGACGAAGCAGCGTTCACTCTTAACGGAAGATAGCCATGGGGTAAAAATGTTCAGCGGTCGTGTGTGGGTACCCAAGGTTGGGGGTAACCGTGATCTTTTGCTTGAAGATGCTCACAAGTCCAAGTATTCCATTCATCCGGGAAGTACGAAGATGTACAGGGACTTGAAGTTGCATTATTGGTGGTCAGTAATGAAGCTTGATGTGGCGCGTTATGTGGAGCGTTATGTTACGTGCTCGCAAGTTAAGGCCGAACATCAACGACCGTACGGGAGTCTACAGTCTTTGGAGATTCCCGAGTGGAAGTGGGAGCATATCACCATGGATTTCGTGACGAAGTTGCCTAAAACTCTTCGAGGTCACGATACCATTTGGGTGATAGTTGATAGGTTGACAAAGAGCGCTCACTTCTTGGCCATGCACGAGACATTACCGATGGACAGGCTAGCAAAACTGTACATCGATGAAGTGGTCTCGAGGCACGGTATACCATTGTCGATCGTGTCGGATCGCGACAGTCGGTTCACTTCGAAATTTTGGGATGGGTTTCAAAAAGAGCTTGGTACACGAGTTAAGTTGAGTACGGCTTACCATCCATAAACCGACGGGCAAAGCGAGAGAACAATCCAAACATTGGAAGACATGTTGAGGTCTTGTGTCATCGATTTTGGGGGTAGTTGGGACTCTCACTTACCTTTGGTGGAGTTTCCTTACAACAATAGCTACCACTCGAGTATTGGAATGGCGCCTTTCGAGGCATTGTACGGGCGAAAGTGCCGAACTCCCGTGTGTTGGCTTGAAGCGGGAGAAAAGCAGTTCGCCGGACCTGAAATCGTGCAAGAGACGGCCGATAAGGTCAAGAACATTCGTGAAAGATTTAAAGCGGCTCAGGATCGGCAGAAGAGTTATGCCGATAAGAAGAGGCGGGCGATGGAATTCCAAGTGGGTGACCGTGTGTTGCTTAAGGTATCGCCGTGGAAGGGCATTATACGGTTCGGAAAATGTGGGAAGCTGAGTCCCCGTTTCCTTGGACCTTTCAAAGTGCTCAAGCGGGTGGGTCTGCAAGCCTACCAATTGGAACTACCGCCAGAGTTGAGCAGAATACACAACACGTTTCATATTTGTTACCTTCGGAAGTGTTTGGCGGAAGAGGAGAGCGTCATTCCTCTCTCCGAGTTGACAGTAGACGAGGGTAACCATTGTATAAAAGAGCCTGACACAATCTTAGAGAGAAAGACTAAGAAGTTGCGTCACAAAGAGGTGACTATGGTCAAGGTGCAGTGGAAGCATCATCGGGGAGCAAATGTGACGTGGGAAGCTGAAGAGGATATGAAGCGGAGATATCCTCATCTTTTTGTATATTTGGGATTTCGGGGACGAAATCATTCCTAAGTTGGGGAGGATTGTAACACCCTAGATTTTCATTATATTTCATCGTTGTATTCTTGTGTTAAGTTGTTGTCGTTAGCACTGCGTTTGATTTGAAGTTTGAGTTTAGCTTTGAGAAAAAGTGGGCAAACAAACAGTGAACTACGCGAGTTGCACCACGAGTGAAGGTCGCAGCACAACTCGCGTAACCCACTAAATGTTTTGGGTTTTAAGAACCACGCGAGTTGCACCACGACTTGAGGTCGCGACACAACCCGCGTAACCCACTGGATGATATTGGGGTTTCGGGGACGGGCGAGTTATGCCCCGAGTTGAGGTCGCGGCATAACCCGCGAAAGACCCTGGCCGACTTAAGTGGCTTTAGCCACAAATATCTCATTTCTGAGATTTTCTCAAAATCTCTCTCTCTCTCTCTCTCTCTCTCTCTAAGTTGATTTTCTTTGGATCTTCAAGCTTCTGTTAATAGCTAGTATTAAGTGTTGTGCTAGGGGTTTCGGTGTAGAAAGCTTCGTCTCCTCGAGGGGGTCGATATCCGGTTTTTCGGGTTTTCGTATAAACCTGTTGGGTGAGTTCCTACTATCATTTTAAACTGTATACATATCAAAAGATACCTTTTGGAACTCCTATATATCTCCATGGTTTCAGATCTAAGTTTTCTACATATTTGATATAACTTGAGTTTTGGGAGATTTTAGGGTTCCCGATCATTTTCGATTAAAATGATGGGTTCATCTTATTTGAAGTAAAAGAATTTTTAAAGTTCATTTTTGATGATATTCATTCTTAACAGAAGTTAAACTTGAAAATGCATTTTTGTTTATAAATGTTATTTTATACCATATGACTATCTATGGTTGGTCACATTTGTTGTTGTGACGAGTCTGCATCATTACTAGTGGATCCCTAGGTATTGAGTCGACTTATATTTGGGATGTTTTTCCCCTAATTGTGAAATGGATGTTTATGATCCTCGGGGGCCATTTGGTACGGTTGAAACCGGTTACTAGCAATGGATCATAATTCTCCTCTTTGTAGCTACGGATGCATATGATCCTCGGGGGTCATTTGGTACGGTTATGTGAGACCGGTTACTAGGCATGGGTCATAGTGTAGTCCTGGTGAACGAGTATACCTTGGTTTCCTCGGGGTCCCTACCTCACATCGTAGTACGAACCTGTGAGTTCGTGGCCATGGATTCCAAGTGTTTAGCTCATAACTCGGATTGTGGCCTACTTTGTGTTACGCTACAATACTTGGTAAAATGGTTATCTTTGGTTATTTGTTGACGAGTTTTGTATCAAAAAGGCCCGGTTGTGGCAAAGGTTTCATTTGTAAAACTAAACCTTATTGGAAATATTATATTATGATACAATTGTTTATATCTCTTGAAATTTATAGACTATATGTTCTCACTAGGCTTTAAGCCTAACACTTTTTCTCAAATGATATGTATATCAGGTTCTCGTTAGCGGCGGGTTGCCAAGGGCTTGAGTGCCGGGATTGACCTCGAGGGTTTTTGAGATGATTAGTATTGGATTGTTAGGCATTTGTTAAGTCCCATATTTTTGGATGATTCTGGATCCACAACTGATGTAATCTAGATAGTATACGTTTAGATTATTTGTTGTTAGAATCCTTATCCGTATTCTGACTCTTGTAAAGGTTAAGTACAGTTCCCCTTTTTGGGAGGTTTATATCTATTGTTAATGCTTAATTGTTTAGTTTTCGCAGTTTTAAATTCACCCTAGTTTTTAGGGCGTTACAGAATAAGTGATAATTGGTAAATAAGTGATGAAACTGAAAAAACAAACAGCCCCATATTCTCTCATAAAACTTTCTGGGTTTTTTTTATGTCGAGAGAATGTCATAGTTTGGCGATGTTTTTTCCAATCACAACTTCAAAAAAAAACATAAAACCACCTATATTTAAATAAGAGAAAACGGATGATTAATTAATTAACATTAAAAAGGGGAAAAACGAATGTGCATTAACATAAAGACAGGAAAACAAATGGTTAGCAAACATAAATTGCAATAAGTACGTAAAATTACTAAAGACCCTTAGTTTTAATGATAATATAGTTTATACATGGGGATGGAAAAATATTCAATATACTCATCATTTTAAATTTTTTTTAATTCATTTAACTTACCAGATAAATAAAACAATAGACTCATTTAATAAAAAAAATTATAATCATTGTTAGCATATTAAAAATATAAAATAAATAAATAAGTTCATTATAAGATTTATTTATTGTAATATAAATATATATATATATATATATATATATATATCTAAGTTCATTATGTTGTGTAAATAAAAGTAATAGAAAAAAATGAAAGGTTAAATCAAGTAAAACTCATTAATTAATGATAACTTTGTATTTAAAAAAATCGAAATTAGGAGAAAATAGAAAAATAGTAATGAAGGCTTCTAATTGTGCCACCTAAGCACTCATATATATACTAGTGCCGACCCCGTGCGTTGCGCAGTAGCGATAAATATTTTAAGCAAGTACTTGACCGACTTAAGATAAAACGTAATTTTTCGCTTAATAATTAATGATATACAATTTAAAATGAAGAATGTATTTCCATAAGTGGTTCATTTTCACGTATTGATAGTCTTTTATTGTAGGAAGAGTTTGACATGTATCGACAATAATTTTCTTGTTATGTTATTTAGAATCAAACAACATGTTGCAAATCCATATTATTGTTGTTAAAGGGTTTGAAGATTCATTTTCCAATAAAAATGTTTGGCTAACATTAGTCAACCCTATAAGTTACCACAAATTGACATCGTCTCCTCTTGCCAATAAATACTCACGTGTTTCATTAAAAAATTAATTTTCTCTTAAGTGTGGGATTACCAAACTCACCACATTTCAAAGTTGTATAAAGTTTTCTTTCCTAATTTCTTAAATTTAGTTGTGTCATATCATCTGTTCAAGTTATTTATTTATATATATAAATTGATTTATGGATGATATAGTTAATTTTTTTTATAGAAATATAGATGTATAGATTTTTTGAAAAATAATTGTTGGCCAATATATTTAGGCAAATCCATTTTTTTAATTTTCCAAGCCATCATCTACTCATATATAACCATCTTTTAAAAAAAAATCATCTTCATAGTAATGTGGGATAACCTAAACGAAACCAGAATTTAACGTTTAAGAATACTCAAACTTGGTTAAGCCACATCATCAGTTCAAAATTTTCCTCGGTGGTGATAATTATTTTAGGAAATATATGTACCGAGATAAGATATATAAAACATAATTCCTCAGTTAACAATTAATTAAATACAATATAAAATAATTAATGTATGTCCATGAGTGGTTAATTTGTGTATATATATATATATATGTGTAATATTCATTTTTTTTGGAAAAATGAGGGTTGGCAGCCAGTATCGATCATCTATTCTAGATCCTACCTTCTTGCTAATTTATTATGGGATTCCAATCGTGAGCTAAAACATATTTAGCCAACTAAAATTATATCATCCCTTATTTCTTATAGTCACTATCACTCTCCAATCTTACACCTCGCATCAAAGTGGGATAACTGAACTATATAACACAATGCAGTATTTGAGAATACTAAAATCTCACAATGTCATCTTATAATTTATGGTTGTTCTTTTTATATAAATAAAGTTATATAAAGATTAATATTTTATAAAAAATGATTTTTAGCGAAAGAGGTCGACTAAAAAAGACAACCACATTGCCACAAACTCTTTTAAACTTGTAAGACATCTTATCCATATTTTCCTTTGCTTACTTCTTCTTTTTCCAAATTGATTATCTTTCCGTCAATATGGACTAACCAAATAAGACATCTCAGGCACCTTTTATATACTAACATTTTCTTTCAAATCTATTGTTTTTTCAAAAATAATAGTCAGCCAAAAATAATATTTAACCAAGTAATCCTTTAATTTATCAAAATCCAAATATTCTCGTTTCTTATAGCTATCTTCATTCTACAATCTTATATTCTCTCATCAATGTAAGATGTGTAAAACAACACCACAATGGGGTGTTTGAAAATACTCATATCTCATATCAAATTCTCCAATCTTACATTTACTTATCAATGTGGGATGAGTAAAACAACACCACAATATTAGATTAGAGAATACTCAAATCTCAGAATGTCATATCATTCTCTATGGTTCTTTCTTTTATATATATAAATATTTCTAATTTTTCAACTTCTCAACAATTTCGGATAGCTAAAACTCAACCATTAATACTTAGTTTTCATGGTGTCACTTCATGACCCTTTTGTTCAATTATTGGTTTTTTAACATCTTTATTTATCGATTGATATGTTAATCGATTGATCTTTTATATAGTAATATTTTTTTTTGCAAAATGTCCATCCAAATAAAAATAACCTATGCGTCATAATCCCGTTAATGGACACAAAGGCATCTCATCTATATTTCTTATTCACACCTCTTTATTCCAATAGTTCAACTTTTCAACATTGTGGGATACCAAACTCAACCACAATTCAAAATTTGATAATACTCATATCTCATGGTGCCATCTCATGACCTTTTGGTTCTTTTAATATATATATATATATATATATATATATATATATATATTGGTAACTAATGGTATTTTTTGTGAAGAAAAGATCATCTAAAATAATACAACCTTATATGTCAAAACCCCATGAATAGACACAAAGGCATCATATCCACCTTTCTTGTATACACCTCTTTATTCCAATTTTCAACTTCTCACCAATGTGGGATAACTAAAACTAAACTAACAATCCACCATTAGAGAATACTCAATTTTTATGATGCAAAAAGAAAGTTATCCAAAATAAGACAACCATATGAGAATGGACACAAAGGCATCACATCCACCTTTCTTATATAAAACCTCTTATTCCAAATTTTCATCTTTTTTCACCAATATGGGAGGGATAAAACTCAACCACAATATATTATTTGAGAATACTCTCATGATGCAAAAAGAATGTTATCCAAAATAAGACAACTCTATGAGACTTGACACAAAGTCCTCACATCCACCTTTCTTATACACATCTTTATTCCAATGTCTCAACTTTTCAATATTCACCAATGTGGGATAGCTACAACTCAACCATAATCCACCATTTGATAATACTCAATTCTCACGGTGTCACCTCATTAATATTGGGTTTTCCTTTTATATATATAAGAGTAAATTACGGATTTGGTCTTATGGTTTGTTAAAATTTTGGATTGGGTCCCTCAAATGAATTAATTACAGATGACATCACCATGGTTTCCATTTTGTTGCGGATCAAGTCCCTCCTTCAAACCTAGTTTAACTAAGGTATGGGCATTTCTGTCATTTCAAAAAGATTTTTTTTCAATTTCTTTAAGTCCACTTTTCTTCTTTGCTTTTTTTTGAACAAAAGGAATTTTATTACCCAAAACCAAGATCCACCCAAACAAACCACAGGGCCAATGTCATTTACAAAAAGCTCCATAACTAAAACAACCTTACCACCTTACAATCTTACAACATAACAGAGGGTAAGTTTGCAAGATGCAAACCCCCAAACCACAACCTTTTTAAAAATAGTCCCCACCCAAACTCATCCAAGCATCCAGAAGTTTAACCCACTTCCTTCTTCCTCCATCGTCGCTCGACGTAAACCACCTCCTTACCTGTCCTTATCACGAGCTCATCTATCGCTGCCATGTAGTTCTTCTTTGCTTTGCCGGTGAAGAATGGAAATGACATCAAGAAGGAGCACTAGGAGTCATAAAACCGTAGATGAGGATGGATATAGTCAGGGTGATGGTTATGGCAAAAACTCTGCATCACCTATTATCCGAATCGAAACCTCCCCATCATTATTACCACCATCACTATTACTATTAACAGTATCAGAATCAATCGAAATATGACTATGACGATCATGATAATCGTTGTTTGACCTAGGCCGTAAAAATCCAGAATATTCGAATATAGTAGTTACCGGAGCTTGTAAGAAACGAACTATAGGAAACGAAAAACACTATAGGAAACGAAGAAAACGGAGAAGTACTCCTCGTCGACGGAGATGAAGGATTTGATGAAGCTGAGTTCGAATTACTAGCATAAGTATCAGAATACGTCGTCGAAACACCGACACCGACTGTTTCCATCAATCGATAATATACAAAACCCTAACCTTCAACTTTCTAATGTATTCTCCCTTCACACGTTTTCAACGATCTTGTGAGCTACAAACTCTACAAATTGATCGAAATACCGAAGAAATTTATATGAAAATATACATATTAGCGATGATATAGATAACAAAAAAAGAGTCAAAGGATTGAGAGGAATGAATTATGCTTTGAAGTTCTGTGACGATTAGGATTTTTTAGTGAGATTTGAGATGAAGAAATGGAATCATAATTGAATTCAATTTAAAAAAAAAAGAAATTAAAACGGGTTTAATTAAAAAAAGAAATTAAAAAAAAGGTTTTTGAAATGACAGAAATGCCCATACCTTAGTTAAACTAGGTTTGAAGGTGGGACTTGATCTGCAACAAAATGGAAACCATGGTGATGTCATCCGTAATTAATTCATTTGAGGGACCCAATCCAAAATTTTAACAAATGACTGGGACCAATCCGTAATTTACTCTACATATATTAAATTTTTTGCAAAAAGAAGGTTGGCAAAAAAAAAAAAAAAAAAAACCCCATAAGTTTGGAGGGTTAGCCGACATGAAACAACAACGTAAGTTTAAGAGATTAGCCAAGAGTATCCAACCCATGAGATGAAACAAAGACTTTCAACCTCCTTTCATATACCTAACATCAATTGTCAAATTTTCATCTCTCCATCTGTAAGACCCGGTTTTAAAATAAAACGTATATTTTTTTTCTTACCCGAATTGAACCGTAATTAAATATAGCAACTAAAGATAGTTGAGGGATTAAAACCGTCAATTAACCAAACTATATAATTATATATATAAAAAAAAAAAAAAAAATTCATAAGAGTATATTACATATCGTCCCTGTGCACCGTCTCTCTCTCATCTCTCTCTCTCTCTAAACTTTCAAATAACTTCTCTCTAGATTATCTTACGATCCGTTGAAGTAATCGACGAAATAACTACATATTCGGAATCTACGCGACGAACCCTTCTTAGAGGTATAAATTTCTTCTTAAGTTATTTAAGTTGGTAAGTTAGGGTAGTTAAAGTTGGTTGGTAGATTATGATTATATAATACAAAGTTATAATCATGTATATGTATAGGAATGTTTGTTTTTGTCAAAATTACAAACGGGTAAAGTTTAGAATCAAAATGGTGATATTTGTATCTAGATGTTTAACCGCACACCAAGTGATCGGTTTAATGTCTACGTGAACAAAATCCGTGCTTAAGCTTATAATATAACCATTGAGTTTTAGGTTATGCGATTATTAATAATTGGTGGTTTAAATAGGCAATCGAACGGGTTAAAGTTCGTCTTCAGTCTCGCGTGTTACGTCTCAATTTGGTTAAGGTATGGATTTCATTTCTTTTGAATCGTGGGCAACTATTTGTTGTAGTTGACCCTTCCTAAAGGTGGTTCACCACCTTGTGATTGATCAATCGAACGTGATCAACAAATGTGGAATTATACACACACACATACACATTGATTTGGTTTATTGAATCAATTGTTTGAACATTTTGATTTTTTATTAAAATGTGTCTCGTATGAGATTGTTTATGAAAAATGTGAAGTATATAGATTATAATTTCTGTGATCGCCATTTGGGTAAGTGGCATATGTTTAGTTTTCATTGATTTTAGAATAACCCAATAAATGGGCACATTATTTGGGATGCCTTCTATGGCGGCTTTGTTGTCATAGCGTTCTGTAGATGACGGTCCACCAGAGTTAAGCCTATGTGGCTTACGTGAACCCACTCTCGGAGGACTTGGCTAACTTTGTTGGCTCCAGGGCGGATGAATCGATTCTAGAACTTTACCCACAGAATATGTAACCGTGGTTAAATTCACGGGGGATCCGTTGTGTGTGCCCGCATGCCGACCCAGTTCGTGTGGTTTGGCCACCCCACGAACACAACGACTGGAATTGACGGACTTTATTTATATTACATTTTGAAGTTAAAGTGTGAACTGTTCTTGAGATTATTGTTTTTGATTATATTACCGAACGTTTCTTTTGATTTAAATGAACTATGAACTTCAGTCTCAAGAACTTTCTTCGAATTGAATTTTTAAGTCTTCCGTTTCGTTATCGATGTTTTTATTATTATTTACGAATTTATATTATAATCCATTCACTGAGCCCTGTGCTCAGCCGTGTTTTTGTTTTCTGACACGACAGGTTCGAAGTGACGTTTACGGGGACGGAACTTGAGATCGAACGTGTTATTTTGGAGTTCTTAGAATCGCATTATTATATAAACGTTCTAAGTTTATAAAATCTTTTGAAGTATAAGATTTTGGATTGTAATATATGTTTAGAGTTTATTAGTAGCTCTGATTTAGTTGTGTAATTATGTTAAGTCTCGTATGTGACATCACCCGTTCCGGACCACGGGGACGGGGGATGTTACAAATATGGTATCAGAGCATAGGTTACGACTTGTAGATTAAATAAGTTTGACCTGTGAGAATTGGGTAGACATTAGAATGGGTATACTAGAATTTAATTATATTTACTGATTTTTAATCCGTAACTGTTTTGAATTCTGATCTTGATGTTGTTCTGTATTAGAATGTCGAGACGTGGTCGCCCGCGCAAGTCTAGATCTCAACATGAGGGTAACCCAATTCCCAACCCAGTGGGCGGTACTAGTGAACCTAATATTGCTGATGTGGTCCGTCAAACCATGTCAAGTATGATGCCTGCATATCTTGAACAAGCCATCCAGGCTATGCGACAGACGGCACAAAATCTTCCTCCAAATCCGAATACAAATCCAAATCCAAATTCTGGTCCTACATCAAATATTGGAAATCCCGGATCAAGTTCGGGTAATCCAACGGGAGAAATGCATACATGGCTAGAGAGGTTTAATAAACAGAAACCTCAATCTTTCTCAATGGTCGTAGATTCAGTAGATGCTGAACACTGGATTCGGCACATCGAAAAGATTTTTAATGTCTTAGATATTCCAGATCAGTACAGGGTCCGCTTGGCTACTTACAAGTTTGAGAAAGAAGCGAACAATTGGTGGGAAGCTTGCGTTCAAACTGACCCATCTGTTAAGAACTTATCTTGGGATAACTTCAAAGAATTTTTCTTCAATCAGTATTTTACGGCGGCAGATCGCGATGCTTATGTGCAAGACTATTCAACGATCCAACAAGGCGAGGAAGAAACCGTTGCCGACTACATGGCTCGTTTTCTTAAGTTTTCTCGTTTTGCAGGAAATACCGCAGGCACACAAGCGCAACAAGCCAATAAGTTTAAATGGACACTTAACTCGAAGTATAAGGATAGTCTCTTGAATCTTCCTTTTAATACCGTTACTGAAGTGGCCGACGCAGCGAAGAATATTGATCGGTCACAACAACAACAGTTAACTTCACGCGTTGACAATAAGAAACGTGGACCTGAATCTTTCCAAGGCAACCCTCGTTTTGTAAAGTCAAAGTCGAACATTAAACCATATAAAAGTTCAAGTCAATTCACGCCACGACTTCCAGTGTTTTCTAACAGGGGGAGTCAAAATGTTTCAAGTCCAATTAATATTTGTGATCAGTGCAATCTTCGACATCGGCCGGGTCCGTGTCTAAAGATGACCGGTTCGTGTTTTAATTGTCAAGAACAAGGGCATATGGCCAGAGATTGTCCTAAAGCTGGAAAAGGAAAAGGAAAACAAGCGACTACGAGTGGGCGAGTATTTGCATTACCTGGCGACAAATCTCAAGCGGGTATGATTTCAGGCCATGTTAACTTAAATGATTTATCTGTTTATGCCTTGTTTGATACCGGAGCAACACACTCTGTTGTTTCTGAACAATTAGAATCCCGGTTAAAACCTTATGAACAAACCACCGAATGTCCAGTCGTAATATCTACCCCAATGGGTGGTTCAATCTGTGTGTTAACTCGATTTTCAAATTGTCCGTTAATTGTTGGAGATCGCATACGGGAGGTCACTCTACTTCCAATGCATATGTCCCTTTTTCAATTAATATTGGGTATGGACTGGTTGTCACACCACCATGCAACTATAGACTGTAACGCCAAGCAAATATTATTTGGAGATGTTGACAAACCAGAGGCAATCTTCCAAGGAGGTACTCCAAAAGAAGATGTTAGCGCTTTAACTTCTATTACGGTGCACCAGTATACTTGGCAAAGTAATGAAGGTTTTCTGGCCTCGTTACAAGATCCCGAACAGATAATCCCTACATCTGCACCCGTACCTGTTGTTTCCGAATATCTTGATGTGTTTCCCGACGATTTACCGGGTATACCACCAGTTCGGGAAGTCGAATTTACCATCGATCTAGTTCCGAGAGCTTCTCCTATTTCTAAGGCTCCCTACCGAATGGCTCCAACTGAAATGAAGGAACTCAAAACTCAACTCGATGATTTATTAAAGAAAGGTTTCATTCGACCCAGCGTTTCACCTTGGGGAGCTCCGGTTCTCTTTGTCAAAAAGAAAGACGGTACGATGCGTCTTTGTATTGATTACCGGGAACTTAATAAAGTAACGATCCGTAACAAGTATCCGTTGCCGAGAATCGACGATTTGTTCGATCAATTACACGGGGCGCGATACTTTTCCAAAATTGATCTTCGGTCCGGGTACCATCAACTTCGTATCCGAGATTGTGATATTCCGAAAACCGCATTCAGAACTCGCTATGGGCACTACGAATTCTTAGTAATGCCTTTCGGGCTAACTAATGCTCCAGCGGTCTTTATGGATCTTATGAATCGGGTTTTCAAAGATTATCTCGACGACTTTGTTATCGTGTTTATTGATGACATATTGATATATTCAAAGTCAAGAGAGAAACATGATCAACATCTTCACATCGTTTTGGAAACTCTTCGAACGAAAAAGTTATACGCAAAACGTTCTAAGTGTGAATTTTGGCTTGATCAAGTATCTTTTCTCGGACACGTAATTTCTGCGGAAGGTGTCAAAGTCGATCCAACGAAAATTGAAACTGTCACTAAATGGCCTCGACCTACGAACGTATCTGAAGTTCGTGGTTTTCTGGGTCTGGCCGGTTATTATAGACGATTCGTTGAAGGATTTTCTAAAATATCTCTACCGTTAACCCGATTACTCAGAAAAGGAGTCAAATTCAATTGGGGTTCCGAACAAGAATCTAGTTTCGAGGAATTGAAGCATCGATTGGTTACCGCACCTGTTCTTGTATTACCGTCTGGCACCGGAGGTTTTCAAGTTTACAGTGATGCTTCAAAGATAGGTCTCGGTTGTGTTCTTATGCAAAACGGTAGAGTGATCGCATATGCATCACGTCAATTAAAGCCTTATGAGGTCAATTATCCGACTCACGATCTCGAATTGGCTGCGGTTATCTTCGCACTTAAAATTTGGCGTCATTATTTGTACGGTGAAACATGTGAAGTTTTCACCGACCACAAGAGCCTTAAATATATATTTACTCAAAAAGAGTTAAATATGCGTCAACGAAGGTGGCTCGAACTTCTAAAGGATTACGATGTTCATATACAGTATCATCCGGGTAAGGCTAATGTAGTCGCCGACGCTTTAAGTCGTAAAGTTGTGGGACAGGTTTCCTCGTTACTTGTTTCTACAGAGTTAGATTTGGAGATTGAACGGTTCGGACTAGAAATCTATCCGAGTTCACAAACAGAAATTCTATCGAATCTGATGGTAGAACCGACTCTAATTTCTCGGATAAAAGAAGCCCAACAAGACGACGTTGAATTGTGGGTGAACTTCCAGCAAGTAAAAGAGAATGTTAGTTCGGAATTCAGGATCGATGATGATCACGTGTTGTGGTTTCGGGATCGTCTTTGTGTTCCAAATAACTCGGAGCTTAAAGATCAGATTCTGACCGAAGCTCATAAATCTATGTTTTCCGTTCACCCGGGTACAACAAAAATGTATCGCGACTTACAGACCCATTACTGGTGGGTTGGAATGAAACGAGATATCACCGATTTTGTAGCTCGTTGTCTCACTTGTCAACAAGTTAAAAGTGAATATCAACGTCCGGGTGGTCTTCTTCAATCGTTGAACATCCCGATATGGAAATGGGAACACGTAACTATGGATTTTGTAGTCGGACTACCCCGCACGACCTTGAAACACGATGCAATTTGGGTAGTGGTTGATCGACTGACAAAATCGGCTCATTTTCTTCCTATCCGACAAACATGGTCAATTGATAAATTGACAGAAGTATTCCAACGTGAGATTGTACGTCTCCATGGAACTCTTGTATCAATTACCTCCGATCGAGACCCACGTTTTACATCTCGATTTTGGGAAGGTTTACATAAAGCTTGGGGCACACGTTTGAATTTTAGTACAGCCTTTCATCCGCAAACTGATGGGCAATCTGAACGTACGATTCAAACACTGGAGGATATGCTCCGAGCATGTGCGATGGAATGGCATGGAAGTTGGGATAGTTATTTGTACTTAATAGAGTTCTCCTATAATAATAGTTGGCAGTCAAGTATCGACATGGCCCCGTATGAAGCACTTTATGGCCGAAAATGTCGAACACCGACTTGTTGGAATGAAGTTGGAGAACGTATTCTTGAAGGCCCAGAACTGGTACAAGTTACTACCGAGAAGGTCGAAATTGCGCGTCAAATGATGAAAGAGGCTCAGGCTCGTCAAAAGAGCTACGCCGACAAGCGACGACGACCTATCGAGTTCCAACCGGGAGATAAAGTTTTCTTGAAAGTTTCCCCAACTCGCGGTATCAGACGTTTCGGTCTAAAAGGAAAGTTGAGCCCGAGATATATTGGTCCCTTCGAAATTCTGGAAAGGGTTGGCGTTGTGGCTTACCGGTTAGCCCTACTGCCGCAATTATCCCAAATACATAATGTGTTCCATGTATCTTCACTTCGAGGGTACAACTATCATCCCTTACACGTCATTGAATATCCCTTGGAACACATAGAACCTGATCTTTCTTATCGCGAGGAACCTGAAGCGATTATTGATCGTGATGAGAGAGGTACACGAAAGAGAGTGATTCCTTTCGTAAAAGTTCTATGGAAAAATCATTCTGAACGTGAGGCGACATGGGAAACTGAGGAGCACATGCGACGGGAGTACCCCGAGTTCCTTAATCGATGTAAGTTTCCTATCTAAATTCGATTTCGGGGACGAAATCTTTTTTTTAAGGGGGGAATAATTGTAAGACCCGGTTTTAAAATAAAACGTATATTTTTTTTCTTACCCGAATTGAACCGTAATTAAATATAGCAACTAAAGATAGTTGAGGGATTAAAACCGTCAATTAACCAAACTATATAATTATATATATAAAAAAAAAAAAAAAAAAATTCATAAGAGTATATTACATATCGTCCCTGTGCACCGTCTCTCTCTCATCTCTCTCTCTCTCTAAACTTTCAAATAACTTCTCTCTAGATTATCTTACGATCCGTTGAAGTAATCGACGAAATAACTACATATTCGGAATCTACGCGACGAACCCTTCTTAGAGGTATAAATTTCTTCTTAAGTTATTTAAGTTGGTAAGTTAGGGTAGTTAAAGTTGGTTGGTAGATTATGATTATATAATACAAAGTTATAATCATGTATATGTATAGGAATGTTTGTTTTTGTCAAAATTACAAACGGGTAAAGTTTAGAATCAAAATGGTGATATTTGTATCTAGATGTTTAACCGCACACCAAGTGATCGGTTTAATGTCTACGTGAACAAAATCCGTGCTTAAGCTTATAATATAACCATTGAGTTTTAGGTTATGCGATTATTAATAATTGGTGGTTTAAATAGGCAATCGAACGGGTTAAAGTTCGTCTTCAGTCTCGCGTGTTACGTCTCAATTTGATTAAGGTATGGATTTCATTTCTTTTGAATCGTGGGCAACTATTTGTTGTAGTTGACCCTTCCTAAAGGTGGTTCACCACCTTGTGATTGATCAATCGAACGTGATCAACAAATGTGGAATTATACACACACACATACACATTGATTTGGTTTATTGAATCAATTGTTTGAACATTTTGATTTTTTATTAAAATGTGTCTCGTATGAGATTGTTTATGAAAAATGTGAAGTATATAGATTATAATTTCTGTGATCGCCATTTGGGTAAGTGGCATATGTTTAGTTTTCATTGATTTTAGAAGAACCCAATAAATGGGCACATTATTTGGGATGCCTTCTATGGCGGCTTTGTTGTCATAGCGTTCTGTAGATGACGGTCCACCAGAGTTAAGCCTATGTGGCTTACGTGAACCCACTCTCGGAGGACTTGGCTAACTTTGTTGGCTCCAGGGCGGATGAATCGATTCTAGAACTTTACCCACAGAATATGTGACCGTGGTTAAATTCACGGGGGATCCGTTGTGTGTGCCCGCATGCCGACCCAGTTCGTGTGGTTTGGCCACCCCACGAACACAACGACTGGAATTGACGGACTTTATTTATATTACATTTTGAAGTTAAAGTGTGAACTGTTCTTGAGATTATTGTTTTTGATTATATTACCGAACGTTTCTTTTGATTTAAATGAACTATGAACTTCAGTCTCAAGAACTTTCTTCGAATTGAATTTTTAAGTCTTCCGTTTCGTTATCGATGTTTTTATTATTATTTACGAATTTATATTATAATCCATTCACTGAGCCCTGTGCTCAGCCGTGTTTTTGTTTTCTGACACGGCAGGTTCGAAGTGACGTTTACGGGGACGGAACTTGAGATCGAACGTGTTATTTTGGAGTTCTTAGAATCGCATTATTATATAAACGTTCTAAGTTTATAAAATCTTTTGAAGTATAAGATTTTGGATTGTAATATATGTTTAGAGTTTATTAGTAGCTCTGATTTAGTTGTGTAATTATGTTAAGTCTCGTATGTGACATCACCCGTTCCGGACCACGGGGACGGGGGATGTTACACCATCAATGTGGGATCGACAAAAATCAACCTCCATTTAAGAAATATAGAATACTCAAATTTTAGAGTGCCACGTCATATTTTATGTTAAAAAAATGATAAAAATTGTTTTTATTGACTATTTTTCATAAATATGGATATGTTGCAAATCTATATATAACAATTTATTTTAAATAAAAATTGGTTTTGAGCATATTCAATTAATAGAGTTATGAAATATGTTGGATGTTTGATTAAAATTATTAGGAATAATCATACTTTAAATATTTATATATAACATTAATGAACGTCGTTAAAATAAATCAATACCAAAAATAACATAATATTGAAAAATAAATCAAAACCACCAGCGTGGTAGAAAATTTTCGGATAATCAAGACTCGACACTACAATAAATAAAAATTATAATATCTTGATTTAGAATAAATATCCTATGTTTCTTTAAATAGAAACAACATATATACAAATTGTATCAATAGTTACAGAATAAAATACATAATAAAATATTTATATTATGATTAAAACAGTTAATTTAAGATCTTCATATTAAAAACCAAATAATATGATTATTTCTAAAATTATAATAATCATTGAAAAACAAATATGACAACACATGATTAAATGTAATAAAGTGTTTATATTATCAATATTATTATTTTTTTTTATAAAAAAGATGTAGTAGTCTTTAAATTCTAAGAAATGTTTTTATTAAGAATCCATTTCCTTTTTCGTTTATTCACTGACTTATTTTCTTCCAATATTTTTCCCCTTTACCAACAATTCTTTGATTTAACTTTTTTAGTAGTTTAATTCAAAATACCATCATTGATGCATGGGCTACATGGACACGATTACATAGCATTGTCAATCAGTTTTTCACTTTTCTTGTTTAAAGGCAATTCATCAGTTTCATTTTCTAAATCGATTGTCTCAAATACATTTTTGATAGTGATATCGAACTCATTAGATTGTAGCAAAATTTCAATGTTGAAACTGTTAAAGTGTATGAATCAAAAAAGTAAATTCACAAAATGAAATTGATATGGTTTTGATTTCTGAAATCACTGAAGGCCAGGAAAACGAACTTTAAAGAATATTAGCCGAATTATATTTTAGTGGAACTTTAATTTTTCAAATGAAACACTAAAAACATATATTAGTATCAAATCAAGAAACGAATATAAAAGTGAAGATTTATTGTGTAACACCCCCTGTCCCGTGTGGTTAAGAACGGGGCGATGTCACAGTTCAGGGGACATCAAAACAAAAATAAATCCACTGAGTAGACTTATAAAATTCAGAGCACGACTAAATCACATAAACACGAAATCATAAGTCTACAATACATGCAACCTCATGGAAACAATTCAAAAATCCAATAAACCTTGAAGGTTTTAATTCAATTGTTTCCCAATGATTCTTGATTCGAAGCAAAGAAATATTATATAATCATAATCAAATATATTTAAATAATAATGTCACATGATAACTCAAAATCAACAATTTTCAAAAGTACAATTTGGAAAGTTACCATTTCACTTATGTGATAGGTAATGCATGGTGTACCATATTCAAGGAGTAGACATGTATATACAAATACGTGTCCAAGTATCAAACAAAGAAAGAAACCCGTACCTTGATCAAATTGAATCGAGAGCGACGACGAACTTTAACCCATTCGATTGTCTATATAAATCACTAATTATTATTAATCGCACAACCTAAAACTCAAAGCTTTTTATCCTAGCTTAATCACAAATTATATTCTCTTAGACATTAAACCGATCACTTGGTGTGCGGTTAAATATCTAGATATAAATATCACTATTTTGATTCTAAATTTTACCCGTTTGTAATTTTGACAAAAACAAACATTCCTATACATGTAAATGATTATAATTTTACAATATATAAACATAATCTACCTACCAACTTCAACTACCCTAACTTACCAACTTAAATAACTTAAGAAGAAATTTATATCTCTAGGAAGGGATCGTCGTGTAGATTCCGAATATATGGTTGAATCTTTGATTATTTCAACGGATTGATAGATATTGTAGAGAGAAGTTTTTTAAAAATTGGAGAGAGAGAGAGACGAGAGAAAGAGACGGTGAAGATGAACATGTATGAATTATGGATTTGTTTCATTCATTTATATATATATATATATATATATAATTAGATAGTTTGGTTAATTGACGGGTTTTACCCCTCAACTATCTTTGGTTGTTATTTTTAATTACGGTTCAATTCGGGTAAGAATAATTATACGTTTTTAAAACCGGGTCTTACACGGGTATTACATTTCTCCCCCTCTAAAAAGAAGGTTTCGTCCCCGAAACCAATTAGGGATATATATATATATATATATATATATATATATATATATATATATATATATTTCATACCTTAAAATAGATGCGGATATTGCTTCCTTACCGAGTCTTCTGTTTCCCACGTCGCTTCCCGATCTGTATGATTTTTCCACAATACTTTCACAAAAGGGACGGTTCTGCGCCGCAATTGTCTCTCTTCTCAATCTATGATCGCTTCCGGCTCTTCAACATAAGAAAGATTTGGCTCAATTCGATCTAGAGGATAGTCAATTACATGCAAAGGATGATAACGATATCCACGGAGCGACGATACATGGAAAACATCGTGAATGTGTGAAAGTTGCGGAGGTAATTCCAAGCGATACGCCACCTCGCCAACTCTTTCTAATATCTCAAAAGGTCCAATATATCGAGGACTCAGTTTACCCTTGATTCCGAACCTTCGAACACCTCGTAAATGAGAAATTTTCACAAAAACATGCTCACCGGGCTGAAATTCTATTGACCGTCTATGCTTATCCGCATAACTCTTTTGTCGTGATTGAGCTTCTTTCATTTTCTGCCTAGCCACTTCAACTTTTTCCGTGGTTATTCGAACAAGATCAGGGCCTTCGATAGCTTTCTCCCCTACTTCATTCCAACACAAAGGAGTTCGTAAAGAGCCTCAAACGTAGCCATACCGATACTGGATTGGAAACTATTGTTGTAGGCAAATTCAATTAAACAAAGATACTCATCCCAGCTACCAGACCATTCAAGGACACAAGCTCGAAGCATATCTTCAAGAGTTTGGATTGTTCGTTCAGTTTGGCCATTAGTTTGAGGATGATAAGATGAACTCATGGTCAACTTTGTACCCCAGGCTAGGTGGAGACTCTTCCAGAACCTAGAGGTAAATCTGGGATCTCTGTCAGAAGTAATTGAAACTGGAGTGCCATGTAGTCGAACAATCTCTCTTTCAAACAATTCATCTAACTTGTCAACTGAAAAGTTCTCTCGTATAGACAGAAAATGTGTCGACTTCGTTAATCTGTCAACAATCACCCAGATAGCATTATGCTTACGTACAGTTCTTGGTAATCCTGTCACAAAGTCCATTGAGAGATGTGCTCCCATTTCCATACTGGAATCTCTAAGGGTTGTAACAGACCGCTGGTTCATTGATGCTTGATTTTCACTTTCTGGCAAGTCAAACATTTAGCAACATACTCAGCTATATCACGTTTCATACCGTTCCACCAAAAGTATTGCTTTAAGTCATGATACATCTTGGTAGATCCCTGATGAATTGAGAATAATGAGTTATGTGCTTCATTTAGCACAACTTCCTTGACTTCAGGATCGTCAGGTACACAGATTCGGTTTCGATACCAGATGATACCAATGTCATCTACCCGAAAATTTGATTTTGGATCATCTTTTGATTTTTCAAGGATAGCTCAAATCTCACCATCATGTTGTTGTGCTTCTTTGATTCTTGAAATCAATGTCGACTCAATCTTCAAACTGGCTACAGATCCGACCCCAATACGAGATACTAACTCAATACCCAATTTTTCCAATTCAGATACCAATTGAGGTTGAGCAATCAAACTCTATATAGTACCAGAATGTTTGTGACTCAAGGCATCGGCAACTATGTTAGCTTTACCCGGATGGTATTGAATACGAACGTCATAATCTTTTAGAAGTTCGAGCCATCTTCGTTGATGCATATTCAACTCTTTTTGGGTAAAGATGTATTTTAGACTCTTATGATCAGTAAATATATCACAGGTCTCACCGTACAAATAATGACACCAGATTTTTAAAGCAAAAATAACCGCAACCAGCTCTAAATCATGAGTCGGATAGTTCACCTCATAAGGTTTGAGTTGACGCAAGGCATATGCAATAACTCTACCATTCTGCATCAAAACACATCCGAGTCCAGTTTGAGAAGCGTCACTATAAATCTGAAAACCACCTGATCCTGACGGTAATACCAAAACTGGAGCTGAAATCAACCTCTGTTTCAGTTCTGCGAAACTCTGGTCTTGTTCTGGACTCCAATCAAATTTAACTCCCTTTCGAAGGAGTTTTGTCAACGGCAGTGCAATTCTAGAGAAATTTTCAACAAATCGCCTGTAATATCCCGCAAGTCCCAAGAAACTACGAACTTCGGAAATATCAGTTGGCCTTGGCCATTTAGCAACAACTTCAACTTTAGCAGAATCGACTTTAATACCTTCCGCCGATATAATGTGGCCCAGAAAACTAACTTGTTGTAACCAGAATTCACACTTCGAAAATTTAGCATAAAGTTTCTTTTCTCGAAGTGTTTCCAGTGCTTTTTGAAGATGAGTTTCGTGATCTTCTTTCGTTTTAGAACTAATCAAAATATCATCAATGAAAACGATCACGAACTCGTCGAGATAATCTTTAAAGACATAGTTCATGAGATCCATAAAGACTGCAGGAGCATTAGTTAGTCCGAACAACATAACTACAAATTCATAATGACCGTAACGCGTTCGGAATGCAGTCCTTGGAATATCTTGCTCTCTTACTCGAAGCTGGTGATATCCAGATCTCAGATCGATCTTGGAAAAGTATGTGGCCCCTTGAAGTTGATCAAACAAATCGTCTATACGGGGCAAGGGATATTTATTCCGTACCGTTACTCGATTAAGTTCACGATAATCAATACATAATCGCATCGAGCCGTCCTTTTTCTTAACGAATAAGACCGATGCTCCCCATGGTGAAACACTGGGTCGGATATATCCCTTATCCAACAATTCCTGAACTTGTTTCTTTAGTTCCTTCATTTCAGTCGGAGCCATTCGGTAAGGAGCTTTTGAAATAGGACTAGCTCCCGGAACAAGTTCTATAGTAAATTCAACTTCTCTTTCTGGTGGAACTCTGGGAAGTTCATCAAAGAATACATCAAGGAACTCATTAACTATAGGGATATTTTCAAGTTTAGAAGGTACCACATCTGGATCTTGCAACGATGTGAGATAACCTTCACAACCTTGCAAAGTAAACAAATTGGCTTTTAAAGATGATACAACTGTATTTCCTGCCTCTGGTTCTATCCCTTGATATATGAATTCAGGATGATCTTTATCACCAAAGAAAATCTTCTTTGAATTACAATCGATCGTTGCCTGATGGTTAGACAACCAATCCATTCCAAGGATAATATCGAAATGCTTCATTTTCATCGGGAGTAACGTAACTTCTCGAACATGGTCGCCGATAGTTAGAGGACAATTTTTGAATTCAGTCCCAACACACATTGAACCACCTACCGGAGTCGTGATGAGTATAGGAGACTCTGTTGGTGATTCAAATTGTTTAAGATGTTCCTCTAAATTCTCAGACATAACAGAATGTGAAGCACCGGTATCAAATAACACATATATAGATCTATTAATAAGAGAAAGAATTCCGAAAACCATACCAGCAGTGGAATTTTCACCAGATAATGCAAATACACGACCTCCGGCTGTTGATGGCTTCTGTTTTTCTTGAGATTTACTTGACTGATCAGACTTACAATCTTTGGCTAGATGACCTTGCTTACCACACTTATAACATGCCCCAGTCATCCGAAAACAAGGCCCTGGTCAGTGCCATTTTTCACAACGATTACACTTGATTGCAGAAGACGTTCCTGAAGAGCCTTGATTATAACTAGCAGTAAAACCTGGTTCTTGAGACTTACCTGAACTGAACTTTGATTGATTCTTATCATTATTGAATCATGATTTATGAAAACTTTTACTATCCGCTTCTTGTTACTGTATGCTTTTCGATCCAAAGCTGCTTGACGAGATCTTTCAATATTCTTACCAGCATCAGGCAGTTGAGAGACAAAAGAAAAAGGAAGATTCAAAAGTTGATCCTTAAATATGTCGTTCAACGCCCATTTGAATTTATCGATTTGTTGGGTCGTAGTACCTGCTGTAGCACCCGCGAATCTGGCTAGTCGAAGGAATCGAGTCTGAAAGTCCGAAATAGATTCATCATCTCCCTGCTGGATAGATGAATATTCACGAGCATATGCGTCTTTGTCGGATGTAGTGAAATATTGTTGATAAAACAACTCTTTGAATCGAGCCCATCTGACCGGACTTGCAGATAACTCAGATTGATTTGATTGTAACCAACCATACCACCAATTATGAGCATCATTCTCTAGTTTATAGGTGGCTAACTCCACTTTTATCTGATCAGGACAACCCATTACCCGAAATTTTTTCTCTAGATGAGTGATCCAATTCTCTGCTTCAATGGGATTTGAAGCTGAAGTAAATATCCTTGGCTTTTGCTTGTTGAATTCCCTGAGCCATGTACCGATATTCTCAGATGAAGTATTGGAATTCGGAAGTTCATTAGATTGAGGAGGAGGTTTTCCACTAAATTGTCGTGATGCCTCAGCGAGTTGAGCTATGTACCCCGGCATCATTTGTGATAGAACTTGCTGTACGGTAGCAGCAATATCAGGATTTACTGGATGTTCGGGTGGAGGATTCACTCCCCTTCCAGACCCAGGAGGTGGATTCTTGCGAGGTCTACCCCTCCTTGGTGGCATTCTATAAGAAACAAAGGAACAATTAGAGTTCAAA
Source organism: Arctium minus (assembly GCA_954870635.1). NCBI lineage: Eukaryota > Viridiplantae > Streptophyta > Magnoliopsida > Asterales > Asteraceae > Arctium > Arctium minus. The sequence goes on along the minus strand of OX941090.1, from coordinate 81,523,488 downwards.
GTTGACAGAATATTGAACTTTATAAACAAGTAGTAATTACGTAAATAATCTAGGACTACCCGATCCTAAACCTACCCAATCCTCACAATCACAACTTAAATAACTACAAGATCATAAACCTATAGCTCTGATACCATATCTGTAACACCCCCTATCCCGCGTGGTTAAGAACGGGGAGATGTCACAGTTCAGGGGACATCAAAACAAAAATAAATCCACTGAGTAGACTTATAAAATTCAGAGCACGACTAAATCACATAAACACAAAATTACAAACCATCATATGAAGACAACTATAACTAAGTTTTATAGATACATTTACATGGACATAAAAACAAAAGAACCAAAAAGCAGATTATCCGAAAATCTTCAAAAGGAAGCCCAAAATAGTTGTCTTCTTTTCTTTATATTCCCCCTGTCTATCATCTAAGTATCTGCCGTGCCAACAAAACACACACGGCTGAGCAACTTTGCCTAGTGAACGGATTAATAAAAAATAAAAGAAACGATAATCTAACGAGTGGAAGTGGGAATGAAATAAAGAACATTGATATTAGTAAATATCAAACAAATGTTAAATAAGTGTAGACCACCAAGGTGTAACACCCGGAAATTCTCAAGGTAAGTATTTTGTCTCCCTTAATGCATTAATTGCGCCTATGTGTGAATATGTGTCTTTGGGTGCATTTTTATGATCATTATTATGTTGAAATGTTATATAATTGAATTACCATTGTTAATCGTTCAAACCTCGCACTCGTTATCGAATTTGGCCAAATTTCGGGATGTCGGGGGTTTGGTGCGACAGTGACACGCGATTGTGACATGGTCACTCTCGCGGTGTCACAATCGCGGGGAGTGTACCGTAAGTGGGTCGAGACTCGCGACTATGACACGTGATTGTGACATTGTCACTATCGCGGTGTCAATCTCGCGGGAGGTATACCGAGGCTAAGGGGTGGCTCGCGACTATGACACGCGACAATGCCCATATGGCATTGTCGTCGGGCACTGTCGCCGACGGGATTTTTGGGTTAAATGAGACTTTTGACCTAAACTGATGCATTTTATCACACTTCACTTAGAGGAAAAGGGAGAACTCTCATTTTGGGCGATTTTTGAGTATTTCAAACATACACACATTTATTGTTAGGGTTTGGGGTTGTTGGGGTGATTCTTGGTTCATTAAGTCTCATCCAAGTGTATTTATTGAAGATCCTCATCAATATAATTCCTCTCCTACATCAAGTCTCCTTTGAGCAACTTCTAGGGTTTTCCATATTTTCTAGGTTTTGATTCAAAACCTAGATTGTGAGTTTACTAACCTTTGTCAAAACTAGATACACATCATATACTCCTATTTGTTATTATTTATCTCTATATGTTCAAGTATTTGGGTTTTGATTATGAGGAAATGTGGGAAATATGATTGTGTGTGTTTTTCCCTAAAATGTACAAGTATTGGGGTTCTTCTCTTGAATACATATTATGTGTACCTTGATACGATAAAAGTATACATGTCTCGGTATGGAGAGGATTTTTAGTTGAAATTCCTTTTGGTAAAATATGTATATGTAATGATGAGCATGATTATCTTTTGGGTCTTATGATAGACTTATGTGCTAGAATGGTAACATTGTACCCTTGGTTGGTATCGAAATGTATTGGTTGAAATATACCTCAAGACCTCCTAATAATTATGTTGGACGAACCAAGTCAGTAGACACTAGGAGGATGTAGTCTTGGGCGCCACTATGATGGTTTGTGCCTAGACCTCCGCCATTCGAGGAATTTTCTTTGGTATAGTCCTTGGGTGTGCCGGGCCTTTCGGGTGTCTCTTGGTAGATGGCATCAAGGTATATCGACTCTTTGGGTGGAACTTGATTGGTGCTATGGGTCTCCCCTATTGACTCCACATTTGTTGAACTATGGTTAACTGCTGATAAGAATTGTGACTGTTCATGCATGCTTATTATTGTTCAACTCACTAGGCTTTTTGGCCTAACACTTGTTTGGTGTCTATGTGTATCTTAGGTTCTAGCGGCGCCGGTCCTAAGCAGACTTAGTTGCTTTGTGGTGAGAGCTTGGGGATTTTGCACTTGGACGTATTATGCTTTTGGATTGAACCGTTGGGTTTATAGATGACAACCCTTTTGTAATCTCTTTTCTAGTCGTAGAAATTAGATTAGTTGTTTGTTAATTTATTTGTCCGTTTAAATTACAATTGTGATTAAACAGGTTATTTATATATTCCCCAATTTTGGGAGGCTCTTGCTATGGCAATTTTAGTATACATCATGTCCGTCTTTCGGATTTTTGATATCCCTATTTTTAGGGTGTTACAAGTTGGTATCAGAGCTTTAGTTTAAGTGAACTAGGTATTGTTTAGCATATCTAGACTTAAGCTTTAGACTGTATGACTTCACTGTCCACTTGGGTAGCAATCCTAGGTGGGGAGAGCGTTAAGATTACAGAATTTCACTTAGCTACCGCTATTATGAATGCATTGTTACGTGAGCATACTTGGTTTACTATTATTATGATAATTGATGAAGGTATTAGTACGTACAATGAGTTGAACTCGTTTAGTCTCTTCTCAATCTATTTCTCTTGCGTGTATGGCAGATTGTGATGGTAAACACTCGAAGTAGATTACCGGACATGCCAGAGGGTCAACCAGAAGTGGAATCTGCAGCTGTACGACCCCCGGTGGGGGCAGCCTCCGATGGAATTCCCGTACCCATAATCTTGGGAGGCGGACCTGAACATATTCCTCGCCGGAACCTCAACACGAATAATGCTATCATGGAAGAGGTGACCATGGAGACCTGGATTCGGGATAGCATGATGGTGGCCATGAACTCTGCCATGGCCCAACAACAAGAGTTCTTCATGAAACTTTTAGAAGATCGAGACGCCAGTAACCGACAACCAGAAACCTTGGCGGAAAACATTGTTGTGGGGTCGGGTGGACCAAATGTGGTATCTGTTGAAGACCCATCTGATGATGGGAACAAGACGAAGACTAAGGGGTGCACCTACAAAGCGTTTCTGGGGTGCCACCCTAAGGAGTTTGCGGGTTCCGATAACCCAGTTGCTTGTATGTATTGGCTCAAAGAGATAGAGATGGCCTTTGAGTCAAGTGAGTGTGATCCCTCTCAACGGGTCAAGTTTGCTTCTCAACTACTTCGGGGAGAGGCTTTGATTTGTTGGAATCTCACTCGATCAGTCCTCACTCCTTAAGTTCTGGGTAAGTTAACTTGGCCGGTGTTCAAAGAGAAGATTATGGACAAGTATTGTAGCGAGCGTTCGATGGACAAGTTGGAGCGGGAGTTCCAAGATCTGAAGAAAGGTAACCTGTCTATTGTTGGCTACTCCAAACTCTTTTTGGAGAAACTAAACTTGGTGGGACATCTGGTCCCCGATGAAAGGTCAAAGATTAAGGCCTATCATCAAGGGTTACCAGCCGAGATGCGAACGGCAGTAAGAAATGCAAAGTGTTCGTGTTGGGAATTCAGAATTTGCACAAGTATGGTTAATGCTGCTAGCACAACATGGTTAGTACTTCTGAAACAGATTAATACTGCTAAACAAGATTAATACTTCTTGATGAAGTTACTACTGCTGAGCATAGTTAGTACTGCTAAGGGTTACTACTGCCAACTTCATTAATACTGCTGAACATGGTTAATGCTTCTGAACATGGTTAGTACTGCTTATGAGATGAAGACTTCGTATGGCAATGAAGACAGCTGTATTGATTGAAGATATTCATGGAAAGCTTGGAGATAACTATGGAATATTATACTGAAGATCTTTTATTTTTTGTAATTATCTTTTATTTTCAGTATATGTATAGTCTTAGTCAGAATAGTTTAGTAAGTAATTTTTTGAGTTTTTGTTTTGATAGAGAGAATTAACCTCAAGGTTTATAATCCTAATTCTAGAGAAGTATAATTCGTATTGGTGAGTCTGTTCATCAATATTGAGGTTTTGTTTGAAAACTTGTAGCTTTAATCTTTCAATAAAGTTTACAAGTTGTGATTCATATTCACTGTTTCATTGATATTATGAATATTAAAGTGTTATTCCGCAAACTCCTTTAATATTGTTTCTGAGTTCATTATTCTTGTTAAGAATTAGATCCTGACAAGTGGTATCAGAGCACAGTATTCTCAGAAACCTTCAATCACCATTCTTTCTCAGAAACCTTCAATCATCATGGACAATTCAAGTGATAGTGTTCTGGTCTCAAAGGTTCCAATGCTCAGATCTAATGAATTTGACATGTGGAAGATTAGGATCAGGCAATACATCATTCTCACAGATTACTCTATGTGGGACATCATTGAGAATGGCCCATCTAATGAAGGAAAGATTGGACCAGATGGAAAGAGAATTCCACCAAAGACTGATGGAGAGGGGAAGATAAGGCAAACAGAGATGAAAGCCTTGAGCACACTGCTCTTGGCTATTCCCAATGAGTATCAACACCAATTTTGCAACTGCACTGATGCACAGATGCTTTGGAATGCTATAGAGAAGAGATTCTCTGGTACCAAAAGTACCAAGAGAAATCAGAAGGCTATTTTGAAGCAACTACATGAAAACTTCATGTCAACTAAGAATAAGTCCATGACTCAAACTTTTGACAGGTTTAACAAGCTGATTAGTGAACTAGCTACTGTTGGAGTGCAGATTGATCAAGATGATGTAAACAGAAAGTTCTTAAGGTCCCTTGGAGATGAATGGACCATGTATATTGTCTCTTTCAGACAGGATGACAAGTTGGAGGACAAAGAACTAGATGATCTTTATAATGACTTAAGGGTGTTTGAGGCTGAAGTTGAAGCCAAGAAAAGACCATCTGGATACACTCGTAATGCTGCTCTCTTATCATCTTCTTCTACTACTGTTTCTGCTGCTAATGCAGAATCAGTTAGTACTGCTTATGTATCTAAGCAGGATGTATCTAATGACTCTGTATTAGAAGCTTTTCTTGCTAGTCATACCAATTCAGGTTTAATTAATGATGATCTTGAACAAATTAATGTTGATGACCTTGAGGAGATGGATATAAAGTGACAGATGGCTATGCTAACTATGAGGGTCAAGAGATTCATAAAGAGGACTGGCAGGAACAACTTTTCTCAGAGGAGAGAAGATGGTGCTGGGTTTGACAAGTCAAAGGTGGAGTGCTACAAGTGACACAAAATGGGACACTTTGCAAGAGAATGCAGAGGAGGAATTCCTCAACAACATGGCAGTAACCATCAGCAAGCACATTCATCAAGCTTCCAAAACAACAGAAACTCCACTCAAGCTCTTGTTTCTCAAGAAGGAATGGGATTTGATTGGAGTGATCAAGCAGAAGAAGTTGTTCAGAATCAAGCCCTGATGGCAGAAGTCTCAGAATCTTCCAGTACAGATATTCCAACTGAGGTAAAAACTAAACTGTACACCAAAAATTGTCTTCAGACTGTACAAAAGTACAGGGATCATAACCAAAGCATGTGTGACGACCTTAAAAGGTTAGAAATAGATATAAGAGAGTATAAGGTGATTGTTGAGAAGTTTGAAGATCAAATCAAGGCTTACAAGGCCAATGAACTTCAGCATATGTATGACACAAATTACTGGAAGTGGGAGAAAAATCAATTAGAGATTCAAATAGAAAAGTCTAAAGAGAAGTGTGAGAAGATAAAGAGTGAGTATGAGAAAGCTAAGCTTGACATTGAGAAGTTCTCTTATGCTTACAAAGCAATGGACTCTTTGCTTAAAACTCAAGTTCATGATAAGATCAAGAGTGGTATAGATACAATGCAACACCTCCACCTTATAACAATAATTACATCCCTCCCTCCTCAGATCTCTTAGAAAACCAAAATAAAGAGGACTTACCTATAGGAGCAACAGAAGTAGATCCTATAGATAGTGTGGTGGTTAAAGAAGAGAATGAGGAAGAGAAGTCTGAGAGTAAGAATGCAGAAGAGATTCCTGTAGAAAATCATATTCTTACCAATGAAAGGGGGGGGGGGGTAAACCATTCATCAAGAGTGAAAAGGTGGAGAGCTCAAAGAGAGAAAAGGGTAAAGTACAAGGAGTCCACTATATGCAGACCACAGTTGTGAATCCCTGTACATGTAAACAGTCTCAGCCCCAAAAACATGATAAAACAAGGGGTAATCAAAGAAACAAGAATAATCAGTGGGCACAAAAACAAGGGTTGATCTGAGTAAAATCAATAGACCAAAACCTTGTTTTATTTGTGGAAAGCTTAACCATATTGCCAAATACTGTTATTTCAATCCTATGAACCAGAGGATAAATTTTCAAAGACTTATACAAAATCCTGTTGGTTATAGGAATCAAAGAAGGAATCATATGGCTGAAAATGTAAAAAGAGCACCTTTAAAAGCTCTTGCTCAAAACAAGTTTGCAAAATCTAAGAAAAATACTCCAACTAAGCCAAGGAGTAACTTAATGAAAAAGAAAGCAAACAACTTTGTCCAAGTATGGGTTCCAAAAATAAAGAAATTTGTTAGTACTGCTATTTCAAATAGTACTGCTGACAGAAATAATGTTGCTGCAAGCAATACTACTGCTAACAATGTTAGTACTGCTAATCCAATTAGTACTGCTAATGAAGTTAGTACTACTAACAAAATTAGTACTGCTAATCCAATTAGTACTGCTAATGATGTTAGTAATTCTAACAAAGTTAGTACTGCCAATCAAGTTAGTACTGCTTCCAGTAACAGACCCATAATTGTGACAAAGTATTCAAGCCATAAGATTCCCCAGTCTGAGAAGCTCATCAAAACTGATTGTGAATATGTTGATGAGAATGGGAAACCCAAGACCACTTTGGCTTGGGTTCCTACTAAAAACTAACTGTTATACTTTATGTGCAGGGCAACCAACAGCTAAAAGGGAAGAGCATTTGGCATGTTGATAGTGGTTGCTCTAGGCACATGACAGGCAACAAGTCCTGCCTACAATACTTTAAAAGGATTGATGGAGGACATGTTGCATTTGGTGATAATCCATCTGGAGGAAAGATTAGTGGAAAAGGTAATGTATCAAAGGGTAAGATGACATTTGAGGATGTCTACTATGTTGAGCAATTGAGATACAACCTGTTAAGTGTATCACAGGTTTGTGACAAGAAGCATAGTATATTGTTTACTGATACTGAATGTATTATCCTTGCTAAAGAATTCAAGGTAGTTGATGAAAGTATGATACTACTGAGAACTCCAAGAAAGGACAATGTTTATTGCTTGGATTTAGAGAATGTATCTAATGATTCATCATTTAATTGTCTATTTTCAAAAGCTTCTGTTGATGAATCATCTCTTTGGCACAGAAGGATGTGTCACATGAACTTTAAAACAATGAATAATCTTGTGAAAAACAACCTTGTAAGAGGTTTACCACAAAAGGTATTTTTCATGTGATGATCATTGTGTTGCATGTCTTAAAGGCAAATAGCACAAATCTTCTCATAAGTCCAAAGAGATAAATACAATCTCTACACCTCTCCAATTATTGCATATGGATCTGTTTGGTCCTACAAATGTGATGAGTATTGGCAAGAAATATTACTGCTTAGTTATTGTTGATGATTTCTCTAGATTCACTTGGGTCTGTTTTCTGAGGACAAAGGATGAGACAAGTGGACTGATCAAATCCTTTATTATTAGAGTTGAAAACCAAACAAATCAAAGAGTTAAAATCATTAGGTCTGATAATGGAACTGAATTTAAAAACAATGACCTAAACAACTTTTGTGAGGAAAAAGGTATTGAGAGACAATACAGTGCTCCTAGGACTCCTCAACAGAATGGAGTTGCTGAGAGGAGAAACAGGACACTGATTGAAGCTGCAAGATCCCTGTTGGCAGATTCAAAACTGCCAGTTATGTTTTGGGCAGAAGCAGTTAATACTGCTTGTTATGTTCAAAACAGGGTTCTAATAGTTAAATCTCAAGGCAAGACACCATATGAACTTTTTAACAAGAAGAAACCTTTTATTGGATTTTTCAAACCTTTTGGGTGTCCTTGCACAATTCTTAATACCAAAAATCACTTAGGCAAGTTTGATAGCAAAGCAGATGATGGATTTCTGGTTGGTTACTCATACCAATGTAAGGCTTACAGAGTTTTTAATACTTCTTCTAGAATAATTGAGGAAAGTGACAATGTCAAATGCAATGAGAGCACACCAAATAAACTTGGTACAGGCCCTGATTGGCTTTTTGACATTGATTCACTAACTAATTCTTTGGGTTTCAGTTATGAGAATAATACAGGAACAGGGACAGAATCAGTACAAGACAAAAGACAAGAGTTTGTGCTATTTCCAATCCCTACAGCAGATCCTATTGAACTCTGTGTTCAAGAGAAGAAAGATGTTGCAGATTCAAAGGATACTGAAACGGCTCAGAATGAAGAGGAGAGACATGAAAAGGAGGATCAACTTTTGACTTTAGAACAGCTAGAACCTGAGATGCCTGCATTGGCAGAAGATGATACTGATGATGAGAACTCCTCAGTGTTTGGTGGCAACACTCCAGAAAAGAATGACACCAATCTTGAAGTCAATCTTCAGGAAGAGGCTGTAAATGCTACAAGGACTCAAAAGAATCATCCTCCTCAGTTGGTGATTGGTGACATCAATTCTCCAATCATCACAAGGAATCAGAGTAAGTTGGGAGGATTAAAAGACATACAATCAGGCTTACTATCTTGCTTTCTATCTCAGGTTGAGCCCAAAAAGGCACATGATGCAATGAAAGACCCAAGCTGGATAGAAACAATGCAAGAGGAGCTGTTGCAGTTTGTACTGCAAAATGTATGGGATTTGGTAGAACTGCCTAAAGGACACAGAGCTATAGGGACAAAATGGATTTTCATAAATAAGAAGGATGAGAGAGGGATAGTGATCCAGAACAAGGCTAGATTGGTAGCACAGGGGTACACTCAAGAAGAAGGAATTGATTATGAAGAGGTGTTTGCACCAGTGGCCAGGATTGAGGCCATTAGGTTATTTTTAGCCTATGCCTCTTTCATGAAGTTCAAAGTCTACCAAATGGATGTGAAAAGTGCTTTTCTGTATGGTAAAATTGAAGAAGAAGTATATGTCTGTCAGCCTCCAGGGTTTGAAAATCCCAGATATCCTGACAGAGTATACAAATTGAAGAAAACACTGTATGGACTACATCAAGCACCAAGAGCTTGGTATGACACTTTGTCTACCTATCTCTTGGAAAATGGTTTTGAGAGAGGAATCATTGACAAGACTCTGTTCATTCAAAGGAAGAAGAAGGACATCCTGTTAGTACAAATCTATGTGGATGACATCATCTTTGGATCCACAAAAGATCAATTGTGCAGAGATTTTGAAGAATTAATGCATAAGCGATTCAAGATGAGTTCTATGGGTGAACTTACTTTCTTCCTTGGACTACAAGTTAAGCAGCAACAAGATGGAATATTCATAAGCCAAACCAAGTATGTACAGGACATTTTAACCAAGTTTGGATTCTCAGATTCCAAGCCTGCAAGCACACCCATGGAGACACACAAACAGATAACTGCAGGTCTTGAGGGGGAGGATGTGGATGTTCATCACTACAGATCCATGATTGGCTCCCTCATGTATCTCACAACTTCTAGACCAGATATCATGTTCCCTGTTTGTGTGTGTGCAAGATTTCAAGTTAGGCCAAAGAAATCACATTTTCAAGCAGTCAAGAGGATATTCAGATATCTCAAAGGTCAACCCAGATTAGGACTGTGGTATCCTCATGACTCACCATTCAACCTACTTGCATATTCAGATAGTGACCTGGGTGGAGCTAACTTGGACAGGAAGTCTACAACTGGAGGATGTCAGTTTTTGGGTGCAAGACTAGTATAATGGCAGTGTAAGAAGCAAACCACAATGTCCACCTCAACAACAGAATCCGAATACATAGCTGCTGCAAGCTGCTGCTCACAAGTGCTATGGATTCAGAATCAAATGATGGACTATGGCAAGAACACTCAAGCTCAATGGCATCCATGGCGTTCATTGATGAGCACAACGAAATCGCGATGCTTCAAAAGCCGAAGCAGGCTGATGGATTTCACCAGATAGTCGACTTTCTCAAAACAAGCCATATCGCGTATGCCCTTACAGTGTCACCATCCATCTACATTGAGCACCAAAAACAATTCTGGGCAAATGCCACCATTGTTACTGAAAATGGTATGCAAGTTATCAAGACAAGGGTGTGTGCCAAACCCTTGACAGTTTCTGAAGAGGTAATTCACATTAGTCTACGTCTAGACGATGCCTCAGGTATCTCATCTATCTCTAATGATGAACTGTTTTCAACTCTTACTAGAATGGGGTATGGAGGCCCATTGGGTGTTTTTAAGTTCTCAAAAGCTAAATTTTCTCCCCAATGGCGGTTCTTTGTCCATACCCTGATGCACTGTATTTCCAAAAAGACTACTGGATGGAGTGAGTTCAGTAGTACCATTGCTTATGCTTTGGTTTGCTTGGCCACTGCCAGAAAGTACTATTTTTCAAAAATGATTTTCAATGACCTTGTGTCAAACTTGGGAAACAAAAAGAGTTTTTATATGTACCCAAGATTTGTACAGGCAGTTATAACCAATGAATTGACGGATATGCCTCAATTTGATGAGGTATATGTACCTAAAATCCCCAAAGGTAAGGTCTTTTCAAATATGATGAGATCTCCATTGGACTCGGAAGGAGTTGACACCCCATTGTTCTCTACAATGATGGTGGTGTCCCACAATGAAGAAGGTATGGCTTCAGGGTCAAGGCCCTCATTAGACCATCCTACTGAAAGCCAATCCCAACCTTCAATCAGCATATCAATCCCTCAGTCCCTTCTTCAAAAACCAACTTCATCAATCACCAATACCTACATAAGGAAAAAGGTAAAGAAGGCTCCTTCCCTTCTTGTACCTTCACCCACAAAGCCTTTAAGCCCTCTAATGGAGAACTCTCGATTAGAGAATATCCATAGGGAAACCACATGGGTGTCTCCCAACCCCAAGGAGGTGCTCAATGAGGAGATGTATGAGCATATGGGTGAGCAGGCTGCCACTACTCCTGCTAGCACAGAGGAGGACAGTGGTAACATCAATAAGACCTCCCTCATGGCAACTTTGAATGCGCAATCATTCAAAGATCCCAGGTGCCAAGAAACCAAGGGGGTGGAGGGTGCTTCTGCTAGACAGAAGACTTCCACTACTAAAAGATCCCATGATCCTTCAAAAGGGGGTAACACTCTTGGAGAAGGTGAGGACATATATGACTACAATGAATTGATGGAAACAATGGGCAACATCAATCTGGATGTCATCAAACAAGGCCAAGACATAGAAGAAATGAAAATGGTAATTCTGTCTCAACAAGTACAGATTACCAAATTGAAGAAAATGGTGACAAGATTGGTGCAAAAGAAGAGGAGAAGGCAGTTTCTTTTCAAGAAGAGGAAAAATGCTAATGATGCTTTCAACAAGGGGGAGAATTCAGAGGCTGAAGCAGAAAAGGAAAGTACATCTAAGATGGGATTTGATGTTAAGGGGAGAAAGCTGCAGAAACAGAAGCACAAGCAGTAGAAACAGATAAGGTTCAAGCAACAGCAGTAACAGAACAGGTAGCAGCAGTAACAGAACAGGTAGCAGCAGTAACAGGGCTATCTATTGAAGAATTGGAAATAGCAGAAACTTTGGTAAAAGCAAAGAACGACACTCCTAAGGCTACTCAAAAGGCCAAGGGAGTGGTCATCAATGAAGGAGGCCTTGAAAAGAAGAGAAAAGAAAGAAGTGAAGCAGGTTTGAAGGATGCAAAGGGTAAAGCTAAGATGGTTGAATCTGAACAATCTTCAAAGAAGAAGAACCAGGTGGAGTTAGATGAAGAAGTAGCAAAACAACTCCAAGCTGAGATGGAAAAGGAGGAACAACTCCAATCAGAGAAGGACAGAGAGCTTGTACTGGAGATGGCCAGAAAGCTCAATGAAGAATATCAAAAGAGCATAAAAAGTGCAGCTGAAGTCAAGAAAATACCAGTCAAAAGAATGCCAGTCAAAAAGCAGAAAAGACAACCTTCCAAGACCTTTTTGGCCAATCAGGAAAGGAGAAAAATGATAAATTTCCTGAAAGGTTCAATTGGTGTCAAAGGAGAGATGTTTACTAATATGGCATACAATCAAGTTGAGGAGCTCTATAAAAAGGAAATGGCTAAGCTTCAAGGGGACTCCTCACAAAGGGAAGAGGCTGAAAGAAGGATGAAGGAGAGACATGATCTAAACATTCAACAACCATTCCCTGAGGAAGTCACTCCTACCAAAGAAAAGGCTGAAGACACTAAAGAAGAGAATGTTGGTACGGAAATGAAATCTACAAAGAGAGTAAATACCATAGCTTCCAAGAAACAGTCCAAGAAGCCAAGGGTTGAGGAAGCTGAAATAGAGGCAGAACCTTCAGTTACACCTTCAGCAGAATCTGTGCAGAACCCAGAGCAGTCCAATAAGCAATCTGATGAGCAAGTGGGTCTTTATCTGACTGTAATAGAACCAGTTCAGGTTGTTCCCATTTCTGTGAAAGCACCAGAAGTCATCTTTTGGGACATTCTGAGAGACAATAGAAAGGATTACTTCAGGCTTAAAAGAGTTGGTGATGTATTTGAAGTATATTCAACTTGGGGGAAAGTAATCAGAAGTTGCTCCAGAGCTGATCTTGAAGAGATACATAAGGTGGGAATAAAGCTTTATGAACATGTTTTGAAAGGAACTGAAGAAAGTCTACTCAAGATTGCAATGGAATATCTTTGTATGATGTTTGAACCAGAAAAAGTGGTTACAGAATCAAGGACCTACATCATGAGTATGGGTTAAAGAAGATTGATAAGTGGATACTCTTTGAAAACTGTGGTGTATACATGATCACAATAGATAACTGTTATCATGAGTACTACCTAGTGGACAAAGTGTATGATCATAGCAAGGAGAAGCTGAATGGGATGCTGAAAGCTAAGCTAGTATGTGCAAAGGAATCAGAAATGGCCAGAATTGTGGTAAGAAGAATAATTAATCAAAGTTTGGGTCTGGATCCGAATTTGGGCAACTAAGCTGTAGTGTTGAAAGCATCTTGAAGACCATAAATGAAGAACTTGACTTCTCTTCTCAAAAGTCAAGTTAGGGGGAGATTGTTGGGAATTCAGAATTTGCACAAGTATGGTTAATGCTGCTAGCACAACATGGTTAGTACTTCTGAGACAGATTAATACTGCTAAACAAGATTAATACTGCTTGATGAAGTTACTACTGCTGAGCATAGTTAGTACTGCTAAGGGTTACTACTGCCAACTTCATTAATACTGCTGAACATGGTTAATGCTTCTAAACATGGTTAGTACTGCTTATGAGATGAAGACTTCGTATAGCAATGAAGACAGCTGTATTGATTGAAGATATTCATGGAAAGCTTGGAGATAACTATGGAATATTATACTGAAGATCTTTTATTTTTGTAATTATCTTTTATTTTCAGTATATGTATAGTCTTAGTCAGAATAGTTTAGTAAGTAATTTTTTGAGTTTTTGTTTTGATAGAGAGAATTGACCTCAAGGTTTATAATCCTAATTCTAGAGAAGTATAATTCGTATTGGTGAGTCTGTTCATCAATATTGAGGTTTTGTTTGAAAACTTGTAGCTTTAATCTTTCAATAAAGTTTACAAGTTGTGATTCATATTCACTGTTTCATTGATATTCTGAATATTAAAGTGTTATTCCGCAAACTCCTTTAATATTGTTTCTGAGTTCATTATTCTTGTTAAGAATTAGATCCTGACAGTTCGACGTTACAAGAGGTTATCGAAGAGTCCTTGCTCGTTGAGGACGACATCAATGCCGAAAGGGAAGAGAAGAGGCATGTTGGTGAGAAACGGAAGTGGGAAGGGCCATCTGGGCCCGTCCGTCAAGTGAGAGCCTTTGTAAGCGGGCGAGCGGGTGATCATCGTCGCGAAGACCGGTGGTGCCACAAGTGAAAGTCAAAGCACTCGGGGTCATGTGTTGCAAGAACATACTCTGGTCCAATGGGGTGTGCCAAGACTGGTAACAAGGACCACGCGACTCGAGAGTGTCCCATCCGGGGGCCGATTTGCTATGAGTGCAGGGAACCGAGGCACATGAAGAGGGATTGCCCAAAGCTAGTGGGAGGTAATGGTGGAGCTTCTGTGGGTTCGACGGCTAGAGTCGATCAACCACCAAGGGTGCCAAGTCGAGCTTTCCGGATGACTGCCGAGGAGGCAAAGGAGACCGCGGATGTTGTTTCAGGTACGTTTCTAGTAAACTACTTGCCTGCTCGTGTTTTGTTTGATTCGGGTGCTACATGTTCCTTTGTGTCGGATGCTTTCTGTAAACAATTCATCACTCCTATTAGTGTTCTTCCCAATGCATTAATAGTAGAAATAGCTAACGGGGATCAAGTGATCATTCGTGACCGTTTTTCTGATTGCACTCTAGAGATCGATGGGAATTCTTTCGGAGTGGATTTATACCTATGGCTATAGGAGGGTTTGATGTAGTCATAGGTATGGATTGGTTAGTAAGGTATAAGGCGGACATCTTTTGTTCCAAAAAGATGATCCAAGTGCCGTTGTCGGAAAATGGTGTGGTTACCATTTATGGGGAGCAAGGAAAGAGGAATAATCCTATTATCTCATCTCTTAAGGCTCGCAAGATCTTAGCGAAGGGTTACCCTTCGTACTTGGCCTACGTTGTGGACGCGAAGAAAGAAAAGAAATCGGTAGAAGATGTGGAGGTGGTGCAGGATTATCCGGAAGACTTACCCGGATTACCGCCGGAGCGGCAAGTGGACTTTCAGATTGACCTCACACTGGGAGCGACTCCGATAGCTCGTGCTCCATATCGTTTGGCACCGACAGAAATGAAAGAGATGATGACGCAACTTCAAGAGTTGTTGGAGAAGGGCTTCATTCGACCGAGTTCGTCACCTTGGGGAGCACCGGTACTGTTCGTGAAGAAGAAGGATGGATCCATGCGGATGTGCATAGATTATCGGGAGTGAAACAAAGTCACGGTGAAGAACAAGTATTTTTTACCTCGCATCGACGACCTTTTTGATCAACTACAAGGCGTGGGATGTTTCTCGAAGATTGATCTTCAGTCCGGATATCATCAAGTGAGAGTGAAGAACGAAGCTATTCCGAAGACGGCTTTCCGGACGAGGTATGGTCATTATGAGTTCTTGGTGATGCCTTTCGGCTTAACCAACGCTCCGGCCGTATTCATGGATTTGATGAATCGTATGTGTCGCCTATTCTTAGACAAATCTGTGATCGTCTTCATCGACGATATTTTAATTTATTCCAAGGATGAGTCCGAGCATGGGAAACACTTACGTGAAGTATTAGAGGTTCTAAGAAGGGAGAAGGTGTTCGCGAAATTCTCGAAGTGCGAGTTCTGGCTCCAAGAGGTGCAATTCTTGGGGCATGTGGTATCAAAGGACGGAGTAAAAGTGGACCCGATAAGGATCGAGGCAATGATGAGTTGGGAGCCTCCAACAAGTCCGACGGAGATCCGAAGTTTCTTGGGTTTGGCGGGTTACTACCGGCGTTTCATTCAAGATTTCTCAAAGATAGCTACACCGCTCACTTCTCTTACAAGGAAGAACGTCAAGTTTCTTTAGACCGATGCACAAGAGCAAGCATTTCAGACGCTCAAGAGGAAATTGTGTGAAGCTCCGATCTTGTCCTTACCAGAAGGATCTGAGGATTTTGTTGTATTTAGTGATGCTTCCAAGATGGGACTTGGGTGTGTCCTAATGCAAAAGGGGAAAGTAATCGCCTACGCGTCGCGGCAATTAAAGGATCATGAGAAGAATTATCCGACTCATGATTTGGAGTTGGCGGCGGTAGTTTTCGCGTTAAAGTTGTGGAGACACTACTTGTATGGGACCAAGTGTACTCTTTTCACGGATCACAAGAGTCTCAAGTACATTTTCGACCAAAAGGAACTCAACATGCGACAAAGGAGATGGCTAGAGCTTTTGAAGGATTACAATTGTGACATACTCTATCATCCTGGTAAGGCCAATGTGGTAGCGGATGCATTGAGCCGAAGGAGTCATGGTGGTGGTGTCAAAATGTCCCTTACAAGGATCGATGTGGTGTCGAGTTTGTTGGAGAGTGTTAAGGCAAGTCAAGTGGAAGCACTTAAAGAAGAGAACCTCAAAGCCGAGGTCATGGTGAAACAAAAGGAACTCTTAACGGAAGACGGTCGTGGACTCAAACTCTTTCAAGGGCAGATTTGGGTGCCGAAGTTGGGAGGAAATCGGGAGTTACTTCTCGAAGAAGCGCATAAGTCGAAGTATTCTATACATCCTGGTAGCACCAAGATGTATAGAGACCTAAAGTTAAACTATTGGTGGCCGGTAATGAAGCTAGATGCGGCTAGCTATGTGGAGAAGTGTGTCACGTGCCTTCAAGTCAAGGAGGAGCATCAAAGACCGTATGGAAGTTTGCAACCATTGTCTGTTCCCGAGTGGAAATAGGAGAACATCACTATGGATTTTGTGACGAAGTTATCGAAGACCTTGCGTGGGCACGACACCATTTGGGTAATCATTGACCGGTTGATCAAGAGTGCGCATTTCCTTGCAATGCGGGAGACCTTGCCAATGGAGAAATTGGCCAAGATTTATATTGATGAGGTGGTGTCGAGGCATGGAGTTCCGCAATCTATCATGTCAGATCGAGACAGTCGATTCACTTCGAACTTTTGGGATAGTTTGCAAAAGGAGTTGGGTACTCGACTGATTTTGAGCACGGCGTATCATCCTCAAACGGATGGTCAAAGCGAGAGGACGATCCAGACCTTAGAAGATATGTTGAGGTCGTGTGTAATAGACTTCGAGGGAAGCTGGGATTCACATCTACCTCTAGTAGAGTTCGCATACAACAACAGTTACCATTTTAGTATCGGAATGGCACTGTTCGAGGCCTTGTATGGGCGGAAGTGCAGAACCCCGGTTTGTTGGCTAGAAGCGGGTGAGAAGCAATTCGTTGGGCCGGAAATAGTTCAAGAGACGGCGTACAAGGTGAAGGAAATTCGAGAACGACTAAAGGCGGCGCAAGACCGTCAGAAAAGTTATGCGGACAAGAAAAGGAGACCGGTCGTGTTTCAAGTGAGAGACCGTGTCATGTTGAAAGTATCACCATGGAAGGGAATTATTCGGTTCGGGAAGCGTGGGAAGCTTAGTCCTCGTTTCCTTGGACCTTTCGTCATCTTGGAGAAAATTGGTTTACAAGCATACCGGTTGGATTTACCACCAGAAATGGATGGAATACATTCTACGTTCCACGTGTGTTACCTTCGGAAGTGTCTAGCCGAGGAGGAAAGCGTAATCCCCTTGTCGGAAATTCGAGTTGACAATGGGAATCGATGTGTGGAAGAGCCGGGGTCGATTTTAGAATCGAAAGTGAAAAATTTGCGACATAAAGACGTAGTCATGGTTAAAGTCCAATGGAAGCATCATAAGGGTGCTAACATTACTTGGGAGTCCGAAGATGATATGAAGAAGCTATATCCTCACTTGTTTAACCTAGGATGAGATTTAGAGGACGAAATCCCAATTAGGTGGGGAGGATTGTAACACCCGTAAATTCTCAAGGTAAGTATTTTGTCACCCTTAATGCATTAATTGCGCCTATGTGTGAATATGTGTCTTTGGGTGCATTTTTATGATCATTATTATGTTGAAATGTTATATAATTGAATTACCATTGTTAATCGTTCAAACCTCGCACTCGTTATCGAATTTGGCCAAATTTCGGGATGTCGGGGGTTTGGTGCGACAGTGACACGCGATTGTGACATGGTCACTCTCGCGGTGTCACAATCGCGGGGAGTGTACCGTAAGTGTGTCGAGACTCGCGACTATGACACGTAATTGTGACATTGTCATTATCGCGGTGTCAATCTCGCGGGAGGTGTACCGAGGCTAAGGGGTGGATCGCGACTATGACACGCGACAGTGCCCATGGCATTGTCGCCGGGCACTGTCGCCGATGGGATTTTTGGGTTAAATGAGATTTTTGACCTAAACTGATTAATTTTATCACACTTCACTTAGAGAAAATGGGAGAACTCTCATTTTGGGTGATTTTTGAGTATTCCAAACATACACACATTTATTGCTAGGGTTTGGGGTTGTTGGGGGTGATTCTTGGTTCATCAAGTTTCATCCAAGTGTATTTATTGAAGATCCTCATCAATATAATTCCTTTCCTACATCAAGTCTCCTTTGAGCAACTTCTAGGGTTTTCCATATTTTCTAGGTTTTGGTTCAAAACCTAGATTGTGAGTTTACTAACCTTTGTCAAAACTAGATACACATCATATACTCCTATTTGTTATTATTTATCTCTATATGTTCAAGTATTTGGGTTTTGATTATGAGGAAATGTGGGAAATATGATTGTGTGTGTTTTGCCCTAAAATGTACAAGTATTGGGGTTCTTCTCTTTAATACATATTATGTGTACCTTGATACGATAAATGTATACATGTCTCGGTATGGAGAAGATTATTAGTTGAAATTCCTTTTGGTAAAATATGTATATGTAATGATGAGCATGATTATCTTTTGGGTATTATGATAGACTTATGTGCTAGGATGGTAACATTGTACCCTTGGTTGGTATCGAAATGTATTGGTTGAAATATACCTCAAGACATCCTAATAATTATGTTGGACGAACCAAGTCAGTAGACACTAGGAGGATGTAGTCTTGGGCGCCACTGTGATGGTATGTTCCTAGACCTCCGCCATTCGAGGAATTTTCTTTGGTATAGTCCTCGGGTGTGCCGGGCCTTTCGGGTGTCTCTTGGTAGATGGCATCAAGGTATATCGACTCTTTGGGTGGAACTTGATTGGTGCTATGGGTCTCCCCTATTGACTCCACATTTGTTGAACTATGGTTAACTGCTGATAAGAATTGTGACTGTTCATGCATGCTTATTATTGTTCAACTCACTAGGCTTTTTGGCCTAACACTTGTTTGGTGTCGATGTGTATCTTAGGTTCTAGCGGCGCCGGTCCTAAGCAGGCTTAGTTGCTTTGGGGTGAGAGCTTGGGGATTTTGCACTTGGACGTATTATGCTTTTGGATTAAACCGTTGGGTTTATAGATGACAACCCTTTTGTAATCTCTTTTCTAGTCGTATAAATTAGATTAGTTGGTTGTTAATTTATTTGTCCGTTTAAATTACAATTGTGATTAAACAGGTTATTTATATATTCCCCATTTTTGGGAGGCTCTTGCTATGGCAATTTTAGTATACCTCATGTCCGTCTTTCGGATTTTTGTTATCCCTATTTTTAGGGTGTTACACAAGGCCTATCTGATTCATCATTTAAAATATATAAAAAGAATGTATTTTTAAAAGAGTAAAAACCGTAAAACCAATCAAACATCACAAAGATGTAACAAGGGTCACAAAGACCGGTGTGTATCACAAAGATACGTCATTCTCACGGGTTGATCAAACCACGTAAGTCCCATGAGGTAGCAGTGTGGGCACACTCACCATCTAACCCCTGCCGTGAATAATTCACGACCCGACTCGTGTAACTAGGATCGATCCATTCGCCCTCGATAGCCGTTACTTGGTCAGACCCCATACGTGTCCATTCTAAGTGAGGACGCCACGATTGTATAGCCATCATGGAAGCATCCCGACCTTGGTGTCCCCAATGGTCAAGTATTCTATAAAATCGAAAACGGAAATCATAAGTCTACAACACATGCGACCTCATGGAAACAATTCAAAAATCCAATAAACCTTGAAGGTTTTAATTCAATTGTTTACCAATGATTCATGATTCGAAGCAAAGAAATATTATATAATCATAATCAAATATCTTTAAATAATAATGTCACATGATAACTCAAAATCAACAATTTTCAAAAGTTCAATTCGGAAAGTTACCATTTCACTTATGTGATAGGTAATGCATGGTGTACCATATTCAAGGAGTAGACACGTATATACAAATACGTGTCCAAGTATCAAACAAAGAAAGAAACCTGTACCTTGATCAAATTGAGATACAACACGTTGATTAATCGAGACCGACGACGAACTTTAACCCATTCGATTGCTTATATAAATCACTAATTATTATTAATCGCACAACCTAAAACTCAAAGCTTTGTATTCTAGCTTAATCACAAATTATATTCTCTTAGACATTAAACCGATCACTTGGTGTACGGTTAAATATCTAGATATAAATATCACTATTTTGATTCTAAATTTTACCCGTTTGTAATTTTGACAAAAACAAACATTCCTATACATGTAAATGATTATAATTTTACAATATATAAACATAATCTACCTACCAACTTCAACTACCCTAACTTACCAACTTAAATAACTTAAGAAAAAATTTATACCTCTAGGAAGGGATCGCCGCGTAGATTCCGAATATACGGTTGAATCTTTGATTACTTCAACGGATTGATAGATATTGTAGAGAGAAGTTTTTTAAAAAATTTAGAGAGAGAGAGACGAGAGAAAGAGACGGTGAAGATGAACATGTATGAATTATGGATTTGTTTCATTCATTTATATATACATATATAGACTTAAGTTCGCGTGAGACCAAACAGTTTCCGTGAGACCAAGCTTTAAAATATGAAACTTCACACCAAAAAACTGTGAATGTAAAAAAAATCGAACTTTTCATAGGGAAAACACCGTAAATGTTACGTTCACGGTGTTTTTTGCTGTGAATGTTCGTTTTTTTTACCTTCACAGCGTCTTCACTGTGAAGGTTCAGATATACCTTCACAGTCTTTTATCTGTGAAGGTTTGATTTTTTTTAACTTGGTTTAGGTTTTTTTATCTTCATAGTGTGATTACATTATTAAGGTTCAAATGTTTTTTACCTTCACAGTGTTTCGGTGTGAAGTTTCATGTTTTAAAGCTTGGTCTCACGCGGTCTAACGGAAACAGCTTGGTCTCACGTGAACCTGACCCTATATATATATATATATATATATATATATATATATATATATATATATATATATATATATATATATATATATATATATAATTAGATAGTTTGGTTAATTGACGGTTTTTACCCCTCAACTATCTTTGGTTGTTATTTTTAATTACGGTTCAATTCGGGTAAGAATAATTATATGTTTTTAAAACCGGGTCTTACACGGGTATTACATTTCTCCCCCTCTAAAAAGAAGGTTTCGTCCCCGAAACCAATTAGGGAGATATATATATATATATATTTCATACCTTAAAATAGATGCGGATATTGCTTCCTTACCGAGTCTTCTGTTTCCCACGTCGCTTCTCGATCTGTATGATTTTTCCACAATACTTTCACAAAAGGGACGGTTCTGCGCCGCAATTGTGTCTCTTCTCGATCTATGATCGCTTCCGGCTCTTCAACATAAGAAAGATCTGCTCAATTCAATCTAGAGGATAGTCAATCACATGCAAAGGATGATAACGATATCCACGGAGCGACGATACATGGAAAACATCGTGTGTGTGAAAGTTGTGGAGGTAATTCCATGCGATACGCCACCTCGCCAACTCTTTCTAATATCTCAAAAGGTCCAATAATAATGTGTGTGCCTTGATGATAAAGCTTTGATGTTTTTCGACATATTTAGAGATCTTCATATAACTTGTTTCCTTTGCCACTTACTACAAAAAAAAAACAACAACATAAAAAGCATATAAAGTCAATACAATAGCAAATAACTTAACAATAAACAAAAATCGATAATAAAGATTGATCTTCTAACAATACAAGTCTAGTGGAAGAAAATATGCTAGAGGGAGAGATTGAGAGGTATATTGTTGTATGACAAAAAATTTTAGAAACCAATAACGTGGCAAACAAAAAAAAAGAATGTTTATTCTTAAATAAGAAAAAAATGAATGATTAATTAAAATAAAAAAAGAAAAACCAATGGTTACTAACATAAAGAAAGAAAAATAAAAAGTTAATTTACATAAATTGTATTAAATTGAATGATTAATTAAAATAAATAATGGAAAATGAATAGTTAATAACATGAAAAAAGGGAAAACAAATGGCTAATAACATAAGTTGCAATAAGTGTGTAAAATTACTAAAAAACCCTCATTCTTAATGAAAATTTAATTTACATATGGGAACGAAAAAGTCTTTTACATATTAAACATAAAAAATGAAAAACTTGAGAAAAAGGGAGAAGACATTCTAAGCATTAGAAGATGTCACGTCATCTATTTAGGATTCTTTTTTATATATAGATATAGATATAGATTTATTATGTAAATTAACCTAAATATAAAGGGGGATTTTTTTATCTTTATGTTCAAACCAAAAAAAGCACTCGGACATTTAGAGAAATAGTTTGTGTTCGTATGTAGGAACAAATATAGCGATCAAAATTATAACAACCGAGAGAAAAGAGCACGTACAAAGATATAAAGTTATCATTCTCGGCAAAATTTTACCGTGCTAATCTTTCGCTATGGAGTAGTCTTGGTTGAACTTAGGTGCGTGTAAATGTTAGTTGATGGTTTCTTGATAGCAATGATGTCAAAACTAAATGAAGAGAAATAGATTGAAAAATAAAGAGATGGAGATATCAAAATTATAACAACCAAGAGGAAAGCGCATAAAAATAAAAATTACCATTTCGGCAAAATTTCATCGTACTAATCTTCCATTATGAAGTAGTCCTAGTTGAACTTGGGTGTTTGTGAATGTTTTCAAAAACATAATTGATTGATCTTGATAGCAACTACACCAAAACCTAAATGGAGAGATGAAGAGTTGGAGAAAGTAAATCAATTGCAACAAAACAATAAAGATAATGTCTATCAAGAAATTGCATAATTTTGAAAGCTAACTTTAAGTTGAATGATTATCAAGAAGTTGCATAGTCTAGGAGGTTAAACATAAGGTGGATGCAAAATTACCAACAAATCCATTTGTTATGAAACATACAATTTATCTATAGGGACATAAAAGTTTTTAACTTCATTTTTATTTTAAAAAATTGAAAAAATTAGGAAAAAGATAAAGAATTTTCAAGCCTTTAGACGATGTCACATCATACATAGTGGTTTCTTCTTTAATATATATATATATATATATATATATTGATAGAGATATAGATATTGATTGATCTCCATTAACCAACATTGAATATTAGCTCACAGAAGGAAAAAAAAACGATTATATGAGAAAAAATGGAATATGGTAGGAAAAAACGGAGAAGACATAAGTATAAAAAAACTTGCCCTATCAAACCGAAAAAATGTCTCTCAGTGTTTTGGTCATGATTTCGATTTTATACCTCTTAATGGAACGCCTCTACGATGCGGCTCATCCTCCCCACGACTATCTCCTTCGTCGGATCTCCAATTCCACTCGTGTAGAATAATATGGATTTATGATGTAGCTCTCCAATTGAATTATAGAAGAATATTATATGGAGATTATCTATAGATATTATCTCTAACCAAATTTATTTATTGAGAAATAATTAGTATTTAATTGTTAGGGAGATTGAAAGTAAGTAATAGGAAGACAAAAGGTTTATTTGAGAGTATTGAGAATTTTTTAATTAAAAAAATTCAAAATTATGATAAAATAGAAAAAAGGTGAATGGAGAATCATCATGATGTCACCTAAGCACCTCCAAGTTTTCCTTTTATATATATACTAGTGTATAAATCGTGCGTTGCATGGTAATGATATTTTTTGGTCATGAAATATGTTAAATTATAATATAAGAAACATATTTTGTTAATTAACTAATAAAATACAATATAAAACAATGAATGTACTAAAAATGTTTTAGATATAAATTACTCGACTATCGGTTTAATCTTCACCATAATGTGAACTTTGTTAGTTTGAAAGGTTATAAATAAACACAAAATATTTTTCATTCGTAAAATTAATGCCTTAGTAACAAACTGGAATTTTATGCATTATTATTTATCTTATTAAACAAAATAATGTTTCGATGTGAGTTTTTTTTGGATAAAATGATATACTCCTACAAGAATATTTTATTTCAAACAAAAAACAATAATTACAAAAGAAAAATAGATATCCTCAAGCAAAATACATTTCTTCCAAAAATATAGTTTGACAATGAGAAATTCTCTAAAGGTATAATGCTTTACATTTTTTAAATGAATCATTCAAATGTAAAATCTTAAATTTTATTAGCCGACCTCTATATCACCAACTGAGCCAATAATTTAAAATTAAAAAAAATATATTAACAACCCACCATTTTATTTATGAATCCCCTCATTGTAATATCCTATGCCCATTTTCGCTAAACATTTTCGAGAACAAACACACTACTTACATTAAAATTCTTAGCTTACCCACTCCCAAACAGACCTCATGCTTAGCCCAGAAAATCAATAATCACCAAATTAAATCTTTCAACAAAAAAAATCATTGCTTATGCATATTCTGTATGTAATTCAACAGAAGAAACCACAATCTAAGCAACAAAGTATATTAGTGCAATATATATAAAAACACAATTAAATCGCCACCAATACTTGCACCCACGTTTAGAAGGATCATAAGAAAAGGAGAACTATATGAAATTATAACAAAGAGATGAACCAAAACATAAGCCGCCAGACAACAATACACAAACTTAACAACAAAGATAATACATCAAGCTTTATTGGGCTTTAAACTAAAATCATTAAATCCCAAATGAGGATTGAAAGAACCCTTGTGCAAAGATTCAGTTAAATCCTAAGATGGAAAACAATCAGATCACACCACTTTGATAAAAATTTAACATATCAACATTCTTAATTTTGGAAAGCTTTTGAGGCAATATATCACCAATTGTCGTCAATACTCCGATCATCAAAGCTTCGATATGCAAAATTTATAGTTAATAATCCTAACAAACAAACAAAAAAATCCAATCCATCATTGATAAAAAAAAAAATAACAAATCTCAATTCATGATCCAACTCAAAACACAAAATCAGTAGGAAAAACGTTTGAGAGTTCATAAAATGAAACAAATTTAGTTCATGTTTCACCATAATTGAAAAAACTTCAATTTATAGTTTACCAAACAAATAACCCAATTCTTGAAATCTGGAAAAATATACAAATTCTAGAATAAACAATATTTTTGTTCTTATAAATATTGTTGAAGTTATAACATTTAGAGATAAAGATCTTTCATTGCAATGTGAAACTTGTTTTGAAGTAGGAACTTAACTTGATCATAGCCCTATGTGACGATCCACCAAGCATGAGACGAATGGTGACTCTTGTGGATGCTTTTCTAGAAGACTCTCCATGGAAAATGGTAGAAGTCTCTTATGGTACTTTTCTAGAAGACTTCCCATGGAAGGATGTAGAAGTCTCTTACATGTTGACATAGTTAGTAGTTCTAGAGTATTCCTTGTACATATCTAGATAATTGTTCTCTAGATTGTTCCTTTGAGTAGTATAAATAGGTGGTGGCCTCATTTGGCTTAACACACCTCAAAATATTCTTCTAAGCTCTCTTGTAATTGTTCTATCAAGCAACACAAGTTTCCTTTGCATTCCAATAATCTCTTGTATTCTCTTTTCTTGCCTTAATCGTTGGTTGACTCGGGAGTTTAGCTGACTTAGTTCGAGAACTAAGGCCGCACGTAATCTTGTAGAGACAAGTCTGTGACATTTGGTATCAAAGTCGGTCGATTGAAGGCTTGGCGAAAGGGTCTAGCAAGAACGTTGTTGGTGCATCCGTTGTTGAGGAGAATCGTGGCCAATAAGAGTTTCACAATGAAGGAGCGAATGAGAACCGAGGTGAGTCCAAAGATTTGCTCTCTAGCTTGGAAGAGAGAATGACGGGTGTAGAGACATCTGTGGCTGAGTTGAAGGAACAAGTGGAGGAGACAAACCAACATGTGGAAGGGTTTGACTCTGACTTTGCTGATATGCGGGATGATTTCAAGAGCGCCCTCAACGTCTTGGGTGGCGACTTGCGACGCGAGATTCATGACTTAAGAGGTATGTTCATGAACGAGCTACCTAAGTTTCGAGGTGAGGTGGAGGTAGAGATCTCCACGATTCACCAACATTTGGAAGAAATCCAAGCCGACGTGAGTTTGGCTAAACGGGTCATGGCTAGTGGAGGGGGCAACACTAGCAACCATGCTCCAAAGATAGATTTTCCCAAACCATCACCGTTCGTGGGAAAGCGAGATGCTAGGGCGGTTGATGATTTTCTATGGGAAATTGAGCAATACATGGATGGAGTCAACATCGTGGAGGACGCGATGAAGATCAAGACGGACACGAGATACTTAAAAGATACTGCGACTTTGTGGTGGCGACGTCGGTATGGAGATATCAAACGAGGTACGTGTAACATTACTACTTGGGGTGATTTCATTCATGAGTTTAATAAACAATTCTATCCGGAGAATGCCGAGGACGAGGCGAGGAGTCGTCTTCATAAGCTCTAGCATTCCGGAACGATCTGGGAGTATGTGAAGGATTTCACCAACCTTATCTTGGAAATTCCGGATCTTTCCGAAAAAGACTCTCTTTTTTACTTTCTGGATGGCTTGCAAGCATGGGCCAAGACGGAGTTAAAGCGACGTAGGGTACAAGACCTTGCAAAGGCTATTGCCGAGGCATAGGCCTTGATCGATTTTAGCAAGAAGGAGTCGTCAAAGCCAAAAGATCAGAAGGGCAACCATGATAAAGGTGGGGAGAGAAGCCGACCCAAGTAAGGAATGACGACACACGAAAACCACCAATCGGGAAGAACAAAGACTTGAGGACAGACTACAAGAATAATGGGTGCTTCCTTTGTGATGGACCACACTGAGCTCGAGATTTCCCAAGCAAAGCAAAGCTCCACGCTATAACTCGGTATGATGGTTGCTCTCAAGACGAGGATGAATGCATGGGGTCGTTGCAGATCTTGAATGAAATCAAAGGCAAGACGGAGGTGACCAAGGTATCCAACAATGGGTTGCAATTCGTAGAAGCTACCATCAAAGGAAATCGGGTACGTGCTCTTGTTGATACGAGTGCTACTCATAATTTTGTTTCCATTGATGAAGCCTCAAGGCTAGGGATTAAGGGGACGAAGGGGAGTGGTACTATCAAAGAGGTGAACTCTACGTCCAAACTAATCCATGGTGTAGCCAAAGATGTGCGGGCCAAGATTGGAGAGTGGGAAGGAGAGATCGATTTCTCAGTGGTACCCATGGACGACTTCAAAGTGGTGCTCGGGTTAGATTTTCTCGATAAGGTACGCGCTTTCCCTATGCCATTTGCTAATTCTTTATGTATCCTAGATGGGGGAAAGACTTGTATGGTGGATACGGAACGTGGCCCTAAGAGTTGTGTCAAGTCTCTATTGGCCATGAAATTCAAGAAGGGATACAACAAGAATGAGCCTTGCTATTTGGCGGTTACAAGGCAAGAGAATGATGGTGGGAGAAGCAAGGAGAAGGTACCGGAAGAGATCGAGAAGGTTCTTGATGAGTTCAAGGATGTTATGCCCAAGGAGTTACCGAAGAAGCTCCCACCTAGGAGGGAGGTGGACCATGCAATAGAGTTGGAGCCGGGATCGAAGCCACCCTCTAAAGCCCCATACGGAATGCCTCCACCGGAGTTGGAGGAGTTGCAGAGGAAACTCAAGGAGCTACTTGATGCGGGGTACATCTGACCCCCTAAAGCTCCCTATGGCGCGCCGGTGCTATTTCAAAGGAAGAAAGACGGGTCCTTGCGGATGTGCATAGACTACCGGGCGCTAAACAAGATAACAATCAAAAACAAATACCCAATTCCTCTTATTGCGGATTTGTTTGACCAATTGGGGAAGGCGAGATACTTCACCAAGTTGGACTTGAGATCGGGATACTATCAAGTATGGATAGTCGAGGGAGATGAATCAAAGACGACGTGTGTCACGAGGTATGGCTCTTACGAGTTCTTAGTCATGCCATTTGGCTTGACCAATGCTCCCGCTACATTTTGTACTTTGATGAACAAATTATTCCATCCATTCCTCGATAAATTTATGGTTGTCTACTTAGACGACATAGTCGTCTATAGTGACACCTTGGAGGAACATGTATCTCATTTGAAGCAGTTGTTCGAAGTATTACGGGACAATGACCTTTACGTGAAGTTGGAGAAAGGTTCTTTTGCTCAAGAAGAGGTGGAGTTCCTCGGGAACAAGATCAAGGATGGTAGATTGATGATGGACGAGGAAAAGATCAAGGCTATTCGAGATTGGGAGACACCAACCAAGGTTACGGAAGTGAGGTCCTTCCTTGGATTGGTAAACTATTATCGGCGCTTTATCAAGGGATATTCGGCCAAGGCGGCACCCTTGACGGACCTATTGAAGAAAACGAAGGATTGGGACTGGAACGAACGTTGCCAAGGCGCCTTTGACGAGTTAAAGGATGCGGTGACCGAGGAACCGGTGTTGAGACTACCGGACGTGACCAAGCCATTTGAGTTACAAACGGATGCTTCGGATTTTGCCATTGGAGGAGTTCTAATGCAAGAAGGACATCCAATAGCATTCGATAGTCGAAAGTTGAATGATACGGAAAGGAGGTACTCGGTGCAAGAGAAGGAAATGACGGCGATCATACATTGCTTGAGGACATGGAGACACTATCTCTTAGGGTCTAAGTTCATGATCAAGATAGATAACATCGCGACAAGCTACTTCCAAACCCAAAAGAAGTCAAGTCCTAAGCAAGCACGGTGGCAAGACTTCCTAGCTGACTTTGACTACCACTTGGAGTACAAGTCGGAGAAGGCTAACGTGGTAGCAGACGCATTAAGTCGCAAGGCGGAATTTGCGACTATCACTCAACCACAATTCTTCCTTTAAGACCGAAGCAAAGAAGGGTTGGAGCATGATCATATGGCCAAGAATCTTGTGACATTGTCTAGAGATGGAAAGACAAGAAGGTTTTGGCTCAAGGGGGATCATTTATTCACCAAAGGGGATCGGTTGTACGTGCCTAAGTGGGGTGATCTTAGGCGGACTATCTTAAAGGAGTGTCACGATTCAAAGTGGGTCGGTCATCCAGGGATCAAAAGGACACTATCGTTGGTAGAAGGTACGTTCTATTGGCCAAGGATGGGGGACGATGTAGAGACATTCGTTCGAACGTGTCTAGTATGCCAACAAGAGAAGATAGAGCAACGACAACCGGGAGGATTGTTGGAGCCCTTACCGACACCTAAAGGACCATGGGAAAGCATTTCCATGGACTTCATCACTTGATTGCCAAAGTCGGATGGTTGCGGAAGCATAATCGTGGTGGTGGACCGATTCTCAAAGTACGGAACTTTTATAGCCGCACCACCCGATTGTACCGCGGAAGAGACGACAAAGCTTTTCTTCAAAAATGTGGTAAAGTATTGGGGTGTGCCACATACGATCGTGAGCGATCGAGACCCACGGTTCATGGGAAGATTTTGGACGGAGATATTCAAAATCATGGGGACGGATTTAAACTTCTCTACGAGCTTCCATCCCCAAACCGATGGGCAAACGGGGAGGATAAATGCATTGGTGGAGCTCTATCTTCGACATTATGTGAGTGCCAACCAAAGAAATTGGGCGAAACTCCTTGATGTTGCACAATTCTCATACAACATGCAAAGGAGCCAGGCTACGGGGGAAAGTCCTTTCGAGTTAGTTACGGGGCGGCAACTATTGACACCAAATGCCTTAGCCGCGTCTTACGATGGAAATAGTCCGACTGCATACTCTCCATGAAAGAATGGCACGAGCAAGCAGATATGGCCCGGGCTTCGTTGGATAAAGTGGCAAAGAAGATGAAGAAATGGGCCGACGAGTAGAGGAGACACGTCGAGTTCAAGGTAGGGGACCAAGTAATGATAAAACTCCTACCTCAACAGTTCAAATCGTTAAGGAAGGTGCACAAGGGATTGATACGAAGGTACGAAGGCCCCTTCTCGGTGATTGGACGTGTTGGGAAGGTATAATATAGGCTTCAACTACCTCCCAAGTTGAAGATTCATCCGGTTTTCCACGTAAGTTTTCTCAAGCCTTACCACGAGGATATGGAAGATCCGGAACAGGGAATGTCCAAAAGGGCACCGACGGTCGTGACTTCTTTCTATCGGGAGGTTGAGGAGATTCTTTCAGATCGAAAGGTATCAAGACGAGGAGTGCCGAGCAACACGGAGTACTTGATCAAGTGGCGAAACTTGCACGATAGTGAAGCAAGTTGGGAGGCTCAAGACGCATTATGGCAATTCGCATACAAGATCAAGAAGTATCATGAGGATGGCACGACGATGACGTCGTGAGCTTAGGTGGGGGAGAATGTGACGACCCGCCAAGCATGAGACGAATTTCTCGAAGGTTAGTTATATTCCGGAGCCTTCTACACTACTCAAGAAGAATGGTGATTCTTGTGGAAGCTTTTCTAGAAGACTCTCCATGGAAAATGGTAGAAGTCTCTTATAGAACTTTTCTAGAAGACTTCCCATGGAAGGATGTAGAAGTCTCTTACAATTTGTATGGGTAGGTGCATGATAGCATAACATAGTAAAAAAAACTTCACTTAAATGAAAGTAGTTGCAAAAAGCATAAAAAAAGGATTTTTTGATATTTCTCTTCTTTAGGATGGAGAATGTTGCTGATAAGAGTTGAAACAAACAAAAAAAAAAACACTCAAGACATTTAAACAAACAGTTTGTGTTTGTATGTAGGAACAATATAACGATAACAATTATAACAACCGAGAGAAAATGACACAAAGATATAAAATTACCATTATCGGAAAAAATTCACCATGTTAATCTTCCACTATGAAGTAGTCCTGGTTAAACTTGGGTGTGTATGAATGTTTTCAAAAACATAATCAACTATTTCTTGATAGCAATGATGGCAAGAACTAAATGGAGATGAAGAGATTGAAAATAAAGAGATAGAGAGATAAAAAAAAATATAACAACCGAGAGAAAATGCATAAAAAATAAAAATTACCATTCTTGGCAAAATTTTACTTTACTAATCTTTTGCTATGAAATACTCCTCGTTGAACTTGGATACATGCAAATGTTTTCAAGAACACAATCGATTGTTTCTTGATAGAAATTATGCCAAAACTAAATGGAGAGGAAGAGATTGAGAAATAAAGAACTGAAGAGAGGAAGAGATGGATAGATGGAGAAAGTAAATCAATTGCAATAAAAGAATAAAAGAATGTCTATCAAGAAGTTGAATAGTTTGGGAAATTAAACTTAAATTGAATGTTTGTCAAGAAGTTGAATAGTTTAGGAGGTTAAACTTAAGGTGGGTGTAAAATTACAAAAACATCCCATTTACTATGAAACATACAATTTGTCTATAGGGGCAAAAAAGTCTTTAAATTAATTAGCGTTTAAAAAAATTGAAAAAAGGAGAAAAAAGATAAAGAGGTTCCTAGTGTTTAGAAGAGGCCACATCATATATAGTGGTTTCTTTTTTTAATATATATATATATATATATATATATATATATAGACTAGTCATCATGATAACTTCTTATCTGACGGATTTTTACCCTCCGGATCATAAGTTTACAGCTCGTCTTGAAGTAAGAATTGACAATTCGGAATAATATTTTGTGCAAATGTTATGTAGACATACAAGATGTAAAGTGGAAGAAAAATTGCCTACTATTACTCCACTTTGACATCCCGGACGAAGAAAACATCGAACCAAGTGAACAGACGAAAAACCAAAATTCGGAGCCATGCTACTGTGCCACGCGACAGTGACATATGTCACAATAGCGAGCACAGTCGCGCCACTTATACCGCGAGTGTGGAATCTCGCGCCACTGTTGCGGTCGTGGTCTGAGGGTATAAAAAGTTGCAGGAAGTTAAAGTTTAGGGTTATTTTGAGATTGTTGGAGGCTAGACCCTAGGGGAGCTGTTCTAAACCGTTTTTGGAGCTGAAAGAAGACTTTCCATTGATTGAGAAGGTGGAAATACATTTGGAGCTCAAAATTGGTAGTGTATATCAATCATTGAGGGAGTTTTATCATTGCACTTGTATTTTGTTGAGAAACAATGTATTTGGGTGTTGTCATCTTCTTCTCTATGGTTTTATTTGCTACTAGTAACATGAACTAAACCTTTTGAGGTTGGGGGAAGGATGGATTTTGATTTTATACCGTTGAATATATGATTATTACATTTATTGAGTTAATACACTTGTTGGTTGAAGTTTGTCTATCTTGTTCTTATTGTTTATGAGATTGGTCATCTTATTCATCTTTTTGGTTGTATTTCCTCTTGAGAAATTGGTTTTATAACTTGATAAACGTTAGATAAACCTAGGGTGATATATTGGATAGAGATATTCCAAGTAAACCCTAGTTTGTGTTTGTGATTCTTATGCTTAATGAGTTGAATGTTTATGTGTATTGGTTGAGAGACTTCAATATATATTACATGATACATTTTGCTATTGCTCGAGAGAGAGTAGTGAGTATATTTGGAATTGATAAATTTAACCTTGTGTATTTATTTATTGAATGTGTATTGTTTATTTGTTTGTGAAATCCGACCCCTAGCCTTTCCCCAATCATATAAGTATTCTCTTATGGTGTTTGAAATATTGTTTGAATAGTATATCCATGCTTGCTTCAAGTTTCTCTTGATAAGTAGTTAATTAATCATACTCAAACCAAATTTATCTGCAGTTCAGTTAGTAGTTGTGATAGTGTAACACCCCGAATTATGGGAATCTCTGTAGCATTTTTGTTATTTTGGAACTTTCCTTGTGTGGAGGTTTATTAGATAAATATCGAGTTTTATTGATTTAATCATTGTGGGTTTAAAGTATCAAATTTTGGGAAGGTTTGGGTTGCTCGCGACAGTGCCCGCGATAGTGACAAAGTGTCACAATCGCGAAGGCACAATCACCGGGGGTCTTGGACTCTCGGTACATCTCGCGCGATTATGCCAGGCGAGAGTGCCCTGGTCACAATCGCGGGGCACTATCTCCCCGTTTGTACAGCGACTTGTTGTGAGCGCGCGACCTTGCCCGCGAGAGTGACAAATGTCACTCTCGCCGTGTCACTATCGGGGCCGGTGTCTGAGGTATAAAAAGTTTAATTAGGTCGCGATTTTAGGTCTCATTATCTGATTTTGGGGACTCTTCAGCCGATTTCTTTGGAGGTCTTTGGGTAAGTTCATCATTCCAACTTCCCTCCATCATTAATGCTTCTATCTACTTCCATCTTTGATAATTTATGAACCTATTCTAGGTATTGTGAAGCTTAAGTGAAGGTGTTCAAGTTTAGTTAATCTAAAATCTTCATCTCCTTCATTTCTAGGGTTTGGTTTTCTTTTGAGAAAACTACCAAGGTGAGTTCTTACACTTTTATAAAACTTTATACATGTCAAATGTGGGTTTTGAATGCCTAAACATCTCCTTTTTCATATACATGATTTGTGAGATTTTATACCAAGTCTAACTTTTGGAGATTTTAGGGTTTATGATGATTCTATGGAATAAAGTTTAATGAGACTTGAAAGTGTTATTATAGTTTACTTTCACTTGGGAAATGTGTTTCAAAGAATGGTTTCAATCATGTACAACTTATGGTTTTGGAAATAATAATCTTGTTGTTAAATGCTGATAAGTTTATATTTTGGGATTCATCATGTTTTGGGGAATAAGGTTATTCTAATAGTAATTGATGTTTCAACTAATGGGCTTTTGGTAAACAATGGGGGTTGCCTTGGTGAAAATCACCTCTTATTTTGTCTAATGTATATTATCACATGTTGATGCATTCCTTTGGCCTTATGAGCATTATGTGGCTTAATTGTTGCATTTGGGAGTCATGACCCCGTAAGTTGTTTTATTGTTGTTTTATTATGAGCATTATTGGTTTATTGTCATTACCCCGTAAGTTGTTTTATTGTTTCCCACGTCGAGGCACGTTTAGGCATCAGATTGAGTTATAAGTCCTACGTGCTCAAGTATTACGATATTGGATGAGGAGCTCGAAGTAAGGACCCTTCGGTGTTGAACTTGAGTTTTAGTGGGTGTATGTTTAAAGCCACTGAGTCTGACATCCCTTGCGTGTACTTTAATTGTGTATTAGCTTTACTGACTTATCAAATGGCTTACTTTTGTGTTCCGTCATTTGTGTTAGTAAACGGGTCTCCCCCGCTAACCCAAGAGGTACTTGTTATATTTCAAGAACATCAATATTTTTATTATTGTCACAAATGGATTTCCTTACTTATTATTATATCTGATTATTCATAACTGCAAATGTTTGATCTCACTAGGCTTTAGCCTAACACTTTTTCTTAAAATGGCATGTATAACAGGTCAGGTTCCCGGTGGGATTCGTCGGGACTAAGTGGATGGCCTGGGGTCAAGAGCGGTCTTTTTGGGAGATGTCTAGACCGGTATTTTGATATTGGACACACTTTTGGAGGAATAGCGACACCCGATACTAATCTTTCTTATTTAAGTTAGATTATTAGGTTGTTAAGTAAATTCTTCATTTAATCAATTGTAAAGGTCATAACTTTATTTCCCCATCTTCTCGGGATGATACTTTGGGATTGTTTATAGCAGGTTTTTATACCCAGTTTAATCAATTTATAACCGTCATATTGCAAAATTTTCGAATTTTTATTTCTCTAAAATTTAGGGTGTTACAAGTTGGTATCAGGGCATTAGTTTAAGTGAACTAGGTATGGATGTAAGATACCTAGACTTAAGCTGTGAAGTTAAGCTATGATTTTGTGAGATGGGGTAGAACTCCTAAGATAGGATGATCTTAGAGTCGACGGAAACTACACAAATTGAGAGTTATGGTAATGGGAATGAAAATTTTTATGTATCGCATGTTCATAATTTCGCCTAGCTAACGTTATTATGAAGATGTTTTACGTGATTATGCTTGTTTTCCATTGTTATGATAATTAATGAATGTGGTAGTACGTTTCCTTGTTTATATCTGTATAGCCTTATCTCACCTATATTCTCGCGTGTGTGGAAGACTATGGTAAATACGCGTAACCGGCCAGAAGGGCAGGATACGGCGGCATCTACGACTGATCAACCAAGGATGACAAATGTTGAATTGCCCCATCTTTTATAAATGTTTTGGGTGGAGGACCGGAACACATACCCCAACGTAACTTAGCTGCAACTCATCCGATTATGGAGGAGGTAACTCCAGAAACAAGAATGATGGAGCAGATGATGCAGGCAATGAATGCAGCAATGGCTCAGCAACAAGAAGTATTTCTAAAACTCTTGGATGACCGAGATGCTAACCACCGCAGGCATGAGACGGTTGCGGAAATGTGATGGTGGAGGGATCCGTAGGTACGGGACCCGTTATCCCTTCTAATGAAACCCCAACCCCAGAAGTGAGGCAAGCATCTAAGGCTTGTACCATTATGGCATTCCTCGTGTGCTTACCACTGGAATTTAAGGGCACAGACGACCCGGTGGCATGCATGAACTGGATAAGAGAGATGGAGCAGGCTTTCCGATCGAGCTAGTGTGGGGAAAGTCAGAACGCTATTTTCGGATCCCAAATGCTGAGAGGGGCCTCCCTCACATGGTGGAACGTATATTACACTTCTATTGAGGCCACCGTATTGGCCAAACTGAGCTGGGAGACTTTCAAGAAGAAGATTATGGAAGAATTCTGTAATGAGCGAGCTATGGATCGGATCATCGATGAGTTCCGGGGATTGAAGAAGGGGAATTTGTCGGTGAAGGAGTACAACAAGTTATTTATGGACAATCTAGACTTGGTGGGACATCTGGTCCCTACCGAAAGAGAGAAGATCAAGGCATACATCAAAGGTTTGCCTACAGAGATGATGAATATGGTTCGGGTGTCAAAGGCCTCTACTCTTCGAGAGGCAATCGAAGAAGCACAACTTGTGGAAGACTCTTACGGCTCGAGTAAGGTGGAGAGGAGCAGAGTAGTCGAGAAAAGAAGGTGGGAAGGGGGTCCCACACCTTCAAAGGGTTCAAAGCACTTTAACAACAATCAAAGAGGAAATGGTCCTAGACGGGATTCGCCGTGGTGTTCAAGGTGCCGAAGCAAGCACACCGGCCCTTGCAATTCGGGGTCTGAACCATGTTTCAAATGTGGTGATCCCGGTCATAATTTCCTTGATTGTCCAGTCAAGGGGCGAATTTGTTTCGAGTGCAAGGAGCCGGGACATATCTGTAGTGAATGCCCGAAGGCAAAGCCAGGCTTTAGCGGAGGTAAGAAGGTGGATACTTCGAAAGCGATGGGTAGAGCCATTCAGATGACCACCGAGGAGGCGAAGGCATTGACGGACGTAGTGTCAGGTACGTTTATCCTAAACTCCGTACCTACACTTGCGTTATTTGACTCGGGAGCTAGTTTTTTGTTTGTGTCAAGTTCGTTTTGTCCAAAACTATCCATGCCCACTACTAGTTTAGAAGATGTGTTAGTGGTAGAGCTAGCGGATGGTGATCAAGTAGTGGTTCGGGACGTTCTAAGAAATTGCAAACTCGAAATCGAAGGGAGAGAATTCTTGATTGATCTAATGCCTATGGTCATCGGAGGATTTGACGTTGTTATCGGTATGGATTGGTTGTCGACTAACCACGCTGAGATCCTATGTGCTAAAAAGTTGATCCGAATTCCGCTTGCGGATGCGATGCGGTGACCGTGTATGGTGAGAGGCGGAAGGGTGAAGTTGCAATCATTAGCATGGTGAAGGCACGAAAGTGCTTGTCTAAAGGATGCTCATCCTTTTTGGCCTATGTTATAGATGCCAAACTCGAGAAGAAGAAGCTAGAAGATGTCGAGGTGGTAAGGGAGTTTCCCGATTTATTCCCGGACGACTTGCCTGGTTTACCACCCGACCGTCAAGTAGAATTCAAGATTGATCTGACACCGAGAGCGGCTCCGATATCCAAAGCTCCATACCGCTTGGCCCTGTCAGAGATGAAGGAAATGATGGGCCAATTGCAAGATCTTTTGGAGAAGGGGTTTGTAAGACCAAGTTCCTCGCCTTGGGGAGCTCCGGTCATATTTGTGCAGAAGAAAGATGGTACCATGCGGATGTGTATCGATTATAGGCAGCTGAATAAGGTGACCGTGAAGAACAAATACCCACTCCCTAGAATTGATGATTTATTTGACCAACTTCAAGGAACGGGTTGCTTTTCGAAGATCGATCTCTGTTTGGGTTATCATCAAGTGAAAGTCAAAGAGGAGGACATCCCGAAAACCGCTTTTAGGACGCGTTATGGTCACTATGAATTCTTAGTGATGCCCTTCGGGTTGACGAACGCTCCAGCGGTGTCTATGGACTTATTGAACCGCGTGTGTCGACCCTTCCTAGAAAAGTCGGTCATCGTGTTCATTAACGACATTCTTATCTACTAGAGGGATGAAACCGATCATGCGCGTCACCTTCGGGACGTCTTGGAGATCTTGAGGAAGGAGAAACTTTATGCAAAGTTTTCTAAGTGCGAGTTTTGGTTGAAGGAAGTGCAGTTCTTGGGGCATGTAGTTACGAAAGACGGAATGAAGGTGGATCCGGCTAAGATCAAAGTTATGATGAATTGGGAACCTCCTAAAAGTCCATCCGAGATTCGAAGCTTTCTAGGCTTGGCGGGGTATTATCGAAGGTTCATACAAGACTTCTCCAAGGTTGCTTCTTCATTGACGATGTTGACCAAGAAGAATGTAAAGTTTGTGTGGACCAAAGAGCAATAGAAAGCATTTAGGACTTTGCAAAGGAAGTTATGCGAGGCTCCGATCTTATCCTTGCCGAAGGGATCGGAGGATTTTGTGGTCTATAGTGATGCGTCCAAAATGGGACTTGGATGTGTACTCATGCAAAGAGGAAAAGTGATCGCTTACGCATCGAGGAAATTGAAGGTGCATGAGAAGAACTACCCCACTCACGACTTGGAGTTGGCGGCGGTAATGTTTGCACTAAAGTTATGGCAACATTATCTCTACGGCACAAAGTGTACCTTGTACACGGATCACAAGAGCTTGAAGTATGTCTTTGATCAAAAGGAACTCAATATGAGGCAGAGGAGATGGTTGGAACTCCTCAAGGACTACGATTGTGAACTACTCTACCACCCGGGTAAAGCAAACGTAGTGGCCGATGCGTTGAGTCGAAAAGAGTATAGTGGGAGACTTCAAGCCAAACATACAAGGATCGAGTTAGTGTCGAGTCTCATGAAAAGGATTAAAGGGTCGCAAACCAAAACATTGAAGGAAGAAAACCTCAAGGATGAAGTGATGACCAAGCAACAATTATTGTTGACCAAAGATAGCCGAGGGATAAAATGCTTCAATGGGCGAGTCTGGGTACCAAAGATTGGCAGTTGCTGAGAGCTACTTTTAGAAAACGCGCATAAGTCCAAGTATTCTATCCACCCGGGAAGCACCAAGATGTACCGGGATTTGAAACTGCATTATTGGTGGCCAATTATGAAATTGGACGTGGCTCATTACGTAGAGCGATGTGTAACTTGTTCGTAAGTGAAGGTCGAGCATCAACGACCCTATGGGAGCCTTCAGTCGCTTGAAATACCCAAGTGGAAATGGGGCAAGATTACCATGGACTTCGTGACCAAGTTACCGAAGACCTTGAGAGGGAATGATACTATTTGGGTTATTGTCGATCGATTGACGAAGAGTGCTCACTTTCTAGCGATGCGGGAAACTATGCCAATGGATAAGTTGGTGAAGTTTTACATAGACGAAGTGGTCTCTAGACACGGTATACACTTGTCGATAGCTTCCGATCGCGATAGTCAGTTTACGTCAAGATTTTGGGGAGCTTTACATCAAGAGTTGGGCACGCAGGTGAATTTGAGCACGACATATCACCCACAAGCGGACGGACAAAACGAAAGGACGATTCAAACTCTTGAGGACATGCTCAGGTCATGTGTGATCGACTTTGGCGGTAATTGGGATACCCATCTACCTTTGGTGGAATTTGCGTACAACAATAGTTATAATTCCAGTCTCGGGATGGCGCCATTTGAGGCCCTGTATGGGCGGAAGTGTAGAACCCCCGTGTGTTGGCTAGAGGTGGGGGAGAAGCAATTTGTTGGCCCAGAAATTGTGCAAGAGATGGCCGAAAAAGTCAAATCAATTCGGGAATGGTTGAAAGCGGTACAAGATCGTCAGAAAAGTTACGCCGACAAAAACAGAAGACCGGTAGAGTTCCAAGTGGGGGATCGTGTAATGTTAAAGGTGTCTCCTTGGAAAGGCCTGATCAGGTTTGGGAAGCGTGGGAAGCTAAGCTCCCGTTTCCTCGGGCCGTTTACTATTCTAGAGCGCATCGGACTCCAAGCTTACAAGTTGGACTTACCGTCGGAGATGGATGAGATTCATCCCACTTTCCACGTGTGTTATCTACGGAAGTGTTTAGCAGAAGAAGAAAGCGTTATTCCTTTGTCCGAAATTCGAGTGAATGATAACCGTTGTATCGAAGAGCCCGAGGCTATTTTGGAAAGAGTAATCATGAAGCTCCGACATAAAGAGGTAGCGATGGTAAAGGTTCAATGGAAACACCACCGTGGCACCAATGTGACTTGGGAGGCGGAGGAAGACATGAGGCGTATATACCCACATTTGTTTGGTTAGTAGGATTTCGGGGACGAAATCATTCCCAAGTTGGGGAGGATTGTAACACCCCGAATTCTGGGAATCTCTGTAGCATTTTTCTCATTTTGGAACTTTCTGTGTGTGGAGGTTTATTAGTTAAATATCGAGTTTTATTGATTTAAGCATTGTGGGTTTCAAGTATCAAATTTTGGGAAGGTTTGGGTTGCTCGCGACAGTGTCCACGATAGTGACAGAGTGTCACAATCGCGAAGGCACAATCGTCGGGGGTCTTGGACTCTCGGTACATCTCGCGCGATTATGCCAGCAGGCGAGAGTGCCCTGGTCACAATCGCGGGGCACTATCGCCTCATTTGTACCGCGGCTCATTGTGAGCGCGCGACCTTGCCCGCGAGAGTGACAAATGTCACTCTCGTCGTGTCACTATCGCGACCGGTGTCTGAGGTATAAAAAGTTTAGGTCGCAATTTTAGGTCTCATTATCTGATTTTGGGGACTCTTCAACCGATTTCTTTGAAGGTCTTTGGGTAAGTTCATCATTCCAACTTCCCTCCATCATTAATGCTTCTATCTACTTCCATCTTTGATCATTTATGAACCTATTCTTGGTATTGTGAAGCTTAGGTGAAGGTGTTCAAGTTTAGTTAATCTCAAATCTTCATCTCCTTCATTTCTAGGGTTTGGTTTTCTTTTGAGAAAACTACCAAGGTGAGTTCTTACACTTTTATAAAACTTTATACATGTCAAATGTGGGTTTTGAATGCCTAAACATCTCCTTTTTCATATACTTGATTTGTGAGATTTTATAGCAAGTCTAACTTTTGGAGATTTTAGGGTTTATGATGATTCTATGGAATAAAGTTTAATGAGACTTGAAAGTGTTATTATATTTTACTTTCACATGGAAAATGTGTTTTAAAGAATGGTTTCAATCATGTACAACTTATGGTTTTGGAAATAATAATCTTGTGGTTAACTGCTGATAAGTTTATATTTTGGGATTCATCATGTTTTGGGGAATAAGGTTATTCTAATAGTAATTGATGTTTCAACTAATGGGATTTTGGTAAACAATGGGAGTTGCCTTGGTGAAAATCACCTCTTATTTTGTCTAATGTATATTATCAGATGTTGATGCATTCCTTTGGCCTTATGAGCATTATGTGGCTTAATTGTTGCATTTGGGAGTCATGGCCCCGTAAGTTGTTTTATTGTTGTTCCGGCGTTGGGACGACTAGTTTCCCACGTTTAGGCATCGGATTGGGTTATAAGTTCTACATGCTCAATTATTACGATGTTGGACGAGGAGATCGACGTAAGGACCCTTCAGGGTTGAACTTGAGTTTCCGTGGGTGTATGTTTAAAGCCACTGAGCCTGGCATCCCTTGCGTGTACTTTAATTGTTTATTGTGGCTTACTTTTGTGTTCCGTCATTTGTGTTAGTAAGCAGGACTCCCCCGTTAACCCAAGAGGTACTTTTTATATTTAAAGTACATTAATATTTTTATCATTGTCACAAATGGATTTCCTTACTTATTATTATATCTATTATTCGTAACTGCAAATGTTTGATCTCACTAGGCTTTAGCCTAACACTTTTTCTTAAAATGGCAT
Source organism: Arctium minus (assembly GCA_954870635.1). NCBI lineage: Eukaryota > Viridiplantae > Streptophyta > Magnoliopsida > Asterales > Asteraceae > Arctium > Arctium minus. The sequence continues at coordinate 81,482,102 of OX941090.1, read as the reverse complement.
GTATAACAGGTCAGGTTCCCGGTGGGATTCGTCGGGACTGAGTGGATGGCCTGGGGTCAAGAGCGGTCTTTTTGGGAGATGTCTAGACCGGTATTTTGATAGCGGATACACTTTTGGAGGAATAGCGACACCCGATACTAATCTTTCTTATTTAAGTTAGATTATTAGGTTGTTAAGTATATTCTTCATTTAATCAATTGTAAAGGTCATAACTTTATTTCCCCATCTTCTCGGCATGATACTTTGAGATTGTTTATAGCATGTTTTTATACCCAGGTTTATCAATTTATAGCCGTCATATTGCAAAATTTTTGAATTTTTATTTCTCTAAAATTTAGGGTGTTACAGATAGCCTTTGTGGTACTTAAACTCGTAGTTCCTTGGATCGATACTCGTACTTATACGTATTACTTGATTGACACCGTACACTTGTGGTAGATTTGGATAGTTGCATAAACCTTCTATCAAGTTTTTGGCGCCGTTGCCGGGAAACTATTGTAGTGTTAATATCACTACCGGTTATAGCGCTGCTAGATTGGACATTATTCTTTATATTCATTATTTTTACTTACTATTCTTTTGTTTTGTTTTCAGGCACTCGCTCTAGTGTATGCCAAGAAGACGCAACCGAGGAAGAGTGATATTGCCCTTGGATCCGGAAATCGAGCGCACACTTCGACTAAGGAGAAGAGAGCAAGAACAAGAACAACCTATGGCGTACGAACCAGCGCCTTGATCAGGTATATCAGCTTGTGGATAGGCGGTTCACCAATGTGAGTTATGCCCGAGGACCCTGCAAGGTCATATATGATCCATCCTCCTCGCAGCCACAAGAGGGTGAATATTGACTGGTTTGTTTTTCTTTTCACTTTGTTCATGTTGCTTCTGTTCACTTATGTATTTTTGCCGTTTCAAATGTGATGGTTTCCTTGTACAAACAATGCCTTGGAACTGATGGGGCACATTGGGGACAATGTGTCTCAAAGGTTTGGAGTTGTTGTTTTTGATTTTTTAGTGGGTTGACTTGTATGAACTCTTATTTTGATCAGTAGAAATGCATTGATTGTATAATGCTTAATTAATCGGAATGGATACATATGTTGGTAGTTATTGGTTAGGTGAGTTAGAAAAACTTTTCTTGACATGAATACTTGTTGTTGAGTCATGCTTATAGAGAAATAGAGTAGTTGTGTACATGGTTGTGGACATTAGTAAAGATCACCTTAGTGAGATTTTGAGCCTTAATGCCTTCATTTCCGAGTGATGCTTTAACTTTGTTCACCATCTTTATACACGTTTCAATTCTTTCAATTTGGTAGTTTGATCTCAATTGTTCTTGCGTTGAGTAGTAAAGATTAATCTTCAAGCTTAAAATGTGTATTATTTGTAAAATTTTATGGACCTTGAGATATGATATCGGGCTAGGTGTAAAATTTCCTTTGGTCTATCATCTATCTTCCCTCTTTCTTTCCCTTTGTTGAGGTGTTACCCCTAACCACTCTGCGGCCTTTTCTAAAGCTTAAATACCCTAATCTAGCTGGATACACTTGTCTTCCTGTAGTCTAAGTGCATCATGGATTGAGAGAGGTAATCAATAACGCAAGAAACAGCTTCAGGGGTGAAGCGATGAAAGCATGAAAGAGTTGTTAGTCCAAAAAGAAATCGAAAATTCAGAATAAAGTTGGTGTATACCTATGATAGATGGAAGTCTTGCATTAGATGTGTGGTTGCTAAAAAATTGCGCAAAATCATAGAAGGGAAGACGAGAAGTGTAAAGCCACTATTAGTTTTGATGTACTTAGGCTAATTGTACCTTGACCATTTCTTCTTCCTCCACTCCCATTAACCGTAATACATCCCTTTAAACCCCGATTGATCTTCTGGAAAACGTGATTTGTGAATAATACATGTTTTATTTGTATCTTACTACTCAATTCCTTCCATGAGATCTTATTTGATCATTGCGTGTTCTATACTATCACATGCGGATGATCTTGCTAATTTGTTGTACATTAACTCTCCCGCATGTGTTTGTGATAAGTGTGAATCTAGGACTCAAGTGTTAAGAGAGCATCCCGTGAGGCTAGGGTCGAAGCGAAATCCTCCACTAATTGTGGACATGATGAAATAGATCTCGACGAGCATTTACTTAATAATGGTTTCATGTCAATAATAGTTTTGTCTATGCTCAGTCTAATCAAGAATCTAAGGAATGTATGTTGGTTCTTATTAACTGACTAAAATGCTTGTTCATGCGGCGCTTTTCGAAAACCCATCACTTTTGTAAGCTTTCCTGTATGTTATGTTTATGTTTCTTTACGCCAATTTTTGCTTGAGGACAAGCAAAAACTAGGTTTGGAGTTGTTGATAACTTCGTTATCTGACGGATTATTACCCTCCAAATCATAAGTTTACGGCTCGTCTTGAAGTAAGAATTGGCAATTCGGACTAATATTTTATGCAAGTGTTGTGTAGACATACAAGATGTAAAGTGGGATAAAAATTGCCTACTATTACTCCACTTTGACATTCTGGACGAAGAAAGCATCGAACGAAGTGAACGGACGAAAAAACCGAAATTCGGAGCCATGCTACTGTGCCACGCGACAGTGACATATGTCACAATAGCGGGCACAATCGCGCCACTTGTACCGCGAGTGTCGAATCTTGTGCGACAGTGCCACGCGATTGTGACATTGTCACTGTCGCAATCGTGGTTTGAGGGTATAAAAAGTTGCAGGAAGTTAAAGTTTAGGGTTATCTCGGGATTGTTGGAGGCTAGACCCTAGGGGAGCTATTCTAAACCGTTTTTGGAGCTGAAAGAAGAATTTTCATTGATTGGGAAGGTGGAAATACATTTGGAGCTCAAAATTGGTAGTGTGTATCAATCATTGAGGGAGTTTTATCATTACACTTTTATTTTGTTGAGAAACAATGTATTTGGGTGTTGTTATCTTCTTCTCTATGGTTATATTTGCTACTAGTAACATGAACTAAACCTTTTGAGGTTGGGGGGAAGAATGGATTTGGTTTTATACCGTTGAATATATGATTATTGCATTTATTGAGTTAATACACTTGTTGGTTGAAGTTTGTCTATCTTGTTCTTATTGTTTATGAGATTGGCCATCTTATTCATCTTTTTGGTTGTATTTCCTCTTGAGAAATTGGTTTTATAACTTGATAAACGTTAGATAGACCTAGGGTGAGATATTGGATAGAGATATACCAAGTAAACCCTAGTTTGTGTTTGTGATTCTTATGCTTAATGAGTTGAATGTTTATGTGTATTGGTTGAGAGACTTCAATATATATTACATGATACATTCTTGCTATTGCTTGAGACAGAGTAGTGAGTATATTTGGAATTGCTAAATTTAACCTTGTGTATTGATTTATTGAATGTGTATTGTTTATTTGTTGGTGGAATCCAGATGAAATCCTACCCCTAGCCTTTCCCCAATCATATAAGTATTCTCTTGTGGTGTTTGAAATATTGTTTGAATAGTATATCCGTGCTTGCTTCAAGTTTCTCTTGATAAGTAGTTAATTAATCATACTCAAACCAAATTTATCAGCAGTTCAGTTAGTAGTTGTGATAGCCTTTGTGGTACTTAAACTCGTAGTTCCTTGGATCGATACTCGTACTTAGTACGTATTACTTGATTGACACCGTACACTTGCGATAGATTTGGAGGGTTGCATAAACCTTCTATCACATCGACATCGCACGTTGCGCGATGATCAAAACACATGTCAAATAAGATATAAAAATGTTATGATGCTACATCAACCAAAACGTGAGAATACTAAATTATTGCCGTACATTTGTCAATACCCTTCTAATGTATCAAGGCATCTCTCCTCCTTTCATATATCATCAATGTGGGATAAACAAAACTCAACTACAATACTTTATTTGAGAAAATACAAAATTATCATTGTATCATGTCAATTACTTTCTAGCCAACATTTCTTTCCTATTGATATTAACTGTATTTATATTTATATTCATGATGTATTGATTCGATTCTAATGAACATTTTACATTTAATGAAATCGGAAGTGAAAGTTGTTATGTTTTAAATTAATATTTGTCACATGACTTCAAAATTGTCATTTAATCCAAATGGCAAGTGTCACATTTTTAGCCAACCAACTCTTTTGATCTTCAAAGCATACCCCCCCCCCTCCAATTTCATATATACTACATCTTTCGAATATTTGTATCATTTGATGTTGTCATGTGAATCGCTAGAAATATGTGAAATGTATGGCTAACCCGATAAAAAATAATTGTTGATGTATTTGTGTTGTGCAAATAAAAATAATATAAAATAAAGAAAATAGTAAACTTCACTTTTGGTTAATGTTTGTCAATTTTAACGGATATCATCCTAAACTATTGAAACTCGGATTTGGTCCCTCACGTTTGTCATTTCACTTTGGTTTTGGTCCCTCCCACTAACGGCCATTAATTATTTCCGTTAACTCCAATTAAATAAGAGGTATTATGGTCATTTCATGTTTTTTTAGTTTCTATTAAAGTTTAAAATATATTATATAATATAAATCCAAAATTACCACCAACTATCATCATTGACCACCATCCACCACCGTTGACCATCATTGACCACCGTCCACCACCGTGGACCACCATCTACCACAATCACAAATCCAAACATGTTTGTCTTTTCACTTTGGTTTTGGTCCCTCCCACTAACGGCCGTTAATTATTTCCGTTAACTCCAATTAAATAAGGGGTATTATGGTCATTTTCATATTTTTTTAGTTTCATATTAAAGTTGAAAATATATTATATAATATAAATCCAAAATCACCACCAACCATCATCATTAACCACCATCCACCACCGTTGACCAACATTGACCACTGTCCACCACCGTGGACCACCATCTACCACAATCACAAATCCAAACACAAAAATAGGTATTCAAAGTCGTAATTGAAACATATGTCCAAACTCAAAAATCTTAATAAAACCTAAAATAATTCTTTCAAGGAGATACAAATCTAAACTAAAATCAATATCATAAAACCCTAAACCTAAACTGATCCTAAATCAAAACCCAAAACCATAAATCAAGCAAAAACTAAATCAAATGGAGATGGAGATGGAGATGGAGATGGAGATAGAGATGAAAATGAGATGTATACAAACTATAACAACCCAAAATTTAGTCGAGCATAGCATATATAAAAATCCCAAATCGGGTCCCAAAACAACTAATTTAAAATAAGTTAACTGGAAATTTAACAACGTAAGTCTCATCTACAGCCGAGAATTTCTATCACTAGATAAACTTCTAAAAAAACAATGAAAAAAATGTCGTGTCGTCTATCTGACATCCATTCCCATGCTTCTACACCTTTTCTTTCCCTTTTGAGGAAGTCCCGCTAACGTTCTTCCCTGAAAATGGGTTTTCAGTTTGAAAGCGAGGGTTAGACCATAAGGTCTAGTGAATTCCAAAAAAAAAAACAAGTATAAACGTTAACTATTTCATAAATAAGTGAAAGTGCAGTAATTAACATATCAACACAACAAACTCGAGAAATACTCATTTATAACTCCTCGTGATTCACATTCGTCGACAACCGCGATTGGGGCCCAAGCAGACTCCCTTCTCGCCTAGGGGCCCAAGCAGACTCCCCTCTCTCATTTATAACTCCTCATGATTCACATTCATCGACAACCGCGATCGGGGCCCAAGCAGACTCCCCTCTCGCCTCGGGGTCCAAGCAGACTCCCCTCTCTCATTTATAACTCCTCATGATTCACATTCGTCGACAACCGCGATCGGGGCCAAAGCTGTAACACCCACAAATCTGGAAATAGCAACTTATTTAAAATTTTCTAAATACACCGATAAAGGAATTATCTACAACCACAAATTAAGATTTAACCTCAATACAAACATTCATTCTATACAAAAGCCTATGATAAGAACGGGTGCTACTAAAACCCCATAATAGTCACTATCACCAAAATTGCGGAAGACTTCACCAACTACTCACATTCGCACAAAGCTAAGGCACAACTCTTCATAGCTGCTAGAACCAACCCCAACTGGAACCTGATGCACATGCCGACAAATAAAAAGGTTAGGCTTAACGCCTAGTGAGCTCAAAAGTTTTTCAACATATATGAAATAATAGTTTAAAGGAAAGAATGAGGTTAAAATTTATAGTCCTTCAATATCATACGTCTTACACGTGAAAACCACTCATTTCCAACAATATGCATTTTAGGTAAAGAACACTGATTAAAACATTTTCCAAACCAACTACTTCAAAGATAATAATACCAACATAAGCCTCCCATTCATAAATTAGTTTTTAACTCAAAACTCACTCAAAGCGTAAGTATAAATTGAACTCTCCATTTATGAAGATACGGTTAAACCTTATATTTCAAAACACCCAAAACTCGGGTGGGGTATAATATTCAACCCATAAATCAAGGGTAAAACCCAAATATACAAAACGTCACCGAAAACTTGGATAATAAAACTCAATACCCAAAAACAACACCTTTCGGTGACGGGGGATTCCCGATTCCATAAAATGTGACGGTCCACAAAGTAATCCCATTTTATGTTGTTATGACTAGTCATATAAACAAAAGAACACGCAAGAGATGTCAGGCTCAGTAGCTTTAAACGTACACCCACGGAAACTCGAGTTCAACCCCGTCGGGTTCCTATGTCGAGCCCCTCATCCAATATCGTAATACTTGAGCACGAAGGACTTATACCCACATCCGGTACCTTAACGTGCAGCACGAAGGACTTACATCTCAATCCGATACCTTAACGTGCCTCGACGTGGAAAACTAATTGTCCCAACGCCGGAACAATAATAAACCAAATACGGGGTCATGACTCCCAAATGCATCAAATAAGCCAAATAATGCGTATAAGGACCAACAAGGCTCGAAGTCGAGCTACCAAAACTGGACTATTGTCCAAAAACCCCATCAAAATAACAATGCCAAGCCACAGACTTAGCAACCCATTGACTCATTGATAAATGAAATAAAAACACGATAAAACGCACTCACCCAATGGATATGCAAACACCACGACCAAAAGTAAGATTAGTTCAAAACTCAACATTAGTTGAGGCACCCATTTTCCCAAATGAACTTATACTCTTATATTTTCCAAAATACCTCATAACACAAATGACATGCATTTTCCCAAACTTGACTGCTGATAGGAATGAAGATCATGAAATGAGACTATAAACACTTTCTCAAGTACCTCACATAAAAGTGCAAGTGATACTTTATAAAACACTCCATTTCATGATGATGCATAAAACCCGACAAACATTTAAAAGTGTATTTCTTTGACCAAAGATCCATTCATGTAATAATACTTCAAAACACATTCATTTGTGACACATATCAAACGCCTAAAAATATCCAATGTGGGTGTTATACAAGGTTTGTAAAGTTAGATAATTCAAATAATCAAAGATTAACAAATAACCCAACATTTGATAATTTCATGTAAAACACATAAAACACTTTAAAATATACATTTTGGCATGTACAACGTTTTCACAAATCAACTTGAACTCACCTTGCTAGATTTAGGCTAAATCTAGATTTCACCCAACGAGCTCTTTTGAAAACCACTTGAATCCTCAAGCCGAAATCCTCCAAAAACCTAGATCCACACAACTTCAACCGTAAATAATCACATCCAACCATAAAGAAACATTCCCCAAACATAATACACCAAAATCCCCAACGAGATCCAAACCCTAGTTTCTCCCAAAACTATCAAGTCCGAGATTTGATAGGCCAAATACTAGGGAAACATCAATGGAGCATTCATAACTTATTACAAGGTTTGGAAATGGGAAGAATGTACTTACCACTTAGGTTTTGACGAAAAACCTAGAAAACCCGAAATGAACTTGAGGTTAAAGATGAAGATGAAGCTCCTTGACCAATAACTTCCAATCTTTGATGGGTGGAAGGAGGAACTCTTGGAACATAAAGATTTGGTGCCCTTGATGCATAAAACTGATTTTAGGGTTTGGGGTTCGGTTTCAAGAAAGAAAAATGGTGAAAGGGGTTGAGAATAATGAGGTGGGGCTGCTCAAAATCGCTTTTAAAACAACCAGAGGCCGCAGGCGATTATTCCCGGCGATTGTGCCAAAGGCACTTTCGCCAGGGCACTATCGCCCAAACTGTACCGCGGGCACCACTCTGTTGGCGATTGTGCTCGGCGATTGTGCCCAGGGCACTATCTCCAGGGCACTATCACCCAGAGTGTCCCGAGCCCCGATTTCTTCCATTTTCATCCGGAGCACCCACGATGCGATAAGGCTTAAAAGGTAAGGCGTAAGGGATGAAATTCTATGATCAAAATCAAGGATTTCTCAAGGGATTGGCTTTCATAGACAGGGATTTACAGGTGTTACAATCCTCCCAACCTTAGAATGATTTCGTCCTCAAAATCTAGGTTCCCATGAAATCTCACCCGCAGGAAGATTGACCTTAACCCGTTGCTAGCACCACCAACACGTCCCTTACACCGATACTCACATTGCTGCCCCTCTTGGACACAATATACTCATAACCGAGCGTACACTTAACTCTCCAAAATAATCTTTTACTCACAAGGTTATGGTCGTCTCCCAACCTTAGGTGACAATTACTACCTCCAGGTAGTTAGTGACCCCAAATTCTCGCTGACCAAGCTTTCCTTCGGATCTACGATTCCAAACACAACGTCAAAGATCGCAACCAAACTTCCAAGTTCCTCAGATTTCAACTGGTCCATTCTTAATATCGATAAAGATATTCTTCTAAGGCGCACCAAAGCGTCTTTCAGATACTACTTAGCCTAGATTCGGTCAACACTCAACTCCGTTCCAACACCAATCCTCACAACAATCCTTTAACACAAGCTTTACTACCACAGAAATGCTTAAACACATCGATACTTAATCCTCAACACCCAAACTCCTTCCAAATTCCATCACTGAAAGGTCAATATTTCTCGTGGTTCGACCGGGATACATCCAAACATTCCCAGCTCCACTGACTCCAAGAAAACAAGTCGGCACTTAGGGCTAAACGGTGACCTCGAAAACATGGGCATCCCGTCCAAAATCCCAATCTAGACAGATAGTCGTACTAAGTTTGACACTTAACCGAGTGCTAAATTTCAAATCTTATATTTCTAACAAACTGACCACCAAAGTATCCTTTAATCGCGAAACCCACTAAGACGATACACCATCAACATAAACCATGGTGTCATACCGACGAGCAATCCACCAAAACGAACCCAATCTAATCGCAGGTAATCACTTAAGACCTTATCCCGCATGATTACCAAGGTATAAGATTGCTTCCGTAATTAACTTGGAAGACTTAAATCTACTATTTCCATTAATACAAACGCGAGCAGATTCACAAACCGAAACCTCAAACATTCAAGACTGACCGCAAGTCGGATCATCCGACGCTTCAAATCCCAAGGACTCCCTTAGTTCCTAAACACAACTCCTTTCATGACGGGGTTAAACCTATAGGCCTAATGAGTTCAAGGTTTTTCAAATAATATGCCAATTTAAACTCTTATAAAACTTTCAAATACACAAGTTTTATAACGATTAACCGTACTGTGACAACACACTATCACCCATCCGATAGGTTTCAAAACTGATTACCAACACAACACATATAAAACCATTTCCAAAACTCGTTTGATTAGTGATTACGTTAATAAAATGGTAACAAGAGATGCACAACAAAATTTTCAAACGGACTACAACATGTGCAATAAAAGTTTGTACAATTCCCAAAAGAGACATTCACAAATTAATTTTAAAGTTCTGACTTCCCAACCCAAAAGTAGTTGCGACATAAAATTATTAATCACTCCATCTGCAACAGTTTATTCCCCAAAGTTCGATGAAATGATAAGAATGCAAATAATTCTCAAATCGAGTTTAAAACTTTAAGCCGCCTCGATAAGACACATTTGACCAAGATGGTAACTACAACGATATGCAATTCGAAAATTCATTTCATGTATTGCGAAAATTTATAACAGCAAGGTCAACAAGCGAAGCACGCTTAAATTAAAATTTAATTTAAGACAATATAAATATTTCGCATATTTACTCACGCGAGTGAAAGTCGGATTCAACACAAAAGTATGCACATATGCTCGTGTGAAACTCAAGATGCAATCATGAGACATTTAGATTTTTCAAGGTGCCTCTTACGGCTGCAAAAGCGTCTATGCAAGACTCGCATGAAACAAAGTATCGAACACAACTCGCAGATTAACGCACACAATGATCCATATGCACATGTTCTCAAAATTATTTTACACAACGCAAAATGACGTAAGATGAGGCACCCTAAACCCAACTGAATTTTCGCAAAACTCAAAAATGCTAAAATCATGCAGTGACAAATTTTCATTTCTCAACAAGAATGTAAGACGACAATATGGCTAAAACACTAAGCCTTTAAGAGCTTCCTCTTTTAATGCAATGAAAGGTAAAATGACACATTTAACAAAATTCACATGGGACACGACGCCAACTAACTCGTAAGCTTAAAAGAAGCAAAATTAAAACTCACACATGGAAAGACATCGTATAAAACAATACTCCAAGAAATTCCAACAAAACTCACACAAACTAAAATTCTCAAGAAATTCCGACTCAACACGTGGGAATAACCTTTTGCTTTAAAACCATTGACATATGTGGAGGAGATCCAATGCCTAGGTTAAAATCTCATAGCTACTTACCCAATACTCAAATGACATTAAAACATGGATATTACAATATCCGCAAATAGCGTTAAACAAGAGACGTGAATAAAGATATTTTTTATAACAATTTTCAATTACGTGCAACAAAACAATTTATGCATGCTTAAGCTCACAGTTTAAAATCTGATGCAGGTTAAATGCTCTACCAAAACTTTATAATATAAACCACTTTCTGTTTTACGAACACAAGAAACAATTTATGCAAATTTATTTCAGAAATAAATTTTAGTGCATGAATTTGGTCGGCATTCACCCCTCTAGACTACGCTTCTCAACAACCCGACATTCTAATACCATCCGGGTGTATCAAGCATCTTAGGACAACAATCTCAATTTCCTACTATTGTCATCCGGATACTCCACATCTTAAAGCGACACTCGGATATTTCATCGGTTCACCTTACAATCTCTCCTCGTATGACGTCAATTCCATAAGCTCAAGGTTCTACTCCAACCAATTATTCTTACTCAAGACGATCAACTTAATGCATTCAAAGCACTTAACTATCACTTCAACGTGACATTGCTATAGACGCCAACGTTTCCTTATATTACTCCCTTACAAACCTTCTCACTACCCCAACGGTAATCATACCAAGGTAGTTCAAGTATATACATGTAGTATGTAGGCTCACCATAACACTGGCCAGGTGTTATTATCAACGTACCATACATGATCATCCTTGTGACCCTTGACAATTTCCCGTTTCTAGCGACTCGATCAACTCCACGATATCTTATCTTAAGGCGTCTAATGTGCAGCTTCACTTTCAATCACCGACAAGTACGCTAGTTTGAGTCTAGGCATCCAAAAATCAATACCTAAATCTCTCAAACTTAAGCTTTGATACCAACTTGTAACACCCTCAAATCTGGAAATAGCAACTTATTTAAAATTTTCTAAATACACCGATAAAGGAATTATCTACAACCACAAATTAAGATTTAACCTCAATACAAATATTCATTCTATACAAAAGCCTATGATAAGAACGGGTGCTACTAAAACCCCATAATAGTCACTATCTCCAAAATTGCGGAAGACTTCACCAACTACTCACATTCGCACAAAGCTAAGGCACAACTCTTCATGGCTGCTAGAACCAACCCCAAATGGAACCTGATGCACATGCCGACAAATAAAAAGGTTAGGCTTAACGCCTAGTGAGCTCAAGAGTTTTTCAACATATATGAAATAATAGTTTAAAGGAAAGAATGAGGTTAAAAGTTATAGTCCTTCAATATGATACGACTTACACGTGAAAACGACTCATTTCCAACAATATGCATTTTAGGTAAAGAACACTAATTAAAACGTTTTCCAAACCAACTACTTCAAAGATAATGATACCAACATAAGCCGCCCATTCATAAATTAGTTTTTAACTCAAAACTCACTCAAAGCGTAAGTATAAATTGAACTCTCCATTTATGAAGATACGGTTAAACCTTATATTTCAAAACACCCAAAACTCGGGTGGGGCATAATATTCAACCCATAAATCAAGGGTAAAACCCAAATATATAAAACGTCACCGAAAACTTGGATAATAAAACTCAATACCCAAAAACAACACCTTTCGGTGACGGGGGATTCCCGATTCCATAAAATGTGACGGTCCACAAAGTAATCCCATTTTATGTTGTTATGACTAGTCATATAAACAAAAGTACAAGCAAGAGATGTCAGGCTCAGTAGCTTTAAACGTACACCCACGGAAACTCGAGTTCAACCCCGTCGAGTTCCTATGTCGAGCCCCTCATCCAATATCGTAATACTTAAGCACGAAGGACTTATACCCACATCCGGTACCTTAACGTGCAGCACGAAGGACTTACATCTCAATCCGATACCTTAACGTGCCTCGACGTGGAAAACTAATTGTCCCAACGCCGGAACAATAATAAACCAAATACGGGGTCATGACTCCCAAATGCATCAAATAAGCCAAATAATGCGTATAAGGCCCAACAAGGCTCGATGTCGAGCTACCAAAACTGGACTATTGTCCAAAAACCCCATCAAAATAACAATGCCAAGCCACAGACTTAGCAACCCATTGACTCATTGATAAATGAAATAAAAACACGATAAAACGCACTCACCCAATGGATATGCAAACACCACGACCAAAAGTAAGATTAGTTCAAAACTCAACATTAGTTGAGGCACCCATTTTCCCAAATGAACTTATACTCTTATATTTTCCAAAATACCTCATAACACAAATGACATGCATTTTTCCAAACTTGACTGCTGATAGGAATGAAGATCATGAAATGAGACTATAAACACTTTCTCAAGTACCTCACATAAAAGTGCAAGTGATACTTTATAAAACACTCCATTTCATGATGATGCATAAAACCCGACAAACATTTAAAAGTGTATTTCTTTGACCAAAGATCCATTATGTAATAATACTTCAAAACACATTCATTTGTGACACATATATCAAACGCCTAAAAATATCCAATGTGGGTGTTATACAAGGTTTGTAAAGTTAGATAATTCAAATAATCAAAGATTAACAAATAACCCAACATTTGATAATTTCATGTAAAACACATAAAACACTTTAAAATATACATTTTGGCATGTACAACGTTTTCACAAATCAACTTGAACTCACCTTGCTAGATTTAGGCTAAATCTAGATTTCACCCAACGAGCTCTTCTGAAAACCACTTGAATCCTCAAGCCGAAATCCTCCAAAAACCTAGATCCACACAACTTCAACCATAAATAACCACATCCAACCATAAAGAAACATTCCCCAAACATAATACACCAAAATCCCCAACGAGATCCAAACCCTAGTTTCTCCCAAAACTATCAAGTCCGAGATTTGATAGGCCAAATACTAGGGAAACATCAATGGAGCATTCATAACTTATTACAAGGTTTGGAAATGGGAAGAATGTACTTACCACTTAGGTTTTGACGAAAAACCTAGAAAACCCGAAATGAACTTGAGGTTAAAGATGAAGATGAAGCTCCTTGACCAATAACTTCCAATCTTTGATGGGTGGAAGGAGGAACACTTGGAACATAAAGATTTGGTGCCCTTGATGCATAAAACTGATTTTAGGGTTTGGGGTTCGGTTTCAAGAGAGAAAAAGGGTGAAAGGGGTTGAGAATAATGAGGTGGGACTGCTCAAAATCGGTTTTAAAACAACCAGAGGCCGCAGGCGATTATGCCCGGCGATTGTGCCCAAGGCACTTTCGCCAAGGCACTATCGCCCAAACTGTACCGCGGGAACCACTCTGTTGGCGATTGTGCCCGGCGATTGTGCCTAGGGCACTATCGCCAGGGCACTATCGCCCAGATTGTCCTGAACCCCGATTTCTTCCATTTTCATCCGGAGAACCCACGATGCAATAAGGCTTAAAAGGTAAGGCGTAAGGGATGCAATTCTATGATCAGAATCAAAGATTTCTCAAGGGATTGACTTTCACAGACAGGGATTTACGGGTGTTACAAAAGCAAACTCCCCTCTCGCCTCGGGGCCCAAGCAGACTCCCCTCATCCACTTGTGTAGAAAACGAATTTCACGCACAAAGGATTGTTCATAAATTTCCAAGGAATCAAGGATCCTTTGTCCATAATTATTCATTCCACAAAACGAAATATGGATCATAAATAAGATATATCTATATATATATATATCAAATATAACACAAGGATAATTGATAAAATGAAACCAAGTACAAAATTACCCATACAGCAGTTAGCAAATTCATAATTATTTAAACATGTAACAATCAGTTGATGGGAACTCACCTGGTTGAGTAAAACTTCACCACATGAACAAAACTCACTTTTGCCCAACACGAGCTCCTACAAAGGGTCGAACCGTTCATAAGAAAAACCAACCCAATTTCTAAATACTTGCCCAAGTGCTTCACCCGAAAACGAAAGAGTCAAAGGTCCTTAATCCAGTTCAGATAAAGTTATCGGGTAGAACTCGGGTAGATGGTGACTAGTGATCGCCCGATCCCTTCCGGTTTGGCCTGGCCCGGGTCACCGAACTGTGGCACGACCGGGTCCCCGACTTGGGTGACTTTCGAGTGGGGAAGAGCCTCGGGTGAGATGAGTCCCGAGTGAGGATTGACTCCCGGTTTGTAAACTCCCCAGGTGGAGATAACTCCCGGTTGGGAACTCCATTCCCGGTCGTAGATTGGGGAAAAATCCCAATCGACCTCCCAACCAAAGAAATCCAACACTAAACCCATTATATATATATATATATATTAACCAAAACTCATAGCAACACAGATAATTTCTAGCTACAAACAGGTAACCAGACTAACTCAATTTTAAGGGTCTGAGATTACAATGGTTCCATTTCTAAGAGAAAACCTAAGGTTCTTCTCCCAAAGATTTCTTTCCAAAATTTTCACAAACCAGAAAGATAAGAGGTTGCTAGGATTCAAAGGAAAAACGTGAGAATCTTACCTTGGAGTCCTTAATCAAATGCTTAACACCCTTCCAGCCATATTGATGATTCCATCATATGGCTTCTCTCTTCCACACACATCGCCCCCAAGATAAATGCCAACTGGAAGAATTTAGGGGTTTTTCCCTCTCTTAAATGACTCTCCTCTAAAATTGCACTTTATCCCCCAAAGTCCTTGTTGATCTATAATGACCCCAACTTAAAAACAATGATAACTTAACAATTTCGGTCCTTACAAATCTCCCTCTCTTAAAAGGATTCCGTCCCCGGAATCTCATCTTCGAACAAGTGAGGATACTTGGTTCGCATATTCAACTCAGATTCCCAGGTGGCATCCTGACCCCTATAGAAACGCCACTGAACTTTCACTAAACGAATCTCCTTGCTTCTCAACTTCTTGATAAAAATCTCAAAATACATTTGTAATCTACCAGATCGACCATACCAGATGCTATCCACTCGGTCCACTTACTTGAACTCAAGTATTCCTTTGAACATTTGCATAGGTAACGAACCGATTTCCAAAAAAACTATTGAACTTAAAACCACAAATACAGGAAACCAACCAAAATGTCATTCAAAAGGAATCGACTAAAACCATCTTCCCATAATCATCTCAAATGCAACTACGATGAGAATATTTCTAACCACAATAGTAAGTAAAATACTTACTAAAAAAAATCCAAAATCTTTTACTAACCCGCAACAATGCAAGTAAATAAATCCAACGGTAGATTTAAATTCCTACCAATCTATAATCACCAGAACCTTTAACTGATATTTAACCCGATAAAATTAATGAACCGATCAATGGAGACACCTTCACCGCAACTTACCCGTTTTCCCAAGCAAGCAGTCCTAATATAAAATTTCACCTTGGTTCGATATACGAAGATATAATTCTTACCCGAAAACGAATTATCAAACTGAACGCGAATCTTGATGCTTATATAAAAAAAATACAATCCGATTAAAGATCCTTTCATTCTTTCTTTCGCTTTGAAGTCATCCACCCAGACAATGAAAGACACACACACACACACACACACACACATATATATATATATATATAATCCTGATCCCAAACCAAGCGAGGCGGTGGTACCTTTTCCACCTATATTTCAAAATAAACCCCCAATTATAAGTAAATAACATGATAAATCCCTTAATTTAAAATAACATATAGTTTTGCTTAACGAGTTATTACAAGATCAATATTAAAGCAGTTTGACCAGGATAAGTGACTGTATAAGGACGATAGCAATAAGAACATCACATCATACATCATTGAAATTTTAAGAGGGTGGGGGACGCCCACAAAGACATGAATTTTCGATTTGTATCACATAGTTAAACCTTCTGAAATAACCATTAAGTGATAACTAAAACTTTTAACGGTGATGCGTAGAGAAAATGATTCAGAATAATAAGGACACTGATACGTAATATTAATATTCTAGGATGAAAGCACCTAATTTAGACTAAATGACGTATTCAAAAAAAATCCCACTTATAATACAATGTAAAACAAGTAAATTTTGATAAGAAGAACCTAGAGATAGATAGGACTAGATGCATATTATGATCTCCGTTGAACCAAGAATTTGAAGTAATAAACCATTTTTTTTTGGGATTAAAGATGTAAACAAAGACTATTGTTGTTTTCCTCAATACCAACTCTCCAACTTTGATTATAGTGACTACCAAGCCACCCTACTTCTATTAACAGTTTACACCCAAAACCTTAGCAAAAGGTAAATTTAGTGGTTACTGCCAACCAAGCCCATATCATAACCTTTACCTGATCAATCTCAACCACCAACTGATTACAAGACTCTAATCAAACTCACTATATACTAACTGATTTCGAAAGGTTAAACAAAAGGCCCTATGACATGTAAAAGAACAAGCAGGAAGTGCCTTTGAAACAATAATTAAGAAAAACATAATAATGGTAGGTTTATTATGAACATAGTCTAAAATTATTATTATTATTGTTTTTTTTTTCAAATAAGCACTGCACAAACCAATACATGGTGATAACCTATTTCACAAATAGTAAGCTTTTATAAAATGCCTCAAAAGCAACCACTAATTATAGAAATTCAAAAGTAACCCCACATAACAAAAGATTTATCCCCAATCTGGCAAGTTAGACCATGAGAAATTAAAAAGAAAAACTAAACTAATAAAGGTTAGCAACAATAATCATGTCACAGATACGCTCAAATGGAACATAATACATTGCAGCTTCACTAAAGAAACTTGTCACTGTAACTACTTGAGTAAACAATGTCCATAAAGACCATGTCTTTTGGGAAGCATATGATTTTTTTTTTTTGATTTCTACATCCTTAGGAATGCAATGCATAAAACAAAAGGGTGAAATTGCAGAACTCATGTGATGCCTAAAGTTCACCTTTATTGTTGAAGATTTAACCAGATTTCATAGGAATATAGTGTTATTCATATATTATATATACCCATTTCAAACCATCCCCACTTTATTTGAACACAAGTGATGATCAAGGAGATCTATAAAAAAAATACATATAGAGTGATAATTGAGTTTTCTTTTCATCACATGCATAATGCGTTGATAAATGAAAAACTACCAAAACATGATACAAATTCGATGTTTAAAATTAAAACATCATTTGGCTCATTTAATTTTGGAAAGAGTGAATCTATGCAAAAAGCAAACATATACAAGAAACTAATATTGTAACAAGAAGACAACTTACTTCATGAAAATAAGCAAATCATGCTCACACGACACTACCCGAATAACATAACATTGATCACTATAATCAATCGGAACATTTCAACACAACTTAAATTTAAACACAATGCCTTTTTACAACAAACACCATATTCTACACCTTACTAATTCTTAAAAAAAATAAGGCATACACTTCCAATATAAGACTTGCTAATATTCGATAAACTTAAATCAATCATCCGACAGTCTGTTACTTTTATTATAACCACTTATTCCAACATAAGCATATTATTGTCTATAAATCCCGATACTTAATCGATTTCACTTTTAAATCTTAACTTCCCACCAAGAGCCTCCCCGAATAAAACGCATATCATAACACACCTTGCAATTTCTGTCTAATGCCATCACTTAACATAACCGCAAAACTCGATGACATATTAAGGGCTTACACGTCTACCTTGACCTACGACGCTAGTTTCTTAACTGCACAGATACCATAGAATCCTCATGACGTTCAAAAGACGAAACTTTAGCGACGTCAAATAGTACATCAACATCAAGTTCTAATAAGGTCTTACCTCAACTTTATTTCTATGAACACAAAACCATTATTATCGTATTCAGTTTCTTATACTTCTGACTTAGAATAAAAATGCTAAACACAAAGTCTCAAATATCTACCTCACTTATATCACTCCATGAGGAAACTTATCAACATCGGTCTCTCCTCACGTGACCGACCAAAAACAACTAATCACACATCAATAATATAAAGCCATTCCATGACTTAAAGCAAAATATCTGGATCCAAAACTTGAGTTGTAAAGGTTAACAACGATCACTTGCCCTACATTATATTCCTACTCCATACTTCATACTAACACCGATACTTTTCTCTCACTTTCATGCCACTCCACTACTTAATTGACAAGTCAATGACTTATTGCTTTCATCCGATCTAGAATTGAGGCATTCAAGATCCAAGCACACCTCTCCCTCTACCCTGACCGATCGGTATGTCTACCCCAGAAATAGAGTCTCATTGGAAAATAAAAGCATATAATTACATATTATGTTTCTCTATTGAACCCTAAAGGTTCTACCCTTAGCTGGTTCACCGACATATCGAATATAACTCCTTCCTAGATGTATCAACAATTACCCCAAAAAGTATTCTCACCTAACACATCAAACCCTTGCCAAATAATTGCAAGATTAAAACTTAACCCATACTACCACATTCATTGATCGACTTGACATGACAAAAACTGCCAAGACCACACAAACAAACACTCAATCAAGACTTCGCATAATAAGGTTATTTGAGCTCTTACATGCATCTGGAAATTTACAGTTACACTGGCCAGGTGTAATTCCAACTTTACCTTACATGACAGTCCTCGCTACCTTATCATTAGTGCACCTAGAGTGAATTCCCAAAGGCATTCTATATCTCGGTTGTGTCCCTCAATCCACAATTTAAGTTTAGGCCCATCCGGTCACCTAAATCTTTTAAACTGTGACTCTGATACCAAATATAACAACCCAAAATTTAGTCGAGCATAGCATATATAAAAATCCCAAATCGGGTCCCAAAACAACCAATTTAAAATAAGTTAACTGGAAATTTAACAACGTAAGTCTCATCTACAGCCGAGAATTTCTATCACTAGATAAACTTCTAAAAAAACAATGAAAAAAACTTCGTGCCATCTATCCGACATCCATTCCCACGCTTCTACACCTTTTCTTTCCCTTTTGAGGAAGTCCCGCTAACGTTCTTCCCTGAAAATGGGTTTTCAGTTTGAAAGCGAGGGTTAGACCATAAGGTCTCGTGAATTCCAAAAAAAAAAGTAAGTATAAACGTTAACTATTTCATAAATAAGTGAAAGTGCAGTAATTAACATATCAACACAACAAACTCGAGAAATACTCATTTATAACTCCTCGTGATTCACATTCGTCGAAAACCGCGATCGGGGTCCAAGCAGACTCCCCTCTCGCCTCGGGGCCCAAGCAGACTCCCCTCTCTCATTTATAACTCCTCATGATTCACATTCATCGACAACCGCGATCGGGGCCCAAGCAGACTCCGCTCTCGCCTCGGGGTCCAAGCAGACTCCCCTCTCTCATTTATAACTCCTCATGATTCACATTCGTCGACAACCGCGATCGGGGTCCAAGCAGACTCCCCTCTCGCCTCGGGGCCCAAGCAGACTCCCCTCATCCACTTGTGCAGAAAACGAATTTCACGCACAAAGGATTGTTCATAAATTTCCAAGGAATCAAGGATCCTTTGTCCACAATTATTCATTCCACAAAACGAAACATGGATCATAAATAAGATATATATATATATATATATATATATATATATATATATATATATATATATATCAAATATAACATAAGGATAATTGATAAATGAAACCAAGTACAAAATTACCCATACAGCAGTTAGCAAATTCATAATTATTTAAACAGGTAACAAACAGTTGATGGGAACTCACCTGGTTGTGTAAAACTTCACCACATGAACAAAACTCACTTTTGCCCAACACGAGCTCCTACAAAGGGTCGAACCGTTCATAAGAAAAACCAACCCAATTTCAAAATACTTGCCCAAGTGCTTCACCCGAAAACGAAAGAGTCAAAGGTCCTTAATCCAGTTCAGATAAAGTTATCGGGTAGAACTCGGGTAGATGGGTGACTAATGGTCGCCCGATCCCTTCCGGTATGGCCTGGCCCGGGTCACCGAACTGTGGCACGACCGGGTCCCCGACTTGGGTGACTTTCGAGTGGGGAAGAGCCTCGGGTGAGATGAGTCCCGAGTGAGGATTGACTCCCGGTTTGTAAACTCCCCAGGTGGAGATAACTCCCGGTTGGGAACTCCATTCTCGGTCACAGATTGGGGAAAAATCCCAACACTAAACCCATTATATATATATATATTAACCAAAACTCATAGCAACACAGATAATTTCTAGCTACAAACAG
Organism: Arctium minus; assembly: GCA_954870635.1. Taxonomy (NCBI): domain Eukaryota; kingdom Viridiplantae; phylum Streptophyta; class Magnoliopsida; order Asterales; family Asteraceae; genus Arctium; species Arctium minus. The sequence goes on along the minus strand of OX941090.1, from coordinate 81,461,084 downwards.
GTAACCAGACTAACTCAATTTTAAGCGTCTGAGATTACAAAGGTTCCATTTCTAAGAGAAAACCTAAGGTTCTTCTCCCAAAGATTTCTTTCCAAAAATTTCACAAACCAAAAAGATAAGAGGTTGCTAGGATTCAAAGGAAAAACGTGAGAATCTTACCTTGGAGTCCTTAATCAAATGCTTAACACCCTTCCAGCCATCTTGATGATTCCATCATATGGCTTCTCTCTTCCACACACGTCGCCCCCAAGATAAATGCCAACTGGAAGAATTTAGGGATTTTTCCCTCTCTTAAATGACTCTCCTCTAAAATTGCACTTTATCCCCCAAAGTCCATGTTGATCTATAATGACCCTAACTTACAAACAATGATAACTTAACAATTTCGGTCCTTACAAATCTCCCTCTTTTAAAAGGATTCCGTCCCCGGAATCTCATCTTCGAACAAGTGAGGATACTTGGTTCGCATATTCAACTCAGATTCCCATGTGTCATCCTGACCCCTATAGAAACGCCACTGAACTTTCACTAAACTAATCTCCTTGCTTCTCAACTTCCTGATAAAAATCTCAAAATACATTTGTAATCTACCAGATCGACCATACCAGATGCTATCCACTTGGTCCACTTACTTGAACTCAAGTATTCCTTTGAACATTTGCATAGGTAACGAACCGATTTCCAAAAAAAATATTGAACTTAAAACCACAAATACAGGAAACCAACCAAAATGTGATTCAAAAGGAATCGACTAAAACCAACTTCCCATAATCATCTCAAATGCGACGATGAGAATATTTCTAACCACAATAGTAAGTAAAATACTTACTAAAAAAATCCAAAATCTTTTACTAACCCGCAACAATGCAAGTAAATAAATCCAACGGTAGATTTAAATTCCTACCAATCTATAATCACCGGAACCTTTAACTGATATTTAACCCGATAAAATTAATGAACCGATCAATGGAGACACCTTCACCGCAACTTACCCGTTTTCCCAAGCAAGCAGTCCTAATATAAATTTTCACCTTGGTTCGATATACGAAGATATAATTCTTAACCGAAAACGAATTATCAAACTGAACGCGAATCTTGATGCTTATATAAAAAAAAATACAATCCGATTAAAGATCCTTTCATTCTTTCTTTCGCTTTGAATTCATCCACCCAGACAATGAAAGACACACACACACACACACATATATATATATATATATATAATCCTGATCCCAAACCAAGCGAGGCAGTGGTAGTTTTTCCACCTATATTTCAAAATAAACCCCCAATTATAAGTAAATGACATGATAAATCCCTTAATTTAAAATAACATATAATTTTACTTAACGAGTTATTACAAGATCAATATTAAAGCAGTTTGACCAGGATAAGTGACTGTATAAGGACGATAGCAATAAGAACATCACATCATACATCATTGAAATTTTAAGAGGGTGGGGGACGCCCACAAAGACATGCATTTTCGATTTGTATCACATAGTTAAACCTTCTGAAATAACCATTAAGTGATAACTAAAACTTTTAATGGTGATGCGTAGAGAAAATGATTCAGAATAATAAGGACACTGATACGTAATATTAATATTCTAGGATGAAAGCACCTAATTTAGACTAAATGAAGTATTCAAAAAAAATCCCACATATAATATAATGTAAAACAAGTAAATTTTGATAAGAAGAACCTAGAGATAGATAGGACTAGATGCATATTCTGATCTCCGTTGAACCAAGAATTTGAAGTAATAAACCATTTTTTTTTGGGATTAAAGATGTGAACAAATACTATTGTTGTTTTCCTCAATACCAACTCTCCAACTTTGATTATAGTGACTACCAAGCCACCCTACTTCTATTAACAGTTTACACCCAAAATCTTAGCAAAAGGTAAATATAGTGGTTACTGCCAGCCAAGCCCATATCATAACCTTTACCTGATCAATCTCAACCACCAACTGATAACAAGACTCTAATCAAACTCACTATATACTAACTGGTTTCGAAAGGTTAAACAAAAGGCCCTATGACATGTAAAAGAATAAGCAGGAAGTGCCTTTGAAACAATAATTAAGAAAAACATAATAATGGTAGGTTTATTATGAGCATAGTCTAAAATTATTATTATTATTGTTTTTTTTTTCAATTAGCACTGCACAAACCAATACATGGTGATAACCTATTTCACAAATAGTAAGCTTTTATAAAATGCCTCAAAAGCAACCACTAATTATAGAAATTCAAAAGTAACCCCACATAACGAAAGATTTATCCCCAATATGGCAAGTTAGACCATGAGAAATTAAAAAGAAAAACTAAACTAATAAAGGTTAGCAACAATAATCATGTCACAGATACGCTCAAATGGAACATAATACATTGCAGCTTCACTAAAGAAACTTGTCACTGTAACTACTTGAGTAAACAATGTCCATAAAGACCATGTCTTTTGGGAAGCATATGATTTTTTTTTTTTTTTTTGATTTCTACATCCTTAGGAATGCAATGCATAAAACAAAAGGGTGAAATTGCAGAACTCATGTGATGCCTAAAGTTCACCTTTATTGTTGAAGATTTAACCAGATTTCATAGGAATATAGTGTTATTCAAATATTATATATACCCATTTCAAACCATCCCCACTTTATTTGAACACAAGTGATGATCAAGGAGATCTATAAAAAAAATACATATAGAGTGATAATTGAGTTTTCTTTTCATCACATGCATAATGCGTTGATAAATGAAAAACTACCAAAACATGATACAAATTCGATGTTTAAAATTAAAACATCATTTGGCTCATTTAATTTTGGAAAGAGTGAATCTATGCAAAAAGCAAACATATACAAGAAACTAATATTGTAACAAGAAGACAACTTACTTCATGAAAATAAGCAAATCATGCTCACACGACACTACCCGAATAACATAACATTGATCACTATAATCAATCGGAACATTTCAACACAACTTAAATTTAAACACAATGCCTTTTTACAACAAACACCATATTCTACACCTTACTAAGTCTTAAAAAAAATAAGGCATACACTTCCAATATAAGACTTGCTAATATTCGATAAACTTAAATCAATCATCCGACAGTCTGTTACTTTTATTATAACCACTTATTCCAACATAAGCATATTATTGTCTATAAATCCCGATACTTAATCGATTTCACTTTTAAATCTTAACTTCCCACCAAGAGCCTCCCCGAATAAAACGCATATCATAACACACCTTGCAATTTCTGTCTAATGCCATTACTTAACATAACCGCAAAACTCGATGACATATTAAGGGCTTACACGTCTACCTTGACCTACCACGCTAGTTTCTTAACTGCACAGATACCATAGAATTCTCATGACGTTCAAAAGACGAAACTTTAGCGACGTCAAATAGTACATCAACATCAAGTTCTAATAAGGTCTTACCTCAACTTTATTTCTATGAACACAAAACCATTATTATCGTATTCAGTTTCTTATACTTCTGACTTGGAATAAAAATGCTAAACACAAAGTCTCAAATATCTACCTCACTTATATCACTCCATGAGGAAACTTATCAACATCGGTCTCTCCTCACGTGACCGACCAAAAACAACTAATCACACACCAATAATATAAATCCATTTCATGACTTAAAGCAAAATATCCGGATCCAAAACTTGAGTTGTAAAGGTTAACAACGATCACTTGCCCAACATTATATTCCTACTCCATACTTCATACTAACACCGATACTTTTCTCTCACTTTCATGCCACCCCACTACTTAATTGACAAGTCAATGACTTATTGCTTTCATCCGATCTTGAATTGAGGCATTCAAGATCCAAGCACACCTCTCCTTCTTCCCTGACCGATCGGTATGTCCACCCCAGAAATAGAGTCTCATTGGAAAATAAAATCATATAATTACATATTATGCTTCTCTATTGAACCCTAAAGGTTCTACCCTTAGCTGGTTCACCGACATATCGAATATAACTCCTTCCTAGATGTATCAACAATTACCCCAAAAACATTCTCACCCAACACATCAAACCCTTGCCAAATAATTGCAAGATTAAAACTTAACCCATACTACCACATTCATCGATCGACTTGACATGACGAAAACTGCTAAGACCACACAAACAAACACTCAATCAAGACTTCGCATAATAAGGTTATTTGAGCTCTTACATGCATCTGGAAATTTGCAGTTACATTGGCCAGGTGTAATTTCAAATTTACCTTACATGACAGTCCTCGCTACCTTATCATTAGTGCACCTAGAGTGAATTCCCAAAGGCATTCTATATCTCGGTTGTGTCCCTCAATCCACAGTTTAAGTTTAGGCCCATCCGGTCACCTAAATCTCTTAAACTATGACTCTGATACCAAATATAACAACCCAAAATTTAGTCGAGCATAGCATATATAAAAATCCCAAATCGGGTCCCAAAACAACCAATTTAAAATAAGTTAACTGGAAATTTAACAACGTTAGTCTCATCTACAGCCGAGAATTTCTATCATCACTAGATAAACTTCTAAAAAAAACAATGAAAAAAACTTCGTGCCATCTATCCGACATCCATTCCCATGCTTCTACACCTTTTCTTTCCCTTTTGAGGAAGTCCCGCTTACGTTCTTCCCTGAAAATGGGTTTCAGTTTGAAAGCGAGGGTTAGACCATAAGGTCTAGTGAATTCCAAAAAAAAAACAAGTATAAACGTTAACTATTTCATAAATAAGTGAAAGTGCAGTAATTAACATATCAACACAACAAACTCGAGAAATACTCATTTATAACTCCTCGTGATTCACATTCGTCGAAAACCGCGATCGGGGCCCAAGCAGACTCCCCTCTCGCCTCGAGGCCCAAGCAGACTCCCCTCTCTCATTTATAACTCCTCATGATTCACATTCATCGACAACCGCGATCGGGGTCCAAGCAGACTCCGCTCTCGCCTCGGGGCCAAGCAGACTCCCCTCTCTCATTTATAACTCCTCATGATTCACATTCGTTGACAACCGCGATCGAGGCCCAAGCAGACTCCCCTCTCGCCTCGGGGCCTAAGCAGACTCCCCTCATCCACTTGTGCAGAAAACGAATTTCACGCACAAAGGATTGTTCATAAATTTCCAAGGAATCCAGGATCCTTTGTCCATAATTATTCATTCCACAAAACGAAACATGGATCATAAATAAGATATATATATATATATATATATATATATATATATATATATATATATATATATATCAAATATAACACAAGGATAATTGATAAAATGAAACCAAGTACAAAATTACCCATACAGCAGTTAGCAAATTCATAATTATTTAAACAGGTAACAATTAGTTGATGGGAACTCACCTGGTTGAGTAAAACTTCACCACATGAACAAAACTCACTTTTGCCTAACACGAGATCCTACAAAGGGTCGAACCGTTCATAAGAAAAACAAACCCAATTTCTAAATACTTGCCCAAGTGCTTCACCCGAAAACGAAAGAGTCAAAGGTCCTTAATCCAGTTTAGATAAAGTTATCGGGTAGAACTCGGGTAGATGGGTGACTAATGGTCGCCCGATCCTTTCCGGTTTGGCCTGGACCGAGTCACCGAACTGTGGCACGACCGGGTCCCCAGCTTGGGTGACTTTCGAGTGGGGAAGAGCCTCGGGTGAGACGAGTCCCGAGTGAGGATTGACTCCCGGTTTGGAAACTCCCCAGGTGGAGATAACTCCCGGTTGGGTACTCCATTCTCGGTCGCAGATTGGGGAAAAATCCCAATCGACCTCCCAACCAAAGAAATCCAACACTAAACCCATTATATATATATATTAACCAAAACTCATAGCAACACAGATAATTTCTAGCTACAAACAGGTAACCAGACTAACTCAATTTTAAGGGTCTGAGATTACAAAGGTTCCATTTCTAAGAGAAAACCTAATGTTCTTCTCCCAAAGATATCTTTCCAAAAATTTCACAAACCAGAAAGATAAGAGGTTGCTAGGATTCAAAGGAAAAACGTGAGAATCTTACCTTGGAGTCCTTAATCAAATGCTTAACACCCTTCCAGCCATCTTGATGATTCCATCATATGGCTTATCTCTTCCACACACGTCGCCCCCAAGATAAATGCAACCTAGAAGAATTTAGGGATTTTTCCCTCTCTTAAATGACTCTCCTCTAAAATTGCACTTTATCCCCCAAAGTCCTTGTTGATCTATAATGACCCCAACTTACAAACAATGATAACTTAACAATTTCGGTCCTTACACAAACCATATAACATAAATCAAACCGTAAGATCATAACCTGAATAATAACCCTTAAAATCAAAAACGTAGTTCGGCACATATCTGGGTTCAAGCTATTCATGGATGTGATTACATCACATATCTAGTTCGTTCACGTCAGAGATAAGGGAAAGAGATCGAGGTTGAAGAGGGAGCTAGAGACCTATGTGTGGCAGCACCACAAATCCAAGGCGGAGATACTGAGAAAATTGGTAGCAATGGTGGGAGTCCTCCGATTGTAGATCTGGTGGTGGTGGCCTTGTGATGGAGTAGGAGTTCGATGCAAATACGATTGTGGTGTTGTGCCATGGTGGGATGAAAATTTGCTCACTTGGTCAACGGAAAAAGTTAATGGCCGTTAGTGGGAGGGACCAAAACCAAAGGGAAATGACAAACGTGAACGACCAAATCCTAGCTTCGATAATTTAGGGACCATATCCGTTAAAATTGACAAATGTTGAGGGACCAAAAGTGAATTTACTCTAAAGAAAATGAAAGGTTAAAACTCATTTAATGATAAAACTTTTTATTTAAAAGAAATTCAAATTATGAGAAATTAGAAAAATGTGAAAGAAGATCTCTCATTATGACACCTAAGCAACTCCACATTTTGCTTTTATATATACTAGTTTTCGGCATCGCGAGTTGCACGGTGATTAAAACTCAATTTCAGAATATTATGATGGTGTCAGCTCAATACACCAAGGTTAACCTTTTATATAGACACAAATACATTTCGTCCATCTTTCTTATACACACCACTTTATTCCAATGTTTCAACTTCTCACCGATATGAGATAACTTTAAATCAATCACAATTCACCATTTGAGAATACTCAATGCTCATGGTGCCACCTCAATAAATAAGATATAAAGATGATAATGATTACTAATTTTTTTTTTTTTGCAAAAGATGATCCTCCACAATAAGACAACTCCTTGAATCAAACATTTTTTTTTGCAAAAAAAGGTCATAAAAAATGGACACCCTATGGGTTAAATCACACGAATTTACATAATGCATCTCATCCACCTTTCTTATACACACCACTTTGTTCCAATTTTTCAACTTTTCACCAATTTGAGACAACTCTAAATCAACCACAATTCACTATTAAAGAATACTCAATTCTCATGGTGCCATGCCAACTTAATACTCCAATACTTTTTTCTTATATATAAAGAAGATATAACGATTGTAATGACTACTAAGATTTTTTTTGCAAAAAATGGTCATCGGAAATAAGACTACCTCTTCAATCAAACTAAATTTTTTTGCAAAATGGTCATGCAAAATAAACAATCTTATGAGTTAAACCACATAAATTTACACAATGCATTTCATGCACCTTTCTTATACAAACCACTTTGTTCCAATGTTTCAACTTCTCACCAATGTGGGATAACTCCAAATCAACCACAATTCACCATTTGAGAATACTCAATTCTTATGGTGTCACCTCAATACTCCAAGATTTCCCTCTTATATATATATATATTAATATTAAGATTAAGATTATATAAAAATGATAATGATTACTATTTATTTTTATAAAAGATGGTCATCCAAAATTAGATAACCCCTTGAATCAAACTAAATACTTTTGCAATAAAAAAGTCATCCAAGATAGACAACCCTATGAGTTAAACCACATGAATTTAGACATTGCATCTCATTCACCTTTCTTATACACACCACGTTGTTCAAATCTTTCAACTTCTCACCAATGTGGGACAACTCCAAATCAACCACAATTCACCATTTGAGAATACTCAATCCTCATGGTGCCACCTCAATACCCCAAAGTTTTCCTTATATATATATAAAGATACTAGTCAAAGCCAAAATATTTGACCAGTCAAATCCGATCTTGATCGTATGAATGTCTAGGATTACTTCTCTATTTCTCATATATTTCTCATTTCTCAAATGAACGTAAGGCTATATATATATATATATAATTAATAATCGTTGTAAATTTTTCATTTATTTTTAATTTATAGACTATTGTTTTTTAATTTATATAATGTACATTCCATTAACTAACATTTTTAAAAAAAATAAAAGAATTGATTCTAATTTTATTTCATTTATGTATATAGTTTGATTTTAATGTAAATTAAAAAAATGAAATGATTTTATTTATATATTAATAATCATAGTAACTTTTTTCGTTTATTTTGAATTTATAGAATATTTTTTTATCCTTTTTTTATACATACTATTAGATTAATTGTAATAAACTTATAAGTTTTCAAATAGTGATTGTAGTATAATTTCGAATTGTATATATTGATTTTAATAATTATTATTTATTTATTTATTTAAGCTAATAGTGATTGATTGTTGTAATTAAATAATAAAAATAAAAGAAAATATATAAAATGGAAGTTTGATCATTTAATAAATTTTTATGATGTTTTTATTTATGTATATTTATTTTCTAATAAGTCGTTTAAATGATTATGCATTTTATAGATTTTTATTTTTCATATTGTTTTCTCTTTACACTTATTAATGGTTGTAGTACATTATTTTTTCTTAATTTTTTATATTGATTAGTTGTTGTCAATTAAATAAAAGAATGAAAGTTAAATAAAAATAATAAATTTTTAATTATATTGATTGTTGTTATGAAAATAAAAAAAATTAAATATAAATAAAAAATAAAGTTTTTATTTAAATTGATAGTTGTAAATTTTAAAATAAAAAATTATAGAGAAAATGAAAAGTTGAGATTTTTGAATTAAAAATATATCATGATTAGAAAAAAGTAGATAAACATCAATAAATACCTCATATTGGTTCTACAGAAAATTGTTTGTTTGGGTTTCCTTCCCGTTCATCTTTGATAATTCTATCTAAAGCTTTTATTAATAGTTTGATTGCCAATGAAACAAAATTACTATGACTAAATAGTTCAATATTAAAATGCATGATTTGTGTTAATCATAAGAACCAAAATACCAAAATTTTCAAATTGTACCCACCTTTTAGTTAAGTGAAATGAAAACTTACTTCAGCGAGATACTTGTAATGTTTGTTTCTAAAACATTGTTGCCGAAGTGCATCCTCATGCTTCCATCATGCTGACTTGCATTGTCACTCCTATCAATCTAAACAGTAGAAGTGTATATAAAGTGTTTGAAGAAGCTCAAAAGAATGGAAAACTAAAACGTTTGAAATCCATGTTTTACATAAAAGAATCATGTATCATTTGAATTAATATCTAACTCAAAAAACATGCACACCCTTTATACTTGAGGTGACAAAGCCACTTAAAAAGAATATAAACGTAGGAAAAATGACAAACATATAATACAATCGTAGAATTTGTAATTTACAAAGAAAGAGATAGAGAAGAAATCTTTGAGGGCTCATCATAACTTGCAAAATCAATTGAAACGTCTCCAATGTCACAATATCTTGAAGAGTCCTACAAAACGTCAAAAATCCACAAAAAACTTACTTTCTATATAAGTTGCTTAGGTTGGAAATATATAAAATAATATTCATCTAGATTTGAATCAATATGTACCTAACACAACAAAGGGATATTCTCTCATAAAACTTTCTCGTTTTTTGATGTCGAGAGAATTTCATACTTTGGCGATGTTTTTTCCAATCACAACTTCAAAAAAACAAAAAACCACTTATATTTAAATAAGAAAAAAACGGATGATTAATTAATTAACATTAAAAAAGGGAAAAACAAATGGGCATTAACATAAAGACGGGAAAACAAATCGTTAATAACCATAAATTGCAATAGTACTAAAAGCTCCTATGTAAGACTCGGTTTTTAAAACGTGTAATTATTCTTACCCGAATTGAACCGTAATTAAAAAGGTAACCAAATATAGTTGAGGGGTTAAAACCGTCATTCAACCAAACTATTTAATTATATATGTATATATATATAAAGTAAAAAAAAAAATATATATATATATAGGGGTGGTATCAATTGGAAACTTTGGAAACTAAGTTTCAGCCATTGATCTTTATAATCAATGGTTAAGATTCATTTGAATATATATGGTAGTAAATTAATTAATTTATTAATAATAAATAAAAGTAATAGATGAAAAGGGTAAATATGTATTTTAATTTTGTGTCTCAAATATGGCAAGAAAGATTTATTTTATTTAGATTTAATGTATATTGATTTCTTTTTGTAAAAAAATTGTTTATTTAATTATGTAATGTATTTTTATATAAATCTTATCGGCTGGTATTATTTTGTTATAATTTAATTTATACTTTTTTCTATAAATTGTTATTATTATTATTGTTAGATTTTATGTAAGAAAATAATTTTTTTAATTTCATTTTATTATAAAATTTCCCACGCAATCTAATATTGTGATGAAACAGAATGAATTTGTGGATTACATATTTCATTGGATTACATATTTCATCAGGTTCATCGTGTTAGCATTATTGTTTCATAATGAAACATGATGAATTTGTGCCATTTTTGTTAACTTCCTATTTTTGTTTCATTACCTATTCAGTTGCATACCCGTATATGAAAATAGATTCATCAGGTTCATCGTGTTACCATTATTGTTTCATAATGAAAATAGATTCATCAGGTTCATCGTGTTAGCATTATTGTTTCGTTATTACCATATATAAGCTAAATTAAAATTAAATAGTTTACCTAAATTAAATATCTTATTTTTAAATTAATCAATGATTATTATTACCATATATAAACTAAATTAAAATTAAATAATTATTAATATAATAATAATAATAGTTACCATATATATTATGAAATAATGTAAAAGACAAAAATAACCTTTTCAATTAAAAATAAAAATAAAAAAAAGAAATTCACTGATTGGTTGATTTCGGTTTCCAAAGTTTCCAATGTAATATTGGTTTCCAATTGATCGCTCCCCTATATATATATATATATATATATATATATATATATATATATAGGGGTTGTTTTATTTGCAACCCTTAAAAAGGTTGCAAACCTTGCAACCCACATCTTAACCGTCGGATTTATGATTGCGGTTACAATAGATATGGGGCCCAATATTTTTAATTAAAAAAACAGAAAAATAAAAATAAAATAACCGTCGATCATGAATCCAACGGTTAAGATGTGGGTTGCAAGGGTTGCAACCTTTTTCAGGATTGCAAAATATCCTTCCACTATATATATATATATATATATATAGATTACAACAAATCTATTATTAATTATATATATATATGGTAAGAGAAAAAAAAAGAGAGTAGATTACATCAATTGCATCCATCGTCTTCTTCAAACTTCATTCACCACCACCGCCATGTATTTCATTTTTTCCCTCTCTCCAAAATTATACTTCTCTCTCGATTATCTCTCGATTCGTTGAATAAATCAACGAAATAATTACATATTCGGAATCTACGTAACGAACCCTTCCTAGAGGTATAAATTTCTTCTTATGTTATTTAAGTTGGTAGGTTAGGGTAGTTGAAGTTGGTTGGTAGATTATGACATGTTATTGCAAAGTTATGATCAAATACATATTTAGAAATGTTTAAGTTTGTCAAAACTACAAATGGGTAAAATTTAGAATAAAAACGGTGATATTTATATCTAGATGTTTAACCGCACACCAAGTGATCGGTTTAATGTCTAAGAGAATATAATTTCGTGGTTAAGCTTAGAATAATAACCATTGAGTTTTAGGTTATGCGATTAATAATAATTGGTGGTTTAAATAGGCAATCGAACGAGTTAAAGTTCGTCGTGAGTCTCGGTTGATCGCGTGTTACGTCTCGATTTGGTTAAGGTATGGATTTCATTTCTTTTGAATCGTGGACAACTATTTGTTGTAGTTGACCCTTCCTAAAGGTGGTTCACCTCCTTGTGATTGATCAACCGAAGGTGATCAACAAATGTGAAATTATACACACACATACACATTGATTTTGGTTTATTGAATCAATTATTTGAACATTTTGATGTTTTATTAAAAATGTGTCTCGTATGAGATTGTTTATGAAAAATATGAAGTACATAGATTATAATTTCTGTGATCACCATTTGGGTAAGTGGCACATGTTTTGTTTTCATTGATTTTCGAATAACCCAATAAATGGGCACATTATTTGGGATGCTTTCTATGGCGGCTTTGTTGTCATGGCGTCCTGCAGATGATGGTCCACCAGAGTTAAGCCTATGTGGCTTACGTGAACCCACTCTGGGGGGGACTTGGCTGACTTTGTTGGCTCCAGGGCGGATGGATCGATTCTAGAATTTTACCCACAGAATATGTGACCATGGTTAAATTCACGGGGGACTCGTTATGTGTGCCCGCATGCCGACCCAGTTCGTGTGGCTGATCACCCACGAACACGACAAGAATTGACGGACTTGATTTATATTACGTTTTGAAATTAAAGTGTGAAACGTTCTTGAAATTATTGTCTTTGAAAATTACTGAACATTTCTTTTGCTATGAACTTGAATTTCAAGAACATTCTTCGAAATGAATTTTTAAGTCTTCCGCTTCGTTATCGATGTTTTCATTGTTATTTACGAACTTATATTATAATCCATTCACTGAGCCCTGTGCTCAGTCGTGTTTTTGTTTTCTGACACGGCAGGTACGAAGTGACGTTTACGGGGACGGTACTTGAGATCGAGCGTGAAATTTTGGAGTTCTTAGACTCACATTATTATATAAACGTTCTAAGTTTATAAACACTTTTTGAAGTGTAAGATTTTGGATTGTAATATATGTTTGGAGTTTATTAGTAGCTCTGATTTAGTTGTGTAATTATGTTAAGTCCCGTTCGTGACATCACCCGTTCCGGACCACGGGGACGGGGGATGTTACAAATATGGTATCAGAGCATAGGTTTCGACTTGTAGATTAAATAGGCTTGACCTGTGAGGATTGGGTAGACATAAGAACGGGTAGACTGGGATTTAAATCTATTTATTGATTTTCAATCCGTAATTGTTTTGAATTCCGATCTTGATAATGTTCTGTGTTAGAATGTCAATACGTGGTCGCCCACGCAAATCCAGATCTCAACTTGAGGGTAACCAAAACCCCAACCCAGAAGGGGTTACAAGTGAGCCAAATATTGCTGATGTGGTTCGTCAGACCATGTCAAGTATGATGCCTACATACCTTGTGCAGGTCGTGTTAACTTAATCGATTTATCTGTTTGTGCCTTGTTTGATACTGGGGCAACACACTCTGTTGTTTCTGAACAATTAGAATCCCAGTTAAAACCTTATGAGCAGACCACCGAATTTCCAGTCGTGATATCTACCCCAATGGGTGGTTCAATCTGTGTGTTAACTCGATTTTCAAATTGTCCATTATTTATTGGAGATGGCATACGGGAGGTCACTCTACTTCCAACGCATATGTCCCACTTTCAATTAATATTGGGTATGGACTGGTTGTCACACCACTATGAAACTATATACTGTAACGCCAAACAAATATTGTTTGGGGATACTGACAAACCAGATGCAATCTTCCAAGGAGGTACTCCAAAAGAAGATGTTAGCGCTTTAATCTCTATTACTGTGAAGTAGTATACTTGGAAATGTAACGAAGGTTTTCTAGCCTTGTTACAAGATCCCGAACAGTATTCCCTACTTCTGCACCCACACCTGTTGTTTCTGAATATCTTGATGTCTTTCCCGACGATCTACCGGGTATACCACCAGTCCGGGAAGTCGAATTTACCATTGATCTAGTCCCGGAAGCTTCACCTATTTCCAAGGCTCCCTATCGAATGGCTCCAATTGAAATGAAAGAACTCAAACTTAATTCGATGATTTATTGATGAAAGGTTTCATTCGACCCAGTGTCTTACCCTGGGAAGCTCCAGTTCTCTTTGTTAAAAAAGATAGACGGTACAATGCGTCTTTGTATTGATTACCAGGAACTTAATAAATTAACGATCCGTAATAAGTATCCGTTGCCGAGAATTGACGATCTGTTCGATCAATTACAAGGGGCACGATACTTTTCCAAAATCGATCTTCGGTCCGGGTACCATCAACTTCGTATCCGAGAATGTGATATTCTAAAAACCACATTCATAACTCGCTATGGGCACTACGAATTCTTAGTAATGCTTTTCGAGTTAACTAATGCACCAGCGGTCTTTATGGATCTTATGAATCGGGTTTTCAAGGATTATCTCGAGGACTTTGTTATTATGTGTATCGATGACATATTGATATACTCAAAGTCAAGAGAACAACATAATCAACATCTTCACATCGTTTTGGAAACTCTTCGAACGAAAAACATTCCAAGTGTGAATTCTGTCTTGATTAAGTATCTTTTCTCGGACACATAATCTCTGCGGAATGTGTCAAAGTCGATCCAACGAAAATTGAAACTGTCACTAAATGGCCTCGATCTACGAACGTATCTGAAGTTCGTGGTTTTCTGTGTTTGGTCGGTTATTATAGACGATTCGTTGTAGGGTTTTCTAAAATATTTCTACCGTTAACCCGATTACTCCGAAAAGGAGTCAAAATTCAATTGGGGTTCCGGACAAGAATCTAGTTTCGAGGAACTGAAGCATCGATTGGTTACCGCACCTGTTCTTGTATTACCGTTTGGCACCGGCGGTTTTCAAATTTACAGTGATGCTTCAAAGAAAGGTCTCAGTTGTGTTCTTATGTAAAACAGATGAGTGATCGCACATGCTTCACGTCAATTAAAGCCTTATGAGGTCAATTATCCGACTCACGATCTCGAATTGGCTGCGGTTATCTTCGCACTCAAAATTTGGCGTCATTATTTGTACGGTGAGACATGTGAAGTTTTCACCGACCACAATAGCCTTAAATATGTATTTACTCAAAAAAAGTTAAATATGCGTCAACGGAGGTGGCTCGAACTTCTAAAGGATTACGATGTTTATATACAGTATCATCCGGGTAAGGCTAATGTAGTCGCCGACGCTTTAAGTTGTAAAGTGGTAAAACAGGTTTCCTCGTTACTTGTTCCTACAGAGTTAGCTTTGGAGATCGAACGGTTCAGACTGGAAATCTATCCGAGTTCGAAAACGGAAATTCTATCGAATCTGATGGTAGAACCGACTCTAATCTCTCGGATCAAAGAAACCCAACAAGACGACGATGAATTGTGGGCGAACTTCCAACAAGCACAAGAGAATGTTAGTTTGGAATTCAGGATCGATGATAATCACGTGTTGTGGTTTTGGTATAGTCTTTGTGTTCCGAATAACTAGAAGCTTAAAGATCAGATTCTGACCGAAGCTCATAAATCTATGTTTTTTGTTCACCCAGGTACAACAAAAATGTATCGCGACTTACAGACCCATTATTGGTGGGTTGGAATGAAGCGAGATATCGCCGACTTTGTATCTCTTTGTCTCACTTTTCAACAAGTTAAAAGTGAACATCAACGTCCAGATGGTCTTCTCTAATCACTGAACATTCTCGTATGGAAATGGGAACATATAACTTTGGATTTTGTAGTCGGACTACTCCGCACGACCTTGAAAAAAACGATGCAATTTGGGTAGTGGTTGACCGACTGACGAAATTGGCTCATTTTCTTCCTATCCGACAAACTTGGTCAATAGATAAATTGACGGAAGTATTCCAACGTGAGATTGTACGTCTTCATGACACTCCTGTATCGATTACCTCTGATCGAGACCCACGTTTTACATCTCGATTTTGGTAAGGTTTACATAAAGCTTAGGGCACACTTTTGAATTTTAGTACAACCTTTCATCTGCAAACTGATGGGCAATCTGAACGTACGATTCAAATATTGGAGGATATGCTCTGAGCATGTGCATTGGAATGACATGGAAGTTGGGATAGTTACTTGTACCTAATAGATTTCTTTTATAACAATAACTGGCAGTCGAGTATCGACATTGCCCCGTATGAAACACTTTATGGCTGAAAATGTCAAACACCGACTTGTTGGGATGAAGTTGGAGAATGTGTTTCGAAGGCCCAGAATTGGTACAAGTTACTACCGAGAAGGTCGAAATTGCGCATCAAATGATGAAAGAGGCTCAGACTCGTCAAAAGAGCTACATCGACAAGTGACGACGACCTATCGATTTCCAATCGGGAGATAAAGTTTTCTTAAAGGTTTCCCCAACTCGCGGTATCAAACATTTCGGTCTCAAAGGAAAGTTGAGCCTGAGATATATTGGTCACATTGAAATTATAGAAAATGTTGGAGTTGTGGTTTACCGATTAGCTCTACCGCCGCAATTATCTCATATACATAATGTGTTCCATGTCTCTTCACTTCGAAGGTACAACTATCATCCCTTACACGTCACTGAATATCCTTTTGAGCACATAGAACTTGATCTTTCTTATCGCGACGTACCTGAAGCGATTATTGATCGTGATGAGTGTCGGTCCACACAATATATGTTTATATCAA
Source organism: Arctium minus (assembly GCA_954870635.1). NCBI lineage: Eukaryota > Viridiplantae > Streptophyta > Magnoliopsida > Asterales > Asteraceae > Arctium > Arctium minus. The sequence continues at coordinate 81,444,333 of OX941090.1, read as the reverse complement.
GTTTTATAGGATTAACAACACAATATGATTACCAACCTGTATTGATTAATAACAAGGGTTACAAGGTTGATCGATTCAAGCTTTGAATGTGTTTTCTCTGTTTTTCTCTCTTTTTCACCTTTTGAGTGTGTGTTCTAATCTGATCTGTTAGAGAGAGTTGTTGAGATCTGATCAGATATTAGATCTAGCTTCTACAACACACTTCCTAAACAACTTGTAATAATAAACTAATATAAACTCACTAATATCTAACAAACTAAACTAACCTAACTAATATCTAAATATCTATTTATAAGATATTTAGACAAAACATAAAATACAATAAACATTAATTACTTTGACATTTATTACAAACAACATAGACTTTAATATCGAGAGTCGACTTTCCGGCTTTAGCTTCAGATTGGATCTTCAGATTGGATGATCTTGAATCCAATGAGACTGTGGTCTTCTTGTTCAGCTCAGAAGATGCAATCTCTTTCTCTAGCTCAGAATGCTTTAGCAAAGTATCTTCAAAGAAAATTTATCTGAAATCAGCATGTCTTCAGAATACTTTGATCTCGCAGTTCTTTGTCTTGTAATCTAATGGACTGAACATTTCTTCAAGCTTTAGATTCTCCCCCTTTTTGATGGAAAGTGCAACGACTTCATCAAAACTTTGAGTAAGAAATGTCTATTTTTCGGAGCCTCTGATTCGTCAATTCATAAGATATTCATCTAGATCTTTGCAAATCCAGAAAAATTAGTTGTGTAACACCTGAATCTGAGTCAGTTAACATGCCTGTCAGTAACACTAAGTCACTGTGTGTAACGAATACACATTGGAAAGGAGCTGTTTGATGTTGACTCCTCCAGGGCTTCCATTTAATCATCGAAACACCACAAAGGTTATTTCTATAAACGTTATGACAAAGAAACAAATTCCTTGTGTCTTCGTGCCTGTGATAGAAAGAATTAAGCACTTGATGATTGCTTATTTGGATTAAAATTGTGTAAACCACTGAGACAACAACAAGTTAAACACAGACTCAATGTGCATGAGTGAAGTGCAAAGGTAGGGCAGACTTCTTTCTTTTCAATATCCAGATTTTCCAAATGAAAATCAGATAGCAAATGTGCTGCATCCCCTTTGAAAATATGAAACACTTTCTTGTTGAGAACAAAATGAGTAGTTGGTGAGGTTTGAGCAAGAGTTGGCATGGACTAGTTGCCTGTTTCAATAATGTTCACCAAAGAATTGTGAAACACTAGTAATGTGGCTACCCGGCTCAGAAAAAGTTGGTGCAGAATTGTGATATTTTTTTAACTCTGTTCTCACACGCTCTTTCTTTTAAACATTTAGCTCACTCTAATCACACTCAATTCTTTTGGACTTGTCACACTCAATCACTATGGATTAACTTCTTGGGTAGAAATCACTGGTTAAGGTGATTTCATAGAAGTTGTGTTAATTCCTAGCACAAAGAAATCCTTGTTTTCCTATGATGCATATGATGCTCAGATTGGTTTAACTATTTTAGTTAAAGCACAATATATTTCTTGAAAACATTTAAAGTCCCACATCCAATTCATGAATTCGTTTTGAGAATCGAGAAGTGGTTTGAACATTAAAAACAATGTTTTCGATGATTGAAAGTTGTCCTTCTTTCAACCATATATGAGATGAAGATATAGAATTATACCTTTACGTACGATCTTCCATCTCATGAAGCTAAGCTTGAAAGTCATAAACATATGAACTTGTAAGCATCTCTCAAAAATTCTGCAAAAGTCTTATGTCAAGTCAAAGTAAAATTTATTCACTTAAATTGAAAAGACAAAAAGCAGTAAAACTGATATAGTACGAGTTCTGATCAGAAATAATCAGAAGTCATATCCAAACTCCTTTAACTTGAAGAGCTCCCCCTAAAATCTTGCATTACAAAAATTTGACATAAAAGGTAAATGCAGAAATCTTATGAGCTCCCCCTCAAAATAAGATTGACCACTTGTCAATTTCTTCTCATACTCCCCCTTGGATCATGAACAACATATAGAAGTGCAGATATCTTGTGGAAATGAAGAAATGGTGAAAAAGTAGACAAATAGAAAACTTTGATAGGTAACTACTGATTAAATCTTTAGATTTAGCATACCAAGCTTAGAGACAAGAAAGTTAAACCTCTTTTCGTCTAAAGGTTTGGTAAACAAATCGGCAAGTTGATAATCAGTTTTTACAAAGAAAAGTTCAATTGTTCTTTTTTCAACATGATCTTTAATAAAATGATACCTGACGTCTATGTGCTTAGTCTTGGTGTGTTGAACATGATTTGTGGATATTGCGATGGCTCTCTTGGAGTCACAGTATTTCGGGATCTTGGTGAAGTGGAAACTGTAGTCACGCAATTGAGTTCTCATCCATAAGACCTGAGAACAGCAGCTAGCAGCAGCTACATATTTTGCTTCGGCCGTGGAAGTTGAAACACAAAGTTGCTTCTTCGATGCCCAACTTACTAGCTTATCACCGAGGAACTGTACATGTCCCGACGTACTCTTCCTGTCTAACATACAACCTGCATGATCTGCATCTGTGTAGGTTGTTAGTTCAAAACTAGTATCTTTAGGATACCACAGACCAAGATCTGCAGTGCCCTTTAGATACCTAAATATGCGCTTCACAGCAGACATATGGATTTCTTTAGGATTGGCCTGATATCGTGCACATAAGCATGTTGAGAACATTATATCTGGCCTACTAGAAGTAAGATAAATTAAAGAACCTATCATCCCTCGATAAGTCCTAACATCAACAGCCTTACCCGAAGGATCGGTGCCAATCTTAGTACCTGGTGCCATTGGGGTACCAATCGGTTTTGAATTTTGGATTTGGAACTTCCGAAGAATATCCATAATGTATTTTGATTGATTGATAAAAATACCCGATGAAAATTGTTTTACTTGTAAACCAAGAAAGAAATTCATCTCTCCCATCAAGTTCATCTGAAATCTAGACACCATAAGGTTTGAAAAATTCTTACAGTACTTAGGATTTGTAGAGCCAAAAATAATATCATCTACATAGATTTGAAGTAAAATGATATCGGCCTTTTCCTTTTTGATAAACAAAGTGGTATCCACCGTACCTTTTGAAAAACCAGAGTTGACTAGAAAATTGGAAAGGACATCATACCAGGCTCGAGGAGCTTGTTTAAGACCGTAGAGTGCTTTGTCGAGAATGTAGACGTGATTCGACTTCTCTTGATTGACAAAACCCTCTGGCTGAGAGACGTAGACTTCCTCCTTCAGAATGCCATTCAGAAAGGCAGTCTTCACGTCCATTTGAAAGACCGTGAAGTTCTTGTGGGCTGCGTAGGCTAGAAACATTCTAATTGCCTCTAATCGCGCCACAGGAGCATATGTCTCATCATAGTCGATTCCTTCCTCTTGTCTGTATCCTTTGGCTACTAGTCTTGCCTTTTTTCGGATAACGGTACCATCTTCGTCCTTTTTAATCTTGAAAACCCATTTCATACCTATTATTGTTTTACCTTGCGGTTTTGGTACGAGTCTCCAGACTTTAAGTGCGTCGAACTGATTCAGCTCTTCTTGCATTGAGATCACCCATTCTGGATCAGCAAGTGCCTCTGATACGCAAGTTGGTTCAAACTTGCTCAGAATGGAATCATGCATGCACATATTGATTGATGTTGACCTAGTTTGCACCGGTTTTGATAGATCGCCAATGATCTGGCTTATCGGGTGCTCTTTGGTCCATTTATGTTCATGAGGTAGTGGATTATATGAATGTATGTCAGATGTATCATCTATAAATCCACTTGTACCTTCTTCAGCTTGTTCAGGAGGAATGATGATTGCAGTTGAAGTGGTAGGTTCAGAAGGCTCAGCAGGTACAGCTTGTTCCGGCTGTAGATGGATCTGTACAGAACATCCTATTGGTTCAGCTACTTTTGTCTCTTCATCACATGGAACTTCTTCAACTGTTGGAGTCGGCATTTGAATTGGAACTTCTTATTGATCTGGGGCGTTGGATTCAATAGGAACATCTGAACTGGTTGGATGAGTAGTCGTTAAAACTTCCATCCTGTCAACCACAACAGATTTCTTTACATTAGATCCAAGAATTTCATCATAAACCAATTCAAATAATAAATCTAAATCAGATAAATGGTTAGTAGAAGTTGATGCTTCATCTGATTTATTCTGTTGAGACGTAGGTTCTGGACTGATTTGCCCAGAAGCTAGAATTCCTGTTATAGCGGGTTCTGAACTGTGTTGTTCGGAAGCCATCTCTTCATCAAACGTGACGTTGATGCTTTCAATCACCGTCTTTGACTTCTTCAGATAAAAACGGAATGCAGTTGATGTCGAGGAATAACCAATGAAGATTCCTTCGTCCGCCTTAGCACTGAACTTGTTGAGACTCTCCCGCAAACTTCTTTGATATTGTTTCTGAGTGTTTATTCTTGTTTAGAATTAAGATCCTGACAAGTGGTATCAGAGCTAGTATTCTCAGAAATCTTATTCATCATGGAAAACACAGCTGAATCAAACAGTACTCTGGTCTCAAAAGTTCCAATGCTCAGATCCAATGAATTTGACATGTGGAAGATTAGAATCAAGAAATACATTCTCCTCACAGATTACTCTATGTGGGACATCATTGAGAATGGTCCATCTGATGCAGGAAAGATTGGTGAAGATGGAAAAAGAACCCCTCCAAAGACGGATGCAGAAAGAAAGACAAGGCAGACAGAGATGAAAGCCTTGAGCACACTGCTCTTGGCCATTCCCAATGAATATCAACACTAATTCTGTAATTGCACTGATGCACAGATGCTCTGGAATGCTCTAGAGAAGAGATTCTCTGGTACCAAAAGTACCAAAAGAAATCAAAAGGCAATCCTAAAACAACAGTATGAAAACTTTATGTCAACTAAGAATGAGTCCATGACTCAAACTTTTGACAGGTTTAACAAACTGATTGGTGAACTGGCTACTATGGGAGTACAGATTGATCAAGATGATGTGAACAGAAAGTTCTTAAGGTCTCTTGGAGATGAGTGGACCATGTACACTGTTTCATTCAGACAGAATGATCAGTTGGAAGAAAAAGAACTTGATGATCTGTACAATGATCTTAGAGTATTTAAAGCTGAAGTGGAGGCAAAGAAGAAGCCTTCTGGATATATTCATAATGCTGCACTCCTATCAGCATCAATTGATTCTACTGCTAACCCTGAATCAGTGAATGCTGCTAATGGAGCAAATCAAGAAAAAGGCATTGATTCTGTGTTTGAAGCCTTTCTTGCCAGTCATGGGAATTCCTCCTTAATCAATGATGATTTGGAACAACTTCATCCTGATGATCTGGAAGAGATGGATATTAAATGCCAGATGGCCATGCTTTCCATGAGGGTGAAGAAGTTCATAAAGAGGACTGGAAGGAACAACTTCTCCCAAAGAAAAGAAGATGGAGAAGGGTTTGATAAATCAAAGGTGGAATGCTACAAATGCCATATGAAGGGACACTTTGCAAGGGAATGCAGAAGTGGAGTGTCTCACAACAACAACCACCAACAAGCTCAATCTGGAATCTTCAATAACAACATAAACTCTGCTCAAGCCCTTGTTTCTCAACAAGGAATGGGGTTTGATTGGAGTGATCAAGCAGAAGAGGCTATCCAGAATCAAGCTCTTATGGCTGAAGTATCTGATCTCCCATCTGAGGTAAATTCTAATCTCTGTTCTAAAACTTGCATAGACACTGTTAAAAGGTACAGGGATCACAATCAGAAGATGAGTGATGACCTTAAGAGATTAGAAAAGGATATCAAAGATTATGTGAGAATTGTTGAGAGGTTTGAGGAACAGATTAAAGGTTTTCAAGCCAATGAAATCCAACACTCATATGACACAAATTACTGGAAGTGGGAGAAAAAGGATCTAGAGCTCAAACTGACCAAATCTAAAGAGGAGAGTGAGAAATTGAGAGATGAACTAACCAAGGTCAAGCTTGATGTAGAAAAGTTTTCCAATGCTTCTAAAGCAATGGACTCTTTACTACAAACTCAGATTCATGATAAGCTGAGAAGAGGAATTGGATATAATGCCACACCTCCACCATATAACAACAATTACATTCCTCCTACTTCAGACCTGTTAGAAACCAAAGATAGGAAGGACTTACCTGAGGGAGCCACTGAGATAGATCCCTTAGATGAGGTAGTTGTTGAAGATAAGTCTGACAAAGAGGTTGACAAGAGTAAGGAGAACAAGGTGAGTGGTGAGATTCCTCTAGAAAATAATATTATCACCAATGAGGACTGTGGAAGGGCTTGGATCAAATCCAAGGACATAGAGAAGACAGAGGGAAAGTCTAGTAAGGTCCATTACAAACAGACCACAGTTGTGAATCCAGGTCCTTACAAACAGTGTGCATATAAGAAGACTGAGCCCCAAAAACATGATAAAAAGAGGGGAAATCAAAGAAACTGGAATAATCAGTGGGCACAGAAACAAGGGGTTGATCTGAGTAAAATCAATAGACCAAAACCTTGTTTTATCTGTGGCAAATTAAATCATCTTGCCAAATACTGTTATTTCAATCCTATAAACCAAAGGATGAACTTTCAAAGACCTATGCAAAAACCCTTGGGTTATAGGAAGTTTGAAAAGAACCATGTGGCTAAGAAATCTGTTAAATCTAAAAGCCACATGAAGAAAAAGTCTGTTAAAGAAAGTGTCAATATGTGGGTTCCTAAAAGCACTAAAAATGTTAGTACTGCTACCACAAATAGTGTTGCTGACAATGATAGTGCTGCTAGAAGTAATACTACTGCTAACAATGTTAGTACTGCTGACATTGTTAGTACTTCTTCAAAAGTTAATACTGCTAACTCTATTAGTGTTGCTAATAAGGTTAGTACTGCTCAACCTGTTAGTACTGCTAACTCTGTTAGTGCTTCCAAAGTTAGTACTGCTTCTAGTGTTTGTGCTGCTAAGCCAATCATATTGACAAAGTACTCTCATAAAGAGTGCTCTGAGTTTAAAAACCTCATCAAAAAGGAATGTAAATACTTTGATGAGAAAGGAGACCCAAGACCACTTTGGCTTGGGTCCCCAATCAATACTAATTGTTTAATCTTATGTGCAGGGCAACCAACAGCTCAAGGGGAAGAGCATCTGGCATGTTGATAGTGGTTGCTCTAGGCACATGACAGGGAACATGTCATGCCTCAAGAATTTCAAGAAAATTGATGGTGGACATGTTGCCTTTGGTAATACTCCAGATGGAGGTAAGATAAGTGGTAAGGGGGATGTATCCAAAGGTAAAATGACCTTTGAAGATGTATTCTATGTTGAACAGTTAAGGTATAACCTGTTAGGTGTATCACAGGTTTGTGACAAGCAACATAGTATATTATTTACAGATTCTGAATGCATTATCCTTGCTCCTGGATTCAAGGTAGTTGATGAGAAGATGATACTACTAAGAACTCCCAGAAAGGATAATGTATATTGCTTAGATATGGAAAGTGTTTCAACTGATTCATCCCTAAACTGTCTTGTTTCAAAAGCCTCTTTGGATGAATCGTCACTTTGGCACAGAAGGATGTGTCACATGAACTTTAAAACAATGAATAAACTTGTTAAAAACAACCTTGTAAGAGGTTTACCTTCCAAAGTCTTTTCATGTGATGATCATTGTGTTGCCTGTCTCAAAGGCAAACAACACAAAACTTCTCATAAGTCCAAAGAGTTGAACACAATCTCTACTTCTCTTCAGTTGTTGCATATGGATCTGTTTGGTCCTACAAATGTTATGAGTATTGGTAAGAAATCATACTGCCTAGTTATTGTTGATGATTACTCTAGATTTACTTGGGTATATTTTCTAAGGACTAAGGATGAGACAAGTGGACTGATCAAATCATTTATTCTAAGAATTGAAAACCAAACTAATCAAAAGGTAAAAGTCATTAGGTCAGACAATGGTACTGAATTTAAAAATCATGACCTAAACACCTTTTGTGAGGAAAAAGGAATTGAGAGGCAATACAGTGCTCCTGGGACTCCACAACAAAATGGTGTTGCTGAGAGAAGGAATAGGACACTGATTGAAGCTGCTAGATCTCTGTTGGCAGATTCAAAACTTCCAATTACTTTCTGGGCTGAAGCAGTTAATACTGCTTGCTATGTCCAAAACAGAGTTCTAGTAGTCAAGCCTAAAAACAAGACACCTTATGAGCTTTTAAATAACAGAAAACCTTTTATAGGATTTTTCAAACCTTTTGGGTGTCCTTGTACCATACTCAATACCAAAACTCACTTAGGAAAGTTTGATAGCAAGGCTTATGATGGTTTTCTTGTTGGTTACTCATCTCAGAGTAAGGCTTACAGAGTTTTTAATACTTCTTCTAGAATAATTGAGGAAAGTGACAATGTCCAGTGCAATGAGAACACACCAAATCCTATTGGATCTGGTCCTCAGTGGTAATTTGACATTGATTCACTAACTAACTCTTTGGGTTTCAGTAGTGATTATCATACAGGTTCAGGAAGTGGAAGATCAGGGGATGAACAAACACAAGTACAAGACATTATTCCTCAGTCTGTGATCTTTCCCATACCTACAAGAGAGCCTATTGATGTCTGTGCAAAAGAGACAATGACTGAACCTTTTCAGAATGAAGAAGAAGAAAGAGATGAGGAGAATCAAGTGCATGAAGAGCCAGAAGCAGCTGATGAGATCCCCTCAGCTGACTTATATGATTCCAATCTAGATGTGGGAATCAATGAAGAACCTAGTCATCAGACTATAACTCAAAAGAATCATCCTCCAGAGCTGGTCATAGGAGACATCTCTTCTCCTATGATAACAAGGAATCAATGCAGACTTCAAGAGCTGCAGAATCAGCAACACACAGTACTCTCCTGCTTTCTATCTCAGATTGAGCCTAAGAAGGTTTTTGAAGCAATGAAAGATTCCAGTTGGATAGAAGCTATGCAAGAAGAGTTACTGAAGTTCAAGTTGCAAGAAGTTTGGGACTTGGTGGACCTTCCAAAAGGTCATAGAGCTATTGGCACCAAGTGGATTTTCAGGAACAAAAAGGATGAGAGAGGCATTGTGATAAGAAACAAAGTAAGGCTGGTAGCACAAGGGTACACTCAAGAAGAAGGCATTGACTATGAAGAAGTGTTTGCTCCAGTGGCAAGGGCAGAAGCAATTAGGCTATTTCTAGCCTATGCCTCATACATGAAGTTCAAGGTATACCAAATGGATGTGAAGAGTGCCTTTCTGTATGGTACAATTGATGAAGAAGTATATGTCTGTCAGCCCCCTGGATTTGAAAATCCATCATATCCAGACAGAGTATACAAACTGAAGAAAGCACTTTATGGTCTGCATCAAGCCCCAAGAGCATGGTATGATACACTGTCTACCTATCTCTTAGAGAATGGGCTTGAAAGAGGAATAATTGACAAGACCCTATTCATTAAAATAAGTAAGAAGGACATCCTATTGGTTCAGATTTATGTGGATGATATCATCTTTGGATCCACAAAAGATCAGATGTGTAGATACTTTGAAAAGTTGATGCACAAGAGCTTTAAAATGAGTTCAATGGGTGAACTTACCTTCTTCCTTGGGCTTCAAGTGAGACAGAAGAAAGATGGGATCTTCATAAGCCAATCAAAATATGTGAAAGACATCCTGGACAAATATGGTCTAACAGACTCAAAGCCAGCAAGCACACCTATGGAGACTCATAAACAGATCACTGCTGATCTTGAGGGGGAGGATGTGGATGTCCATCTTTATAGATCGATGATTGGATCACTCATGTATCTCACAGCCTCAAGACCAGACATCATGTTTCCAGTGTGTTTGTGTGCCAGATTCTAAGTCAATCCAAAGCAATCACATCTTCAAGATGTTAAAAGGATTTTCAGATACTTAAGAGGGCAACCTAGACTAGGTCTTTGGTATCCATATGAATCCAACTTTGACTTGATTGCCTATTCAGATAGTGACTTGGGAGGTGCTAACATGGACAGAAAGTCTACTTCAGGTGGATGTCAACTTGTGGGTGCAAGACTAGTATCCTGGCAGTGTAAGAAACAAACCACAGTGTCCTTATCAATAACAGAAGCTGAGTATATTGCTGCTGCAAGCTGCTGCTCTCAGGTTCTATGGATTCAAAATCAGATGTTGGACTATGGGGTAACCTTTCTTCACACTCCAATCTTCATTGACAATAGCAGTGCTATAAGCATTGTTAACAATCCAGTCAAGCACTCCAGAACTAAGCACATTGAGATCAGGTATCACTTTATCAGAGATTGTAATGAAAAGAAGCTAATTCAAGTTGCTAAAGTTCATACTGACAACCAGTTTGCTGATCTATTCACTAAAGCTTTTGATGTGGGTAGATTCACTTTCTTGGTCACAAGTGTGGGCATGATCAACTCTGAATAAGCTCATTTGGTTTAAAAAGTGTTTTCATACCTGTTATTGGTTTATTCTTTGGTGCTACTAACATCTTTTTCTATTACCTTGCTCAGAGTACCTCAAGCTTCAAACAGTGTAAGTATAGTTAATGCTGCCATTGCAGTTTTAATACTGCCAGTGCACAGTTAATACTGCTAGTGGTTAATACTGCTCTCAATTAATACTGCTAGTTAGTTAATACTGCTAGTGGTTAATACTGCTCTCAGTTAATACTGCTAGTTAGTTAATACTGCTAATGGTTAATACTGCTCTCAGTTAATACTGCTAGTTAGTTAATACTGCTAGGTGTTAATACTGCTTATGTTCCGAATCGTATAAATACCCTGTTTGCCCGCCCAAAAGTCCATAACGACTCTTTGATTTCTATTCATCTGCTCTCTAACCCTTTTTTCTCTCAAGAACAAGTGTTTCAGTCCAACATACTCAAGCTTCAATGGCATCCATGGCTTTCATTGATGAGCACAACGAGATTGCGATGCTACAGAAGCCGAAACAAGCTGCTGGATTCCACCAGATTGTGGATTTTCTTAAGTCCAGCCACATTGCCCATGCTCTCACTGTGTCACCGACAATCTATATAGAGCATCAACGACAATTCTGGGCAAATGCCTCCATAGTCTCAGAGAATGGAGTGCAGATTCTGAAGACAAGGTTGTATGATAAACCCTTGTCAGTCTCTAAAGAGGTGATACGCATTTGTCTACGTCTAGACGATGCTGCAGGTATTACTTCTATTCCAAATGAGGACTTGTTCTCTAATTTGTCAAGAATGGGGTATGGAGGCCAATTGGATGGTTTCAAATTCTCAAAAGCAAAAAGAGTTTTTACATGTACCCCAGGTTTGTTCAGGAAGTTATAACCCATGAATTGACGGATATGCCTCACTTTGATGAGGTATATGTACCAAAAATCCCCAAAGGTAAGGTCTTTTCAAACATGAAAAGATCTCCATTGGACTCGGAAGGAGTTGACACCCCATTGTTCTCTACAATGATGGTGGTGTCCCACACTGAAGAAGGTATGGCAGCAGGGTCAAGGCCCTCATTAGACCATCCCACTGCTAGCCAATCCCAACCTTCACCCTCCATATCAATCCCTCAGTCTCTTGTTCAAAAGCCAATTTCTCCAATAACCCAAACTTATATAAGGAAAAAGGTAAAGAAGGCTCCTTCCCTTCTTGTACCTTCACCCACAGAGCCTATAAGCCCTGTAATGGAGAATTCTCCATTAGAGAATATCAACAGGGAAACCACAGGGGTGTCTCCCAACCCCAAGGAGGTGCTCAACAAGGAGATGAATGACATATTGGTGCTAAGGCTGCCACTACTCCTTCTAGCACAGAGGAGGTCAGTGGTAACATAAATAAGACCTTCCCCATGGCAACTTTGGATGAGCAATCATCCAAAGGTCCCAGGTGCCAAGAAACCACGGGGGTAGCAGGTGCTTCTGCTAGGCAGAAGACCTCTACTACAAAAAGATCCCATGATCCTTGAAAAGAGGGTAATACTTCTGGAAAAGGTGAGGACAGATATAACTATTTTGAATTGATGGAAACCATGGGAAACATAAACATGGATGTGATCAAGAAGGGGAAAGAAATAGAAGAGCTGAAACTGATAGTTCTGTCTCAACAAGAACAGATTGTCAACTTGAAGCAAATGGTGAAGAAATTGATTCTACAAAAGAAGAAGAAACAATTTGTGCTAAGAAGGAGGAAACCAGTGACTGATGCTCCCAAAAAGGGGGAGTCAGAAGCTGATGTCAACATGGAAGATGCCAAAGCTAAGGGGGAGCAAGAGAAAGTGGATGTTGAGGGGGAGCAACAAAAAGTGGAAACTGAGTTGGTACAAGAAGCAGAAATGGTACAAGAAGCAGTAACAGTTAATACTGCTGAGTCAAGCCAAGCAGCAGAAACAGTTACTACTTCTGACCTGAAAGAAGCAGCAGAAATAGTACAAGAAGTACTAACAGATCTTGAAATTGTTGAGACCTTAATCAAAGCCAAACATGATACTCCCAAGGTCACCTCAAAGGCCAAAGGAGTTGTCATCAAAGAAAAAGGTGAAGTGATCAAGAAAGCAAATGTAGAGAAGAAGGAAAGCAAAGACAAAGGCAAAGCTAAAATGGTGGAATCTGATCAACCAGTCAAAAAGCAAAGGTTGGTTGAATCAGATGAAGCTTTGGCCAGGAAGATGCAGGCTGATATTGAAAAAGAAGAAAGGGTTCAGGTTGAAAAGGACAGAGAAATGGCTAAGGCTCTAGCTACTGAACTAAATGAAGCCTATCAACAAAGCCTGGCAACTGAACTTGCACAGAAGAAAGCAGCATCTCTGAAGAAATCTGTGGTCAAAACAGCTGCAAAGAAGAGACAACCCTCAAAGACATTCCTAGGTACCCAAGAGACAAACAAGATGATTACATTTCTCAAGGGTGCTGTAGGAGTCAGAAAGGAGATGTTCTCAAAGATGACATTTGAGCAGATTAAAGAGCTGTACAATTCTGAAATGATAAAGCTTCAAGGGAATGAAACTGCAAGAGTGGAGATGGAGAAGAGAATGAAAGAAAGCAATGATTTCATGATAGAAAAACCTTTCCCTGATGAGCAAGAAACACCACCAAAGAAAGAAGCAACTCTTGGTGAAAGTCTAAGGACTTTAAAAAGAACCAAGATGATGGCAAGGAGAAAGTCAACCAAGAAGCCTAGAGTTGCAGAAGAAGTTGAGAAGGTTGCTGAAGAAGAAGAGGCACCTAAGTCATCTGAACAGAAAGAATCAGCAAGGTCTGATGATGTAAATCTATACATGGTAGTGATGGACAAAGTGCCTGAACCAATTTCAGCTGAACCTGTTGGTGTGAAGCCTCCTGAAGTCATCTTCTGGGATACACTGAAGGTTAATGGTAAAGAGTACATCAGGCTCAAGAGGAAGGATGAAAAGTATGAAGTATACAATACTTGAGCAAAGATTGTAAGAACATGCTCCAGGTCAGATCTTGAAGAAATGTTTGAGATAGGAATGAAGTTGTATGCAGATCAACTGAAAGCTCCAGAGATTTCAATTACAAAATTAGTGATGGAGTATCTGTGTATGATGTTCAAACCTGAAGAAGTAGAGCATGTGATCAGAAATATGTTCAAAACTGTCAACAAGTGGACTCTATATGAAACTAGTGGAGTATATACACTAACTATGGACTTAAATCACATAGAGTACTTCCTAGTGGATAGAGTGTACAATCACAGCAGAATGAAGCTTCATGCAATGCTGAAGAAGAAGCTAGGATGTGTTTCAAATTTAGAAATGGCTAAGTATCTGATCCAAAGAACTATAAATCAGAATTTGGGGTTGGATGCAAATACAGGAGTATAAGACATGATGAAGTTTTGGGAGCATCTTGAAGATTATCTGAAGAACTTGACTTCTCTTCCTAAAAGTCAAGTTAGGGGGAGATTGTTGGGAAATTCAGAATTTCACAAGTACAATTAATACTGCTAGAAGAACTTGGTTACTACTTCTGAAGATTACTACTTCTGAAGTTAATGCTGTTGAACAAGATTAATGATGCTAAGTCAAGGTTAATACTGCTAGAGGAGATTACTACTGCTAAGCAATTTTAGTACTGCTAGTAGTTAGTACTGCTGAATGTTAATACTGCTCAAAGTATTAATACTGCTGAAGACTTAGTGCTGCTTATGAGATAATCAAGATTCGTGCAGATCAAGTTTGAAGATTAAGGAAAGCTTGAAGATAAAGATAGAAGATTATTTTGAAGATCTTTTATTATTTGTAATTATCTTTTATCTTCAGTATATATAGAATAGTTTAGACTTGATAGAAAATAACTTTTAGCATTCTGAGTTTTTGTTTTGATAGAGAGAATCAACCTCAAGGTTTGTAATCCTCAAAGTAGAATTCGTATTGATGAGCCTGTTTATCAATATTGAGGTTGTGTGTTGAATCTTGTAACTTTATAATCATTCAATAAAGTTTGCAAGTTCTTATTCTGATTTACTGTGTTCAATTAATTATTGAATATCAAAGTGTTATTCCGCAAACTTCTTTGATATTGTTTCTGAGTGTTTATTCTTGTTTAGAATTAAGATCCTGACAGATGAGAACATCTAGTGTCTCATCCTTTGAACGTAGAAACTTGACCCATGTGTATCGTGAGTAATCGTCCACGATCACGAGTATGTACTTCTTTCCACCTAGACTCTGAGTTCGCATCGGACCGCATAAGTCCATATGTAATAACTCTAACGGAGCGCTTGTACTCGATTCAAGCTTTGGTTTATGAGGTGCCCTTTTCATCTTTCCCTTTTCACATGTTGCACAAAGATGTTCTCTTTCATATTTGAGCGCTGGAAGTCCTTTGACGAGCTTTCCTCTGACCAGATTGTTGATGTACCAGAAGTTGAGGTGAGAGAGCCTTCGATGCCATAGCCAACTTTGTTGCTTCGAGCCTTTCGTCAATAGACAAACCTGCTTGTCGTTCTGGATTTTTGACAAGTTAATTGTGTAGAGATCTGACTTTCTTGTGCCGACCAAGAGTTCCTCGCCTTCTTCAGTGGGAACTGAACACGTTTTGGCTTTGAAATTGACCTCTAAGCTTTTGTCACAGAACTGACCAATACTGAACAGGTTGTGTCGTAAGCCTTCAACATAGCTCACCTTCTTGATCGTGACATTGTCATGTTGTACATCACCATATCCCATTATTGGAGAAAACTGGTCGTTGCCGAATCTGACTGATCCGCAATACTTCTCTTTAAAATTGGACAACATATCTTTTTGTCCAGTCATATGCTTGGAGCATCCGCTATCCAAGTACCACATATGACGGATCTACACAAGAGAAATAATGAAACAATTGATTTAAATAGTCTTAAAACAAAGATGGAATTAAGACTCTTGAGCATTGAGGAGCGGGTCTTGAACTGATGTGTTCAAAAGCCATATTCTCTTCTTAAGCACGGGTTCTGAACAGACGTGTTAAGAAACCATTGTTTTATCTTTGAAGTGTGGGTCATGAATTATTGTATTCAAGAACCTATTTTCTTTGAGGAACGAGTCCTAGACTGTTTTGTCTAGAAATAATCTTCAATTCCTTTCTTAAACTTTGTGTGCCTGCAACACAGAGTTAGCCTTAGGTACCCACTGGAATTTGGGTCCTACTGTGTTAGCACAAGATTTTGGTACCCATTTCAAATTGGGTCCTCTTTTCTTTTGAAATACATTTGAATAATTAGAATGAGATGAATGCACATGATTATTGCCAAACCAATCTTCAGAATCTTGACAAGAAGTAGAAACATGTTTATCATAAATAGAAGACTTTCTAGCAGATAAAGATAACTGAAATAATTGCTTCATTGTATATTGTTTACGAGAAACAGCAAGTTTTGAGTTCAAAATATCAACATCAACAATTAAGACATCTTTACTAGGCGAAGTCTCACTACAATTAACACTAGAAAACAATTTAACAGTCTTGTCAAGCTTCTGTTTCGGTTGCCACAGAGATTTAACTTCTGGCCTTTGCTTGCTCAGATCTGAAACATGTGAAACTGGTGAGTTAGACTTTTGAGCAACAAACAAATGCTTCTTCTTCGGATTACCAGTAGTGTTCGGTTTCTGTGAATGCCTAGATGTAATCTTACCTTTAGCATTTTTAGCTTTCACAGAGACTAAGTTATCAACTTTCGTTGATTTTGCACTGTTAACAGGCATATTGGTTTTTCCTAAAGATTTCTTAACAAAAGATGAATGGTTAGGAAGTTTTGCATTAAAGTCAAATTGTTCAAAATAATCATCTAAACCACTGTCAGCATTCAGAAAATCAAACTCTTTATTAGCTAGACCAGACATGTCCTCAGAGTTTGAAGCCTTAGAAATAATAACATTTTTGAACACAGTTGAAAAAACTTTTTGTTCAATATTCATCAAAAGTCTTTCATCTGTTAAAGAATTCTCGAGTTCAGAAATTTTAATTTCTAAAACAAGAGAAGGGACATATAGTTTACCTTGAATAGGCTTCGCCTCCATTTCTTTTTCAGAATAACTTTGAAAGAAATCACTTGAAAGAGTTTTCTTCTTTTGATATATTGGATTTTCATTATAACTATTATTCATCTTCGCATAATAAAATGGAAGGTGAACTTTAGATGATTTCAAACGTTTTTCAGATTCGTTGGCTTCATCCTCTTCTGATAGTTTAGTCCAGAAAGTTTTAAACTCTGGGATTCGTCGAGCTAATTTCATAGAAAGATGATCATAAAGTGCAGGCACTTCAGACATTCCTTTTTGAAGATAGTGAGGATTCTTATAACCGATTCCCCATCTCTCTATTTCCTCTTTGGGTTTATTCAGATGAATAGTCTGTTCAGTTTGACCCATTTTGTATAACTTCTCTTCCAAACTTTTTAATTTACTCAGTAAAGAAAAGTTTTCTTTGGTACATGAAGAATGCAATTTTGTAAGCTCATATATATCAATCTCACTTTTTGTCAGTTTAGACTTGAGTTCAGAATTCTCTTTAAGAATTATTGTCTTTTCCTTTGCGTTGGTGTCATTATCTCTATGTAA
Source organism: Arctium minus (assembly GCA_954870635.1). Lineage (NCBI taxonomy): Eukaryota > Viridiplantae > Streptophyta > Magnoliopsida > Asterales > Asteraceae > Arctium > Arctium minus. Next base: position 81,427,236 of record OX941090.1, on the reverse strand, counting down.
AACCTCAACCAATACTTTCTTCTCAGCAATTTCATTGCTAAGTTTCTGTATCAGTTGGTTTTTGTCAGTTATAACACCATTTTCTCGCTCAAGATTCGACTCTAACTCTTGTTGTTTTAAATTCATGGCATGCATTTTATTCATGAAATCTGAATACGATAAATCACATACCTCCTCTTCTTCATCATCTGAATCAGCTTCAGCATCTGATTCTTGCTTTCCCATCAAGCACATATTGACGACTTCATCCTTTTCTTCATCCTCTTCTTCCTCGTCTGAATGATCAAGCCAGTATTCATCTTCAACCATCAGTGCCTTACCATCCTCCTGTTGCTTTGCAAGAAGCATCTTGTTCTTGTAATAATCGGAGTTTCTAACTTTTGGTCTTCGGCAGTCTCTGGCATAGTGACCTGTTTTGCCACATTTGTAGCACGTTGGTGGTTCTGTCTGACTGGATCCTTCAGCTTTAAACTTTCTCTCTTCTTGTTTCTTCTCCTCTATTCTCTTTCCTTCAGATTCATATCTTCTCTCTTCAGGTTTCCTCTCCTCTGTTCTTTTCCCTTCAAATCTCTTTCCTTCATATCTACTTCCTTCAACCCTTTCCTTGTGGATGTAGTTGTTCGGACCAGAAGAATATCTCTGACTGTTTGAACTCGGCTTCGTGTAGAACTTTTTCTGAAAATCATTTGACAGCAGAATCATTGCTTGCTTCAGTTGTTCATTTTCATCCATGTCAGAGTTTGCATAACCTTCATCTTCTTCTGATTCATACACAATTGTCTTGTTTTTCTTCTTCCTGACAACAAGAGCTACTGTGTCTTCAACTGTCTTTCCTTTCTGCCTCTTTTCATCTAGAATTTCATCCACCTCTTATTCATTTTGTCTGAGGGTTTCATACACCTCATGAAGTGGAATCTCATTCAGATCCTTGATCTGCTTCATCTGTCGGGCAAATCTCTTCCATTCCGGTTGTAGAATACTCAGGAATTTGACGTTCAGCTCAATTTGAGATTTGGTGGCTTTGTTCTTGCTAAGTTCGTTCAGCAAAGTCACAAACCTGTCACAGATTTCTTCTAAAGTTTCTCCGACTCTGCCTCTAAATTCTTCATAATTATTTTAGGCAGTTGGAGATTTTCAGCTGATTTCCAACCTTTGAGCCTAGCATCATCTTCTCAAGTTGATCCCACATTTCTTTGCCGGAGGCCTTGTAGCTGTCAATATTTACATAGATTTCGTTTGGAATTCCTTGTAGAATGTATGACTTAGCTAATCTGTCGCCTTTATCTCTTTTAAGGTTATCATCTTCTAGCTCATGATACTTCAGTTCAACCTGAGTCGGCACGGTTCCAACCAAACGAGTCATCATGACTAGTTTCATAACCTCTTCTTCTATAGATTTCCTGATGAAATCACCCAGCTCATGTATGTCAACAAAGTTCAGAAACCGATCTTTCCACTGTTCGTATTCTCCTTTAAAGAGAACTGGTGGCTTGGTGTCAGTTCCGATTGCAAGGGCTTCTCTGGATGTCATTTTGAAGAAAATTCTAAGTCTAGAAAAAAAAAACTTTGCGTTTTGAGAAGGTTTGCGCAAGAGGTTGATGGCGCAAAGTGAGGTTTGCGTGTCAAATGGGTTGCGCAAACTGAGGTTTGCGTATCACGTGCGTTGCGCGAAGTGAGCTTTGCGTATCACGTACGTTGCGCAAAGTAAGCTTTGCGTTTCAAGAGGGTTGCGCAAACTTAACTTGAGTTTTTCGTGAAGAGATGAACACGTGTACTGAGGTTTGTGTTGCTAGAGGGTTGCGAAAACTGAGCTTTGCATTTCCTTGTTGTTGCGAGAAGTGAAGTTCATGGTTTGTGTTTCAAGTGTGTTGCGAAAATTGAAGTTCGCGTATACCGTTAGTCGCGATAAGTGGACTTTGCGTGATGCGAGTGTTGCGCAAAGTAAGCTTTGTGTATGCAGTTGGTTGCGCAAAGTGGGCTTTGCGTATTGAGTTGGTTGCGCAAAGTAGGTTACGGAAAGTGGGCTTTGCGTGAGTTCTTCCTCTGGTTTGCGCAAGTTCGTCTGTACTTCGATAAAATCGACTTTTCAACCTGTTTTTCCACGATTAACAGTACCAAACTCTACCAATATGTCTAAAAACACTTCTAGAACTGAATGTGACCACTTGATCTCGATAAAATTCACTTTTTCGAAAATAAATTGATGGTACAGTAACTTTTGAAAACTCGAACTCATACCACAAAATCACCAAAATGGAACTCGATTAAAGCTCTATACTGAAATTAATCACTCACAACTCGATCTAGCATGTATATCGATCACAACCTGATCGATTTTAACACCTAAAACACCTTAAATCACTAAAATGATTTTTCAAATAAGAACACAGAGTCGTTTTTCAAAAACTTAATTTTGATCTCTTATCAGGCTCTGATACCAATTGTCGGTCCACACAATATATGTTTATAACAAGTTTTATAGGATTAATAACACAATATGATTACCAACCTGTATTGATTAATAACAAGGGTTACAAGGTTGATCGATTCAAGCTTTGAATGTGTTTTCTCTGTTTTTCTCTCTTTTTCACCTTTTGAGTGTGTGTTCTAATCTGATCTGTTAGAGAGAGTTGTTGAGATCTGATCAGATATTAGATCTAGCTTCTACAACACACTTCCTAAACAACTTGTAATAATAAACTAATATAAACTAACTAATATCTAACAAACTAAACTAACCTAACTAATATCTAAATATCTATTTATAAGATATTTAGACAAAACATAAAATACAATAAACATTTATTACTTTGACATTTATTACAGACAACATAGACTTTAATATCGAGAGTCGACTTTCCGGCTTTAGCTTCAGATTGGATCTTCAGATTGGATGATCTTGAATCCAATGAGACTGTGGTCTAACAATGAGAGAGGTATACGGAAGAGAGTGATTCCTTTTGTAAAATTTCTTAGGAAAAATCACTTTGAACGTGAGGCGACGTGGGAACTGAGGAACATATGCGACGGGAATACCCTGAGTTCTTTAATCGGTGTAAGTTTTCTGTCTAAATTCGATTTCGAGGACGAAATTTCTTTTAAGGGGGGGAATAATTGTAAGACTCGGTTTTTAAAACGTGTAATTATTTTTACCCGAATTAAACCGTAATTAAAAAGGTAACCAAATATAGTTGAGGGGTTAAAACCGTCATTCAACCAAACTATTTAATTATATATGTATATATATAAAGTAAAATATATATATATATATATATATAGATTACAACAAATCTATTATTAATTATATATATATATATATATGGTAAGAGAAAAAAAAAAGAGAGAGTAGATTACATCAATTGCATCCATCGTATTCTTCAAACTTCATTCACCACCACCGCCATGAATTTCATTTTTTCCCTCTCTCCAAAATTATACTTCTCTCTCGATTATCTCTCGATTCGTTGAAGAAATCAACGAAATAATTACACCTGGGTTATCTTTCTTCGCTGCAAAAGTGACACTCCAGAAGAACTGATATCTTTTGTTCGAAAGATGGAAGTGCTGAATAATCTCACTGTTCGCTCAATAAGAAGTGATGATGGAACTGAGTTCAAAAATAGTTCCCTAAAGAACTTATTTGAGAATAAGGGAATTTCTCACAACTTCTCCTCTGTAAGAACTCCTCAGCAGAACGGTGTCACTGAAAGAAGAAATAGAATGATCATTGAAGCTGCCAGATCAATGCTCAGCGATTCTCATCTCCCTACTCAGTTCTGGGCTGAAGCTGTCAACACTGCATGTTTTACTCAAAACAAATCTCTGATAGTAAAGCGATTTAGAAAGACAACTTATGAACTATTTCATGGAAGGGAACCCTCTATTAGTTTTCTTCATATCTTTGGTTGTCAGTGTTACATTCTAAACAACAAAGATGCTCTTGGAAAGTTCGACCCAAAAGCTGATGATGGAATATTTCTTGGATATTCCTTTATCTCTAAGTCATACAGAGTCTTCAATAAGATAAGGACAAACTGTAAAAGAAACAATTCATGTCACCTTTGACGAATCCCGTTCAGCGAATTCTAAACCTATCGCTGACAATGAAGAACTAAATGCTTGGTTGTTCTCTCATTATAGATAAACAGAACCCTTCTTCATAAACCATCAACACAAAGATCATTCAGTCGCTGATGATGATCCAAACATCATACCACCTAATGCTGAATCTACCACATGGGTTTCAGCTGAGCCTCTAAACACACTCCCTCCATCAGATCTTCCCTCGTCTAAAAATCTCTCAGTGAACAAAGGTCTGTCTGACACTCAACAATTAATAGTTGATGAACCTCAAAAAGAGCTGTCTGAGTTTGCTCGAAACAAAGTTTGGAATCTCATTCCCAGACCATCTGATAAGACTGTTATAGGCACTAAATGGGTGTTTAGAAACAAATTAGATGAACATGGGACTGTAACCCACAACAAGGTTAGACTCGTTGCTCAGTGATACATGCAAGATGAAGGCATAGACTATGATGAAACCTTTGCCCCTGTGGCTAGGCTCGAAGCAATTCGACTCTTCTTAGCTTATGCAGTTTACAAAGACTTCAAAGTATATCAAATGGATGTAAAATTAACATTCCTAAATGGAAAGCTGAATGAGGAAGTCTATGTTGAACAACCCCCAGGGTTCTCCGTCCCTAAGCATCCAAATTATGTATATAAATTGGATAAGGCTCTCTATGGTCTAAAACAAGCCCCTCGTGCTTGGTATGACATTCTCTCCTCTTTTCTTATCTCTGAAAATTTTGAACGCGGTAAAATTGATAATACCTTTTCAGAAAGATAAAAGGTCACATTATTCTTGTGCAAATATATGTTGATGACATTATATTTGGTTCTACTAACCCATCTCTGTGTACTCGCTTAGCTGAAAGAATGAAGAAAGAATATAAAATGAGTATGATGGGTGAACTAACTTACTTCCTTGGACTTCAGATCAAGCAAACTGAAAAAAGATACATTTATTAACCAAGGTAAGTACATTAAAGATATGCTGAAGAAGTTTGATCTCTCAAACTTCAGCGATGAAAACTCCTATGGGACCTCCTCTGACATTAAACAAGGATCCAACAGGAAAACCTGTTAATGTCACTGCCTATAGATGAATGATAGGCTCCCTGTTGTATCTTATAGCGAGCCGACCTGACATCATGTACTCTACATGTCTCTGTGCACGCTATCAATCAGAACCCCAAGGAATCCCATCTGATCGGTGTAAAGTGAATCTTAAGATATCTGAAAGGAACTCCTAACCTCGGTCTTTGGTATCCCAAAGATTCAGGGTTCGATCTAACTGGATATTCAGATAGTGATTTTGCAGGTTGCAAACTTGATAGAAAAAGCACCACTGGTGGATGTCAACTTCTAGGAGGAAAAGTTGGACAAGTAAAAAGCAAAATTCAGTGTCCACTTCCGCAGCTGAAGCTGAGTACGTAGCCGCTGGAAACAATCCGGTACTACACTCAAAGACAAAACACATCGAGATCAGATACCACTTTATCAGAGATCATATGATGAATGGTGATATTGAACTTCACTTTATCCCTACTGACTATTAGCTCGCTGATCTTTTTACCAAAACCTCTTGATGATACAAGATTTAACTTTCTCATCAGTGAACTTGGAATGTTGAATCTTGAAGATTAAATGTTCAACTTTCATGCATTATGTCAGTGATAATATGTTACACTTTATCATGTAATCTATGACCAAATATTCTAACTCTCAGGTATGTTTTCTCATTCTCTTTCACTGAATATCTCATTCAGTAAGACGTTATTCAAAAATCAAATCTTCAATCACTGAGTTTCTTCAAGTGGTTAAAAGTTTTTTGATAAACAAATCTTATCACTGATATTTCTCGTCAGTGATCCTTTGAAAAGAAAAACTATCTCTGAATTTCTATCAGTGATACTTTCTAAAAGCGTAACGTTTTCTCTCTCCTATGACGTCATTCTAAATGATAATCCATGGCACGCCTTTTTCTGACACGTTCGTCCGTTGCACTTCATGTCCAATCAATTTCGTGGGACGTGTCCGTGTCATGATAACCTCCTTTTACTGCTCCAAATTCTTTCTCTCTCCTCATATAAAATAAATGTCATTTACATTTTTGTCTTTTACGCTCTCAAAAACTTCTAAGGCAAGAAAAAGCATTTTCGGCATTCAAACACACACCTTAATCTTCAAATCTTCAAGATCATCAGGTTTTTGTTTCTTCACATTCCTTCCTCTTAAAAAACACTCTTGAATCTTAAATATCCTCTTATTTCCATTTAAAAGTGTTTCTTACATTAAAATCATTTCTTTTGATTTTAACTAGTTAAAAAACGTTTGGTTTTTAAGATTGTTCTTTGTTTTTGTAAAGAACACTGTTTTATTCTAAAAACAACTTTATTTTTCTATGTTTCTTTCCAAAAAGAGGATCTGGTAAAATATTTTCATTGTTTTTAGACTCTAAACCCTTTATTCTACTATACTTCTCTCTATTCCAGATATGACCCAAGCTAGACTTATTGCTTCGAAGAATGTCAAGTTCGCACTTACTGACTCTGAAATCCCTAGGAACAACCACCTGGCTCGCTTAGACTTTGAAGCTAAAAAATACCCACATCTAGTGGAAGTTGCTGCCTTTCTGAAACAATCATGCATAGCATATGCTCTTACTGTTGACCCCAAGCCATCCAAATCACTACTTCAACAATTCTAGTTTGCTGCTGATAAAAGTTAGTGACCAAAAAAAAAGGTGAAGTGGTCCCTGCCATCTCTTTCTAGACTGAACATGTCCCCGGAAATCTCACTGCCTTTGGTATCCTCAAGGCTCTTCAATTCCCTACCAAGACCACCAACGGTTTCGACTTTTGGATGACATGGAATACACTTGGGGACAACAAGCCTCGCTCCCAGATTCTCAACAAGAAGCTGAGTAAAATCCAGAAGCCAAACATGGCTTCAGAGATCAACTACATCTTCACTCATATTATTCAGAGTATAAGTGGAAAGACAGGATCGATGGACTAGAACAGCAAAATGCAGCTACAAATGGGCTATTCGGTGCTTGCTGGAAAGCACTATGACTATGCTGGAGCGATCTTTGATGATCTCTTGTCAAAGATTGAGAAGCCTGAAAGGGATCCCAAGATTCCCTATGTTCGTTTCATTTGTGCTTGTCTTCACTTTCTCCTTGACAAGAAGTACCCCACAACAAATGATGTTAGCTTCTCACGGGTTGGAAAACGAGCTCTGGATTTCAATCCTGCTGAAAACGAGGTAAGTCTTTTTACTCTACGATCTCGTCTCTCTCTTTATTCTTCGACTTCAGCGGCCATGCATGAGGTTCTTTCTTCTGCTAACCCTGCCGCTACAACCCCTTCTAAGGGACAGTTTACAACTCTTTTTGTCCCTCCTAAAAAGGCCAAAAAAGAACAAGGAGTCAACCCCTTCTGGTAACTTACCTGAGGTAGTTTCTCAACAAACTACTTTGGATGGATTTGTGGGTCTCTCCTCCACATCAGCTACTACAACAACAATCGTGTCAGTGACGTCAATCGTTGACACCACACCGGTGACAATCCCACTTTTCTCAATTCCTCAACAACCACCAATTAAGGTAATTCCCACTATCACCAGTGTTCTCTCTACTTATATCCATATTACTCCTCCTTCTTCTACTATTTCTTTGGTCATTAACCCTCCCAACATATTGCAGCAACCTCTTACCGCTGCATCCATAGGACCTGGTACTCAAACACCTCCTCCAAATTTTGAAGGAAATATGCAATTCTTCAATATGTTTGATCTATCAGGTATTCGTAAACCCATATACACTTCTCCCACCTTTCCACATAAGCCTGAGCATCTTTTTACTCAACCACTAACTTTTGTTTTAGGACCTACTTTGGGAACTGTTGACGCCAGTGTCAACAAACTCGATGAGAAAGTGGACTCTCTCTCCACCTCACTCAACACCACCACCAGCACTATCAACCAAGCTGTTGAGGAGCTGAAAATACTCACTGCTGCTTCTACCTCCAAGGCTGAAGCTTCTCAAGTCACCGCTCTTCAAGAAGAGGTTACGAAAATAAAGGAGGACTTGGTTACAAATCACCAACAAGTACAGGTCCTACAGGGGCGCATTGACACTCTCGCGACTAAGGTTCGGGGTCTTTCTTCCAAGATTGACTCATTTACAAACCTGCTGACTCAGGCGCTGACGAAGATGAATGAACCAGCTCCTACTCCGACGCCTTCTTTCACTCACAATGATCGTACTTCGCCGAATGTCGCTATTAAATTCATTCATCAGGATACTTCAGAGATCCCCAATATTGAAGGTCGTCTGGATAAGTTGGAGGCTGATGCCCGTCCAAAGCCTGCTGCTGAAGTTATCATTGCTGAACTCCCCCACGTTGATAATGACAAAGAGGGGGAGAGATCAAATGAATAAAATAACATTGCAACTTAGGTTCAGGAGATGGAAGAAACTCACTCTCAAGTTGAGGGGGAGAAGATCGCTGAAGTTTCAGCGACAGAAGATCAAGCCCCTCCATCTTCTTCCCTTGCTTTAAATAATGAAGAAGAAGAGGACGAGGAAGAAGAAGAAGAAGATGAAGAAGAAGAACTTGATCTCCCTGATAAAGAAAATAACAATGTCGCTGATGATGATTATGAAGATGATGATGAAGAGGATCAGTCTCTCTGGTTCTCAGCCACAAACATCTCATCAATGTCAGTGATGAAAAGCGTTGTTATCACTGAAGCAGAGGGAGACAGAAGGATAAAGCTTCAAGTACCCCATCCCAAGGAAAGTATAAGGGAATAGTTGCTGAGGGAAACCTGAAACTCATATCACCATCTGAGGGGGAGCATCCTTCTCAGGTATGCCTATCCATTGTCCCTCTCTCCTTCTTTTCCTGCCAAACCCCTCTCTCATTCTAGCATTTATCTTTCTTCTTCTATAATAAACACTAACTCCCTTTTTCAATTTTTTCTCAATCAGTTCTCTCCCCTGCTTAAGGGAACTTCACTGCAAATAATCCCAGCTCTCACAGCTGATGATCAAATAATCCCAACCTTCTTTAATGAGGTTGATGAACTAGAGGAAGAAGAAGAAGATGAAACCCTGCTCCATCCAGGAAAGCCCTCTCGACCAGCTCAATGGTCAGATGATGAACTCAAAAGAAGAACAAAGATGATCTCTCACCTAGAGAGTCAGCGACTAACGATCCCTCCTCAATCCTCAACTAAAGAGCTTGACTTCCTAACCCAAGATGAAATCGAAGAATCTGTCAGAGCTGAAAAACTGATTGTTGAATGCCAAAAAGACACTGAGAAAGAAGAAGGACCGAACTTCAGTGACTATGGAGATAACCAGAGAGGATGGAAGCGTCAAAGCTATGTTCGTATCAAGACTGGAGCATTTTGGTTACTTTGAATGGATAGAGTTCAAGGAAGCACTGAAGAAGTCTAAATCAACGTACAAAGGCTATGTTGAAGGAATTGTTGGAGCCCTCATCAACAGAGTCGCTGCTATTCTGAAAGTGCCTTCAACTCTTCCTCCAAATCCAAAACAAGTAAAGAGAAAGCTTGCCTCCTCCTCCTCCTCTGATAATGTCGCAGTGATAAAAAACGACACCTCCATCAAGTTCTCAAAAGAAGCATTGTTCGGTCCTCCTCCTGATCTCTCAGTTCTTGATCTATCATTGCCTCCTGGTGGTTCATTCATCCCAGGGCAATTTTTGAAGAACCCTTTTGGAATCTTCTTCAGAGATGATGAATGTCAGCTCAGATTTCAAAGAGTCTTTGAAATCCCTCTCTACCCTCTAAGTCATCTCAAGGACCTTCTGTACTTATGGTGTACTTACTCTCCTTCAGTTGAACCGATCAAAACTCTTATCCGACAAGAATCAGCTGATCGAAGACAAAAAGGAGAAGAAGTACCAGATTATATGATCAAGGTCCTGAAATCCTATCTAGATAGCTGATAGATTTTTCTTTCTTGTAATATGTTCGTTAGACTTACAGTAGTTAGATCTTCACTTGTACATATAATTTTCATCTCTCTTGTAGTTCTTTCTTTGAATTAATGAAAATTTCAGTGTAGTACTTAACTCTATCAGTACTATAAAAGATCCCTCAAAATAGTAATTGGGACATGTATGTTATGAGTTCTGATTATCCTTTATTTTGACTTAAAAGTAAGATTGTTGATCCACACTCTCTCAGTGATTTGACAATGATCCTTTTCTATACTTAGTGAAAATTACGTTTAACATTATGTATTAGTATTTCATCATCAGCGATCATACTGAGTTTGTTCATCTATCGCTGATGATCTCTCTTGTAAACATTCATATTTATTAGTGTTTCACCATCAACGATCTAATACTGAGTATGTTTAGTATTGTTGATGATTTCGAATGTAAACAGTTAGACGTAATCCCTAAAAGACAAGTTTCGAGACAAAAGATGTTTACTGCTGAATCGAAGACAAAACTGTTGAACAAAGACAAGTCTACTCATGACCTGATACGGGTATCAATGATGCCAAGACAAGTCTACACACGCGAAGAAACATGAGAAAAACCTTCAACGATAGCTAAACTTCTTTACATCTCTGAAGGAAGAGATATTCAGCGATTGATGATCACTTAGCTTATGCCTCAAGTCTCTTTTGTCTTGTCCTTACACACATAGTACGATTGTCAGAAAAGACATACCTCTGCAGCAATTCGTACAACAACTCTGTCAACTACATTGTTCATCATACGGCCAAAAACACGTCTCCTAAAGTCAGACTCATGCAACCAACCAATGAAGGACACGTGTAAAGTACTCTGCCATGCATTTAATGTATAGGGTATAAATAGAAAGATTAACACTCCATCTGAGTGTGGCCTTCATCTTTCTAAATATATAGAAACCCTTGTTTTCTATATTCTCCCAATCCCCTATTCTCTATTTCTAGTGCAACCTTCTTAGTGTTTCTTAAGTTTGTTTAAACTAGGTTTTACTTAATCTTATTCCGCAACAAACTTGTAAATTGTATTTTGATTTATCAATAAACAATTTATTAAACTTTAAATTTTGTGTTTGTATTCAACCCCCCCCCCCCTTCTACAAACTTGTTAAGCACCTTCGGGACAATCAAATAAGAGATCTCATTCAACTTTTACATACTCATCCATTCTTCCAAATTTATTGTCTTTCTATCAATGTGAAATAACCAAATAACATCACAATTCAAAATTTGATAATACTTAAAATCTTCGTGTGACTTGTGAGATAATAAAAAAGACATATAGGTTCAACATTGATAATATTATGTAAATTGATGAAATATGATGATTTGTATACATTTATCTATCGATTTATTTACTTTATATAAATAGGTTTTTTTAACAAAAATAAGGGTCGACCAAAAATAATATTTAGCCAAGTAATCCTTTAATTTATCAAAATCCAAATCTCATTGTTTCTATAGGTATCTTCATTCTCCAATCTTATATTCTCTCATCAATGTGAGATGTGTAAAACACCACCACAATATAGTAGTATTTGAGAATACTCGTATCTCATATCAAATCCAAATGCCCTTCTTTCTTATAGCTACCTACATTACTTAAATCTCACAATATCATATCATTTTCTATGGTTCTTTATTATATATATATATATATATATATTGACGATTCTTATTTGTGGCATGTCATTTCTTATATATTAAAATTCTTAATCCACATTGTGACATATCATTTTGTCTTGTGTCTCATTTTATGTATATAAAGACGAAAAGATATAAAAATAAACAACATTAAACGAAATAAGTGTATCTTATTAGTTGTAATATAATATATAATGTATCATCAACATCAAGAAATATGTAACTAAAAATTAATTCTTTAATCCAAAATGGATTAAAACAAATCATAAAATCATGTAAAAAAGTTGGCATCCTTCTCCTTATATAATCAATTCCATGTTTCCAACATTTCATCTTTCTATCAATGCGGGATAACCAAAGGTAACCACAATCCAATATTTTAAAAATCTCAATCCACATTGTGCCACATCATTTTTCTTGGTTTTTTTGCTTTTATATATATATATATAGCCAAGTAATCTTTTAATTTATCAAAATCCAAATCTCCTTGTTTCTATAGGTATCTTCATTCTCCAATCTTATATTATCTCATCAATGTGATATGTGTAAAACAACACCACAATATAGTAGTGTTGAGAATACTCGTATCTCATATCAAATCCACATGTCCTCCTTTCTTATAGGTACCTACATTACTCCAATCTTACAATGTCATATCATTTTCTATGGTTCTTTTACAATGTCAATTCACTTCTATTGGTTTTTGCTATTATATATATAAAGATATAAAGATAAAGATATAGATATAGATGTAGATATAGATTTATTATTATGTGCGTGTTTGAACTTTATGAAATTAATTCATAACCAACTCCTAAATATGTTTAAATACAATATAAACATTTGTAACACTCTAAAAACTAGGCGAAAATAAAATTCGAAAATTCGGCAATATAACATTTGAAAAATAGAGTAAATTCCATCTCCCTAAAATAGGAGGTAATTTAAACTTGTGAAATACGGTCCAATCAATCACAAACCCAAGTGTATCATCCCATACGGGGTATAATGTAAGGTAATTACAATTCCAACAATGAAGCATAAGACGACAACCTACTAATCTACAATAAGATGACTAAATTATGGTCGGGTGTCACTATACTTCCAAAAAATGTGTGTCCTCAAAATCCATTATATGTTGGTAACCATATTTCCTCAAAAAGACAACTTGCGACCACAAGGTCGTCCTCTCAGTCCCGACATGCCCCACCGCTAAGATGACCTGTCAAACACGACAACAAAAGAACAAGTATTAGGCTAAATCCTAGTGAGATCAAGTTAAATAAAAATAGAAGCACTAAACCCAATCGAAGTCACGCGAAGGATAAATCCGTGAGCTAAACCAATAAACCAAACAAACCATTAGTGATTAAACATGGTACAAATCAACCAATCACATAATGAGCTCAACTCCTCTAAGTCTATTGCTCGAAAACATCAAGTCAACCCCTCTAGGTCTATTCTTGAGAGTTCCAAAACGGGGAACTCTAGCACAAGGGAATTACACCTTACTGCCCATGAGACGCTGTCCGACCGTATAGGTCCACACCTTTCTTATCATGGTGACCCGATGCCTATTATGTGCTAAGTGGTGAACCCAATGCCAAAAACGGGGGCATGAGGACATCGTGCCTATGGATCCATAGCACTAAGACTAAATACCAAAATTTGCTAACACATTCATCAATAGTCATGTACGTAAGCAAATCATATAACAAGGTTATTAACATAAATTCTTGGCTTCCAACATAGAAAGGATTTTATCAACATAATCCATCAATAATAATAATATCACATGTTGTTGGATCAAATAATTGTATTCAAGATTAAAGTTAATAAATGGTCTAGTTTGTAATAGTGTTTAATACCTTAGGGGGTATTTTAGCAATAAGTAAATAATAATTAGGTCATGTTGACCTAGGTATAAATAGGATTTATTTATTAGTTTTAGGAAGAATCCTCATAATCAATATTCATAATTTGAAGAGGAGGCAGCCGTATTTTCTCTCTGTATTGCACGCTTCAAGGTACCAAGAACACACACATGCTTTTCATCTGATTAATCAAGGGATCGTGGTATGTTAATCTGATTTGTTTATCTCTTGATCTTTATTGTGTTGTGTTAATTTATCAACTATAATCTGGGCTTAATAAGTGGTATCAAAGCCTAAGAATCAAGCTTTTTGGATTAAATCGGTGTTCATCGATATCTCACTGTGTGAATGTCGAATTCTTGATTTAATGGGTTTTTATGCATAAAATTGAGTTGATTAGATGCGTTTTATGGTATTGAAAAACATCTGATTGGTTAATTACACTTAAAATCATAAATCGATTGAATTTTTGATGATGTTTTGGATACTGGGTTCAACAAGTTTATAAAACTGTCGAGTATTGCTTCTATCAAATTGAGTAATTAATTTCGTCAGAAGGACACTTCATTTAAAGAAAGAGGAAGATGAATACTGTGTAAAGCTACAAGTTTTGAAGCTATCAAAGTCATATCAGATACAGTTTTCAAGAGAAGTGAAGACCCGAAGACAATTGCCAAATTTTTTTTAATCTTGAATCCAAATGTGGAGATTGTTGGATCAAATAATTGTATTCAAGATTAAAGTTAATAAAGAGTCTAGTTTGTAATAGTGTTTAATACCGTAGGGGGTATTTTAGCAATAAGTAAGTAATATGTTGACCTAGGTATAAATATGTTTTATTTATTAGTTTTAGGAAGAATCCTCATAATCAATATTCATAATTTGAAGAGGAGGCAGCCGTATTTTCTCTCTGTATCGTACGCTTCAAGGTACCAAGAACACACACATGCTTTTCATCTGATTAATCAAGGGATCGTGGTATGTTAATCTGATTTGTTTACCTCTTGATCTTTATTGTGTTATGTTAATTTATCAACTATAATCTGGGCTTAACAAGTGGTATCAAAGCCTAAGAATCAAGCTTTTTGGATTAAATCTGTGTTCATCGATATCTCACTGTGTGAATGTCGAATTCATGATTTAATGGGTTTTTATGCATAAAATTGAGTTGATTAGATGCATTTTATGGTATTGAAAAACATCTGATTGGTTAATTACACTTAAAATCATAAATCGATTGAATTTTTGATGATGTTTTGGATACTGGGTTCAACAAGTTTATAAAACTGTCGAGTATTGCTTCTATCAAATTGAGTAATTAATTTCGTTAGAAGGACACTTCATTTAAAGAAAGAGGAAGATGAATACTGTGTAAAGCTACAAGTTTTGAAGCTATCAAAGTCATATCAGATACAGTTTTCAAGAGAAGTAAAGACCCGAAGACAATTGCCAAATTTTTTTTAATCTTGAATCCAAAGGTGGAGATTGTTGGATCAAATAATTGTATTCAAGATTAAAGTTAATAAAGGGTCTAGTTTGTAATAGTGTTTAATACCTTAGGGGGTATATTAGCAATAAGTAAATAATAATTAGGTCATGTTGACCTAAGTATAAATAGGTTTTATTTATTAGTTTTAGGAAGAATCCTCATAATCAATATTCATAATTTGAAGAGGAGGCAGTCGTATTTTCTCTCTGTATTGTACGCTTCAAGGTACCAAGAACACACACAATGCTTTTCATCTGATTAATCAAGGGGTCGTGGTATGTTAATCTGATTTGCTTAAAAGTGGTAAAAAAAAAGATGTGGTGGTAACTGGTAACCTCAATCTCATGTGGCGTATGTTAGGCCATCCTTGAGAATGTGTACAAAAAAGATGGTAGATTCTCAAACATGGTGTTAGAAACAAAAGTTTCCATCTTTTGTTATTATCTAGATCAGATGACCAAACCATAGACTTAGTTTGATTTTAATCTGCTCAGGCCTCAAACATTCAATCTGAGTTCGATTGAAGTTGATCAACTCTTATTTTTCTTGTTTTCAACTTCGTGTAGGAGTGTCTACAAAGGCTTCAAGAAAGATTGCATGTATGATATAATGAACCGAACACTTCACAGTTCACACAAAAACAACAAATCAAATTCGAGGTTAGATTTTAGACCGTGTTTAAACGGATTTAATTTCAAGAGACATGAGTATATGCTTCTGATTCTACAATGAAAGTGATTACTTTACTATTTTGATTTTAGAAAGGGTTGGTTCTTGTATTTGATTCTGAAATACTTGTACAATGAGTTACTTAGTGTGCTATCTGCAATATATTACAATATAATGACGCCTGCTGTATATGTTGTTCAGTGCCAATTTGTTTGGGTCATTTGTTATGTCTCAACCTTTTCGTGTTATGTGTTCTAACTTTGTTTGGGTCATTTGTTCTAACTTTCGTGTTATGTCTCAAGAAGTTCATTTGGTTAAATGTATTGACAAGCTCATATTGCATTGTAAAAAAAAGTTCACGTTACATCTTCTACACATAGGTAATTTATAAAGAGCAGCCACCTTGTATTTTGGCATTATAATTGTTGTACATGATCACTTCCCTGGATTTGTGAAGCTTGCATGATTATATGCTTTCTTGGGATCGGTCTGCATTTTTTTGGAGTTGGTTCGTTTTGTTTTTTATGTGTATTTTCTTTGCGAGCTTGTTTAGCTCTTTAGGCTTATGTTTATTCTGGTTGTTAGTCGCTTGGTTTGTCATGACCAAGTTCTATTGTTTTGCCATTTGGCTTGGTTGTAAGGTGTTTGCCTAACACTCCTTTTTCTTGCCTTTATATATTTGCCTGGTGCGATTCCTCTAAAAAAAATTATTTATTTTGCTTTGTAACTACATATTCTTTTACTGTTATAATTCAAGGCTCTCAAAGAATCTATTGGAGGTCTGTAGAGTTTTGTTTGTTGTAGCATTTTATACATGATCTCTTATGGTGGTAGTTTTAGTTTAACATAATATTATAATCAAGGTTTAAAAAAACGGAATCTAGCCTCGAGGTGTTTTTTGAATTGGTACTCGAGGCGTAAGCCTCAAAAAAATAAAACAAAAAAAATCATAAATTCACAACACTTAAGAAAAAGACATAATTTTATATATCCATACCAAAATATCCAAACCATAGAATCCATAATTCAATAATACTACTAATTATAAGTCTTAAAGCATCAACTTAAAAGTTCTAATCATAAGTTCATG
Source organism: Arctium minus (assembly GCA_954870635.1). Lineage (NCBI taxonomy): Eukaryota > Viridiplantae > Streptophyta > Magnoliopsida > Asterales > Asteraceae > Arctium > Arctium minus. The sequence goes on along the minus strand of OX941090.1, from coordinate 81,410,389 downwards.
AAACATTATCCATCTTAAAACTTTAAAAAAAAAACAGTAAAGAAAAACATTAAATAAAAAGTTTAAATAAAAACAGTAAAAAAAAGTTTAAATAAAAACAGTACCTGTGACTCTGTGAGTGGACCAGTGGGAGAGAGGCTTTTCTTTACTGTAAAAGTGGCTGTAATAAGTGGTGTGGCTGTAAAAGTGGCATGTGAACAGGCTTTTCGAGGTTGTGTTAGGCTTTTCAGGTTGTGTTATGCTTTTTCAGGTTGTATAAGTCAAGAAACAGGCTGTAAAACTTTACAGCTGTAAACTAAATTCAGGAAAAGCTATTAAACTTAGAGGCGGACGCCTCATTGAGGCCTCACCGCCTCACTACCGCCTCATGGTAACGAGGCTTACGATTCGCATCTGGGCAGAGAGGCGGCGCCTCGGGGGCGTTTTTTCACCGCCTCGCCTCGAGGCGTGCGCCTCGAACGCTTTTTTAAACCATGATTATAATTTAAAGACTGTTATGAAAGAGCATGGAACTCATAGTTGATTTCTGTGTGCTATTTATACTACTCAAGCGACGACATAACACATGTATCATCAATTTCCGATTTACTTTATTGATTAGGAAATAGGCCGTCGGCTCATGTTTTAAGTGTTAATATGGAAAACTGCTTTGAGGATGAAGTAGGTAGCACGGATCTGATCCGGGTCCAAACTACCAACCTCAAACCCGAACCAAACCCTAGTTGCGCTCTCTCTCTCTCTCTCTCTCTCTCTCGATCTCCATCAATCGTCCGTGAACATCCATCGACCTCAACGCGGAGATCGTCTACCATCTCAATGCGCTGTGTGAAGGTCGATCTCTCTCTGTCCGATCTCTGAAGGTAGAATGCGTTTTTATGCTGTGAATTTGACTATTTAGTAAGTGAATTTCTGGATATTTGTTTAGGCGATAGACTGTGTTTTTATGCTGTGAATTTGATTGTTTAGGTGATAAACTTCAGCGACCATTCTCCCACAAAATCATAGAATAAACACTTAAACAGATATATTGCACTTCTGTTTGTGCAATATTGCACTTCATCTTGATGGCTATTCCATTGAAGGATGGGAGTTTGCTCATTGAGCTCATGTTTGTGCTTTTCTGTATCCATCGTTTAGTCCTCTGATAAGTAGACACGACAAGCAGGTTAAAAATGAAGACAAATATAAAACTAAAACCGAAATAAAAAAGAAACAGTAACTGTTTGTGGTTTTGAAAAACCAAAATCAATGAGCAAAGTTAGTACGTGTTTTGAGGTTTCTGTAATAAGAAAATCAATGAGCAAAATCAAGCCTATGTTTCTGCAAGAGGTGTGAATTGAAACTCACAACAACAACAACAAAAAATCAAGCCTACATGATACGTGAACTGAAATCATGGTGCCCTAGAACCTCCTTCACCACAGCTAATTTTATGCAGTCAAACCTTTATATGACAACAATAGAGGGCAACAAGAGAAGTAACCTAACAAATAAAGAGATAGAGGGATGTAGCAACTAGCAAGTTTAAGGGAGGATCTGCTGGAATTCTTCTACCATATTCCTCTTGCACGATGCTCAAGGAAAACACATAAAGGTGACCAATAAATCACCAAGAAAATAGTAGCAAAATCGAGCAAAAATAGTGGACATAGTATGGTTTTTTTTCTTTTTAAAATCCAGAATGTAAATCGTGAAATCGTGAAACACGATTAATCTTCTAAGGCACTTAAAGAGTATGATAAGTAGATTGAGTTACAGAAACCCATTAACAAATTCAACAATTATTTTTCTCTTGTATCATCTTATTTTTGCTTCCTAAAATTCAATAGAGGGAGGCAGGCAGGCAGACTACATTAACAAAGTCGAGATGAAAAAGGTCACTATCCATATTTCTTCTAGTATTCCTGGATTCTCATCTCAGCTAACATCCTAATTAACTCGTGTCTTCCTTTGCTCATATCAGTAGATCATGCAAAAAACATATGCCATTAATGTCAACTGTAATCAAGTCTCTTGACATCTTAACCTTAGATTCCTATCTATCTATATACATGGTGAATGGTGATACACGAAAGCAATATATAAGAAAGAAAATATAATGGTAATCTTGTCATCTCTACTATCCAAGTATATTGTTGGCACCCTACTCTTTTAACACATTTACAAAGTATCTACCTATCATCTCTATACTCATCAAAAACTCTTATGAGTATTACAAGAATACATCCTTTTTCTTGTTGTAATTTGCCTACACATTCTCTGCCAACTAACTCTTCATCTGTGCTGTGTATCCTTGTGGATTGACTAGCATCAATCACAGCACTCACAATCATTGATCCCTCTAACAAGTCTGCCATCAAAGATTTCTTGTGCTCTAACACAATAACACCTAGCAACTCATAAACAAGTTTCCAGTCAGTCTTTTGAGTTATTTGTAAGTTGTTAGCATATTAGTTTCTCACCTAGAAAGTTTACAAATCATGACTTTCAGTTACGTACGGATCTTGTACTTGTATTTGTGTTCTTTAATGGGTAATTATTTGTTTTCTGATTGCTGCATTGTGTCATTAGTTTTTGACTAGTTCTTAGTTTGTTTTTCTTTTATATTTGTTTATGATTCTTCAAAACCATCTCGCTTTCACAACTCTTGACCCCCTTTATGTTTTTTATTTTATTTATGGATTTTGTAAAGTATATTGTGTTGTCTAATAGTTAATTATCTGTTTGTTGATTGCTGCATTGCCTTTGTTTAGCTTTGTTATTAAATTAATTGCACTTAATGTGGTGGTTTTAGCATTCTTTTAATGAATTTTCACACCCTTCAAGTTTTCAACTTAGTCCCCAGTTGCTTTTGAATTTATAATTTAGGGTCACTAATTGGACAAAAAGGATAAACCACTCGAAAACTTCAATACATCTAGTCTCACTCTATGTAGTTTGAATCTGAGTGGTTGAGATAATAGATTAGTTTTTTGTGTATGAGCTCGAAGCTTCGTGCCTCAAATTTGCCTATGAAAATTTATATCAAGATAGTAGAAGGACAACTCGTTTGTGATACAATATTTAAGGATAGATATATACCATATGTATACATGAGGAGAGTTCCCCTCGTGCATGACTAGACTTGAATATGATCATTCCATGAGAGACCCGGATAAAAACAGGGTTACTTATTTGCTCAACAGATTTCCTTAAGTTTTAAATTCAGAAGTAAATCTAACGTATATGTCAACTTGATTTTCAAAGCCAATCCGGAAATACTTTCTATGTAGATGATAATAAGGGGAGGATTCGTAACTAAGCTTAACCATAATGTACTAATTTCAAACTATGTTGCAAATTGTATATCAATTTCTGAATTATGATGTAGCTAAGCCCAATTTCTGAATGAAGATGTGACCAAAATTAAATTCTGAACCATGTTGTAAATTGTAACTAAGACAAACTTAGATGGTGCAATAGTTGACATAATAAAATATAGAGTAAATTACAATTTTGGTCCCTGTGGTTTCCACCCATTAGCAAGTGTAGTCCCTCTTTCAAACTAATTACAGTTTTGGTCATTGTGGTTTTCATTCTATTTCAATTATGGTCCTTATGACACCTTCCATCCAATGTCTCCGTCAAATGCTAGTAACAACCAAGGGTAAAAAAGTCATCCTTTTTCCATTTAAATAATCAAATAACCCTTTTATTTTAACCCAATCTGATCGTCGACAAACTCTTCTCGTTAACCAAATAACCCGGCGACATCCATTTCTTGAGGACACCCTTCCCCTTTCACGACATAAAAGCTCCGACGACATCCACCTCCTTTGAAGTTCTGTAGGATCGATGGAAACAAAAGAAGATATGGGATCCATCTCCATCTCCTCTGCTCGAGCCACAAGCAGATCTCTGGGAACCATCTCCATTGAAGAACACATGCATCTCTCTCTGTCTTCCTCTCCTTCATCCCCTCCCTCCATCCATCGAAGAACAGACCCACCATTCTCTTCCCCTCTATCTTAGATCTGGTTGACTTGATTTTTTATTTACTTTTTTATTTAGGGTTTGATTTAATTTTTGTTTTGGGTTTTTATCAAGGATTTTGATTTGAGTTTTGATTTAGTTTTTGATTTAGGGCTTGATTTAGTTTTTTATTTTGATTTGATTAGTTTCTGATTTGGATTTCATTTAGTTTCTGATTTATAGATTATGAGTTCGTTTTGAATTGGGTTTGTGAGTGGGGGTCAATGCATTTGAAGAAAGACTCAAAAATGTGTTCTTGAGTTCTTGTTTCTGGTTTGCTTTTTTATGAAAAGAAAGGTTTATTTTGATTTGGATTTGCATTTGGTTTGGTCTCTTTCCATCGTTTTCTTGCTTAATCTTCTTCGAACCACCAATGGGTGCTTTGTTTCGATAACCAATATCAGTTTTGTTCTACTTATAACAAGTCTTGAATCCAGAAACAGCAGCAGTTGCCTCGATTAGCGTCGTGTCGTCAATGACTTCAACCTGCAATGAACACTTGACATCTTCGACATTCTCTTCAGTCGTTCGTTCTGTACGTACCAACAGTTTGTCGAAACACCTCCTCTTGTGATCAAAATATTCGAGTTGGTTTTTGTAGCCTTAGAAAACGATCAGAGGGGGAGGGTGGGGTTGTCGACTGACAAGATCGAAGGGAAGGGGAGAGGTAAGGGGTCTCAGATCGGGGTTTACGTTGTTGGTGGCTTGCAGGTGGGTTTTACGATGGTGGCATGTGGGGGAGATAAAGTAGAGAAAAGGAGGATGTTGGTGGCCGACGAAGATGGTTATGTGATTATTAGAAAAAAGTCGCCGGAGAAGATGGGTTACCGGACAAGATGGTTATGTGATTATTAGAAATAAAAAAAAGGACAAAATTCCAATAAAACAAAAACAACATGAGAAGACCAAAATACCCTTTAATTTAACTGACCTTTTAACAGAGTTAACAAGATCACAACCATAGGGACCAAATCCGAAACGAAATAACAACCACAGTGACCAAAAATGTAATTAATTTAAAAGAGGGACCAAAGTTGATAGTGAGTGGCAACCACAGGGACCAAAAATGTAATTTACTCTAAAATATACTTTATTATAAGTATAAAATCTTGCATTTTATTATACTTTATTATAAGTAACTAGTTGTGTACCCGTGCAATGCGGCGAGATGCAAATGTTCTATCAAGATACATTTCATTTTTAAATATTGAAATCTTGAAAGATATCTTTGAAATGTTTGGTGGCTACTATGAGATAATAAAAGTTTTTCGTGGTATAAACATGACACAAAATATGAAGACATAAAAAACAAATGCATTGTACAGATACATTTTTTTTTCCAAATAAAACTCTTAGGGGGCGTTTGGTTCACATAATGGAATTTGATGGAATTGGAATCCATCGAAGGAATTTGACTTTGGAGGAACTGGAATGGAATTTGACCACGCGTTTGGTTGGTAGGAATTCAATTCCTTCACTTGAGCCAAGGAATGATGAATTTCTTAAATTATGGAATTCAATGGAATTGAAAGGATTCAATCGTTTTCATTCCGTGAACCAAACATTGGTTCATGGAATTGGAAGGAATTGAAATGACCAATTCCATTGACCAAATTTCAAGCTCATGTTTGGTTCACGGAATGAAAGCGATGAAATCCATCAAATTCCATTGAATTCCCAATATTAAGGAATTCATCATTTTTTTGGCTTAAATGAAGTAATTGAATTCATACTAACCAAACGCGTGGTCAAATTCTATCAAATTTTATTCCAGTTTCTTCAAAGTCAAATTCCTTCGATGGATTCCAATTCCATCAAATATCATTATGCGAACCAAACGCCCCCTTAATTTATAGACACATTTTAAAACAAAATAGTACACCGTATGGTAAAATAAAAAGCGTTAAAGAAATTCTTACTAATTAGTGTCTTATATAGTTATATTGTAGCAAAATATTAACTACAACAACGATGCTTAAACCCCTATAATTCCATGGTTCAAGTGCAACTTCCTATGTTGTTCCCAAATTCCACTTGGATGTCCATATAGATATCTCTAGAACCAAATTAGTGCAAGCCAAATGTTAGCACCTCAAACCACGTTACAGTGTGGGATATAAAATTCAAAATGTTGGATCAATTTCATAAAAATAAAACAAATAGTTAAGTCATTTTTTATATAATATAGAGTGAAATCATGTAGAAAGCAAATTTGTGATATGATTGTGAAAAGAATATCTTGTCATCATGTAAAGTATACTGAAAAAACAAAATAGATAGTTGTTTTATGTGACCTCAAGCTACGTAATGAGATAGTAAAATTTTCTTCTAATTACAAGTAATTAGTGCAATCGCATGAGCTTCTTAAGCTTCCTCAAAACTTATGTGCATCATTTTAAGGACAAAACAAAGTTAAACTCAAAATAATTCATTTGTACAATCAATGAAGCAAATGGTAAAATACAAGAGAACTTACATAGAATCTATACTATCATCCGATTTGTAAAATAAATTAGAATCTATATTACGTATAATTCCTTGATGTCTTTATAAAAAAATGATCCCTTGAACAATTCTGCCACAAGTTTCCTCCAATCGTCACCAAAAACGCATATGTCGCAAAATGTCCACCTGCATATTGTGAACCCTTAGTTTTAGTAATGCTTTCGAGCATCTCACTTGCAAAACTCAGTAAAAAATATTTTGGAATATCCAATAAATAAACATACAAAAATCAATAGAAGGTTACCACGTAAACAATGTTTGTTGCATCAACTATGAGGCACAAATATCATGTAATTCTTGTCTATATATAATCATTTGATAATATTCATGTATAAGAACATTGAGTATGCAAAAATATGCACATTGACGATTTCAAAACAGAAAAGGCACAAGGTATAAGATTCATCATCTAATAAACCAAAAAAATTGAGAGTAGATGATATCTTAACATATAAAGTGAATTAACAATTAATAGCGTTGTCTAGAAAGTTTAACATCTTATGCTTAAACTAACCTCTAGCAACAATAGGTCAATAGTAACAAAAAATATGTAACCGACAAACACTAATTCTTTGCAGATGTTGGGAAAGATACTGATTGTGGAAAACTTAAAGAGTAAAATTGTAAGTTTGAAGGTAAGTTGGGAAGGAGACTGATTGCTAATATGCTTAATAAAACATCAGACTATGATACATAATAGGCACCTTAAAGAACCACAAAGGGGAAAACAGTGCACATAGAACCTTAATCCAATTAAAAAAAATTATAATTACAAGTTATGCAAACAACAATGATACAAATCAATATTCTCTCATTGGTAATAAACACTTAAATGCTATTGTATGGAAGCCACTTGGATCAAACAAATACTCCACCAAGTTGGCTTTCAAGATGTTTCAAATGCAGGCACTACTTCATGGCTTCATGCACCATGGACCCGGTTCATATGACACACACAAGTTAAGACAAATTAATATACAGTTTTGCTTGGCTAGCTTGACGAAAGCAAAATCCTTGTAAAATGGTTTTTGGATTACAGAAACAGATAATGGGTCAACATAAAAAATTCAATGTGCTCATGGTGCAGATCAAACCCGAAAGAGACAATTCATAAACTTATGCACTGTGCTCATGATCGTGCCAACTTAAGTAGTTAAGTCTAAAAAATAATAATTGGTCAAGCCCCGCTTGTCTCATTGAAACTTTTTGATACATCAACTATGTTGCGTTCATCAAATCAGAAAAAAAATTCCACATATTGATTATTTTGAAGAGAAATCGAGAGATTGATCCTGGTACAGGACAGGGTGTGAAATGAAACCGATGGGGAAAGTCAAAGTCGATGTCAGAAAAGAAATCCAGAGATATTTTGAGGTGGGTTCAAGTCCAATCTTCACGATTTCCATCGAGAAGTAAGCAACAATCATACGTCTTGCTTCTTTTTCCACTTTCAACCGAACTCCTTGCCTTTGGCTTTCCTTTTCATCCCTTTGGCCTGATAATATAATAAAAAGGTAACTTATAAGAAAATCATTAAAGAGGTACAACAAAAGATGAAGAAAAGTTGGAGAAATCATACTTGTGCAGAAAATGTCTTGAGAGGATTTGTGAACCTGCCCTTAAATCCCTATCCCTGGCTGCCATTGTTGTGGCTTCTTCCCAGGCAGCTCTAGTAAGTTTGAGAAACTTGCTAAAGGCACAAACAAGTGTTAGAAAATCACAGAAAGATAAACAAAATTTCAACTGAATCCAAATTGTTAAAATTCAAGTTAAATTTTTTTTCAGATGAATGAACATTATACACTACTCGCTATTCAAATATGTGTTTAAGAGATTTCAAGTTTCTATACATTAAAAAACAGTACATAGATGATGTATCAAAAAGTTTCTTATAATATATCATAGATAAAGATCAATAACAACTCTCTATTATTAGTAACAAACCTAGAAAACAAATCAAAAGAATTTACAACCCTGCACAAGAACAAAGACTATGGTATCTGAGACTTCACTACAAATGGGGGAAATCAATTATCATTTTCAATAATCCTCATCTTCGACAGAGAAGGGGTTGCAAAAAGAGAAGAGGGACCAAACAACACCATTAGCCTGGAAAACAATGTATTAGGATTAACATTCTATAAGAGAAAAAAAACTAAAATGAAAAAATGACAATCTAGTTATGCATAGACAGAAGAGAATACTTTCCAAAACATGGTTATCATATAAGCAAATCAATACAAAGCCATGTAAGCAAATTAACATATTATGAATAAGTTTCAATATGTTATGGTTGGCTTGAGAAGATATCAAAATAGAGAATGATGTTTCCATCTGTCACCATGGAAACCTAAAAGTTGTAAAAGAAAAAAAAAACAAATATTAACAGAATGGAACATCACACGCCAGGTGAAATTTGACATTCTCCTGTATGCGGTTAGTTCCAGATATAATAATCTTTCCTTAAAACACAAAGTGCTTCTTTCTCGGCTCAAATTGAAAAAAAGAGCACACATAAGTACTCCAAAAATAAGCTTTGAATTTCTCTTGGTCCTCTGACTTCTTAGTCCTAATACTCTTCTCGTCAATCTCTGCGGTCTAAAACAAATGAAATAAAAGTAAGCAACTTTCTTCAAAGTGCAGTACCCCATTACATTAATCTTCAAAAAAGCCCATGAGAAGAAAAAAGAAGGTTCCAACATGTATAAACAAGAAATGGTCCAAGCAATTGAAACAATACAAATTGAAAGAAATTTATATGAATTTGGGATTTAATGTAGTCTCGTTGAAAAGTTTTATCTAACAGGTAGACCACAACAAAATGGAAAATATGAACCGGAAATCCGATTGAAAATGGAAATTTGAGAGAAATTATAGAAAACACAATAACTTTGAAGCGAGATAACCTTGATGGCCTCATCATATTCTTTTTGCACAATTTTAGCTTCTATAGAACAAACAAACACATAGTGATTCAGGAAAAATTCAGGGTACCTCTTCAAATACTAAAAGAACCCACTTCTACAAGATGTATCCACTGAACCTGCAGAAAATTATACGGGTTTGAGAGGAGCAAAAAGTTAAAGAGAAGAATCCTTCGGTGTTAGTTTGAGAACAAACAAAAATCAAAATAAAAAATCAAAGTGGTTCGAGAGGAGCAAAAATCAAAATCGATTTCAATACAATAACCAAGCACAAATCGAAATCGAATGAGAGAGAACAAAAATCAAACTCGAGAGCAGCGAGAGGATAATCTGAATCATCCAAAGCAAAAATCAAAATCGAGAGAAGAAACCCTAAATCTTTTACCTGATTTTTGTCTTCGAGAGGAGCGAGAGAAGAAAGGGTTCGATAACCAGAATCATTGTATTCGCTGCATATTTGAATCGTCGGATTGAGAGAGCCTTCGCCTGAATCGTCGTCTTAGAAACAAACAATTGAAGTAGGATTTTAAGAAGGAAGAAAGATGTAACCTGGAGATGGGCAACGCCCCCTTGGGAGCAGGAACACATCGAAAGCAAAATGAGGGTGAAGACCGAAGCGTCGATTGAATTTGTTTAGGAAAGGGTGCGTCTGGATCATTTACAAGTTGTACATCGTGCATCAATGTTTGTAATTAAGATATTTTAAAAAAAGTGTTCTTGAAGGTGTTGTATTATAGGCTTTAAAGGTTGTCTTTAAGACTTTTCTCAAATCTGTTTTATAAAGTAGTATAGATCAAGTATAAAGTATAATATTGGTTTTTGCATTTCCATATTAATATAGAAGTATGATTGCATAAGCTCTCGTTTGTTTTTTATAAATATAGCCAAATTACTTTATTATAAGTATAAAGTATTTAAGTGGGCTCATTTATCTTTCATGCAATCACATAAGCTCTCGTTTGGTTTAATTCTCTTATATATATGGATTATGTTATTAATTCATTTTTTTTATACAAGCTGAGATTTATTAAATTTTTTTTGATAGTCTGTTCAAGCTTCAACTCGTGACACAACCTTCTGGTTCTGTTTGGTCCCTTCTTACAGGTACTTTTCCAACTTTAAATATCTGATGCTTCGTATTTGTAAATAAAAGATTGATTGCAATAACTTCAGCTCACAAGATTTCTGACTAGGGGTGAGCAAAGGTGGGTACCCGCTTAAAATTCCTGGAATCGGTCCGAGAACCGAACCGGCGGTTCCTGGAATGAAAGAACCGAACCGGTTACACCGGTTCTAACCGGTTCTTTATATTTTGGAACCGGTACCAGGTACCTGCAGTCTAATTTTTTAATTTTTTTATCATTCATATTATAAAAAAGTAAATATTAATATATTATAAAGTCCCAATGTAAATAAATATATAAATACCACAAACGTGAAAACTAATACAATAAAAACTAAAAGCTAATAAATACTACAAACGATGTTTAGAAAACAAATAAATATTACAAACGATGCTTCGAAAATAAATAAATACTACAAACGGTGCTTCCAAAACATTTCAAGTCATTAAAATTAGTTGCTGCTAAGAAATACTACAAACGGTGTTTCCCTAAAAGATAGTTTATTAAAATTTTATAAATAAATAAAATATATTTTATTAAAAATATAGCGAGTACTCGTCGGTTCGGGAACCGGTCCCGGCAGGTACCCAACGGTTAACGGGTCCAAAAAATGAGAACCGGAATCGGTTCCGATTGATTCCATATTTTAGGAACCGGAACCAATCACATCGGTTCCGTTTCCGGAATCTCTGAAGTGGTTGCGGTTCCAAAAGCGGGTACCCACTTCCGATGCTCATCTTAGATTTATCTATGTTGTCATTATTAGTTGAAGAATACGAATGAGAGTTTAACATAGTTAGGGCAAAGCATGGACGGACCTGTAGTGGTGCCACCAGTGGCACGTGCTACCGTATCATTGTTCCGTCGAAGGGTAAAAGAGATTAGGTTTGTGAAAGGTGCAACCGTATCAATTTGTTGTGTGTCATCGTATATATTTTGAAACTATAATAAAGACACAAGTTTTCTTTGGTAGAGTTGGTTTGGAAGACCTTTTTTACACTTGAGACCCGGGTTTGAGCCATCATTTGAAAAAATTGGGTGGGTCCGCCGCTGGAGCAAAGGATCCAATTTGTAACAAAAAGCAAATCGGTTTAACACATAATAGAGCAAGGGACCCAATTTGTAACAAAATACAAACTAACAAAAACACTTATTGTAACTATTTTGGTAATATAAAACGCACGGATATGGAATAAAATTCTTGTTTTCCCTCTTCTTGTCCTTAATTTCCATAGGCAGAACAGAAGACTCTATGGATCATGCCATCCACTTGTTCGTCTTTAATTGCCGAGTTCCATGTTTTGCTTGGAGAAGGAGATTCAGAATGCATTTGCTGCGAACATCTTCTTGTCAAGAACCAGTGTGTGTGTCGACTGCTCGCTCTAATATTGGAAGGTATGTGGTCTTGCTTTTGTTTTAAAATTATCAAGATTTAGGGATTACGGTTTATGTATAAGAGGCACGATTTGAATTATATCAAGATTTAATTAATTAGGAGCTTGGGGTTTATCTTCAAAACCACTAAAATCCGTTTTTTCAATAAAATGGAAGTTCAAGAAGCATAGGGATTACTTTGACATTTGAGTTATAATTTGTAGTATTCATTTAACCTAAATCTATTTACCTTGTATCGATTTTAGTAACATTACTGACCTATATATATATATATATATATATATATATCTAATCGTATGTTTTCTAACACAACTAAGCTTTAGGCTGATTCAATTTAGCATACATTAATCCAGTTGTTGGTTCGATTGATACTTGTGCTTCATTATTGGTCTAATTAATATGCTTAATTAGTATTTATTTATGGTATTAAGTTGGTGGTTCTATTTCCAACTTATTTAGTTAAAGGTCGGTGTTTTGAACTGTCTCAAGGTGGTTTTATTTGCATCTTCTTTAATTTACTATGACAAGTTGTGAGAAGAATGGATAATGGCAACAAGTAATATTTGGTAAGTATAGTTAGTAGCAAAAGAAGAATGATAGAAAGTTGGAACATATTTATTCCTAGTTTATGTCGGCATGGTATGTTCAAAGGTGTAATACCTTTTCGAGGCCAGTGTTGTAATTCATTAACAATAGAGCTGGTTGTAGAACTCCACTGTCCAAATTTCGAGTCTAATTCAATTCAAAGTGGTTAGAGACAAGAATTGAAAGTTAATAAATAACATTAAATGTAGTACATAAAGCTGTAATGGTTGTTTTTAAGAGATTTTAAGTAATTAACATTAAATAACGGTACATTAACCTTTAGCAATTGTTTTTAATAGTTTTTTATATGTGCTTTATAATATAGTATAAAAGTTTAATAATAATGTAATTTATTTTAGATTTAATAATATAATGTTTTTTTTTAAAATAAATATTAAATATTCTGTTAGATTTTCTTAATTATATTTTAGATTTTTTATATTTAAAATTTAATTTTTATTCTTTATTTAATCATGCAGGGGAGTGATTTTAGGGGATTAAAATGGGGAGTGATTTTAGGGGAGTTAAAGTGGCTAGAGATAACGATTGAAAGTTAATAAATAACATTAAATGTAGTATATAAAACTTTAATGGTTGTTTTTAAGAAGTTTTAAGTAATTAACATTAAATAACGGTACATTATGCTTTATAAATTGTTTTTAAGAGTTTTTTATCCGTGTTTTATAATATAGTAAAGATAAAAATATAGATAGATAGTATATATACCTCCACTTGACAAAAAAGAAAAAACCGTGTTAGACTTTTTGTCATTAATCCTTGCAACAATTTGATTTAATTGGACACTTAATCTCTTATAAGAATTTTTATTTCTATAATTAGATTTGAACCATATATAAAATAGCAGTTTCACTTGCAGGTAAAGGCTACAATAGGCCCTTGCAAAATTCACTCACCCACGTGCAATCCAATTCATCTGAATTGGTGCTGTGTATGCATGATTGAAAGAAATAATGCTCTTTTTTGTGCTAACTCACTGCGTGTTGATACCTGATGGCATATATATATATATATATATATATATATATATAATTTCTCCATTTAATTTAAGGCTCTTTGTATCTATTCTTGGCCAAATAAAAATGTTTGAGGAAACAATATATAAGCCATTGTGTATATAAGGAATTGATTATATTTTTTTATTACAATATAAATGTTCTTTCATCACACATACGTAAATCATAGTCTTTAAATTTATACACATGGGTAATTGATAATATTATTTATAAGGATACTCTCTCTTTTTAATAAAAAAACTTTTTAAAAGCATGTTCTACATGAAATAATATATATAATCTCATTATTTTTAGTTATTTAATGTTTTTATCTTTATTAAATCTATTATATTATATAACATGACATAAAAGATTAAGATATGTTTGTGAGTTTAAATGACTAAAAATTAAAGCCACGAATAGAAAATATATTAAATTTTATTTGATGTTTGAGAAAAGGTAACATATTTATTTTAATTATAAATTTATTTATTTATTTATAGAATATATAACAAGTGGATCTCTCTAAATCAATATTTTTCCTTTTTTCTTTCTCTCTCTCTAAATCAATATATATGTATATATATATATATATAATTAAGAATTAATGATGTAATTGATCACTACTTTGAGGTAAATTAATTCATGATGAAGGAAATGGAGGTGAAAGTACCGAGCACGTTCGAATTAGAGAAATCAATATGTAATCACGGCTTCTTTATGATGGCTCCTAACCACTGGATACCTTCCACCAAAACACTGACGAGACCACTCCGACTACTACCAGTTCATCATCATGACTCTCACGTTACCATCTCCATTTCCCAACCATGTCCTACTTCCCTCTCTATAACCCTTGTCGAAGATCTAATTATTTCCCCTTCTCAGCAGCAAGAAATCGTGGTATATATATAATAATAATTAAATTAATTAATTGATATCATCATCATCATGTATATATGCATGCAGGATCAAGTGAAGAGGATGTTGAGGTTGTCCAAGGAAGACGAGAAGCAAGTGAAAGAGTTCCATAGATTACACGAAGAAGCAGCCAAACGAGGGTTTGGTCGTCTTTTTCGTAACCCGTCATTGTTCGAAGATGTTGTCAAGTCCTTGCTTCTCTGTGGCTGCAGGTATATTAATCTTTTGTAATTAATATAATAATTAGTATATATATATAATGTTAATATATACTTGGTATAGATTCCAAAGAAGCTTAGAGATGGCTGAAGGACTTTGTAAACTCCAGAAACGGCTAGGAAAAAATTGCAAGTGGGGAAATTTTCCAAGCGCACAAGAGCTGGCTAATCTTGAATCGGAGAAATTATTGCGCAAGAAATGCAAGTTGGGATACAGAGCTGATCCGATTTTGTGTTTAGCCAAGGCTGTGACGAATGGAGAAATCAAGCTGCTCGATTATTATGAATTCAAGCAGCATGGAGATGAAGAATTAATGTTCCAAAAATTGAAGAGGATCAAGGGGTTTGGTGACTTCGTTACTTGTAATGTGTTGATGTGTATGGGTTTCTACCGCCACATTCCAATCGACTCTGAAACCATCAGGCATATCAAACAGGTACTTTAATTATCATCGATCTTAATTAACTGCTAAATAATAAGCTATAAACTAAAATCAAATACTAATACTAACTGATAAATAGTTTTATATAAATGAATATATATATATATTTATATATGTGTGTGTGTGCATCAGATCCATCAAAGGAAAGAGTGTGGAAAGAAAAATGTCCAGGCAATGGTTAAGGAGATATATGACAAGTATGCCCCTTTTCAGACCCTCGCCTACTGGTACGTACCACTTTCCTAGCTTAGTTTCCTCCATTGTTAATTAATTATCTCTCTCTCTCTCTCTCTCTATATATATATATATGTATATATATATCGATATCTTTTTGATTAATTATATATTAATTAGGTTGGAGCTGGTGGAGTATTACGAAAATAATCTGGGAAAGCTAAGCTTGTTGGAGAGATGTCATTATAAAAACGTTACAGGAAGCATAATTAATAATAGTACTTGTACTAGTAACTAATAGGATTCAAATCCCATTGGATAGTTGTTGCTTCTATGACTGATTTATTTTTTTGTTTGGTATATATATGTGTTAACTCGGAGATTTAAAACCAGTTGATGAATAAGAAGCTCGAAAAATCTCAATTCCATTTGAGATGTAATAGTAATTATGGTGGATTTTTGTTTGTGAAGATTTAATTTTCTTTATATGTAGTTGAAATTTCTTGTGATTATATGCGACTTTACTTTTTAGTTAGTAAAATTCATATGACATTATAGTTTATGAAGGATTCATTTGCTCTTGTTACAATTATTTATGCTAAACATATTTTCTAAATTTTGCTTGATATGAAACATCTCTATACAATTATTTATCCTGAGCTCTATGTCGCATCATCCCACTTCATTATATATTCACTTTGAAAGTAGAATTGATATGGTGTTAATTTCTCGATAAAAGAAAATATACCATCTCCATATATAATTAATTACTTGGAATATTTCACATAATTCAAAAGTAATCATCCCTCAAGTTAATTGTCATGTGGGATTACAATATATAGATGGCATCAACTCAAAAGAAGTTGCCAAAAATATAACCAAATTAAAGAGAATCTTTGACAAATATCCACCAACCTATCTTAATTCACATAGGTGTTTTTCCTTTATCTTTAGCATTAGATGAAGTTGCAGGCAAACACATTAATTAGCAACAAAGCTAAGTGAATACACATATTACAAAATATCATCAAAATGCTAACCAAGAGTAAAACATCTCAACACATGACTAATCCACCATCACCTAAATAATGTTATCTACAACATTATTGTTGTTTACTATATATTTATTGGACTAATTAAGTAACATAGATCAAATATAGATATTAATCCTTCCATAACAGTTTTGGTTCACAATTTAACCACCTTAATAATTAATTAATATCCTTAATTTTGATTAAGGATTTTCTTTCTCCTTTGAAATTAAGATTCCTATATATACATGGCATAAGTAGATTTGGGTTTAATAAATTGGTTATTTATCTACTCATATATATATTCTCAAAATCATAGTTAATCCCTTAATTAATAATGAACCAGATTTCCATCGCATATCAACCAAATCAAATCCTCACCAAAATCCCTAAAACATTCATTAATTTTCATACAGAAAAGTTTTAGCTTCTTCCTAAGATAAGTGATAACTCTCAAATTTTGAGAGTTAATTCCTCTCTTGTTATATTTATTTTACCACATTTTCACCCGATTTGCTCCTCATCTCCTTCATTTGGTCTTAATTGTTCAAAAATTGTGATGAAATCCCAAAAATGCAAAAAAATCCGGTTTTACTAACTTTTGTGCAGAACGTGGCCACGTTGCACCCACGTTGTCACCACGTTGGGGCGCTGGCAAAAATTGTTTGGATAAGATTTTACCAATTCGGGAAGTATGCCTTCTGAAGATAGTGAAAGACCTTTCTGCTCATTCATAAGAATAAACAAGGAATAGGACAAGAGATGTAAGTCAAAGGAAGGTGCTATACTCTTCCTAAAAAACTACTTTTATTTTTGGTCACATCAACATTCTCTTCTTCCTTGGGCTATAAATTGGAGCTTGGAGGAACCATTTCAGATCATCACTTCCAGAGGCATTAAACACCATCTGGAGCATTAGCATTTAGTTTTCATTCCTTGTAGTTTGTTTGCATTTAATTGTTGTAAGTTTTAATTTCTTGTAATAGCTGTCGCCAAAGTGGGCACCTTGTCACCACGTTAGCAGCAGCCCTTTAGTTCGTTTATGCAATTTAAGTTTATGTTCTCTCCTTCTCTCATCATGTCTTTTACTTTTATTATGAGCTAAACACCCCTTCGGGTGTGGGTATGAGCCAAGACTAAAACTAGTAGGCAACACTTGGGTGTTGCCATCGTTGCTAACTCTTAGACTTGGTCACTCAAGTCGGGACTTCAACTCAACGCGGACAAGCCAATCACTTGTTAGTGTTAATATTAGATCTTAGACCTCGAGAGGGGCAGATCCGAAATACGGCTTGAGTGATGCAAAGAAGATTTGAGAAAGTCTTTTATAACCACGTAGAGATACGGGTTTTTGCATGATTTTAACTAAGGTTCAAATGTCGGTCGATATAGGTGTCACAAAGAGATTTGAGCGTCTATATCTATACTGGTGGAACTGAAATCCTTAGAGGTTTACTTAGTTAAGCCGACAAGTCTTGAGTTAGCCAACGTGGTAACAAAGTGGGTGCAACGTGGCCACGTTCCGAGGAAACTTATTTTCGAGAGAAAAAGGTTTTTAAGGCTGTCGTGTGTTATTTTGTTTCTGACCAAGTTGTTACTACATCAGTCTTAGTTAATGCTTGTACCCACGTCCTGCCCTTAATACTGTTAATTCCGTTAATCGTTGTTTAATTCGCTTAAAACTCACAAAATATTGATTTTGTTCTCAAAAATCAACCAAGCACTAGAAGTTCATGAAAACGTCTCTGATTCTTAGTTGACTAGTCCCTGTGGAAACGATCTCGGTACTCTACCACTTTATTACTTGTAAGCGATCATAGTGTCCGGTGTGCACTTGCACCGCCACTGTGGCAACATAGTGGCCACCTTGTGGACCTATACGATTTTCCGCTATCAAGTTTTTGGCGCAGTTGTCGGGGACTAGCGCAATTTTAAATCCTAAGATATTGACTTTTCATTCGAGCCTGAGTTGCTTGTGTCTTATTTTTAGTATTTTCCGTGTTGTATGCCAAGGCTACAACATGGTGAACTTGTACCTCTTGACCCCGAAATTGAAAGAACCGTTAAAAGACGAAGAAGAGGTAGAAGAGGTCGGCAAAATCAAAACATGGCTGGAAATGGTGGAGATCCTCCACCACCACCTAATGAAACAACCATAAGAATTGCCGACGATAAAGAACGGGGAATACGGGACTATGCAACACCCGAATTTGATCAATTAAAATCGGGTATTCTTAGGCCCAACATGGTAGCACAAACTTTTGAACTAAAACCGGTAATGTTTCAAATGATCCAAGTAATGGGTCAATTTGGAGGGTTACCGTCGGAAGATCCGCACTCACATTTAAAATCATTTTTAGAAATGGCGGATCATTTTCGCATTCAAGGTGTTACGACAGAAGACCTACGGCTTACGCTTTTCTCTTACACATTGAGAGATAGAGCCAAAGCTTGGCTAAATTCTCAACCTCCTCACTCCATTGATAGTTGGACAAGTTTGGCCGAAAAATTTCTAAAAAAATATTTTCCTCCAACTAGAAATGTGAAGTTTAGAAATGAAATCTTGATGTTTCGACAAGAGGAGGAAGAAGCGGTTTCGGATGCATGGGAGAAATTTAAAGACTTAATTAGAAAATGTCCTCATCATGGAATCCCTCATTGCATCCAATTAGAGACATTTTATAATGGCCTCACTAATTCCGCTAAAATTATTCTTGATGCTACAGCCGGTGGCGCTTTCACCTCTAAAACTTATAACGAAGGATATGACATTTTGGAGAAAGTGACCAACAATAACACCGATTGGTCAAACCCACGCGCTCTTGCTCCTAAGAATGCATCGGGTGTTCACGAAAGTAATGCCATCACCGCCTTAAACGCACAAATTGTAGCTTTAACTAACTTGGTAAAAAATAACATGAACTTAAATGGAGAAAAGAACCAAGTCCAAGCCATAAATGAATCTTGTGTGTTTTGTGGTGAGAATCATGCTTTTGAGTGTTGTCCCGATAATCCCGCCTCGGTTAATTATGTAGGAAACCATTCTAGGAATAGACCATTTTCTCCAACTTACAACCCAAATTGGAGAAATCACCCGAACTTCTCATGGTCGGGTAATCAAGGACTTCAACCCCCCGGGGTTCATCAAGTCCCAAACCGACCACCAAATCCCCCGGGATTTCAACAAGGATCGTCTCATACGTACCAAAGTGGGCAATCCTCACAACCGTATGTACTGAGACAACAAAATGCATCGGAGAGTAATGGTTCGCTTGAATCTCTACTCAAGGGTTTTATAAACCAAACCAATGCAACTTTGAGAGGTTTTGAGACTCAATTGGGACAATTCGCCGCCGAGTTGAAAGGGAGACAAGTAGGCACTTTACCTAGTGACACCGAGACCCCTAAGGGTAAGGAGCACGTTAAGGCCGTGACTTTAAGAAGTGAAACTAGAGCATCCAAACCCAGTGAGGAAATCTTAGTTGATACCGTTGTACAAGATGAGACCACGCATGCTTTTGACAAAGAAAATTTTCCGTCACTTTTTCCAGCCAACGTGGCTGGAAAAGTGCCCACCTTCGGGACAGAATGTGACAGCCCCTTCACGGACTGTTTTGTCATCAGATCCACCCCTCCAAGGTGGTGAGCAGGTGCCCACTTCACAGCCCAAAAGGGCAAATTCAAACCAATCAAATTTGGACTTGCGAGACCTCCCTTTTCCCGGTAGAATGAAGAGCAAAAATGAGGATGTGCAATTTAAATTTTTTTTGGACGTTTTCAAACAATTGCACATTAACATACCTTTGGTTGAAGCCCTCGAGCAAATGCCAAGTTATGTTAAATTTTTAAAGGACATTCTCAACAAGAAAAGGAGGTTAAGTGAGTACGAAATTGTGGCCTTAACAAAAGAATGTAGTGCTTTGCTCACGTGTAAAATTCCTCCCAAACTCAAAGACCCGGGAAGTTTCACCATCCCGTGTTCAATTGGGGGAAAAGAGGTGGGTCATGCTCTTTGTGACCTTGGGGCAAGCATAAATCTCATGCCACTTTCGGTTTTTAATAAATTAGGAATTGGAGAAGTCCGACCCACGACCGTTACTTTACAATTAGCGGATCGATCGTTGGCTTATCCCAAAGGAAAAATTGAAGACATTTTTGTTCAAGTTGACAAATTCATCTTCTTTTTTTTTTTGGAAAGGGTATCCTGGCCTATGACCCAGACTAATCCCTGGCAATTAGGGCCTTTGGCCCAGCTGCTAAAGCGTGCAACCCTGAGATTATCCTCAGTGGCCACAAGTGCTGCTAGTGGGGCTCGAACCCGGGTTGAGTGCTATGAACTCCCCAAGCCTTTACCACCACGCCACAACCCTTGTGGTTTTGACAAGTTCATCTTCCCGGCCGACTTTTTAGTTTTGGACTATGAAGCCGATAGGAACGTCCCAATCATCTTAGGGCGACCATTTTTAGCAACGGGTAGAACCTTAATTGATGTCCACAAGGGAGAGCTAACCATGAGAGTGAATGACCAACAAGTGACATTTAATGTTTTCAAGTCCCTTAAGTTCCATGATGAAGTGGAAGATTGTTCGACCATAAATTTGTTGAGTGAGGACCTAGGTGTAGATATTGAAATGTGTGGTGAGAAGTTTGAAGAAGAGAGCGAAAATGAACTTCGGTTTGAGAGTCCAAAGAAAATCCAACCACCGATAAGAGGGAAACCATGTTTGAAAGATGTAAGATTGAGCCACGATAAACACAAGAAAAAGAAACATTTTTTGTCTAATGGTGTGTCGTCATCCTCTAAAACATCTTGTTGAATATCGAGAAGGCTAGAAATAGCCTTTTAATAAAATGTTTTTTTTCCAGTCCTTTTTAGTCTTACAACTTTCAATTTTTATTGCAAAAAAAAAAGTTGAAAATTTTCGGAGTTGTGCAAAGTGGCCACTTTGTGGCCACGTTGGGGACTGAGCTGTTGGAAAAATCTGTGAAATTTAATTTCCAGATCTGTTTTAAAATTTCTTTTTATGCATGGCTTCAATTATTCTTTTTGTCCACTGGTTTTTCCATGCATATATCAGCTTCACAGTTTAATCCATGTTTCCCTTTTGTCCTTTGTTTTCTTTGAGCACTCTCCTTTCTTTTTGTTTTCTTGTGCAGGTCAGATTTAAGTTTGCAGGTGTGGCCCCTAAAGTCTGGAGGTTTAAAAGGGTTTTGTTCTAAAAAGGTGGAGTTGGGAAAAGCAAACTTCTTTTCAATTTTATTAACCCAAGAAAACATCATTACCCTCCCAACCCCTCAACTCCCTCTCTCTCGTCTCTCCCACGCAAACTCCTCTTACCCCCCCCCCCAAAACCACCCTGTCACCTTCCACCACCGCTCACTCGGTCGATTCCCCCCACCATGGAACGAATGGAGCACCTCGCCAACCCTTTCCCCAATAGTCGACGGGCTCGCCGGTCGGCCGCCGCCAGCAGTTCCCCCAATCCGACGTCCGACCCCCCTGCGTCCACCGCTCCAGTCAACCCACCAACCTCGCCGAAGGACACTTCGATCATCGACAGTCCGCCTCAACGTGGCCACGTCGAGCGCCACTTCGTCCGACGCATCTCCTTCGGGTTCTGGCCAGGCCAATCCATCCCCTCCAACCGCCTTTGACCCGTACACCGCTGACGATGATGCGGCTGGTCCTTCTGCTGACGTGGGTAAGTCGTGACCATTTTCGGTATTTCATCACGTATGTTTGAACTCGTTTGCTTTAGTTTATCTTTGAGACTTGTGGTGTTTTTATGTTTCGGACTCGTATCTTTTTGATCTGACGTTACGCTCATTCATGTACCTCTGGTTGGTCCACTCATGATAGTTCCTTGTTTCTTGCATTTCTTGTTGTTGATTATCTGTTTTGCAAGCCGCGTACTGGATTGTTACCATTTGTTTTCTGACTTTAAAATGATTTAGGCCTTCTTCTCGTTTTTTGTAGCCCAAACACTTTTCCACTTGAAACCTTGCCTATCTACGTCCAAATGGCCACATATCTTGCGATTTTCAATGGGGACATTGAAGGTTTAAAGTTTGGGGGGTGGGGGTTGTTCAAAAACAACATTTTTTGATAACCCAAAAGCCAAAGTGGCCACGTTGTCACTACTTTGGCAGCAATAAACGAAAACTCCAAATGGGATTAGTCAAAACTAAAAAGGTGAAGACAATACAAAGAATAAACAGTCAAACACCAAAGAGAATGAGAGCCACACAAAAAGTCAAGTTTGGGGGTCATTACGAAAAATACGAATCGAAAACCCAAATACACAAACCCAAAGCAAGCCCTACTGATTATAAAGTCGAATTCATGGGAAGCATGAAAGGAAGCGGTAATTTTTTCCAAACAAGAAGAGTTCACTTCACTCAAAACAAGGAGTGACGAATTTTTTTCGGCATGAGTTTTCCTTTCTAAAGCAAGTTCGTCAGCCCTGTTTGGTCATCGCTCGAGTTCCTTGTTCATTTTCTTTTCTTTTCTTCTTTTAATTGAGGACAAGTAATTGCTCAAGTTTGGGGGTGTGATAACTCTCAAATTTTGAGAGTTAATTCCTCTTTTGTTATATTTATTTTACCACATTTTCACCTAATTTGCTCCTCATCTCCTTCATTTGGTCTTAATTGTACAAACATTGTGATGAAATCCCAAAAATGCAAAAAAATCCGGTTTTACTAACTTTTGTGCAGAACGTGGCCACGTTGTCACCACGTTGGGGCGCTGGCAAATATTGCTTGAATAAGATTTTACCAATTCGGGAAGTCTGCCTTTTGAAGATAGTGAAAGACCTTTCTGCTCATTCATAAGAATAAACAAGGAAGAGGACAAGAGATGTAAGTCAAAGGAAGGTGTTATACTCTTCCTAAAAAGCTACTTTTATGTTTGGTCATATCAACATTCTCTTCTTCCTTGGGCTATAAATTGGAGCTTGGAGGAACCATTTCAGATCATCACTTCCAGAGGAATTAAACACCATCTGGAGCATTAGCATTTAGTTTTCATTCCTTGTAGTTTGTTTGCATTTAATTGTTGTAAGTTTTAATTTCTTGTAATAGATGTCGCCAAAGTGGGCACCTTGTCACTACGTTAGTAGGAGCCCTTTAGTTCGTTTATGCAATTTAAGTTTATGTTCTCTCCTTCTCTCATCATGTCTTTTACTTTTATTATGAGCTAAACACCCCTTCAGGTGTGGGTATGAGCCAAGGCGAAGACTAGTAGGCAACACTTGGGTGTTGCCATCGTTGCTAACTCTTAGACTTGGTCACTCAAGTCGGGACTTCAACTCAACGCGGACAAGCCGATCACTTGTTAGTGTTAATATTAGATCTTAGACCTCGAGAGGGGCAGATCCGAAATACGGCTTGAGTGATGCAAAGAAGATTTGAGAAAGTCTTTTATAACCACGTAGAGATACGGGTTTTTGCATGATTTTAACTAAGGTTCAAATGTCGGTCGATATGGGTGTCACAAAGAGATTTGGGCGTCTATATCTATACTGGTGGAACTGAAATCCTTAGAGGTTTACTTAGTTAAGCCAACAAGTCTTGAGTTGGCCAACGTGGTAACAAAGTGGGTGCAACGTGGCCACGTTCCGAGGAAACTTATTTTCGAGAGAAATAGGTTTTTAAGGCTGTCGTGTGTTATTTTGTTTCTGACCAAGTTGTTACTACATCAGTCTTAGTTAATGATTGTAACCACGTCCTGACCTTAATACTGTTAATTCCGTTAATCGTTGTTTAATTCGCTTAAAACTCACAAAATATTGATTTTGTTCTCAAAAATCAACCAAGCACTAGAAGTTCATGAAAACGTCTCTGATTCTTAGTTGACTAGTCCCTGTGGAAACGATCTCGGTACTCTACCACTTTATTACTTGTAAGCGATCATAGTGTCCGGTGTGCACTTGCACCGCCACTGTGGCAACATAATGGCCACCTTGTGGACCTATACGATTTTCCGCTATCAATAAGCAAGCAAGCAAGCAAGGGTGATATTATTATAATGATAGACTTGATTCCTCTCTATCTCCCTTTAAGCTTTTAACACAGATTCTCCTCAAAATCCCCAATGTACGTCTTCTAATTTTTCCTAAGCTCCTAGCCTTGCCTCCATATATAATCACGTTTGTTTGAGGTTCCAGACTAGACCATCAAATGAGTGGAGTCAAATTTTAGAAAGATGGTACCAACTATGAATATATAGATTCATTCCAAGTCTAAAATGGAAATGAAACCCATCAAACAGCTAACGCGGTTTACCCGACTCAAGTCGCAACATAAGTTGTACACGTCCTTTTTCTTATTCAATTCCAGTGGCTTACACGACTTAAGTCACATATAACTCACTGTTTCTCCTTGATTTCCAAACCAGAAGTCCACATTCCCAATTCTCCTAAATTTCTAGATTAATAATTAAAGAAATTTCCTCAACAATACTAACAAAACAGCAAATCTATAGTTTGAGAAAATGGAAATTAAAGATATATATATATATATATATATATATATTCACCTACCAAGTTTCAAGTGTTACATATACACAACCAAATGAATCACGAAACTCCAACAGTCTTAAACAAATAAATATGACAAATTAACCATCAAAATTTTCTCAAGGAAAAGCCCAAAACAAGTCATGACTGTATACCTACCCATCAAAAACCGAAACCTTTATATACAAGGATTTCCATCTAGTCATATAATCAAACATGGTATTTGCATAGACTATATATATTTTCTTGGAAGTCAAAAAAGTTCTTTATCATAAGAATATATAATAATAATATAAACAAAAAATAACCGATCATAACGTTAGCTAAAGACATAAGATTGAATACTTGACATTAATCAACCTTCCGATGCTTTCTAACATTAATCAAATCTTCTAATGCTTTGTTGTTGGAATATGTCGACGTATGAGGTACTGGTTGGAAAAACTCTTTAATTTCTTATATATTGAAACTCTACCAACCCTAACCCCCAAATTATATGTGCACATAAGATAGGAATTAGAGCACCATCTCTAAGTGTATTTGAAGTATCTTATATATAGGCGTCTTTGAAGACCAGTAAAGGTTAAAACATCACAAAGTTAGGATGCAAAAAAATAACATAAAAGGGGCATTATGAGGAAATCATAGCAACATACATGCGCACTACCACCAGTTAGCCGACTGACCCGCACCACTACTTAAAGAAGTTCAGAGTAATTCGATCTGTATCATTTTCTTAAGCAAAACGATTACAAGCAGCAACCTTAAATAGGCAAAACAGACAAGGAAAAACACAAAAATCAAGGACCTAATTAGGATACAAACAAGGAAAAACAATATCCTAGGAACTAATTATGGACAACCATAAATGGGATTGGTAAAACAGGAGAGTAAATCAAGCAATTCAATACTCCCCCTCAAGGTGGAGCATGAAGATTTCGCATGCCCAGCTTGACAAGTAAGAACTCGAGTTGTTTTGTTCCCAGTGCCTTGGTGAGAGAGTCGGCAATCTGCATTTTAGTATCAACATGAAATGGTTCAATTTCTTGTAACTCGACGCGTTCCTTGACAAAGTAACAATCCATCTCGACGTGTTTTGTCCGTTCATGAAAAACGGGATTGTTTGCGATGTGTCGGGCTGCTTGGTTGTCACAGTGCAGAGCTGTAGGTCCGTTTTGTTCTGCTTCAAGGTTTTTTAGGAGCCATCGCATCCATAGGATTTCACTAGTGCTAGTTGCCATAGCCTGGTATTCTGCTTCGGCTAAAGATCTTCGGCTGAAGATCGGGAAACAACTGATTGTTTCTTGGATTTCCAAGAGACAGGAGCTCCCCCCAAGAGTAAGAGATATACAGTTCGAGACCTTCTTGTGGTGGGACACCCTAGCCAATCGGCATCGCAATATGCGACTAAATTTGTTCCCCCATCTTTAGGAAAGAAAATGCCTTGTCCCGGTGTGGCCTTTAGGTATCGAAGGATTCTCATAATAGCATCCCAATGTCCTTGTCTTGGGTCAGAGACAAATTGACTCAAGATATTTAGCGAGTAAGTGAGATCCGGTCTAGTAGCTTGAAGATATAGTAGCCTCCCAATGAGCCTTCTGTATTTTCTTGCATCCACACGAGTGTATCCATTATCCTTTTCAAAACTTTGATTCGGCTCCATAGGAAAAGAGCACGGTCTACACCCTAGCATTCCACTATCTTCCAAAATGTCAAGGGTGTATTTTCGTTGACTTAGGACCAACCCGTCCTTTGTTCGCGCAACTTCAATACCAATAAAATACTTTAGAGGACCAAGATCCTTGATACTAAATTTTTTATCAAGATAGTCTTTTGTTTCTTGTATTTTGTCTTGGTCGTTCCCCACTATTATGACATCGTCGACGTATATGAGAGCAGCAACAAATACATCTCCTCTTCTGTAGATGAAAAGCGAGTGATCTGCATAAGACTGCTTGAATCTGAGATCGAGAAGAGCCGGTGTAAACTTTTGGTCAGTTTCTCGAGGCCTGCTTTAAACCGTATAGCGACTTCCTCAACCTACATACTTTCGTTCCTCCCCCTTTGTCATAACCGTGCGGAATTCGCATATATATATATCTCCTCGTTCAAGTCGTCGTGCAAGAATGCATTATTCACATCTAGTTGGTGAATAATCCATTCCTTTTTTACAGCGATAGCGAGTAGGCATCTAACCGTGACCAATTTGGCCACCGGTGCAAACGTGTCGTGGTAGTCAACACCTTCCATTTGCGTGTAGCCCTTGGCAACGAGCCTTGCCTTGTATCTTTCTATTTCACCATTCGGTCTATACTTTATTTTATAGACCCACTTTGAATCTATCGGTCGTTTCCCATCTGGTAAGTCTTCTATGGTCCAGGTTCCACTTTCTTCCATCGCCTTTATCTCCTTTTGCATGGCATCTCTCCACTCTTGATTTTGCACAGCTTGTTCAAAATCTTTTGGCTCATCATTGGAAGTGATGGCAGTTAAAAAAGCCTTGTGTGAGTTGGAGAATTTATCATAGGAAACAAAGTTAGCAATGGGATATACCGTTGAGGATTGTTGACCAGAGCTGGGTTGTGCATGGTCTATAGACGGGGGAAGTCGGACTTCATAATCGTTGAGATGCGCAGGTCTTGTCTTGCTTCGTTTCTCTCTGATTGGTGCATCATTTTGGAAATCGATGCCTTCATTTTCATTTTGAACTGAGTCTCCTGGACCATCATTTGGTCCGATCCCTTCCAAGGAATATGGGCTGGTAAAAACCATCTCATCTACCTCCATTTGCTCAAGGTTGCCGAGATGGTTGGTTAAGCCATTTGGGCCCAAATCTTCGTCCTTGCCCCGCTCTTCATTTACTTCAGTGGGCCTGCTGAGCTCGGCATCATCATCATCATCATCGAGACACCCTTCTTTAGTTGGTGGACATCTGAAAATGTCCTCTTCATGCTTGCTTTCTTTATTTCTGTAAGGAAACACTTTTTCCGCAAAGACTACGTGTTTGGATATGATTATCTTGTCATGATTCGGATCATAGACTTTATACCCCTTTGTACCGCTAGGATAGCCTTTGAAAATTCTCGGCCTTCCTTTTATCTCAAATTTGTCACCCTTGGTTTCGGTACTTCGATAATAAGCCATGCAACCGAGGACTCTCATGTGATTGTAACTTGGTTTCTCGCCATACAACAACTCGTATGGGGTCTTATTTTCTATAACTTTGGAGGGCAGCCTATTAATGATGTAGGTTGCGGTTAGGATGCACTCACCCCAAAATCTTATTGGAAGATTGGCTTCAATTTTGAGCGCTCGAGCCGTTTCAAGAAAATGCCTGTGTTTCCGTTCCACAACTCCATTTTGTTGTGGAGTGTGTGGACACGTGGTTTCCAAGACAATTCCTTGTTCGGCATAAAAATTCAACATTTTATTAGAAGTGAATTCCCCACCGTTGTCGCACCTTATTCTTTTAATGTTTCTTTCAAATTGGGTTTTGATCAACTTATGAAAATCAATCAAACATGTGTTGGCTTCATACTTGTGCTTGAGGAAGAAAACCCAAACAACCCTACTATAATCGTCAACTATTATTAAAAAATAAATTGCCTTTGAAAAAGTGGGCGTTCGATATTTTCCCCAAATATCGCAATGCAATAATTCAAAGCAAGTACTCATTTTTGTGGTGCTAATAGGAAAGGGTTTTCTTGTCATTTTAGACTTAATACATGAATCACAAACATCACCATTGTTTTTGAATGAAAAATTGCTAAGAAAGCTTATTTTAGATAGTTTTTCATCACCGGCATGCCCAAGTCTTTTGTGCCACACATCGCCTATCACCATCATTGCCTTTCTTTCACCTCCAAACATCCCCATTTGATATAGACCGTCTTTGCACTTACCCGCTCCAATCAACCTCCTCGAACGCAAACCCTGCATAATAAAGAATTCGGGGAAAAAGGTTATAGCACAGTTTAAATCCTTTGAAAGCTTGCTAACAGACAAGAGGTTATAATTAAATTTTGGAACGTGCAAAACTCCTTGCACTCTTATTCCGTTTGGCAGCCTGTGATTTCCCCTTCCTTCAACTGGCACGACTTCCCCATTTGGGATGGTAACGGGTATCTCATTGATTGAGTCGGTCCTTCCTTCAAGGATGTCGGTTCTATGTGTTATGTGTTCTGTACACCCTGGGTCGACAATCCATTTATCATTACAATTAGGTTTACCTGCCATGTTGGCCGACCGTGGTACATCACATTTTGTCGCCTCATTCTCCGGAGCAAAGTGCTTCAGAAACTGCTCGTATTGCTCTTTCGTCAGGTTTGTGACGGGATTTTTATCGACTTCCGCACATGCTGCCTTCGGCCTTTCCTTCTCCCGTTTGTTCTTGCCCGACCACCACTCCGGATAGCCAATTCATTTGAAGCAACCATCCCGTGTGTGTCCATCTCTATTACAAAAATCACAGTGACACGTGGGTTTCTCACCTCTCTGCACGGTTTTGTTGGAGCTGACAGTTCGTTTTACGGATGCTTGAAATGTCGCAGCTTCATTGACAGTTTACTAGTATAGATCTTTTATGCTCGTCCTCGGCGACCAAATTATAGGCATTTCCCAGTGACGGGGTTGGTTTCATGGCAAGTATTTGAGTCCTGATGACGGAGAACTCACTATCCAAGCCCATTAGAAACTCGTAAAGTTGTTCCTTTTCACGAAGTTCCTTGAGTGATTTCCCGATACCACAGGTACAACCATTACACATACATTTTGGGGTGGGAAGAAAAGATTGCATTTCATCCCACAGCCCGCGAAGTTTTGTGTAATAAGCCGATACCGTCATACCGTCTTGTCTTGTGCTTGAGATAGATTGTTTAAGTTCATATGCACGGGGTGCACTTTCCTTGCCAAACCTCTCTTGGAGGTCCGACCAGATTTCCGCAGCAGAGTTGGCGTATTTCACGCTTCCTCGAATCTCCTTGTCAATGGCCGTAGTGAGCCACCCTTTGATCATTGCATCACATCGCATCCAGGCCATGTAATTGGCATCGGTTTTTTTTTGGTTTCTCGATGGTTCTGTCGATGAATCCTATCTTGTTCTTAGCAAACAAGAAATTTTCCATCTCTTGAACCCAATCAAGATAGTTGTTGTCAGTTAATGCATCATTAACGTTCATTTGTCTTGGGTAATCGGACGGGTGAAGATAATAAGGGGAGTTATGATCAGGAGCGCTCCCATCGCCTTTCGGATTATTTTTGTTTGTGTCATCGCCGGCCATGGAGACCTCGGGTTTTTGGCGACTAGGGTTGGGTAGTATGAATCGAGCGTGATAAACACTGTTCTGATACCATAAAGAAGTTCAGAGTAATTCGATCTGTATCATTTTCTTAAGTAAAACGATTACAAGCAGCAGCCTTAAATAGGCAAAACAGACAAGGAAAAACACAAAAATCAAGGAGCTAATTCGGATACAAACAAGGAAAAACAATATCTTAGGAACTAATTATGGACAACCATAAATGGGATTGGTAAAACAGGAGAGTAAATCAAGCAATTCAATACTACTTGCAATGACACTCTGTCTAGGCAAATTGGAAAGAAAACAAAATAACACACTACTAGAAAATTGTGAAATATCGACGACAATTACCGACGGCAAAAAACAGTCAGTATTTACCGACGGCAAACCGACGACCCACCAACGGTATCTTTTTAATTTTATTTTTTATTTATTTTTAGTAAGTCGTCGGAAAACCGTCGGAAAAATTGGTGATATACCGACGGCTTACCGACGGTTGGTTTTTTCATTTTATTTTATATTTATTTTTAATAGGTAAATACCGTCGGAAAACCGTCGGTAACTGGAACCGTCGGTAAGTTGTCGGTAGTTGTTGTCGGAAAACCGTCGCTAAATATTACCGACCAACTTTTTACCAACGATCACTCCCGTCGAAAAACCGTCGCTAAAGCCTTTTTCCGACGGTTTACCGACTGTTTCAACCGTCGGTAATACGATTAATTTTAGTAGTGACAATCATAATATGTTGACCTTAGCTTTGAAGTAAATATATGTTGCCCTTGAAAACGAGATAAGAAAAACGACAACTTTAAAGATGAATTTGCAATGAGAAGGAAAAAAAATCATGAAAAAAAGTAATAAAATCAAAATGACAGAAAGATAAACAAGAAGTTGCTCTTGGTGTAGTGGTAAGTTATGTCCATTGTGAGTTCAATCCTTGTAGTTGTATACTCATTGTTTAATATTTGTAGGGCGTTGGCAGGCAAAATTTGAAAGATAAAAAATATATTTGCTACATATAGGAATCAAACTTGGAGCCTATTGCATCTCATGATTTAATATAAGCATCTAAACCATCTCAATTCTCACCCATGTTTGATATCTATTATTAATTTGGTTTCAAAATATTTGAGGGCACCCTTCAAAATCAAGCGGGTACACCTTTCAAACGCCTAAAATTTTTTCTCTTACAATAAATGAGTAAGCAAGTGCACGGGAGACCGCTCGACTCTTAAGTCTTAATAGGTCCGCCCCTAGATATAAAGAAGGGCCCTAAATCTCGATATAAGGTAAATGTTTATTGGAGAACATGTTTATTGCTCAATAAAGCCTTTTTTGGTTAAAGAACTCAATACAACTTATGCTTAATGTATTTCAAATAACGTTACGTTAATGGATATTTTGGTACGAGTCTTTATATTCCTAGATGTTTTTTTTGTTATACATATACGCCACACCCAATTTTAAATGTGTAAAAGAGGGTTTGAGTTTCTTTAGTCGACAATCGAAGGGAATATAAACTTGTGACAAAGAGCTTGTAATGATCATTTCTTTTGCCTACTTTAGTGCATCACTTGATATGAACGTGTGCCGATGGATAAAGAGTTCATCAAAGAATTAATTATATTGGTCTAGCTATTTGCATGAGCTACATATATACATTTGAGAGACAATTTGACTACTAGTGATTATCGAACTAAGAAGGACTGGATTTCAATATTGATTGTCGACCAATTTGAAAAAAGAAAAAAAAAAAAGAACTGCCAAGTAAGTTGTATGATTACGATGAGTATATTAAAAATTGTAATATCGGTTTATATGCTTTAAACACCCATATAATTGCAACTTGACAAACTCTACTACTGTCTTCACTTCAAATACGTTTGACCTTGATAGAAATCTATTTTTTTGCCTTCAATTGTAACATGAACGTTAATGAGGGGATGCTAGCTATTCTAGGTCATTTTTGTTGATTTCGTGATCATAGCCATTCTCACTAGCTTCAGTAGAAAGCTGCTAGCGGGAAACATCAAACATCGGCTTTGAAGATACTGGTTGTGGTGGTTCCATGTTTTCTGATCGATTGAAAATCTACCACCCTAACTTCCAAATTACGTGCTCACATAAAATATGAATAAGAGTGCCCTTTATAAGGGGTTGTTTGTTTTTTTTAAAAAACATCTTAGTGACTCTTAAGTCTGAATCATTCAGACTTTTTTATACACCACCTCTTATTAATCATAACTAAAATAAGACTTCAGACTTTAGACCTCTTAAAAATCAAACGACACCTAAGTGTATTTGAAGATCAATAAAAATACTGAACATCCCAAAGTTAGGCCGAAAGAAATAACATAAAATGGAGCATTATGAGGAAAATAACATACATGCTAATTAGCACCAATATTTAGCTAACTGACCTCGCCACGTCTTGCAGTGACAGGCTCCTTTGTGCCAAGTTAGAAAGAAAAAGATGACTATTGTAATATGTTGAATGTACACACAACGATATTGAAAAGTGCTAGGGGCTCTGATTGATTAAAAGTCTACAAAATCGCTACTAACAATGCATGTTTTATGAGCTTTCAAAGAAAAACTTAGACATATTATTGACATAATGATAATGATGCTTGATAGTTGATGGTTTAGTAATGTACCGCTTGTTCACTCTGAATATTCATTTCTCTGAGAACAAAGTTCACAATTGTGGATGAGAGAGAGAAACCGTCATTATTAATACTAGGCATATACCCGCGCACGATATGGCGCGAAAAATCGTGAAATCGAAGGAACAATTGACAAAGGTATGTACATCTGCTCGTAAAACATCTCGAAATCAAAATGACAACAACGTTTTCATTATAAGTTTGTATTCTTCGTTCTTATCGATACTTTAGTCTATGATTCACATATAAGTGCACCAAACGACTCAAGCACCGTGTTTTCATAGACTAAAGTATCGATAAGAACGAAGAATACAAACTTAAAATGAAAACGTTGTTGTCATTTTGATTTCGAGATGTTTCGCGAGCGGATACATATCTTTGTCAATTGTTCCTTCGATTGCACGATTTTTCGCGCCGCATCGTGCGCGGGTATATGCCTATATAATAATAGTATAGATAAAAATTCTAAAACGGTTATTGTACAATCTTTTGTACAATAACATTTACCATCCTTACAATTTTACATTTACCACCCTTACACTTACTTATTTTATTTACTTTATATCCCTTGTTTTTTCATTTTACACCATTATCATATTAACACAAATAATCGTATATGAACAAAAATGCAATGAAAAAATACGTTTCTTTTTTTACAAATTATACCATTATAATCGTCTTGTCAATACCTTCAAAACGAGCTCAATATTGAATGTTTTTTAATTTAACCGTACTATTAAATATCATGAATATCTACGAATTAATTTGTTTTCTATTCATACGTTTTATTTTTTTCCACCGTTAGCACATTAAAAATACATAATCGTCAAATACGTTTCATTCTTATTATAAATTATATCATTATAGTTTTTTTCGTCAATAATTGTAATATAAACTAATTATTGAATATCTTTATGGGTTTAGAGTTTCATAAGTTGTGATTCTTAGGTCATGGTTGATTGTTGATGACATGTCTATAAGGAAGTAGCATTAATTGTTCGTTCTTTACTTACATTCCGCTGCATCGCACGGGTATATGCCTAGTATAAATTAAAGGTTATATTACGGATTGGTCAAAATGGTTTAAAGTCATGAGGGAGGGGGGGGGGACCATATTGTGCGTTTTCAAAGTCAAGTATGCATGTTTATAGTATATGACATCGATATGAAGCTTTTATTGTCTTGTATGTTGACATTGATAAACTTGAAAGTGCTAACTTTAATCACAACTTCAAAAAAAAATTGTATACTTTCAATTATTATTATGATTTTTAAATACGAGTATATCGATTTCCTTGATGATTGAGTACTATTTGTTCAACAAGAGTTACAAGACAACTTAGAACTCTCATTTTCAACGATGCACACTTGAACAAACAATTGTCTGGAAGTTACATTTTGTATTTTTGTAACATGGCTTCTTTTTCTAAGTAGGAGAGTTGGAGAAAGATTGAGAAGGCTATAGAAGAGACGATGTTTTTAATAAACGGGGACAGGTGAAGTTTATTAAGCAATAAATGTAGAGAGTTTCTGTTCGATTAACGACTCAAATGTAGAGAAACAATAAAGTACTAAAGGCCGATAAGAAATTCCAATAACCTTCTGTATATAAGCATAGACATAGTGAAACTCGAGTCGTTCAATCTATTTTCCAAGCAAACATCGAGTACGTTGATTAGCACCTCTAGCTCGAAAATTGAGCTCATCAACATCATCATGAAGAGGATCAAGAGCTTTGTTTTGCCTGCAGAATTCCCAATTTCTTTTCAGGAAACCACAAAAAATAACACAAAATTCACAACGATAGACCCCGAAAATACCAATCTTTCGATCTCGGAACCCATGTCAACAACCATTTCTTAAAATTCGATTATGTTACTCAAATCTGAGAGGGCATGGTCTTGCTTGCTTTTCTCGTACAGTTTATCGTCACAAATGAATTTTCAGAACTTCATAACCATATTTATTTCACAATAAGCTTAAATTGAAGCAACAAATTAAACCTTTACAAACCTCAACTTTCTGCATCGCGTTCGTGTGTTCAGGAGGCAGGGTTTTTGAATGCCACTGTCCCTTAGTCGGGGTTGTTGTAAGTCCCAGTTTTTCTCTTTGTCCCAAATGGGCACCCTTTCATGAAAAAACGCCAAACGTCAGTCAACGGCCCAAATTGCACAACTTACAAAACGGTCATGAAACAACGTCTTAAGATTACAACTATTCCATCTGAAAAAATCATCAAACCTCTTGTGATCATCGGTCTCATTATCGTCCGACCATCCTTAGGCTTCCAGGTCCTCGAGAAAATGCCCCAAAAACATCCCAAAAGCTTCTCACCCTGCATCACAAATCGTAACATCCCAAAAAATTCATGTACACCCATTAAACATAGTCCTTATTTAGGAACAAGGATATTTTGAGAATAACTTTGAAGGTAAAAAAAGTATTTATAGTAATATTGAGCATACATATAACTCATTTGGCAAAGGTGCAAAACAATTTTGCTTAAATAGACGACAGATTCAAGTGTAAATCTTGCAGTAGACGTACAACTTTGAAATGCTTCTTCATGTGGTTCCTAGGGGACGTGTTCTGTGTGGGGCCGGTCGGGGTTACCGGTAATCAACTTTTTTCCTCAAATATTGAGCATATTTTTTTTTTATATTTGAGGTAGCATTAAACTCAAAATTTCCTTTTAAAATTGATGCATTTTATAGTACAAACAACCATCTCATGTGGTGTTGGTAGCAACAACAACTGCATTTGAAAGTCTTCTTCAAAAATCAAAACATTTTCACAATATAACACATCTTGTATGTTTCACACATTAAACATAAAAGCTACATCAAGCCTACTTCTTGAACAATAAAAATAAGAAATCTTTGTTTCAAAAAATCCAGCAAATAACCACTTATAACAATATTATCACATCATCCATATTGGCAAAACTTTAAAACGTTATTATGGTCGAAAAAATCAAACATGTATAAAAAACTGAGCTCAAACTTTCCACATTGTAAAGAATAACATGTATGATTGGTACTACAAATACCATATTACCTGTACTACTTGTTACTATCTCAGCTCAAGAAAGCAGGATACACTTTGTCTCTTAATTGAAATAGACTGGTTTTCATCTCTAAAATCCATTACAAGATAATACTTTGCAACCTCGTTAAACTTTATAACAAACAGTGATAGTTAAAGATCTATTAAATTATATATTTCTAGAGTAATCAATTGGATAGAAAACCTAGAAGTCCAACTACTTTCTAAACTAATACTGTTGACTGCATAAGTCAAAACTTCAAGATCATTATATATAAGAAGACCAAGCATATATAAAAAAGATAGAAATGTACACCACAACCCACTATCATAAAGATTACAAGTCCCATGAACATAGAAGTAATAAATGCATAGATAGTTACAAATCACCTAAAGCACTTTAAAATGTCATGTTGATTAGTATTTTTCTAATGTTAAATGACAAAGTTCCACCAACTTTCCATCATATATGGGGTGTTTGGCCATAGATTTTTTAAAGCAATGAATGCGACTTGAAAAAATCATAATCATTTGCTTAATATTTAATCAAATGGTAGGTAATTTCTTAATTTCAATAATCCATTTTACTCTAAACTAATTCCAAGACTTAAAGTCATAACAATCCGTTAGTATTCGAGTGAAGGAAATTTGTCAACCATGAAGTTTAAAGAAAGACCAAAAGATGATGAATAGGAAATTTGTCAAACTGAAAGTAATCATGTTGAGAAAATAGGGACTTACAGAAACATCACCATGTACGGCTATAGCTAAATCTGTCCTATCCTCCGAATCTTCGGCCACGAGCAATGAGCATTTAGAATTAGCTAGAGGTCCTGCAAAAAGCCACCAACTTTAATGATGATCTCTGAAGGAGGGACATTAAAAGTTTAAGCATGTAATAAGAAAACATCTCTTAGTTATACGTTGTATGACTATAAAGTTCAATCATGTTTGAAGACCTTGTATCAACAATCTATACCAACAAAACAGACAATTAGTATTCCCTAGAATGATGGCAGTAGATAAAATCGCTTGATTGTGTGCACTTTCAAGAAATTCGAAAGCAATTGAGAGGAACCATTATAGGATCAACATTGATTTAGGGTAAAAACCAAAGTTATAGTAGTAAATCCAAGCAAAACCAAGAAGAGAACAACAGTAAATCCAAGCAAAAAACAAAACAGAACGTATTGAGGAGGGGAAACTAACCGTATGGAGGATGAGTTAGAGGATTGATGGATCTTGAATCGAGCATTGAACCGTAACCGTAACTATATTGATATTGAATCGACAACATTCTCGATTTCGGATTGTGCTTTTGCTTGAATTTCTGGATGTAACACCATCCTCGCCAGAATCCATTCGAGAAGAATCGCCACGGTATCAGTTCCCCTAAATATCATTTCCTGCAAATAATTTCATCAAATTGAAAATTAGTTTCAGAAATTTCGTGAAAATCGATTAAAAAACGAATCGGAAACGATTAAAATTGTTTGAAATGAAATGTATACCCAAAGTACAGCGATCATATCGGATTCGGTGAAATTTTTTTCCGATTCCAAATCGAGTAAAACATCTACGAAATCGCCGTCATGAATGGTGGTGGAATCGTCGTTAACAGATCGTCGTTCACGGTGTTCGTTGATGATCTATTCAACGAAAACATTGACTCTAGAAACCAAATTTTTGCATCGTTTTCTCACTCCTTGAACGTAACAAAAACAAAAGTAATCAGTTATCGATCGTTACCTGATGGTCCTAAATCAACATTTCAAGATAAAGACCGATTTAGTTATCCTGTAAATCGGCAATAGCCAAATCAATGTGGCTATCAACAAACTATAAACAACCAAAAAAGCTGGTTAGATGTATATATGGAGCTAGGATCATATGAATTCATTCAGAAAACATGTGGAGACCTACCACTTGATTGACAAAACATTCTAAACCACACCCATATCTCTCCTCAGGAAGATGAGAAAATCGTGCAGCAACAAACATCAGGAATGCCACAGTCTCTTTGCATTCTTCTGGGCATTGCCTGAAGAAATAAACGATGTAACGTTAAGCATAGGTGGTCAAGTTTACCAACAAGATATCAAAATTTTGGTTCCAAATTACTGAGACACAGTATCCTAACAACCAATATTACAAAATGGTTATCCAAAACAAGGTCACCAGATTTTAAATTGAATCAAATTGAACACCTAACAATAAATTTCAAACAATGAAAACTGAAATCTAGTTAAGTAGTGCTAATGTTACAAAATCAAAGTTTACCTTATCCATGTTACAAAATAACAAAATCTTGGGAAATTGAAATTTAGAGAATTACAAAATCAAAGTTTACCTTATCCATGTTACAAATAACAAAAGCAAGTGAAGTAGTGCCAATGAGTTTATATATTTGAGGAACATTCTTCAAAGGCGGCCAATTCAAGTTTCCAAACCCTAATTTCTCAAACCCATCTCCATATTTCCTAACTCTTTCTCCGATTTTATTTTGGCGCTGGCCGCTGGGTCGTCTGACGAATCCAATAGCCCCAGATTTTTCTCATTACATAGCGCGGTCTGTGTATCGTACAAGTTGGAATTGACCAAAATCCTTAAATTTTCAAAACCAAAGTTGAACTACATGAGAGCTAAAACCTCAAGTTCTATACTCATACTGCTAAAACTTAAAAAAAATGAAATGGAAGATTATTGTCCCAATGCAATGATTATGAGACCAAGGATATTTAATTTGTTGTATTTGATACTAAATGCTCATTTAATTTCCTCTCTCTTTTTCTCAAAACCCAGTACAATTCACAAAAAACCAAAATTTTAAGATTATCAAAATCGGTGCTGTTAAGTCACAAAAATCCCAAATTTTGCAAAACCCAGTACAATTCACCAAAAACCCAAATTTTAAGATTATCAATATCGGTGCTGTTAAGTCACAAAAATCCCAAATTTTGCAAAACCCAGTACAATTCACAGAAAATCCAAATCGATGCCAAACCAAAACTTAAGAAGAAGAAGAAGGAGAAAGCGAAAACGATGCAGAACAAAAACCAAAGAAGAAGAAAAAACCCAAATCGTTGATTGCATCATTGGAGAAATGGATAGGGCAAATCGTTGCAGAAAAAGAACTTAAGAAAGAAGATGAAACCTAAATCAGAGCGTACCTTGGAACCAGTGTCGATTGCATCGTTGAGAGGATCGCCATTAGAACTCTATATAGCAAAGCAATTAAGCAAACGTGGGAGGAGAGGGTGCAATACGTGGGGGAAGATCGCCTACTAAACAGGGTTCCAAAAACTGTTTTCAAGAACTGTAAAATTCAAGAACCGTTTAAGCGCTTTCATTATATAGTAGAGATTTTATAATAAATTATAACTAAAACTAAATGTACAAATATTATAATATATTACATTACATAGCTAAAATATATATTTTTTTACAAATAAATATTTGTAATTATGAAGATAAATAGAAACGTGAATATAGAAGAATACAAAATTTCCGTTAATTTGTATTAATATATATATAAATATAGGGGTGAGTTCAAATGAAAACTCATCTTTCATTGTGCACTTGAGGACAAATCTTAACCATTGATCAAAACTTAGAAAACTAATCAATGGTTAATAATAAGGTTAATTGGGAAGTGATTAAGGACAAAATTGTAATTTTGAATCAACGCTTACCTTCTTTGACTTTTTATTTTTAATTAAAAAAAATTACCCCCTTAAACTTTAAAATAATTTATCTTAAAAATTACTAATATTTGAATCAAACAAATTACATAAAAAAACGAGAATTTCGTGTTCTTCGATATGACATCCATCTCGATATAGTTTTTTTTCGTTTTAACCGTTTTTACGTGAAATTCTATATACGTGTTATATTCATTATGAATATGCATGCACGTCTTCAGGTGTCCACATTCAGTATGAATAACAAAGGTGAATGTTCATTCATTATTCATGATG
Organism: Arctium minus; assembly: GCA_954870635.1. Lineage (NCBI taxonomy): Eukaryota > Viridiplantae > Streptophyta > Magnoliopsida > Asterales > Asteraceae > Arctium > Arctium minus. The sequence goes on along the minus strand of OX941090.1, from coordinate 81,370,538 downwards.
AATAATACCATATGCCGGATGAATAATACAATATTCAGGATTTTTTTGTTTTAACCGTTTTTTACGTGAAATTCTATATATGTGTTATATTCATTATGAATATGCATGCACGTCCTCGGACGTCCACATTCAGTATGAATAACAAATGTGAACGTTCATTCACTATTCATGATGAATAATACAGTATTCAGGATGAATAATACAGTATTCAGGATGAATAATACAGTATTCAGGATGAATAATACACAAATCCATGATTCATATATTATTTATCATGAATCATGTATTATTCACCCTGCATGTTCTATTATTCATCCTGAATGATACATTATTCATGATGAATAATATATGAATGACCCGTGAAGGTGTAGACACATGGCGCACTATCTTTTGTTTCCCAATTCACAACCGAAATTTGGTTTAATTCATTATGAATATGTATGCGCATCTCCGGATGTCCCACATTCAGTATGAATAACAAATGTGAACGTTCATTCATTATTCATGATGAATAATATAGTATTCAGGATTAATTACACAACATTCATGACAAATAATACACGAATTCATTAATCATGAATTATTCACCCTGAACGTTGTATTATTCATCCTGAATGATACATTATTCATGATGAATAACACATGAATGACATGTGAAGATGTGGAGTTGTGACGTGCTCTCTTTTGTTCCCCGATTTACAACAGAATTACTTGATAGGTTCTCAATTCGTCTTGATGGGTGTTGGGTTACGGTGCTGAAGAAACGTGATGCCTTACGACGTTGAAGAAAAGTGTTGAAGAAGGTGATGTCGAGTTACATACTTACGGTGTCGAGGCGTTGTACAAACTTGAACGTACATAAATGTTCATAATGAATATAACACATATATAGCATTTTACGTAAAAAAAAGGTTAAAACGACAAAAAAAATTATATCGACATGGATGTCATATCGAAGAACACGAAATTCTCGTTTTTTTGATGTAATTTGTTTGATTAAAATATTAGTAATTTTTAAGATAATTTATTTTAAACTTTAATTGTGTAACATACCATACTAGCTATATTCGCTTAAACACATATAGAGCAACTAAGTAAACTTTACTGCAAAATAGTACTAGTTATTGACAACCGGACATTAAGGTATATATATATATACAATCCCAAAAGTAACTATTCACAAAATAAGGTTGTCTGGTAAGTCAGTCTTCAAAATATCCATTCTTGGTCTCTCAACCCGGATATTCCCCAAGTCTGTCTCTAGAACCTGCCACGGAATAACAAACGTGGCTGAGCAATAACTCAGTGAACAGATCAATGAAATCAACAATAAACAATATAGGGTAAGTACAAATTATCCCTATAATCATGAAACGATAAAATAAATCAATCGAATATCACAAAGATATAACAAAGGGGTTTACGTAATCACCCGTTATGTGTTTCGTGTTATTCAAGTTCACATAAATCACCCGAATACACTAAACCCGTTATTCCCAAAGAATGTATGGTTCTATGGGCATAAGTGAGAACTAGAGGTGTGGGCACGACACCCACTAGCCCTCGACTACTATTAAAGCAGTCCTAGTTCTGTTCCTAGGATATCTATTCGCCCCCATGGCCGGATCAGGGCCAGCGCACTATCCACGCATACACAAGGACGCCATAGTGATTATAGCCACCATGGAAGCATCACAAAGTCGGTGCCCCTGACTAAGTGTCTGGGTAAAGTATTACAACGATGTGATCTAACCGGATCACAAAGATATAACAACAATCAATGAACAAGTCAATATGGATTACTTTTCGAACCTCAAGATTACTTTTTGGTAAATCATATTTGAATGGAATGACCCTCCACAAAAGGTCACTCCCCGTTCCAAGAAGATAAGAGATCCGTACCATTATATAGCCGAAAAAATCAAACAAGATGCTCGAATGTCAATGTTTCCAATCCTTGCTAATCAGATTTCCTATCACAAGTAATATATACTTAGAATTATACCAATATTACCTATATTTATTTGATCTACTTAGCCTATTGACACCCTTCTTTTAGCTTAATTTAACCTTATTGGTATCTTTATAGTCTTATAGTTCAATTCTATTGTTATGAAAGGATGCTAAATGAATCGAACAAAACAATTAAAATATTGCAAAGAAAAACTCCCATGCACATTTCCGCTTCTGTCCGTCTCCGTGTTTGACATATTACTCATACTTAGAAGTTGAATTTCATGATATTGTATGAACGAAAGTTGTACCTATGCCTCTTAGGAATCCAATCGAACTAGATTCATGTTGATTGATGCTATGATCGATTTTATATGAATTTTATCATAACAGTGTGCAAATCCCGATTTTACAGAGACCTGCTACTGTAATTTGGTATTTTGTCACATTTAAGCTCAAAATTAGCTTTTGGGCTCTCATAACAATTGTTCTAGACACACTAAGGTTTCCAACCACATATCATACACCTTAATTGGATCAATGGTTAATTATATACAAAATTTTAAAGTAACATTAACTTTCTGCTTCCTTCCAACAACACCAAAATTTAACTATTTTTAACATATCAACACTACCACAAGATTTTGTAATCATTCTAAACCATCTATGAACCAATTTGATTTGGTTTAACAACCTTGAACATCACATAATCAAAACCAAGATAAATTATTCAAGCATCTAATTCAAAGATTATCAAAGTTCTTACCTTTAAGGATGATTACACCTCTTCAAGGTGTTGATTCCTTTAATCCCTTAACTCCAGCCCCTAATCAACAAGAACACACACAAACTTAGTATAAATCTTCCTCAAATAACTTATATTTCAAAATTACAAGCTTACCCAATGGTTACCTTCAAGATTTAGCTTCAAAATCAACAATTTCCCATCATTTCTTCAAGGTTTTGAGGTTTAATTTCATGGATAAAGGTTTGGTCTAGGGTTTTGAGGAAGAAGGAGATTGAAATCTGATTATGAATTTTTATTAATTTCATATTTTGTTTTATATTTTTCAATTTTCCACTTTTAATCCTTCAAGTTGCATAAGTTGCATATTTACCATGATTAGAGATTTCCTTCACATTTTTGGTTTAATTATTGTTTCACTTATCCATGTTTAACCCCTCTAATGGTTATGTTTGACAAAGTTAGTTCGGTTTAAGTTCATATGCTATATGTACAAGCATATAAAGCAATGACCAACACCAAACACTAACTTTTCAGTTAAAGATCGATATAAATGTCCGGTTATTATAAATTGGGTAAAAAGTTTTTAATTAAAAAAGAAAATAAAAAGTCAAATATGGTAGATGTGTGATTAAATTTTCTTCCATTTTTACCCCTAAACATTTTAAAATTAAAAACTCTATTTAATATGAGTTGTTGGATCAAAAGAGATTGAGTGGCTGAGATTTGTCCTCACGTGCACAATGAAAAATGAGTTTTCATTTGAACTTTCCTCTCTCTCTCTCTCTCTCTCTCTATATATATATATATATATATATATATATATATATATATATACTAGTGGTGTACCCGTACGATGCAGCGCGGGTGAATCTTTTAGGGTCGAGCCTTATTTAACAGGTGAGTTCTCCAAAAGGGATCAATTGTTGAATCTTTACTTAAAAAGGGATCCACATGAGGCTGAGTTTATACAATATGTACAAGAAGTTGCCAATGCTTTAGAAAGAGTTATCTCAAAAAACTCCGGGTGAGTTCTCTCAAGGATTGGTGTATTAATCACGCATTGTGTCACGTTCCAACAAACTGAGAAAGAAATCTTCATCTTTGAAATTGAAGATGATCTTGTCAAATTCTTTCCTAGTTCTTTTCCCTCCTATTAAAACTAGTAACCATATGAAGCAATAACTAATAAAACACTTGCTTAACTTAACCATAACAATTAGTTAGACTTCTTGATTGCTTTTATTTAAACAAAACCAAAATCTAAACAAGTTCATCATCCGTTTCTAATTACCGACCAACCAGAAGAAGCTGATAGGTTAGATACAACGAGCAGAATTCATATCCCCCACACATCCTCCAACAATTACCGACTTCACATTAGATTTGAATGCTTGCGGGTTGTCCCTTAGAACACCCGTAGCCTCATGATTAAAGAATCTTCATGGTTTGGTTCCTACACATGGAGTTATTTTCTCAAAAAACAAGAAGCGTAGATGTATCCGGTGAAAGAATGGGAATCATACCGTGAAGAGATGACATAATCCATACACAATTGCGTTTATGTTGAGCACGTGTTTCCATCTTCTCGTAAGATGTTGAGGCACACATTTCCTTCCAAGTCATACAGCTGACGTAAGTAATACATATATTCAACATCCCATACATTTATTTATTTATATATAAAAAATACTTTTACCTTGTTTTTACATTTCACCTTTGGTTGTAGATAGATACCAGATACATTGAAGCTGAATAAAAAGCTCCCTCCCGTGTCACACACATTAAGCCAATGCTAAAATTGACCCACAAGATATTATACATTAAATGAATCATATGTTTGTGTTTAAAGGATCACACACATGCATGTAATACCTAAGAACCATCAATTCTTACCACTATAATTCCCTACAGAGCTTGACCATGGAGAAAAACATCACGAACATTCATTGGATCTCCCACTATATGAGAGTCATAATACAACCTGCCACTACTATAGGGTAGTAGCACAACAAACTCCTTCTAAAGATCTGTGAGCAGTCCACATACAAGTTAATGTCATCACTGATCCTTACTTAGAAACAAAATGACTACAAGCTTATTCAACAAATACTTATCCTTTTTTATAAGGCCGGTTAAGAAAAAACACATAATTTATCATTTACAATCCTTTATCCTAGATTGAATAATCACATAGACATAGTACATTGATTAGAATAAAAAAAAGAAGGTAAGGTTAGGTTTGGTTGTTACTTATGATCACCATGATGCTTGACAAACTAAAGACATTGTTTATATTGGGGGGCTGTTTTAAGCATCCAGAAAATGGTTTTAGAATGGTACACACCTTAAAGTTTTTAAACATCAAAGTATCACATAGAACCATCACAGCCATAATCCGGGAACTCATTTGAGGGATACAAGTGACAGGCTAAGGGTAACTTGAGAAAGATATGACCCTTTTGTTCGCTACTAAACATCTCCCTTTCCACAATATGCATCTAGATTACCAAAAATGAAGATAACGACTTTCCATTTGAAAATTTACTCAACCAAGCTGGAAATATAAGTAAAATAAAATCCATGAAATGAATGTTTCTTCATTGGAGGGGAAGGAGAAACAATATAAAGTATCGGGTGGCCGATCAGTTCAATACCCTATAACGAAATAAGATACACCCAGGGGATGAAAGATCCAGGAAGCAAAAATATCAAACTTTAAATGTAAAAGCACTACTCAGATCACATTATACTACGATTTGCATCTTTCAAGCATAAAACATTTAAATGACTTGAATTTAGTAAATCATCCATAATAGGTTAAGGAAAGAAAAATGCAAAACTACTTTTCATAAGATATTACCGGGATGCGAATGAAGTTGGTGAAAGAAAAACTTACTCAATGAAACAATAAAGAGATATAGACACAATGGGTGTCTTTGGTATGATTTCAAAAAGAGGGAGTTGCATCAAACACTAAATAGAAAATTAATGAGAATGTGAAAAAGAATGATGGAGATCCAGTAGCAAGAAATTATGACAAAGGGAACTGCAGGGTTTCAAGATATGAATCTCTTTCATAATCATTTTGTTCACTTGATCATCCAAAAGATAATAATTTAAAGTGTGTTCACTATGACATAAACGAAACCCAAACTCAATATCCAATTTAATTAGTTGAATAGCAAAAATGCAAAAAAACACAATTCAAATAGTTTGAAAACTCACAAGTCGGACAAGCCAATAGCTTGGAGAAGTTTAGATATCTTGTTAGCCCACCTGTTAAACCTGAAAATGATCTTTAATAATAAAAAAAAAACTATGAAAGGGTTTTAAATCAAATTAACTAATAAACACTCAAGGTAAGCAAGTGAATATGCTAAGAACAAATAAACATATAAAACTTTAGGAAATATTAAATCTAAGGAGATATAATTATTAGGAAAAACTTTGCAAACCTTAAAGGTAAACTTAAGAAAATGAGAAATCAAACCCTAGAGTGTAGCATTTGATACAGAACAATTAGAATGTGTATTAAGAAACATTAATCACAAACCTTCTTTGAGTTGATCCCATCTTCTTCTTGGCAGTCCTATCCTAAATACACCAAACAAAAATGGAAAACCTAAAGTTAAAATCAGCCTAAATCACAATGCAAATACATGATTTAATCAGCAAACAAATTTCACTAGAATGAGAGAGATAATAGAACAGAAACCTTGGTGAAAAGTCGAACATAAAACTTTCATCAAAGGATCGATTAGAAACAACCTTAAGTGAACAAAATCAAACAGAGGAAAATTAAACAAATCGACAGGAAATCAATTGTCATTTTCTGATGTTTTTCTTCTTGAAACAGACCAAAATCGAATGTTGTTTTTTCACAACAAATATTCTATTCCACCCAAATCGAGAGCGTGAATGGCAAGAGATGGAGAGAGATGAGAGTAAGAAAATTTTAACCAACCCCTAATTGAGAGCGTGAATGGCTTCCGAATTGCTTTCCACCTTGAGTCACGAGGCGTTTATTTGAGATTGTAAAAGGGAATTCGAGACTTGAGATTTTTTATTAATATGATCTGAAAATTAGCTGGAGATGAAGAGGAAATCGAGAGCGGGAGAAATTTAAAGCTCATTTGAATTTTGAACCTTCTTGGCGCCTGCACTTACTTAGGGGGTGTTTGGGATTGCTTATTTAAAACAACTTATGCTTATTTTGAAAAGTGCTTATCAACTTATGTGGTGTCAAACTGGAGTTTTCTAAAAAGTGTTTGGATTAGCTTATTGTGGTACCAAATTGTAATAAGCTAATAAGTTGTTATTTAAAGGTGTTTGGGATTGCTTATACATATAAAAGAACCCAAAACGTCATAAGCACTTTTGAAATAAGTTGATAAGTTAGAACAAAATGACTTATCAAAAATGGCTTTTCAGCGGTTTGGCACCGCTATAAACTCTTTTCTTTTCTTTCCATCCAAACACTTAAAAAGGCTTATCTCCGGTGCCAAATCGCAATAAGATAAAAAGCCCCTCAAATAAGCAATCCCAAACACCCCCTTACCTGGGAAAACGAAATAATCATCACGGAAGAAAGTAGAATTCAACAGAGGAAAAAAGAAAACCCGCAGGCATACCAAACTCGGTGGTGGTGGTACTAAGCTCAAAGGACTTGTACATCATGCTTTAAAGCTTGTAATTCATAGTTTTTCAGATTTCCTGCATAAATTGATAGTACTTTGTGCTTGGTAACTTGTTTTTAAGAGTTTGATGTAAATGTATTATAAGGTAGTATATATATATATATATAGGGTCAGGTTCAGGGGAAAACCTCAAAAAACAGAAACTGAGGAACACCCTGTTGAGTTCTTGGCTCAACAAAAATGAAATCTCAGACAAGAAAACCCTAATTCATTTGATTACTCAACATTCGAGAGGTTGAGAGATTGTCCACAAGAAGTCAGTTGTATTATGTCCAAACGTATTCGGTTACAAACTCACATGTTTCTATTTATATGACATTTACAACTCCACACCAAAAAGTAACAACTTCTCTCCTCAAAGCTAATACCGGAAAGACTGAAATACCCTCTAACTTTTATTTCTCCTTGAATATGTGAAACGTAGTTCAGGTTCAGACCTAACATTACCCGCCTGCCAAAGATTCACCTTGTCCTCAAGGTGAAAATCTGGAAATTGATGATTAATTGTTGTGAAATCTTCCCACGTGGCTTCAAATAGGAGAAACCCTCGCCAACTGATTAAAACTTCAAGCTCTCCCGTGGTCTTAGTCATGCATTGGAGCAACTCAGCTAGTTCAACCTCCAGCACCCCGTCTTCATTTAGCTGCGGTGGTATACTCGACGTCGAAATACATTGGCCAATGGCCTTCTGTAACTGGGATATGTGAAAAACCTGGTGTATGCGGAAGCCATTTGGCAGTTTGAGTTTGTAGGAAACCTTCCCAAACTTCCAGAGAACTTCAAATGGCCCGTAATAATGAGCTTCCAATTTTTTATTTGAACCCGACTGTAGAGACTTCTGTCTATACGGACGTAATTTGAGGTACACAAACTCTCCCACCTCAAATTGGGCCTCCACCAGATGTTTTTCGGCTTGGATCTTCATCCGTTGTTGAGCTCACATTAATTCTAGCCGAATATCGTCTAATAAGGAGTCCCTTTCCAATTACATTTCTTCCACAGCCTGTACCAAAGTTGTACCTTCCTTATACTTGAGAATAGGCAGAGGATCCCTACCATATAGAACTTTAAAAGGAGAACATTGCAGAGCCCCATGAAAGGTCATGTTATACCAATACTCCGCCCAATGTAACCATTTTTTCCAATTCGATGGTTGCGTGGACACCAAACAACAGAGGTATTGTTCCATACACCTATTAACTCGCTCCGATTGGCCATCGATTTGAGGGTGATAGGCTGTCGAAAAATTCAACTTTGTTCCTTGTAAACGGAATATTTCTTTCCAGAAGTTGCTTAAAAAGACCCTGTCTCGATCTGACACAATCACCTGAGGTACGCCATGTAATCGAATGACTTCTTTGGTGAATAGTGCTGCCACTCCTTGAGCGGTAAACGGGTGTTTAAGCACCAGGAAATGAGCGAACTTGCTTAATCGATCTACTACAACCATGATTGTATCCATGCCTTCTGATTTAGGAAGACCTTCCACGAAATTCATTGTCACCTCTTCCCACACTTGTAATGGCAAGGCTAACGGTTGTAGTAATCCCGCGGGGTAGGGGTGTTCGCGGTCCGGTTTGGGCGGTTTAACCCCCCAAACCACAAACCAAACCGTAATGGCGGTTTAGAAAATTTTCAAACCGAGCGGTTTGGCAGCAAGTGACCAAACCGGTCAAATCGGACCACAAAAAAGCAGTCTGGTCTGACCGGTTTAGGCGGTTTGGGCCTATTATGGGCTTTAAACTAAAATAAATGTAAAATCTATCTCCAATTTAAAATTTCCACCGATGTTACACTAGTAAAAAAAAATACTATACATAATTATAGAAGAAAAATCTATCTTCAAAATTAAAAAACATTGAGCAAGTTGAAAAAAAAGTTAAGCAAAGTCCACCAACAATAGTTGGAATTTTGGACAAAGATTTAGCAAGTCATAGACGATTTGAAGTTTTAGATTTTGATTTTTGGCTGATTTTAGAATTTTGCCGACGTATGGAACTCAGACAATTGAAAGTGAAAACTAAGAACTTAATGTCTTGGATTATTTTTTTTTAAATTGAGACATAATAGGTAAGCATATAACACGGAAATTAAATATAATTTTGGCGGTCGGTTCGGTCCAAACCGCTCAAAAAAATGTTCAAACTGCAGACCATACCAGACCGAGCGGTTTGACTATTTTTCAGACCAGACCGGACCGCCAGACCGCTCAAATCGCCAAAAATGGTTCGGTTTGACTTGGTTCGACCGATTTGAGCGGTCTGACGGTTTTTTTGAACACCCCTACCGCGGGGGACCCTCCCAAAGCTTTGTTGCGTTGACAAATTTCGCATGACATATTCCTTAATATCCTTCTTCATTCCTCCCCAAAACAATTCTGTCACTATCTGTTGATTCGTTCTTTCCACCCCCGAATGACCACCAATCGGAGACGCGTGGAATTCTTCTAGTATTTGATTGATGAGCGACGAAGTACGAGGAAACACCAATCCCCCTTTATGTGTCCCACAATCAGTGCAAATCAAGATGACACAATTGATTCAACAAACAAGTTTAATTTCAATTTCACAATTTTGATTACAGAGGAATCTCAATATTTCTCTCTCTACAATCTGATACGCATCTGGTCATATCTCTATTTAGAAAAAAAATTATACAAAACACTCTCACAACTAAAACACTTACAACACATAACTTGACTTTGACTTTATTACAAAGACTTTGACTTTTAGCTTGAGGGTTTGACTTGAGCTTTTGACTTTGACTTTCAGTCTTTAGTCTTCAGTCTTCATGATCTTGTATCCAACATATTTGTGCACTAACAATCTCCCTATTTGAATCAAGATCATCTTCAAAAAGATATGCATTACAATTTCCCTCTTTGATTGATCTTTAACAAATTTAATATTCCCCTTTGTTAAGACAACTGATCATCTTCAGAAAAATAAGCATTAAAGCACAATCTCCCCTTTATGCTCAAAAACAGTCTTCAATCTTTCTGTAATCTTCCCAAAGTCTGTGATAATGATCTTCAATAATCTTGAACAATCTCTCCCAAGATAATAAAATCTTTTTCAGACTTCAGAAAGAAATTATCTTCAGAATTAGCTTGCTTTTCTTCAACAAATCAAACTTCAAAGAAAATTTCAGTAATTTCCCACAAATATTCTGAAACACTTGAACTTTTTCTTTCAATTCCGAACAATCTTCCCATATCTTCCTTTCTTTGACACATTCTTTCAACAAACTTTCTTCAAACCGTCTTTCTTGAAATGATTTCTCCTTTAAATTTCAACATTCCTTTAACTTCTCTTTAGCAAACATTTCTTGAACAAAAATTTCTCCCCCTTTTTGATGATTGTAGCACAGAAATCATCAAAACTTCCTCAAGAAATGTCATAAATCTTTCTGACCATTGATCTTTCATCACCGAGCCTCTGACCATTCGTCAATTCATAAGAATCTTTTCAAATTCATAAGAATGTAACACCTGAATCAAAAAATAAATCAGTTAGAAATGTATGTCAGTAGCACAAAGCCATTGTGTGTAACAAATACACATTGGAAAGGAGCTTTTTGATGTTCACTCCCCCAGGTCTTCTATTCAATCATCGAATAACGCTAGTTTATTCTATGAACGTTTAGACAGAAAAACGAATTTCCTGTGTGTACGAGCTTGTGTATGAAAGAATTAAGCACACGATGATTGCTTTTAATAATCAGACTCAAAATGTGTAAACCATTGAGACAACAACAGTAATACACAGACTCAATTGTGCATGATCGAAATGCGAAGGTGGGGCAGACTTCCTTCTTTTTCAATATCCAGATTTTTCAAATGAAAATCAGATAGATTATATGTTGCATCCCCAAGAAAAATTGAAACATCTTCTTTTTAATAAAAAGATGAGTAGCTGATGGGGTTTTAAACAAGAGTTGGCATGGGCTAGTTGCTTGTTTCAATGATGTTTACGAAGAATTGTGAAACAACAGTAATGTGGTTGCCCAGCTCAGAAAGTAGTTGGTGCAGAGTTTGATATTCTTTTACTCTGATCTCTCACCTTCTTTCTTTTTAAACATTGAGCTCGCGTCTAACCAAAATCTCTTTTCATTTTACCTCATCACACATACCCACACTCAGATATTTCGACTCCTCGCCTCTCGATCACTCAAGGATTAACTTCTTGGGTAGGAAACACTGGTAAACGTGAATCCATAGAAGTTCTGTTAAGTCCTCACACAATGATCCCATGTAGTCCTATAAGCACAATGTTGCTCAAACAGTTTAACTTTGACAGTTAAAGCACAAAATGAAATACATGTCAGATGTATGTATGCTCATGAAGATTTGAGCATGTTAAACATGGAAGATATTTCAAAACAAGTATATTGAATAAATGAAAATAATAAAAGAAACTTGTTTGAAAATCTGACATTGTATGATAAGATCAAATATGAATGATTTAACAATTAAGGCTTAAGTCATGAAAAATAGGATGTTGTCTATAAGAACAGTTATAGACATTCTTGAAAGAAACGTTTCGAAATGAATCAACGCTCAACAAACATTGAAATTCAAATGGGGTGTATTACCATCGAAAAAATATGTTCAATATGAGACATGGTAAAAACTTGGTCAATAAAAGTACTAAACCGGTGTGTGAATGCTTGACCGTGTATGGAAAAGATAATACACAAGTATTTATCTTTGGAAACACATGGTTTGTTTAACAATTAAGCTCCTGAAAAATGAAAACGATTTAAAATCACACTTCTAAATTCATGAAATCATTTTGAGAATCGAGAAGTGGTTTAAACATTTAAGAACATGTTTTCCATATCTGAAAGTCTTCCTTCTTTTAGACATGTATGAGATTAAGTTTAGAATATGCCTTACATTCAGCTTAAATCTCATGAAGTCAGCTCAAAAGTCATGATTGATGTGATCAGTAAGCTCCCCCTCAAAATCTGCATTCAATCACAAAGTTGTCAAAGTACCAAGTCTTATTCACAAAATTTTATTGAAAAATAAAAGACATGAAAGCAATAAAACTTGTTAAGAACGACTTTTGATCAGATTTAATCAGAAGTCATAGTACTTACTCCCCCTGAAAATATGCATCATAGGATATGTCAGTAAAACAATATATGCAAAATTTTCTAACTTCCCCTAAAATGTAGATCATCTTATCATTGTTTCACACTCCCCCTGAAATCATGAACAAACCTTTCAGTGCAGATATCTTTCAGACTAAAAATAAAGAAATGAAGAAAAATAACAAAACTAAACTGTACTACGTAACAACAGATTAAGTCTTGAGATTTAACATGCCAAGTTCTGAAATGAGAAAATTAAATCTTTTTTTATCAAGTGGCTTGGTAAATAAATCCGCAAGTTGATAATCTGTGTTTACAAAGTAAAGTTTGATTGTATCTTTTTCGACATTATCTTTTATAAAATGATATCTTACGTCGATGTGCTTGATCTTCGTATGTTGCACAAGGTTAGCAAATATTGCGATGGCACTCTTCGAATCGCAGTAAATAGGGATTTTGTTGTACTTGAAACCATAATCTCGGAGTTGCGTACGCATCCACAACACTTGAGAACAGCAGCTAGCCGCAACTACGTACTCTGCCTTAGTTGTTGAAGTAGATACACATAGTTGTTTCTTCGAAGCCCAACTCACGAGTTTATAGCCTAAGAATTGAATGTGTCCCGAAGTACTCTTCCTGTCAAGCATACAACCTGCATGATGTATCCTTAGGATACCACAGACCAAGATCTGCAGTGCCCTTCAGATATCTAAAAATTCGCTTAACTGTAGACATATGAGATTCTTTAGGTGAAGCCTGATATCTATCACATAAGCATGTAGAAAACATTATATACGGCCGACTAGATGTCAAGTACATTAAGGAACCAATCATACCTCTGTAGGTTCAAACATCGACAGCTTTTCCAGAAGGATCAGCTCCGATCTTAGTTCCAGGTGCCATCGGGGTACCAATTGGAGTACAATTTTCCATTTTAGATTTTCTGAGAATATCGAAAATGTACTTCGCTTGATTAATAAAAATCTCCGTAGAAAATTGTTTGACTTGTAATCTAAGAAAGAAATTCATCTCACCCATCATACTCATCTAAAATCGTGACACCATAAGGTTAGAAAAATTCTTACAATACTTAGGATTTGTTGAGCCAAATATGATGTCATCCACATATATCTGGATTAATATGATATCAACTTTCTCCTTTTTAGTGAAAAGAGTAGTATCGATTTTACCTTTAGAAAAGCCCGACTTGACTAAGAATTTAGATAGAACTTTGTACCAAGCGCGAGGGGCTTGTTTCAGACCGTAAAGAGTTTTGTCCAGAATGTATACATGATTTGGATTACTTGGATTGACAAAACCTTCAGGCTGAGAGACGTAGACTTCCTCCTTTAAGATGTCGTTCAGAAAGGCAGTCTTCACATCCATTTGATATATGGTGAAGTTCTTGTGTGCGACGTAGGCTAGAAACATTCTAATTGCCTCGATGCGCGTAACTGGAGCATAAGTCTCGTCATAATCTATACCTTCCTCTTGCCTATATCCTTTAGCCACAACTCTTGCTTTGTTCCTTATGACGATACCATCTTCATCTTTCTTATTCTTAAAAACCCATTTCGTGCCGATAATTGTCTTTCCTTCAGGTTTAGGCACAAGTCTCCAGACTTTAAGCGCTTCGAACTGATTAAGCTCTTCTTGCATAGTGGTTACCCAATCTGAATCAGCTAGAGCTTCAGATACTCATGCAGGCTCTATCTTACTCAGAAAGGAATTATGCATGCACTGGTTCATTGTTACAGACCTAGTTTACACCGGCTTGGATGGATCTCCAATGATTTGATGTATTGGGTGCTCTTTGGTCCACTTGTGTTCATGAGGGAGTGGATTAGATGTAGATTGATCATGTTGTTCATCTAAATATCCACTTTCATCTTGTTCTTGTAGGAGTTCAGTTGAAGTAGGCGGTGTAGAAACTTCAGTTGGTTGGACATTGGATGTCTGTTGAGTAGACGTTATGGTACACCCAACTGATTGAGTTACTTCTGACTCTTCATTAACATGTACAACTTCAACTGATGGAGTAGGCGTTTGAAGTGGAATTTCTTGCTGAATTGGGGAATTTGATTCAGTTGATATATCTGAAGTAGTTGGATGATTGTTCTTCGAATCTTCCGATCTATCAACCACAACAGGTTTAGTCACTCTAGTACCAAGAAATTCATCATAGAAAATTCAAACAGTAAATCTAAATCAGATAAATGTGATGTAGATGATGACGCTTTATCAGATTTAGTATCACTAATCACAATTTCTGGACTGATTTGCCCAGAAGCTAAAATTCCGATAAGAACGGGTTTTAAACTGCTTTGATCAGAAGCCATCTCTTCATCGAATGTTACATTGACGCTCTCGACTACAATATTCGATTTCTTCAGGTAAACTCTTGTAAGCTGCAGACGTTTGAGAATATCCGATGAAAATGCCTTCATCAGCTTTCGGACTGAACCTGTTCTAGTTCTCTTTATCATTCAGTACGAAACACCTGCATCCAAAAATATGAAAGTGTTTAATGCTAGGTATTCGATTATTAATTAAAGCATACGGTGTTTTACCGAACCGACGATGGATAATGGAGCGATTTTGTGTATAACATGCAGTAGACACAACTTCAGCCCACAAAAATAGAGGTAGATCTGATTGACTCAACATAGTACGAGCGACCTTGACTAGAGTTCTGTTTCGTCTCTCTACAACTCCATTCTGTTCTGGCGTTCTGGCAGCAAAAAATTGATGTGTTATCCCGACCTATTCGAGATAATCTTCAACAACTTTGTTCTTAAATTCTGTGCCATTATCTATTCGAAGAAGCTTTACTGTCTTCTGCAGATTCACTTGAGTAGTCTTTAGAAATGAGATGATGACATCGGGCGTCTCATCTTTTGATCTTAGAAATTTGACCCAAGTGTATCTAGAGTAATCGTCCAAAATCACTAATACATATTTCTTGTCGTTTATTCTTTGAGTTTGCATC
This sequence comes from Arctium minus, assembly GCA_954870635.1. Classification (NCBI taxonomy): domain Eukaryota; kingdom Viridiplantae; phylum Streptophyta; class Magnoliopsida; order Asterales; family Asteraceae; genus Arctium; species Arctium minus. Next base: position 81,355,054 of record OX941090.1, on the reverse strand, counting down.
GGACCGCAAAGATCCATATGCAGTAACTCCAAAGTAGAACTTGTACTCGACTTAGGCTTAGGCTTATGAGAGGCTCTTTTCATCTTGCCTTTCTTGCACGCTGCACACAGATGTTCTTTGACATATTTAAGCTCTAGAAGTCCTTTCACCAAATTTCCCGTGACCAGCTTATTGATGTACCGAAAGTTGAGATGAGCTAACCGTCTATGCCATAACCAGCTTTGCTGCATAGAGTCTTTTGAAAGTAGACACACCTCATGATCAGTCTTAACTTTTGACAAATTAACCGTGTAGAGGTTTGACTTTCTCGTTCCGACCAAGAGTTCTTTTCCATCTTCAGTTCTAACGCAACATCTCTTGGCCTTGAAATTTACCTCTAAGTCCTTGTCGCAAAACTGACAAATGCTGAATAGGTTATGTCCTAGTCCTTCAACGTAGCTTACCTTCTTGATCGTTATGTTTTCTTGTACAACATCACCATATCCGATAATCGGTGAAAACTAGTCATTGCCAAATCGAACATTCCCGCAGTATTTCTCTGTATAATTAGACAAAATATCTTTCTGTCCGGTCATATGATTGGAGCAACCAGAATCCAAGTACCACATATGACGGGTCTGCACATGAGAAATCAGGAAACAATTGGTTTAGGTACCCATTTAAAGATAGGTCCTAAAATGTTAGCACATGATTTTGGCATCCATATGAATTTGGATCCTCTTTGATTTTGAACAACTTTTGAAACATGAAAATGATATACATGATATGAACCAAACCAATCATCAGAACATTGCCGAGATACAAAACCATTTCTACGATAAGTAGAAGATCTATTAGTAGACAAAGATAATTGGAATAATTGCTTTATTGAATAACGCTTGTAAGAAGTTACAAGTTTTGGTTTATGAAAAGCAATATTGCCAACTACATCAGTTTTACTATTAGTCGTTCTATTACAATGAGAATCAGTACATGATTTTGTAGTCTCGTCAACTATCTTCTTTGGTCGCCATTCTGATCTCACTCCAAAATTTCTCTTATTCACATATGAAACACATGAACTTTTCAAGTTAGAATTGTGAGATTTGAAAGATTGCTTGTTCTTTGATTTACCAGTGGTTGTCCATTTCTGTGAATGCCTAGTTTTTTTCTTCTTACCTTTGACGTTCTTAGTATTCACAGAGAATGGTTTATCAACTTTCATTGATGTTTCACCCTTTTCAAACACACTGGGTAAACCAAAAGAATTAATGATAAACTGTGAATGATCAGGAAGTTTTGCATTGAAGTCAAATTGATCAACACAATCATCTAAACAACTATCAGAGTTAAGAAAATCAAACCCTTCATCAAATAGACCATTAATATCATTTGATTTTGAAGCTTTGGACGATTTTGAAAAATCAGTGTTAAGAAAAACAATTGAAAATACCATTTGTTCTAGATCAGTTAAAATCCTTTCATCTATCAGAGTATTCTCGAGTTCAGAAATTTTACTTTCTAACATGAGTGGAGGAACATAAATTTTACCTTCAACCGGTTTTGCCTCTAATTCCCCTGTAGAATAGCTTTCGAAATAGTCGTTAGAAAGAAATTTTGTTTGATCAGAACTGTAACTAGAATTCAACCTCTCATAACGAAATGGAAGTTACATTTTAGTTTTGTTCTTTATTTTCTCCCTTTCCTTAGCTTCATCCTCATCTGATAGTTTAGTCCATTTAACTTTGAGTTCAGGGTATTGTGGTGCCAATTTTAAAAATCCAAAATCGTACAAAGCAGACACTTTAGATATACCCTTTTTGAGATAGTGTGGATTCTCATAACCAATACCCCATCACTCACTACTCTCCTTTGGTTTGTTCAGTTTGACCTAAAGTATAAACTTTTTCTTCCAAAACATTCACTTTTTCAGTTAAAGATTTGTTTTCTTTCTTTAATGATGAACACTTTTTCGCAACCTCTTTAACCTCAAATTCACACAGTTTGTATTTTGAAGTAGTTTCAGACAATTGATTATGAATTATAGTCTTCTCTTTAGCGCTGGTATCAATATTTTTGTGTAAAGCATCAATCAATAAGTTCTTCTCAGCAATATCATTGTTGAGTTTCAGTATTGATTGATTTTTCTCCTTAATGATACCTTTTTCGCGTTTAAGCTTAGACTGTAACTCCTGGAGTTCAATCATCGTGGCTTTTATTTGGTTAAGGAAATCTGATTCAGACATATCACATACCTCTTCAGTATCTTCACCATCAGAATCTGCTTCTGCTTCAGTATCATTCTTACCCATGAAGCACATGTGAGCCTTTTCTTCCTTTTCTTCTTCATCTTTAGAGCGATCAAGCAAGTACTCATCTTCGGCCATTAGTGCTTTGCCAGCTTCCTGTTGCTTGGCCAAAAGCATCTTGTTTTTATAATACTCATAATTGCGGACCTTCGGTTTCCGACAATCCTTGGCATAGTGGACAACTTTCCCGCAGTTGTAGCATTTAATTGGCTCAGATTCTTTCTTTTCCTCAGACCTGTACTTCTTTTCCTCCATCCTTTTTTCTTCAAATCTCTTGCTTTCAACTCTCTCTTTGTGCTTGTAGTTTCTTAAACTAGATGAGTATCGCTGACTATTCGACCCCGGTTTCCTATAGAATTTATTCTGAAAAGCTTTTGTCAAAAGTAGCATGGCCTGTTTCAGGTTTTCACAGTCATCAGAATCTTCCTCACTTTCAACTTCATCGGACTCAGAAACTATAACCTTCTTCTTCTTTTTCATGCTCACAAATCTCTTTTCTTTCTTCTTTACCACCAAAGCAACCGGGTCATTAACCACTTTCTCATCTTTCTTTTTCTCATCTTTAATTTCTTCTACCTCTTCGTCGTTTTGCCTTAAAGCCTCATACACCTCATGAAGTGGTATTTCATTCAAATCCTTCATCTGCTTCATTTTTCTTGTGAACCTCTTCTACTCGGGTTGTAGAATACTCAGGAATTTGACATTCAGCTCTATCTGAGACTTCCTGACTTTATTCTTGCTCAGCTCGTTCAACAGAGTCACAAACCTGTCATAGGTAGCCTCAAGAGATTCACCTTCCTTTGCCTTGAATTCTTCGTAATTGTTCAAGCAGTTTGAGACTTTCAGTTGGTTACCGATCTTTGATCCGAGCATCATCTTTTCAAGCTGATCCCACATCTCTTTGCCCGTGGCGTTGTAGCTATCAATCTTTACGTATATCTCGTTCGGAATCCCTTGTAAAATAAACGACCTTGCCAATCTATCAACTTTAACTCTTTTCCTTTGTTCATCAGTATATTCATCAAGTAGCAATGGGTACTCTTTTTGTTCACCTTCCTCTCCTTCAGTTTCAATCATATGAACCTTGGTAGGAGGCTTCATCACTCCTTCTTTTAATGATATTCTGATATAATCTCCCAAATCGTTCCGGTCAATAAAATCTAGGAACCTATCCTTCCATTGTTCATATTCGCCCTTAAACAGAACTGGTGGCTTCACGTCAGTACCAATAGCTAGAGCCTCTCAAGAAGTCATCTTTGATAATGCACTAAGATAAACTGATCGTCAAAAATTCAGAAACAAACTTGATCTGCAAAAGTCAAACTTGGTCAACTTTGAAAATCACAGAAAAATTTCTAGGTATGAAAAATTTCACACAAGTCACAAAGAATTCGCACACACACAAAACACTTTAAGAATTCGCACAATCTTCGAAATTCGCACACAATGGAATTCGTACACAATAGAATTCGCAGAACAAGAAGAATTCGCATGAACCTTTTCGCACAACAGAGATACGAATTCTATACTTAGAAAATATTTGAAAAACTCAAAGAATTCGTATCGATACGAAATCTACACTTAGAAAAAATTTCAACTTTTTATGCGAAATCTGAGCAATTCGTATGAAGCTATATGCGAATTCTGAGCAATTCGTATCCTTCTATATGCGAATTCCTCACTTTTCGCATACAAGCATATGTGAATTCTGTCCTTATAAAATTTTCAACAAGCTTTTCGTATAAGAGAGTTATTCGAAATCTGACTTTTCGTATAAAAGCATATGCAAATTCTGATCAATTTGCACACAAGTCTTATGCGAATTCTACACTTAGACTTTTAAGAAAAACAAGTGCCATGCGAATTCCATCATGCGAGTTCTTCATTCTATGCGAGTTCTTCAATTTCTATGTGAGTTCTTCAATTTATATGCGAGTTCTTCAGATCTCAGACCAAAAACTTCAATTTTCAACTCGATTTCGATCCAAAACTTCGAATTAGCTTCTGAAAACTTACCAATTCACCCATGAACACTCTCTGAACGGATTACAATCAATGAATAATAGACAATAACACCAAAATTACAATCTTGATACAGATACAATGCATATACAAACTCGAACAAAAAAATCCAAGAAAATCAAAATTCACATTAAAGAAATGTGAATTAGACTAAACATTACAAATCAAAAGTGTTCTAGATGTGAAATCGAATATCAAAACACTAATTTCAGATCCAAAACATCACTAAATCTCTAAAATTGAATTTTCACAGTTCGTTTAGCGAGTTCTTGAAATGTCGACCAAAATTCCTTCGAATTAGATCAAGATTTCTGAAAATTCGTAAGCTCTGATACCAATTTGTTTCCCACAATCAGTGCAAATCAAGATGACACAATTGATTCAAAAAACAAGTTCAATTTCAATTTCACAATTTTGATTACAGAGGACTCTCAATATTTCTCTCTCTACAATCTGATACGCATCTGGTCATATCCCTATTTAGGAAAACAATTTATAGAAAACACTCTCACAACTAAAACACTTACAACACATAACTTGACTTTGACTTTATTACAAAGACTTTGACTTTTAGCTTGAGGGTTTGACTTGAGCTTTTGACTTTGACTTTCAGTCTTCAGTCTTCATGATCTTGTATCCAACATATTTGTGCACTAACACCATTTATACCACAACAAGTCATTCCATAACTCAAAGCCTTTATGAATTCCACAATCTTGTGATATATCTTGTTTAATTCTGCCCAACACCGTATCGGCAACCACTTCTCTTTTTACTACATCCCATTGTCACCACTGTGGATCGACCATCAATGTACATTCCACCTCTCGTATAGACAATGCATCCGTAACCAAATTACTATTGCCCGACTTGTAAGCGATCTCAAAATCATACCCCAGCAATTTAACCAACCATTTCTGATATTGGGATTCGATCACACGTTGTTCCAACAAATACTTAAGGCTTTGTTGATCGGTTCTTACTTGAAATCTGTGACCCAACAAATACGGATGCCATTTAAGCACTGTAAAAACGATTGCCATCAACTCTTTTTCATAGATGGGTTTTTGTCGAGCTTGAACCCCCAAAACGTGATTGTGGAAAGCGATAGGTCGCTCCTCTTGCATGAGGACAACCCCTAATCCACCCCCCGATGCATCCGTTTCAATCAAAAATGGCTTATCGATATTTGGTAGGGCTAATACCGGTGCCTGTGTGAGTGATGTCTTAAGGTTTTCAAAAGCCTTGGACGCATCTTTGTTCCATTCAAAATTGTTTTTCTTTAACAAATCGGTTAGAGGTCTTGCAATCTTCCCATATCTAGCTATAAACTTTCGGTAGTATCCCAATAACCCAAGAAATCCTCGCAACTGTGTCACGGTCTTAGGTTGAGGCCAACTTGTCATTGCCTCAACCTTGCTTCCGTCCATTTCCACTCCCACCCCCTTGCTAGGTCTATGATCATAGTTGAATTGATTAAAGAAACATAACAAGGATGATTGGGTGGGAATCTGTAGTTTTATTCACAATATTAAACACAAACTACAGAAAACTCGCAGACTACTATACGACTACATTTTGACAAATGAAAAGTTACAAAACATTACAAACAGACTCCTATATATACCCTCACACCCTTGTGTACATTTTAGCCCAAACCCAAAGTACAAGGCCCAAAACACAAATACAATTGATTACTTTACTAAACTTCTAAATAGAACATTTATGTTATAACATTCTCCCCTAAGTTTTGTAAAGTAATCATCCTTTTCAGCTTCAGCTCCTCTCCCCCTTGATTTCTTCAGAAAACTTAGTGTTGCATAAACTTCAAAGCATCCTCAGCTCCCCCTTGAATATAGTTCTTATCCTTGAAGTTTCAACTTTAATATCAGATCTGATGTAGACAATAAGCTCGACTGAGTGCACATAAAGACAACTTTTATCTCTAGTAAATCCAACACATTCGTTACGCCCACAAGAATGAAATGTGCGGATTATGGAATGACAACCAAAGTGCATCTTCAGTATATAACATCTGATCTGTCTTTGAACCACGAGTTGAATAAGAATTCAGCTTAAGAACTTATTCTGATCAACTTGCAGGAGGAAGCATCCGGTAGCAAACACTACAAGGCAAGGGTTAGAAGACAATTCCAAAAAATGTTCAACAACTGATGAAAGACGCTCATTTTCTAATTGCTTTCTAGAACACTGAACGAACGAACTCAGACCTCCTTTCTTCATGAATCAGTTGGATGATTATAAGCACTCAGGATTCTGAATCACAACTAAAGCATCAGAACAATTATTGCAGTCGCTCACACTGCAATCATACATACTCCTGATTGATCAGGTCAGAAGAATGATTAAGAGCACTCAACGGTCTAACAACATAAAGAAGCACTCCAGACTGATGATTGCAGATACTCAAGCTTCTAATTCAATTCAATCAGAGACTAAATCCAAACATCCAGTATCTGAAAATCTTGAAAAACATGAGCACTCGTGAAAATTTAGATCAGTTGCTAAAAATATGTGACCAACAGAAGATAGGAATGATGTCACATATGCATTACGCGGAAAATCTCGGGAACAGGGTAAACTTGTAGCAAAATTGGTTCAGAACAGTCACTTTTCGCATAGATACAAAAACTTTTCGCATAACCTTCACAATTCGCAAATCACTATTCATTTAAGCACAATTCGCATGAGGCTTAGCCGAAATCCTCACAATTCGTATAGATCTATATGCGAATTCCTACTTCTCGCATATGCCTATGTGCGAATTCTAGCTTCTTGCATGAGCTTGCATGCGAATTCCTAGCAATTCGCATAAGGTAGTATGCGAGTTCTTAACATTTCGCACACGACTAGATACGAATTCTTTACTTAGAATTTTCTTTAGCCACAAAGAATTCGTATTGATGCGAATTCTGCACTTCTCGCATATCACTGTCATGCGAATTTTGTCCTTAAAAAATTTCATCTTCAAAGCTTTTCATTGTGCGAATTCTTGACATGCGAAATCTTCCATGTGAGTTCTTCAAGAATCATGCGAATTCTTTGGATCTACGATTGTTTTTCCAAAATTCTTCGAATTCACCTTCAAAACATCGAATTTGAGTCTGGAAATTTGTGAGCAGGTTCGAAAATGACATTGGAGCATAATTGTTGTTGATGATCATGTCTAAAAACGTCTCTGTAATCCAATTGATCTCAACATAGTGAAGAAAATATTTTCGAACAAAAAATTCTCAAAATCAACCAATTCAACCAACATTGTTGAAACTATACACTGTTATTGATTCCATTAGGTTCGACTTTATCCTCTGAATCAATTTGGCAACAAAGATCATTCAAATTAGCATCAATTTGACAAAATTCGAATTCACATAAACTTTGAAGGTGCGACAGTGAACTGTTCATCATCAAAACAACTTGATCTCGATCGTAAGTAGAAAGATTTCTTCGTTAGGATCTGATACCACTTGTTAGGTCCCATGATCATAGTTGAATTGATTAAAGAAACATAACAAGGATGATTGGGAGGGAATCTGTAGTTTTATTCATAATATTAAACACAAACTACAGAAAACTCGCAGACTGCTATACGGCTACATTTTGACAAATGAAAAGTTACAAAACATTACAAACAGACTCCTATATATACCCTCACACCATTGTGTACATTTTAGCCCAAACCCAAAGTACAAGGCCCAAAACACAAATACAATTGACTACTTTACTAAACTTCTAAACAGAACATTTATGTTCTAACAGAGATCACATGGCCCAAATATCCCAATTCTTTTATACCAAATTCACATTTCTTCTTATTTGCAAATAAATGATACTCCAGTAACTTTTGAAATGTCTCCTTTTAAGTGGCTACAATGTTCCTCCTCTGATGTACTGTAGACTAGAATGTCATCAAAAAACACCAAAATGAATTTCCTCAAGTAAGGCTTAAAGATCTCATTCATCAGGTCCTGAAAAGTAGCGGGAGCATTTTTTAACCCGAATGGCATGACTAAGAATTCGTAATGCCCTTCGTGGGTTCTAAATGCGGTTTTATGAACATCCTCCTTGCGCATCCGGATTTGATGATATCCCAACTTTAAATCTAATTTTGAAAAGCAACTTGCTCCTCCCAACTCATCCAATAGTTCTTCAATTATAGGAATGGGAAACTTGTCCGTCTATCGTCCCTTTATTTAGGGCCCTATAATCAATACAAAACCGCCAACTCATGTCTTTTTTTTTACAACCAAAACAGGGTTGGAAAAAGAACTTTGGCTGTGTTTAATAATGCCTGTTTCTAACATTTCTTTGATTAACTTCTCGATCTCATTCTTTTGGTATTGAGGGTATCGATACGGCCGCACATTCACGCTATCCACTCCTTCCTTCAAAACAATTGCGTGTTCCCGACCTCTCTTGGGAGGTAACTCATTCGGCCACTGAAAAACTTCTTGGAACTGTTCTACTACCTTTGTGATCTTGGCTAAACAACTGTGATCGGCCTCTTGCAAATCCACTTGCCCAAACTCCACCAATACTCCTTGCCCTTCTTGCCTTATGGTTTTGAAACATGGATTTTAGGGATACGAGTGACCTGCCCAGCGATGTGTCACCTTTCAACTTCACTTGTTCCCCTCCCGATTGAAATTTCATTGTCTGTGTGCTCCGATTCACATGCATGGTACCTAGTGTTGATAACCATTGCATCCCCAAGATGACATCTGCATTTCCGAGATCCAGTGGCAAAAAATCTTTACAAATTTCTACTCCCTGTATCTAAACTCTAATACTTTTGCAAACTCTTTTCCCTTTCATGGCTTCTCCTGCCCCCATGGAGATATTATAGCCGTCACTTTGATGGACTTGAATTCCCAGATTTTCAATTAGTTTTCTCAAAATGAAATTATGGGATGCACCGCTGTATATCAATACGACTACCCTTTGCTCACCGACAAGCCCTTCCATCTTAATCGTTTTTGGATTCGAAAACCCGACCAATGAATTCAACGAAATTCCCACGTCACTTACTTTGTTTAAATCGGCTAATTTTGTCTCCTCTTCATCGGAATCAGTGCCTGGAAGTACCAAAACACTGTGTTCTTTCTTTTTACAACGATGGCCAGGTGCGAATTTCTCGTCGTATCTGTAGCACAACCCTTGTTGTCTTTTTAACTGCATTTCTTTATCGATAAGTCTTCTAAATTCTGGAAACCATTCCCTGTTCGAATTGCCGCCGGTGTATCCCCTTATCGTCCGACACACTGTCATACGACCTTCTCATTGGAAAAGACTTTGCCCCTTTTCCTCGATTCAACGCCTTGTTTCTTTCCTCAACCATCGCAACCATCTCCATCGCCTTGGTCAACCCTACGGGTGAGAGTAATCTTACTTCCGCCCTTATCTCCGGAGCCAATCCGTTTATGAATTGACTAACTAATACCTCTTTTGGAATGCCGTCTAATGGGGCGGCCAATTCCACTCGTACCTCCGTTTGTAATCTTGGATAGAACCTTCTTGTTTGACCGACATAAATTGCTCACATAAAGACCCTTCTGCATGTGATCTGAATTGAACCAATAGGAGTCTTTTGAGTTCCTCCCAATTGGTTATAGCACGTCTCTTATTTTCCCATTGATACCACCGAAGTGCATCACCCTCAAACCTAATCACGGCAACCTCCACATGTTCTTCATTGCTCAGACGATTCAATGCTCCATATCGGTCGGCCCTCAAAATCCATTCGTCGGGATCGGTGCCATCAAACACCGGCATCTCTAATCGGCGTCCTTTAATAGCCAAGAAAGGAGTCGATTCTTGACCACACTTCTCACTCCGATCTCGCCTCTCCCCTGAGCCTTGACCGCCACCTTCAGTCCTGCTTCTTGTCGATTCTTCTTGCAAACGTAACAGAGCGCCTAATTGCTCCATAATAGTCTGTACGTTTCCTTCCAGTCGATTCTTCTTGTCGTCTGAAATTCACCCAATTTGTTTTCTATTTCATCCATCCTAGCACCAGTCGATTGTGTCATCTTCACCAGGTTTCGTGATTCACTGATACCAATTTGTTGAGTTCTTGGCTCAACAAAAATGAAATCTCAGACAAGAAAACCCTAATTCATTCGATTACTCTACATTCGAGAGGTTGAGAGACTCTCCACAAGAAATCAATTATATTATGTCCAAATGTACGTATCTGGTTACAAACTCATGTGTTTCTATTTATATGACATCTACAACTCCACACCAAAAAGTAACAACTTCTCTCCTCAAAGCTAATACCGAAAGACTGAAATACCCTCAAACTTTTATTTCTCCTTGAATATGTGAAACGTAGTTCAGGTTCAGACCTAACACACCCCTGGTAGCCCTTCATCTAGACGGTATGCACGTGTGCATACAAATAATTTGTAACATGTACACGTGCGTATGCACAAGTGCATAATGCACACATGCATAAAACCAAAAAAACAATTTAATTTACTTGTATGCACAAATGCATACTGTCCAGATCGAGGGATACCATAGGAACATCCTCAATTTTTCATTTATTTGAGGTTTTCCCTTGAACTCTCCTCTCTATATCTATACTACATTAATAAGCATTTACATCAAAAGTCTGAAGTACAATTTTTAAAGCATAATGTACTACATTTTGCAACATTAAATTCAAAAAACTAGTAATTACAAGTTGTAAAGCATGAGATACAAGTCTTTGATGCAAAATTTGAAAACCGGTCCATAAGAGAAATACACGCCTCTTTCTTACCTCCCCTTCTACCTCTTCACGTCTCAATACCAACATATAAACAACGTGAGAGAGTAAACAATCCAAGCGGGATCCTCCGACCGTTATTGATGCTTTTGCTCCTGTTCAATACATCCTGGCTGAAGCTAATTTTGGTTGGTTAATCCGATCAGTTCATCGATGGTTGGCAAGTATGATGGTCCTAATGATGATCCTACATGTATTTCGTGTATATCTCACCGGTGGATTTAAAAAACCTCGCGAGTTAACTTAGGTTACAGGTGTGGTTCTGGGTGTATTGACTGCATCTTTTGGTGTAACTGGTTATTCCTTACCTCGGGACCAAATTGGTTATTGGGCAGTGAAAATTCACTGTAACAGGTGTACTTGAAGCTATTCACCACGATCGAGACAAGCTAAGATTCTGCTCGTGAGTGTAATGGTATAAGCCTGCCTGCCTGACTGAGAGACGAAAGCCGGCCATAGTGATCCGAGAGTCCCGTGTGGAAGGGCTCTCTATTTCCTCTGTCTCTACACGAAGCCCAGGTACTCCTTCCTTTGTCTCAAATTCACGCTCAACTCTAGGGTTTCATCAATTTCCCTTCTATTTTGTGTGTTTTTCTTAGGATTTGAAGGTTCTTTTTTGCAATTGAACCATGTAGGTAGGTTGTTGATGGATTATTGCAGTTGAACTGTTTGATCAACATTGTTCCAATTTAGAGTTCATTAAACTGTGATGTATGCTTGCTGTTTTGCAACAAACAAATGCTCTTTCCAACAAAGCAAGTGAATATCATATATGCTTGAAGTTCTTTGATATACATCTAGAGATGACTATACATATAATTGATGGCAGAGTTTGCCCTTTTCTATTAGATAGAATTATGAAAGGTATTTAATGATTCTTGTTTATTTGTCATCTTTGAATCGTGGACATATCCTTGGAGCCAGATGTTGAAGATAAGCAAGTGTCAACTTATGTGCAAATTCATCCATTTATTATTGATAATGATTTTATATTGTTTATCTAAGGAACCAATTCCACTTTATATATATATATATATATATATAGAGAGAGAGAGAGAGAGGTGGGTTCAATTGGAAACCATATTAGATTGGAAACTTTGGAAAACCGTCAATTTCATTGGTTAAATTAATGAAATTGGTTCATAAAGTTGTTTAATATGATCAAGTTGTTTCATATAATTCTTTTGTTAATGAAATCGTTTCATATATTTGTGTTTTTTATGTAGTTTCATCTATTTTTCTCATTATGATGAAATTGTTTCATGTATTTTCGCAGTCTGATGAAACTTTTTCATTTTTACACAAAAAACAGAAATATATGCAACGATTTCATTAATAAAAGAATTATATGAAACAATTTCATCAAACTAAACAATTTCATGAAACAATTTCATTAACTTAACCAATGAAATCGAAGGTTTCCACGGTTTTCAAAATTAAAGTGGTTTCCATTTGATCGCTCCCCTATATATATATATATATTGGAAGGATATTTTGCAACCCTGAAAAAGGTTGCAACCCACATCTTAACCGATGGATTTATGATCGATGGTTATTTTATTTTTATTTTTCTGTTTTTTTTAACAACCCCTATATATATATATATATTCATACCTTATAATACATATATATCAAAACTCTTAAAAACAAGTTTTTAAGCACATTGTACCATCACTTCATGCAAGAAATTCAAAAAACTATGAATTACATATTTAGGATGCTCAGAGTTGTTTTCTCCCCCTGTGCAGGGTTTGTATTCTTTTTCAAGCTTCCAAATGGGGTTCCCGATAATTCAAATTACAAACTTCAGGATTCATACATCTCGATCGAATAGTTGTATCTTCTGGCTCCTAATGTTGATTTCTCCACAGGTTCTCCATAACCCTACATTCTTTTGAAGCAAAATCAGTTGTGACTCTCCATCGCTATCCTTACAGACCCTGATTCTTTGTGTTCTCTCTCTTACATTTGGGATGCTAAAAGAGGACGAGCTTAAAAAAAGTGAAGAATCGTTTCAAAGATCTAAGGTTAGTTCGATACATGAATTGCTTTATATGATTTTTGATATTGCTTTTTTGAATCAGACTTTTGGTATTTTGAACATGAAGGATGCGAAATTTTGAAATAGATTCGACTGATTTGGTATCAAATTTGGAATGGGTTTCTGATACATGAACTACTTGAATTGCTTTCTGGTGCTGTTTTTGTGAATGGGCATTGATTAATTTTGGATTTGAATGTCATTAATAACATCAAACACGCCGATGGATGAGAACCAAGGCGTTAACAAAGATGGGAAGACAATTCTATACTTGGTGTTTGAGTATGGAAACCGATTTGAAGAAATTCATCAGATCATTTCTGAAACGATTTGAATGATCTGATTCGACTGTTTGAGTATGGAAACCGATTTGAATGAAGAAATTCATCAGATCATTGATTTTGGATTTGTGTGTTTGTTTACATTTTGATTGGGATTATATGACCTGACATTTTGGTTTTGGATTCTTAACCTGTCAATAATATGACTGAATGTTAAAAGTAACATGATGTTCTTTCTGAAATCTGGTTGAATTAGGAATCAATGGCTCGCCTTCTCCATCCCTGTTTGTAACTAACTGGAAATTAACAGCAACAAACTGTTTTTAGGTATGATTTCCTGTTTCTCTCCTGACCTGTTGTATCTTGAAACCCCCCTATTTCTTTTGGACTGGTTTTGTTGACTGTTTTACTCATTTTCTTGTATGTCACCATTGTATTTTTAAGAAAGTCAAGCAGGAATAGATGGCCTGCTCCAAGCTCTAACTAATATCTCTACTTTGATGGTGCATAAGTGCATTTTAGTTTTTTGTTGTTAGTTTTACATGATTTTATGTTGTCTTATGTTTGTGTTATTCAATTTTATGGCAGTTTAAGTTTTGTTTCCTTCTTGAAATCGATGATTTGTCTAATTCTAACTCCTCTTCTTTCATATATTTTTCCTTTTTTATGATCCAAGTTCATATAAGTTATGGCTATGATATCATCTATATTTTGAAGAAAATGGAGTATTGTACTAAAATAGATAGGAAGAGGATATGGCTTATCAAATCTTATCTATTTTTAAATTCTAAATCAATGTTTGCTTTTGTTGAAAAAAGCTACAATTTACAGCCTTTCAACATGAGTATCAGCTGGATGGGGGGTTTTCTTCAAGTTGAAATGGGGGATTATAATCATTCAAAACAATATTAGTGTTTTAATGGCAAATTTTTCCCTTAAATGTAGGATGATAATTAATCTGATGTGGTGTCATGACTTGGATTAGGTTACTATATGCATGCAGCCTCAAATAAAAATGAAGAAGGATAAATGATAGTCCGGAAAATTTATGGTGATTCGTTGTCAATACTTGGACAACAATTCTACTTTTGATTATGTAGCAGATGCAACGTCGACTCAGGCAAGTGTTTTGTTGTTTGCATTTACCTTATATTTGAATAAAATAAATTTAGATTTCATGTATTGTTGAAATATTTGCTCAATTTGTTTGTTGATATGTACAGATCATTTTGGATGCTCAAATCTTGAATCCAAATCTCTCAAAGCTTGCTCTGGCCTTAAAGAAGGTAATGTTTATTGTTTAGTAACACATTATAGCCTTTTGAAACATTAAAACAACACCATTATACAAATAAACCTGTAGTTTACTTGATTTTCTCCTTGTTTTTCCTACCGGTGTTTATAGATATAAGTTGAAGTTGGATAACCAGTTTGAAAAAAATGGCTTTTTGGGTTATATGCACAACTTTTCGTTCTGCTTTTGGAATATCTTTGCTAGCAGATTCTTCTATATTAGGATTGCTCTTGTTTATATTTTTCTACAAGTTCTTTTGGCATTGATGTGCAAAAGACTAAGGGTCCATTTACCAAACGCTTACCCGGGTAAGTGCTTACCGGCAAAATTCAACTCTATCACTTACCGGGTAAGATTTTAGTCCACCAAAATGGTATCGTATGGAACAATTTACCCAGTAAGCTCTAACCGTGGTAAGAGTCATCGCCCTTACTTACCGGGTAAGATTTTAGTCCACCAAAACGGTATCGTATGGAACAATTTACCCAGTAAGCTCTAACCATGGTAAGAGTCATCGCCCTTACTTACCGGGTAAGACTCTCGGTCCTTGCCTTCGCTGTTACTGGTTAAGATTCTTGGTCCTTACCATATTCATCTGGTAAGATAATGTGACTTGGTAAGCGTTTACCCGGGTAAGCATTTGGTAAATGTCCCCTAACTTTGCTGCTGAATTAAAGTATTGGTGCAACTTTGATTGGATCACCCTCTTTATTTTATAAGCCAGGAAAGAATACAGGGGTCTTGGTGGTGGTTTTATTTTTTCTATGGGTTAACTTTGTTCAAAATGGTCAGTCATGTCAAGTTCAGCCACTGTTTGAATAGTTTCAGTTCAGATAAGAGAATTGTGCTTAGTGTGCAACTGTGCGTTGGCCCATTGTTCACTGGTTCATGGTCTGTCAATTTGTAGCTTATAGACCTGTTTGTTTTAGTATTATAGTGGTCGTATGCCAAATTGCAATTTCAGTTTTGGTTACTATCATACTATGATGATTTCCCTGATCAGAATTCGGTACCAGATTTGGTCTACTGTGTGTGGCTATCTGATTCTTCCTATCTGTTGCTCAAATGGAATTATAACATCTTTGTTGGAAGGGGTGGGTTTTTTTGGTTTGTTGTTTTCATCAATCATGGATATGAGCAATTTATTGGTTCTGTTCATGTTTTGATTTCTTCTTATGGGGTTTGGAACATGATTGGATATGAAATTTGGCTCCTTGTCATTTCATATACCGGTGTTTATCCTATATTGAGCTGCTCATTTGGTTGTATATTTCATTGGCAAAATCCATTCTGGAGGGATAAGAGATTTTTACAGTCAATACCATATAGCTGTTTTAATCCATGGTCTGGCCTTACTAACAGTCTGTCAATGGCCTTTGGCCAAATTGGCCAGGCCTTATGCTCATCAAGATGGAAACTGATTGTTGTTATGTGCAGCAGCAGATTGGATAATAATATGGAGAAAAGTTTTGCTACAAGATTTTAAAGCCTATTGTCAGATTGCAGCAGCTATATGACCTTTTGATTTATAGTAACCATCTTACTCAGTTCTTGAATTGGACAAATAGTTGGTTATGGAAATGGCTGCAGATAGTTTGGTATCAGTTTTGGTGGTCTATTGGATGGAATATGGGGAATAAGGATGTGTTATTGGATGGAATATGGGGGATAAGGAAATGGTGGAATATAATATGTGGCTATACATATGTTGAAAATTGGGATTATTGTGCAGCTGTTTGGGTTCCTATTGACATCTTTTCATTGAGTGTACCAATAAGCAATAAAATCTCGTGTTCCTCTCTTTTCTTTGGTCTTTTCTATGTGTTGGAAGCTAAACTGGCTTTCCAATTTTTGTTTCTTATCTGTTTCTTTGGTCTATCTATCCATACTTGCTTTTTCTTGAATATTGGTGCAAAGGCCATAAGCCAGTTTGCGAATGTATGGTGGACGGATCATGGATTGGATATTATAAAATCATCAGTTTGCAAGTGTGTAAGGGAGGGACTGAATTTTAAAGGATTGAGGTTGCTGGTTCGTGTTAGAAGGAGTAGAAGAAAGAGTATTGATCAAAATGTGTGGAGAAATAGAATGTGCACACCGGGATGTCTAATCCTTGGTGTGTTCCTTCCCATTCTTTTGATCTGTTTTTCAATTGGACCTGTTTGTTTCCTCAGATTGTTAAAGATGATCGTGGGTTTTGAGCAGGTTGCTTGGGATCTGATGTTTATCCAAAAGGAACCTGAATATTGTTTTGGATATTCAAGATGGTGGATTAAATATATGCAATGGGTTGTTTTGGCGATTTGGGCTAAGTATGAACAGAGTTTGGGCCTGCAAATTATATAAAAGTGGGCCAATCAATGTTGTAGCTTTGTGGATTATTGGAATTGGGCTTCTTTAAAAATGGTGGTTTCAATTCGTTCAAAGTCTTGGGTTTATATACATTGTAAAGAGATCATTGCGATTGGGTTATAATTTGGGCTATATTATTTTGGAAGATTGGGCCGCCGTTTTATTTGTTGAGATGGGCCGGAGTGCATATTTTTCCCACTTATCTTTGATGGATTACTTCATGGACCATGTTTTATGGGTTACTTAGTTGGATTTTTTAATTTGGGATTATTGGGTTTATTTTCCAAAGTTGGATAATTGGATTAAACCTTTTAAGTGGTTTTTTCCTAAACATGTTTTGAATTCTCATTTGTATAACCTGGGGTATGCCCCTTGTATTTAGTAATATTTTTCTTTTTTAATCAATAAAGTTTTTTCGGGGGTTCCATCCCCTTGTTCAAAAAAAAAAAAAAAAACATCAAAGTGGGCTCTCCAACATTATTTTTTTTGAACTCCAAACATAGTGTAAACCGGAAAAAATGGCGAGTCCCACGATTTGCCATTTGATTGTTCACTCGGCATATATGCAGTGTGAAAACTCAAACAGGAAAAACGAACTTCTCTATGCCGTGTGGTTGGCAAAATCACTTTTTTTCATATATTTTTTTTGAAGTTTCTATTTGATGGTTGCAAAATTAATGTTTCAGAATTGTGATTTACCCGCGCTGCATCGCACGGGTACACCACTAGTATATATATATATATATATATATATATATATATATATATTCTCTCTCTCTCTCTCTCTCTTTATTTCTCTTAATCTTCTACATTATTCGTAAAATGTTGCCCTCATGCATCCTTTTAGATCATATTATATGGATGGTCTCTTGTAGCTTCATATGGATGTCATTTAAATGTTGTATATATGCTACTATTCAACGGTTTATACAAGAAAACATTGAGCAGGGATGCATGGGTGAAAACTGTTAGGATCAAACGCTTACCACTACGCCAAAAGCAATTGCTGATGGAGAAGACGCAACTTTATTTCCTTATAGCGTAGCAGCCAACGCCACGTTTTGATTTTGGAAGATGTTGGTCAATGACCCAACAATCCCCCCCCCCCCCCCCCCATGATCTGCTAGCACTAACAAGATCTTCGTTAGAAGTCAATGACTGCACAACATGCCTTTGGCATTTAAATGCACTCCATGGGATCCGAACCCGTGACTGATACCACATGTTAGGATCAAACGCTTACCACTACGCCTGGAGAAGACGCAACTTTATTTCCTTATAGCGTAGCAGCCAGCGCCACGTTTTGATTTAGAAAGATGCTGGTCAATGACCCAACAAAAACACTAACCAAAATCATTCTTTCATGTCAGGCAAAAGGCAAAGGTGGACTATACGGTTAGGTGTGAAGAAGCGTATGTTTTTTTCTCCCTCCAAGTAGGTCACAGTTCGACAAGTTATAAATTTGGAAATATCTGTTTAATCCATTCATTTTCTAAATGTTTGATGTTCCAAATTATCCTTGCTTATTTTTAGACAAAGCCTAAAGTGAAAATTCAGATGCTTAGGGATACAACCTCTTTACTCATTTCTATCATCCAGATGCATTTTTTGTTAAAAGCAACGTGCTCAGAAATTCTTTATTCTTCTATGTTATTTTTCCTGTAACTAAACTTAATCACGGTTTGAATGTTTTTTTTCTCACACCCTACACAAGATAGGCTCGTGTTTTATTTTGCCATGAAGATTTATATTACCATGATGGGGGGTTTAAAGTTTTGAGATGTATAGTATAATCATGCTTTGTGTAAGGTGATCTTAGATTGGGGATATTTGTGTGTTCTGTAAAAGGGTATAGAAAAGTATCATTTATGAAATTCTTCCCAAAACATGTGTATGGCAGGGACCAAGGGTCTTATCCAGGTAAATTGTTGCTCGTTCTCATGAATCTTTACCCGGTAAGGTGTCGGTGAGTTATGGCTCCTGGTTCATTCTAGTTGGACTGTTCAATTACTGCATCTGTATCATGTTTATGAGGTTTTCCAATTGTTCAAGTCTATTGCTATAAATTTATATGGCAGATGGTTTCTCATCTGATTTTCTGGCTTGTGGTTTGGGATCAAATTTGAACTTATTTGTTTTGGTTGCAGAAGTTTCGTCTTTGGTCCAACCTTATTTATTTTGGATTGTGGCTTGGTCTTTTCCAGATGCTGTTTGTTTGGATTTCGATGATGGTGAGCGGTTCTTTGTTTGGTCCAATGCTCAAATATGGTCTCTTAGCTTTTGGGGCATATCTATAAGTCGATGGTCTTAAAGATAGAAATCCAATGTTTGCAATGGCCAAATTGCATCATTTATGTGGCTAAAGGTTTTGATTAAAGTGATTAGATCATTTTATGTGGTTAGAGGCTGTTTTAGATACGTTTGTAGTTTATTTTGGCTGCTGCCGTCATTGATACCTATATACATATCAGTTGCATATAACAAAATTTATGGAAAATGCATATGTTGAAATTGATTGAAATAGAAAAATTTTCTATCCCATTTCACTTTATAGCCGCTTTTTTAATGTAATTCTTCATATAGCCGAATTTTTATACAAATGGCTTTACGCATAAACCACATTCTTGTTAGCCACCTTTGTGCACATTCTTTTGATCGTTAAAAGCAACCAATGTTGGAAAATAACCGTTACGAGTTCATCTCGATCGTCATTAATTTTGGCTTTGGTGCTACGGTTATCCGTAATTGTTTGTTGATTGTTTTACTCGACTTTTGGTAGTTTATATAGTTTTGTTTTCAATGGCTCTTTACTCGATTTTTGGTAGTTGAGGTTTGTTTCTCTCGAAATTTTATTGTTTCGTCTCTCTTATGTTGACAATTACTTAAATTGCAATTGTTTTTGACAGTTATGTTTGTGTGCAAGTAATCCCATTTCATGGTTGTAGTTCTTATGCTTGCACACAGTTATGTTTGTGTGCAAGTAAATCCATTTCATGGCTGGTAGATCGGTTTCCCCTTGGCTCTCCAGGTTGGATCCCCTTTCTTCCTCTCTATCACCTTTTTCCTTCATTAGCTTTAATTATTACACAATAATTTCCGTTTGGTTAGACTCATAATACCATATGAGAATGATGCCTAGGGATGTTCTTGAACTGGTATTAGTTTGATGTTTCCTTTTTGCTTCCAAAACATTCTTTTGGCTTTTGGTTGCTCCAGAATTAGACCTGATCAACTTTTGAACTATTGGTATTTGTAATGCTGTTTTTGCAAAGTTTGGACTCAGTTTTGGTTTGAGTTCTGGTTCTGAGTACATGCATGTTACCTTCTTTTAATAAGGTGTTGCCTTATCGTGCTGCTGTTCAGATTGGTTCATGCCTTTTGTTCAGCTACTGTCTTGGTGTCAATCCATCTTCAGTTGCAGACCTGTTCATAAGACTATTTATGCAATTACTGGTTCTGTCTTGGCTGCTGTTTTTGTTCATAATCAGATAAGAAGAAGATAGTTTATTTGGTTTGGCTGCCGTTTTTTTGTCATGCCCTCCAACAGTTTTTGGTTCAATGTGCAATGGTCTTGGGCCAAAATGCAAAACCTGCTAAATCTGGATATATATATATATATATATATATATATGGGTGGTTTCTACAAGCTATTTTCTTTCAACACCAATAGGATCTGCTTGTAAGTTGATCACTTTTCTTTTAATTAAATCATGAGCAACTTCATAATTAGTGAGTTGTACTTGTCAAGCAATTACCTCTTTCTCCATGGATCATAGTAACAATAATGTTGGGCCTATTTGAAGTATAGTCTCATGTTTCTAACTTTTTTCCAAATATTTGGTTGCTTTATTAAAATTGGGATTTACAAACAAATTTTAAATCCTACCGCATTGTGCAGGTATACAACCAGTATATATATATATATATATATGTATGTATAACAAATTTAAATAAAATAACTGTTATATAATAATAAAAATGAAAACGAAAATAGTAGAGTGTGATGGGAGAGAAACTAAATTGGGTAATAAGAGTATAACTAATGGGAGGTTTATAAACAAAAAGTGTAGTGTCTTATAAAGATTAGCATTGAAGAGAGGGTTCTTAGATTATCTCCAACAACTATGTTATATATCTTTTCTAAAATAAAGTATGAAAATCAAAATCTTTAAAAAATTACAGTCAACTCCAACATCTATTCTATTTTAGCAATTCTAACATTATCTATATTATCAAAATACTCTACATTTAATAAATATTATTTCTCTTTCTCTCTTAAACATTAATTTTCAATATATCTTATTGGTGGGAAAGTTAACAAAAATCGTTAATCAATCTAATTAAGTTAAGAAAAACAATTTTTTCAATAAAATGATTTCGCCAGATTTCCGGCGGCCGTTATCCGCCGGAAACATTAGATCCACAGGTAAATCGAAAATTTACGTTTTTGGTGACAGTTTTTCCGGCGGACAAATCCGCCAAAAACCATGATTTCCAGCAGATTTCCGGGGGATTTGGCCGCTATTCTAGCTATTGTTTTTAGTAGTGCACAGTTGTTCGCAAAGTTTGTAAACTTCCACATGGTGACCCTCTAAATGCACCACAACGACTATACTCTTTTTAAACTGGTTCGCTTTCCAACCTTATCACTCAATTTCCTTTTCGATACGTCTGCTTCCAATGATGTCTTGACGGAATTAAACTACTTCGTCATGTCTGACTTGTTTTGTTTCTTTAACGCTTTCTGGAACTGCCTTTTGGTTCTTCAATCGGCACATAATCTGAATCATCTTTGTTACCTAGGAGAACGACCAAATTGTTTGGATGAAGCTTTTTTCTTCTTTCTTTGATGTAGTGATCGTTCTTGAGAATCAGCTTTATCACAAGATGGAAATGAGATTACTAGGTTAGCATTGTTGGCCATTTTCTCTTAAGCGATCGAGAAATATACCGGTATATTAATTATTGGAATATATATAACAATAATGGAATGAGAAGCATATATATATATATATACACACACACACACATATATATAACTGCAGTTAATTAGTTCATATATGAATCAGTTAAAAGAGTTCATATGTGAATTACACTATATGTGAATCATACATGTTCATATATGAACTCGTCCCGTGTATATGTAAAAATTACGAAACTGTCCTATTTTTGGAATAGTCGCAACTTCTGACCAATTAAAGCCGCAATTGTTGACCAGTTAAAGACGCAATATTTGACCAGTCAAATATGATCTTGACCGTATGAAATGCTAGAATTACTTCTTTATTCTCATACATTATTTCTCAAATGAACATAAGGCTATACATATATACTACATTAATAAGCATCTTGATCAAAACTCTTAAAAACAACTATTTATGCATGATGTACAACTAATTTATGCATGATTTTCCAAAAAACTCTTAATTACTTGTTGATATGCATGAAGTACAAGTTATTAAAGCCTCCCTTTAATTCTGACCACCAACACCAAGTTTGGAATGCTATCAGGTTTCTTTCTCCTCTATAGAGCTTTTATTCATCCTTGAGGCTTGACTCCAAAAATTGGGTTCCCAATAATTCAAATTTCAAATTCAACTTCTCCAACCTTCTGGCTCTCAATTTCTCCACCTGTTCTCCATTGCTAAATCTACCGAACCAGATTATGTGTTTTCTCTCTTTCTGTCTTCTCTATTTCTTCTTTCTTCAAAAAAGGTGAAGGAATCGTTTCATACATTGAAGACTAGTCAATTGATTTGGTATATGAAAATATTTCATGCATCTAAGGAATCGTTTTTCCAGATTTGTCATTTTCAAAGCACGGGTAATTTCATGTTTTGTGAAAGTTTCATAACTCGATTGTTTTTTTCATAAACTCAAGCAAACAAGAGGAGATGCACAGTAAAATGCACAATGAAGATTGTGAGCTGATGGGTCTAACGAGGCTTCTTGCAAAGATTAGGTTAGCATACATAGATACGGTTTCTGCTGTCCTCAGAGCCAAGATGATGAGCACAGATGGTAATTCCATTCCTGAGTCATGTACCCTTAACAGTGACAGAATGCCATTAGCCATTGATTCCCTGAAATCGATAACTCTTCATCATCAATATCCTCTATTCTCCTTGATAGGGTTAATTTATTAACCCTATTATATTACTTTTTAGTAGATTTTACACTTGTTTTATTTGTCCAAGATGTCCCTTTGAGTCTCTTTTTAGTGTTATTTGTGTTTTTTAGTCCTCTCTTAAGTTTATTTTTAATCATGCCTTTTTATCTTAATATTGGGTCTATTTTAGTCTTAGATGTTAATGTTTGTAGATTGTGGAAAAACCCTACAGCGTCCTGGAGGAATTGGAAGAAGCTGATTTCAAAGCTGTAGGAGTGCTGCAGGATCGACATAATTGGCTGGTGTGTTTTTGGGCCATCGCTGATGATTGGGCCGAAGAAAAAGACTGTCGAGCCAAGCCTTTATGCCTAAAAACAGATTTTTGAAGACTTCTAAAGGCTTACATCATGTTATTGACTTTTGCTACTTTTAATTACTTTGGACCCAAGTTTGCTTTAGTATAAATATGTATGCTTTGTCTTAGTTTAAGATCACCAATCACTTATCACTCACCACTAGTTATAATCAGCTACAAATCATCATTTAGTTCTTGGGTTAACTTCTATTTTGTTCTTGTTCTTAGTTTGTGGCTACTAGTTTTTTAATATAAGTCTACTGAAGTTGTTCTAAAAATTTTCTTGTTTTCGGTTTTCCAAAGTTGTCATCATTTTCTTGTTTGTGTTGTGAGATTAATTTCGTACAAGTCATCATACTAGATTTTTATAATCTTTTGTGACTTGGAATTGATTTCCATCCGTGGGGTTCTCATACTTTCAAGCAAGTGTTCTCATTTTCAACTTACCTCATTTTTTGGTTAATTATTTGGAGTGAACTTACACTTATAATCGTCTTTCGGTTCACAATCTTTTTAAAGCTCAAAAGTGATCTCCATGTAACCTTAAATATGTTTTCTGAAAGTTCCAAGGCAAGAAATCATTTTTGTGACATTACTTGTGCGACAAGTTTTGTAACTTGGTGCCCAAGTTACTGCAGCAGTACTGCAACACCTTTATGATTTTCTTTACTTTCATTCTTTGCTTTGAGATTTACTTTTATGCAATTTCCATTACTGTCATTTACTTTCTTGCACGTTAATATGCTGTCATTTACATTCTCGTTCTTTTTTTTCCGCAATTTACTTTTCTGTCATTTCCATTCCTGTCATTTACATTTCTGCAACTTACTTTCCTATGCACTTTACTTTCAGTACTTTCAGTACTTTCAGTACTTTCAGTTTCTGTTATTTACAATTCTAGTCCTGACATCATTCGAAAGAAGAATCCAAGCCATGATGAGCTAATTCCCTTAGCTTGGGATGTAAGGTAGAGTTAAGACCGAAATCGGTGTGAAAGTAAAAAGGTGTTTCAAATATAGCACAATTATTTAACTATTTATTTCAGGTGACTAATGTTTCATTGAAGATTACATTCAAATTAATTGACAACTAATTTTGTGTATGAAAATGCATTAACTTTCAGAGTTAAGATAAATATAAAAACCTGAGATAATATGAGAAGGCTATAAATAGCTTTAGCATCTGACAAATGCTATACTCCTACGGTGTAGGATGGTAACACTGAGATGTGTGCTAGGATTCATGACGTCTAACATAAATGATATCGTATCGATAGCACGTGAGCCTGTGTGTACTCCTGGGAGGCTGTCTAACCCGATAATTGATACTGTGACAATACTATAGGATCATCCTGTAGGATTGTCTTGGTGCTATAACATATTTTTACTGGATCACTTGTTTTATGTCTTAAAAAACCTTTGCACCCTTTGCTTCTCTAAAATTGATTTACAACTAATAATCCAAACAAACCTCTCACAAAGATTTCGTCGAATTAGCCATCTGAAATTGGTATTTACAAACCCGACTTTTTGAAAGAGCTTTCACAAACCTTCTCTGTGGGATCGATATCTGGTACTTATACCTTATTACTTGTTAAGATACGATAGTAGTTCAAGGTATATACTTGCGCTGAGTTTTATTTTAAGTGACTCTAAAAAAGGTACTTATACCATTATTACTTGTTGAGTTACCTCAAAGATGTAACGCCTGGAAAATCCAAGTAAGTATTCTCATCACTTGAATTTCCTTTATTGTTAGGTGGGAATCATGTTGGAACCAATCTTAGGATGATAAACTTCAAATCTGGACACTTAGATCGACGGAACGAAGAAAAAACAGCAACGATTTGGTCTTGACCTTCCTGGCGACTGTGACACAAGGGTCACAGTCGCGTCACAATCGCACAGGGAGAGGGACTTACGGTACCAATGGCGTGACCTTGACAAGCGATAGTGACATGGGGCACTGTCACCCGTCACTAACGCCGGGCCTGTACCGAGAGGTGGGGGAGCTTCACGACTGTGTCTTGCGACAATGCCCTTGGCACTATCGTCGGGCATTGTCGCTCACGGGGTCTGGGTGTATAAAAATTGGATTTTCTGCTCTTAACCTCATTTTTCTCACTTAGCTCGTTTTTAGGCCGATTTTGGGAGACTTTCTTCTTCTCAAAACCTCCTCTTCATTTATTGTGGATCTAGGGTTGGGGAAAAAATTTATTGATCATCCAAGAGGGTTGGTGGAGCATTAAAGGTGGTGTACCAAGCTAGCATTCAAGTCTCAATCTCCTCTCCATCAAGCTAGGGTTTTCTAAGTTTCTAGGGTTTTCTATAAAACCTAGATTGTGAGTGTTTCTAACCCTTTTAAAATGAGATACATGTCATATTACATTCCCCATCATCATTCTTATGC
This sequence comes from Arctium minus, assembly GCA_954870635.1. Lineage (NCBI taxonomy): Eukaryota > Viridiplantae > Streptophyta > Magnoliopsida > Asterales > Asteraceae > Arctium > Arctium minus. The sequence goes on along the minus strand of OX941090.1, from coordinate 81,329,110 downwards.
TTTATTTCATTATAACAACCACTTGATAAAATAGACATAAAATGCTATATTTGGTATATGTTGGGGTTTTGGCCATTAATCATTTATGTGGATTTTACGAGGTGATTATGTTGGCAAATGTTGAGAAGTACTCATGTGATATGTATATATGATGGATGGATACTATATGTGAACTTATATGATCTAAATTGAGATTAGAACTATTTGGGATCTTATACATGTATTTTAATTGATGTGAAGTATGTATAATGATGGATTGTATATTGGATGAACCACGAGTAGGCACTAGGAAGACGTGTTAGAGATTAAGGGGCCAGATAATCGATTAGTTGACCGTATTTCTTGAGAATCGTGTAAGTCACTTTCCAAATTGGTAATTTCGACCCTATGCCTGGGTTGCACGAAATCCAATATGGGATAAGACTCAAGAACACTCACGTTTTTTAGGCACAAAAACGAGAACAAATTTGCTGGAGAGTATGTAGAGATTGTTTAAAATCGTGAGTCTAAAACATAAGTATATACGATATATATACTAGTCCCATTTGTAAAATAGGAAATAACGGAAATGGCCATGATTGCAAATTACTATCAATTACAGTCGGTTACAATCAATTTAGATAAAGTTAAGGGCAGGAAATAACTGAGCATTAAATGTTCAGTAAATGCAGATTTAGTCCAAAAATAGACACCAGAGCTTCTGGTCCAGAGACGTCCATCAGAGGCTCTGACGTGCCAAAGAGGCTCAGAGGCTCTGTCGTGCCTTAAGAGGGTCTGCCGTGCCTTAAGAGGCTCTGACGTGCCTTAAGAGGCTCTGACGTGCCTTAAGAGGCTCTGCCTCTTGGATCATCGCCAGGGGCGCTGCCCCTTAACCCCCCGCCATTTCATCGTGTCCGAGATCAAACTCGTCTTATAACAAGTGTGCACTCCACACCACCTAACTTGTATTATATCACAGTTTGAAACCCATTAGTACTCGTGTTATAACCAATTACACTTAAATGCCTCGTGAGTTTTTCTAAACTAAAACCTCATATGATTTTGAAGCTATTTATGCAAGAGAGTTTTCTAACTAAATGCCTTGTGGTGTTAAAGCGGTTTAAGACATGTGGAAGTTATTTTAAGGCATTTCTTTGTTTACATGAGCTTTATATACGTGAGTCTTCTTTTAAACGTGGTATATGCTTTTACTGTTGGTTAAATGTATGCATACATTGTTGTGAGTTGTATGGCCAAAGTTGGGGGGTGTGGCCCGCCTGTGCTCGTACCGGGGGGTGTGGCCCGTTTATGCCAATTGGGAGGTGTGACCTAGCTAAGGCAGTATGAGCCAGACACGCCGTTAATTTCGAGCAATGGTAGTGTGTGCCGGAAGCGAGTTTTGAACGTGGTTATGTTTACAAAGCTGAATGGGTTGAGTTTTATTATAAACTTTTCGGTATCATGTATTTCGAATTGTCTTTTGAGGGGACTCACTAGACCTTCGGTCTAACCCTCGCTCTATCAAAAACTAAAAACCTTTTCAGGTCGCAGTGAGGTAGAAGGCTCGGGCAAGGGTAAGGAGAAGGTGTGATCGGGTGCCGGAATAGAATGCCTCCTTTTAGTATATTTTTTTCCTTTTATTCTCAGTTGTAATAGGTTGCCTTTCCGCAAACCTTACAAAATTTAATTGTTGTCTTGGGGTCGTTTTTGGTGAAAATTTCTTATACTAATAGTATGCTTTGTAGATTTGTTCGGGTTGTTACAATTATGAACACAAAGGAAGGATTGAAAGTAAAAGGTTTGAAGAGAAAAAGCCGGAATAAAAGAGGTACAGGAATGAAGAGAAGAAGGAATCTGAGCCAGTAAAGTGCTACAACTGCGGGAAAGTAGGCCACTATGCTAAAGATTGTCGGAAACCGAAGGTCCAAAATTCAGAGTACTACAAGAATAAAATGCTTTTGGCTAAGCATTGATGGCCGAAGACGAGTACTGGCTAGATCATTTTGATGAAGAGGATGAGGAAAAAGAAGAAAAAGCTCACATGTGCTTTATGGGTCAAAACACAACTGAAGCTGATTTTGATGCTGAGGATAATGAAGAGGTATGTGATATGTCCGAATTTGATTTTATTAATCAAATGCAATCCATGATGATTGAACTTCAGTATTTGCAGTCTAAGCTTAAACGCGAGAAAGATATCATTAAAGAGAAAAACCAATCAATACTGAAGCTCATATTTCTGAGAAGAACGTATTGATTGAGGCTTTACACAAAAACATTGATACCTGTGCGAGAGAAAAGACTGTAATTCATAATGAACTATCTGAAACTACTTCTAAGTTTAAACTGTGTGAACTTGAGATCAAAGAGGTTGCGAAAAAGTGTTTATCTTTTAAGAAAGAAAACAGATCTTTGGTTGAGAAAGTGAATGTTTTGGAAGAAAAACTTTATACTTTGGGTCAAACTGAGCAAACCATTCACCTTAACAAACCAAAAGAGAGTAGTGAGTGTTGGGGTCTTGGCTATGAGAACCCAAACTATCTGAAAAAGGGTATTTCAAAAGTGCCTGCTTTGTATGATTTCCGTTTTCTTAAATTGGCACCTCAATATCCTGAACTCAAAGTTAAGTGGACTAAACTATCAGATGAGGATGAAGCTAAGGAAAAAGAGAAATAGAAAAACAAAACTAAAATGCAACTTCCATTTCGTTATGAGAGGTTGAATTCTAGTTATAGTTCTACACAATCAAAATTTCTATCTAACGACTATTTTCAAAGCCACTCTATAGAGGAATTGGAGGCAAAGCCAGTTGAAGGCAAGATTTATGTTCCTCCTCTTGTTTTAGAAAGTAAAATTTCTGAACTCGAGAATACTCTAGTAGAAGAAAGAGTTTTGATTGAGTTAGAACAAATGGTGTTTTCAACTGTTTTCATGAACACTGATTTTTCAAAGACTTCCAAAGCTTCAAAATCAAATGATATAATTGGTCTGTTTGATGAAGAGTTTGATTTCCTAAACTCTGATGGTTGTTTTGATGATTGTGTTAATCAATTTGACTTTAATGCAAAACTTCCAGATTATTCGCAATTCATCATTAATTCAAATGGTTAACCAGTGTGTACGAGAAAGGTGAATCATCAACGAAAGTTGATAAATCAGTTTATGTGAGTACCAAGGATGCCAAAAGTAAGAAGAAGAAAACTAGGCATTCATAGAAACGGACTACCACTGGTAAATCAAAGAATAAGCAATTTTTTAATTCTCACAGTTCTAACATTCAAAATTCATATGTTTCAGATGTGAAAAGAAAAAAGACTAAAGTAAAATCAGAGTGGAGACCAAAGAAGAAAATTGACGAGCCTGCAAAATCATGTTCTGATTCTTCTTGTAATAGAATGACTGATAGTAAAACTGATGTAGTTGGTAAAGTTGCTTTTCATAAACAAAAGCTTGTAACTTCTTACAAGAGATATTCAATAAAGCAATTACTCCAATTATCTTCGTCTACTAAAAAGTCTTCTAAATATCGTCGGAATGATTTTGTATCTCGACAATATTCTGATGATTGGTTTGGATCATATCATGTATATAATTCATTTCTCTCAAAAGTTTTTCAAAAAATCAAAGGTTCCAAATTCATATGGATGCCAAAATCATGTGCTAACACTGTAGGACCCATCTATAAATGGGTAACTAAACCAATTGTTTCCTGATTTCTCTTGTGCAGACCCGTCACATGTGGTACTTGGATTCTGGTTGCTCCAAGCTTATGAACGGGCATAAAGATATTTTGTCTAATTATACAGAGAAGTTTTGCGGGAACGTTCGATTTGGAAATGACCGGTTTTCACCGATTTTGGGATACGGTGATGTTGTACAAGACAATGCAACGATCAAGAAGGTGAGCTACGTAGAAGGATTAGGACACAACATATTCAACATTGGTCAGTTTTGCGACAAGGACTTAGAGGTGAATTTCAAGGCCAAGAGGTGTTGTGTTAGAACTGAAGACGACAAAGAACTCTTGGTCGGGACGAGAAAGTCAAATCTCTACACGATTAATCTGTCTAAAGTCAAAGCTGATAATGCTGTGTGTCTACTCACTAAAGCCTCTATGCAGCAAAGTTGGTTATGGCATAGACGACTATCTCACCATAATTTTCGGTACATCAATAAGCTGGTCACTGGTAACTTGGTGAAAGGACTTCTAGATCTTAAATATGTTAAAGAACATCTGTGTGCTGCGTGTGAGAAGGTTAAGATGAAGAGAGCTTCTCATAAGCCTAAGCCTGAACCGAGTACAAGTTTTTCTTTGGAATTGCTACATATGGATCTCTGTGGTCCAATGCGAACTCAAAGCATCAACGGCAAGAAATATGTTTTAGTGATAGTAGACGATTATTCAAGATACACTTGGGTCAAATTTCTGAGATCGAAATATGAGACGCCCGAAGTCATCATCTCATTTCTAAAAACTACTCAAGTGAATCTGCAGATGACAGTAAAGCTTCTTAATCTGATAATGGACAAAATTCAAGAACAAAATTGTTGACGATTATCTCGAATCGGTCGGGATAACACATCAATTTTCTGCTGCCAGAACACCTGAACAGAATGGAGTTGTAGAGAGGCGAAACAGAACTCTAGTGGAGGCGGCTCGCACGATGCTGAGTCAGTCAGAACTACCTCTATTTCTGTGGGTTGAAGCTGTGTCAACTGCATGCTATACTCAGAATCGCTCCATTATTCATCGCCGGTTTGGTAAAATGCCATACGCTTTGATTAATAATCGAATACCTAGCATTAAACATTTTCATATTTTTGGATGTAGGTGTTTTGTGCTTAATGACAAGGAGAACTTGAACAAGTTCAGTCCTAAGGCGGATAAAGGCATTTTCATCATATATTCTCAGACGTTTGCAGCATATAGAGTTTACTTAAAGAAGTCGAAGATAGTTGTGGAGAGCGTTAACGTAACATTTGATGAAGAGATGACTTATGTTCAAAACAGTTCAGAACCCGTTATTACCGGAGTCTTAGCTTCTGGGCAAATCAGTCCAGAACCTACGGTTAATGCTACTAAATATGATAAAGCGTCAATGTCGACATCTCACTTATCAGATTTGGCTTTACTGTTTGAATTTTTCTATGATGAATTTCTTGGTTCTAGAGTATCTAAACCTGTTGTGATTGACAGATCAGAAGATTCGAGCAATCATCATCCAATCACTTCAGATATCTCAACTGAATCAAATTCCTCGATTCAGAAAGAAATTCATATTCAAACGCCTAATCAATCAGTTGAAGCTGTAAATGTTAATGAAGAGCCAGAAGTAACCCAATCAGTTGGATGTACTACAACGCATACTCAACAGACTTCAAGTGTCCAACCAACTGAAGCTTCTCCACCGAATACTTCAACTGAACCCCACTGAACAACAAGAAGATGAAAATGGATATTTAGACGATGAACATGATCAATCTACGTCTAATCCACTCCCTCATGAACACAAGTGGACCAAAGAGCACCCAATACATCAAATCATTGGAGATCCGTCCAAGCCGGTGCAAACTAGGTCTGCGACATTAAACCAGTGCATGCGTGATTCCTTTCTGAGTAAGATAGAGCCAACCCAAGTATCTGAAGCTCTAGCTGATTCATATTGGATAGCCGCAATGCAAGAAGAGCTTAATCAATTCGAAGCGCTTAAAGTCTAGAGAATCGTGCCACGACCTGAAGGTAAAACAATCTTTGGTACGAAATGGGTTTTCAAAAATAAGAAAGATGAAAAGGGTATCATCATAAGAAACAAAGCAAGACTTGTTGCTAAAGGATATAGGAAAGAAGAAGGCATATATTATGACGAGACTTATGCTCCAGTTGCGCGTATAGAGGCAATCAGAATGTTTTTAGCCTACGCTGTACACAAGAACTTCACAGTATATCAAATGGATGTGAAGACTGCCTTTCTGAATGGCATTTTAAAGGAGGAAGTCTACGTCTAGTAGCCTGAAGGTTTTGTCAATCCAGATAAGCCAGATCATGTATACATCCTTGACAATGCTCTTTATGGTTTGAAACAAGCCCCTTGCGCCTGGTATGATGTTCTATCCAAATTCTTAGTCAAGTCGGGTTTTTCTAAAGGTAAAATTGATACTACTCTTTTCATTAAAAAGGAGAAAGCTGATAATATTTTAATTCATATATATATGTGGATGATATCATATTTGGTTCAACTAACCCACAGTATTGTAAGAATTTTTCAAACCTCATGGTGTCTAGATTTCAGATGAGTATGATGAGAGAGATGAATTTCTTTCTCGGATTACAAGTCAAACAATTTTCTACGGGGATTTTTATTAATCAAGCGAAGTACATTTATGATATTCTGCGAAAATTCAAAATGGAAAATTGTACTCCGATTGGTACCCCGATGGCACCAGGAACTAAGATCGAAGCTGATCTTTCAGGAAAAGCTTTCGATGTTAGAACCTATAGAGGGATGATTGGTTCTTTGATGTACTTGAAGGCTAGTAGGCCAGATATTATGTTTTCGACGTGTTTATGTGCTAGATATCAAGCTTCACCTAAAGGCGTATATTTAGGTATCTGAAAGGCACTGCAGATCTTGGTCTGTGGTATCCTAAAGATACTGGTTTTGAGCTTATAGCGTTTTCAGACGCAGATCATGCAGGTTGTATGCTTGACATGAAGAGTACTTCGGGACACATACAATTCTTAGGCGATAAACTCATGAGTTGGGCTTCGAAGAAACAATTATGTGTATCTACTTCAACAGCTAAGGCAAAGTATGTAGCTGCCGCTAGCTGCTATTCTCAAGTGCTGTGGATGCGAACACAACTCCGAGATTATGGTTTCAAGTACAACAACATCCCGATCTACTGTGATTCAAAGAGCGCTATTGCAATATCTGCAAACCTTGTTCAACATACGAAAACCAAGCACATCGACCTGAGATATCGTTTTATCAAAGACAATGTTGAAAAAGGTACAATCGAACTTTACTTTGTAAACACAGATTATCAACTTGCGAATTTGTTTACCAAGCCACTTGATGAAAAGAGATTTAATTTTCTCATTTCAAAACTTGGCATACTAAATCTCAAGACTTAATCTGTTGTTACCTAGTACAGTTTAGATTTTGTTATTTTTCTTCATTTATTTATTTTTTAATCTAAAAGTTATCTACACTGAAGTTTGTTCATGATTTCAGGGGGAGTGTGAGATAACGATAAGATGATCTACATTTTAGGGGAAGTTAGAAAATTTTGCATATATTGTTACACTGATATATTTTATGATGCATGTTTTCAGGGGGAGTAAGGACTATGATTTCTGATTACATCTGATCAGAACTCATTCTTAACAAGTTTTATTGCTTTCATGTTTTTACTTTTCAATAAATTTTTTGAATAAGACTTTGTGCTTTGACGATTTTTTACTGAATGCAGATTTTGAGGGGGAGCTTACATGTTCATATCCAATATGACTTTCGAGCTGACTTCATGAGATTTAAGCTGAGCTTCAGGTTCATTCTAAACTTAATCTCATACATGTCTGAAAGAAGGACGACTTTCATATATGAAAACATGTTCTTAAACGTTCAAACCACTTCTTATTCTCAAAATGATTTCATGAATTTAGAAGTGTGATTTTAAATGTATTCATTTTACATGTGCTTTCATGATGAACTAACCGTGTGTTTCCAAAGATAAGTACTTGTGTATTATCTTTTCCATATACTTTCAAGTATTCACACACATCGGTTTAGTATTTTTGTTGTTTACGTTATCACCATGTCTCAAATTAACCAAATTTTCGATGGTGATACACCCCGTTTGAACTTATTTGATATTTGAGTGCGATTTCGTTCAAAACGTTTCTTTCAAGAATGTCTATAATTGTTCTTATAGACAACATCCAATTTTCATGACCTAAACCTTGATTGATAAATCATTCATATTTGATCTTATCATACAATGTCAGATTTTCAAACAAGTTTCTTGTATTCATTTCATTCATTCAATATACTTGTTTTGAAAAATCCTTCATGATTAAAATGCTCAAATCTTCATGATTACATTAATGAGCATACATACATCTGACATGTATTTTATTATGTGCTTTAACTGAAAAAGTTAAACCATTTGAGCAACGTTTTGCTTATAGGATAAAATACACGGGAATTGTGTGAGCTTAATAGAACTTCTATAGATTCACGTTAACCAGTGTTTCCTACCCAAGAAGTTAACCTTGAGTTATCGAGAGGCGAGGAGTCAAAATATCTGAGTGTGGGTATGTGTGATGAGATAAAATGAAAAGAGAGTTTGGTTAGAAGTGAGCTTAAATGATAAAAACAAAAGAAAGAGGGTGAGAGATAAGAGTAAAAGAATATCAAACTCTGCACCAACTTTTTCTGAGTCGGGCAACCACATTATCTGTTGTTTCACAATTCTTTGTGAACTTCATTGAAAAAGGCAACTAGCCCATGCCAACTCTTGATTTAAACCCCACCAACTACTCATTTTTTTCTTAAAAAGAAGATGTTTAAATTTTTCTGGGGATGAAGCACATATGTTATCTCTTCTTCATTTGGAAGATGTGGATATTGAAATAGAAGGAAGTCTGCCCCACCTTCGCACTTCGATCATGCACAATTGAGTCCGTGTATTACTGTTGTTGTCTCAATGGTTTACACATTTTGAGCCTATTATTAAAAGCAATCATCATGCTTAATTCTTTCATACACAAGCACGAACACATAAGAATTTCGTTTTTCTGTCTAAACGTTCATAGAATAAACTTGTGTTATCCGATGATTGAATGGAAGACCTGGGGGAGTGAACATCAAAAAGCTTCTTTCCAATGTGTATTTGTTACACACAGTGACTTCGTGCTACTGACAAGCATTATTAACGGATTCATTTGTTGATTAAGGTGTTACACTCTTATTTGTCTGAACTTGAAAAGATTCGGATAAATACCTTACGAATTAACGGATGGTCAGAGACTTAGTTGTAAAGATCAATGGTCAGAAAAGATTCATGACATTTCTTGGTAAATTTTTGATGATTTCATGTTATACATCATCAAAAAGGGGGAGAAGCTAATTTCAAGAAATGTTTGTTGAGGGAAGTTTTGGAGTTGATCAAGAAATATTTGAATTTAAAGGAGAAAGTCAATTTCAAGAAGTATGATTTGGAGAAAGTTCATTGCAAGATTCTGTCAAAGAATGCAAGTTATGAAGAGTTTGTACAGAATTGAAAGAAAAAGTTCAAAGAATCCAGAATGTTCGCTGAAATTTACTGAAATTTTCTTTGAAGAATGATTTGCTGAAGAAAAGAGAGCTAAATTCTGAAGATAATTTCTTTCTGGAGTCTAAAAGAAGTTTCTACAACCTTTGAGGGAGATTGTTAAAGATTCTTGAAGAGCATACTTACATACTTTAGGGAGATTACTGAAAGTTAATTTTACTTGTCCGAAAAAGGGAGATTAAATTTGTTAAAGATCAAACAAAGAGGGGAGATTGTGCTTCAATGCTTATTATTTCTGAAGATGATTCTTATTGAAAGAAGTTGACAAAGAAGGAGATTAAATTTGTGAAAGGAATCTACAAAGGGGGAGATTGTATTGCATATCTTTTTAAAGATGATTTTGAATCCAAAGGGGGGATTGTTAGTTCACAAATATATATTGGATACAAGATCATAGAGAATGAAGATAAAAGTCAAGTCAAAGAGCTCAAGTCAAACCCTCATGCTAAAAGTCAAAGTCATTTGTAATAAAGTTAAAGTCAAAGTCAAAGTCAAAGTTAGTGTGTTTAATGTTGTAAGTGTTTTGTCTTTGTAAAGTGTTAGGGTATAAATAGTTTTTTTGTTAGTAGAATCATTAGACTAGAAATGTGTATCTGTGGTTAGAGAGAGAAATAGTTTTTAGAGTTCTCTGTATTCGAATTTCAGATTTAATAGAATTGAAATTGATTGAATTGGTTGTCATCTTGATCGAATTGCACATTATTGTGGGACACACAATATCCTAAATAACTCAAACCATAATCCATGGTTCCCTTGAGATATTTGAATACTCTTTGAACCACTTGCCAATGTTGAGTACTAGGATTACTAGTATACCGGCTCAATCGTCCCACGACATAAACTATATCAGGCCTGGTTGTTTCAACTTCTTTATTTTGAGGTCCGTAATTGCTACGGGCTCCTCAATGTAACTTAATTTTTCATCTACTTGAATATCTTCTAAAGGAACGACTACATCTGATTCTGCCAAACACTTCTTCAAGTTTGACACATGAAATGTGGGATGAATCCCACGCAAAATTTCTGGTAGATCAAGTTCGTAAGCCACTTCACCAACACGTCCCGTGATGATAAATTGTCCAACAAACCTTGGTCTTAACTTTCCTTTCTTTCCAAATCTGATTACCCTTTTCCAGGGCGAAACTTTCAACATTACTTTATCTTCTATCTGAAACTCTATCGGTTTCCTTCGTTTATTAGCATACATTTTCTGACGATCTTGAGCAATCTTTAATCTTGCTCGAATCTGGTCGACTTTATCAGCTGTCACCTGCACAATTTCTGGTCCCGCTAGCTGTCTTTCACCCACCTCATTCCAACATAAAGGTGTTCTACATTTACGACCATACAAAGCTTCGAACGGTGCCGCTTGTATGCTAGCATGATAACTATTGTTGTAGGAAAATTCAATCAACAACAAATGAATTTCCCACGAACCTTTGAAATCGATAACACATGTACGAAGCATATCTTCCAATGTCTGAATAGTTCTCTCACTCTGGCCATCAGTTTGCGGATGATAGGCCGTACTCAGCTTAAGTTGAGAGCCTAATTCCCTTTGCAAACTTCTCCAGAAAACTGATGTAAAACGAGCATCTCTGTCTGACACAATTGACGACGGTACTCCATGTTTGGTTACTATCTCGTCGATATACAATCGAGCCAATTTCTCTAGTGAGTACGTCTCCTTGATCGGTAGGAAATGAGCTGACTTTGTGAGTCGATCCACTATCACCCAAATAGCATCATGCCCCTTAGGTGATCGCGGTAACCCAGTAACAAGATCCATTGTAATCTCGTCTTACTTCCAAACTGGAATTTCTAATGACTGAAGCTCCCCATAAGGTCTCTGATGCTCAACTTTAACTTTCAAACATGTTAGACATCGTTCAACGAAGTGAGCAATATCTTTCTTTAAACCTGGCCACCAATAGCTTTGTTTCAGATCTCTATACATCTTGTTGGTTCCCGGATGTACTGAATAACGGGATCTATGTGCTTCTTCCAACACTTTCTGCCGCAAATCTCTTGCTTTTGGAATCCATACTCTCTTATTGAAACACTTTACTCCGCGATTGTCAACTACTACCGAGTTAACAATTCCTACTATTCTTTCACTTTTCAAATTCTCCTTTGACGCTGCTTCTTCTTGATACTTTATAACTTCTTCTAAGAAATTAGAAACAACATCAACTCGATATGCCACAACTTCTGTTATTTCTCCATGCTCCTTATGACTTAGAGCATCCGCTACCACATTGGCCTTGCCTGGATGGTACAGAATATCACAGTCATAATCGCTTAACAGCTCCATCCACCTACGCTGCCTCATATTAAGCTCCTTCTGATTGAAAAGATATTGAAGGCTCTTGTGATCTGTGTAAATCTGACACTTGATCCCATACAAGTAATGCCTCCAGATTTTCAAAGCAAAGACTATAACTGCCAACTCTAAATCATGCGTTGGGTAATTCTTTTCATGTTCTATCAACTGACGAGATGCATAAGCAATTACCTTGCCTTCTTGCATTAACACACATCCCAGACCCAACTTTGAAGCATCGCTATAAATTACGAATCCTTCCGTTCCGTTGGGTAGAGACAAGACAGGAGCACTACTTAAACTCTCTTTCAATTTACTGAACGCTTCTTTCTGAGCCTCCGCCCATACAAACTTGACATTCTTTCTAGTTAACGCTGTTAGTGGCGTGGCTATCTTTGAAAAATCCTGGATGAACTTTCTATAATAACCCGCCAATCCTAGAAAACTTCTTACTTCCGATGGTGTTTTCGGTGCTTCCCACCCTTTAATGGCTTCAATCTTAGCCGGATCAACCTTAATCCCATCTTTTGACACCACGTGCCCTAAAAACTGAACTTCTTTTAGCCAAAATTCACATTTTGAAAACTTGGCGTACAATTTCTCGCGTTTAAGCAATTCTAAAATCGCTCTCAAATGAGTTTCATGATCTTCTTTGGAATGTCAATAGATCAGTATATCATCTATAAAGACGATGACATACTTATCTAAAAACGGACTACACACTCTATTCATCAGATCCATGAAAGCTGCTGGCACATTGGTCAAACCAAATGGCATAACTAGAAACTCATAATGTCCGTACCTCGTACGAAATTCAGTCTTAGGTACATCCTCCTCCCTCACCTTCAACTGGTGATACCTAGATCGTAAATCTATTTTCGAAAAGTAACTCGCTCCTTGAAGTTGATCAAAAAGATCGTCAATCCTGGGAAGCGGATACTTATTTTTGACAGTCAACTTATTGAGCTCACGGTAGTCTATGCACATTCTCATAGACCCGTCTTTCTTCTTAACAAACAATACTGGCGCTCCCCATGGTGAGGTACTAGGGCGAATAAACCCCTTGTCTAACAACTCCTGCAGTTGAGTCATCATTTCTTTCATCTCTGCCAGTGCCAGTCTATACGGTGCTCTTGCAATCAGCGCTGCTCCGGGTACTAAATCAATACGAAATTCCACTTGCTGATCAGGAGGCAAAGTGGTTAAGTCCTCCGGAAATACTTCTGGATATTCACTTACTACCGGAACTGACTCTAATCCCTTCTTTTCCTTCTTAGCATCTATTACATAAGCTAAGAACCCCACACATCCTTTTACTAAACATCTCTTAGCCTTAATCATAGAAATCAAGCATGACTTTCTATCCCTCCGATCTCCAAACACTACTATCTCTTCTTTACCTGGCTGCGCTATACGAATCAATTTCTTATTGCATACTATATGAGCATCATTAGACGCCAACCAGTCCATTCCCACAATAACATCAAATTCTCCCATACCCATCGGGTACTGTCGAAGTGGAAATGATTGTCCATCAATAACAATACTACACCCATCATACACTTCCTCCACTAAGATTTGACTATTATCAGCCACTTCTACTTTCAATTCATGCCTAAGCTTTTTAGGTTTCTCATTCAAATTATGCACAAAATTTGGAGACACAAACGAACGATTTACGCCTGAATCAAACAATACTTTTGCATAATTCGAATCTATAAAGAAAGTACCTGTCACTACATCAGGTATCTCCGCCGCTTCTTCTGCTGACATATTGAAAACTCTAGCCCTCGCTTTAGTTGGTTCCGCCTTTTTCTCACTTCCCTTTTCTACATATCCTCCGACCGTTCCCTTTTTCAACTGTGGACAATTAGTCCTGATATGATCAGGAGATCCACACTGATAACAAGACCTCAAATTCTGGCAAGCCCGAGCCAAATGCCCAATCTTCCCACATTTATAACAACCCTCTTGATCAATCTTACATTCTCCTTTATGCCTTCGATTTCACTTGCTACAGGGCTTACTTTCAAACTTATTAACAGAACGTTGATCAAACTTTGCAGACTTAAACGGTTTGGAGTCACGAATTGTTCCATCCCATTTTCTTTTATCTCTACTTCTTTCAGTAGCTTGCCTATTCTTTTCTTTCTCTCTCATTTCAGCTGCATTTACTGCCATTTGAAAAGTAGACGGTTCCTTATTCGAGACAAATTCTCGAATATCACTTCTCAATCCAAAGACGAAACGTTCTACTCGTCTTTCTTCATTAGGTACATAAATTCCTGCAAATCGAGACTTTTCAATAAACTTTGTGGCATATTCTCGAACTGACATCCCCTTATGCTCTAAACCCAAAAACTCTTATTCCAACTTTTTAACTACCACTAGAGGACAGAACTGTGCTTTAAATCTTTTCACAAACTCACCCCAAGCCATTTCTTTAGCTACAGCCGAAGACCGGTCGGGTTGAAGGCGTCTCAAGATCGACAGAAGAGCTATACGGACAAAAAGCGAAGACCGGTCGGGTTCCAAGTGGGAGAGCGGGTTATATGGAAGGTATCACTATGGAAGGGGATCATCCGTTTCGGGAAGCACGGGAAGCTTAGTCCCCATTTCCTTGGACCCTTTACAATATTGGAGAAGGTCGGACTTCAAGCCTATAGATTGGAATTATCGCCGGAAATAGACGGGATTCACCTTACATTTTATGTATGCTACCTTCGCAAGTGCTTGTCCGAAGAGGAAAGCGTTATTCCTTTGATGGAAATTCGGGTGGACAACGGAAACCGTTGTGTGGAGCAGCCGGAGGCCATCTTGGAGTCAAAGACGAAACAATTGCGACATAAAGAGGTGACAATGGTTAAAGTTCAATGAAAGCACCACCGGGGTGCAAACGTGACGTGGGAGTCGAAAGAAGACATGAGGAAGAGATACCCTCATTTATTTTGAATTGCCGTGATTTCGGGGACAAAATTCTCTTTTAGGAGGGGAGGATTGTAACGCCCGAAAAATCCAAGTAAGTATTCTCATCACTTGAATTTTCTTTATTGTTAGGTGGGAATCATGTTGGAACCAATCTTAGGATGATAAACTTCAAATCTGGACACTTGGATCAATGGAACGAAGAAAAAACAACACGACCTGGTCTTGGGCGACCTTGCCGGCGTCTGTGACACAAGTGTCACAGTCGCGTGTCACAATTGCATAGGGAGAGGGACTTACGGTACCAATGGCGCGACCTTGACAAGAGATAGTGACATGGGGCACTGTCGCCCGTCACTAACGCCAGGCCTGTACCGAGAGGTGGGGGAGCTTCTCAACTATGCCTTGCGAAAATTCCCTTGGCACTGTCGCTGGGCATTGTCGTCCACGGGGCCTGGGAGTATAAAAATTGGATTTTCAGCTCTCAACCTCATTTTTCTCACTTAGCTCGTTTTTAGGCCGATTTTGGGAGAATTTTAGGAGACTTTCTTCTTCTCAAAACAAGTGGTGTACCAAGCTAGGTTGGGGAAAACATTTATTGATCATCCAAGAGGGTTGGTGGAGCATTAAAGGTGGTGTACCAAGCTAGTATTCAAGTCTCAATCTCCTCTCCATCAGGCTAGGGTTTTCTAAGTTTATAGGGTTTTCTATAAAACCTAGATTGTGAATGTTTCTAACCCTTTTAAAATAAGATACATGTCATATTACATTCACTATCATCATTCTTATGCTTTATTTCATTATAACAACCACTTGCTAAAATAGACATAAAATGTTATATTTGGTATATGTTGGGGTTTTGGCCATTAATCATTTATGTGGATTTTATGAGGTGGTTATGTTGGAAAATGTTGAGAAGTACTCATGTGATATGTATGTATGATGGATGGATACTATATGTGAACTTATATGATTGAGGGTTTTGGACCTAAATTGAGATTGAAACTATTTGGGATCTTATACATGTATTTTAATTGATGTGAAGTATGTATAATGATGGATTGTATATTGGATGAACCACGAGTAGGTACTAGGAGGATGTAGTCTTGGGGTTCCACCTTAACGGTATGCGCCTAGATCTCCGCCATTTGGAGTAATGCCTTGGAGGTAGTCTTCAAATGTGTCGGGCCTTCAGGATGTTGCTCATGTGAGTGAACATCAAGGTACATTGGCTCTTGAGGTGAAGCTCGTTGGTGTGATGGGTCTCCCCCATTGATTCCTTTATGGTTCTTGTTGTTTATAAATGCTTAAATGATTATACCATGCTATTGTTCAACTCACTAGGCTCGTTTGGCCTAACACTTGATTGGTTTGATGTGTATCTCAGGTTCTAGCGGCGCGTCAGCTAAGAAGATTTAGCAAGCCTTAGATGAGATCTTGGGAAGCATTTTGGGACACCATTAGAAGATGTTAACTTTTGGGACTTAGATAAAAACTTGTCATAATCTCTTTTCTAGATAGGAATTAGATTAAAGGGTTGTTATCCCTCATTTCTTTATTATTACAAACTTGTAATTATAATAGGCATGTATTGTTCCCTTTTTGGGAAAGCTCGTGCTTTGGCATTATTTTATATACCACATTTCCTTTTTCCGAAAATTTTTGTTAGTCCCAATTTTTGGGGTGTTAAAAAGAGCTGGAAAGAGCAGATTAAGGTTGTGACCTTAAGAAGTGGGAAGAATTTAGAAAACATCCAAAGAGAACCAGACAAAGCTGAGCCTGAAAAGAAAAAGATGAGGCCAAATTCTGCTACTACATTACTTGTGAACCAGTCTTGTAGTACTAGGGAGCCTAAGCCCATAGCTAAGCCCAACCATTCCTAAGGGTTCTGATTTTCCAACACTATTCCCTAGTGAACCTGAATAAGTCCAAAAGCCCAAGGAAAGTGTTGTAGTTGATGTGTCACACTCTGGTGGCAGTCCTACAGTTCTATCTCAGACTAGTCCTATAGTACCCTGTTGGACTGAAAAAGAAACTGACTTAGAACCCATTTTGCAACCTGTTTAAACACCTATTCAAGCACCTACTCTTCCTAAGACTCCACCCTTTACTTCAGTTGGTCCTTACATTCCTGACCCCCAAAGGTTAAGGAATCAAAAGGAAGAAATACAATTTAAAAAGTTTCAAAATTGCCTCAAGCACCCACGCTCATCCCTCAAACCTTGGACGAACCACCGCTAAGGGAACCTGTTATACACGTCATTTGAGAAAAAGTGTTAGGCTTAACGCCTAGTGAGAACAAAAAGTTTATATCAATACTTTTGGAAATGATTTAAGTGCAATAAATAATTGATCTTTAAAATAGGTTAATTTATAAAATACAACAATAACCACATGACGACCTTTCTATCCAAATACATCTTTTGATGACGGGGGAGACCCGATTGTCAAGGATCGTGGCGGAACACAAAAGTAGGCCAATCTACAAGTTATTGAGCTCACCATACTAGGATCAAGGCCATGAACTCGCTGGCTCGTACTTAGATGTGGGGGAGGGCACCTAATGATCCTAGTCATACTCATTCGATAGGATTTACATTTACGACCCACGGCTAGTATCCGGTCCCACATAACCGTACCAAGTTGCCTTCCTAGGGTCCAATGTCTCAACTAGCTACAAACGGGGTTTAACCCAAAATTAAGCCGACTCTATACCTAAGGATCCACTAGTAATAGTCTAAGGCTTGTCACCATCTCATTGGTGACTCAAACCATAATCACACATATGGCTTGTATCCATGTTCTCACAAAATGTTTTGTTTAACTTCACAAACAACTTCTCCATTTGATAAAGACTTGGCCATAAACATCATTTAATACTAATAACCGAGCACCATTTCCATTTTCTCAAAATACCTTCATTTAGCAAATCCCAACATATAATAAAACCATAAACATGGTTAAAAATGCATTTATTACCATTTTCCACCACAAGTGTATAATACCAAACACATTTATAGTCCTAAAACTCATAATACTTCTTCATATCTCAAAATAGTGTGAAACCCTAAAAATCTCCAAAATCTCAAGTTAGATCAAATCATTTTTAGCACCAAAAACATAAATAGGAGATGATTAGAAGTCTAAAATTAGTTTGACATGTATAAGGTTTTAAAAAGGTAGGGATGAACTCACAATATGGGTTTTATTGAAAACCCTAGAAGTCCAAATATTCTTGAAGAAAGAGATGGAGGCTATGGAGTTATTGAGATCCTAGACTTGATATTAGGTTGATGATGAAAGCCTTGAGGAAGATGGTGGTTGATCTCCTTTAATGCACCCAAAAATCGTCCCTTGCCCTAGAATATTGAGGAGAGCATTTAAGATGGAGAGAATGAGAAGTTATGGAAAAAAGTCCTCAAAAGTTGAACTTAAAGAGCTCCTGGTACCCGCTGGTGATAGTGACCCAGCGACAATGACAATGTCAAGGTCGTCGGTCACAGTCGCAGCATATGTACCATAAGTCACCAGCCTCTAGCGACAATGCCACCGCAATAGTGACTTCAGTCACAGTCGCAGGGTAATCTCGTGCCACTCGTACCGTGTGGGGTTCCTCTCCAGCGACAATGCTCTGGCGATAGTGAAAGAGTCACAATTGCCGGGTACAATCGCGCCCTTGGTACCGAGGTCCGAAAACCCGGGATTTCGAACACGCGACTCACTCGCCATCTTGAATGGAACCGAAGATTCATAAAGATACATAGACAACTGACTTAAATTGTAAATGGGGTAAATTTGGTAATTCAGACTTACAGATATTTACGAGTGTTATAGGTGTAGTGCTATGTTATCCATTAAAATCCCTCCAAAGCTGAAAGATCCTGGAAGCTTTTGTAATACCCGTAAATTTATAAGGTAAGTAATCGTTTCCCTTACTTCATTAATTACGATTATTTGAAAATATGAGCCCTTATTATGTGTTTGATCATGGTTATTATGTTATAATGCTTTATGAGTTATACAGTAGTTTAAGTGCCTAAAACCTCGCGCTCGTTATCGAACTTAATCAACTTTTGGGACTGTTTGGAGTATGGCGCGACTATGACACGCGACTGTGACATGGTCACTATCGCCGTGTCATTGTCTCAGGGTGTGTACCGCGGCCTCGGGGTTTCACGCGACTTTGACACGTGACAGTGCCCATGGCATTGTCGCCGGGCATTGTCACCGACGGGGTCTAATGCTTAAATGAGTCCCTGGCCGAAATTATCTCATTTTTCATCACACTTCATTTGGAAAACGGGAGAGTGCTTCTTAGGGGCGATTTTTGGGTTTCAACACACATCTCATTCAATTTCTAGGGTTTTAGGTTGGTTAGAGCATTTATTGATCATCAAGGCTCCATTAAAGTACACTCATTGAAGTGTTCTTGAAGATCCTCACTCCTTGCCTTCAAGTCTCATCATCACCTAGGGTTTCCTATTTTCTAGGCTTTTGGTCCAAAAACCTAGATTGTGAGTTTACTAAACCTTGTTAAAAACTAGATACACATCATCGTCTCCTACTTGTTATTTTGTCTATTATACTAAAATATTCATCTTTAAATATTCAAGTATTGGGGGTTTCCTCATGAATATATGATATGTGTATCTTGCCATGATTAAATGTATGTATACCTTGATATCATGATGATTTCTACTTGGAATACCGCTTTGGTGATATTATAGCTACATGATGAATATGACTGCCATTTGGGTCTTATGTTGGACTTTATGTGGTTAGGATGGTAATATTGTACCCGTGGTTGGTATCGAAATATGTTTGGTTGAAATACACCTCAAGACCTCCTATATGCATTATGTTGGACGAACCAAGTCAGTAGACACTAAGAGGATGTAGTCTTGGGCGCCACCGTGATGGTATGTGCCTAGACCTCCGCCATTCAGGGAATTTCCATAGTTGTAGTCCCCGGATGTGCCAGGCCTTTCGGGTGCCTTTTGTTAGTTGGCATCAAGGTATATCGACTCTTTGGGTGGAACTTGATTGGTGCTATGGGTTTCCCCTATTGACTCCACATTTATTGAACATTGGTTGACTGCTGATAAGAATTGTAATTGATTTTATATGCTAGTTCTTGTTCAACTCACTAGGCTTTTTGGCCTAACACTTGTTTGGTGTCGATGTGTATCTCAGGTTCTAGCGGTGCCAGATCTAAGCAGGCATAGTTGCTTTGGGTGAGAGCTTGGGGAATTGCACATGGATATAGATATTTTTGGAGAAGATGTTTGGGTCTATAGATGACACCCCTTTTGTAATATATTTTCTAGTTATAGAAATTAGATTAGTTGGTTGTTATTTATTGTCCGTTAAATTACAACTGTAATTAAACAGGTTCGTATATTTCCCCATTTTTGGGAGGCTCTTGCTATGGCAATTTTATATACCACATGTCCATTTTCGGATTATTGTTATCCCTATTTTTAGGGTGTTACAAGTTGGTATAAGAGCTTTAGTTTAAGTGAACTAGGTATTGTTTTAGAATATCTAGACTTAAGCTTTAGACTTTATAGCTTCACTGTCCACTTATGGTTGAAATCCTAGGTGGGGAGAGTGTTAGGACTTACGGAATTACACAAATTAAGAGTTGTAATTATGGTAACAAGAATTCTTGTGTATGATTCGTTCATAATTTCATTTAGCTAATGCTATTATGAATGTATTGTTACGTGAGCATACTTGATTTACTGTTATTATGATAATTGATGAAGGTATTAGTACGTACAAAGAGTTCAACCCACTTAATCTCTTCTCAATCTCTTTCTCATACATGTTTGGCAGATTTCTATGGTAAACACTCGGAGTAGGTTACCGAGTACGTCAGAGGGCCACGTGGAGGTGGAATCTACCGCAGACCGACCTCCTTTAGGCATAACCTCCGAGGGGCCTCCCATACCCACAATCTTGGGAGGAGGACCCGAACGATTTCCACGCATGAACCTTACTGCTAATAATGCCATCTTGGAGGAAGTAACTATCGAGACTAGGATTAGGGACAACATGATGTTGGCCATGAACTCGGCCATGGCCCAACAGCAAGAGTTCTTCATGAAGCTTCTGGAGGATCGAGACGCCAGTCACCGACAACCGGAAACGATGGCGGAGAACATCGTTATGGGGTCGGGTGGTGGACCGGCTATTGTGTCTATTGAAGACCCGGCGGATAACGGTAACAAGGTAAAGGCCAAGGGGTGCACCTACAAGGCTTTTCTAGGGTGCAACACGAAAGAGTTTGCGGGTTCCGACAACCCGGTTGCTTGCATGTATTGGCTCAAAGAAGTGGAGATGGCTTTCGAGTCTAGTGAATGTGACACCTCTCAACGGGTTAAGTTCGCTTCTCAACTACTTCGGGGAGAGGCTTTGATTTGGTGGAATCTCACTCGATCCGCTCTCACTCCCGAGGTTTTTGCCAAGTTAACTTGGCCGGTCTTCAAGGAAAAGATTATGGACAAATACTACAGTGAAAGGTCGTTGGATAAACTGGAACGGGATTTCAGGGATTTGAAGAAGGGTACTCTGTCCACTGTCGGCTACTCCAAGCTCTTTTTAGAGAAATTGAATTTAGTGGGACATCTGGTCCCCGATGAGAAGTCAAAGATTAAGGCTTACCAGCAAGGATTACCGGCCGAGATGAGGACGACGGTGAGAAATGTTAGAGGATCGACATTGCAAGAGGTGATCGAAGAGTCCTTGCTTATTGAGGACGACATTCTTGCGGAGAAGGAAGAGAGAAGGCAGCTTGGGGAGAAGCGGAAGTGGGACGGGCAATCTGGGCCAGTTCGTCAGTCGAAGCCGTTTGTAAGCGGTAGAGCTGGCGACAACCGTCGCGATGATCGGTGGTGCCACAAGTGCAAGACCAAGCACTCGGGCCCATGCGTCACCAGAACCTACTCGGGTCCAGTCGGTTGTGCCAAGTGTGGCAAGAAGGGTCACACAACTCGAGAGTGCCCTATCCGAGGGCCGGTGTGTTTTGAGTGCCGAGAACCGGGGCACATGAGGAAGGATTGTACGAAGCTTGTAGGGGGCAATGGTGGAAATTCTGTGGGTTCGACGGCTAGAGTCGAACAACCGCCGAGGGTGCCAAGTCGAGCTTTCCGGATGACTACCGAGGAGGCAAAGGAGACCGCTGATGTTGTTTCAGGTACGTTTCTAGTAAACTCCTTGCCTGCTCGTGTATTGTTTGATTCGGGTGCTACATGTTCCTTTGTATCAGATACCTTTTATAAGCAGTTCGTCATTCCTATTAGTGTCCTTCCCGATGCGCTAGTAGTAGAAATAGCTAACGGAGATCAAGTGATCATCCGAGACCGTTTTTGTGATTGCACATTAGAGATTGATGGGAATCCTTTTGGAGTAGACTTGCTACCTATGGCTATAGGGGGGTTCGACGTGGTCATAGGCATGGATTGGTTGGAAAGGCATAAGGATGACATAT
The DNA here is from genome assembly GCA_954870635.1 of Arctium minus. Classification (NCBI taxonomy): domain Eukaryota; kingdom Viridiplantae; phylum Streptophyta; class Magnoliopsida; order Asterales; family Asteraceae; genus Arctium; species Arctium minus. The sequence goes on along the minus strand of OX941090.1, from coordinate 81,307,055 downwards.
TTTTCTCCAAAAAGATGATCCAAGTGCCTTTGTCGGGAAATGGTGTGGTCACAATCTACGGGGAGAAAAGGAAGAGGAGCAATCCTATCATCTCCTCTCTTAAAGCTTGCAAGTTTCTAGCGAAGGGTTACTGATACGAAATGTTTGCACACCTCTACGACATGTGATAATTGAATCCCAAAGAAAGTATACACTAGGATTCAATATCGTATTTCAAGTAATAAGATGGTAGGATACCAGATATCATCCCACAGAGATTGTTGTAAAAGTACAATAAAAGTGTACTAAAAGAAGAGATTTCAGATGGCGAATTTGAAGACTTTGTTTGGTTTGAGTTGGTTAACAGTAATATGATTAACAAGATATATAAAGATAGAATGGGTGTAAGACTTAAAGTGAGGAGTAAACAAAAATTCTGGAGGCCAATGCTATAGGAATGCTATAGCATTAGTTCAGCAACAACAAGTTCCACCATGTACTTTAAAGAGTATCCTTCCGGATATTTACCATTGCACTTTTGTTTAGCCTTCAATCAACATATGCCTATGCAAATGTCCAGACCAGTGTGAGTGTCAAATGGTTTCTTTAAATTATATGGAAAAACAAATGCCTTTGTTTAAAAAATCACTCTTCCGAGTTGATTCCCATATCATTCAAGTTGACGTGTTCTTAGTGGCTCATTCCTGAGTCCACTACACTTTAACACTTTGACTAGTGATCAACCATCAATAATCAATCGGTTTGAAAAACAAAGATAGCAAGTTCCCTTGCTAGCAACTCTTCCAAGTATACTTCCCTTATCATTCAAACTGATGTGTTTTTTCATGGCTTATTCCTAAGTCCATGGCACTTTCATACTTTAAGAAGTGATCAATTCGTCAAGAAGTGCGTTTGGATTTATAAAACTTAAAATGACATAGTGGAACAAAGATTGAAGAACAAAGTCCACTAGTTTTTGGTTTACGACCTCCCTTTTTGTCTCACACCCAAACTATAAAATTAGTTACTCATTACGTAAAAATAAATTGCAAGAATTGTAAATGACATAAAGTAAAGACATAATGTAAATGACGGAATGTAAATGACGGAAAAAATAAATGACAGAAAATAAATAACGGAAAATAAATGACAAAATTTAAATTACTAAATATAAATGACTGAAAGTAAAGAGCATAAAGTAAATGACATAAAGCAATAAGTTCAAGTAGAAGAATCTGTCATGCAATGCTGTAGCAACCCATGAGTAAGAACAAGAATTCCAAAAAGAATTCAAAACTAATATTAAATGTGAATCTTCAACCACAAGCTTTTTAGTCCTATGTTAAATCTGAGAATACTTGTCATCAACCACAGCCCACTCCACCTTTTTATAGGTTCAAAGAGGGGACAAAAAGGACTAAAGCAAACAGTAACAAGTACAAAAGCAACTTATAAAATACTAATAATTCAAAAAGCTAACTAGAAATACATAAAACCTTAGTTACAATCTGATTCTATTCAAAAGAGCAATTGATCATTAACTTGACTAGCTTAGTTGGCATCCACTTCTGAATTTTGGCCGATTTTCTCTTTTAAGTTTGCAAAAAGCCCGAATATAAATTTGCGATCAAATGCTGTGGCATCAGATTTCAGCATTGCAGCCTGCACATTTTTAGACAAAATTAGCCTACCTAATAAGTAAAAGCAAGTAAACCACAAACTTAGCTCCATATAACAGAAAAGGGAAAATAAGATAAATAATGGACTCAAAGTTGGGATTAAACAAAATGATTTATCTAAAAAAAAAGGAAAAAACTCTCGTATGCATTGAATTCTCAATGCATATCAGTTACCCTTCGTATCTGGCTTACGTGGTGGACGCGAAGAAGGAGAAGAAGTCGGTGGGAGATGTGAAGGTCGTGCGAGACTACCCAGACGTCTTTCCGGAAGACTTACCCGGGTTACCGCCGGAACGGCAAGTGGAGTTTCAAATCGACCGCACTCCGGGAGCAGCTCCGATAGCTCGTGCTCCCTATCGTTTGGCCCCAACATAAATGAAAGAGATGATGACGCAACTTCAAGAGTTGTTGGAGAAGGGTTTCATCCGACCGAGTTCGTCACCTTGAGGAGCACCGATTTTGTTCGTGAAGAGGAAGGATGGATCCATGCGGATGTGCATCGACTACCGAGAGTTAAACAAAGTCACGGTGAAGAACAAGTATCCTCTACCTTGCATCGACGATCTTTTTGATTAACTCCAAGGCGCGGGATGCTTCTCAAAGATTGATCTTCGGTCCGGATACCATCAAGTGAGAGTGAAGAAGGAAGACATTCCGAAGACGACTTTTCGAACGCGATACGGTCACTATGAGTTCTTGGTGATGCCTTTTGGATTGACCAACGCTCCGACCCTATTCATGGACCTAATGAACCTCGTGTGTCGCCCGTTCTTGGACAAATCCGTGATCGTCTTCTTCGACGATATCTTAATTTATTTAAAGGACGAGTCCGAGCATGGGAAACATTTACGGGAAGTGTTGGAGGTTCTAAGAAGGGAAAAGTTGTTTGCAAAGTTCTCGAAGTGCGAATTCTGGCTCCAAGAAGTGCAATTCTTAGGGTATGTGGTGTCTAAAGACGGAGTGAAGGTAGACCCGGCAAAGATCGAGGCAATGACGAGTTGGGAGTCGCCAACGAGTCCGACGGAGATTCGAAGTTTCTTGGGATTGGCGGGCTACTATAGATGGTTCATTCAAGATTTCTCCAAGATAGCTACGCCACTCACCTCACTTACAAGAAAGAACGTCAAGCCTTCCAAACGCTCAAGAAAAGATTGTGCGAAGCTCCAATATTATCCTTACCCGAGGGATCGGAAGACTTTGTAGTGTATAGTGACGCTTTCAAGATGGGACTTGGATGCGTACTAATGCAACGGGGGAAGGTAATAGCCTATGCGTCGCATCAACTAAAGGATCATGAGAAGAACTATCCGACTCATGACTTGGAATTGGCGGCGGTGGTTTTTGCGTTGAAGTTGTGGCGACACTACTTATATGGGACAAAGTGTACTCTCTTCACCGATCACAAGAGTCTTAAGTACATCTTTGATCAAAAGTAACTCAACATGCGGCAAAGAAGGTGGCTTGAGCTTCTGAAGGATTATGATTGTGATCTACTCTACCATCCCGGTAAGGCCAACGTGGTGGCGGATGCGTTGAGCCGAAGAAGCTATGACGGTGGTGTGAAATTAACCCTCACTAGGATTGACGTGGTGTCAAGTTTATTGGAAAACATCAAGCCGTGTCAAATGGAAGCTCTTAAGGAAGAGAACCTCAAATCCGAAGTTATGGTGAAGCAAAGGGAACTCTTAGCGGAAGACAGTCGTGGACTTAAACTCTTTCAAGGACGAATTTAGGTGCCAAAGCTGGGTGGAAATCGGGAGATACTTTTGGAAGAGGCGCATAAGTCAAAGTATTCTATACATTCCGGTAGCACCAAGATGTATAAGGACTTGAAATTGAACTATTGGTGTCCGGTGATGAAGCTAGATGTGGCTAGTTATGTGGAGAGATGTTTCACGTGCCTCCAAGTCAAGGCGGAACATCAAAGACCGTACGGGAGTTTGCAACCGTTGTCCATTCCCAAGTGGAAATGGGACAACATCACAATGGACTTCGTGACGAAACTACCGAAGACCTTGTGAGGCCATGACACCATTTGGGTAATTGTTGACCAGCTAACCAAGAGTGCACATTTTCTTGCAATGCGGGAGGCTTTGCCAATGGAGAAGTTGGCCAATCTTTATATTTATGAGGTGGTGTTAAGGCACGTAGTTCCACAATCTATCGTATCGGATCGGGATAGTCGCTTCACATCGAACTTTTGGGCAAGCTTACAGAAAGAGTTGGGCACTAGACTGAATTTGAGCACGTCATATCATCCTCAAACGGATGGTCAAAGCGAGAGAACGATTCAGACGCTAGAGGATATGTTGAGATCGTGTGTAATAGATTTCGGAGGAAGTTGGGACTCACATCTACCTTTGGTAGAGTTCGCGTACAACAACAGTTACCATTCTAGTATCGGAATGGCACCATTCGAGGCACTGTATGGACGGAAGTGTAGAACCCCGGTCTGCTGGTTAGAAGCGGGCGAAAAACAATTCGTCGGGCCGGAAATAGTTCAAGAGACGGCGGATAAGGTGAAACAGATCCGAGTAAGATTGAAGGCAGCTCAAGACCGAAAGAAGAGCTATGCGGACAAGAAGAGAAGACTGGTCGAGTTTCAAGTAGGCGACCGTTTCATGTTGAAGGTATCTCCATGGAAGGGGATTATCCATTTTGGGAAGCGCGGGAAGCTTAGCCCTCGTTTCCTCGGACCCTTCGTCATTTTGGAGAGAATTGGTTTGCAAGCCTACCGGTTGGACTTACCACCGGAAATGGATGGAATACATCCTACGTTCCACGTGTGTTATCTTCGGAAGTGTCTAGCCGAGGAGGAAAGCGTCATTCCCTTGACGAAGATTCAGGTGGATAATGGGAACCGTTGTGTGGAAGAACCGGAGGCGACCTTAGAATCGAAAGTGAAGAAGTTGCGACATAAAGACGTGGTCATGGTAAAGGTTAAATGGAAGCACCATCGGGGTGCTAACATTACTTGGGAGTCTGAAGATGATATGAAGAAGCGCTATCCTCACTTGTTTAATCTAGGGTAAGATTTCGGGGACAAAATCCCAATTAGGTGGGGAGGATTGTAACACCCGGAAATTTATAAGGTAAGTAATCGTTTACCTTACCTCATTAATTGCTATTATTTGAAAATATGAGCCCTTATTATGTGTTTGATCATGGTTATTATGTTATAATGCTTTATGAGTTATACAGTAGTTTAAGTGCCTAAAACCTCGCGCTCGTTATTGAACTTAATCAACTTTTGGGACTGTTTGGAGTATGGCGCGACTATGACATGCAACTCTGACATGGTCACTATCGCTGTGTCATTGTCGCGGGGTGTGAACCGCGGCCTCGGGGTTTCACGCGAATTTGACATGCGCAATGCCCATGGCATTGTCGCCGGGAACTGTCGCCGGACAATGTCGTCGACGGGTCTGATGCTTAAATGAGTCCTTGGCCGAAATTATCTCATTTTTCATCACACTTCATTTGGAAAACGGGAGAGTGCTTCTTAGGGGTGATTTTTGGGTTTCAACACACATCTCATTCAATTTCTAGGGTTTTGGGTTGGTGAGAGCATTTATTGATCATTAAGGCTCCATTAAAGTGCACTCATTGAAGTGTTTTTCAAGATTCTCACTCCTTGCCTTCAAGTCTCATCTTCATCACCTAGGGTTTCCTATTTTCTAGGTTTTTGGTCCAAAAACCTAGATTGTGAGTTTACTAAACCTTGTTAAAAACTAGATACACATCATAATCTCCTACTTGTTATTTTGTCTATTATACTCAAATGTTCATCTTTAAATATTCAAGTATTGGGGGTTTCCTCATGAATATATGATATGTGTATCTTGCCATGATTAAATGTATGTATACCTTGATATCATGATGATTTCTACTTGGAATACCGCTTTGGTGATATTATAGCTACATGATGAATATGATTGCCATTTGGGTCTTATGTTGGACTTTATGTGGTTAGGATGGTAATATTGTACCCGTGGTTGGTATCGAAATATGTTTGGTTGAAATACACCTCAAGACCTCCTATATGCATTATGTTGGACGAACCAAGTCAGTAGACACTAGGAGGATGTAGTCTTGGGCGCCACCGTGATGGTATGTGCCTAGACCTCCGCCATTCGGGGAATTTCCATAGTTGTAGTCCCCGGATGTGCCAGGACTTTTGGGTGCCTCTTGTTAGTTGGCATCAAGATATATCGACTCTTTGGGTGGAACTTGATTGGTGCTATGGGTCTCCCCTATTGACTCCACATTTATTGAACATTGGTTAACTGCTGATAAGAATTGTAATTGATCTTATATACTATTTCTTGTTAAACTCACTAGGCTTTTTGGCCTAACACTTGTTTGGTGTCGATGTGTATCTTAGGTTCTAGCAGTGCCGGATCTAAGCAGACATAGTTGCTTTGGGTGAGAGCTTGGGGAATTGCACATGGATATAGATATTTTTGGAGAAGATGTTTGGGTCTATAGATGACACCCCTTTTGTAATCTCTTTTCTAGTTATATAAATTAGATTAGTTGGTTGTTATTTATTGTCCGTTAAATTACAACTATAATTAAACAGGTTCGTATATTTCCCCATTTTTGGGAGGCTCTTGCTATGGCAATTTTATATACCAAATGTCCGTTTTTGGATTTTTGTTATCCCTATTTTTAGGGTGTTACAACTTTACAATCCCATGTCCCATAGGAGGAAAGGAGATAGGAAAGGCCCTATGTGACTTAGGTGCTAGTATTAACCTTATGCTTCTATCTGTTTTTAGCACATTAGGCATAGTTGAGGCTAGGCCCACAACTGTTACTCTCCAATTAGCTGATAAGTCCATAGCCTACCCAAAAGGTAAAATTAAGGATGTCATGGTCCAAGTTGATAAGTTTATTTTTCCTGCTGATTTTTTCATCTTAGACTTTGAAGCTGACAAGGATGTTCCCATCATTCTAAGCAGACCTTTTCCTAGAACCTTGAGATGTCCAAAAGGGAGAGCTGACCATGAGAGTCCAAGACCAACAAGTGATTTTTAATGTGTTTGATTCCCTCAGGTACCCTGAAGAAAAAGACGAGTGTTCTACTTTAAGTTTGATTGAGACCTACTTTAAGTTTGATTGAGACCTGGTGTCAAGAAAAAAGTTTGGGGAGGATCCTTGGGATAGCTGAATCTGATAGTGATGAGGAAGAAACAAATTTAGAAGACCTAGATAGACAACAAGAGACTGCTGCTTTTGAAGTGTTAGAAAGTGAGGATAGGAAAACTCTTGTTCATTCCTTAGAAGTTGCGCCAGACTTAGAATTAAAACAACTTCCCTCACATCTGAAGTATGCCTTTTTAGGAGACTCAGGGAAGTTGCCAGTCATTATTTCATCAACATTAGAATCTGATCAAGAAGAAAAGTTGGTCAATATGCTTAAACTTCATACCAAATCCATAGGATGGACCATTGCTAACCTGAAGGGTATAAGCCCTACCATTTGTCAACACAAAATTATTTTGGAAGACAAGGATTTCACCTCAGTTGAGCCTCAAAGAAGACTCAATCATGTGATGAAAGAGGTAGTTAAAAAGGAAATTCTGAAATAGCTTGATGTAGGCATAATCTATCCCATTACAAGTAGTACATGTGTCAGTCTTGTGCAATGTGTACCTAAGAAGGGTGGAGTTACCGTAGTACCAAATGAGAAAAATGAACTTATATCCACTAGGATAGTATCTGGTTGGAGGATTTGTATGGACTATAGAAGGCTTAACAAGGCCACTCAGAAAGACCATTTTCCATTACCCTTTGTTGACCAAATGCTAGACAGATTAGCTGGGAAAGAGTTTATTGTTTCTTAGATGGCTACTCTGGTTACAATGAAATTTCCATTGCACTTCATGACCAAGAAAAAACCACTTTCACTTGTCCTTATAAGACTTTTGCTTTTAGAAGGATGCCTTTTGGATTATGTAATGTTCCTGCCACATTCCAAAGATGTATGATGTCCATTTTTTCTGACATGTTGGAACACTCCAAGGAAATTTTCATGGATGATTTTTCAGTTTATGGGACATCATATGATCTATGTTTACAAAACCTAGAAAATAGTCTTAAAAGATTTGAAGAATCTGACTTGGTTTTAAATTGGGAAAAATGTCACTTTATGGTTAAAGAGGGCATAATGTTAGGACATCTCATTTCCAAAAGTGGCATAGAAGTTGATAAAGCAAAGTTAGAAGTAATTGAAAAATTACCTGAACCAACAACTTTCAAAGGAATCAGGAGATTTTTGGGACATGTAGGTTTTTACAGGAGGTTCATAAAAGATTTTTCCAAAATTTCAAAACCTCTTTGTTTATTGTTACATCATGACCAGGTGTTTAATTTTAGTGAAGACTTTAAAAAGGCTTTCAACACTTTGAAAGAAGCACTGGTCACTGGTCCTGTAGTAACAACACCTGATTGGTCCCAACCCTTTGAAACAATGTGTGATGCAAGTGATTGGGCAGTAGGGGCAATTTTGGGTCAAAAGAACAACAAAATATTCCACCCTGTTTATTATGCAAATAAGACTTTAAATGAAGCCCAAATCAATTACATCACTATTTAAAAAGAATTATTAGCCATGGTTTTTGCTTTTGAAAAATTCAGGTCATACTTGATGGGTACCAAAATGGTTGTTCATACTGATCATGCTGCCACCAAGTATCTCATTCTAAAAAAGATGCAAAACCTAGGTTGATAAGGTGGGTCTTGTTGCTACAAGAGTTTGATTTGGAAATCATTGACATAAAGGGTGTGGATAACCAAGTGGCTAGTCATTTGTCAAGGTTGGAAAAACATGGTAAATCTATGTGATAGTGAGATCTGTGAAGTATTTCCAGATGAGAGAATTTTGGCCTTGCAACACTCTGCAATACCTTGGTTTGCAAATCTTGTAAATTATTTGGCTTGTGAGATTATTCCCAAAGAATTCAATAAATACCAAAGAAAAAAGCTCATTCTTGACTCTAATAAATATCTATGGGATGACCCATTTTTGTTTAAGATTTATGCATATCAGATGATAAGAAGATGCATACCAAAAGAAGATGTGATACCAGTCCTACGACATTGCCATGCTGGACCATGTAGAGGACATTTTGGAGGAAGTAGGACATCAGCAAAAGTTCTACAATCTGGGTTGTTGTGGCCTACTTTGTATAATGATGCTCATGACTTTGCAAAAATTTGTATTGAGTGTCAAATTAGTGGAAACATCTCTCAAAAAAATGAAATGCCCTTAAATGGAACTCTAGAAGTAGAATTATTTGATGTCTGGGGCATAGATTTTATGGGACATTTTCTTCTTTCCAATAATTGTGCCTACATTTTGGTGGTAGTAGATTATGTGTCCAAGTGGGTGGAATCTATGGCTTGCCATTCCAATAATGCTAGGACACTTGTCAAATTCTTGCAAAAGAATATATTCACTAGATTTGGTACACCTTGTGCCTTAATTTGTAACACCCGTAATTTTCAGTAAGTGAATGTCGCCTGGACGTTTCTATGACTTGTAAACAGTGGTGTTTTGTTGGGAAATGTTTTGTTTAAAGTCCCTTGGAGTATCGGGAGTATTGGCAGTGAAAAAGTCGAGTTTTGAAGCTCCGGAAAGGTCCCGCGACAATTCCCGATGACTATGACGAGTCACAGTCACACTATCACATTCGCATGGAGTGTACCGTATGCAGGTACATACCAACGACTATGACCAGCGACATTGCCCAGGGCAATGTCGCATGGTCAATGTCGCACATAAGGGGCAGGCTGCTGTTAAGACGGTATTTTCAGCCTTTTTCTCATTTTCTCTCATCCAAACTTCCTCTACTCTCTCCCAAAACGTTTTCCTTCCTTCCCCTTCAAACCGTAACTTATCTTTGGCTCAAACCCTTGTATTTTATGAAGATGAAACACCATCAAGTGGTAAAATGGAAAGCTTTGGTCAAGGATTCACCATCTCCATCTTCTTCTTCAACCTCAAACTCTTTGTTGGGTTTTATAGGTTTTCGTCAAACCTAAGTGGTAAGTGTATCCCTTCCATTTCTAAAGCTTAAAATAATTTATAAATGCTCCATTTATGGTTTCCTAGTGTTTGATTTCTCTAATGTCGGTTTGTAAGATTCTTGGAAGAATTGGGTCAAAACTAGGGTTTTGCCCAATATGGAAGTTTTGATGTAAAGTGTTTAGGGATCGATTCTATATGGTTTTGGATGTATATTTATGGTGGAAAATTTATGTATCTAGGTTTATGGAAGTTTTGACCTTGAAGATTCAAGTGGCTTGAAAGGAACTCTAAGCGGGGTAAAATCTAGATTTAACCTAAATCTAGCAAGGTGAGTTCAAGTTGAATTGTGAAAATGGTGTACATGCCAAAATGTTACTTTAAACTGTTTGTGTTCTACATTAAATGGTTAATTGCTGATAAGTTTTGGGTTATTTGAAAATGGTTAACTTTATAAACTTATATAACCCACATCTTTGGGATTTTTGGGCATTTTGATAAATGTGTAATGAAGGTGCCTTGATGATTTATTGCATAAATAGATATTGGTCAAAAATGCACTTTTAGTGTTTGTTGGGTTTTATGCATTATTCATGAAATGGAATGTTTGAAAATACGAATGTGTGAGTCCTTTGGTTTTGGTCATTCCCGATCTTGGGAACATTTTGGTAATTGTAAACCTTTTTGGTTTTGGGCCAAAGGTCAATTGTGATCTGAGAGTCAAAGACTTTGGGAAAAGATGTATTTTGGTTTGTGTAACCTTGTTGACTCGCGTATTTTAGTCAATCGTTCATTATGCCTCCTTGGGGCTTGGATTACCCCAGATGAGTCTTTGGAACATTTGTTCAATCTTGGTAGCTCGTTAAGAAGCCTTGGTCGTATGGTGTACTTAGTTGCACCTTATTTGGGAATTACATGTTTTGAGTGCGTTTTCATTCTTTTGAGTCGTGTAACGTTTTGACCGTAATGCATTGGATCCATAGGCATATCATGTAAATACGGGATGAGGTCCTCGAGTTGTAATTTGGAAATAGGCGTTGGTGATATGATGTAAGTCCTAAATAATCAAGCATGACTAGGATGGTGAGACCCTAAGGTAAAGATCTAGATAGGGTTGAACTTGGTGATTCTTTGGGGTTTAAGACTGGGATAGAGTTGAACCCACGTTTGCACTGAACTAAAGACTTGGATATAGTTGATGTTCAAACGGCTAAAGACCTGGATAGGGTTGATGCTTATAATGAAGAAAGACCTGGACAGGGTTGATGTCTACCCTGAACTAAAGACTTGGATATAGTTGATGTTCAAACGGATAAAGACCTGGATAGGGTTGATGCCTATAATGACTAAAGACCTGGATAGGGTTGATGTCTACCCTGAACTAAAGACTTGGACATAGTTGATGTTCAAATGGCTAAAGACCTGGATAGGGTTGATGCCTATAATGACTAAAGACCTGGATAGGGTTGATGTCTACCTTGGCTAAAGACTTGGATAGGGTTGATATCAATGGTTGTTTATCCTCGGAGATACGCTTATAACATAGATATATGGCTTAACTTTGTGTGCCCACCACATTCAATGGAATCGGGTCTCCCCCGTCACCGAAAGGTGTTGTTTTGGGTACTGAGTCTTGTATCCATGTTTTCGGTGTCATATTGTATATGGGATTTATTAACCATGATTTATGGGTTGAGTATCGTGCCCCACCCGCGTTTTGGGTGTTTTGGGATGTGAAGTGTTATTCACGGTTTCACAATTTGGGAGTCGATTTATATTCACGTTTTGAGTGAGTTTTGGGGTTGCATCGTCTTATAAAGGATGTTTGTATTGGAGTGTTGTCTTTAAAGGTGCATAGTGTGGGAAAATGAGTCATTTCTATTTCTAGAGTAAATTAGTTTGAAATATCTTGATTTGAATTGATTTCCTTTCTTTTAAGGATATATTTATTCATGTTAAAACTCTTGAACTCACTAGGTGTTAGCCTAACCTTTTAATTTGTCGGCATGTGCATCAGGTTCCGTTTTGGGTTAGTGTTAGCGACACTATGAAGAGATTAGTGTTTATTGTAAGCTCGAGAAGCGATTGCTTGGTGAAGTCTTCCGCATTGGTTTCGGGAAGAGCAACTTGCATTTGGGTTAAGTAACACCCGACTTCGATTTAGTCCTTGTATATGAGATTGTAGATTTATAATTGTTGTGGTTAATTATAGAATTTTAAATTGAGATATTTGGAGATTGATGTATAAGTGGAAGTTTTGTCCTTTAATTGATATTATTTCGAGATTTTTAATTAGTTGCTCTTACCAAATTTGAGGGTGTTACATAATTAGTGGTGAACCCACCCATTTCATAAACAACTTGCTAGAAGAAGTCCTTGATAAGTACAACATCCAGCATAGGGTGGCTACTGCTTACCACCCTCAAACCAATGGTTTGGCTGAGTTGTCAAATAGGGAGATAAAAGGAATATTAGCCAAAGTAGTCAAACCACACCGAAAGGATTGGGCCTCCAAATTGGATGATGTCCTGTGCGCTTACCGGACTGCTTACAAAACCCCTATTGGAATGTCTCCTTATAAGTTGGTTTATGAAAAGGCTTGTCATCTATCTGTGGAGTTAGAGCATAAGGCCTGTTGGGCCATTAAGGAGCTTAATATAAGTTTGGATGAGGCTGGGAGAAAAAGAACATTGCAACTCTGTGAACTGGAAGAACATAGGAATTTTTCCAATGAGAATGTCAAGATTTATAAAGAAAACACCAAAAAATGGGATGACAAAAAATTTCTTCCCAAAGACTTCAGTGAGAGTCAAAAAGTTCTTTTGTTCAATTTAAGGTTAAAACTTTTCCCTGGAAAGTTAAATTCAAGGTGAACTGGACCTATTGTATTGCCAAAGTGTACCCCTACGGAGTCATTGAACTGATTGATCCAGATAGAGGTACCACTTTCAAAGTAAATGGGCACAAAATTAAACCCTTCTTTGATCCTCCCAAAATCCCACAACAACCTTCCATGGTTGTTGTCTCAAATAATTAAAAAGAAAAGAAAAAAAATATATTTGTGTTTGTAAATATTTTCCTTCCTTCATTTTCATTTTTTTTAGTTTAAAGTTTTAGTTTTTTTTAAATTAAATTTTAGGCTTTTAAATTATTATTATTAATTTTATTTTAATAGTATATTTATTTATTTTAGAATAATCTCTTTTATTTTTCTCCAGTTGGGTCGTGTTCAAATTAATCCAACTGGGCCCCATTCGGTTAAACAATGCATTAAAATAGTTAGGCCCAGGTAAGTTAATTCATTTAATTATTTTATTGGGCTAACATGTTTCAATTTCATATATTTTAAACAGCCTAAAGACCCGGCCCACTCCCCTCAACGTCGCTTGGTTCGCTTCAACAGGAAGATGCCAGTGATGTATGCTGACATCATCTGTCCAGACACCTTTTTTAGACACAGTACACAGAGACTTGTACCATTTCCAGCTAAAACACTCTCATTTTAGTACGATTAAGGTTGCCAACTATTACCAAACTCGGTTATCCGAGAAACCGTCCCTTAACCGTACTTCAAAGGTTCCTTTCTTTTTAAACACCGATTTCTAGCCTTGCGATCGAAGGTTCCTTTCTTTTTAATCCCATGAATCCACTATTTCTTTCAGTCCTCCATTTCCACCGTCGATTCTTCCACCGCAAGCTTCTAACAACCCCTGCTCTACTAAAACTTTACCCCTTTTTCAATGGCTATCAGAAAATCGAAGCCTCGAAAACGGACACATGCAGTGATGAAGAAACTCGAGTCATCTTCTGAGAATAAGCCAAGAGAACACCCTCCTCCTTCGAAACGAGTCGCAAAGGAACAACCCCCTCCTCCTAAACGAATCACTAGAAGCACTAGTCGATTCAAAACGAAGCCGATGACTGAGGACGAGGGGTCTGTAATTTCTCTTTCAGAAAATTCGAAGGAATAGTCTTCTCCTTCCAAAGAGGTTACTTCAGCCCTGTGGTGTCAAAGTTCTCAACCACAGCCCTTGATGCACTAGCCGCGGTCGCTGGAGCCCAAGTTCAGGCACCCTCTACTTCTACTATTCCAACTCAGAAGATGATTCCTACGGAGGCCACCACAGTTGCAGTCAACCCATCGCCAATCCAAGGTATTGCTCATTCAACCCCCCTTAAAGTGCACCAAGTGTCTATCATCCCAAATTTTTTCACCATGTCTCAAATAAGCAACCTTAGGGCATCCATGGACAAGGCTTTTACAACCATGGATGAACTATTGGGGCTTAGGACCACATAAACCACCCTTGTTATTACCCCCATCAACCAAACCACCAACCTTGAAACCCCTTCTATTATTCCAGATAATCCCACTAAAACTCCCTTAGTCACCCCCTCAATTGTTGCCCTTATCACCACTGAAACCACCATAACCACCCTTGTTATTTCCCCCACTGCCATTCCCATTATCACCCCTGTAAACACTCCTTTGCCCACACCTATTTCATATCCAATCATTCCTACATCTAACCCCCCTTGTTTCCCCTACAATCATCCCAAATGACACTTATCTAAGTTATTGGGGATTGAGATGACCCCAGTACCCACAAACCTGGAGCACTATCAAACTATGGAGCAAAAATCCCCTATCCAACACCAACTAATGGATGAGCCCAGTGAAGAGTAAAAGAAGTTATGGTCTAATGATCTCCATTGATTTCTATTGAATAACAAAGCCATATTTATAGGGAGAGATACAGATCAATACAACCACATATTGTGGAGACAAAATAGGAAGGGATACAATCAAATCCTAATTGATATACATCTCCTAAATATATATATATATACTATCCAAATATATGACCGGCTAATATTCCCCCACAGTTTGAGCTAGTGGAGAAACACTCAAGCTAGATCGAAACTGTTGATACAAGTAACGTGGCAGCCCTTTGGTGAAGATGTCTGCATATTGCATAGAGGAGGGGATGTGTAGAACACAAACTTGACCAAGACGAACCTTTTCACGCACGAAGTGGATGTCAATATCGACATGCTTGGTGCGCTGGTGCTGTACCGGGTTGTGCAACAGATAAACTGCAGATACATTGTCATAATAAACGACTGTTGCTTTGCGAAGCGGAACATGAAGCTCAAGCAGGAGATTTCTGAGCCAAGTGGTCTCAGAAACGACATTAGCAACACCACGGTATTCAGCCTCTGCACTTGAGCGAGAGATAGTGGGCTGACACTTTGAAGACCAAGACACAAGATTATCGCCGAGAAATATGCAATAGCCTGATGTGGATCGGCGTGAGTTTGGGCATCCGCCCCAGTCAGCATCAGAGTATGCAGTCAGCGTGTGTGACGGAGATGCAACAAGTTGTAGACCATAATCTATGGTGCCCTGTAGGTATCGAAAGATCTTCTTCATGAACTGGAAGTGAGGCTCACGTGGGGCGTGCATGAATAGACAGACTTGTTGGACATCATATGCAATGTCTAGTCGTGTAAACGTTAAATACTGTAGAGCTCCGGCAAGTGTGCGATAGAGAGTGCCATCAACAAGGGGTTCGCCGGCTGTGGCACTAAGTTTAGTGGACGTATCCACTGGTGTAGAGCAAGGCTTACAGGAGGCCATAGAAGCTCGCTGAAGAATATCACGGGTATAAGAAGCATGTGACAAAAATAAACCGTGTTCATCACGAGTGGTCGTGATACCCAGAAAATGGTGAAGGGCGCCAAGATCAGTCATAGCAAATTCCTGAGACAGATCAGCGATAATACTTCGGAGTAGACCAGGATCAGAAGCAGTCAAGATTATATCATCAACATATAGTAATAAATAAGCGCGATGACGAACGTGCTGATAAACAAATAACGAAGAATCGCAGATGCTACTCCGGAAACCCCGCGACGTGATGAAGGAAACAAAACGAGTATACCATGCACGTGGGGCCTGTTTAAGCCCGTAAAGAGATTTCCGTAGACGACAGACATGAGACGGAAACCTAGCATCAACAAATCCCGGAGGCTGGTGCATAAAGACAGTCTCATAGAGATCGCCATGGAGGAAGGCATTTTTGACATCTAACTGATGTATCGGCCAGGCCTGCGAGACTAAGAACGGTTCAGATAGTGGCCGGTTTCACAATCGCACTAAAGGTTTCGTGGCAGTCAACACCCACTATCTGCGATTTCCCGTTGACGACTAGCCGAGCTTTATAGCGGTCAAGGGATCCATCAACTTTAAAATTGTGGCAAAACAGCCACATACACCTGATAACCGGACTGTCGGTCGGTCGGGGTACGAGTTCCCATGTTTTATTCAACTGTAAAGCTCGAAATTCATCTTCCATGGCAAGTAACCAATTCGAGTCAGACCTGGCTGCATAGACGGAAGTGGGGATGGAGGAGATGGGTGGAGTGGAGGTGGTGTGAAGGTTAAGACAGGTCACCGATTTGGTGACGCCTGCCCGTGCATGAGTAGTCATGGGGTGAGTAGAAGGAGGGGGGTGTTGTGATGGGGTTGAATGATGTTGGTTCGTGGTGGGTGTGGAGGTGGTGGTAGAGGGTTGAGTAGATGGTTGGTTGGTGGTAGTGTGGGGTTGGTCCGTTGTTTCGGTTGGTGCGGTGGCGGTGGGTGGAGCTTTTGAGCGGCGTGAATAGGTCAAGATAGGTGGGGGGTGGTTGTAGGTGGAGGTGTTGAGTAGGGAAAAACATGGATGGGTGGGTCATCTAGAAAGTAATAGGAGGTGGATGGGGGTGGGGTGTTAGCAAAGGGAAACGAGGTCTCGTCAAATGTGACATGACGGGACAGATGAACTTTGCCGGTGGATGGATCGTAACAACGATAGCCCCGGAAGTTTTTCGGATAACCAAGGAAGACACATTTGACGGATCGAGGTTGAAGTTTGTGAGACTGAGTGGCGGATAGGTTGGGATAACAAGTGCAACCGAAGGTGCGAAGATGGTCATAGGATGGGTGGTGACCGTATAGGGAAAAGACCGGTGTAGAGAAATTGAGGCGTTTGGTTGGATGGATATTATGGAGATATGCTACGGTGTGAAGGGCTTCCACCCAAAATGAGTGAGGAAGCGAGGCGTGAGTGAGTAGGGTACAAATGATGTCATTTAGACGACGGATCATGCGTTCAGCTCGTCCGTTCTGTTGAGATGTTTGTGGGCATGAGAATCGGAAGACGAGACCGTGAGTTTGAGCAAACGATTTAAACTCATTATTGTCAAATTCACCACCGAGATCACATTGAAAAGACTTAATGGTTCGGTTGAATTGAGTGTGGATTAATTTATGAAATTTTTGAAAATTAAGGAAAGTGTCTGATTTATACTTAAGAGGGTAAACCCACACATAATGAGTGAAATTATCAATGAGGACCATATAGTATTTGTAACCTGCTTTGCTTAAGACTAGAGATGTCCACAAATCACAATGGATAATATCAAACGGTGCATAGGTTATTGAAAGCGAATCATAAAAAGGCAACCGAGTATGTTTAGATAACTGGCAAGCATTACATAAAGAAGAAGTCATCGGTTTATTACAAACAATTGAAGATTTAGAACGAAGGTAATCTAGAACAGGAGCGCCCAGATGACCCAAGTGAGCATGCCAACGATCTTGAGAGGTGACTAAGAGAGCAGATGGACTGGTTGGTGTTGTGAAGGGGTAAAGATCGCCCGTGCTATTATGCCGAGAAAGTAGAGTTCCAGTCTTGAGGTCCTTAATAGAAAAACCAAAGGGGTCAAATTCAACCGAAGTTTGATTATCTATAGTAAACTTACGAACCGACAATAGATTTTTGATAATGGTGGGAGTAAATAAAATATTTTTCAAGTCATAAGAACGAGATGGGGTGGTGTTTGAGGTATGACCTGACCCATGAATTGGAATACCATAGCCATCTCCGACAAAAATAGAGGTTACAGGCGAATTAGTCATGGGAGTAGAAATATTACCCGGGTTCGATGTGAGATGTGTGGAGGCGCCTGAGTCTATATACCAGGACGGATCGGTGGAGTTGAGGTGAACTTGCTGCATTGTGTGTGCTAAATCAGAAGGGCTGTAGTCTGAATAGCCGACAAACGGAGGAGCCGAGGCAGGAATTAGGCAGGAGGGTTGCACCGTAGGCGGCCCATATGTCCCCTGTTGCATCGTTGGTTCAAAAACAGGAGTGGGTCCGGGCCCAAAAGTATGATTGGCCCAGTGATTTGCGGACTGGCTTGGACCGTGTGAAGGATAGGGCGATGGCGGTGGAGTCCATGATGGCGAAGGGTTCCAGTTCTGTTGGTGCCATTGATTTCCTTGATTCTAGTATTGTTGGCCTCGACCCCCACGTCCCCAAAAACTTCTGCTGCATCCTCGACCATTTGACCCGCGACTACGACCGCTTGCACCTCTGCCAGAGTAGTTGTGGTGGGTGAGAGTTTGACCACGTTGAGCCCCGGTAGGGTTTTGTGATGGTCGATTAACCGAAGTAGGTGCAACAAGCACCGTGTGCATTTGATTTTGCCTGGCGGTCTGTCTCTGTTGTTCCAACTGTAACATGCTGCGAACCGTCTCCCATGATGGAGAACTTTGATTGATGTATGCCCCGACTACATCAAACTCTGGTGGTAATCCGCGAACCATCTGCAAAACGAGTCTTGCTTCAGTGACTGGATTGTCGACGTCTCCAAACTGATCTGCTAGATCTTTAAGCTTCTGACAGTAAGCTTCCATCGACGAACGGGCTCCTAATGTAAGATTGGAAAATTCTTGTTCAATGGCTGCAACATGTGAGCCTTTGTTATTGAGAAAGTTGGTTTTGAGTTTGTTCCATGCGGCTTGAGCCATGGTATTGCTTTCCAAGATTCGAACCATGAGTTCGTCACACAGCGTATTGTAGATCCATTGCAAAACTAGGGCATCGATCTCCACCCATTGGTGATAACCGGAATCGGTTTTTGGTGGAGCGGGGGTGTCGTCAATATGATCGAGCATCTTGTAGGCTTTGGCATGAAGACGGAGTAGTTTCGTCCACGAGGAATACATAACTTTTTTGCCATCTAGGGTTCGTAATCTAGGC
The DNA here is from genome assembly GCA_954870635.1 of Arctium minus. Lineage (NCBI taxonomy): Eukaryota > Viridiplantae > Streptophyta > Magnoliopsida > Asterales > Asteraceae > Arctium > Arctium minus. Next base: position 81,288,276 of record OX941090.1, on the reverse strand, counting down.
ATGATGATTTGCCCCGTCCCATTGGGGAACCCAATTCACCCACCCCGTTCAGGGCTGGGGATTCCCCAATTAGAGTCCGCTTTCGGTTTATTAAATTACAATCTTGCATTTAGCAACCAAAATAATATCGATTTTGAATCTTAAAATAACTTAATTGACTCTTTAAAGTCAAAAGTTACCTATGTTCACATGGACATCATCATCAACCTTGATGTAGAATTCTGCATGCCACATAGTGACAACAATTGCAAAATATGTCTTTGTCTTTGCAGAAAATTCTAAGTATCCCTCTACATGGTCCTGCTTGTATGCATGTCAGTTAACGATTAGCCATCAGGGATTTGAAGAAAGCGAACAAATTATCGAAAAGTACTAAAAGGAAATGATCAACAAGGCTTACCAGCCTCAAGAAATCGTCGTGCTTTCTGTCTTCAGCTTCAATAGCTTGGTCAAGTATGCCCCCTACCTTGGCACTGTCGAAACATAGATGTAAAAAGTAACATTGTTTTGTTTATTTTTGCAAAAACGACATAAAGTACAATGGTTCAAAAAGTCAACCAGTCGTTTCAAAAGTTCTGAAGTAAAGAGCCCACCCGTGACCGGTTACAAAACGCATTATGATCCCCTTCTCCTCCTCTAACTTCTTTCTTTTTTCACCTGTACAATACAAAAAAACAGGTACATAAGTTAGAGAGTGGCAGACAGTACTGGACGAGTGAGAGTGAGATAGGCGGATGAAAGAATCCTAGAATGTTTTAGGGTTTTAATTTGACATTGGTAGTTTAGTCATTTACTATTCATCTCATCTCCTTGTTTTTGTTGTCACACCTATTTGGTGGGACAGAAAAAATGTGTTTTTGTCTAGTCTCAAGTTTTTGTACCGTCTTGTTTTGTCATGTACTTCATACCAAACACATCCTAAAAGAGCAATCGGTCAGACTCTCACAAACCTTGAGGCATCTAAGTAGCACATACTGAATCTCTTCTTTTGCGACTGCTAAAAGCAGTATTAACTTCGACAACCATTAGATACTTTCTCTTCTCGGTGCACTCCTTGTGTATTCTTCTTATATCGAAGACCCGTTCACAATAGATTCCTGGATGGACCTAGCTGCAGCTAACTCCATCTCTAAGCTCGATATTGTTTTATCTAATGTCCTTGTTGAGCCAAGATTGTTGAATTCAAGATTAAAAGGGTCAAAATGTAATTTTTTAATAGGTGTGTTTGTAAACTCTTGTAAATTCAATGTTTTTGACTTTGTGTGTTTTCCTTGTGTTGTAAGGTCAATCAGTTTGACCATATAAATAGTGTTTGGTCTTTGTAAATCATGTAACTACGCTAGAAACAAGATACGCAGATAAACACACACAGTTTTAGAGAGTAAGAGACTTGTAGCACTCTGTGAGATTTGTGATTAGAGAAAGAAATCATTGTAATCTTTGATCAATCAATGAAATGATTTCTACATAAATGTGTGTTGATTAATAGCTTGAATCTTTGAATTACATTTGGTATCAGAGCAGATCAGATCATCAGAAATCTTGATTTTTGTTCGACAAAATGAAGAACTCGCACAAAGTCTGTTTGTAGACGGATTTTAAGTTTTTGAGTTGTAATTGTCAAGATTTTGATTGCACTGTATGCGTTTGATGTTGTAGAACACATTTCATTTGAATTGTTTGCACTAATTCACTGTATTTCAATGTCAATTTCTTGAATTTGTAGTTCTTGAGTTCGACTATTTTCACGAACTGTAACAGAATCAAGATCATGGATACAGTTGAGTATTGATCTAATTTCAGAGTTGAATTCAAAGGTTTGAATCGACTTTGTGTGATTAAAGTGTTTTGGACTCGAAAACATCAAGGACTCGCAAGATTTACAAAATGCGCATGATCATATGAAGAATTCACATGGCATACTGAGTTTGGTATCATCAAGTTCAGATTTCGCATAGAATTGTGTGAGAAAAGTCAAGATTTTGCACAAAGTTGTGTAAGAAAAGTGGGATTTCGCATAGTGGCTTATATGAAAAGTTTGAATTTTGGATTGCTAAGGGTACTTTTCGTATAACTCTTCATACAAAAAGTAAGAAATTCGCATCAAGGTTCATGCGAAAAGTTGTTGTTTATCTCAGTTACATGCGAAAATTAAAGGAATTCTCATGATGAAGACATTCTGAATTTTTCTAAGTGTGAAATTCGTACAATTTTCCTCTGCGAAAAGTGATCTTGTAGAATTTTTCTAAGTCCAGAATTCTTACATCTTCCTTCTGCGAAAAGCTTTGAGTTTGTGAAGTTTACAAGTGAGGATTTCGCATCATACTACGTGCGAAAAGATAGATTTCACATCCTTCTACATACGAAAAGTCGGCATTCGCTTCAAGTAGCGTGCGAAAAGCTTGGATTTCGTATCCTTTTGTGTGCGAGTTCTGTTATGGGTGAGAAAAGGTGTTCTTGTTTGGTGCGAAAAGTGTATAATTTTGCTCAGTTTTGTGAGGATTTTATACTTAGAAAATTTTTGGAACTTTTTTCTGAAATATTTTCAAGTTTGGTTTTTCAAGCCAAGGCTTCTGATTTTTTGACTAACGATCATTTCAAGCTTATATTCTTACATATTACAAGATGTCACAAGGATACAGTTTTGAGCTAAGATAGATGAACATCTCTGAGCTAAAGCTAATCTAAAGCATCTTGATGGACAATTTTCAATTTATACTAAGATGGCTAATGACTATTAAAAAAACTCAAAGATTAAAGCTGAGAAAGTTGAGTTGCAAATCAAAGTCTCTGCTCTTGAATTGGAAATAAAAGATCTGAAAAGCAAATCTGAAAGCCCAGATCTTAGAGCTGAAGGAGACAACTTGAAAGAGAAAATATTCAGTCTTGAAGTAGAAATCAATGTACTGAAAGAAGAAGCTTCACAAGTAAAGGACAACTCAGTGCAAGAAGAATTAAAGAAGGTTGAAAAGAATAGAAAAGTTTTGGAAAGACATAAATCTGAGTTGAAGAAGAAGATTTTGGATTTGAAAGCTAAGACTGTCAAACCCAAGCAAGAAGATTCATTCAAGAAAAATGATGATATGGTTAAAAGTTTAGAATCTGCAAGTACAAAGCTACAGAAGAAGATATCTGTTTTGGAGAAGCAGATTGCCAAAGAAAGAGAAGAATTTGAAAAGGAAAGAAAAACTTTTGCTCAAAAGTTTTCTGATTTCTCAAGAAAATCATTTGAAGAAAAGAAATCTGTTGAACTGAAATGTGCTAAACTTTCTCAACAAGTGTCAGACTTTGAGAAAGTGATCATCATGGAAAGAGATAAGTTTGAGAAAGAGGAGAAGAAAGTTGAGAAAAAGAATGTTGGTGTGTTTAAAGAAATCTTAGATCAGAGGAAGACTGTTGAGAAATATTTTGAAGAAGAAAGAAAAGTTTTTGAAACAGAGATAAGGAAGCTGACAAAAAATTGTCTGAGCTATCAACAACTGCTATGAAGGAGAAAAATGCGAAGTCTGAACTGCATAATAAGTTTAACCTGCTTTCAAAGGAAAGAAACAGTTTGTCTGGAAAGATAACTGAACTTGAAGAAATCATGATCAAGGTTAAATTGACTGAACAAAAACGCCATAATCAATTGTTCAATCACCGAGAGATGATTTAACTGAATCTGAATGCTCATTCAAGACAACTTCAAGTTCTTATCATACACATGTTTCTTCAAAAAGGTCAGCAAATTTCAAAGATCAGATTCGTTCTTCTAACCTTTTCTATGATAAAAATGTTGATGGTTCAGGTACATCTAGAAAAAGAAATGTTAAAGAAAAGTTAGTTTGGAGAGTGAAAGGATCCTCAGATGAAAAGAAGAATCAGAAATCATTTGTGCATACACCAAATGCAAAGAAGGACAATGCTTCAAAAGGTAAATATTTTGGTAAACCTGATCTTGTTTACACTATCAATCAGTTGATCAGATTAGCGAAAAAGAAAATTAATTGTTCTTACTATGGTACAAATGATTTTGTAAGTAAAAATTGTGTCAATTATTGGTATGGTTCTTACTACGTTTCTCCTAATAGAACTGCAACTAACAAACCTAACAAACCAGCACCCAAATTCCAGTGGGTACCAAAAGCTCCATCTAACACCCTCAAATTTGGGAAGAGCAACTAATTAAAAACTTTAAATTAAACATCCAATAAGGATAAAATCTATTCTACAAATCATCACTTGAGTCACTTCCAATAAAACGCTAGATTTAACTTCAACAAATAATAGGTCAAGTCTCGTATAAAGACTAATCAAGGTCGTGTGTTACTAAAATCCCAAAAGAAACAGTTGCTCTTCTCAACGACTAAGCGGAAGACTTCATCAACCCACTCACCCAAGCGCATACTCTTAGCACTCAACACTTTACCAAGACACTAGAACCTCTTCCCCCAACCGGAACCTAATGCACATGCCGACAAATAAAAAGGTTAGGCTAACGCCTAGTGAGTTCAAGAGTTTACAACATGAAATAAAAACATTTGCTAAAGGGAGAGAAAGTAGTTTAATCACAGACCTTCAGAAATATTTACTTTAAATATCAAACGACACTATTTTCAGAAAGTACATCTTTAAAACAAGGAACCTAACATGAACCTTCTTTCGTAAAACCACTTTAATCCCAAACTCAACCAAAACGTGAATAGTAAGCAAAACTCCCGATTTATAATAATACGAAATAAGATTTTACTTCTCGAAGCACCCCAAACGTGGACGGGGCATAATACACAACCCATAAATCTTGAGTAAACAATTCCGCATATGCAAAACGTCACCGAAAACATGAGTAATAAAATTACACAATTTAGTACCCAAATAACACCTTCCGGTGACGGGAGAGACCCAATTCCATTGTACGTGGTGGAACACAAAGTTAAGCCACATAACCATGTTGTCGAACTACACCTCAGATCGTGACTGTATTGCCTGCTCCGCCGAGCTACACCTCCAGTCGTGACTATATTGCCTGCTCCGTCGAGCTACACCTCCAGTCGGACTTTATTTCAAGTTTCAAACACCGTATCCCCTATTGCGTGCTCTGCCGAGCTAAACCTCAAGGATACACGATCTTATTGCCTGTTCGGTCTCTAGTGGAGTTTCATCCTCAAGGTACTCATTCGACCCCTAGTGCCGACTCCCTGGAATTCAAGATAGGAGCCTCAACTATTTACTTGATAAATCCCGATGTCTAACCTCGTGCGAAAGAATTAGACATCCAAACACAAGACCCCTGGCCCCGAAGTACAACCCATAAAGGTTCCTCTTGGCCAAACAACCGGGACGACACAAATACCAACACGACACATTTTCCCAAAGTGAGAATCCCAAGAGTCCTCACCATTAAACATGACTGACCTACATGCCCATGGATCCAATGCATTACAGTCTAAAATACATGACACCCAATGAATGACACACACACCCAAAACATGTATTTTCCAAAATGAAACGCAATAAATGCGACTCCCACCTAAAGATTCACTTTAAGTTACTAAAACCGGACAAATGTCCTCAAGGCCCGACACTGACGAAAACCGAGCTTTAAGCCCAAAATCAAATGACCCCATGTTAACTTCCACAAAATGCCATAAAATGCAACGACCAACGTTTATGCAAACACATGCTTCAACTACATGAATAAACTCCAACATACTTTAGATTGAGATAAATCATTTCCCAAACAAGTTTATAGTCCCATTGACTCTTTGCAAAACGTCCCATGACACACATTTAAATTGTAATTATTCAAGGAATTTACACCCGTATAATAAGTCATTAAAATATCAATATTAAAGGTTTACTCAATAAAATACTTGAGTTGCATCTTTCCCCAAAATCTTTGTTTATCAAATCACCATTGGTCGTCGGCCCAACACCTAAAAGATTAATATTTCTAAAATGTTCCCCAGGTCGGGAATGACCCAACCAAAAGGACTCACACACTCTTACTTTCAAAACGTCCCATTTCATGAATGATGCATATAACCCGACCAACACTAAGAATGCATTTGTGACCAAATATCCATTTATGAAATAAATCATTAAAACACTTTCGTTTATGACATATTTATCAAAATGCCCAAAAATCCTAAATGTAGGTGTTTTATAAAGTTTAATAAGATAAACACTTCAAATAATCAAAAATTACTAAATAACTCAACAGTTGATAATTTCATGTAAAACACATAAATGCTTTAAGATAGACATTTGGCATGTACAACGTTTTCACAAATCAACTTGAACTCACCTCGCTAGGTTAGGTTAAACCTATATTTCAAACCCAAATCCTTAGCCTCCAAGAATGAAGCTTCCATCATCAATACATCATCTTCAACAATGGGTTAGGGTTCCCAAATAACCCTTTTCTCCAAATCTACGAGAAATAAACCACCAACAAGAATAACTCTTTAGATCTACAAAGATCTTCATATCAAAGCTTAAAATATTCAAAGAAACTTACCACTTTAGGATATTTAGACTCTCCACCCAAAACCAACCAAAGGAACCCATTATCTCTTCAAATCCAAGCTTCCAAATACCGACCCTTCACACCTCCTTAGGATAAATCCACCATGGATGCTCCAAATCTCACATAGGAGTTCCCCAACATCACACCAATGAGAGGAGAAGAATGAAGGTGGAAACAAGAATGAGTGAAAACCCTAGAAATGGGTTTAAATCATCAGGCCCTTCCCGCGGCCTTGGCTGCGACCCCCAAGTCGCGGGCCAAGTCGCGCGTGCTACTTGCCTACACACTTACAGTGACTTACGCGACCTTGGACGTGACTTGAGGCCGCGGGCCAAGCCTCGCGTGTTACTGATCGTGTTTCTCAAGTCTCGTGCTGAGCCATTCCCCGACTATTCCTCTCGGCTGACCGCTGACCGCTCCTTGACCGATCGTTGACCGATCTATTAGAATTTACGGGTGTTACACTCCATCTGTGTTGCAGGCGCCTGACGTCTAAAGGGAGTAAGAACATAGACTTCTGAATACAATAGTTTCAGAAATCGTACTTCAACGAATGTTGACTTCTAGACAAAGCAGTCTAGGACTCGTACCTCAAAGATCAAGTTTGACTTCTAAACACAACAGTTTAGGACTCATACTTCAATGATAAAGATTTTTTGTACTCCAACATAAAAGATGTTCAATCTTCAGGGGGGGGGGTACATTTTATTACTTCTAATAAATTTGTGAATGCAAATTTCCAGGGTTTCACTTCTGAATTTACTTCAATCCTAGTAATTCAGATCTCGGTTTAATGATTAAGGATTGTGAAAATTTTAAGGGGGAACATACATTTTATATTCTCTACTGATATCTTTTCTGGTTTTTTCAGGGGGAGCTTATTTGAATTATCTTAATTGAAGAGGGATATTGAAAGATAAAATGATTGTTATTTCTAGGGGGAGTTATTATTCTCACCGGAGAATATGTAACGATGGCTTCTCAATACTTCAGTTCATAACCCGTATTTCAGTGTTTTTGATCTTTACTGAAGACTGAATGATCAATCCTAATCAAGAAGTTTCTGTTGATTGTTTAAGGCGGAGAAAATTAAAAAGATAGGGAGTGTGATTTTTAACTGATATATTTATAAGGGGGAGAAAAGAGGAAAAATAACTATTGTTTTGTGCTAATATGCTTAACTTTTTACAGGTATTGGGGAAAATATCTGAGGTTTTGTCAAGCAGGAGCTTAATAGATTACATTTTCTTTTCCTGTTCTTAATTGAAGGGGGAGATAAAATTTTCTTTTCAAAGGGGAGATAAGAATCTCACATTCATGGTAAGTATTCTTGATTCTGAATCTCAACATATTTGAAAGAAGGACAACTTTCATGTATGTAAAATGTTTTACTAAATGTTCAAACCACTTATTCTTCTCAAGAGATTTTATGAATTTCGATGTGTGATTTTAAATGATTTTTGTTTGGAAATTTTAATGTTTAACTGACCGTGTGTTTCCAAAGATTAATACTTGTGTATTATCTTGTCTATATACTGTCAAGTATTCACACACACCGGTTCAGTACTTTTTATTGACTTTGTTATTACCACGTCTCATAAAGAAACAATTTTTCGGTGGTAATACCCTCACTTGTTTTTCAATGTTGTTCAATATCAGACATCATTAATTTTGTGCTTTCATTGTTAATATGTTTATATTTTTTCATATAAACAAATTCCAATTCTTTGTTACCCCAAGTTATTCATATTTCATGATAGTTGATCTGATTGAAACAATGTCAGATTCTCAAAACAATTCTCTTGATTTCATTTCATTCATTATATTTGTTTTGAGACATCTTCAATGTTCAAAAGCTCATACATGAATGATATTTCTTTGGAGCTTATATACATCTGACATATGTACTTCATATTTTGTGCTTAACCATCTATGTTAAATTGTTGAGCAACACTATTCTTTTAGGACAAAATTCATGGGAATCAATGTGAGAGCTTATCAGAACTTCTATGGATTCACAATAACCGGTGTTTCCTACCCAATAAGTTATCTCGAGTGATTGAAGGGAGAGGGGTCAAAATCAGAGAGTGGGTGTGTGATGAGGTAAAATGGAAAAGAGAGTTTGGTTAGAAGTTAGCTTAAATGTTCAAAAGAAAGAGGGTGTGAGCTCAGAGTTAAAAGAATATCAAAACGCTGCACCAACGTTTTCTGATCCAGACAACCACATAATCTGTTGGTTCACATTCTTTGGTGACCATCATTGAACAGGCACTAGCCCATGCTAACTCTTACATAAACCCCACCAGCTACTCATCTTTTTTCTTAACAAAAGGATGTTTCAAATTTTATTGGGGAAGCAACACATAATCTATCTGATCTTCATTTGGAAGATTTGGATATTGAAAAAGAAGAAAAGTTGCCCCACCTTCGAATCTCTTTCATGCACATTGAGTCCATGTACTACTGTTGTCTCAATGGTTTACATATTTTTGAGCCTGATAAAGCAATCTTTATGCTTAATTCTTTCATACACAAGCACATTCACACAGAAAATTCATTTTTCTGTCAGAACGTTCATAGAATTACCTTGTGTTATTCGATGATTGAATGGAAGACCTGGGGAGTAAACATGTTAGTGCATAGTTGTATCCAAGATTTATGTAGAAAGTCAAAGTCATGTAAAGTCAAATAGAGTCAAGTCTTGTAAAGTCAACCCTTGTATAAATAGGTATATATTGTCTTGAGTGAAATAGAATGAGAAGGCATATGAGAGATTAAGTGGTCTGAGAGTTCCTTGTAATCATTAGACTTCAAGAGATATACGACTTTAAGATTTTCTCTCTTTACTCTCTCTCTATATCTTGATCTAAATTGTCAAATCTTTTATCTTGATTGTGTTTGCTTGAATTTGTGACCTAACATTTGGTATCATAGCAAACCAAAATCATTCAGATGAATTAAAACTTTGGATTAGATCGATTTTTTGATTTCTTGAAGAACACACAGAATTTTTTTTAAATCTCTGTTGCATCAATATTTTAGTGGAAAATCAATTTTATTGCATGAAAATGGGTTCATAGTGTTTGATTATTGTTTTAGAAACTTTCTTGTTTAGATTTCAATTCGAAATTCGCCCTGAATTGCATTTAATTTTGAATTTTTGTAGGTTTCGGTTTTGGAAAACTGGAACACTGTTTTTTGATCAATTTTCAGTGATTTTGTTGTTTTTAGTCTAATCTTTGTATTAGGAAAGTGTTTAGTTTGATATTTCGATCATCATTGTACAATTTTTGAGATTTGATTGCAGGTTTTCAATGGTATGATCGAAATCCGTGATTAAAGACTGAAGAACACGCTAGATTTAAAAAACGCGCAAGAATCAAAGTGAAGAACACGCACATTACTAAACACGCAAGCAACAAAGAACGCGCACAATGAAGAATTTTGGTGTTTCCATGTTTTATGCGAGTTCTTGATCAGAACGCGCACACTTCGATTTATGAGAAGTGGAAACACGCATGAAGCTGTTTGCGAGTTCTTCATCTTTTATTGCTTTGATCTGCGAGTTCTATTGTTTTGTGAGTTTGTGTTAATGCATTGTTTAGATCAAGTTAGTTGACTTTTTGTAATAGCTTTGACTTTCATGAATTGTATCTTTAATGCTTTGAGATAAGTCTTGTGAGGTATATAAAGCTTGTCTTGAGAGAACCTTGTGACAGATTTCATTGTACGCATATCATTTGAGACTTAATGACATATGACTTTCTCTCTCTACTATGATCTTGAATCTTGATTGTTTAGTATTGATTCGATTGATCTTGGCTTTAATTGGACATTTACATTTGGTATCAAAACAGACCCAATTTAAATCAGATTGTTTGGATTACATTCTTGGATCGATTTCTTGAAATTTGAAGAACACGCAGAGACGAGTTCGGACTTTTACTGTTTGATCGAATTCGTATTGATTATTTGTGATTACAGTGTAGAAATGGTTTAGTGGTGTTCGATTTGTTGTTTTGATCACTTCTTATTCACATTGTTTCAAGAATTTCACACTAAATCAGATTCAATTTTTGAATTTTTGATTTTCTTGAAATACGTTCATAAACACTGTATCTTGATCAAATGCACTGTAATTTTGAGTTTTTAGATAAAATTGTTGTTTAGAAAAGTGCTTTAATTGTCTTTTCGAACATATTGGTTCAAGTTGTAAATCAATTTGCAAGCTATTTGAAGTCTTGGATCGAATCTGTGAAGACATGTGTAAAACGCTCTAGATCTGTACTTCACGCTAATCAAGAACACGCTAAAAATAAAAACACGCATGATGAATGTGGATATGTTTTCTGCGAGTTTGAGCTAGATTGCGCATAGTGTGTCTTGCGAGAAGAGGGTTCGCGCAAAGCTCATTCTGCGAGTTTGTGTTTTGTGAATTTTTCTAAGTATGGTTCGCGCTCAAAGCTTTTGCGAGTTTTAGATCTTGCGAGTTTACATTTAGCGAGTTCCTATTTTGTGAATTTTTCTAAGTATGGTACACGCAAAGGCACGTGCGAGTTCTACCTGACGTGCGAGTTTATATTCATCTGTGAGAAGTTCAAGTGTTCGAATTTTTTCTAAGTCCTAAACGCACAAGAAGTCTTCTGCGAGTTTTACATCTTACGCACAACCTTACGTGCGAGTTTCTCAGTTCGCGTATGTAGTGGTCTACGAGTTCTTCATTCGCGCATAAAGCTTCTAGTTTAGTAAAATGTTAAAGCTTTAGGTTTACAAAACTTTAGGGGGAGATTGTTAGGACATAAAATGTCTAAAGTTTGAAAGTTTTGTAAATGACTCTACATTAATATTTGTATTGGGTTTTAGTTTGTATTTGGACTTAAAATGTAAAATGGGCTTAGGCTTAGTGTGTTGAACAAGGGAGTTGGGGGGAGGTATAAGTAGATTAGTTTACTTGTAATTTTAGTAGTTCAATTTTTACAAAATGTAGCCGATATGTGAGAGAGTGTTCTAGAGAGAGAAACACTTTCTCTCTCTAGGTTTGTAGTCTGTGTTCTTAGATTTTCATTGAATAAATTGCCTCCTTCCAATCTCATCTTGTTTCTTCTAATTAGATCATGAATTGTTGATTAGTTTGGGCACTAACAGTTTGTGATTTCTGCGTGAAGTTAAAGTGATCAAAATTTTCTAAGTCCAAAACGCGCAAAGGCATTGCGAGAACATAAAAGCTCAAAATTTTTTCTAAGTGTTGAAACGCGCAAAGGTATTGCGAGAAGTCTAGAAACGCGCAAGCTTTGATATGCAAGAAGCTTAAACGCGCACAACCTTATCTGCGAGAACTCAAAACACGCACTCTTTGATTTGCGCAAACCAGAAACGCGCATAAGCTTGTTTGCACGAAGTAGTGTCCACAGTGATCTGCGAGTTTAAGTGATCTGCGAGCTTGTGCCTTAGAATTTTTTTTAAAGTTTTTCAAGTTTGATTTCAAGTCAATTTTTTATCTGAATATTTTGGACGATCATTTCAAGCTTAACATTCAAGATGTCTACTGTTTTATCAGGGAGACTGTGCCATCATGTATATGCCTTAGATACCTGTCATAGAAGTTGAGCATGATAAATTGAAGAATCAAAATTCAGTTCTTCTAAATCAGATTCAGGAGCTTAAAGCTAAATTGTTAAATTCTGATAAAACTTCTGAATGTGCTAAATGTATTAATAATTCTAAATCTGATTTTCCAGGTATCATCACGGCAAGAGAGAAAGAAATTGAAATGAAAGAAGATATCATCAAGTCTAAAGAGAAAGAAATTGAAATGAAAGAGAACATTATTGAGGTAAGAGAGAAAGAAATCAAACTGAAAGAAAGAAATCAAACTTAAAGAAAGAAAGATAACCAATCTTCAAAGCAAGCTGAAGACAACTAAACAGAATTCATCAGAACTTAAAGCTGAATCAGTTGATATGCACATCAAGTTTAAAGCTTTTGAAGATCAAATTTCTGCTTTGGAAGCCAAAAATGTTGATCTGATAAAAAAATCTCAATGCAGATAATGTCAAAGTTGATCTGGAGATAATTTACACTCAAAAACTTTCTGACTTTTCTAAGAAATCTTCTCAAGAGAAAAAGGATTTAGAGCTAAGATGCTTAAAACTCTCAAAGCAAGTATCCGAATTTGAAAAGATTTTGATTATTGAAAGAGATACTTTCGCAAAAGAGAGAAAAGTTCTTGAAAATAAATCAATTGAACTTCCCAATAAAACTTCTACTTTACAAGACTTACTTGAAGAAGAAAGAAAAGCTTTTCAAGAAAAGAAAAAGTATTTTGATTCTGAAAAGAAAAAGTTTGAAAAGAAAAATGTTGGGATTGTCAAAGAAATATCTGAGAAAAACAAGAACATGGAAAAAGACTTTGAGGAAGAACATCAAATCTTTGAATCTGAAATATCTAAGCTCACATCCAAGATATCTGTTCTATCAACAAACATTAAAAAAGAACAGATGGCTAGATCTGATTTGAAAAAGAAGTTTGACACACTTTTTGAGGAAAAGAACATTTTATCTAAAAAGATAAAGGACTTGGAAGCTGCAAATGTTGTATTGTCAGAAAAGATTTCTGCAGACGTGATTAATCAATCACCTTATGACAATACAACGGAATCAGTTTATTCTTTCAAAACTGCTTCAAGTTCCATTCATGAGAATGTTTTCAAAAAGAACAGTGTCAAATCTAACATTGTCAAATCAAATCAGATTTGTCCATCTAATTTGTTTTATGACAAACCTGTTGATAGTCCATCAAGCTTTTATGTAAAATCTCTTGAGAAGAACTTTTCTAAGAAAGGAAAGATGGTCTAGAGAGTGAAGGGTTATCTGGATGAAAAGAAGAATGACAAATCATTTGCATCCACATCAAACGCCAACAAGAACAGAGCTCATAAAGGTAAATCTTTTGGTACACCTGATATGTTTTATTTTGCTAATCATTTGATCAGGATTGCTCAAAAGAAGATATGTTGTTCTTACTATGGAAAGAATGATTTTGTTTAAAGAGAATCGGCTCATCACTGGTACGGAACTTACAGAATAACTTCTCAGAAAAGTAAACTTAAAAGTTTTAAATCTAATGAGAAGTGGATTCCTAAATCTAACCAACCAGGACCCAAATACTAGTGGGTACCAAAACTTGTTAAATCTGTTTTGCAGGTACCACAAGTGTAGGGGGGAAAGAATAATGGTTCTTGATTAATTCAGTTCAAGACCCGTTCTTCAAAGTTCAAAGAGATAGGTTTTTGAACAAAGCAGTTCAAAACCCGATCTTAAATGTCAAAGATGATGGCTTCTGATTACAACAGAACAGGACCCGATCTTTAATGTTAAAGGACTATGACTTCTAAACACATTAGTTTAGGACTCGCTCTTCAATATTAAAGGATAAGGATATCATGCAAATATCCAGGGGAGCTTATCTGAATTTAATTCATTCTATCATGATTTGAGGGGGAACTTAAAGGTAAGTATCTTCTGATCTAGATCTTTGACTGTTTGAAAGAAGAACAACTTTCGAACATGAAAAATATTTTGTTAAATGTTCAAACCACTTCTGATTCTCAAAAGATTTCATGAATTTAGAAGTGTGATTTTTAAAAATGTTTTTCATAATTGGGCGTTAATGTTTACCTGACCGTGTGTTTCCAAAGATCAATACTTGTGTATTATTTTGTCTATATACTGTCAAGTATTCATACACACCGGTTCAGTACTTTATTTGAAATAGTTATTACCATATCTCTAAACGAAACAATTTTTCGATGGTAATACCCTCATTTGTAATTCACTGTTGTTGAGCAACAATCATCATTTCAACTTGAGCGTTCATTGCTAAATTGTTTAAATTCTTTTATATAAACAAACTATCAAGTTTTTTGATACCCTAACCTTTCACATTCATATTTTATGATATTTGATCTGATTGATACATTGTTAGATTCTCAAACAAGTCTTTCGAATTCACTTCGTTCATTCAATTTCTTTGTTTTGAGAGATCTTCAAAGTTCAAATGCTCAAATTTGATTCCTATTCTTGATGAGCATACATTTATATGACAATGTTATCTTGTGCTTAACTGTCAAAATAAATTGTTGAGCAACATATTCTTTTTAGAGTGAATTGTGGATTTGGTCCTCGTGTTTTGTTACTTTCTTTGACTACAGTCCCTATAGTATGTTTATTGTGGATTTGGTCATGTGGTATTCAATTTATATTGGTCATGGTCCCTCTGACTAACGCATCCGTTAACTCCATTAAATCAGGGACCATTGTAGTCATTTTGCCTAATTTGTGTCTTATTATGATAAGAAAAATAAAAAAATATATTTTTAACACACACACACACACACACACACACACATATATATATATATATATCAAAATAAATAAAATAAGATATTATTGTATGACTTGATTCTTTAAATTTTTAAAAAAATTAATTATATTAAATATGATTCAATTTTATTATTTAATTGTAATGGTGGAAAAAAATATGGTTTTATTGTTTTAATGTAATTAAAATTTTAATTTAAACAAACTAGATCATAAAATTATATCTTATTTTATTTAGAACGAATAAAATAAGATATGTTTTTATGATTTGATTTATTAAATTAAAACTTTAATTATGTTAAAGGCGATATAATTTTATTGTTCTTTTACTATCATCACAACAAACAAGCTTATTAATTTATTATCGATATTTTGACACCAAAATCATTGAAAACCTGAGAAATGAACTCTAATTTTATCATCTTAAAATTAGAGGTTCCAATTTTCATATTGTTTTTCAGTCAAAAATTAAAAATCAACTGTTTAGATTTTAACGAAATAGAATATTTAAGTTACGAATATTTTAACCCACAATAAAATTAACAAGTGTAATAAACTAATAATTACACATTTCTAAAACCGTGTGTCTTTTTTATTATGAACATTTATTTTGGGAAGGAAGGAGTATCGAATAATGATAAGACCATATTGTATCTTTCTATTGATGGATGTAGCTGATCTTCGCTATTTTCTAAATGCTAACATGTTTTCATGTTGGAGTTACCTGACATATGATGCTCTATGTTTTGCCTTGTGGCTGTGAGTTAAAATATTCGTAACTTAAATATTTTATTTCGTTAAAATTTAAACGGTTTGTTTTGAGTTTTTTTATTGAAAAACAATATGAAAATTGAAACCTCTAATTTTAAGATGATAAAATTAGAGTTCATTTCTCAATGGTTTTCAATTATTTTGGTGTCAAAATATCGATAATAAGCTTGTTTGTTGCAATGATAGTAAAAAACAATAAAATTGTATCGCCTTTAACATAATTAAAGTTTTAATTTAATAAATCAAATCATAAAAACATATTTTATTTTATTCGCTCTAAATAAAATAAAATATAATTTTATGATCTAGTTTGTTTAAATTAAAATTTAATTACATTAAAACAATAAAATCATAACTTTTTCCACCATTACATACAATAATAAAATTAAATCATATTTAATATAATTAATTTTTTTTAAAATTTAAAGAATCAAGTCATACAATAACATCCTATTTTATTTATTTTGATATATATATATATATATATGTGTGTGTGTGTGTGTTAAAAATATTTTTTTTATTTTTCTTATCATAAAAAGACACAAATTAGGCAAAATTACTAAAATGGTCTTTGATTTAATGGAGTTAACGGATGCGTTAGTCAGAGGGACCATGACCAAGATAAATTGAATACCACAGGGACCAAATCCACAATAAACATATTATAGGGACCGTAGTCAAAGAAAGTAACAAAGCACGGGGACCAAATCCACAATTCACTCTTCTTTTTAGGATAAAATTACATGGGATCAGTGTGAGAGCTTAAACAGAACTTCCATGGATTCACGTTAACCAGTGTTTCGTACCCCTGAAGTTATCCTAGAGTGATTGAGGGGTGAGGGGTCTTAAATCAAAGAGTGGGGGAGATAACTCATCTGATTGAGTTTTTCTCAGTGTGTAGAGCGGTAAAATGTAAAAAAGAGTTTGGTTAGAAGTGAGCTTAAATGATAAATGAAAGAGGGTGTGAGAACAGAGTTAACAGAATATCAAAACTCTGTACCAACCACTTTCTGAGTCGGGCAGCCACATCTTCGGATTGGTTCACATTCTTTGGTGACCATCATTGAAACAGGCAGTGAGCCCATGCCAACTCTTGCAATTATCCCACCAACCACTCGTTTCTTTCTTAAAAAAAGAAATGTTTCTTTTTCTTTGGGGATGCAGCAAATATGCTACCTGGTCTTCACTCGGAAGATTTAGATATTGAAAAAGAAGGAAATTTGCCCCACCTTCGCACCTCTTTCATGCACATTGAGTCCGTGTAATACTTGTTGTTGTCTCAACAGTTTACACATTTTGAGCCTGAAAAAGCTTAAGTAGCTTCAATCATTCATACACTTTCACGTACACACAAGGAATGTGTTTTCTTGTCATAACATTCATAGAAATTCCTTCATGTTTTTCGATGATTGAATGGAACCCATGGGGGAGTGAACATCTCAAAAACTCATTTCCAATGTACATCCGTTGTACAAAGTGGCTCCGTGCTACTTACAGGCAATTCTAACTGTATCATTTGTTGATTCAGGATTACAACGTTTATTATATCTGAATTTGAAAAGATTCGGGTATATACATTTCATGAATTGACGGATATACAGATCAAAGTGCAGAGATTGTCATTTTATCATAAAAGCGGGAGATAAATATTCAAAGATTGTGATGACTTGAAATGGTTTTGATAATTTTGATGCTCATAATTCATCAAAAAGGGGGAGATATTCTGAAATTTCAAGTCAAATAAAAGATTGAGTGATGTTTGAAAGACATTCTGAAGAAAAGAAAAAGGGGGATATTCTGAAAAAAGAAAAAGGAGACATTTTTGGAATTTCAAGTTCAAGACAGATGAAAGTTAAGGGATTCTCAAGAAAATGTTTCAAAGATGATTCGAGAAAGTTTGTTTTCCGAAGACAGTTCAGAGATCACAGAGATGAAGATACAAGTATTGAAAAGAAGTTTCAAAGTTCAAAAAAGTTTCAAAGTTTTGTTCAAGACTTGATGACTTTTCAAAGACATTGTGAAAGACTTTTCAAGATTCTTCAAAAGCTGAGAGTTTGAAGATTGTCAGAGCTTCAAAGTTTTAAAGACGCCAGAGATGAAGTTTTGAAGAATCAAGAGTTGAAGACTATTGTCAAAAAAAATTTAAATCTTGAATACAAAGGGGGAGAATGTTAGTGCATAGTTGTATCGAAGATTTATGTAGAAAGTCAAAGTCAAATAGAGTCAAGTCTTGTAAAGTCAACCCTTATATAAATAGGTATATAGTCTCTTGAGTGAAATAAAATGAGAAGGCATATGAGAGATTCAGTGGTCTGAGAGTTCCTTGTAATCATTAGACTTCAAGAGATATACAACTTAAAATTTTCTCTCTCTCTAGATCTTGATCTAAATTGTCGAATCTTTTATCTTGATTGTGTTTGCTTGAATTTGTGACCTAACAAGACATCACTAAAGTTCCTTGTACATTACAATTGTTGTACTAAGTGACTTCGTGTTACTTACAGGCATATTAACTGTATCATTTGTTGATTCAGGGTTACAATTCTTAATTTGTCTGAATTTGAAAAGATTCGGATAAATAAATTTTATGAATTGACAAATACATGCTCAAATCAGATCAGATGGAGATATTCTTAAGGAGAGATTGTTGATTATCTTTTTGGAGGAGATTGTTATCTTATCCTAAAGAGGGAGATTATATCAAAGACGGTGCTGAAATTGTTAAAGTTTTGATGATTCTGATATCTCATCATTCATCAAAAAGGGGGAGAAAGTTCAAAGTTCAATTTCAGAAGAACGCAAAGTTAAAGTTTCTTTTGTTTTATCAGAAAGTGGGGGAGAGAATTCAAAATTCATATTCTGAAAAAGGTTCAAGTTAATGTGAAAGTTGAAAAGTGAGAATGTTTGAAGATTTCAAAGTTATTTCTGAAGATAATCGTGAAGGAAAATATCTTTACAAAAGCGGGAGATAGATTTCAAGTTTTGAAGAGTCAAAGTTTTGAAGAGTCAAAGTTTGTGAAGAAAGATAGAGTCAAAGGGGGAGATTCATTCAAAGTGATGAGAAAGTTCAAAGATCAAGTGCTGCTTGTTAAAGAAAGTTTGTTCAAAGCGTTAAAGAGTTGAAAGTTTTGAAGCTGTGAAAGACTTGTTGCTGAAGATTTTCAAGTGAAAGAAGACATGAAGATTAGTGTCAAAAAAATTTTAATCTTGAATCCAAAGGGAGAGATTGTTGAGCCAAGATTGTTGAATTCAAGATTAAAAGGGTCAAAATGTAATTTTGTAATAGGTGTGTTTGTAAAGTCTTGTAAAGTCAATGTGTTTGACTTTGTGTGTTTTTCTTGTGTTGTAAGGTCATTCAGTTTGACCATATAAATACTGTTTGGTCTTTGTAAATCATGTAACTACGCTAGAAACAAGATACGTAGACAAACACACACAGTTTTAGAGAGTAAGAGACTTGTGGCACTCTGAGAGATTTGTGATTAGAGAAAGAAATCATTGTAATCTTTTATCAATCAATGAAATGATTTCTACATAAATGTGTGTTGATTAGTAGCTTGAATATGGGAATTACAGTCCTATAATTAAATCAACAAAACCCATATTTAAAAAAGAATTTTTAGCAACAATAATTCAATCAAAATCGATAGAAAAAGCATCTAAAACTCACGGTATAGCCTGATGCGTCTTCGACACCTCCCCAAATATCTGTTTCGAATCTCGCTTTACATTTTTCATCTGTAACTATACCACCCTAACACGATCAAATTTACAAAAACGTTCATGATAATCTGATCATAAAAAGAAATTGTTTTAAGATTTCTTGAAAATACATACCTTTCTTAGATCACAACCTTCTGATACTATCTCCCCATTTTTCTTTCTTAGATCACAACCTTCTGATATTACCTCCCTATTTTGCTGATCCAACCGAAAGGCTTCCAAGGCACGCTTCTGACGGAAGATGAGATTAAAAAACAAACACGAATTTAAGTGGACGTCTTAACTTACCATTAAAGGGAGCGGGAGCTGGTTGTTCTTTGCTTCTGCTGCTTTCTGTGTTGTAGAAAAAATTTCACTTCATGAAACCACAATTCTTTTTAAAGGTATGCTCAATTATAAATCCAAGTCCTTATGATGCATACCATGATATTAGGAAATAAGTGAATTGCAACCACAAAACATTATAGATCCATATTGCTATCAAAGGTCCAATTCCCAGTGGTCTATCACACATTTATTCTACAATTGAATACCCTATCAGTGTAACACCCGGAAATTTATAAGGTATGTAATTGTCTCCCCTATTTCATTAATTATGTTTATTTGAGAATATGAGCCTTTATATGCGCATGATCATCATTTTAATGTTGTCAGGATCGAATTCCCAACAAGAATTAATTCTCAGAAACAATATCAAAGAAGTTTGCGGAATAACACTTTGATATTCAATGAAACAGTAAATCAACACAGTAAATATAAAGAACAAACTTGTAAACTTGTATTGAATGCTTTGAAGTTACAAGATTACACACTCAACCTCAATATTGATGAACAGGCTCACCAATCCGAATTCTACTTCTCTAGAATTAGGATTTATGCCTTGAGGTTGATTTTCTCTCTAGAACTAAAGCTTTTAATCAATCAATTAATCTATTCTATCAAAACTATACATATACTGAATACAAAGATAATTACAAGAAATAAAAATATCTTCAGTATATCTTCCATGTATATCTCTAAGCTTCCATGTATATCTTTTCATGCGAATCTTCATCATATAAGCAGTATTAATCTTCAGCAGCATTAATACTCTTAGCAGCATTAACTACCAAGCAGTACTAACCACTAGCAGTACTAACTAGCTAAGCAGTACTAACTTTGTTCAAGCAGCACTAACTTTGACTAGCAGTATTAATTCTACTAGCAGTAGTAACACTCAACAGTATTAACCTTTAAGTCTTCTAGCAGTAGTAACTTTGAACCAGCAACATTAACCATACTTGATGAATTCTTCAGTTCCCAACAATCTCCCCCTAACTTGACTTTTAGGAAGAGAAGTCAAGTTCTTCAAATTTTCTTCAAGATGCTCCCAAAACTCTAACATGGCCTAAATTCCAGTGTTTGCATCCAATCCCAAACTCTGATTGATGGTTCTTTGAATCAAGTATTTAGCCATTTCTGAATCTGGAACACATCTTAACTTTTTCTTCAGCATGGCATGAAGCTTCAATCTGCTATGATTGTACACTCTATCCACTAGGAAGTATTCAGTGTGATTTAAATCCAAAGTCACTGTATATACTCCACTAATTTCATATAGAGTCCAACTGTTGACTGACTTGAATACATTCTTGATCACATGCTCTACTACTTCAGGTTTGAACATCATACACAGATACTCCATTACCAGTTTTGTAATTGAAATCTTTGGAGCCTTCAGTATATCTGCATACAACTTCATTCCTATCTCAAACATCTCTTCAAGATCTGACCTAGAGCATGTTCTTACAATCTTTGCCCAAGTATTGAACACCTCATACTTTTCATCCTTCCTTTTTAGCCTTATGTATTCCTTTCCATCCACTGTCAATGTATCCCAGAGAATGACCTCAGGAGGCTTAACTCCTACAGGTTCTGCTGAAATTGGTTCAGGCACTTTGTCCATCACTACCATATACAAATTTACATCATCTGTGTTTGATGGCTCTTTCTGTTTAGATGACTCAGGTGCCCCTTCTTCTTCAGCAACTTTCTCTTCCTCTCCTTCAGATACTCTAGGCTTCTTAGTTGACTTTCTCCTTGCCATCATCTTGGTTCTCTTTAAAGTCCTTAGACTTTCACCCAGAGTAGCTTCTTTCTTTGATGGTGTTTCCTGCTCATCTGGAAAGGGCTTTTGTATCAGAAGATCATTACTTTCTTTCATCCTCTTCTCCATCTCCACCCTTGCAATTTCATTTCCCTGCAGCTTTAACATCTCTGAATCATACAGCTCTTTAATCTTCTCAAAAGACATTTTGGAGAACATCTCCTTTTTGACTCCTACAGCACCTTTGAGAAATATAATCATCTTGTTTCTCTCTTGGGTACCTAGGAATGTCTTTGAGGGTTTTCTCTTCTTTGTAGCTGCTTTTACTACCACTGATTTCTTCATAGTTGCAACTTTCTTCTGTGCAATTTCAGTTGCCAGACTCAGTTGATAAGCTTCATTCAGTTCAGCAGCTAGAGCTTTTGCCATCTCCCTGTCCTTTTCCATCTGAACTCTTTCTTCCTTTTCAATATCCTCTTGCATCTTCCTGGCTAAGGCTTCATCTGATTCAACCAACCTTTGCTTCTTGACTGGTTGATCAGATTCCACCATCTTTGCTTTTCCTTTGTCTTTGTTCATTGCCTTCTTACTGTTATCTTTCTTGATCACTTCACCTTGTTCTTTGATGATTACTCCTTTGGTCTTTGAAGTGACCTTGGGAGTATCATTCTTGGCTTTAAGTAAGGTTTCTGCAATCTCAAGATCTGTTAATACTTCTTTCACTGTTTCTGCTGCTTTATTTATGTCAACAGTAGTAACCGTTTCTGCTGCTTCTTGTGTTTCTATTGGCACTGAATCTCTTTCTGTTTCTGCTTCCTGCTCCCCCTCAACATCAAATTTCTCTCCATCAAGCTCCCCCTCTCTTGTGGCTTCTTCCATGTTGATCTCCCCCTTTTTGGGAGCATCATTCTCAGATTTCCTTCTCCTTAGTTGGAATTGCTTTCTCTTCTTCCTCTGTACCAGACTAATCACCATCTTCTTCAGCTTAGCAATCTGTACTTGTTGTGACAGAATGACCAGCTTCATTTCTTCAATTTCTTTGCCTTGTTTGAGAACATCTTGATTGATGTTCCCCATTGTTTCCATCAATTCATAGTAAGTATATCTGTCCTCACCCTCTCCAGAAGTGTTACCCTCTTTTGAAGGATCATTGGATCTTTTTATAGTGAAAGTCTTCTGCCTAGCAGAAGCACTATCCACCCCCTTGGTTTCTTGGCACCAGGGACCTTTGAATGATTGCTCATTCAAAGTTGCCATGAGGGAGGTCTTATTTATGTTACCACTGTCCTTCTCTGTGCTAGCAGAAGTAGTGGCAGCCTCAGTACCCATATGCTCTACCTCCTCCTCAGAGAGCACCTCCTTTGGGTTGGGAGACACCCTTGTGGATTCCCTTTGGATATTCTCTACTGGTGAGTGCTCCAATAGAGGGCTTAAAGGCTGAGTGGGTGATGGTACAAGAAGGGAAGGAGCCTTCTTTACCTGTTTTCTTTGATAAGTTTGGGTGATTGGTGAAGTTGGTTTGTCAAGAAGAGACTGAGGAATTGATTTAGAGTGGGAAGGTTGGGATTGGCTAGCAGTGGGTTGGTCTAATGGGGGCCTTGACCCTGCTACCATACCTTCATTGGTTTAGGACACCACCATCATTGTAGAGAACAATGGGGTGTCAACTCCTTCCGAGTCCCCAGCAGATCTTCTCATATTTGAGAAAACCTTGCCTTTTGGGGGTTTAGGTACATATACCCCAACAGGTTGAGGTATATCCGTCAATTCATGAGTAATAACTTCTTGGACAAACCTGGGATACATAAAGAAGCTCTTTTTGTTTCCCATGTTTGAGACAAGATCACTGAAAATCATTTTAGAAAAGTTATACTTTCTGGCAGTGGCCAAGCACACCAAAGCATAAGCAATGGTGCTGCTGAATTCACTCCATCCAGTAGTCTTTTTGGAGATACAGTGCATAAGAGTATGGACAAAGAAACGCCATTGGGGTGAAAATTTGGCTTTTGAGAATTTGAAAACACCCAATGGGCCTCCATACCCCATTCTTGTAAGATTGGAGAACAGTTCATCGTTTGGGATCGAAGTTATACCAGAGGCATCGTCTAGACGTAGACTGATGCGAATAACCTCTTCAGTAACTGTTAGTGATTGTTCACAGATTCTTGTCTTGATCATTTGCACACCATTCTCAGCAACAATGGTGGCATTAGCCCAGAACTGCCTTTGATGCTCTATATAGATTGTAGGAGATACAGTAACAGCATGAGCAATATGGCTTGACTTGAGGAAATCCACAATCTGATGAAATCCTGCAGCTTGCTTTGGCTTTTGTAGCATCGCGATCTCATTGTGCTCGTCGATGAATGCCATGGATGCCATTGATCTTAGTGAACAATGTGCCTGAAAGCTTCGAACTTTGAGAGAGAAAGGGTTTAGAGCGCAAGAGAACAGTATGCAAAGAGTCGTTATGAACTTTTAGGCGGGCAAAGAGTATTTATAGTATTCGGGACATAAGCAGTATTAACCTAGAGCAGGATTAACTACTAGCAGTATTAACTGAAAGCAGTATTAACTACTAGCAGTATTAACTGAAAGCAGTATTAACTGAAAGCAGTATTAATCACTAGCAGTATTAACTGAAAGTAGTATTAACCACTAGCAGTATTAACGAACTAGCAGTATTAACTAACTAGCAGTATTAACTGACTAGCAGTATTAACTGAGAGCAGTATTAACTACTAGCAGTATTAACTGAAAGCAGTATTAACTGAAAGCAGTATTAACTACTAGCAGTATTAACTAACTTACTCCTTTAAACTTGCTAAACACTGAGTACTGCTATGCATATCCTCAAAAAGAAGATTAGTAACACCAAGAATGAATAATATACAGGTATAGAACCACTTTATGAGAAGGGGATTATTCAGAGTTGATCATTCCCACACTTGTTACCAAGAAAGTGAATCTACCCACATCAAAAGCTTTAGTGAATAGATCAGCAAACTGATTATCAGTGTGAACTTTTACAACTTGAATAAGTTTCTTTACATTACAGTCTCTTATGAAGTGATACCTGATCTCAATGTGCTTTGTCTTTGAGTGCTTGACTGGATTATTCACAATGCTAATAGCACTGCTGTTGTCAATAAAAATTGGAGTGTGTAGAAAGGTTACCCCATAATCCAACATTTGATTCTGAATCCATAAGACTTGAGAACAGCAACTTGCAGCTGCTATGTACTCTGCCTCTGTTGTAGATGTGGATACTGTGGTTTGTTTCTTGCACTGCCATGAGACTAGTCTTGCACCCAAAAACTGACATCCTCCAGAAGTAGATTTTCTGTCCAAGTTTGCTCCACCTAGATCACTATCTGAGTATGCAAGTAGGTCAAAGGATGAGTCATGAGGATACCAAAGTCCCAATCTGGGTTGCCCTTTGAGATATCTGAATATCCTCTTAACAGCTTGATAGTGAGATTGCTTTGGCCTAACTTGGAATCTTGCACACACACAGACTGGAAACATTATATCTGGCCTAGATGCTGTGAGATACATGAGAGAGCCAATCATGGATCTATAATGATGCACATCCATATCCTCCCCCTCAAGATCTGCTGTTATTTGCTTGTGTGTTTCCATAGGTGTGCTGGCAGGTTTTGACTCTGAGAAACCAAACTTGGTTAGAATGTCCTGCACATACTTGGATTGACAGATGTAGATGCCATCTGACTTCTGTTGAACTTGGAGTCCAAGGAAGAAAGTAAGTTCCCCCATGGAACTCATTTTGAACCTTTGATGCATTAGATCCTTAAACTCCTTGCACATGTTGTCTCTTGTAGATCCAAATATAATGTCATCAACATAGATTTGGACCAACAAGATATCCTTCTTCTTTCTTTTGATAAATAGAGTCTTATCAATGACTCCTCTTTCAAAGTCATTTTCCATGAGATAGGATGACAGAGTGTCATACCATGCTCTTGGAGCTTGATGTAGTCCATAAAGAGCTTTCTTCAATTTGTATACTCTGTCTGGATAGATTGGGTTTTCAAACCCTGGTGGTTGACAGACATATACCTCTTCTTCAATTGAGCCATAGAGAAAATCACTTTTTACATCCATTTGATAGACTTTGAAGTTCATGTAAGAAGCATAGGCTAGGAATAGTCTGATTGCTTCTATCCTAGCCACAGGTGCAAAAACTTCTTCATAATCTATACCCTCTTCTTGAGTATATCCTTGAGCCACCAGCCTTGCTTTGTTCCTTATGACAATACCTCTTTCATCTCTCTTGTTTCTGAAAATCCACTTTGTGCCAATTGCTCTGTGACCTTTAGGAAGGTCTACTAGATCCCATACACCTTGTAGCTTGAACTGTAACAGTTCTTCTTGCATTGCTTCTATCCAGCTAGATTCTTTCATAGCATCATGTGCCTTTTTAGGCTCAAGCTGGGATAGAAAACAAGAAAGCACTGTATGCTGTTGATCTTGCATTTCTTGAATCCTGCTTTGATGTCTAGTCATCATAGGAGAAGAGATATCTCCTATTACCAGCTGTGGAGGATGATTCTTTTGAACTCTGGTGTTATGACTAGGTTCTTCATTCAGTCTAGCCTCTAGATTAGAGTCATGCAACTCAACTGAAGTGTTTTCAGATGCCACTTCTGATTCTTTATTTTCTTGAGTCTCCTCATCTCTAGTTTCTTCTTCACTCTGACTTGGTCTAGTAAATGATTCCTTTTCACAGTCTTCAACAGAATTCACTGTGGGTATGGGAAATATCACAGATTTAGATATACTTTCTTGAACTTGTGTGATCCCTGATCCTCCACTTCCTGAACCTGCATACTCATTACTGAAACCAAAAGAGTTAGTTAGTGAATCAATGTCAAATAGCCACTGAGGTCCAGACCCAACAGGATTTGGTGTGTTCTCATTGCATTTGACATTGTCACTTTCTTCAATTATTCTAGAAGATGAGTTAAAAACTCTGTAGGCCTTACTCTGAGATGAATATCCAACAAGAAATCCATCATCTGCTTTGCTATCAAACTTACCTAAGTGAGATTTGGTATTGAGAATTGTACAAGGACACCCAAAAGGTTTGAAGAAACCAATGAAAGGTTTTCTTTTATTTAAAAGCTCATATGGGGTCTTGTTCTTTTGCTTGACCACTAGAACTCTGTTTTGGACATAACAAGCAGTATTAACTGCTTCAGCCCAGAAGGTAATTGGCAATTTTGAATCAGCCAACAGAGATCTAGCAGCCTCTATTAGTGTTCTATTTCTCCTTTCAGCAACACCATTCTGTTGAGGAGTCCTAGGAGCACTATATTGTCTCTCAATGCCTTTTTCTTCACAAAAGGTGTTTAGATCAAGATTTTTGAATTCAGTTCCATTATCTGATCTAATGACTTTTACTCTTTGATTAGTTTGGTTTTCAATTCTTAGAATAAAGGATTTGATAAGTCCACTTGTCTCATCCTTAGTCCTTAGAAAATATACCCAAGTAAATCTGGAGTAATCATCAACAATAACCAAGCAGTAAGATTTCTTGCCTATACTCATAACATTTGTAGGACCAAACAGATCCATATGCAGTAATTGGAGACAAGAAGAAACATAATTTAACTCTTTGGTCTTATGAGAAGTTTTGTGTTGTTTGCCTTTAAGACAAGCAACACAATGATCATCACATGAAAAGACTTTTGAAGGTAAACCTCTTACAAGGTTGTTTTTAACAAGTTTGTTCATAGTCTTGAAATTCATGTGACACATCCTTCTGTGCCATAGAGAGGATTCATCCACAGAAGCTTTTGAAACAAGACAGTTCAGGGATGAATCACTATTAACATTGTCCATATCTAGACAATAAACATTGTCCTTCCTTGGAGTTCTAAGTAGTATCATGCTTTCATCAACTACCTTGAACCCTGGAGCAAGGATCATACACTCAGTATTTGTAAATAATATACTATGTTGTTTGTCACATACCTGTGATACACTTAACAGGTTGTACTTTAATTGATCAACATAGTAGACATCCTCAAATGTCATCTTACCTTTGGTGACATTACCTTTTCCACTTATCTTACCACCAGTAAGATTATCTCCAAATGCAACATGTCCTCCATTGATATGCTTGAAATCCTGAAGGTATGACATGTTGCCTGTCATGTGCCTAGAGCAACCACTATCAACATGCCATATGCTCTTTCCCTTGAGCTGTTGGTTGCCCTGCACATAAGATAGATCAGTTAGTATGAAATAGGAACCCAAGCCAAAGTGGTCTTGGGTACCCCTTTCTCATCAAAATACTTGCATTCTTTCTTGACAAGATTTTTGAACTTTAACTCCTCATTCTTGGAGTACTTTGTTACAATAATAGGCTTGGAAATATTTTTGCTAGAATCAGTACTGTTTTTAGAAGTACTCACTGCCTTAGCAGCACTTGCATGCTTAGCAGTACTAACCTTGTTAGCAGTAGTAACTGTGTTAGCAGCAGTAACTGTGTTGGCAGTATTAATCTTTGAAGAGGTACTAACAGTATTAGCAGCATTAATATTTTCAGCAGTACTAACACAGGTAGCAGCAGTAACCATGTTAGCAGTACTAACAGTTTTAGTGCTTCTAACCCTGTCATCAGTACTAACAGTTTTAGTGCTTCTAGACACCCACATTTTGACACTTTATTTTAAAATCTTTTTCTTCATGGGGCCTTTCCTTTCAACAGATTTCTTCATCACATGTTTCTTTCCAGCCTTTCTATAACCAACAGGTTTTTGCACAAATCTTTGAAAGTTCATCTGTTGGTTAATAGGGTTAAAGTAACAATACTTAGCCAAATGATTCATCTTGCCACATATGAAACAAGGTTTTGGTCTATTTATTTTATTCAGATCAACTCCTTGTTTCTGAGCCCATTGATTATTCCAATTTCTTTGATTTCCTCTTTTTAAACCAGAATTTAGGCTCTTGGCTTTACTACAATCACACTGTTTACAAGATCCAGGATTCACAACTGTGGTTTGTTTATAATAAACCTTGTTATCCTTTCCTTTTGTCTTCTCTATCTCCTTGGACTTGACCCAGATTTTCCCACATCCCTCATTGGTGATAATATTGTTTTCTAATGGTATCTTTTTACTCACATCATTATCCCTATACTCACTGGCTTCTTTCTCAGTTAAATTCTTAATTACTACTTCATCCAAATGATCTATCTTAAAGGCTTTCTCAGATAAGTCCTTTTTCTCCTTGGTTTCTAACAAGTCTGAAGTAGGAGAGATATAATTGTTGTTGTAAGGAGGAGGTGTATTGTTGTATCCAATACCAGGCTTCATCTTGTCATGAATCTGAGCCTTTAGAAGAGAATTCATTGCTTTTGAAGCATATGAAAACTTTTCTATGTCAAGTTTAACTTTAGACAATTCCTCTTTCAGCCTATCACTCTCTTCTAAGGATTTAGACAGTTTAGTCTCTAGCTCATTCTTTTCCCACTTCCAATAGTTTGTGTCATAAGAGTGTTGTAGTTCATTATCTTGAAAGCCTTTGATTTGTTCTTCAAATCTCTCTACTATCAACACATAATCTCTCTGTCCTTTTCTAATCTTTTGAGGTCATCACACATACTTTGATTGTGATCCCTGTATCTTTTGACAGTTTCTATGCAAGATTTAGTGCAAAGATTAGAAGTTACCTCAGAGGGGAGATCAGACACTTCTGCCATAAGAGCTTGATTCTGAATGGCTTCCTCAGCTTGATCACTCCAGTCAAATCCCATTCCTTGTTGAGAAACAAGGGCTTGAGCAGGATTCTTGTTTTGATTGTAGCCTCCATTCTGAGCTTGTTGGTGGTTGTTGTTTGGAACAGCACTCCTGCATTCTCTAGCAAAGTGTCCTTTCATGTGACACTTATAACATTCCACCTTGGTCTTGTCAAAACCAGCTCCATCTTCTCTTCTTTGAGAGAAGTTATTCCTTCCTGTTCTTTTAATGAACTTCTTCACCCTCATTGATAACATGGCCATCTGCCATTTAATATCCATATCCTCCAGGTCATCAGGGTGAATTTGATCCAGATCATCATTAATCAAAGAATTGCTGCTATGACTGGACAAAAAGGCTTCAAATATAGTTTCAGTGCCTTTTTCTGAACTTACTCCACTGGCAGTACAAACTGCTTCAGGGTTGGCAGTAGTATCAGTGGATGTTGAGAGAAGTGCAGCATTGTGGATATAACCAGAGGGCTTCTTCTTGGTTTCTACCTCAGTTTCAAAAACTCTTAGATCATTGTATAGATCATCAAGTTCTTTCTCTTCCAGATTGTCACTCTGTCTATATGAGACAGTGTACATAGTCCATTCATCCCCAAGAGATCTGAGGAACTTTCTGTTGATATCATCTTGTTCCATCTTTACTCCTACAGTAGCCAGTTCACCTATGAGTTTGTTGAACCTATCAAAAGTTTGAGTCATAGACTCATTCTTTGAGGAAGTGAAGTTCTCATACTGCTGCTTTAGAACATCTCTTTGATTTCTTTTGATGCTTTTAGTTCCAGCAAATCTTTTCTCTAGAGCATTCCAGAGAATCTGAGCATCAGTACAGTTGCAAAATTGATGCTGATATTCATTGGGGATGGCCAAGAGCAGAGTGCTCAAGGCCTTCATCTCTGTCTGTCTGATCTTCCTCTCACCATCTGTCTTTGGTGGAGGTCTTTTCCCATCTGCTCCTATCCTTCCAGCTTCAGAAGTACCATTCTCAATGATATCCCATATTGAGTAGTCAGTGAGAAGAATATATTGTCTGATTCTGATCTTCCACATGTCAAACTCACTGGGTTTGAGCATTGGAACCTTAGAGACCAAAGTACTGCTTGATTCTGTAAGATTTTCCATGATGAATAGATGTTTCTGAGAGAGTTTGGCTCTGATACCACTTGTCAGGATCGAATTCTCAACAAGAATTAATTCTCAGAAACAATATCAAAGAAGTTTGCGGAATAACACTTTGATATTCAATGAAACAGTAAATCAACACAGTAAATATAAAGAACAAACTTGTAAACTTGTATTGAATGCTTTGAAGTTACAAGATTACACACTCAACCTCAATATTGATGAACAGGCTCACCAATCCGAATTCTACTTCTCTAGAATTAGGATTTATGCCTTGAGGTTGATTTTCTCTCTAGAACTAAAGCTTTTAATCAATCAATTAATCTATTCTATCAAAACTATACATATACTGAATACAAAGATAATTACAAGAAATAAAAATATCTTCAGTATATCTTCCATGTATATCTCTAAGCTTCCATGTATATCTTTTCATGCGAATCTTCATCATATAAGCAGTATTAATCTTCAGCAGCATTAATACTCTTAGCAGCATTAACTACCAACCAGTACTAACCACTAGCAGTACTAACTAGCTAAGCAATACTAACTTTGTTCAAGCAACACTAACTTTGACTAGCAGTATTAATTCTACTAGCAGTAGTAACACTCAGCAGTATTAACCTTTAAGTCTTCTAGCAGTAGTAACTTTGAACCAGCAGCATTAACCATACTTGATGAATTCTTCAGTTCCCAACAAATGTTGTGATGATTATATGAATTGCTTAACCATCATAAGTGTCTAAACCTCGCGCTCGTTATCGTGTTAGACTGAGTTTTTGGACTGTTGGGAGAGTGGCGCGAGAGTGCCACGCGATAGTGACATTGTCACCATCGCAGGTCACTCTCGCGGGGTTTGTACCGAGAGTTTTGAGGTTGGTGCGATTGTAACAACGTGATAGTGACACTGTCACTATCGCAGGCCACTCTCGCGGATTTCGTACCGCGTGCATCAGTTTCCTCGTGATTGTGACACGCGATAGTGCCAATTGCACTATCGCCGGGCACTATCGCCGTCGGGCTATTTGACTTAAATGAGTTTCTTGGCCGAATTTCATTTCATTTCTACACTTCTCTCTTCTTCTCTTTGGCAATTTTGAGCTCCCAAATCAGTTTAACTCCTCTTAAACCCTAACCCTCATTAATACAAACCCTTTTTGGTGGTTGGGAATCTTGGTGAGGCATTTAATCTTCTCAAAGGAGCTTTTGCTAGGGTTTCTCAAGTCTACAAGCTTCTCTTTCAAGTCTCATCCTCAACTTCTAGGGTTTCATATTTTCTAGGTTTTGGGTCCAAAAACCTAGATTGTGAGTTTACTAAACCTTTGTTAAAACTAGATACACATCTTAATCTCCTACTTGTTATTATTGTCTATTTACTCAAAATGTTCATCTCTAAATGTTCAAGTATTTGGGGTTTTCTTATAGATATATGTTATGTGTATCTTACCATGATTAAATGTATGCATACCTTGGTATTATGATGATTTCTACTTGAGATACTTTTTTGGTGATATAATGTCTTTATGATGAGAAAGGTTATCTTATGAGTTTTATGTTGGATCTTATATTGAGTAGGATGGTAATATTGTACCCTTGGTTGGTATTGAAATATGCTTGGTTGAAATATACCTTAAAACCTCCTATGAATTATGTTGTACGAACCAAGTCGGTAGACACTAGGAGGATGTAGTTTTGGGCTCCACCGTGATGGTATATGCCTAGACCTCCGCCATTCGGGGAAATTCCATAGTTGTAGTCTTCGGATGTGCCGGGCCTTTCGGGTGCCTCTTGTTAGTTGGCATCAAGGTATATCGACTCTTTGGGTGGAACTTGATTGGTGTTATGGGTCTCCCCTATTGACTCCACATTTATTGAACATTGGTTAACTGCTGATAAGAATTGTAATTGGTCTTATATGCTATTTTTTGTTCAAGTCACTAGGCTTTTTGGCCTAACACTTGTTTGGTGTCGATGTGTATCTCAGGTTCTAGTGGTGCCTGTTCTAAGAAGGCATAGTTGCTTTGGGTGAGAGCTTGGAGATTTGCACTTGGATATAAATTTTTTTGGAGAAGATGTTGGGTCTATAGATGACAACCCTTGTTGTAATCTCTTTTCTAGTTATAGAAATTAGATTAGTTGGTTGTTATTTATTGTCCGTTAAATTACAACTGTAATTAAATAGGTTTGTATATTTCCCCATTTTTGGGAGGCTCTTGCTTTGGCAAATTTTATATACCACTTGTCCGTTTTTCGGATTTTTGTTATCCCTATTTTTATGGTGTTACAAGTTGGTATCAGAGCTTTAGTTTAAGTGAACTAGGTATTGTTTAACATATCTAGACTTAAGCTTTAGACATTATTGTTTCACTGTCCACTTAGGGTAGAAATCCTAGGTGGGGAGAGCGTTAGGATTTACAGAATTACATTAATTGAGAGTCGTGATGATGGTGGCAAGAATCCTTGTGTATGATTCGCTCATAATTTCACTTAGCTACTGCTATTATGAATGTGTTGTTACGTAAGTGTACTTGATTTGCTATTATTATGATAATTGATGAAGGTAGTAGTACGTACAAAGAGTTCAACTCACTTAGTCTTTTCTCAATCCCTTTTCTCGTGCATGTATGGAAGATTTCAATGGTAAACACTCAGAGCAGGTTACCGAATACGCCATAGGGCCACTTGGAAGTGGAATCTACAGCTGACTGACCTCCTTTGGTCGAAACCTCCATGGGACCTCCCATACCCAATATCTTGGGAGGAAGACCCGAGCATATCCCGCGTAGGAACCTTACGGCTAACAATGCTATTATGGAGGAGGTGACTATGGAGACCAGAATCAGAGACAATATAATGCTGGCCATGAACTCGTCCATGGACCAACAGCAAGAGTTCTTCATGAAGCTTTTAGAAGATCGAGACGCCAGTCACCGACAACCGGAGACGATGGCGGAGAACATCGTTATAGGGTCGGGTGGTGGACCGGTTGTGGTGTCTACTGAAGAACCGGCGGATAACGGGAACAAGGTAAAGGCCAAGAGGTGCACCTACAAGGCTTTTCTGGGGTGCAACCCGAAAGAGTTTGCAGGTTCCGACAACCCGGTTGCTTGCATGTATTGGCTCAAAGAGGTGGAGATGGCTTTCGAGTCTAATGATTGTTACATCTCGCAATGGGTCAAGTTCGCTTCTCAACTACTTTGGGGAGAGGCTTTGATTTGGTGGAATCTCACTCGATCCGCCCTCACTCCCGAGGTTTTTGCCAAGTTAACTTGGCCGATTTTCAAGGAAAAGATTATGGATAAGTACTGCAGTGAAAGGTCGTTGGACAAACTAGAACGGGAGTTCAGGGATTTGAAGAAGGGTACTCTATCCACTACCGGATACTCCAAGCTCTTTCTGGAGAAATTGAATTTGGTAGGACATTTGGTCCCCGATGAGAAGTCAAAGATTAAAGCTTACCAGCAAGGGTTACCAGCCGAGATGAGGACGGTGGTGAGAAATGCTAGAGGATCAACATTGCAAGAGGTCATCCAAGAGTCCTTGCTTATAGAGGATGACATGCTTGCAGAGAAAGAAGAGAGAAGGAAGCTTGGGGAGAAGCGAAAGTGGGAAGGGCCATCTGGGCCAGTTCGTCAATCGAAGCCGTTTGTAAGCGGGAGAGTTGGCGACAATCGTCGAGACGATCGGTGGTGCCACAAGTGCAAGACCAAGCACTCAGGCCCATGTATCACCAGAACCTACTCGGGTCCGATCGTATGTGCCAAGTGTGGCAAGAAAGGTCACACAACTCGAGAGTGCCCTATCCGGGGGCCGGTGTGTTTTGAGTGCCGGGAACCGGGGTACATAAGGAAGGATTGTCCGAAGTTAGTTGGAGGCAATCGTGGAAATTATGTTGGTTCAACGGCAAGAGTCGAGCAACCGCCGAGGGTGCCAAGCTGAGCTTTCCGGATGACTACTGAGGAGGCAAAGGAGACAGTTGATGTTGTTTCGGGTACGTTCCTAGTAAACTCCTTGCCCGCTCGTGAATTGTTTGATTCGGGTGCTACGTGTTCCTTTGTATCGGATGATTTCTGTAAACAGTTCGTCACTTCTATTAGTGTCCTTCCCGATGCGCTAGTAGTAGAAATAGCTAATGGAGATCAAGTGATCATCCGGGACCATTTTTGCGATTGCACTTTAGAGATTGATGGGAATCCTTTTGGAGTAGACTTGCTACCTATGGCTATAGGGGGTTCGATGTGGTCATAGGCATGGATTGGTTGGCGAGGCATAAGGCTGACATCTTTTGCTCCAAAAAGATGATCCAAGTGCCTTTGCCGGGAAATGGTGTGGTCACCATCTGCGGGGAGAAAGGGAAGAGGAGTAATCCAATCATCTCCTCTCTTAAAGCTCGCAAATTTCTAGCGAAAGGTTACCCTTCGTATCTGGCTTATGTGGTGGACGCGAAGAAGGAGAAGAAGTCAGTGGAGGATGTGAAGATCGTGCAAGACTATCCGGATGTCTTTCCGGAAGACTTACCCGGATTACCACCGGAACGTCAAGTGGAGTTCCAAATCGACCTCACTCCGGGAGCGGCTCCGATAGCCCGTGCTCCCTATCGTTTGGCCCCAACGGAAATGAAAGAGATGATGACGCAACTTCAAGAGTTGTTGGAGAAGGGCTTCATCCGACCAAGTTCGTCACCTTGGGAAGCACCAGTTTTGTTCGAGAAGAAGAAGGATAGATCCATGTGGATGTGCATCGACTACCGAGAGTTGAACAAAGTCACGGTAAAGAGCAAGCATCCTCTACCTCGCATCGATGATCTTTTTGATCAACTCCAAGGCGCGGGATGCTTCTCAAAGATTGATCTTCGGTCCGGATACCATCAAGTGAGAGTGAAGAAGGAAGACATTCCGAAGACGGCTTTCCGGACGCGATACGGTCACTATGAGTTCTTGGTGATGCCTTTCGGCTTGACCAACGCTCCGGCGGTATTCATGGACTTGATGAACCGCGTGTGTCGCCCATTCTTGGACAAATCCGTGATCGTCTTCATCGACGATATCCTAATTTATTCAAAGGACGAGTCCGATCATGGGAAACATTTACGGGAAGTGTTGGAGGTCCTAAGAAGGGAAAAATTG
Source organism: Arctium minus (assembly GCA_954870635.1). NCBI lineage: Eukaryota > Viridiplantae > Streptophyta > Magnoliopsida > Asterales > Asteraceae > Arctium > Arctium minus. The sequence goes on along the minus strand of OX941090.1, from coordinate 81,252,784 downwards.
TTTGCAAAGTTCTCGAAGTGCGAATTCTGGCTCCAAGAAGTGCAATTCTTGGGGCATGTGGTGTCTAAAGACGGAGTGAAGGTAGATCCGGCAAAGATCGAGGCGATGATGATTTAGGAGCCGCCAACGAGTCCGACGGAGATTCGAAGTTTCTTGGGTTTGGCGGGCTATTATAGACGTTTCATTCAAGATTTCTCCAAGATAGCTACGCCACTCACCTCACTCACAAGAAAGAACGTCAAGTTTCTTTGGACCGATGTGCAAGATTGAGGCGCTCAAGAAAAGATTGTGTGAAGCTCCGATCTTATCCCTTCCCGAGGGATCGGAAGACTTCGTAGTGTATAGTGACGCTTCCAAGATGGGGCTTGGATGCGTACTAATGCAACGGGGGAAAGTAATAGCATATGCGTCATGGCAACTAAAGGATCATGAGAAGAACTATCCGACTCATGACTTGGAATTGGCGGCGGTGGTTTTTGCATTGAAGTTGTGGCGACACTACTTATATGGGACAAAGTGTACTCTTTTCATCGACCACAAGAGTCTCAAGTACATCTTCGATCAAAAGGAACTCAACATGCGGCAAAGAAGGTGGCTTGAGCTTCTGAACGATATGATTGTGAACTACTCTACCATCCCGGTATGGCCAACGTAGTGGCAGATGCGTTGAGCTGAAGGAGCCATGATGGTGGTATCAAATTGTCCCTCACGAGGATCGATATAGTATCGAGTTTGTTAGAGAACATCAAGTGGTGTCAAGTGGAAGCACTGAAAGAAGAGAACCTCAAATCCAAAGTCATGGTGAAGCCAAGGGAACTCTTAATGGAAGACAGTCGTGGACTTAAGCTCTTTCAAGGGCGAATTTGGGTGCCGAAGGTTGGGGTAAACCATGACCTACTTCTTGAAGAAGCGCACAAATCAAAGTATTCTATACATCCCGGTAGCACCAAGATGTATATGGACTTGAAATTAAACTATTGGTAGCCGGTGATGAAGCTAGACGTGGCTAATTATGTGGAGAGATGTGTCACATGTCTCCAAGTCAAAGCGGAACATCAAAGACCGTACGGGAGTTTGCAACCGTTGTCCATTCCCGAGTGGAAATGGGACAACATCACCATGGATTTCATGACAAACCTACCGAAGACATTGTGGGGCCATGACACCATTTGGGTAATTATAGACCGCCTAACCAAGAGTGCACATTTCCTTGCAATGCGGGAAACTTTGCCAATGGAGAAATTGGCCAAGCTTTATATTGATGAGGTGGTGTCAATGCACGTGGTTCCGCAATCTATCGTGTCGGATCGGGATAGTCGTTTCACATCGAACTTTTGGGCAAGCTTACAGAAAGAGTTGGGCACTAGGCTGAATTTGAGCACGACTTATCATCCTCAAACGGATGGTCAAAGCGAGAGGACGATTCAGACGCTAAAGGACATGTTGAGATCATGTGTTATAGATTTTGGGGGAAGTTGGGACTCGCACTTACCTTGGGTGGAGTTCGCTTACAACAACAGTTACCACTTAAGTATCGGAATGGCACCGTTCGAGGCGTTGTACGGACGGAAGTGCAGAACACCGGTTTGTTGGCTAGAAGCGAGCGAGAAGCAATTCGTCGGACCGGAAATCGTTCAAGAAACGACAGATAAAGTGAAGGAGATCCGAGAAAGATTGAAGGCAGCTCAAGACCGGCAGAAGAGCTATGCGGACAAGAAGAGGAGACCGGTCGAGTTTCAAGTGGGCGATCGTGTCATGTTGAAGGTATCTCCATGGAAGGGGATTATCCGTTTTGGGAAGCATGGGAAGCTTAGCCCTCGTTTCCTTGGACCTTCATCATTTTGGAAAGGATTGGATTACAAGCCTACCGGTTAGACTTGCCACCGGAAATGGATGGGATACATCCTACATTCCACGTGTGTTACCTTCGAAAGTGTCTGGTCGAGGAAGAAAGTGTGATTCCTTTGACGGAAATCCGGGTAGATAATGGGAATCGTTGTGTGGAAGAACCGGAGACAATATTAGAGTCGAAAGTGAAAAAGTTACGACACAAAGACATGGTCATGGTGAAAGTTCAATGGAAGCATCATCGGGGTGCTAACATTACTTGGGAGACTGAAGATGATATGAAGAAGCATTATCCTCACTTGTTTGCTTTAGGGTAAGATTTCGGGGACGAAATCCCATTTAGGTGGGGAGGATTGTAACACCCGGAAATTTATAAGGTAAGTAATTGTCTCCCCTATTTCATTAATTATGTATATTTGAGAATATGAGCCTTTATATGCGCATGATCATCATTTTAATGGTGTAATGATTATATGAATTGCTTAACCATCGTAAGTGTCTAAACCTCATGCTCGTTATTGTGTTAGACTGAGTTTTTGGACTGTTGGGAGAGTGGCGCGAGAGTTCCACACGATAGTGACATTGTCACTATCGCAGGTCACTCTCGCGGGGTTTGTACCGAGAGTTTTGAGGTTGGTGCGATTGTGACCACGCGATAGTGACACTATCACTATCGCAGGTCACTCTCGCGGATTTCATATCGCGGGCATCATGTTCCTCGCGATAGTGCCAATGGCACTATCGTCGGGCACTATCGCCGTCGGGCTATTTGACTTAAATGAGTTTCTTGGTCGAATTTCATTTCACTTCTACACTTCTCTCTTCTTCTCTTTGGCGATTTTGAGCTCCCAAATCAGTCCCACTCCTCTCAAAACCCTAACCCTCATTAATACAAACCCTTTTTGGTGGTTGGGAATCTTGGTGAGGCATTTAATCTTCTCAAAAGAGCTTTTGCTAGGGTTTCTCAAGTCTACAAGCTTCTCTTTCAAGTCTCATCCTCAACTTCTAGGGTTTCATATTTTCTAGGTTTTGGGTCCAAAAACCTAGATTGTGAGTTTACTAAACCTTTGTTAAAACTAGATACACATCTTAATCTCCTACTTGTTATTATTGTCTATTTACTCAAAATGTTCATCTCTAAATGTTCAAGTATTTGGGGGTTTCTTATAGATATATGTTATTTGTATCTTACCATGATTAAATGTATGCATACCTTGGTATTATGATGATTTCTACTTAAGATACCTTTTTGGTGATATAATGTCTTTATGATGAGAACGGTTATCTTATGAGTTTTATGTTGGATCTTATATTGAGTAGGATGGTAATATTGTACCCTTGGTTGGTATTGAAATATGCTTCTTAAAACCTCCTATGAATTATGTTGGACGAACCAAGTCAGTAGACACTAGGAGGATGTAGTCTTGGGCGCCACCGTGATGGTATGTGCCTAGACCTCCGCCATTCGGGGAATTTCCTTAGTTGTAGTCTCCGGATGTGTCGGGCCTTTCAGGTGCCTCTTGTTAGTTGGCATCAAGGTATATCGACTCTTTGGGTGGAACTTGATTGGTGCTATGGGTCTCCCCTATTGACTCCACATTTATTGAACATTGGTTAATTGCTGATAAGAATTGTAATTGATCTTATATGCTATTTCTTGTTCAACTCACTAGGCTTTTTGGCCTAACACTTGTTTGGTGTCGATGTGTATCTCAGGTTCTAGCGGTGTCGATTCTAAGCAGGCATAGTTGCTTTGGGTGAGAGCTTGGGGATTTGCACTTGGATATATATTTTTTTAGAGAAGATGTTGGGTCTATAGATGACACCCCTTTTTGTAATCTCTTTTCTAGTTATAGAAATTAGATTAGTTGGTTGTTATTTATTGTCCGTTAAATTACAACTATAATTAAACAGGTTTGTATATTTTCCCATTTTTGGGAGGCTCTTGCTTTGGCAAATTTTATATACCACTTGTCCGTTTTTCGGATTTTTGTTATCCCTATTTTTAGGGTGTTATAATCAGCCACTTTCTGATCATAATCATCAACATGTAATTAAAAAGTAGCATCAGTGCATGCCTAGCTTAATATTAACTTATTATTGCAGCTAAATAATGAAAATAGAACTTCAATATGAGAATGAAAATAAAATGTTCCAAAGCCCCCTCACAAGGTCAATAGTTAATGGATTCTTTAAATGATTGCGGACAAGTTTCACAATCCAACTTGGCATAGTTGCGAAAAACATCATGCTCTAACACTCTCATGGCATACTGTAAAATTGTTTGAACATCATATGTGAAACTAACATAGGTAATCTGAGCAGCTTCACCTAAAATAGCAAAGTGGACTTCTGATAGTTTCAAATACGAAGAATTCATTAAGAGAAAAAGTGGGATGATAATATGAACATGAAAAGTTACAGAACTTCTATGGAGACCTTTGATATTTGATTGTTGCATATATAAATCACCTCCTCGTGATAAATCGAGAACATTTTCTCCTTTTTGTGGCTCTAAACATATTTCAAATATAAATCGCCTCCTTGTGAGCAGGAAAGATCTCACTACAATAAAAATCTTAGTTAGTGACCAAAATTTTAGTGACTACTTATATTTTGGTCACTAACAAAGACATTAGTGACGACGACAAAGGTTGTCACTAATTTTTGGTCACTAATATGAATATTAGTGACAAAAAATAATTTTGGTCACTAAGTGGTCACTAATTCTCTTGGAATTTCTTTTACAACATTGTGTTTTATTACGAAAAAGTAGTGGTCATTACATTAAAAGGATTAGTGGCCAAAAATGGTGGTCACTAAATTGAATATGTTTGTGACAAAAAAAATAGTGGTCACTAAATGGGATTCATTAGTTGAAGATTATATTGAGTTGGATGGGTTAGTGACAAAAAAAGTGGTCACTAAATTGAAAGTGTTGGTGACTAAAAAATAGTGGTCACTAAATGTGATTCATTAGTTGTAATTGAGTTCGATGTGTTAGTGACAAAAAAAAAGTGGTCACTAAATTGGAAGTGTTAATAACCAACAAAATGTAGTCACTAAATGGTGTTCATTAATCATAGACTTGGAAGGGTTAGTGACCATAAAATGGAGTCACTAAATTAAATGTGTTAGTGACCAAAAAATAGTGATAACTGAGCGTGATTCATTAGTTGTAATTGAGTTGGATGAGTTAGTGACCGAAAAAAGGTGGTCACTAAATTGAAAGTGTTAATGACCAATAAAATGTAGCCACTAAATGATGTCCATTAATCATAGACTTGGAAGGGTTAGTGACCAAAAAATGGTGGTTACTAAATAAAATGTGTTAGTGACAAAAAATAAGGGTCACTAGATGAGATCTTTTAGTTGCAATTGAGTTGGATGGGTTAGTGACAAAAAAATGTGGTCACTAAATTGAAGGTGTTAATGACCAACAAAAAGTAGTCACTAAATGGTGTTTATTAATCATAGGCTTGGAAGGGTAGTGACCAAAGAATGGAGTCACTAAATTAAATGTTTTAGTGACTGAAAAATAGTGGTTACTAAGTGGATTCTTTAGTTGTAGTTGAGTTGGATGGGTTAGTGACCAAAACATAGGGGTCACTAAATGGTATCCCAAAATAATGGTAACAAATTAGTAAAATCGTGACATAAATATAAGAATTCAAAGTCCAGGGGCTAAGACTACAAAATTCTATTCCTACTTTAAAAACACGTCTCTGACCCGACTTTAATTACCAATTCAAGTTATCCGGATTATTTGCTCTTCACACTCCAACCCGGAAAAAAACCCTAGGTGCTCTGGACCAAGTTTCTATCGATCATCCCCTTCTCTGAGAAATGCCTCCAAGAGATCTCTCATTTTCTTATGAAATCATTTTTCCTCTAATCTCTATTTACTCTCTCTTTCTCAATCTTTCTCTCAGTTTGTGGTTGGAACAATCGAGCATTGAATCTGCCATGCTTCTTCAGGTACTCACGTATCCAATCCCTCACAAACCAAATCTTCTATGTTCCTCTGTTTGATTCATGTTCGATTTTTGTTTGAAGTGTTCGAATTCTGTTTGAAGTGTTCGATTTCTGTTTGAAGTGTTCGATTTCTTACCATAGTGTTCAATTTCTGTTCGATTTTTTTATCTTACCATAATAAGTTTCATATTTGAATGGCATCAATGAATTTCATATTCCAGTACCAATCTCAAGGTTGTCCAGTTAATTGTTGTTATTCTCATTGTCATTTATGAATTGGTTTGCACAAACTATGGTTCGAATGGTGGAATTGCTCTTTTCCATAGGGTTGACATGTAAAATCAGGTTAACCGTTCCATAGGGTTAATATGTAAAAGCAAGTAAATAGGTACTCGGATTTTGTGATATTAATTGATGAATTTGGTTTGCAGGACGTGGTTCACAATTTATGCTTCACTAAATACGTGTCTGATTCGTGATAGGAATCATTATTTGACAACTATGATTGCATGCTTAATTTCTTATTGCTGGATGGAGAAATAAGTTTTCTTTTGTTCCTAACTTCTCTTTATTTTCTTTTACAGCTGACTGAACAGAAATTGTCAAAGAGGGAGGAAGGTATATATAGGTTACATATTTCATTATATGTCACAGAAATCTCTGAAGAATGCTATAATAACTTTTTCCTGTTTCATTTATTTGGACAACAGAAGAGGCAATTAGGAGAGCTAATGCCTAGGAACAAGATGACATTGGAGCTTTAAGGTATGGACTGAGCTTTTGCTAAAAACCTTTTTGAACTTTCTTAAATTATGTATGTTTAGTTTTGTGTTTTGTTACGCTAAGCATGATACTTAAGTAGCTATGGATTGAAACAGTTGATGGGTTTCAATATTTGTAATAATTATAGACTATCAAGTAGCTGAATATCTTGGTTATTTTAAAAAACAAGAAACTCACGCAGTTGGTGCTTTACAATGAATCTTTAAAGCAAAAAAGCTTAATTCAGACATTTTTGTGTTGCTACGAAGCTAATGTAGTCATTCTCGTGCTTTTTTTCGGTAATTAATGTTGGGAATATAATAGAAAATGGACCAAAACACATGGTTTAAAATGGGAATAAAAGCAAGTGAGTTGTCTTGTCTACTTCTTGCAATTATATTAGTTTGATGTGCTGTGATGCCTCTTCTTAGCTTGACCTATGTTTTTCGATTTATTATCCTTTTTCAGAAAAAAGTTTCAAGGCAAGAATATCTCAAGAAAAGGAAGCAGTAGAAATAAGAGGAAATCAGGTATTGTTAAATATCATTTTTTTACTTTTACCTCTTATAGATTTCACATTCCTAAAGCTGCAAGTGCATGGTGATTAGTATATGTTGTACATATTGTTTTGTGCTAAGTTTTATCATCTTTAAATTTTGCAATTTCAGAGATGATATAGAAGATGAACAGTATCTATTCGGGAATCAGAAAGTATCTGAAGTTGAACTTCGTGAACTAAGGTAATTTTCTTTGAAGCTTCATGGTGAAATCTGTACGATCTGGGATGCACTTTACGGTTTCATCGTCAGATGAACATAGTTGTATGAATTTCATAGCTTCACGGTTTATTCTCAGGTTTCACCGTCTCAGGTACGTTTGGGTTTAAGGTTTAATCGATTTGGGTTGTGTTTTCATCGATTTGTTTCAAATCAGTTTCATGGTTCAGGTACATTTGGGTTTAGGGTTTTAATCGATTGTTTGGTTTTGAAGTCTTCTATGGTTCGATTTGGTTATTCGATTGTTTGGTTTTGATGTCTAATTCAAAGAAGTTATATTGACTGTTGTGTGTTTACTTAAGACTATGAATGATGTACCATCGAGTAAAAAGAGCAAGTGCAGAAGACTTGCAAAAAAACTATAAAAAATGCTTACATGTATGGGAATTCCTATTTGAATTTAAAACTCACATGAAACCGTTTTGAAGCATGTATGGTAATTCTCTGAACTATAAATACTCTGGTACTTCTTTACGGTTATTTATATGCTATTTTGTATTTATGATTATGTACATATTATATAACATGTGAAAACTGATTTTCTGAGTATTTGTAGACCTGTTACCATTTTTTCATTTGGTTTGCTTTTGTAGACCACTGTACCCAGTTCACTATAGTTATATATTAGTAATGGCAACTCATATGTTGGTTATTAGCCATGCTCTCTCATTAGTTTATGCACATGAATTTCTTTCCCATAGTTCCATATTTCAATTAAGAGGTAATAAGTGATTTCCAAGATATTTATTTATTCCTCCATGAATTCTTTCCATCTTTTATGCTATGGTGCCTTCTCATGTATACGTTACACCTATTCGAACTTTGCATCCTGCTGCATTGTGTGGGTACGCAACTAGTATATATATATATACATATATATATATATATATATATATCTTGTATGGACTTAAATCTTAATAATTTTATGGCAGGTAATTTCGAAAATGGGGGTGTTGATGACTAAAGATTCAAATAATGTCATGAGCAGCTCTTTCTTGCTGGATGATGACTCAAACCCAGTTTAGGGGACAATGTCCTTTGCCTAATGAAAACAGGTTAAAAAATTTCCTATTGGTACACTCAGCTCTTTCATTTAGGTATTTGAAGGCAAAATCGATGTTTTTTCTTGAATTTACACCACCAATCATGTTATAAATTGGGAAGTTCATTATTGTGTGATTACAATTTACACAAGATTATAGATCACTTTCCCGCAACAGAGAAAAGGGTATACAAATTAGTATATTTCAAGTTTAAATCTTGATCCTGTAAATTCGTTTTTGTAGGTATTTCTTTCTTATGTGATACGGGTCGATCCGATGGTCAGTAGATGCAACACTCAGATATGCACATGCCGCACAACAAACGAGTAATTGATTACATGTTTCATAACTACATCTAAGGTAAAACACTAAATATTGATGGCTAAAACAGTGATGAACAATGGTACTACATATCACTGCTGAAGATGTGTATGTGTTACACAAGTTTTAGTGTGAGGAGAACACCTTCATCTTCCTCATAAACAACGGTGAAATAGAGATTCATGAAAGGCATTTAGAACAAATTTAACTATTTTGTTTTTGTTTTTGATCAACGAATTTTATTTTGCGCCAATGTAATTAATATTTTAGATTTTCATTGTTATAAATCATTAGGTTTTATTTTTAATGCAATAACAATTATAGTAGAAATTAGTTACAATTTTTTTCTTCACATTTTATAATTAGTGACCACTTTCTTTTGTCACTAACAACTATTAACACTAGTGACCACATATTTGGTCACTAATGGATGCTAACGGACTTTAACGAATCCGTTATCTTGAACTCAATTAGTGACCTATTTTGTGGTGGTCACTAATTTGGTCACTAATTTAATCAAGTTAGTGACGACTTTCTTTGTTTAGTGACGATAATTAGTGACCAAATTAGTCGTTACAAACACAGTGACCACTCTATTTTTGTCACTAATAAGTGACCACTTTTGTATTTGGTCACTAACACAAATCAGTGACGGACTTTAGTGACGAAAAGTGACCACCCAAATTTTGGTCACTAAAATGCATCAGTGACCAATTTTATATTGTTAGTGACCAAAATTTTTTCGTCACTAAATAACAATTTTCTTGTAGTGAGAGTTTCTTTACACCGACAATAAAGCAAAAATCAAATCAGGAATATTTATGCCAATTACCTTCAAGAACATATTCGAATCAACTTGTGGATTACAAACCAAATCGATTTGTGTGATTATAGTAGAAAACAAACCACACTGAAAAAAAATTAAAGAAAAATGATAGAAAGCAAATAAAAATTTATATTTTTTGTTATAGTAGAAAACAAATCAAAGTAACCTAACTATTGAAATCAATTTTGGTCTGAAGAGAAGACAACCAGTCAATTTCAATAGTAGAAAATCCAAACCGAAAGAGTTCAAAAGAAAAATGATAGAAAGCAAATAAAAATCAAATTTTTTGATTATGGTAGAAAACAAACCAAAGTAGCCCTAACTATTGGAATCGATTTTGGTCTGAAGAAAAGAGAAGCAATTGATTTCAGTAGCTATCGATATAGAAAGCAAACAAAAAATAAAGAAAATTGATAAGAACCCTAATTAACCTTGAATCAATAAAGAAGGTTGAAGAGCAAAAGATCATTTATTTTAGGAGAACCGATAACCACATACATGTCCAAACTCTGCATCAATGAATAATGGAACCCATAATCAAAATCTGCCAAATGAACAATGCAACCCATAATCAAAATCTGGATGAAAAATAATCTAAAGAGAATGTAAGTATTCTAAAATAGGAACATAAATGAAACTAACATAGTTCAAGTTCATCAAATATAATCTAAAGTCACCAGGTTTGAAATTGAAAAGAATGAGTGGGATGGTTGCCTTGGGAGAAGGAATCGACATCTTTGGGAGCTGGAATCGATTTCTTGGGAGCGGAAGTTGGCCCAGGAAGTATCTGATTTCTTTTAAGTGTTGTGAGGAATCGTGGAGGAGGTTAGGAGAGGAGATATACCCTGTGAGAGGGAGGGATTTCAGGGAACTTGGGGAAGGAGACGACGTGTGGAGGAAGGCATGGAGCGCAAATTTTGGCTTTCAAAACTTTCCAAGAAACTGAATAACGGATTTAGAATTTTAATAATATAGTAGAGATAACAAAGAACAATAGCAGTACTGGACATTAATAGCTTAACTGTGGTGAGCCTATGTAATCTTGAGATATAACTAATGAACAAGAAAAGGATAGCACTGGAATGTTCAATTCTTATTTTCTCTTTTTGCTTGCATTTGAGTTTAAGATCACAAAGACGCATAGAAACTCAGTATCTAACATTTTAGAGTTAAAATTAAGTGTCATAAATCAAAAACCCCCAAACCAACAAATTTCCAATTCAAAATCCCCCAAAAAAACTTGATTAACTAATAAACAAAACAACAAAATCAAAAATCAAAATCAAAACCAAAACCAAAATCATCCCTAGATCGATCCTTGAAACCGATGGCCATTCGATTGATAATTAAAGCAAGGAGGGAGGAGGTAGAGGGAGACCTATAGGTTTTTAATACTTTATTCAGCTTCTTATATTGATTTTTGATATCTTGACCTATCAAAAGAAAATATCCAATAAGCTTTATGTGTTAAACTGATGACATTAGACATATAGAATGCAAAAGCAAAAGCAGATAGTAGACAAGCCACCATCTTGATAAAATTATCCCTTGACTTTCCAAAATTCACGTTTTGTTGTGTTCCCATTTCAAGATCTCAAAAGCCAGAATTATGACCCTCGTAATTCTCAAATGAATCCTACAAAATATCATTCAATAGATACATGGTAATAATCAAATTACAAAGCTTACAGAGGGAGCAAACCCATTTACAAGACGCATGATTATTAGTTCGCACAAATAGAAAATATAGAAGATGAAAAAAGGGCAAACAAAAAGAAAAAACACAGCATGTTCAAGGCATGCCATTTCTGAAATGGTCATATATTTGAAGGGTGCTAATGAGCACCAAAGGGTTTATTCTCATTCAAAACATCAGCTTTTAAGTACCTAACTGTCACAAATAAAAGTAAGCAAATATATAATTTCACCCTAGATGCTAATGTTAAGACAATCTCGGTTATAATGATAACAGAGGCGATGATATGGGGACTTCAGGGGGTTAATAGGATAGATGTAATTTCATAGCTTATATCCTTCTAACTTAGAGGACTTTCAAACTATACACACACACCCACCCAGTTGAACGCTAGAATAGAGAATTCCCTTGTGACAACATACTGGAAAACAGTTTCAGATTTCTGTTCTTGAGAATGGACCACAACTATTATTTACAACATGATCTAATAAGATATTTGACAAATATATGGAGACAAATTTTTGGGTGAAGACCAGTTCTTTCATTTGATTATAAGGATATAAGAAAACCAAGTTGTACCCGTTATGATCGTCCAAAATCGATCCTGACGAGCTGCGTCCCAAATTTGAAGCTACACCGCTTCAGTGAGCAGATTGAAGTCACAAGACCATGACCAGCAGAAGAAGGTAGAATCACAGTTGTTGGAACACGTGGTTTGAAGTGAATGTTTGATTAAAACCTGCAGAACTCGATAGACATTAGAAAGTGTTGTAGTGTTGAAGTGTTAAATTCGACAATGTTAAAAAGTGTTGAACTCGGCTTAAATGATGCAATATACATACCTTTAAATATGCCTTTTCGAAATCATATAAATCTGATTTCCTTTTACTCCAAATATAATCAAGAAAATAGTCACTAATTTAAAAACTATTTCTCTATTCTGGAGCATGAGCAAGCGGAGGAAGTATCTTGACATGTATGATCAAGAAGAACTTGATGTTCCAACTTCAAAATATAATTTTCATTATCTAACTAGTTATGAACCCGGGCGCGATGCAGCGCGAAAAATCTCGAAATCGAAACTGAGAACTCGAAACGACGATCATGTTTCATTTTTTGTTCTATTTCCTTCCTTCTCGATGTTAATTTTATGAATCTATATGGTTTTATATCGCAAATTGGATAGTATGTAAACTGATGTTTATTATGGTCGATTGGTCAAGATTTTGAAGTGGGATTGATGGATAATGGGGTTTTTAAACTCAAAACATTGGTCGTTCTAGCTTTTAACGACCGACTTATCCATTTGAATCTGATTCTGCAACAAAATTCAGATGTGGGTTGAAACCATGAAACCGATTGGGAAATTATACCTTCCTCTGCCACCAAAATCAATATCATCCTCCCCAAAAGAACCTTCTTCACCCCCAAAATAACAAGACTCCTCTGTCTCTTCACCTGCTCTAATCTGTGTCTCCCACACAATTTGATGGGGAAGGAAGACAAACGAGTGATTGCAGAACGTGGGAGGAAGCGTGGAGCTAAAATTATGGCTTTCAAAACTTTCCAAGAAACTGAAAAACGGTATTAGAATTTTAATAGAGTAGTAGAGATATGGAAACACATTATATTTTTTGTATCATGGAGCAGATACAAGTTTATACGGCCCCATAAATGAAATGCTAAAATTAGTTCAATGGATGTTTGATTCTGTCTAGATATCTAGTAGTAGACAAGTATCTCTCTTCTCAATTACCGGTCTGCCCTGCAACAGTGGTGATGCTCGACAACTATCACCACCTAACAGAAAATGGACATATATGATCATCAATTCTGGTAGTCATGTTATAGCTATTGGTAGTTTCAAGAGAGTAACATCAAAAGTTACCTTACAAAAATTATATAGTTGCATAGTAGATGATCATTAAACAGAACTATTGTATACACATTATTGATAGAGACGAACAATATATTTGAAATTCAGTAAAGTGTATGATGTTCTTCTTATCTCCCATCTTCCACATCTATATTTTTTCCTACCTGTCTTTCATCGATTTAAAACCATATGCTCACCAATAACCAAATAACATCTACATTTTTATTCGTTGGAGCTATCATCTTTCCTTAATTTGCTTAATCCTGTCTATCTCTACCTCCTTTAATAACCATCATTACATATATTTTTCTAATTTGGTTATATTCATTCTTTTCTTTTACCATTTTGAACCTTCGTAGTTAATAGAAACCTCTTGGGAAGACAAAAGCTGAATCCTCGTCGTTGAATACATATAGGATTGGGTTCCAGTAGGAAATCATAATTTCATAGGAAGCGTAGGAAGTATTTTGTTAGCGGAGGTTAACATAACAAGTTAACATATGGTAACATTTCATGTTAAGATATGTTAATGTATGTTAATTTATTTTAACTTATTCTAACTTATGTTAACATTTTCATGCTAACATTTGTCTAAAACATTTTTTATAACGTTCCTACCATTCTCACCAAATTTTGATTTCTTACACGATCCTAATTCTCTCTCTCTCTCTCTATATATATATATATACACACACATACCCTACATATATTTACACACACACACACACTAAATATAAAATAAAACATAATGTTATAATCTATACCATTTTACAGGACTTAGAGCAAGCTACATGTATAACGGTGAACAAGAGAGATGTAGATCACCTGAAGCTCTGGTGGAAGGTATCGATAGACATCATAAATTTGATCCTTAAACCCACGGCTCAACATTTCATCAGATTCATCCTGTTGAATTTAAGACATTCACATGCATCAGTTTACAGATTTACTTCCAAAGAGAAGGTGACAAAATTTAGGAATACAAGTATCAATATTAATTATAAATGAACAAAATAGAAAACTCGCAAGAATTAGGGGTTATTTGTTTTTTTTTAAAACCTCTTAATGTCTCTTAAGTCTGAATCGTTCAGACTTTTTTACACACCACCTCTTATTAATCATAACTAAAATAAGACTTCAGACTTTAGACCTCTTAAAAAACAAATGGCACCTTAGTAATTTAATGGCTCTAGTTCGCACTGTTCTTCTCTTAATCATGCAGACTCTGCGAGGTGTTCCATAAACAACAGGGAATCCATTTTCTAGCTTTCTTATGTCCTCCCCAACACTTTTTCCTCCAATGCATGCATGGGCTTGTATACTGATGAAATCACCAATAGCCAGTATCTGTTTCTCTGTCTGAGCTGCAAGCTCTCTTGTAGGTGACAAAATCAAAGCTTGGACCCAGTCAATGAAGATGTGAAATTGATAAATGGAACTACATGACTAAGAAAAAGATATGAGAACTAAGTAATCATATATCCCAATGATGGCAACAACAGCTAAAAAGGTATTTATAACACAAGATGATTTAATAAACTTGGCAAAAAAAAATGGGAAATGTTGTATTTATTCCACGAACGAAATGTTCAAACAAATTACCGACGATTGTGTTTGATACATTTAATCACAAATAAAGTTTCTTCCAGGAAAAAATTAGGCTCTCTAACCAAAAGTAGAATAAGTTCACACCATGGAATTCTAGCAATCACTTTGAAACAAAACATCAAACAGTTTGTAGGCATTCAAACTTGACATCTATTTACATCAAAACAACAATCAAATTCAATAAAGACAAATTCTTGTTCAACAAATTACCAGTCAAAACAATCGCTTTTACATCATCTCTTCTCATAGCTACTCCAACTTTCTCCTTCAACGAAGCAATAACTAAACAGAAAAACCCTCTCATCACTCAAGTAATTCACTCCCTCCATTTCTTCTTCTGATCGAAATTGAAATCCCTATACAACCAAAACCAAAATTAAGCCCTCAAGAACAATAAAAAAATTAAATACAACAATATTCCAATAATAATCGTCAAACGAAGGTATCAATCATGATAAACCCAACACATAAGCAGAGAAGGAGAAGGAGGAGCTGAAAACACAAATAAAATCTAACATGGTTTGCCACGTGAAGAACAAAGGCAGAGGAGTGAAAACGATTGTGGAGAGAGCAGCGGGAAAGAGAGAAGAAGCAGGCGCCAGGGGAGGGGAAATAATTTTGGGGAGGAAATGGAGCGTAAAATTTGGCTTTCAAATAAACTGCCTCAACCGAATTAGAATTTTAATAGAGTAGTATAGATATAGATAATTGGATAAATAACCCTTAAATAGGATCATGCTTGAAAATAGTCTTTAAATAAGAACTTTTTTTTGTGAACAGTATTACACAGAGCTGCAGTCTTGGACGGTTTAAGCAATATAACAAAGAACAATAGCAGTACTGAACATTAATAGCTTAAATGTGGTGTGGTGAGCCTGTTATAATCTTGAGATATAACTAATGAACAAGAAAAGGATAGCACTGGAATGTTCGATTCTTATTTTCTCCTTTTTGCTTGCATTAGAGTTTAAAATCACCAAGACGCATAGAAACTCCGTATCTAAATTTTAGAGTTAAAATTAAGTGTCATAATCTATTGAAGCAAATATCTAATATCTTGAGTGAGATTCACGATATGTCACAGGTTCATAAAGCCATGCGGATATCAGGATAATAAAAAAAAACAAATGATCAGATCATCAAAACAACCATATAGGAGCTAAGAAGGAGTCAAGGAGACAAATCATACCATTGTAACTACTTCTATCAAATGTTTGTTGAAGATGACGACGCATATCGTAATTGGATTTCAAAACAACCTGTAACACCTGAATTTTATCCCAATTGAAGAAAAGTGTTGATCTGGATGAATCGGTAAAGGAAGAACCACATATGGTCGTCTCGGCTATAGTGTCATGTGGTTGTGACATTTGTCACAATAGCACCAATGGTACAAACAGTATGGTCGTCTCGGCTATAGTGCCATGTGGTTGTGACATTTGTCACAATAGCACCAATGGTACTAAAAGTGTGGTAGTCCCGGCTATAGTGCCATGCAGTTATGACATATGTCACAATATCAACGGAGATTACCAAGTGGTTGGTCGTCCCAACGAATGTGCCATGTAATTATTAAGACAATTGTGTAACACCCGTAATTTTTGGGCAAGTACTATTTCAAGTAAATGTGGAAATGGATCTTTCAAGAGAAATTGAGGAAATAGGATTTTGGAGTGAATCCTAGATTTTATAGTCTTGTTGTATGGAGAATTCAAATACGAATCCAACGGGCCTTTCCGGAGCGAAAACAGAGCTAAAACGAAGAATTTATGGCCAAATCAGCGTTCGATACACTCTTAGCTATTGTGACATCGATTGTAACAATGTCACTATAGCCGTCATGATCACCAAAAGCCAAAAACCTCTCGGTACACTCTTAGCTATTGTGACAGCGATTGTGATAATGTCACTATAGCCATCACAAATCGCCAGAAGCCAAAAACCACTCGATACACTCTTGGCTATAGTGACAGCGATTGTGACAATGTCACTATAGCCGTCACAATAGCCTGCGGGTACGAGAGTGTTAAAAATACGATTTTCAGGCATTTCTTTCATTTCTCATTTCCACCCTCTTCCCTTTCTCTCCCAAAACGTTCCTCTACCTTCTTTTATGAACCCTAACCGATTTTGTTCCCTCTCCATATTATGTTAATGGCTTCCTCTCTTGATGCAAGATTAAGTTTTCACCTCCAACACTAGAGATTTATAGGGTTTATTAGGTTTTACCCAAAACCTAAGTGGTAAGTTCATCCCGTCCATTTCTAAGCTTCTTTATGGGTTATAAACACTCCATTGATGATTTCCTAGTATTATATTTCCCCAATTTTGATTTGGATGATTTTGGAGAATTTGGGTCAAACGTAGGGTTTTGGCCAAAATGGAGATTTTGATATAAAATGTTTGGGGAACTATTCTAAATGTTTGGAGATGGATATTTATGGTCGGAAACTTATGGATCTAGGTTTTTGGAAGATTTGGATTGTGGATTTAAGTTTCTTCAAGGAAGCTCAAGTTGGGGTAAAATCTAGATTTAGCCTAAATCTAGCAAGGCGAGTTCAAGTTGATTTATGAAAACGGTGTACATGCCAAAATGTCAAATTTTAAATGTTTATATGTTTTACATGAAATAGTCAACCGTTGAGTTATTTGATGACTTTGGATTATTTGAAGTGTTTAACTTTATAAACTTTGTAAAACACCCACATTGGGGATTTTAGGTAGTTTGACAAATAAATCACAAGTATTTGTGTTTTAATGAGTTATTTTGTGGAAATAGATATTTTGAGTATAAATGTACATTTAGCGTGTGTTTTGAATAAATAATTGATTTTGTGTCATGGGAAGTTTTTGAAAGAATAAATGTTATAGACTCATTTGGAAGATAATTTGTCCCAATCTAAATTGTGTTGGAGTTATTCACGTATTTTGGAGCATGTGTTTGCATAAACATTGGTTGATCGCGTTTTATTTCGTTTCGTGGATTTTAGCATATGGTCATTTGATCGGTTGAGCTTATGGTTCGATTTTCTTCTGTGTCAGGTAATGAGGACATTTGTCCGGATTTAATAACTTAATGCGGTACTTTGGTGTGAGTTGCATTTATTGTATTTTATATTGGAGATTCCATGTTTTGAGTGCGTGTGTCATTCATTTGGAGTTATGTGTTTGGACAGTAATGCATTGGATCCATAGGCATGTAAGTCAGTTATATTTAAGGGTGAGGAGTATTGATATTCTCACCTTGGGAATTATGCCGTGTTGGCATTGTTGTTGACCCGGACGTTTTACGAAGAGGAACCTTTTTGGGTTGTACTTCGGGACCATGGGTTTTGTGATTTGATGTTCTAATTCTTGTGCACGAGGATTAGACAGTAGGCACTAGGGGTCGAATGAGTACCCTGAGGATGAAACTCCACTAGAGAACGAACAGGCACTAAGATCGCGTATCCTTGAGGTGAAGCTCGACGGAGCAGGCAATAGGGGATACGGTGTGTTTTGGGGATTTGAAATACAGTCCGACTGGAAGTGTAGCTCGGCAGAGCAGGCAATACAATTACGATCTGAGGTGAAGTTCGACAACGTGGCTTAACTTTGTGTTTAGCCACGTACAACGGAATCAAGTCTCCCCCGTCACTGGAATGTGTTATTTAGGTATTAAATTGTATTATTTTATTATCCATGTTTTCGGTGACGTTTTATATATATATATATATATATATATATATATATATATATATTGTTGGTCCCAAATAGCAGTAAGTAAATAAAAGAAGTATTGTAGAAGGGGGGTTGAATACAATACACACAGTTTTTCACTTAATTTAATTCTTATTGATTTGAAATCAAGAATTACACATAGAAAACTTTGATTGTTGCGGAAGAGAACATATGAGATATGTTCAAACAATCTTACACATAGAGAATAAAGAACAATTGTAAAACACTTAGAAAACAATTGAACTTCGTAGAGAGAAAGTTGCCAGGCACTTAGAGAACTTGAAGGTAGTAGAGCTGGGTAATCTTGCATGTTGAAACATCCATCATATTTATAGTGCCTCATGCATTTAATGCATGAGACACCTGTTGAGCAAGGGATGGACACAGGTCTTCTACATGGTACAGGATGTACCTTTTGTCTTGAGGTGTTTTGGCTTGAAGTGTTGACCTGCAGAAGGATGGTAGAGACCTTTCCTTAAAATGGTGTAGTAGACAAAACTTACTTTATCTGTTCTCCAGATGAGGTCCACGTCAATGCAAGATATCACAATATACTTTGTCAGAAAAGTACAATGTGTTTGAAGAAATCTTCAGGCCTTGAAGATTAAGAAGTCTTTGGTTACCGAAGAGATCTTCGGGCTCCTGAAGACTGAGAGGTCTTCGGCTCTTAAGACTGAGAGGTCTTCGGCTCCTAAGACTGAGAAGTCTTCAGCTCCTAAGACTAAGAAGTCTTCGGCTTCTGAAGATTGAGAAATCTTCGACTTCCGAAGATGTCTTCGGTCGAAGACGTCTTCGGCCGAAGAGGTCTTCAGCCGAAGAGGTCTTCGGCTCCTGAAGACTGAGATCGGCACCATCCTGGCCAATGGTGTTGATCAAGTGGGCATATTTGGCTTTAGGCTGAGGAGTCTATCTTTAATCCGCTTTGAGAGATATTCTCCTTCTTTGTCTACTTCGGCTGATCTTCGACTTCACCGAACATTTGTATAGAAACCAAGCTGCTAAAAGAACCTCAAACATATTCTAAGTATGATGATATAAGATGGAAGATCAGGAGGTCATCTTCAAATCTTCAGATGACCCAACAATCTCCCCCTATTTGAGGATGACATCAATACTAAAGAATAAAACAAAGAGTATACTGAATAAATTCATTTTGACCCATTTTTACTCTTTTTGGGTTCTTTTCACATAGACCATTCTTTTTGGATTTTTTTTTTTGATTTTTTTTTGTATATCTGGCATTTACAAGGAAATGAAAAAGTATAGCTATACATACGAATAAATGAATACAATGAATAAAGAATGAGAAAGAAAAAAAATTATACAAAGATATAGAAGACAGTAGTCGGGATTGTTTGAACTTGAGTGGTTGGTTGCTCCCCCTCAATTCATACTCCCCCTCAACTAATGTCAGGTGGCTTTGATCACATAGTCCATTGCAAAATTAGTTTCAACAAAGTTTAAGCTTGAGTGGTAAGTTGCTCCCCCTCAACTCATACTCCTCCTCAACTAATTCACGGTGTCGGAAAGTAAGAAGTCAGAAAGTTTTTGGGATCCTCCGAACCTGCTTATGGAAAGGCAGATTCATCCTTAGATCGTGCAGAAGCATCAGGACTGAGAATCCTGGGTGATAGGCTGTGAGGTGGAGAAGAGGCACCTTGGATAGGGAAGGAGTCCAAGTCATCCTTATCAACCAAGGAAAAGGTTGATGAGGGAATAATAGGGGTCCCCGATGTTACAATTGTATCCTTTTGTGATGATACAAAGGAGATGGCTTTGGGTTTAGCAGAGTCCCCGGGCCCGGATGGGAAAATTTCAACACCTGCCGATTGTGGAGAATCGGTGGGTGGAGTTTGTGGCTTGGCCCTTGAAACCTTCCTTAGCCTCTTGAGAGGAGAGGGAGGGGAAGAGGTAGAGTGCCGCCGCTTTGAGATATGGGGTGTGACCTGGGTAACCGCCGAAGGTTCTTTCGGTGGTATGGCCATTTGGGCAAGTGCGACGGTGCCAGTAGCAGTTGAGGATTTAGTGCTAGCCGACGTCACTGAAGAAAGGGGAAGAAGGGTCCACTACAGTTGAGGGACCTTTGGACACCGGAGTGTCTTTAGTATCACCCCATTGTAGATCGGGAGAGTTTATGAAAGAGAACATACCTGGGTTGAGAGCTTGATTGGTGGATAGAGATCCCTTGTTGAGAGAGATTTTCTTGAGTTTCTAAGTGTTGGTAGGAGAGTCATCACCAAATCAACCAGAGAGCCAACAATATTTCTCCCCCTATTTGATGATGACACCAACACATAGAAAAAAAATGATACTGACACACAGAAGAATTACAAGACACGAAGAAACTCATAAATTCAGTGGCCCATTTTTTTTTATTTTTTTTTGTAACAGGAAAATAAAAGAAAAGAAAGAGATAAGGGGTTTAGAAAATGGTATATAATGATGGTGAAAGATGGTAGCAGGTGGAGAAAGGAAAGGAGTATGTTAGAAAAGGCTAAGTATGGAAGAAAAAAGGTTAAAGGTGAGAGGGGTAGGAGGTGTAAGAAAAAGAAAAAGTGATGGAAGGGGTTAGTAGGGAAAGTCTTGAAAAATGGGAAGGAAGAAAAAGGTTAGGGAATGGAAATAATTAAAAAATGAGGAAGAGATGTGGGATTGAAGAAAAGGTCAAAAGAAAAGTAGTGAGGGGGGGGGGGAATCGGCCGAAGGGTGGGGGGAGGGGGTGTGAGGGTTTCGGTGGGAGGGGGTTTCGGCCTAGCGGCTGTTGGGTAAGTGTGTGGGTTTCGGTGGCAAGGGATTCGGTGGGAGGCATAAGGGGGTGTTTGGGATTTCGGTGGGGTGGGGTTCGGTTGGGTAGAGGGAGGCCGAAGACAAAGGGAAGAGGGGAGGGGGTGGGATAGGTTCGGTGGGGTGATGAGGGGAAAGGGATTTGGTGGGTGTGGGAGGCCGAAGAAGGGGCCGAAGTGGGAGATAAGGGGGATGTTCGGTGAGGGAGAAGGGAAGAGAGAGAGAAAAACCGAAAGAGAAGAGAAGAGAGAGAGAGAGCTACCGAAAAAAAGAGAAAAAAAATATTTTTTTTTATATGAACAGTAACGTCGGAAGAAAAGAAATTTTTTTTTTTTGAATAGTATTTCGGCCGATGAACAGTACTTCGGCAATTTTTTTTTTTTTAAATGTTCGGTGGATGAACAGTACCGCCGAAAAAAAAAAATTTTTTTTTAATGTTCGGTGGATGAACAGTACCACCGAAGTTTTTTTTTTTTTTTTTTAGGTTCGGCCGATGAACAGTACCGCCGAAATTTTTTTTTTTTTTTTTAAGTTCGGTGGATGAACAGTACCACCGAAGTTTTTTTTTTTTTTTTAAATTCGGTAGCCGATGAACAGTACCGTCGATTTTTTTTTTTTTGTGGTAGATGAGGAAGAAAGGAATGTTGTAGGTGAGAGTTGGATGAAATATCTTTGAAAGAGATAGATGGAAGATTGGCAGGAATAGGTGGAGAAGGAATGTATGGTTGAGAAAGTGGGATGATTTGTGGTGAAGTTTGAGGTTGAGAAGAGAATGAGGTATCAAATATGGATGATGGAGGAAGGAGAGGTGATATGATGAGAAGATAGGTAGTTCACCATTATGATGAGATGTGCCTTGAGAAGAAAGGAACATATGGATTTGAGTTAGATGAAGGATTATGAGAATCTTCACCAACACATGATGATATCCACCAATCATCATCTCATGATGAGATGATGACTTAAGATCATCAAACTTCACATGAGTAGATGCAGTTTCTCCGAAGATGGTGGACTCGGTAGGCTTTTGAAGAGTGAGAGAGAGGGGTCAAAGATAGTGAGAGAGGTTTAGGGCCGAAGGTGAGGTAAGGGCCGAAGAAAGGGAAGGGAGGTATAAGGGAGTTTTGTTCTTTGGTGGGTTTAAGAGGCCGAAAGAGAGAGATGAGAGAGAGAGAGAGACCTGGGTAGATGAGGTAGAGCACTCAGCAAACACAAGGGGCATAGAGAAGGATTAAGCTTCACTGTCATCAACATCATCTATTTTAGCCATGAAGCAAATGTTGGACATTTCTTTGTCACTTTCAGAAGTGGGTTCATCTGCCCAATCATAGGTTTCAGTCATTTGACCTTTTCCCTTTTTGAGCAAGGTTTCATTTCTCTCCTTCTCTCTCTTATATTTTGCCTTGTATTTCTCAGCCCGGTCAGACTTTGAGGAGACAGACATATTTGTCTTTTGGAAAGAAGGTTGGTAAGAATCAGACTTGGTTCTGACAAACCTAGAGGATGTACGGTTAGAGGAGGGCAGTCTAGATTTATCAGAGGACCTGCTCCTGCATTCAGAAGCAAAGTGTCCTTTCCTCCCACACCTGTAACATTCCTCATTTGATTTGTCAGATGGAGAGATTTTAGAAAAAGTAGAAGAGGGTTTTCTTGAAAACTTGGATTTTCCAGAAGAGAATCGAGGGTTACTGGAAGTCTCCTCACCTTCATCATCAGCCTCACTAAGGTAGGCTTCTGAAGGATCATTAGGGTCCTCTTGACTATCACGGTCAGAATCGGAGGGATAGGTGATTCTAGGAACACACACAGAGTTTTTGGAAGAATCACTAACAAGAGCTAGAGAAGAGCTTTTAATGTCATTTGTGATAGACTTCCTAAGCAATTTAGTTTGCTCATAGTTAAAGAGAGTACCATACAGGGCAGTGAGAAGCATGGAGTCAAGATCCTTGGTAGACTTGATGCAAGTACAAATGTTTTCCCAAAACTCAGGAAGACAGTCCATGAACTTGCACAAGACTTCCTCATTATCATAAATGCGACCCACAAATTTTAGATCATTGAGAAGACTGTTAAAACGATTGTAGTAGTCTGAGAGAGATTCACCCTTTTCATGAGAAAAGAGTTCATACTTTCTTACAAGAGCAATCTTTTTGCTCTTTTTCACCTCAGACGTACCTTCATAAAGAACACACAAAGTAGACCACATTTCTTTAGCAGTGGTGAGGTTAACAAGAGAGTGATAAACCTCATCAGGCAGAGCAAGGGCAATGATGGCTCTGACTTTAGTATCAAGAGCTATAAGACGTCTGTCTTCATCATTGTATTTACTGGGGTCCTTTACAATGTATCTCCCAGTAGCTGGAGTTCTTTCTTCCTCAGAAGAGTCCTCATCAGCTTTTCCCTTGTCTGCATTATGTCGGTCCCAAACTCTAGGAATAAAAGGACCTTCATGCAAAATAGTAGGATATCTGCTGTCAACTCCTTCTAAGAAGAGTATCATACGACTTTTCCACAAGAAGAAGTTATTGGGGTTAAACTTTGGTGGTTTGGTTATAGAGCCATTGTCGTATGAAGCAGCAGTGGTGTTTTGAGAAGAAACATTGTTTAAAGAAGAAGAAGAAGAAGAGGCTGCCATTGCGGATCTAGTTTATTGAGTTAAACTAAACCGCTCTGATACCACTTGTTGGTCCCAAATAGCAGTAAGTAAATAAAAGAATTATTGTAGAAGGGGGGGTTGAATACAATACACACAGTTTTTCACTTAATTTAATTCTTATTGATTTGAAATCAAGAATTACACTTAGAAAACTTTGATTGTTGCGGAAGAGAACATATGAGATATGTTCAAACAATCTTACACATAGAGAATAAAGAACAATTGTAAAACACTTAGAAAACAATTGAACTTCGTAGAGAGAAAGTTGCCAGGCACTTAGAGAACTTGAAGGTAGTAGAGCTGGGTAATCTTGCATGTTGAAACATCCATCATATTTATAGTGCCTCATGCATTTAATGCATGAGACACCTGTTGAGCAAGGGATGGACACAGGTCTTCTGCATGGTACAGGATGTACCTTTTGTCTTGAGGTGTTTTGGCTTGAAGTGTTGACCTGCAGAAGGATGGTAGAGACCTTTCCTTAAAATGGTGTAGTAGACAAAACTTACTTTATCTGTTCTCCAGATGAGGTCCACGTCAATGCAAGATATCACAATATACTTTGTCAGAAAAGTACAATGTGTTTGAAGAAATCTTCAGGCCTTGAAGATTAAGAAGTCTTTGGTTACCGAAGAGATCTTCGGGCTCCTGAAGACTGAGAGGTCTTCGGCTCTTAAGACTGAGAGGTCTTCGGCTCCTAAGACTGAGAGGTCTTCGGCTCCTAAGATTGAGAAGTCTTCGGCTCCTAAGACTAAGAAGTCTTCGGCTTCTGAAGATTGAGAAATCTTCGGCGCCGAAGAGGTCTTCGGCTCCTGAAGACTGAGATCGGCACCATCCTGGCCAATGGTGTTGATCAAGTGGGCATACTTGGCTTTAGGCTGAGGAGTCTATCTTTAATCCGCTTTGAGAGATATTCTCCTTCTTTGTCTACTTCGACTGATCTTCGACTTCACCGAACATTTGTATAGAAACCAAGCTGCTAAAAGAACCTCAAACATATTCTAAGTATGATGATATAAGATGGAAGATCAGGAGGTCATCTTCAAATCTTCAGATGACCCAACATATATATATATATATATATATATATATGGATTTTATTCATGATTTATGGGTTGAGTATTATGCCCCGCCTGTGTTTTGGGTGTTTCGAGAAATATAGTTTTATCCGTGTTTTAAAGATTGGGGGTTCGATTTCTATCCACGTTTTGAGTAAGTTTTGGGTTGAAACTAATTTACGAAAGAACGTTTTATATCGGGATCTTCGTCCCTAAAATAGTTTGGGATGGAAACTGTTTATATTGATTTTTCCCGCGCTTAAACGTATATTATTGGAAAACGAGTCGTTTTCATACTTGAAGCATATCATTTTGAAAGGTTATGATTTAAATTGCATTATTCCTTTTTAACGATATATTTACTCGTGTTGAAAACTCTTGAACTCACTCGGCATTAGCCTAACCTTTTCATTTGTCGACATATGCATCAGGTTCGTTCGGGTTAATCCTAGTAACACTGTGAAGAGAGGAGTGCTAGTTGCGTGATCGAGGAGTGCTAGTTGCGTGATCAAGGAGTGCTTAGTTTGTTGAAGTCTTCTGCATTTGTTTTGTGAAGAGCAACTTGTGGTTGGGGTTGAGTAACACCCGACTTCGGTTTAGTCTTTTTATATTATTTGAGTTTATATTTGTTGGGGTTAGTTATAAAATTTTATCTCGAAGTATTCGGAGTTTTGAACTGTAGGAGGAAGTTTTGTTCCTTATTCTGATGTTATATCGAAATTTTTAATTAGTTGTTTTTACCAAATTTGAAGGTGTTACACAACCACTGTAAAAAAAAGTTTAACTTTCAAGAAGATGGGTGAAAACGTTGGCAAAAGTTTGAGCAAAAGAATTCATACTTGAAGTTTCAATGAAATCTTCCGGGATTTAGGATTGAACACAAAATAATAACTCTGTAAATCGAGACGGAGATGGGTCAAAACAACCATTGTCAAAAATCTTTGAGGAAACAAAAGTTGACGCCATAATCAAAATTGATTGGTAACTTCTGTAAATCTATTCTGTAAAATCGATCGAGAAACCTAGTTATTGATGAAGAAGTCGTGAAATGAAAAACACAAATCGATTATTACCTGAAAATCATGTGGATTTGGCGGCGATTGAAGAAGAAGTCGTGAAATGAAAAACCCAAATCGATGATGATCATTTGAGGAGAGAATACACAGATTATATATTGGAATACGATTTTAGAGGAAAATGGGGAGATGATTTAGGGAAGTAGAAGAGAGGTTGAGAGGAACGTGGTGAGAAGAATTTGGCTTTCAAATAAACTAATTAACCGTATTATAATTTTAATAGAGTAGTAGAGATAGAGATAATTTTTTTTATATAATTTCATATTATATATCTATGTTTAAGGAGTTAAACAACCATCTAACCGTTTATCTAGAATGGTTTGTAATATCCTTTCAATTTTTATGGTGAATTTTTATGTTCCTTAACTGTAGGGGGCTCAAAAAATGGCCTAACCTGATCAACCCAACCTGAAATGTAACACTCTAAATAAATCAACGAATAATAATTCGTAATTTCGGCAATATGACGTCTAAAAATACGTAGGTCCAAACACCCTGAAAATATAAAGTTCAAAAGAATGACAACCCAATAATCAAGACAACTAGAACCGCCACTAAACGGGTTAGTTTGCATCGCAAGTTTTGCAACAAAAAACGGGACATCAATAATACAACGACCTACTTAATCTAAAATTGATTCAAATCTAGATTAAAATGGGCGTTGCGAAGTCACTATAAACTCTCTTCACAAAATTCCCCAAAAAGAAACCGGCACATCAAGATCTCCTACGTGCCTGGTTGACAAACTTGGCATCCTAGTTTCCTCCCCGAGTGGCATCTGTGAGGAAACAACAACCACACAAGTGTTAGGACGAACGCCAAGTGAGATTTCATAAATTATGCAATTCATAAACATTAGTGTTATAATATAATAGAGTCACCTTTGGGTTACCAAACTCCATCGTCTCCCAATTATTGTTTCCACTACAACCATAAACTTGTACCTGAATGCAAATATACAAGAGATACCTTTTGAATTACGGGGGAGACCCGTTTCCATCGGGGTGACGTTTACACGAAAGTGGGGTCACCCGCGATGTTAATGGATTACACCTCATGCCCCAATCTTAACTCCCACGCCATAACGACATCACAACCTCAAACCGTATTTACTGCCCTTATTGCCTACTCCGTCGAGTTACACCTCAAGGTCTTACGGACATTATTGCCTATCCATATCTAGACAAGTTACACCTCAAGGATACATGATCCCTTATTGCTTACTCGCTAGTAACACACCATGATTATTACAAGGTTCATACATTAAGCTACTACCTCCTCGTGCACAAGGAGTAGTATTCACATTCTTATCAGGTGATCAACATTTGATAAACAATTATAACATCATAAGCACTTCTTTTCTACATGCAAAATAGGTATCTTCTTACTTCTCAAGATTTCACATTCTTCATAATTTCATACATGTAGGCACAACCATTTATCATCCTTACATCGTCTCTTCATAAAGTTATCAACAGTTGGATTAAAACCATGGCAATAGGAATTTCCTCATGAACTCAACATATAAGCATGATATCAAGAATATATAACCCATGTAGTTACCACACAAGAGATTATTAAAGTCTACTAGACATACTCATCTTTTTCTTTTGGGTTCATAAAGTTGAGAATCCCACAAGTTAGGTCACAAAACTCAAACAAATAACACATAGGAATAATGTAGGTTAACCCATAGCAATAAATAGGTACTAGAGCATTTGAGGAAGGATGACTCACAAACTAGGGTTTGTAAGAAAACACTAAAAATGGTGATGGAGTCTTGAGATTGAAGATGGAGAAAGGAAGATGGTAGATCCTTGAACCCTAGTCTTCCAAACCCCAAAAGATTGACCCAAACTTGAAGATTTGAAGAGAGTTGAGTCTAAGATAGCCTTAGGTCGGAATTTATGAAGGGAGAGGAGAAGAGAGTGTTTTTGGGAGTAATGTTTGGAGTAAATGTGATTTAGGGCCGTTTTCCCCTTTTTAGTCGACCTGGTGGTCCTGTGCGGGTGCCCGCGCGGCTAGACCTGCGTGGCAAGTCGCGCCGCACACTGGACCCGCGGATTGGTAGTGCTCAGCGCGGTTAGTGGCACAGTTCATGTCGCGCCATGACCCGCGCGGTGCAATGTGGTTCCTCTTTTCAACTTTTTCCAACTTTAAGAAATAACCCTCAAAAAGACCAAATTTCAAGGCACGGTTCAACACAAATGCTAAATAACAACTGAAGCATCGATTTAAGTGAAAATTGCTTACACCGAAATCAGGGTGTTACAATCCTCCCCCACTAGGAATAGATTTCGTCCCCGAAACCTCACGCTATTCAAAAAGATGAGAATACCGACCCTTCATATCCTCCTCTGCTTCCCATGTCACGTTCGCGCCTCGATGATATTTCCATTGAACCTTCACCATCACCACCTCTTTATGGAGAATTTTCTTCGTCTCTCTCTCTAGGATGGTTTCCAGCTCTTCAATACAGCGATTATTATCCACGCGAATTTCGGATAATGGTATGACGTTTTCTTCTTCCGATAAACACTTCCGTAGGTAGCAAATGTGTAAGGTTGGGTGGATTCCACTCATCTCGGGCGGTAAATCGAGCTTATAGGATTGGATTCCCACACGTTCAACGATAGGGAAAGGCCAGAGGAAACGGAGGCTAAGATTCCCTCGTTTTCCAAACCTTATAATCCCTTTCCAAGGCGACACCTTCAACATGACCCGGTCGCCCACTTGGAATTCCTTCGGACGTCGCTTCTTGTCCGCGTAACTCTTTTGGCGATCTTGAGCCGCTTTCAAATGCTCCCATATCCCCTTAACCTTGTCCGCCGTTTCTTGTACTATTTCCGGTCCAGCGAACTGCTTCTCACCTGCTTCAAGCCAACAAGTTGGCGTTCTACATTTTTGCCCATATAATGCCTCGAACGGTGCCATACCCAAACTCGAGTGATAATTATTATTATAGGCAAATTCCACCAATGGGAGATGAGAGTCCCAATGTCCCCAAAGTCAATTACACACGATCGCAACATGTCTTCTAACGTTTGAATTGTCCGCTCGATTTGTCCATCCGTTTGAGGATGGTACGCCGTGCTCAATTTTACCTTTGTTCCCAATTCTCTTTGAAAGGCACTCCAGAAATGGGAAGTGAAACGACTGTCCCGATCGGACATAATGGACAACGGCACCCCATGTCTCAAAACCACTTCATTGACGTAGAGTCTCGCTAGCTTGTCCAATGGTAACGTTTCCCTCATGGCCAGAAAGTGCACGCTCTTCGTCAACCGATCCACTATCACCCAAATGGTGTTGTGGCTCTTCAACGTCCTTGGTAATTTCGTCACAAAGTCCATTGTGATGTGATCCCACTTCCACTCAGGTACTTCCAAAGATTACAAACTCCCATACGGTCGCTGGTGTTCGGCCTTCACTAACGAGCAAGTAAGGCATTTCTCCACATAGTTATCCACATCCAACTTCATCACGGGCCACCAGAAGTTCAACTTTAGATCCCTATACATTTTGGTGCTCCCGGGATGAATAGAATATATTTATTTGTGTGCCTCTTCCAAGAGTAGCTTCCAGCATCCTCCCAACTTGGGTACCCAAACTCGTCCTTGGAAGAGTTTCAACCCTCTACCATATTCCGTCAGGCTAAGGTGTTGCTTCGTCATCGCTTCGCCTTTAAGATTCGTCTCAAGTAGCGCCTCGGCGTGAGCGGATTTTATCATATCCATAAGATTTGAGATAATCTCAATCCTTGCCAAAGAGGTTTTCACCGTCCCACTATACTCCTTCCGACTTAGCGCGTCTGCCACCACGTTTGCTTTGCCCGGGTGATATTGAAGCTCACAGTCGTAAACCTTCAACATTTCCATCCATCTTCTTTGACGCATATTTAACTCTTTTTGATCAAAAACGTACTTCAGGCTTTTGTGATCGGTGTAGAGTGTACACTTAGTACCGTACAAGTAGTGTCGCCACAACTTCAAGGCAAACACTACCGCCGCCAACTCGAGGTCATGCGTTGGGTAATTCTTCTCGTGTTCCTTCAATTGTCTTGACGTGTAAGCTATCACC
This sequence comes from Arctium minus, assembly GCA_954870635.1. Classification (NCBI taxonomy): domain Eukaryota; kingdom Viridiplantae; phylum Streptophyta; class Magnoliopsida; order Asterales; family Asteraceae; genus Arctium; species Arctium minus. The sequence goes on along the minus strand of OX941090.1, from coordinate 81,222,679 downwards.
TTACCTCTCTGCATGAGGACGCAACCCAACCCCATCTTGGATGGATCGCTATAGACGACGAAGTCTTCCGTTCCCTCCGGTAGGGATAAAATTGGAGCTTCACACAATTTTTGTTGCAGGGTACGGAAAGCTTTCTCTTGAGCCTCAGTCCAAGCAAACTTCACATTCTTTCGAGTGAAAGCAGTCAACGATGGGGTAATTTTGGAGAAGTCTTGAATGAACCTTCGGTAATAACCGTCGAGTCCCAAAAAGCTTCGGATCTTGGTTGGGATCTTCGGAGGCTCCCAGTTCATCATCGCCTCTATCTTCGTGGGATCTACCTTCACTCCTTCACGAGTCACTACGTGGCCGAGAAACTGAAATTCTCGCAACCAAAACTCACATTTGGAGAATTTGGCATAAAGCTTTTCCCTTCTAAGAACTTCTAGGACTTCTCTCAAATGTTGCTCGTGCTCTCCTTCATCCTTGGAGTATACTAAAATGTCGTCGATGAACACTATGACTGACCGGTCCAAAAATGGTCGACACACACGGTTCATCAAGTCCATGAATATTGCCAGTGTGTTCGTCAATACGAAATGCATGACTAAGAACTCGTAATGCCCATACCGAGTCCTAAATGCCGTCTTCGGAACATCCTCTTCCCGAACCTTCACTTGATGATACCCCGAACGAAGATAAATCTTGGAAAAGCACCCGACCCCTTGTAGTTGGTCAAAGATGTCGTCTATTCGGGGTAGTGGATATTTGTTCTTGATAGTCACCTTGTTCAACTCTCGGTAATCGATGCACATACGCATCGATCCGTCCTTCTTCTTCACAAAGAGTACCGGAGCTCCCCACGGAGACGAGCTTGGCCTCACGAACCCCTTCTCTAGCAATTCTTGCAGTTGGGACATCATTTCCTGCATCTCCGTTGGCGCGAGACGATACGGTGCCCGAGCAATCAGTGCCACCCCTGGAACTAAATCGATTCGAAACTCCACTTGTCGATTGGGTGGTAAGCCGGGTAAATCGTCAGGAAATACGTCCGGAAACTCGTTGACAACCTTCACGTCCCCTACCTTCTTCTTCTCTATCTTGGCATCTCCTACAAATGCTAGGTACGAAGGATACTTCTTCGCTAAGTATTTCCTAGATTTGATGGATGAGATGATAGCCACTTCTCCTTTGCGTTTCTCGCCATACACAAACAGAAGATTGCCATCTCAGATGGGGATCCGTATGACTTTCTTTGAGCATAAGATCTCCGCTTGATACTTTGCCAACCAATCCATTCCGATTACCACGTCGAAACTCCCAATGGTCATAGGGAGCAAGTCCACCATAAAGGTTTCGCCACTGATTTCAAGTCGACAATCTCTCATAATAGTTCTTAAGACCCCCCGTTCCCCATTAGCTACTTCTATGACCAAGGCATCACTAAGGACGCTAGCCGACAAGTTTAAAGATTTGCATAACACATCGGACACAAAAAAGAAGTTTGCACCAGAATCAAATAATACTCTAGCAGGTGTGGAGTTGAGTAAAAATGTACCCGACACCACGTCGGCGGTTTCCTTCGCTTCCTCCTTCGTCATTTGAAATGCCCTCCCCTGAGCCTTGGGAATGGCCTCTCTTTTCGTTTGACTTCCAGAATTTACCCCTCTCGCCCCACCTCTCAACTTGGGGCACTCTCTTCGAACATGACCAATCTCCTTGCATTCAAAACAAACCGTCCCTTGAATGGGACACAAGAAACTGGTGTGACCCGGCTGACCGCATTTAAAACATGAAACTGGGCCCGAGTTTTGGGTTGGAGTTGGTCTTGCAAAACCCAAGGTGCTTACTTTTACACTTATGGCACCATTTTGCTTCCTGTCGATTGTCGAAACTCTTATTCGTAGGTTGAAACTTAGACTTCTTATACTACTTGGCGGGGTTTCCCACCTCCTCTTCTCCACGGTCCTTGCCTTCTCAGCTTTGTCTTGCGCAAAGAGTCTCTCCGTCACCTAAGCTTCTTCAATTGTTTCTTGGAGGTTGGAGGCTTTGGAATTGCGGACCATTTGGATCATGTCCGCGGGTAAGCCTTTAAGGTACGCTTTTATCTTATCCTTCTTAGTCAGGGCCACGTGCCCCACCAAATCAAGCTTCTCCATAAAAAGTCGGGTATACTCTTTCACCGATAGATCACCCTTCTTAATCGACCGTAAATCTTCCTCTATTGCGTCCAACTCTCCTTCATTGCAGTATTCCTCTAGAATTTTCTTCTTGAACTCTGTCCACGACATTTTGACCAACACCAATTCTTCAATGGTTGAGGTGATGAAATTCCACCAAGTCAAGGTCGTGCCCCGGAGTAATTTAGACCCATACTTCACCTTTTGGCGTTCTTCACAGTCGCTAGATTGGAAAGCTTGCTCGATCTCTTTAAGCCAACTCATGCACTTCGCGGGCTCATCAGACCCGGCGAACTCTGATGGTTTGCAGCAAAGAAATGACTTGTAAGAACATCCTCTCTCCGGTTGCCTTGTTTCCAAAGTTGCTAATCCATCAGTGCGGATCTCTCCCCCGGTACCCTCGGAACCTGCTATGACGATGTTTTCCTCAATTGTTTCGTGTCGATGTTGATTCCCTTCACGATCCTCTAGTAGCTTCATGAGCAGTTCTTGCTGTTTTGACATGGCCTCGTTCATGGCTCTCATCATGTCCATCATTTATGTTTGAGGGGTCACCTCAGTCATGATCTGATCGGCAATGGCAATGACAGCCCTCGGAATCTGTTCCACCCTTCCGACGAGCATAGGTGGAATCGGAGGTCCATCCGTCACAGTAGCATTTGGTCTGTCGGTCGTGGATTCGTTTACCGCTTGACCATCTGGCGATGACTGAAGATGACTCCGAGTATTTACCATTCTCGTCTGTCATCAAATCAAAAGAGGGTGAGAGAGGGCTACACAAGATTATCCACGCGAAACGTACTAATACAACTCATCAATCGTCATAATCACAGTAATTCAAGCATGTTCACGTAACCATACATTCATAATAGCAGTAGCTAATTGAAATTATGAACATATAATACATAAAAAGTCTCGTTACCACTTTTATAATTCTCAACAAGGTAGTTTCCGATGACTCTAAGAATGTCCCATCTTAGAATTTCTACCTCATCCTTACACTATATTGCCTAAAAGTCTCAGTTTAAGTCTAGGCATTTAGATCACATACCTAGTTCGCTTAAACTAGAGCTCTGATACCAACTTGTAACACTCTAAATAAATCAACGAATAATAATTCGTAATTTCGGCAATACGACGTCTAAAAATACTTTGGTCCAAACACCTTGAAAATATAAAGTTCAAAAGAATGACAACCCAATAATCAAGACAACTAGAACCCCCACTAAACGGGTTAGTTTGCATCGCAAGTTTTGCAACAAAAAACGGGACATCAATAATACAACGACCTACTTAATCTAAAACTGATTCAAATCTAGATTAAAATGGGCGTTGCGAAGTCACTATGAACTCTCTTCACAAAACTCCCCAAAAAGAAACCGGCACATCAAGATCTCCTACGTGCCTGGTTGACAAACTTGACATCCTAGTTTCCTCCTCGAGTGGCATCTGTGAGGAAACAACAACCACACAAGTGTTAGGACGAACGCCAAGTGAGATTTCATAAATTATGCAATTCATAAACATTAGTGTCATAATATAATAGAATCAGCTTTGGGTTACCGAACTTCATCGTCTCCCAATTATTGTTTCCACTGCAACCATAAACTCGTACCTGAATGCAAATATACAAGAGATACCTTTTGAATTACGGGGGAGACCCGTTTCCATCGGGGTGACGTTTACACGAAAGTGGGGTCACCCGCGATGTTAATGGATTACACCTCATGCCCCAATCTTAATTCCCACGCCATAACGACATCACAACCTCAAACCGTATTTACTGCCCTTATTGCCTACTCCGTCGAGTTACACCTCAAGGTCTTACGGACATTATTGCCTATCCATATCTAGACGAGTTACACCTCAAGGATACATGATCCCTTATTGATTACTCACTAGTAACACACCATGATTATTACAAGGTTCATACATTAAGCTACTACCTCCTCGTGCACAAGGAGTAGTATTCATATTCTTATCAGGTGATCAACATTTGATAAACAATTATAACATCATAAGAACTTCTTTTCGACATGCAAAATAGGTATCTTCTTACTTCTCAAGATTTCACATTCTTCATAATTTCATACATGTAGGCACAACCATTTATCATCCTTACATCGTCTCTTCATAAAGTTATCAGCATTTGTATTAAAACCATGGCAATAGGAATTTCCACATGAACTCAACATATAAGCATGAAATCAAGAATATATAACCCATGTAGTTACCACACAAGAGATTATTAAAGTCTACTAGACATACTCATCTTTTTCTTTTGGGTTCATAAAGTTGAGAATCCCACAAGTTAGGTCACAAAACTCAAACAAATAACATATAGGAATAATGTAGGTTAACCCATAGCAATAAATATGTACTAAAGCATTTGAGGAAGGATGACTCACAAACTAGGGTTTGTAAGAAAACCCTAAAAATGGTGATGGAGTCTTGAGATTGAAGATGGAGAATGGAAGATGGTAGATCCTTGAACCCTAGTCTTCCAAACCCCAAAAGATTGATCCAAACATGAAGATTTGAAGAGAGTTGAGTCTAAGATAGCCTTAGGTCGGAATTTATGAAGGGAGAGTAGAAGAGAGTGTTTTTGGGAGTAATGTTTGGAGTAAATGCGATTTAGGGCCGTTTTCCCCTTTTTAGTCGACCTGGTGGTCTTGCGTGGGTGCCCGTGCGGCTAGACCCGCGCGGTAAGTCGCGCCACACACTGGACCCGCGGATTGGTAGTGCTCAGCGCGGCTAGTGGCGCGGTTCATGTCGCGCCATGACCCGCGCGGTGCACTGTGGTTCCTCTTTTCAACTTTTTCCAACTTTAAGAAATAACCCTCCAAAAGACCAAATTTCAAGGCACGGTTCAACACAAATGCTAAATAACAACTGAAGCATCGATTTAAGCTAAAATTGCTTACACCGAAATCGGGGTGTTACAAGAAAAAATCAAAAAAAAAATCAACTTGAGGTAACCCGACACATTATCAATACAAAATTAGAGTAAACCGAATCTATTGGGTTGATATTGGGGTGGGCCAAAAGTAACATGTAACACCCTCAAATTTGGGAAGAGCAACTAATTAAAAACTTTAAATTAAACATCCAATAAGGATAAAATCTATTCTACAAATCATCACTTGTGTCACTTCCAATAAAATGCTAGATTTAACTTCAACAAATAATAGGTCAAGTCTCGTATAAAGACTAATCAAGGTCGGGTGTTACTAAAAACTCAAAAGAAACGGTTGCTCTTCTCAACGACTAAGCGGAAGACTTCATCAAGCCACTCACCCAAGCACATACTCTTAGCACTCAACACTTCACCAAGACGCTAGAACCTCTTCCCCCAGCCGGAACCTGATGCATATGCCGACAAATAAAATGGTTAGGCTAACGCCTAGTGAGTTCAAGAGTTTACAACATGAAATAAAAACATTTGCTAAAGGGAGAGAAAGTAGTTTAATCATAGACCTTTAGAAAGATTTACTTTAAATATCAAACAACACTATTTTCCGAAAGTACACCTTTTAAACAAGGAACCTAACATGAACCTTCTTTCGTAAAACCACTTTAATCCCAAACTCACCCAAAACGTAAATAGTAAGCAAAACTCCCGATTTATAATAATACGAAATAAGATTTTACTTCTTGAAGCACTCCAAACGTGGACGGGGCATAATACACAACCCATAAATCTTTAGTAAACAATTCCGCATATGCAAAACGTCACCGAAAACATGAGTAATAAAATGACACAATTTAGTACCCAAATAACACCTTCCGGTGACGGGGGAGACCCGATTCCATTGTACGTGGCGGAACACAAAGTTAAGCCATATAACCATGTTGGCGAACTACACCTCAGATCGTGATTGTATTGCCTGCTCCGCCGAGCTACACCTCCAGTCGTGACTGTATTGCCTGCTCTGTTGAGCTACACCTCCAGTCGGACTTTATTTCAAGTCCCAAACACCGTATCCCTGTTAGAGCATAAATCTGTTGGATACAAGATCAAGAATACCAAAAGTCAAAGTTCAAGAAGTCAAAGCTGAGAAAGTCAAATCTCATCAAAGTCAAAGTCTTTTGTAATAAAAGTCAAAGTATTGTATTTGTTTGTTTCCTTGTTGTAATTAGTTGTAGGTATAAATAGTTTTCTTTTCTTTGTAATTAGTAGAGAACTTAATTGGAGCATTATTCAGTTGTATTTTAGAGAGAGAAATATCAGAGAGAAAGAGAGTTCGTTAGAGAGAGATTGTAGAGAGAGAAAGTGTAATCTTGAGATTGAAAGTGAAATCAAACAGGTAATTGATTCGTATTTGTATCTTGTTTGATTAATCTTGTTTAGAAACTAGATTCAGGGACATACAATTGGTATTAGAGCAAATCCAAATGGAAAAATCAAGAAATACGTATGTTTGTACTGTGTTCTTCAAGTCCAGATCGATTTTTGAGTTTTAGTGGGTTTTTGGAGTTGGAATCGATTAGGTTTTGTTAGGAAAGTGAAATCGATTGAGTTTGTATAGAAAGATTTGTCAATAGCACTGTAATCAATTCGAATTTTCGAATTTTTATGGTTTTTGTGTTCACGAGTTCTTGACACTGTGTATATATCAAATTTGTAATTTTTGTGTATTTGATCGAAAATCAGTGTTAGTTTTGTGTTCTAGATGTTTAAACGAGTGATTTGTCGAAGTTTAGTGTTGAAATTCTAGGTCTAGATGAGTGTTTGGTGAATTTGATTGTTTTTCAAGGTTTGCGGGTGTTCTTCAGGTTTGCGTTTGATTCATCGAGATTTGCGTTCCATTCAAACAGGTTTGCGGGTCATTCATCAAGATATGTGTAAGTTCTTCAGAGGTTTGCGGGTCATTCAAAGTTTGCGGGTGTATTCAACGAGACACGCAAAGTGATATTTGCGTTTTCAACAAGAACCGAGAAGCGAGCTTTGTGTCTGTAACTACAAACGCAAAGTAGGGTTTGCGTCTCTAACTACAAACGCAAAGTTGGGTTTGCGTTTGTAATGTGAAACGCGAAGTTCGTCGTTTTATTTTTCATGAAACGCAAAGTTGACAAATACATAGGGGTATCTAGAAACGCAAAGTTGAGTTCAGAGATAAGGTTTGTGTTTGTCTCTAGAAACGCAAAGTAGGGTTTGCGCTTCTAACTTGAACCGCTAAGTAAGGTTTGCGTTTGCCTTTGGAAACGCAAAGTAAAGGTTTGCCACTTGACACGCAAAGTTTGATTTGCGTTTGCTTCTCGACACGCAAAGTAGAAGTTTGCATTCCCTGTGTGACACGCAAAGAGAGGTTTGCGTTCCCTGTGAGAAACGCAAAGTTGAGGTTTGCGATTGCTGTGTGAAGCGCAAAGTGTGAAAAACTTAGAATTTTTTTTTCCTGAGAAATTTTCAAAACTGTAATATGCCCTTTAATAGTGAAAAATTTTCCTCTAGGGGCGCTGCCCCTCGACCCCGCAAGGGCGTTGCCCCTTGACCCCACTCGCTAACCGGGTAGCGGGACCCCCGTGCTAAGTCTGCCTAGGGGGACATAGTTCTTTTTGTGATCAAAATCTCTGAAGTTTTATTTCAAGTTTTTCTGTATTTTTTGAGATTTCATTTGGACTAACGATCAGTTCTAGTTTCTTATTGATATATTTTTCAAACAGGTTTATTCAAGATGACTTCCAAAGATGCTCTTTCAATTGGCACTGATGTAAAGCCTCCTGTTCTATTCAAAGGAGAGTACGAGCAATGGAAGGATAGATTTCTGGATTTCGTGGATAGGCATTCAAATGGAGAGAATATTCTTCTGTCTATCACCGAAGGTCCTATGGCACCAATAACAGTTCAAATACCTGATGTTGACTCTTCTGATAGTGAAGATGGTACTGAGGAAAGAGATCAAAAGATGAAAACAGTGGTAGTGGATATTTCTCAGTATTCTAAAGAACAGAAAAGCCGATACAAAGCAGATAAACAAGCAAGATCCTTACTTATTCAGAGCATTCCGAATGAGATCTACATCAAGATTGATAGTTACAAGGCAAATGCCAAGAAGATGTGGGATCAATTACAAAAGATGATGATGGGATCTAAGGTCGGAAATCAGATGAAAGTGGCTAATTGCATCAATAGCTACGAGGAATTCAAAGCTAAAGAGAATGAGAGTCTGGAAGATACCTATGAACGGTTTGTTTTTCTTCTAAATGAGTTGACAAAGAACAAAGTGAAAAAGAAGCAGCTGGAAAACAATGTCAAATTCTTAAGTATCCTAAGACTTGAATGGAAGAAGCATACACGTCGGATGAAGCAGATGAAGGATTTAAATGAAATTCCGTTACATGAGGTGTTTGAGACCTTGAGGCAGAATGAAGAAGAAGTGGAAGAGAAAAGAGCTGAGAAGAAGAAGGCAGAAAAGATTCCTGATCCAATTGCACTTGTAGCCGGAGAGAAGAAGAAAGAAAAGAAAGAGAAGAAGAATAAGAAGAAAGTTCTTACAAGTTCTGAGTCAGAATCTGTAACCGATAGTGATGATGGAGAAAGTCTGAAACAAGCCATGATATTACTGACTCGTGCCTTTCAAAAGAAATTTTACAAGAAGCCGGGATCAAATTCTCAAAGATATTCTTCATCGAGTTCTAAGAACCATGAGCACCGAGAGAGAGTGGAAGGAAAGCGATACGAAGAGAACAGATATGTTGAGAAGAAACCTAATGAAAGGAAGAAGTTCATGAATGACTACACTATTGCTGAAAAGCCAGCAAATGATTCAGTCAAATGCTACAACTGTGGCAAGATGGGTCATTTTGCAAAAGATTGTAGAAAGCCAAAAGTTCGTAACTCTCAGTACTATCAGAACAAGTTGCTATTGGCAAAACAACAAGAAGCGGGTGTAGCTTTAATGGCTGAGGACGAATTTTGGCTCGATCATTCCGAAGGTGAAGATGAAGAGAAAGAAGAAACAGCTCATCTCTGTCTCATGGGAAAAGAAGTAAAGAATGACGATTCTGATGATGACACATCTGATGAGGTATTAAACTTAACTTCAAAAGATTTCATTACCAAAATGGAAACCATGGTGATTGAGCTTCAAGAATTACAAAATAAACTGAAAAAGGAAAAAGAAAGAGTTGCTAAAAGGAATAAGAAGATCTTTGAGCTTAATACGTCTGTTATTTCAAACAAAGATCTGATTGATTCTTTACTCAAGTCTACTTCTGATTCTAAATCTCAAGTAGATTGTTTTGAAAAGAAGATTTCTGAGTTTGAAGTTAAAGTTTCTAAATATGAGTTTGAGAAGAAAGAATTTGCACTAACTTTTCATAAACTGCAGGTTGAAAACAAGCATTTGAATAAGAAGGTAAATGGTCTGGAAGCAAAATTTTATGCGAGAGGTCAAACAGATCAAACCATTTTTCTCAATGCACCAAATGAAGAAGCTGATGTTAAAGAGAAATGGGGACCTGGTTATGAAAACCCCCATTATCTTAAGAAAGCCATCAGAAAACACCCAACACTTTATAATTATGATTTTCTTGCTTGTGCTGTAAACATACTCATTTAAAACCCAAATTTGTTACCAAATTGTCAGAAGAAGTTGAGGCCAAAGAAACTGAAAATAGAAAGAATAAAAAGAAAATGCAACTACCATTTAACTATGTAAAGTTAAATGATAGTTATCTTTCAGAAACACCAAAAGTTCTTTCAAACAACTATTTTGTTAGTTATTCTGCTTCTGAGATGAAGGCAAAACCTGCAATTGCAAAGGTTTATGTTCCTACATCTATTCTTGAAAGCAAAATAGTCGAGCTTGAAAATGTTTTATTTGATGAAAAACTTTTGGCTGATATTCAACAAAGTGTATTTTCTACAGTTATAAAGAACACTGTTTTTCAATCTAAATCTACAAAGTGTTCTAAAGTTTCTAAGGCATCTCAATCTTCATCTGATAATTTTGATGACTTATTTGAGTCTGCAAATGATTTTTTAAATTCTGATGATGGGTGCATGGAAGAATTTGATATGTTTGACGTCAATTCCACACTTCCTGATCATTCTACTTGTCTTAAAAATAAAAGAGTGTTACCAAGTGGTGTTAATATTGTTGAATCATCAACTAAGGTTGGTGAATCAGTTTCTGTAACTGCTGATTACTATGCTCAAGGTAAGAAACATAAGAAACAGCGATTACAGAAACAGAAATACACTGGTACACGAAAGATTATTCAGTCTCAGAAATCTGCTTTTCCTAATAATTCTATATCTTATGTTTCAGATTTAAGAAATAAAAAGTTGAAAGCTCGATCCGAATGGAGACCAAAACGGAAGGAGGATGAGATAGTCGGATCAGTTTCTGATAATTCTTTTACTAGCCAAGTTAGTAGTGATAATGATGTAATTGATCAATTTGCTTCAAATAAACAAAATCTTGTAACTTCTTACAAGAAATATTCAATAAAGCAATTGATTCAATTATCTTCTATTCCTACTACATTTTATTCTAATTATCGGCGAACTGATTTTGCTTATTCTCATAATTCTTCTGATTGGTATGGATCTTATCATGTTAACTCTTCGAGATCAAATGTTTTTCAAAGCTTTCAAAGAAAAGGAGGATCCATATTTAAATGGATACCAAAATCTTGTGCTAAACTGTTAGGACCCGTTTTTAAATGGGCACCTAAATCTATTATTGCCTGATTTCTCTTGTAGACCCGACATATGTGGTACTTGGATAGTGGATGTTCCAAGCATATGACTGGGCAAAAAGCTTTATTGTCTAATTATACAGATAAATTCAGTGGAAATGTCAGATTTGGAAACGATCAGCTTTCACCTATCTTAGGATACGGTGACATTATTCAAGACAACATAACGATAAGTAAGGTGAGTTATGTCGAAGGCTTGGGGCACAACTTATTCAGCATTGGTCAATTCTGCGATAAAGGGTTAGAGGTCAACTTTAAGTTTAAGAGTTGATCAATTCGTACTGAAGACGGCACAGAACTCTTAGGTGGACATCGAAAGACAAACCTCTATACCATCAATCTTTCCAAAGTACAGATTGACAATCAAGTATGCTTGATGACAAAAGCTTCAACGCAACAAAGTTGGCTCTGGCACAGACGTTTATCTCACTTGAACTTTCGTTACATCAACAAGCTGGTTCGTGGGAAATTGGTAAAAGGACTTCCTGAGTTGAAATACGAGAAAGAACACTTATGTGCTGCATGTGAGAAGGGTAAGATGAAGAGAGTCACACACAAACCGAAGCCTGAACCAAGCACTAGTTCTCCGTTAGAATTGTTACATATGGATTTGTGTGGCCCAATGAGAACTCAAAGTTTGGGTGGAAAGAAATACGTGTTGGTTATTGTGGACGATTATTCAAGGTACACGTGGGTCAAATTTCTTCGATCAAAAGATGAAACGCCCGAAGTTCTCATTACTTTCTTAAAGACGACCCAGGTGAAAATGCAGTGACAAGTCAAGTTTCTTCGAACGGACAACGGCACAGAGTTCAAAAACAAGATAGTTGAAGAATATCTCGAATCGGTCGGGATATCACATCAGTACTCTGCTGCTCGTACGCCTGAACAAAATGGAGTAGTCGAAAGGCGAAATCGGACGCTAGTCGAGGTCGCTCGTACTATGCTTAGCCAATCCGATCTACCTCTATTCTTGTGGGCAGAAGCTGTGTCGACTGCATGTCATACTCAAAATCGATCCATGATACACCGCCATTTTCAGAAGACTCCATATGAGCTGATCAACAACAGAACACCGACTATCAAATATTTTCACGTATTTGGGTGTAAATGTTTTGTGCTTAATGACAGAGAGAGTCTGAATAAATTCAGTGCTAAGGCGGACGAAGGCATCTTTATTGGTTATTCTTCAACATCTGCAGCATATCGTGTTTATCTGAAGAAGTCAAAATCAGTTGTTGAGAGCGTTAATGTCACATTTAATGAAGATATGGCTTCTGATCAAATCAGTTCAGAACCCGTTATCACAGGAGTATTAGCTTCTGGGCAGATCAGTCCAGAACCTGTTTCTACAGCGAAAGATTCGGATAACGCTTCTACATCTATTTCACATTTAACTGATTTAGATTTGTTATTTGAATTCTTTTATGATGATTTTCTAGGTTCTAATGTACCTAAATCTGTTGTGACTGACAGGTCTGAAGACACAACTTGCAATCATCCAGTCACTTCAGATGTCATAACAGAACAAGCATCCCCTGTTCAGTCAGAAACTCACATTCCTACTGTTACTCCTACAGTTGAAGATGCACAAGCAAATGCTGAGCCAGAAGTAACTGTTTCAGTTGGATGTGATATAATGTCTAATCAACAGCCTGAATCTGCTGTTCCAACTGATACTTCTGCACCTGAGTCTTCAACTGCAAAACCCCCTCTTGTTATTCAAGCTGAAGAATTTGAAAGTGGATTTCTAGATGATGATCATATTCAAATTTCATCTACTCCACTCCCTCATGAGCATCGCTGGACCAAAGATCATCCATTACATCAAGTAATTGGAGATTTTGACAAGCCTGTACAAACTAGGTCAGCGACTCTTAATCAGTGTATGCATGACTCATTCCTTAGTAAGATTGAGCCAACGCGTGTATCTGAGGCTCTTGCTGATTCGGACTGGGTATCTGCAATGCAAGAAGAGATCAATCAGTTTGAAGCCCTAAAGGTTTGGAGATTAGTTCCTAAGCCAGAAGGAAAGACCGTGATAGGAACTAAATGGGTATTCAAGAACAAAAAGGATGAAGATGGTGTCGTCATAAGAAACAAAGCAAGACTTGTTGCCAAAGGTTACCGGAAAGAGGAAGGCATTGATTATGATGAGACGTATGCTCCGGTAGCGCGTATAGAGGCAATCAGAATGTTTCTAGCCTATGCCGCTCATAAGAATTTCACAGTCTATCAGATGGATGTGAAAACAGCCTTTCTGAATGGCATTCTTAAGGAGGAAGTGTACGTGTCTCAACCAGAAGGGTTCGTCAATCCAGATAAGCCAGATCATGTCTACATCTTGGACAAAGCCCTTTATGGATTAAAACAAGCCCCTCGAGCATGGTATGACGTCTTATCCAAATTCTTGGTCAAGTCTGGTTTCTCCAAAGGTAAGATTGATACCACTTTATTCATCAAGAAAGAAAAAGTTGATATTATTCTTATTCAGATTTATGTTGATGATATAATATTTGGTTCTACAAATCCAAAATTTTGCAAAAACTTTTCTAATCTCATGGTGTCATGTTTTCAAATGAGTATGATGGGAGAGATGAATTTCTTTCTCGGATTACAAGTTAAGCAGTTTTCTACGGGGATTTTCATTAACCAATCTAAGTACATTTTGGACATTTTTCGGAAGTACAAAATGGAAAATTGTAAACCTATTGGAACCCCTATGGCACCAGGTACTAAGATTAACACTGATCCTTCGGGTAAAAGTGTTGATGTTAGGACTTATAGAGGTATGATAGGATCGTTAATGTATCTTACATCGAGTAGACTAGATATTATGTTTTCAACATGTTTATGTTCCAGATATCAGGTTGCTCCCAAAGAATCCCATTTGGCTGCTGTCAAACGGATTTTTAGATATCTAAAGGGGATTGCAGACCTTGGTATGTGGTATCCTAAGGATACAGGGTTTCAACTGACTGCTTATTCAGATGCAGATCATGCAGGTTGCATGTTGGATAGAAAGAGTACTTCTGGTCACGTTCAATTTCTTGGAGACAAGCTCGTTAGCTGGGCATCAAAGAAACAGTTATGCGTTTCCACATCGACTGCTGAAGCAGAGTACCTAGCTGCTGCCAGTTGCTGCTCTCAAGTTTTGTGGATGCGAACACAGCTACGAGATTATGGATTCAAATTTGATAAAATTCCAATCTATTGTGACTCGAATAGTGCAATTGCGATATCTGCTAATCCTGTCCAACATACGAAAACCAAACACATTGATGTCAGGTATCATTTTATAAAAGATAATGTAGAAAAAGGAACAATTGAACTTTATTTTGTAAAAACAGATTATCAACTTGCAGATTTATTTACCAAACCCTTCGATGAAAAGAGATTTAATTTTCTTGTCTCTAAGCTTGGTATGTTAAATCTTAAGATGTAATCGGTTGTTACCTAATAAAGTTACGTATTGTTATTTTTCATCATTTTTCTTTATCTTTATGTCTGAAGGATATCTGCACTTTAATTGTTTGCTCATGATCTCAGGGGGAGTAAGAGAAGATTTTAGATGATCTACATTATTTTGAGGGGGAGCATATCTAATTTCTGCATTTTACTTAACTGACAAAATTTTTGTAATACATTTTTTTTAGGGGGAGCTTATCAAAAGGAGTAAGACTATGATTTCTGATTGCTTAAGATCAGAACTCGTTCTTTAATCGTTTTACTATTTTATGTTCTTTTATTTTTCGAATAAATTTTGTGAATAAATTTTTGACTAGACTTTGAGACTTATGCAGGATGAGAGAGGATGACACGATCATATCATTTTTGACTTCAGCTGACTTTATGAGTATTAAGATTGAGCGAAAAGGTAAATTTCTTATCTTAATCTCAAATGTATCTGAAAGAAGGACAACTTTCAGATATAGAAAACATGTTCTTAAATGTTCAAACCACTTCTCGAATTTTAAACAGATTTTATAATTTGGAAGTGTGATTTTAAATGTTTTCATTTTATTTTTGTGCTTCATTGATAAACAAACCGTGTGTTTCCAAAGATTAATAATTGTGTATTGTCTTTTCTATATACTTTCAAGTATTCACACACATCGGTTTGACTTTGTTCAAAATGATCTTACCATGTCTCATATTGTAACCAATTTTTTTTTCCATGGTAAGACACCCTGCTTGTACTTCAAAGAATTTTGAGCGTCATTTCATTTCAAAACGTCATTTCAAGAATGTCTATATCTTGGTTCATATGGACAATATCCATTATTCTTGACCTTAAGCTTTGATTGATATATCATTTCATTTCTGATCATTTTCATACAATGTCAGATTTTCAAACAAGTCTTTTGCATTCATGTTCATTCATTCAATATACTTGTTTGAAAATACTTCAATGTTTTTAAAATGCTCATATCTTCATGATTATATTCTGAGCATACATTCATCTGACATTTGTACATGAGCTTTAACTGATGAAGTTAAACCATTTTGAGCAACACATGCTTTATAGGAAAAATATGGGTTCTTTGTGCTAGGAATTAACTGAACTTCTATGGAATCACGTTAACCAGTGATTTCTTCCCAAGAAGTTAATCCATAGAGATTGAGTGTGAGGAGTCAAAAAGAAATGAGTGTGGGTGTGATGAGGTAAAATGGAAAAAAAGAGAGTTTGGTTAGAAGTGAGCTTAAATGATTAAAAAGAAAGAGGGTGAGAGATCAGAGTAAAAGAATATCAAACTCTGCACCAACTACTTTCTGAGTCGGGCAACCACATTACTAGCGTTTCACAACTCTTTGGTGAACGTTATTGAAACAGGCAACTAGCCCATGCCAACTCTTGCTAAAACCCCACCATCTACTCATTTTCATCTCAAAAAGAAAATGTTTCATATTTTCTGGGACGCAGCACATAATCTATCTGATTTTCATTTGGAAAATCTAGATATTGAAAAATAAGGAAGTCTGCCCCACCTTCGCACTTCAATCATGCACATTGAGTCTGTGTTTATCTACTGTTGTCTCAGTGGTTTACACAATTTTGAGCCTTAATAAAGCAATCATTCGTGCTTAATTGTTTCTACACGTGCACGAACACACAAGGAATTTGTTTTCTTGTCATAACATTCATAGAAATTGCCTTTGTGGTATTTCGATGATTGGATGGAAGCCCTGGGGGAGTGAACATCAAAAAGCTCTTTTATATTGTGTATTCGTTACACACAGTGACTTCGTGTTACTGACAGACATTTTAACTGATTCATCTGTTGATTCAGGAGTTACATGTCCTTATTTTGTCTGGATTTGCAAAGATCTAGATGAATACTTGGTTATAGATCACAGAATCAGAGGCTCAGTTTGTCAGATCAGATTGGTCAAAGACATTTCTCGGAAGAAAAGTTTTGATGATATAGATGCTCAAATCATCAAAAAGGGGGAGATGATATCAAGAAATGTTAAAGTTTTGTAGTTTGGGGGAGATGGTATCAAGAAATGATAAAGTTTTGAGAGATGATTTTCAGAAATGTCCAAGTCAGAAGATTCAAAGTAAAGTTTCGAAGAAGATCAAAGAATTTATGAAGATTTGAGGAAATTTGTTTTGAAGATTATCTGCTAAAGCAATTTGAGCTGATTCTGAAGATAATTTCTTTCCAAAGTCTGAAAGTATTATTGTGAAAGTTTTGGGGAGATTGTTAATTGTTTGAAGACAGTTTTGGAAAGAATACCGTCAAAGAAAAAGGGGAGATTGTACTGATAGAGCTTAAAGTGAAGACTGAATTGCTAGATCTTTCAACAGTGATCTTGAATCCAAAGGGGGAGATTGTTAGAGCATAAATCTGTTGGATACAAGATCAAGAAGACCAAAAGTCAAAGTTTAAGAAGTCAAAGCTGAGAAAGTCAAATCTCATCAAAGTCAAAGTCTTTTGTAATAAAAGTCAAAGTATTGTATTTGTTTGTTTCCTTGTTGTAATTAGTTGTAGGTATAAATAGTTTTCTTTTCTTTGTAATTAGTAGAGAACTTAATTGGAGCATTATTCAGTTGTATTTTAGAGAGAGAAATATCAGAGAGAAAGAGAGTTCGTTAGAGAGAGATTGTAGAGAGAGAAAGTGTAATCTTGAGATTGAAAGTGAAATCAAACAGGTAATTGATTCGTATTTGTATCTTGTTTGATTAATCTTGTTTAGAAACTAGATTCAGGGACATACAATCCCCTATTGCCTGCTCTGCCGAGCTACACCTCAAGGATACATGATCTTATTGCCTGTTCGATCTCTAGTGGAATTTCATCCTCAGGATACTCATTCGACCCCTAGTGCCTACTCCCTAGCATTCAAGATAGGAGCCTCAACTCTTTATTTGATAAATCCCGATGTCTAACCTCGTGCACAAGAATTGGACATCCAAACACAAGACCCATGGTCCCGAAGTACAACCCATAAAGGTTCCTCTTCGCCAAACAACCGAGACGACACTAATGCCAACACGACACATTTCCCAAAGTGAGAATCCCAAGAGTCCTCATCATTAAACACGACTGACCTACATGCCTATGGATCCAATGCATTACAGTCTAAAATGCATGACACCCAATGAATGACACACACACACCCAAAACATGTATTTTCCAAAATGAAACGCAATAAATGCGACTCCCACCTAAAGATTCACTTTATGTTACTAAAACTGGACAAATGTCCTCAAGGCCCGACACCGACGAAAACCGAGCTTTAAGCCCAAAATCAAATGACCCTATGTTAACGTCCACAAAATGCCATAAAATGCAACGACCAACGTTTATGCAAACACATGCTTCAACTACATGAATAAACTCCAACATACTTTAGATTGAGATAAATCATTTCCGAAACAAGTTTATAGTCCCATTGACTCTTTCCAAAACATCCCATGAAATACATTTAAATTGTAATTATTCAAGGGATTTACACCCGTATAATAAGTCATTAAAATATTAATATTAAAGGTTTACTCAATAAAATATTTGAGTTGCATCTTTCCCCAAAATCTTTGTTTATCAAATCACCATTGGCCGTTGGCCCAACACCCAAAAGATTAATATTTCTAAAATGTTCCCCAGATCAGGAATGACCCAACCCAAAGGACTCACACACTCTTACTTTCAAAACGTCACATTTCATGAATGATGCATATAACCCGACCAACACTAAGAATGCATTTGTGACCAAATATCCATTTATGCAATAAATCATTAAAACACTTTCGTTTATGACATATTTATCAAAATGCCCAAAAATCCCAAATGTAGGTGTTTTATAAAGTTTAATAAGATAACCACTTGAAATAATCAAAAGTTACTAAATAACTCAACAGTTGATAATTTCATGTAAAACACATAAATGCTTTAAGATAGACATTTTGGCATGTACAACGTGTCCACAAATCAACTTGAACTCACCTTCGCTAGGTTAGGTTAAACCAAGATTTCAAACCCAAATTCTTAGCCTTCAAGAATGAAGCTTCCATCATAAATACATCATCTTCAACAATGGGTTAGGGTTTCCAAATAACCCTTTTCTCCAAATCTAAGAGAAATAAACCACCAACAAGAATAACTCTTTAGATCTACAAAGATCTTCATATCAAAGCTTGAAATATTCAAAGAAACATACCACTTTAGGATATTTAGACTCTCCACCCAAAACCAACCAAAGGAACCCATTATCTCTTCAAATCCAAGCTTCGAAATACCGACCCTTCACACCTCCTTAGGATAAATCCACCATGGATGCTCCAAATTTCACATAGGAGTTCCCCAACATCGCACCAATGAGAGGAGAATAATGGAGGTGGAAACAAGAATGAGTGAAAGCCCTAGAAATGGGTTTAAATCGTCAGGACCTTCCCGTGGCGTTGGCCGCGACCCCCAAGTCGCGGGCCAAGTTACGCGTGCTACTTGCCTGCATACTTACAGTGACTTACGCGACCTTGGCCGCGACTTGAGGCCGCGGGCCAAGCCGCGCGTGTTACTGATCGTGCCTCTCATGTCTCGTGCTGAGCCATTCCCCGACTGTTCCTCTCGGTCGGCCGTTGACCGTTCCTTGACCGATCGTTGACCGATCGTTGACCGACCTATTAGAATTTACTGGTGTTACATAACACCACCAACCCGATGAAAGTTTTGGCGAGTTCTGTAAAACTAGTTGTATTTCTCTTTAAAATGTATAGGTTACCAAAAACGACTCAGCAACAACGAGCAATGAAACTTATAATAAGGCATTATTGGAAAGTTACATGTAAACTTAAATATTTGATGAACTTGTATATTCTCTTGAATGATTGATCGTTCCCAAATAAAGGTTTCATTTATTTTTATGTTCCACATGATGTTGATTTTACTTTGTTTAAACACAACCTGACCAACCTGAATGGGTTGGGTTGGGTTGAAAATTTTCAAACCGCCAACATTGGGTTGAGTTTTGTTCAAACGTCTTCAACCATATCAACCCAACACTTGTGTTTATATTTTCTTTCTTTATAAAAATGTGACTTCTAGCTCGATATATATTTTTTTGTAAGGGTTTTATATAATGCTCAAATACCTAAAAAAATTAATAAGATTTTGTTTTTTAGGACAATTTACCAAAATTAATGTCATAAATATCTTGTTCGACCAAATAAGTAAACCTGGAAAAAAAAGTAAACCATTGGTTCATAGGAATTGCATCTATCATAAAAGAGGAAAAATTGTGATGAATTCGAAACGTTGGTAATAACTAGTTATATACCCGTGCGCGATGCTGAGCGAAGGATCTCGAATTTAAAGCCGAGAACTCGAAATAGCAATTTTGTTTACCTTACCACAAGGGCCGAGAATCTTACCTGGTAAGAGCGATATAAGGATGGAGAGTCTTACCCGGTAAGTGGAGGTAACGACTCTTATCCGGTAAGCGTTTACCGGGTAAATTGTTGCATGCGATAGCTTTTTGATGGATTACAATCTTATCGGTAAAGTAAGTTAGAGTGTCGATTTTTACCGGTAAGTACTTACCGGGTAAACATTTGGGCAAACGGCCCTAAAGTAAAGGTACGATACAAAAGGATCTCAAGATGCTTCACTGAACCAAGATGTAAGGCTAGGGCCTTGGTGTTGGTCATTCAGTACACAACTAAATAGAAAGGCTAGTGCCTACGATCACTAATACCATGCATACTATTACAGCTAGATGGACGTTACATCTCTTACAGCAACCAGCAAAATGTACCAGAAAAAGTATCAACACAACTTTTGAGGGAATCTATAGGGTAGAATTGTGTTTAGGAATGGACATTTTTGACGATTCATGTGGTTGACTGGGATAATATTACATAATGTGCATGCACTGATGATAAATTGGCTCTATTAGTGTGCATAGGTTACTATATACAATGGAAAGAAATATGCCTTATGGTTGCTAGTTTATAATGTGAATATGGGGGTGGTTTGCTATATTGGCTGCTTCTGAACCATTTAAGGATACAACCAAAGCCATATGTTCAAATTACCCGCTCTAATCTTATTTGACAATCCAAAACACAAACAATGAAGCTATGTTGTTAATTGCGCCGCTATAGCGGTGCTATTGCAGTTCGCGGTCATAAGATAAATAGCGGTGGTCAAATAGCGGTCCTGCAATTAGCGACGCTATTGACCGCTAAATGATCGCATTTTTAACGCAAAAAAGCGGCCGCATAACCGCTATTTATAGATAGGCTATTTTGGTGTTAAAAAAGTAATTTTGTGGGCCTTTTTTGTGACAGCATTGGGTTTTATTTTAGTCCAACAATATTAAGGCTTCATTATTCTTATTTTTTTTGGACATAGACAACGTTATTCTTATTTTTTTGGATTTGGACACCATCACTTTGACTTATGGCTTTAGATAAAAGTGTTTGCATTGTTCAATTATTTTTATTTGGACTTTGACATCATTGTTCTTATATATTTTTATTGAATACATATAAATATGTTGAGCTATATATATAATTTTAATTAATATATGAACCGTTATTTTTGGACCGCTATACCACCACTTTACCATCGCGATAAACGCTAATTCAAATCACAGTCCTAACCGCGAATTCATATTTTGACCGTTGTAACATCATGGCAATGAAGAACACCGTATATGAAAAATAAAAAGTTAAATATCACGGGGATGTTGAAATATAATTATACAACTAACTTTCTAGGATTTCAAATCCAGACAATCCTACAAACCAAACATGGGATTGGAATGGATTTGAAATCCAAATCCCTCCAATTCCAATCCATTCCGGCAAACCAAACGCGCTCTAAGACTTTATGCAGTAAAGAGTAGTACTCAATGCATTAAATATTGTTTTTAAGACTTTAGGCAAATCTATACTACCTTTAAGACTTAAAAGTAGTACTCAATGCATTAGATATTGTTTTTAGAACTTTAGCAAAAAGCCATTGCAAAATAACTATTCAAATCCTGAAAAAGCAGACACGAAAACCAAGGCCACAACCCTTTGAGCTTGGACCAAAATAATTCTAAACCTCTAAAGCAATACATGTATTGTTCTGGCCAAAGACATATACAAAATAGGACATAAATAACGACTGCAATATAGAAAAGTTAATCTTCAAGCTTAAAACATAACCATAGGTGTATTAGCTTATTAGCTACTTTCTCAAATAATCACTCTCTTTAAAATGTAAACATAAGACTTGTATATTTC
The DNA here is from genome assembly GCA_954870635.1 of Arctium minus. Taxonomy (NCBI): domain Eukaryota; kingdom Viridiplantae; phylum Streptophyta; class Magnoliopsida; order Asterales; family Asteraceae; genus Arctium; species Arctium minus. The sequence goes on along the minus strand of OX941090.1, from coordinate 81,201,076 downwards.
AAAAATATATGTGTCTTATGTTTACATTCTAAAGAGAGTGATTATTTGAGAGAGTACCAGATTATGCTATAATAATTTGGAAACAATATTCAAAATTTAATAAAACAACTTTAACACCCTAAATTTTAGGAAGGTATGATTTCAAGTTAATACAGAAATTGGTATGTTAAGAGAAATAGGAGAAATAGGATTTTAGGCTTGAAACCTAGATTTTATAGTGTTGTTGGATGAATAATTCAAATACGAGTCCAACGGTTATTTCCGGAGCAAAATCGGAGCTAAAACGAAGAAGTTATGGCCAAAACAGTGATCGGGCATGAAAAACGAAGAAATCAAGCGAGCAGTGTCTAATGCGACTTTGGGGCGACTTTCTGAGAAATTCGGGCGACTTTGGGGCGACTTTACCCGCTTTAGTGCCTGCCAGCTCTAAAAAGTCCGATTTTTTGGGGGTTTCCTCATTTCTTCACCCCAATACTTCTCCCACCCCATTTTCTCTCTAGTTGGAGTTCTTGGGAAGATTAAGGTTCAATTTTGATGGTTTGGAGGAGGAATATTGGTGGATTCAAGAGCATTTTGATTAAGGTAATCTTCTCATCTCTCACCAAAAAGCTAGGGTTTTAGTGTTCTTTATCCTCTTTCCCTTTTCTTCCTATTTTTATGTAACCTTGGAAGTATGTATGGTAGAGAAAACCTTGTGAAGCTTCGGATCTAAGTCTTCACCAAAAGAAACTCAAAGTTTGGGGTAAAACCTAGATTTAGCCTAAATCTAGCAAGGTGAGTTCAAGTTGATTTATGAAAACATTGTACATGCCAAAAAATCTATTTTAAAGTGTTTATATGTTTTGCAAGAAATTATTGTAACATCCCATACTAGCTATATTCGCTTAAACACATACAGAGCAACTAAGTAAACTTTACAACAAAATAGTACTAGTTATTGACAACCAGACATTAAGGTACATATATATACAATCCCAAAAGTAATTATTCACAAAATAAGGTTGTTCGGTAAGTCAGTCTTCAAAATATCCACTATTGGTCTCTCAACCCGGATATTCCCCAAGTCTGTCTATAGAACCTGCCACGGAATAACAAACGTGGCTGAGCAATAACTCAGTGAACAAATCAATGAAATCAATAATAAACAATATAGGGCAAGTACAAATTATACCTATAATCATGAAACGATAAAATAAATCAATCGAACATCACAAAGATATAACAAAGGGGTTCATGTAATCACTCTTTCCGTGTTTCGTGTTATTCAAGTTCACATAAATCACCTGAATACACTAAACCCGTTGTTCCCAAAGAATGTACGGTTCTATGGGCATAAGTGAGAACTAGCGGTGTGGGCACGACACCCACTAACCCTTGACTACTATTAAAGTCGTCCTAGTTATGTTCTGTTCCTAGGATATCCATTCACCCCCATGGCCAGATCAGGGCCAGTGCACTTTCCACGCATACACGAGGACGCCATAGTGATTATAGCCACCATGGAAGCATCACAAAGTCGGTGCCTCCGACTAAGTGTCTGGGTAAAGGATCACAACGTATGTGATCTAACCGGATCATAAAGATATAACAACGATCAATGAACAAGTCAATATGGCTTGACTCTACCTAGTCGTGCCATTCTCAATCTGATAATATCACAGTCATTGGACCGATTTGGACCGATTCAACAAATAATATTTATCACATTTCATTCGCTCTTCAGCATTCAGAGTAAAACTCAAGAACCGGGCCAACGGTCCCTATTAGGGGCAACAAACTTTGGAATACTCCTAAGTTGTTCTCAACTAATGGGACACCAAATGGAATTCAACAAAGAAATTACATGATAAAAATCCAAGAATCAACATCATTGAGGTATTTTCGTATCTCAAGTTTACAATTCGTGAATCATATTTGAATGGAGTAATCCTCAACAATAGGTCAATCCTGTTCCAAGAAAATAAGAGATTCGTACCTTTATATAGTCGAGATAATCAAAACACGGTGCCTAAATGCCAAAGATTCCAAAATCCTTGCTAGTCGGATTTCCTATCACAAGTAATATACACTTAGAATTATACAATGATTTCCTATATTTGTTTGATCTCTTTAGCCTATTGGCACCCTTTTATTAGATTATGTTAACATTATATTCATCCTTATAGGCTTATAGTTCAATGCTAGTGTTTATGAAATGGTGTAAAATGACTTCAACAAAACAACCAAAATATTGCAAAAGAAAGTTCCCCTGCACATTTCAGCTTATGTCCATCTCTGTGTTGGACATATTACTCATACTTAGGAGCTTAATTTAGTGTTATTATCTAAACAAAATTTGTTAATATACCTCTTAGGATTCCAATCGCATTGGACTCATGTTCTTTGAAGCTGTGATCGATTTTATATGAAATTTGTACTAACAGTGTGCAGTTCCCGATTTTACAGAGATCAACTACTGTAATTTGCTATTTTGGCATACTGAAGATCAAAATTAGCTTTAGGACTCTTCATAACAATTGTGCTAGACACATTAAGGTTTCCAACCACATATCACACACCTCAATTGGATCAATGGTTAATTTATACACATTTTTAAAGTAACACGCAGATTTCTGTTTGTCCAACAGCATCATTTTTAACATGTTTAACATACCAAACACTACCATTTGATTTGATAATCATTCTAAACCATCTATTGCAAAATTAGAGTACTTTGGTTTGGTTTAACAAATTTTAACATCATTTAAATCAAAACCTACATGAATTATTCAAGTATCTAACTCAAGGATTATCAAAGTTCTTACCTTAGAGATGATTACACCTCTTCAAGGTGTTGATTCCTTCAAACTCTTACAAAATACAGCCTCTAACAACAAGAATACACATAAACTTAATATGTATTTTTATCAGTTAACGTAGATTTCAAGATTAAAAGCTTACCCAATGGTTTACCTTCAAGATTTACCTCCAATTCTAGGGTTTTTGAGGAGAAAACGTGAAGAAGAAAGAAACCAAATTTGATTATGAATTTTTATAAATTTTAGAATTTGTTTTATATTTTTCAATTTTTTTCACTTTTAGTCCCTCAACTTACATAAATTGCATATTTACCATGTTTGGAGAATTTCTTCACATTTTTGGTTTAATTATAGTTTCACTTATCCATGTTTAACCCTTATGATGGCCATAATTGACAAAGTTAGTTCGGTTTACGTCCATATGTTATATGTACAAGCATACAAAGCAATGACTAACTCCGAACACTAACTTTTCACTTAAAGATTGATATAAAAGTCCGATTATTATATTCCTCCCCCCTTAAAATAAGATTTCGTCCTCGAAATCTAGAATAGGGTTAGAGGACTTACAATTTTTGTAGAAATCTGGATAATCGTTTTTAAACGATTCCTCTTGTTCCCACGTCGCTTCCCGGTAATCCTGATTCTTCCAAAGGACTTTTATATATGGAATCGATCGGTTTCATAGCTTCTTCGTCATCCGTCCGATTATCCGTTCAGGTTCTTCTTTGAATGAAAGATCTGACTCAATTTGATCTAGCGGGTAGTTGATTACATGTAGGGGATGATAATTATACCCGCATAACAAAGAAACATGGAAGACATTGTGAATGTGAGACATTTGTGGAGGTAAGGCAAGACGATAAGCAACTTCGCCCACTCTTTCCAAAATTTCAAATGCACCAACATATCGAGGGCTTAGTTTGCCTTTAATACCGAACCTTCGTGTACCACGGATCGGAGACACTTTAACAAAGACACGGTCACCTAGATGGAACTCTAAAGGTCGTCGGCGTTTGTCGACGTAACTTTTCTGTCGAGACTGGGCCTCTCGCATTTTCTGTTTTGCCAACTCGACCCTTTTCAGTAGTCTAAACTAATTCGGGACCCTCAATCTTCCTTTCGCCCACTTCATTCCAACATATTGGAGCTCTACACTTTCGGCCATATAGAGCTTCAAACGGGGCCATTCCGATCGAAGATTGGTAACTGTTGTTATATGCAAATTCAACCAAAAACAAATACTTGTCATAATTTCTAGACCACTCCAAAGTACATGCACGTAGCATATCTTCCAAAGTTTGAATAGTTCTTTTGGACTGGCCGTCAGTCTGTGGATGATATGCAGTGCTTATATTCAACCGGGTTCCCCAAGCACTTTGAAGTCCGGTCAAAAATCGTGAAGTAAATCTTGTGTCTCTGTCAGAAACAATAGAAACAGGAGCACCATGTAATCGAACAATTTCACGGTTAAAAAGATCGGCAAGTTTACCAATAGAATCTGTTTCTTTAATAGGAAGAAAGTCAATTTTGTAAGTCGGTCGACAACAATGCATATTGCATTATTCTTCCGGGATGTTCTTGTCAAACCGGTTAAGAAATCCATCGTGATATTCTCCCATTTCCACACGGGAATATCCAACGGATGTAATAATCCACCGACTCGTTGATGTTCAATTTTGTTGTCAAGATCGAAAAATTCTAATGAATAATTTAATTAACACACTCAGAAACAATGTTAAAGAAGTTGCGGAATAACACTTTAACAATTAATCAAAATACAGAATATGAACTCAAATCATAAGTTTATATTGCATAAAACTTAAATGATTACAAACTCAACCTCAATCTGTTGAACATGCTCAACAGATGTTCTACACTTCTCTATAGAAAGGATCAATACTAATCTTGAGGTTAATTCTCTAAACAAAAACACTCTATCAAAAGTATATCTCTCTATCAAAGTATATCTCTCTATCAAGGACTTCTAGACTATATATACAGAATTAATTACAAGATAATTATCAAAACAAAATTGATCTTCATTCCATAATTATCTTCATCTCTATCTTCAGCTCCTATTCTTTCTCTTCAAGCATTATCTTCATAAGCAGTATTAACTTCATCCTTATCCAGCAGCATTAACATCATCAGCAGTATTATCATGCTTGCAGTATTAACCTTTCACTTGCAGTAGTAATCTTCAAGTAGTATTAATTCTACTAGCAGTAGTAATATTTCATCTTGCAGTAGTAATACCTTTCAAGTAGCAGTAGTATCCATCCTTAGCACATTCAGACCCAACAATCTCCCCCTAACTTAACTTTTCAAAATGATAAGTTAAGTTCTTCAGCATAGGGTCTTCATGATGCTTTCAACACTTCAGCTTAATTTCCCAGATTTGGATCCAATCCCGGACTTTGATTAACTGTCCTTCTAATCATAATTCTGGACATTTCTGATCCTTTAGCACATACTAGCTTTGCTTTCAACATCCCTTCCAACTTAGCTTTGTTGTGGTCATAGATCTTGTCAACCAAGTAGTACTCATGATAACTTTTATCAATTGTGATCATGTAGACACCACAGTTTTCAAATAGCATCCAATGATCAACCTTTTTGAATCCATACTCATGATGTAAGTCTTTGATCCTGTACTTCACTCTTTCAGGCTCAAACATCATGTATAAGTACTCCATGACAATCTTGATTAAGCTCATTTCAGTCTCTTGCAACACAGACTCATACAGCTTTATTCCAACTTTGTACATTTCCTCCAAGTCAGCTCTGGAACAACTTCTGATCACTTTGCCCCAAGTTGCATAAACCTCAAACTGATCACCCATTCTTTTGAATCTAAAATATTCTTTTCTGTTGTCCTTTAGAATATCCCAAAAGATAATTTCTGGTGCTTTCATGGAGATAGGGTCAGCTTGTACTGGTCCTTCATTTGTCAAAGTCATGTACAAATGGAATTGCTCATTGGATTGTTGATTGGACTGCTCTTGATTCTGCTCTTGCTCTACTGAAGATTCTGCTCTTGCACTTTCAATCTCCTTTTCAACTTCTTCAATTCTTGACCTCTTTGCCTTAGGCTTGGTAGCAATAGATTTCTTTCTTTTGATAGCTCCAATCTGTTGAGCTAAAGTCTCTTCTTGCTTAGCTTCTGTCTTTTCTTTGATAGGAGTGCCTTCCTCACTGTCAGGGAAGGGTTGTTGTATGTTAAGGTCATGCCTTTCTTTCATCTTTCTTTCAACCTCTACCCTTTGAATGAAATCCCCTTGTAGTTTGGCCATGTCCTTCTTATACAGTTCTTCTATTCTACCATAAGACATGTTGGTAAACATCCCTTCTTTGACTCCAACTGACCCTCTCAGAAAGTTGATCATCTTTCTTCTTTCTTGATTGGCCAGGAATGTCTTTGAAGGTTGTCTTTGTCTTGTCTTTAAGGTCAGCCTTTGCCTTGATGCCTTCTTTGTTACTTTCTTAGCAGCAGCAGCAGTCTTTAAACTCCTTTGAAATTCCTCATTAAGCTTTCTGGATAACTCCAAAGCCATCTCTCTGTCTTTTGCAGATTGGATTTCTTCTTCCATTTCCATCTCTTCTTGCAGTTTCTTTGCTAGTTCCTCATCCAAATCAATATTTTTCAGCTTCTTCATTAGTTTCTCAGACTCAACCACTTTCTCTTTCCCTTTCTTTTTGATATCTTCCTCACTGATCTTTTTCTTTATCTGTTCTGATTCTCCTTCTTTAATGACCACTCCCTTAGCCTTTTGAGTGGCCTTGGGAGTGTCATTCTTTGCCTTTGCTAGAGTCTCTGCAATTGCTATTTCCTCTGTAGACATACCTGTTTCAGCTGCAACTTTATCTGTTTCTACTGCTGTTGTTACTACTTCTGGTGTAGTTACTGCTAGTGATGTAGTTTCTACTTCTTTTGCTATTTCTGCTTCTGCATCAATCTCCCCCTCAAAATGAGATTCCATTCTAACAGAGCTTTGCTTTTCAACTTCAGCTTGACTCTCCCCCTTTTTTAAAGCATCATTTTCATCTCCCCGTTTCTTCAATACATACTGCTTTCTCTTCTTTTTCTGCACCAACCTCAGAACCATCTTCTTTAATTTGCTTATCTGCACTTGTTGTGAAAGAATCACCAGTTTCATCTCCTCTATTTCTGCACCCTGTTTGAGTACATCCAGGTTGACATTGACAATAGTTTCCATCAATTCCTCATAGTTATATATGTCCTCACCTCCTTTGGGTGTGTTGACCACCCTTGAAGGATCCTTGGATCTTTTAGTAAAGGCCTTCTGCCTAGTAGAAGCACCTTCTACCCCCTTGGTTTCTTGGCACCTGGGACCTTTGGATGATTGCTCACCCAAAGTTGCCATGGGGAAGGTCTTAAGGATGTTCACACTGTCCTGTCCTGCACTTTGTGCAAAGTCAGTAGTGTGAGCCTCACCGCCCACATGCTCATCCTTCTCCTTATAGAGCACCTTCTGGGGGTTGGGAGACACCTCTATGGTTTCCCTTTCGATATTCTCTAATGGAGAATGCTCCATTAGAGGGCTTGAAGGCTTTGGGGGTGAAGATACAAGAAGGGAAGGAACCTTCTGTACCTTTTTCCTGATATATGTTTTGGTGATGGGGGATTTGGGCTTGACAAAAGGGATATGAGGAATATTAACATAATGGAATGGTATGGGTAGGTCATCAGTTGGGTGGTCAGATGTGGGCTGTGACGCTGATGCCTCACCATGGGAATGAGACACACCCATCATTGTAGAGAACAATGGAGTGTCTTGTCCAGAAAAGTCCTTGGAAGACCTTTTCATGTTTGAGAACACTTTCCCCTTAGGGAGTTTTGGTACATATACCTCCTTGAAGGTAGGTAAATCCGTCAATTCCTTATTAAGTACTTCTTGTACAAACCTTGGATACATATAAAAGCTTTTTGATTTGGTATCCAGGTTTGACATTAAATCATTTAAGATCATTTGAGAGAAATTAAACTTTCTAGAGGTCGCTAAGCAGACCAAAGCATAGGCTATGGTGCTGCTGAACTCACTCCAGCCAGTTGTTTTTCTTGAAATGCAGTGTTCTAGGGTATAAACAAAGAATCTCCACTGAGGTGAAAATTTGTTCTTGAAGAACTTGAATACCTCTGTGGGACCTTCATACCCCATACGATTAAGAACTTGGAAGAGATCTTCCTTAGGTAAAGAGGTTATACCTGAGGCATCATCTAAGCGTAGATGGATGCGAATACACTCTTCTGAGATGGTCAGGGGTTTATCACACAACCTTGTTTTGATGATCTGAGTGCCATCTTCAGTGTGGATGGTAACATTTGCCCAAAATTGTCGTAGATGTTCCACACAGATTGTGGGATTGACAGTGAGGGCATAGGCAATGTGAGACGATTTGAGGAAATCCACAATCTGATGAAAACCTTCAGCCTGTTTGGGTTTTTGCAGCATAGCAACCTCATTGTGTTCATCAAAGAATTCTAGTCCTGCCATCGTTCTGATTGATTCTAGGGTTCGAATCGCAACAAGGGTGTACACTGGTGAGCAAGAAATCTAGAGAGAGAGAGAAAGAGAAGCAATGGAAGTTCAAAGAGTCGTTTGTATTTTGGCGGTCACACAGAGTATTTATAGGTGGAGGGTTTCAGTTAGAAGCAGTAGTAAGTACCCTAGCAGTATTAACCAACTCGCAGTATTAACTCATATTAGCAGTAGTAACACATACTGGCAATACTAATATAGACTAGCAGTATTAACACAGACTAGCAGTATTAACACCTACCAGCAGTATTAACACTGATTAGCAGTATAAATTAAAGCAAGCAGTAGTAACTTTGCACTGTAAGTATAAACTACCTAGCAGTAGTAACCACACTTAACTCTTTTTGGACTGTTATCATGAGTAATATAGAGAGCAGTATTAACTGAACTAGAAGTACCAAGTATTCAATTTAAGCAATCTGAAACACTTAAACACACAAGGTTAGCAGCACCATGCACAATACACTATGAGAAAGTAGACAGAAAGGAATCTATACAGAAATAGTACATAAAGCAGATCAAAGGAGGCTTATTCAGTGTTTATCATGCCCACACTTGTGACGAAGAATGTGAATCTACCCACATCAAATGCTTTGGTGAATAGATCAGCAAATTGGTTACTTGTATGGACTTTCACAACCTGAATTAGCTTCTTTTCATTACAGTCTCTGATAAAGTGGTACCTGATTTCTATATGCTTTATTTTGGAGTGCTTGACTTGATTATTAACAATACTAATAGCACTGTTATTGTCTATGAAGATTGGAGTGTGAAGAAAAGACATACCATAGTCCAACATTTGATTCTGAATCCAGAGTACTTGTGAACAGCAGCTTGCAGCAGCTATATACTCTATTTCTGTTGTAGAGGTGGACACTGTGGTTTGTTTCTTGCACTGCCATGAAACTAGTCTTGCACCCAAAAACTGACATCCCCCTGAAGTTGACTTTCTATCCAAATTTGCACCACCCGAATCACTGTCTGAATAAGCAAGTAGGTCAAATGGTGAGTCATGAGGATACCAAAGACCTAATCTAGGTTGGCCTTTGAGATATCTGAATATCCTCTTGACTGCTTGAAAGTGTGACTGCTTAGGCCTTACTTGAAATCTTGCACACACACAAATAGGAAACATGATATATGGTCTTGAAGCAGTGAGATACATGAGGGAGCCAATCATGGATCTATAGTGATGAACATCCACATCCTCCCCCTCAAGATCTGCAGTGATCTGTTTGTGTGTCTCCATGGGTGTGCTTGCAGGCTTTGAATCTGAGAATCCAAACTTAGTAAGAATGTCTTGCACATACTTGGATTGGCTTATGAATATCCCATCTTTCTTCTGCTTAACTTGTAGCCCAAGGAAGAAGGTAAGTTCACCCATAGAACTCATCTTGAATCTCTTGTGCATCAAATCTTCAAAATCTCTGCACATTTGATCTTTTGTGGATCCAAAGATAATATCATTCACATAGATTTGCACTATTAGGATGTCCTTCTTCTTCCTCTGAATGAACAGAGTCTTGTCTATGATTTCTCTTTGAAAACCATTTTTCAAGAGATAGGTAGACAAAGTGTCATACCATGCCCTTGGTGCTTGATGTAGCCCATAGAGTGCCTTCTTCAATTTGTATACTCTGTCAGGATAATTTGGATTCTCAAACCCTGGAGGCTGACAGACATATACTTCTTCTTCAATTCTCCCATACAGGAAAGCACTCTTTACATCCATTTGGTAGACCCTGAACTTCATGAAAGAAGCATAGGCTAAGAATAGCCTGATTGCCTCAATCCTGGCCACTGGTGCAAATACCTCATCATAATCAATTCCCTCTTCTTGAGTATACCCTTATGCCACTAATCTGGCCTTGTTCTTTATTATTATCCCTCTCTCATCTTTCTTGTTCCTGAAGATCCATTTAGTGCCTATAGCTCTGTGTCCTTTTGGAAGGCCAACCAAATCCCATACATCCTGCAGCTCAAACTGTAGTAGCTCCTCTTGTATTGCTTCTATCCATCTTGGATCCTTTATTGCTTCATATGCCTTTTTGGGTTCAACCTGTGATAGAAAGCAAAATAGTAGTCCTGATTGTATGTCCTTCAATCCTCCCAACTTGCTTTGATTCCTTGTGATTATAGGAGAATTGATGTCACCAATCACCAATTGAGGAGGATGATTTTTCTGAACTCTTGTTTGATGAACAACCTCTTCATTAATATCTGCTTCCAGATTAGAGTCATTCTTTTCAGGAGTGCTGCCACCAAAAATTGAAGAGTTATCATCATCTGTGTCATCTTCTTCCAAACATGGCATCTCAGGACCTTTGATTCCTGAATCTGAGGGTTGATCTTCCTTTTCACCTCTGTCCTCTTCATTCTGAGCTACTTCAGTGTTCTTTGAATCTGAAGTATCTTTCTTATCTTGGTCACAGAATTCAACAGGATCAGCAGTAGGTGTTGGGAACAACACAAACTCTTGTCTTTGTACTTGTACCTTTTATGTCCATGTTCCTGCATTATACTCATTACTGAAACCCAAAGAATTAGACAGTGAATCAATGTCAAATAGCCAATCAGGACCTTAACCAAGTTGATTTGGTGTGTTCTCATTGCATTTGACATTGTCACTTTCCTCAATAATCCTAGAAGAGGTGTTGAAAACTCTGTAGGCCTTACTTTGAGATGAATATCCAACAAGAAACCCATCCTCAGCTTTGCTATCAAACTTTCCTAGGTGAGTTTTGGTATTGAGAATTGTGCAAGGACACCCAAATGGTTTGAAAAATCCAATAAATGGTTTCTTCTTTTTAAAAAGCTCATAAGGTGTCTTGTCTTGGGATTTCATTACTAGAACTCTGTTTTGAACATAGCAGGAAGTATTAACTGCTTCTGCCCAGAAAGTAATTGGAAGTTTTGAATCTGCCAACAGAGATCTAGCAGCTTCTATCAGAGTCATATTTCTCCTTTCAGCAACACCATTCTGTTGAGGAGTCCTAGGAGCACTGTATTGTCTCTCAATGCCTTTTTCCTCACAGAAGCTGTTTAGGTCATTGTTTTTAAATTCAGTGCCATTATCAGACCTGATGACTTTAACTCTTAGATTTGTTTGGTTTTCAACTCTAAGAACAAATGATTTGATCAGTCCACTTGTCTCATCCTTAGTCCTCATAAAATAAACCCAAGTGAATCTAGAGAAATCATCAACAATAACCAGTAGTATTTCTTACCAATACTCATCATATTTGTAGGTCCAAACAGATCCATATGCAGTAAATTAAGAGGTGAAGAGATTGTATTTATCTCTTTGGACTTATGAGAAGTTTTGTGATGTTTGCCTTCAAGACATGCAACACAATGATCATCACATGAAAATACCTTTTGTGGCAAACCTCTTACAAGGTTGTTTTTCACAAGTTTGTTCATTGTTTTAAAGTTCATGTGACACATCCTTCTGTGCCAAAGAGATGATTCATCCAATGAAGCTTTTGAAAATAAACAATTTAAAGATGAATCAGAAGATACACTCTCCAAGTCTAAGCAATAAACATTGTCCTTTCTAGGAGTTCTAAGTAGTATCATACTTTCATCAACTACCTTGAACTTTGGAGCAAGGATAATACATTCAGTATCATTGAATAATATGATATGTTTCTTGTCACAAACCTGTGATACACTTAACAGGTTGTATCTCAATTGCTCAACATAGTATACATCCTCAAAGGTCATCTTACCTTTCGACACATTACCTTTTACACTTATCTTTCTACCTGCTGGATTATCAACAAAAGCAACATGTCCTCCATCAATTCTTTTGAAGTTTTGAAGGCAGACCATGTTACCTGTCATGTGCCTGGAACAACCACTATCAACATGCCAAATGCTCCTTCCCTTGAGTTGTTGGTTGCCCTGCACATATAATAAAGCAGTTAGTTTTTAATAGGAACCCAAGCCAACGTGGTCTTGGGTTTCCCATTCTCATCAACATATTCATATTCAGACATGATGATATTATCAAACTGAGGAATCTTATTGCTTGAATACTTTGTCAGAAGAATGGGCCTGTCACTGGAAGCAGTACTAACTTGATTGGCAGTACTAACTTTGTTAGCAGTACTAACATCATTAGCAATACTAATTGGGTTAGCAGTACTAACTTTGTTAGCAGTACTAACTGGGTTAGCAGTAGTATTGCTTGCAGCAACACTATTCTTGTCAGCAGTACTATTTGAAGTAGCAGTACTAACAGATTTCTTTACTTTTGGAACCCAAACCTGAACAAAGTTGTTTGCTTTCTTTTTCTTTAAGTTACTCCTTGGCTTATTTGGAGTATTTTTCTTTGAATTAGCAAACTTATTCTGAGCATGAGATTTTATAGGTGCCCTTCTCACATTCTCAGACAAATGATTCCTTATTTGCTTCCTATAACCAACAGGATTTTGTATATTTCTTTGAAAAGTGATCCTTTGGTTAATAGGATTGAAATAACAGTGTTTGGCTAGATGATTTAACTTACCACAGATAAAACAAGGCTTTGGTCTGTTAATTTTTTTCAGATCAATTCCTTGTTTTAAAGCCCACTGATTATTTATGTTTCTTTGATTTCCCCTTGTTTTATCATGTTGTTGGGGTTGATTCTGTTTACAAGTACAGGGATTAACAACAGTGGTTTGCATGTAATGGACTCCCTGTACCTTTCCCTTCCCTCTCTTAGAACTTTCAGCCTTCTCACTCTTTACAAAAGGTTTACCCCCCCCCCCCCCTTTCATTAGTAAGAATATGATTTTCTGAACGGATTTCTTTAAGCTAGTGGACTGTGATGGTTGATGGTTGCTAGTATGCTGTTGAGGCAATCCACTTCTGCATTCTCTTGCAAAGTGTCCCAGCTTGTGACACTTGTAACATTCAACCTTGGATTTATCAAATCCAATTCCATCTTCTCTTTTCTGAGCAAAGTTGTTCCTTCCAGTCCTTTTGATGAACCTTTTTACCCTCATTGTGAGCATAGCCATCTGCCACTTGATATCCATCTCTTCCAGATCATCAGCATTTATCTGTTCTAAGTCATCATTAATTAGAGTGGAATTAGCATGACTGGCTAAGAAAGCTTCTAAAACTGAGTCATTAGATCCATCTTGCTTTGATCCATAGGCAGTACTAACTGATTCTGTATTAGCAGCAGAATCAGTAGAGGATGATAAAAGAGCAGGATTGTATGAGTATCCAGAGGGTCTCTTCTTTGCTTCTACCTCTGATTCAAACACCCTAAGGTCATTATAGAGGTCATCCAGTTCCTTGTCCTCCAGTTGGTCATTCTGTCTGAAGGAGACAGTGTACATAGTCCATTCATCACCAAGAGATCTTAGAAATTTTTTGTTGACATCATCTTGATCTATCTGGACACCAATAGTAGCCAATTCACCAATTAACTTATTAAATCTATCGAAAGTTTAAGTCATGGACTCATTCTTTGTAGGCATGAAGTTTTCATATTGCTGCTTCAGGATGGCCTTCTGATTTCTCTTGGTACTTTTGGTACCAGAAAATCTTTTCTCCAGTGCATTCCATAGAATTTGTGCATCCGTGCAGTTGCAGAACTGGTGTTGGTACTCATTAGGTATAGCCAAGAGCAGAGTGCTCAAGGCTTTCATCTCTATCTGCCTCATCTTTCTTTCTCCATCAGTCTTTGGTGGAGGTCTCTTGCCATCTGCATCCATCTTTCCTCCATCAGAGGGACCATTCTCAATGATGTCCCACATTGAGAAATCTGTGAGAAGAATATATTGCTTGATTCTGATTTTCCACATGTCAAACTCATTGGGTTTGAGCATGGAACCTTTGATACCAAAACGCTATCGCTTGAACTGTCCATGATTATAGGTTTCTGAGTTTTCTGGCTCTGATACCACTTGTCAAGATCGAAAAATTCTAATGAAGAATTTAATTAACACACTCAGAAACAATGTTAAAGAAGTTGCGGAATAACACTTTAACAATTAATCAAAACATAGAATATCAACTCAAATCATAAGTTTATATTGCATAAAACTTAAATGATTACAAACTCAACCTCAATCTGTTGAACAGGCTCAACAGACGTTCTACTCTTCTCTATAGAAAGGATCAATACTAATCTTGAGGTTAATTCTCTAAACAAAAACACTCTATCAAAAGTATATCTCTCTATCAAAGTATATCTCTCTATCAAGGACTTCTAGACTATATATACAGAATTAATTACAAGATAATTATCAAAACAAAATTGATCTTCATTCCATAATTATCTTCATCTCTATCTTCAGCTCCTATTCTTTCTCTTCAAGCATTATCTTCATAAGCAGTATTAACTTCATCCTTATCCAACAGCATTAACATCATCAGCAGTATTATCATGCTTGCAGTATTAACCTTTCACTTGCAGTAGTAATCTTCAAGCAGTATTAATTCTACTAGCAGTAGTAATATTTCATCTTGCAGTAGTAATACCTTTCAAGTAGCAGTAGTATCCATCCTTAGTACATTCAGACCCAACATTTGACTTTCTGACAAGTTAGGCATTTAACAACAAACTCGGCTACATCTCTTTTCATCCCGTTCCACCAAAAATGTTGTTTTAAATCTTGATACATCTTTGTGGAACCTGGGTGAATAGAAAACGGAGAATTATGAGCCTCAGCCAAGATTTCTTCCTTCAGTTTCTGAACGTTCGGAACACACAATCTTTCCTGAAACCACAACACACATTTATCATCAACATGAAAGTTAGTTTCAGAATCACCTTCGATCTTTTGTTGTATTCCCCAAAGCTCCCCATCAGATTGTTGAGCTTCTTTAATTTTGGAAATGAGGGTCGGTTCGACAATAAGATTAGTTAACACTCCGTCTCTAACTCGACAACATAATTCAACTCCCATTCTTTCCAAATCTGTTGCTATTTGGGGTTGAACAGAAAAACATGATACAGATTCGACACCTTTCCGACTAAGAGCGTCGGCCACAAGATTTGCTCTTCTAGGGTGATATTGTATTCGGACATCATAGTCCTTCAACAATTCAAGCCATCGACGTTTCCTCATGTTGAGTTCTTTTTGTGTGAAAATATATTTCAGGCTTTTGTGGTCATTGAACATGTCACATGTTTCACCGTACAAGTAATGCCGCCAAATCTTTAAAGCGAAGATAACTGCTGCTAGCTCCAAATCATGTGTCGGATAGTTAACTTCATACGACTTGAGTTGACACGAAGCATAAGCTATAACCCGTCCATTTTGCATTAATACACACCCCAATCCGGATTTGGAAGCATCACTGTAAACCTGATACCCGTCTGACCTAGTTGGCAAGGCAAGTACCAGTGCAGTTACGAGTCGTCGCTTTAAATCTTCAAAACTTTTATCCTGATCGTCACCCCATACAAACTTTACTCCTTTTCGTAGGAGTTGAGTCAACGGAAGTGCGATCCTGGAAAAGTTTCCAACAAAACGTCGATAATATCCAGCTAATCCCAGAAATGCACGCACCTCAGCAACATTTATTGGTTTTGGCCAATTAGTAACGACTTCAACCTTAGCAGGATCAACTTGAATGTTATATGCTGAAATAACGTGGACTAAGAACGCCACTCGATCCAACGAGAACTCACACTTCGATAGCTTGGCGTATAACTTTTTCATTCGAAGTGTATCCAAAGCTAATCAGAGATGTGTTTCATGTTCAGGCTTCGACTTTGAATAAACAAGAATATCATCAATAAAGACAATCACAAAGTCGTCCAAATAATTTTTGAATACTTTATTCATCATATCCATGAAAATTGTTAGAGCATTTGTCAACCCGAATGGCATAACTATAAACTCATAGTGACCATATCGAGTTTGGAATACAGACTTCGGTATATCTAATTCCTTGATTCTGAGCTGATAATAACTGGATCTCAAATCAATCTTTGAGAAACAACTGGCACCCTGTAACTGATCGAACAAATCATCGATCATAGGTAAAGGGTATTTGTTCCGAATAGTTAGGTGATTCAACTCACGATAGTCAATACATAGTCTCATGGAACCATCTTTCTTCTTTACAAAGAGTACAGGTGCACCCCATGGAGATACACTGGGTCGAATGTACCGTTTGTTTAATAGATCTTGCAATTGCTCCTTTAGTTATTTCAGCTCAGATGGGGCCATACGGTATGGAGCTTTTGAAACTGGGCCAACTCCTGGAATAAGATCGATTGAGAATTCAACCTCTCGTTCAGGCAGTAACCCAGGAAATTCATCTGGGAAGACATCGGGAAATTCTTTCACAATTGGAATATCTTCCAATTTAGGACTTGCTTTAAAAACATCCTGGACCCGTGGCTAGGAACACTTCACATCCATAATCCATTAGTTTGTGAGCTTTTAAAGCAAAGATAACACAGATAGATTTTCGGGGTGGAATACCCTGAAGTACATGTTCGGGATCAGTGACGTCCCCAAATATAACTTTTTTTTGTCTTCAAAGTCAATTGTGACTTGATGTTTAGCCTTCTAGTTCATGCAGAGTATGAGATCGAAATCTCTCATTCTCATAGCAAGTAAGGTGGCTATCCGGACTTTGTTCCCAACCATTAATGGAGAAAATCAACATATTCATCTAAATGAAATTTAGTTAAATAGCATATAATATAATATGACATAATAAACTATTTCTACCCCATCCTAAGTCTACCCATTTCTCACAGGTCAAACTT
This sequence comes from Arctium minus, assembly GCA_954870635.1. NCBI lineage: Eukaryota > Viridiplantae > Streptophyta > Magnoliopsida > Asterales > Asteraceae > Arctium > Arctium minus. The sequence goes on along the minus strand of OX941090.1, from coordinate 81,183,983 downwards.
AGATTTACTCTACAGGTCGCAACCTATGCTTTGATACCATAAATGTAACATCCCATACTAGCTATAATCGCTTAAACACATACAGAGCAACTAAGTAAACTTTACAGCAAAATAGTACTAGTTATTGACAACCAAACATTAAGGTACATATATATACAATCCCAAAAGTAACTATTCACAAAATAAGGTTGCCCGGTAAGTCAGTCTTCAAAATATCCACTATTGGTCTCTCAACCCGGATATTCCCCAAGTCTGTCTCTAGAACCTGCCATGGAATAACAAACGTGGCTCAGCAATAACTCAGTGAACAGATTAATGAAATCAACAATAAACAATACAGGGTAAGTACAAATTATCCCTATAATCATGAAACGATAAAATAAATCAATCGAACATCACAAATATATAACAAAGGTATTCATGTAATCACCAGTTCCGTGTTTCGTGTTATTCAAGTTCACATAAATCACCCGAATACACTAAACCCGTTGTTCCCAAAGAATGTACGGTTCTATGGGCATAAGTGAGAACTAGCGGTGTGGTCACGACACCCACTAGCCCTCGACTACTATTAAAGCATTCCTAGTTCTGTTTTGTTCCTAGGATATCCATTCGCCCCCATGGCCGGATCAAGGCCAGCGTACTCTCCACGCATACACAAGGACGCCATAGTGATTATAGCCACCATGGAAGCATCACAAAGTTGGTGCCCCCGACTAAGTGTCTGGGTAAAGGATCACAACGTATGTGATCTAACCGGATCACAAAGATATAACAACAATCAATGAACAAGTCAATATGGCTTGACTCTATCTAGTCGTCCCATTCTCAATCTGATAATATCACAGTCATTGGACCGATTCAACAAATCATATTTATCACATTCCATTCGCGCCTCAGCATTCAGAGTAAAACTTAAGAACCGGGCCAACGGTCCCTATTAGGGGCAACAAACTTTGGAATACTCCTAAGTTGTGCTCAACTAATGGGACATCAAAGGGAATTCAACAAAGAAATTACACGATAAAAATCCAAGAATCAACATCATTGAGGTATTTTCGTATATCAAGTTTACAATTCGTGAATCATATTTGAATGGATTAACCCTCAACAATAGGTCAATCCCGTTCCAAGAAAATAAGAGATTCGTACATTTATATAGTCGACATAATCAAAACACGGTGCCCAAATGCCAAAGTTTCCAAAATCCTTGCTAGTCGGATTTCCTATCACAAGTAATATACACTTAGAATTATACAATGATTTCCTATTATCTTAACTTTATTTCCATCCTTATAGGCTTATTGTTCAATGCTAGTGTTTATGAAATGGTGCAAAATGACTTGAACAAAACAACCAAAATATTGCAAAAGAAAGTTCCCCTGCACATTTCAGCTTCTGTCCATCTCTGTGTTGGACATATTACTCATACTTAGGAGCTTAATTTGGTGTTATTATCTAAATAAAAGTTGTTAATATACCTCTTAGGATTCCAATAGCACTGGACTCATGTTCTTTGAAGCTGTGATCGATTTTATATGAAATTTGTACTAACAGTGTGCAGTTCCTGATTTTACAGAGATCAGCTACTGTAATTTGCTATTTTGGCATACTTAAGATCAAAATTAGCTTTAGTACTTCTCATAACAATTGTGCTAGAAACATTAAGGTTTCCAACCACATATCACACACCTCAATTGGATCAATGGTTAATTTTATACACATTTTTAAAGTAACACACAGATTTCTGTTTGTCCAACAACATCATTCTTAACAACCACAAGGGTTGTGGTGTGGTGGTAAAGGCTTGGGGAGTTCATAGCGCTCAACCCGGGTTCGAGCCCCACTAACAGCACTTGTGGCCACTGAGGATAAACTCAGGGCTGCACGCTTTAGCAGCTGGGCCAAAGGCCCTAATTGCCAGGGATTAGTCTGGGCCATAGGCCTAGGATACCCTTTCCAAAAAAAAACATCATTCTTAACATGTTTAACATACCAAACACTACCATTTGATTTGTTAACCATTCTAAACCATCTATTGCAAAATTAGAGTACTTTGGTTTGGTTTAACAAACTTTAACATCATTTAAATCAAAACCTACATGAATTATTCAAGCATCTAACTCAAGGATTATCAAAGTTCTTACCTTAGAGATGATTACACCTCTTCAAGGTGTTGATTCCTTCAAACTCTTACAAAATACAGCCCCTAACAACAAGAATACACATAAACTTAATATGTATTTTTATCAATTAACCTAGATTTCAAGATTAAAAGCTTACCCAATGGTTTACCTTCAAGATTTACCTCCAATTCTTCAAAATATCATCATTTCATCAAGGTTTTATCTCTAATTGCATGGTGGATTTTCATTCTAGGGTTTTTGAGGAGAAAACGTGAAGAAGAAAGAAATCAAATATGATTATGAATTTTAGAATTTGTTTTATATTTTTCAATTTTTCACTTTTAGTCCCTCAACTTTCATAAATTGCATATTTACCATGTTTGGAGAATTTCTTCACATTTTTGGTTTAATTATAGTTTCACTTATCCATGTTTAACCCTTATGATGGCCATAATTGACAAAGTTAGTTTGGTTTACATCCATATGTTATATGTACAAGCATACAAAGCAATGACTAACTCCGACCACTAACTTTTCACTTAAAGATTGATATAAAAGTCTAATTATTATAATTATCATTTGTTGGGTATTTATTATTTGAAGTGTTTAAGTTTATAAGCCTTGTAAAACAACCACATTTGGGGATTCTTGGGTGTTTTGATAAATAAGTCATAAGGGAAAGTGTTTTGGTGATTTATTGCATAAATGAAGGTTATTTGGTAAAGATATATTTTCGTGTTTGTTGAAAATATGCATGGTTTGTGTTATGGGATGTTTTGAAAATACCAACGTGTGGGTCATTGGGTTTTGGTCATTCCCGACCTTGTGAATATTTCAGAAATTGTAAATCTTTTTTGTTTTGAGAAAAGATATATTTCAAGTATTTCGATAAGTAAATCTTAGGTATCGACATTTTAACGATTTATTTTATGAGTGTAAATCCTTTGGTGTAAATGCACTTTTAGTGTGCGATTTGGAGAAATGTGAAACCTTGTGTTATGAGACGTTTTGAAAGAGTCAATGGTATAAACTTGTTTGGAAAATGATCTGTCTCAATCTAAGTTGTGTTGGAGTTTATTCATGCATTTTGGAGCATGTGTTTGCATAAATGTTGGCCGATTGCGTTTTATTGCATTTTACTTCTTGCGACAAATAGTCTTTTGGTTAACTGAGTTTGTGGCTCGGTATTTAATCATGTTGGGATTTGGGGACATTTGTCCAGTTTTGATAGATCAATGTAGAACTTTGGTCATGATTTACATTTATTGGAGATTTACATGTTTTGAGTGTGTGTGACATTTATTCGGAGTTATGAAATGTTTTAGACATGATTGCTATGGATCCATGAGCGCTTGAATCATTACGTCCAATGATGGAACGCTAGTTTTCCACATCGAGGCACGGTTAGGCATCAGATGTGGTATAAGTCCTACGTACTACTACACGATATTGGATGAGGAACTCAACGTAAGAACCCTACTTGGTTGAAGTTGACTTTCTGTGGGTGTACGTTTAATGCTACCGAGCCTAACATCCCTTGTGTGTATTTTATTATGCGTTTGGCATTACTAACATAGTGTGTGGCTTACTTTGTGTCCGCCACATTATATGGAATCCGGTCTCCCCCGTCACCGAAAGGTGTTGTGTTTGGGCCTTTGATTTTAGTATTGATGTTTTAGATAACGTCTTATTTGTGTGGATTATTGTCCATGATTTTATGTGTGGAGTATTGTGTCCCGCCCGTGTTTTGGGTGTTTCGGGATATGTAGTGTTATTCATGTTGTGTCGTAAATTCGGAGTTCGATTTCTATTCATATTTTGAGTGAGTTTTGGGTTGCATCACCTCACCAAAGAATGTTTTCACATTGGGGCATTCATCTTTAAAACATGCGTATTATTGGAAATGAGTCATTTTCATATTTAAAGTAAATCCTCTTGAAAGATTACGATTTATTTAAGTTGCATTCTTTCCTTTTGCGATATATTTATTCGTGTTGAAAACTCTTGAACTCACTAAGCGTTAGCCTAACCTTTTTATTTGTCGACATGTGTAATAGGTTCTGGTTGGGAATAGTTCTAGTGACACTGTGAAGAGAGAAGTGCTAGTTGTGTGCTCGAGAAGTGGATATCTTAGTGAAGTCTTCCGCATTTGTTTCGGGAAGAGCAACTTGTATTTGGGATCATTGTTTTAAAAAAACGGCTAAGGCATACGCCTCAAGGCGCACCTTGAGGCGAAGCGGCCCAAATCTGTTTTTGAGGCGTCGCCTCTTATGGCTTTGATAACACGTACGCATTGATGGGTGAGCAGACAGTGAGTCAGCAAGACGGTTGAGGCGAGACAGAGGCAGACGCCTCTACACCGTTATGCTTGTGGGCTTTTGAGATGATTTTTATGTGGGTTAGTGGTGGTGGACGTTTTTTATTTAGTGATTTACACGTGGTTTAGTGAAATACTCTTTATTCTTTTATGTTAACAAGTGTCCTCTTCCTCACAATTTTAAAAACTTATCTTCTCCCTCTCTCACACCATCATACTTGACCTGGTTAGTGCTCTGAAACTTTTTACGTATTTCCCATGACACCCTCAATATTTATATAATATTATATTACATATATATTAACATAGTATTCTTTATATAGAATATTATATACATTATATATAGTGTATAATTCTGTTGTATATATATATATTATGCTGGTACATATAAATTACAGTGTATATATACATTCTGTTTTTTCTCTATTATGCTGTCACATGTGTAACTGTATATATATGTGTATACATATATATATAGAGAGAGAGGGAAAATCAATTAGAAACCAATGAAATTTTACAAACTATGCAATCTGATCCTAGCCGTTGATCAAGTTGTTTTTTAATTTTTTTTGTTAAATTGAAAAGGGTAGTTAAGTCTTTTTAATTTTTATTTATTTTTGATTTTTTAATATCGGTAGTTATTTTTTGAATTGATTGACTTTTAATTTACTTTATTTTCGGTAATGATTTGCTTATCATTATGTTGGTGGTTTTCTTTTGTCATTATCTTCCTGTACGTATTATATTTTCTCTGAAAGTAGTTATGAATCGCTAGGATTTCTGAGTCGTATCAATGGAAGATGAACACGAGAGTCCTTGTTTTGACGCAGACCCCTTTCTTTGCGACAGTTTTTGTGATTTTATTCCGTTGGTTGATGAAAATTGTGAAATATCGTTAGATGATGGGTCTTTACAGGAGATTGATGGGTTTGGAATTGGTATAGACGCTACCAAAGACTCGATGGAAGTAGCATAAGTTAATGGTTAGTGGTTTTTTTTTCCATCTTGGCCGAGTAGATTATGTTGTTTTCTTTTATATGGGTGTTGAAGCATTTTCTTTATGAAAGATATGAATATGTATGAACACTCTTTTTTATGAAAGATATGAATACTTATTAGTACGCATTTTTTTTACTAGTTGAATGAATTTTTCTAAGAGTTAAGGGAGTTTGAGGTATGAAATTATTGTAACTATATTTTTTTATTCGATTATGTTACTCTTTTTTTTCATTTGTATTTTTGATAGATATATGAAATGCATGCGCTGAGTATAACGAAATATGTGATCCAAAACCCTAAGTTTATTGAAACTTATGAATATGCACTGGATGTATGAATTTTTCGTATTGATAGCTGTGGATAAATAATGCAACTGTTTTCCTTTAGAGGTATGGAAGTTTGGTCCATGCAACATTTTTGCTAAACTTTTCTAAGTTATGAAATTCATGTGGTTGGGAGGTGCTTTTTTTTTTATTCCATGTTTGTAGGTACTGTTTTTCATCATCGTGTTGTATTATAGTATTTTATATTTCGATATTTCATACGTTTTGAGATGGTTTTGCAGATTATGAAGATGATATATATGAGAGCCCTGGAGAATCTAAATTTTGGGTTCCAAGGGTTGAGGAAGTTCATAAAATTGACGTGGGGTCTGTGTATCCGACGCTTGAACTAGCGGAAGCTGCGTACATGAAATATGCGGAGGCTGCGGGGTTTGATGTTAGGCGCTCGAATAAGAAGAAGAATAGTGTAGGTGACGTCCAGAATAGTTATCTTTTGTGTAGCAAGGAAGGCATTCCTTGCAATAAAAATTTTGATTCGTTAGGTATGAGTAGTGGTGATCGTAAATTCCGCAATTCAAATGTGAAGAGGTCTGGTTGTAAGGCATGCGTTGTAAGTGATTGTGATTTAGCTAGTGGGACATGTAAGAGTATTTTTAGTTTTTATGTCATATGTGGAGCTTACTGGCTGCAGTTTTTGGATTATTTGTCGCATGAATCTTGTGATCTTCTGGGGTCTTTTTCACCGTTGTGGAAATGCCTGCTAATACTTGTCAAGTAGAGTTTAGTACGAAAATTTTTGTCTATAATTAGTGCAACTGGTATCTCAGTACAATTTCATTGGGTTTCATGTTTTCTTGACAAAATTTTCCTTAAAATTTTCATATTTTTCATAGCATTTCATCTCACATTTTTTGATTGCCCTATTATTCATAACATTATTTAACCCTTTTCATAGCATTCACCATTTAGTTTCAGTTAACCCTTCATATGTTCACAATTCAAGAACAATTCATTCTAACAATAGTATTCATGTTCACAATTCAAGAACAATTCATTTTCTCATATCAAGCACATGTCAATCCTTCATATGTAAATGACAGGGATGTCTTCATAGTTTTTATTGCCCATTACCATTTCATATAATTTATTTGCTTCCCATATGTAACATCGCCTGATATCTTTACATCTTTTTTACAAATGAAGTTCGCATTAATCATTCCCTTGGAATATAATATCAAATCTTTCACATTCAAAAACCAGTAGCTTCTAATACGAAAAAAAACACAATAATGCTTACAAAACAATCTTCCTACTCATTTACAAATTTGTTTCATGATTTAGATTTGTCACATTTCAGTGTTATAATTTTATTCCCAATGTTCATAACACATTATGGAGATACATGTTTTAAAATAAGCCCAACTCGTACTTGATTTCACAACTTGAAAAGGTGTATCATCATCTAAATCAACTGGGTCATCCGCTCTGTTCTTGAACCTTGAAAACGCCGTCTTCATTAGTATTCTTTGGCTAGGTCTCCTAACTGCTTCAGAATGTTGAGGGTTAGAAATTGTTCTTCGTGTTATATAGTTGTATTGAACAAACTTTAAAACCCTAAAAAAAATTGAAATCGAACCTCTTCTCATTTGGTTTTCCGCCATAATTTCAATACTTCCTTTTCAGAAGCGGATTTCACTGGTGAATTTTGATGCAACCGAATTGTGCTTCTGATTTTTTGCGATGATCATGTGTATTTTTTCCCTCCGTGAATTCCACTTGTGTTTATCGGTTTTGATTTCGTATTATCCTGATTACTTCGCCGGAGAGATCATTCCAAGTTGGCTCCGTTTCTGATATCCCCAATTTGCCCTTATTTCATCTTTTTTGGTTTCATATTATCACTTAAAGTTCTTAAGAATTACAATTATGCCACCGTTTCATTTATGTCTGTTGATCATCTTAATACACGGTCATGATTAGTTTGCATAGGTTGTAGCCATTCATCAGTTTGTATATGATGTTGCCTCTATATATATATGTGTGTGTATATATATATATCTTGTTTTTGGTGTATTTTGCTACCATATACTAACTTCATATATGGGATTATGTTTGTTTTGTTAAGTCTTATGTATTTATGCACTTTTTGTTTTACTTTTTGGGTCTTACGCCTCGACCGCTTCGAGGCTTACGCTTCACATACCTAATGGGAAAACGCCTCGAGGCTCGTTTCCGTTCTTTAAAACCTTGTTTGGGATTAAGTAACACCCGACTTTGGTTTAGTCCTTGTATAAGGCTGGAGTTTTATAATTGTTGAGGTTAATTATAATATTTTAAATTTGAAGTATATTGAGTTTTGATTTGTAGAGAAAGTTTTGTCCTTTACTTGATGAAATATCGAAGTTTTTAAGTAGTTGCTCTTACCAAATTTGAGGGTGTTACAAGTTGGTATCAGAGCTTAAGTTTGAGAGATTCACCTGTTGATTTTTAATACCTAGACTCAAACTAGCGTTCTACTCAGTAGATGAAAGTGAGATTGTACAATTAGCACTTTAAGATAGGATACTTCGAGTTCTATAGAGTCACTAGAATCGGGAACCATGACAAGGGTAGCAAGGATCATCATGCTCGGTACGTTCATAATTGCACCTGGCGTGTCGTGGTGAACTTACATGTTACATGTGTCTGCTTGAACCGCCTTTATGTGAGGACCGATGGGGTAGTGGATGAGTTTATGAGGAGTATTAGTTAGAAGAAGTTGAGGTTTATAGCATTGTCACTTGGAGTGACGATTAAGCATGATGAATACATTAAGTTGACCATTTTGGGTCGGGGCAACTGGTTGAAGTAGAACCATAGGCTTATTGAATCGACTTTATTTCAAGAAGAAATTGTAAGGTTAACTGGTTTAGTTGCCTATCGTTACCTTAAGATGTTGAGCATCCGGATGTCAATAGTGAGATCGTTGGACTTGGTGAGCTCGGTCCTAAGATTTTGGATCTCGATCAAAATTCATGCACTAAACTCACTTTTAAAATAATTTGCATAAAGTATTTCATACTTTCTCAAATTATTATGCAGGTCGTATTTTGGATCCGTGGAAAGACGTTTAACACGCACGAGATTTTAAACCATGAGTTTAAACATGCATAAAATTGTTTTATTGCACATGGTTACAAACTTTGTTGAGATTTTTTTATCCCTGTTTTTGTCGAACAATATACTCGGATATTGTAGTATTTACGTTTTACCTTGTTTAGGGTCTCGGGCAAGTAACTACGATTTATGACCTTGACATTGGATCTCCTCCACATATGTTAAGGTTTTAAAGGAAAAAGATTATTTCCATGTTTTGGTGTTTGAGTTTTATTGAAACTTTTTATTCCGTGTGAGTTTTGTTGAGTTTTATGGAGTATTATTTTACAATGTCTTGCAATGTATGAACGAACGTTGAAATGCATAGGTGAGATTCATTGTGTGTGTTGATTTATGGGTTATTGAGAAACTTATTTCATGAGAGTTTTGTTGGTGGATGTTATCCCACATGTTCCGTTACGCCTAGGTAAAGTCAACATAATAATGGATGCCATATTTTAAGAAAAGTATGATTGTTTATGGCCGGATCAACCTTTACTCATATTATCGAAATTTTAAATGTAAGGGAGAAACGTATCGCAGTTTGGTAGAGGATGTTAGAGAATTCGAGTAAATTCATTTATGGGCGATATTTGTGAAGTCGAGAAGTTGAGGTCATAAGCTACCCTTGAGGAAGTATCTGTCTCTTAAGGTTGGGAGACAAACCAAAATCATATGGTTGGAAATTGCTCCAACAATGTTCAGTGTTCACCCTGAGAGTGATGTAACGCATCGAATTGAAGATTGAATTTGGGAATCAACGTGTAAATCGCCATGGCAGCCTTGGCAAGAAATTATCGGGTGCTAATTTGAGTTTGAACTAGAATAGAGACGCTCTCTTGGAAGGGAGTCAGTTACTTTGCGAAAGTACAGTTAATTGAGGGTTTGATCGGTACTAGATTTTTTGACGAAATCTTTTCTAAGGTTGGGAGGATTGTAACACCTTAAATTTTAGGAAGGTATGATTTCAAGTTAATACAGAAATTGGTATGTTAAGAGAAATAGAAGAAATAGGATTTTAGGCTTAAAACCTAGATTTTATAGTAGCATGAAAAGGTACATGCAAAAATATCAAGTCTCTTGGCTTGTAGCATGTATTGTTATGTGTATTTAAGTATTTTGTGTTTTTAAAGTGTTGTAGTTTGTTGGATGAAGGATTCAAATACGAGTCCAACGGTTATTTTCGGAGCAAAATCGGAGCTAAAACGAACAAGTTATGGCTAAAACAGTGATCGAGCATGAAAAACGAAGAAATCAAACGAGCAGTATCAAATGCGACTTTGGGGCATCTTTCTGAGAAATCCGGACGAATTTGGGGCGACTTTACCTGCTTGAAACCCGCTTTAGCGCCTATCAACTCTAAAAAGTTCTATTTTGGGGGGTTTTCCTCATTTCTTCACCCCAATACTTCTCCTACCCCATTTTCTCTCTAGTTGGAGTTCTTGGGAAGATTAAGGTTTGATTTTGATGGTTTGGAGAAGGAATCTTGGTGGATTCAAGAGCATTTTGATTAAGGTAATCTTCTCATCTCTCACCAAAAAGCTAAGGTTTTAGTGTTCTTTATCCTCTTTCCCATTTCTTCCTATTTTTATGTAACCTTGGGAGTATGTATGGTAGAGAAAACCTTGTTGAAGCTTCGGATCTAAGGTTTGGATGGCTTGCTAAGAGATCTCATGTCTTCACCAAAAGAAACTCAAAGTTTGAGGTAAAACCTAGATTTAGCCTAAATCTAGCAAGGTGAGTTCAAGTTGATTTGTGAAAACGTTGCACATGCCAAAATATATATTTTAAAGTGTTTGTGTTTTGCAAGAAGTTATCATTTGTTGGGTATTGATTATTTGAAGTGTTTAACTTTATAAGCCTTGTAAAACAACCACATTTGGGGATTCTTGGGTGTTTTGATAAATAAGTCATAAGGGAAAGTGTTTTGGTGATTTATTGCATAAATGAAGGTTATTTGGTAAAGACACATTTTCATGTTTGTTGAAAATATGCATGGTTTGTGTTGTGGGATGTTTTGAAAATACCAACGTGTGGGTCATTGGGTTTTGGTCATTCCCGACCTTGTGAATATTTCAGAAATTGTAAATCTTTTTGGTTTTGAGAAAAGATATATTTCAAGTATTTAGATGAGTAAATCTTAGGTATCGACATTTTAACGATTTATTTTACAAGTGTAAATCCTTTGGTGTAAATGCACTTTTAGTGTGCAATTTAGAGAAATGTGAAACCTTGTGTAATCAGACATTTTGAAAGAGTCAATGGTATAAACTTGTTTGGAAAATGATATGTCTTGATCTAAGTTGTGTTGGAGTTTTTCATGCATTTTGGAGCATGTGTTTACATAAATGTTGGTCGATTATGTTTTATTGCATTTTACTTCTTTCGACAAATAGTCTTTAGGTTAACTGAGCTTGTGGTTCGGTATTTGATCATGTTGGTTTGGGGGACATTTATCCAGTTTTGATAGCTCAATGTAGAGCTTTGGTCATGATTTACATTTATTGGAGATTTACATGTTTTGAGTGTGTGTGACATTTATTCGGAGTTATGAAATGTTTTAGACATGATTGCTATGGATCCATGAGCGCTTGAATCATTACGTCGGATGATGGAACACTAGTTTTCCACATCGAGGCACACTTAGACATCGGATGTGGTATAAGTCCTACTAGGCCTCAGATATGGTATAAGTCCTACGTGCTACTACACGATATTGGATGAGGAACTCAACGTAAGGACCCTATGTGGTTGTGGTTGAAGTTGACTTTCCATGGGTGTACGTTTAAAGCTATCTAGCCTAACATCCCTTGCGTGTATTTTATTATGCGTTTGGCATTACTAACATAGTGTGTGACTTACTTTGTGTCCGCCACATTATATGGAATCGGGTCTCCCCGTCACCGAAATGTGTTGTTTGGGCCTTGGATTTTAGTATTGATGTTTTCGATAACGTCTTATTTGTGTGGATTATTGTCCATTATTTTATGTGTGGAGTATTGTGCCCCACCCGTGTTTTGGGTGTTTCGGGATATGAAGTGTTATTCATGTTGTGTCGTAAATTCGGAGTTCGATTTCTATTCACATTTTGAGTGAGTTATGGGTTGTATCACCTCACCAAAGAATGTTTTCACATTGGGGCATTCATCTTTAAAACATGCATATTATTGGAAATGAGTCATTTTCATATTTAAAGTAAATCGTCCTGAAAGATTATGATTTAAGTTGCATTCTTTCTTTTTGCGATATATTTATTCTGTTGAAAACTTTTGAACTCACTAAGCGTTAGCCTAACATTTTTATTTGTCGGCATGTGTAATAGGTTCCGGTTGGAAATAGTTCTAGTGACACTATGAAGAGAGGAGTGCTAGTTGTATGCTCGAGAAGTGAATATCTTAGTGAAGTCTTCTGCATTTGTTTCGGGAAGAGCAACTTGTATTTGGGATTAAGTAACACCCGACTTCGGTTTAGTTCTTGTATAAGATTGGAGTTTTATAATTGCTGAGGTTAATTATAAAATTTTAAATTTGAAGTATATTAAGTTTTGATTTGTAGAGGAAGTTTTGTCCTTTACTTGATAAAATATCGAAGTTTTTAAGTAGTTGCTCTTACCAAATTTGAAGATGTTACAACAACTATTGAAGAAAAAATTATCCTTGAAATGCCATTGTAGTTGGAGTGTAGAAAGCTCAAAAAAATTGTTTTTAGTTACCAGTTGGCTATTGTTGGTGTGCATCACATAGAAGCACATGAGAGAAAAAGAAGTAAACTATAAAAATAAAATTGACAAACTGGAGCAGGTCGATACAGAGGAGGCTGCTTGACTGTAAGAAGGGAGGAAGGAAACAACTGTTGCGAAAAAAGGTAAACATAAAAAAGAACAGATCATAGCAATGAACTAATTACATTCCACCATTCATTTTGTTCCATCTAAAATTGTAGGTTATCATTCTACCTTGGCTCACGGCCAACACTCAATATTTCAACTGTTGTCTTCCAGCAGTAAAGATGCTCTGAAATTACTCAATTTAGGGGGTATTGCCTAATTGCTATACCAATTAAAGATATATATAAAGGAGATTATGACATCTCATACCGGGTAAGCGTTTAAGTAAACTGCCCCCAAGACTTATCGATCTTGCTTCAACAGAAGAACCAGAACCAAAACCATAACGGAACATCTTGGTTATCAACGCAACAACCAAGGATGAGCATTACAACATGAACCATAAGCAAGACCTCTGAAATGTTTTCTTCGCCGGATTCAGCCTCAACAATCTTGCCCGACGTCCTTCCTTCTCGGACCTAGTTATAAGACCAAAACAACACATTTAGAGATAGGAGAAAAAGGAAGTCCCTTCTCAGTTTCCTGATAGCTGATGTCTGATATCATTGGTAAGATATTGATATCAGTTGTTCGTGCAAGAAGTTTTACGACATAAACGTTTAAACCTAAATTTTGTTTTTCCAATCAAAGGAACAATTTAGCTTACTGTTAGTTGACGCCAAAAACCCAGTATTATTCATCCAGTTCCATATAGAGAAGCTTGAAGTTTGTAGAAAATTCTGGAAGACTTCAGCATACTTGCAACCAATTCTAGAAACATTTGGGCAATCTAAAGGTTCTTCAACTGCTGTCACACCCTCCCTGAATCATAATAACCTTAATTCATGAACAAAATGTAAGACCAGGAAAGAAAAAATGAATAGCAACTCACATCAGATGATCAAGTCAGATAACCTAAAGTTCCTAAGTGAAAATCCCACTGTAGGTTTTCCTTGTAAAGAATATCCAACAGAAAATTGACACTTGTTGCGATATCCATTTACAAGTGGTGATTCAATTATGCCCTCTAGTTTGCAAGGAAGACCACCTGCAACTATGAAATGGAAAAACATGAAAAAATTGAAATTATTTTGGTATCGTCCTATTATATATATATATATATATATATATATATATATCCTTAAGAAAACAGGTTTTGAAGGTTAGATGAATGAATGATGATTAACTTTTTTTCTTTTTGACTAAACAGTTAATTATGAATGACGCACATAAAGTATTTTCAAGTTCTATCCAGCAACCACCAGTAGCATTGGTTACAAACGAATGAAAGATATCAACAACAAAACTACCAAATGTATATGGTTATAGGGTTATAGCAAGCAAGAAGAGTCTCATGAAAATGCATAATTCTTACAAGTTGTAATGGGAAAAATCAAGAAATTTAAAGGGGTTGCATTGGGCAAGAATTTGAGCAACTTGTATGTTGTTTTTTGATTAACCGTGGGTGTCTAGGTCTAACATACGCGCACCTCTACTAATCCCATGGGGTCCAGAAGATAACAGTCAGGAAAATGCCTAGTGACCCTGTGGTGAGGAGCCCCAAGGCCTCTATGTTTATTCTGTTATGACCGGTCACGATTCAAGTCTTCAAGTCGTCCTCGCAAATATGCAAGCAAAGGATTGTATGAAAAGTTCCCTCCAAGTCGCGGTCCCTTTGGTACAACAGAAGATGCCTAACTCAGAAATGGAGAAAAAAACAAGTTCATATTCTGCAAAGAGCAATGGTTCAAAAATCACATATTTTTTTGCATCATTACCATCGGTACATCAATGGTATCATTGATGAACAGGGTAACCAAGGATCAGACCATAGCATAGACTCATTAATGTTTCTACTTTTTGGTCAACAAACATCATAATTTGCAATAACAGTGGCTAATAAAAGGACAATGGTTCGAAAACCACGTATTTTTTGCGTCATTATCATCGTTATATCAATCGCATCATTGATGCATCGGATATTTAACCAAGGATCAGAATCATAGCATAAATGTCACCACTTTTTTGGTCAGAATCATCATAATTTGTGATTGTTAGGGGCTTGTGAATAATAAATTGATCAAATTCATTAACATAACCTCACAAACTCTATAACAGTTTTGGCATCATCATAATGACCAGCTTACTTGATAAAACATTATCAAATACCCCAATTTTAGTAAAAAAAAAAAGTCGAGAAACATGAACTACGAAACTGAAGTAGCAGTGCCTCGATCTAAATTGCGAAGTGTATAGACAAATAACCTATGGTGTGTGAGTTTTTAAGTTCCTAAATTTCTTCACCACCTTGCTGGATTCATGATGACATTCAAAATCTTTTTTCTCTCACCAGCAAGTTGAAAAACCAATAGGATAAGATAAGACTAATATGGTAGGTAAAAATAGTGCACATTTTGGGACCTCTGGCAGCCATTGATGATCTTGTAGTAGCATATGCAAGTCTGAAAAAACAAAGAAGAAACCTTTCGATTTCTTGATCTTGTCAGGATTACAACATTAATGGAGAATTCAGATAGTAATACGAATACGGTAATCTTGTCTGATCAGACCCATGTGAAACCAGCACCTGAGCTTGAAATTATGGGTAAGATATTATGTTTTCATGTAGCTTGTATATGTTCACATTATCTTGCTGCCTAGAGGCTGCCCATATGTGTATGGTTGTGTGTGTTTCTATGGTTTTTGTTTAAAGATTTACCTGCAGATTTGGTTCCATTCCATATTATTTGCAACTACAATCACCTAATCAGGATCAGTTTATTGATATATGCGATGATACTCTGATGAACTCAAAACAAAAACGCAAGCATCGCTATGATGCCTTAAAAAGAATCAATTGAACAAACCTGCACGAGAAGCCTCAAAATCCAAAGGCAAAAATGAACTAACGAAGTGGCAAAATAGAGAGAAACCAAACTTTGAGAGGGATTAAATGCATCCAAAACCTAAAATCAATTATATATCAAACAAAAAGGAAAAAAAAAACACATACCCAAAATCATTGATTCTTTTCTACTACGATTGATGACTGCCTTTACTTTGTTCGACGTGTACTGCAAATATTAAATCCCAAGCAAATAAATTTGGGCAAAATTAGAGATGAAAGAAACGATTATCAAAGAAATGAAAAAACGTACACCAACTCAAAGGATGTGGAGATGTCCATTGTCAAAAAAAAAAAAAAAAAACATAAGTGGACGCTAGAATCAAAATCGATTCTGTAAATTGATTGGTAACTTCTGTAAAATGATTGACCAAACAGAATGAAAATCGAATGAAAATAGATTCTGTAAATTGATAATCAATTCTGTAATCGATTAAGAGGAGCAACCAGAATCAAAATCGATTGAGACGAAAAAACACAAGTCAAAATCAATTGAGATGAGGAAAATCGAAAAAACTTAAATCGAGAGTATGAATGGTATACCTGCAACATCGATTTGTGTCTTTGTCTAGAGATCAAGAGGAGAAGAGTAGAAAGGATTCGATAACCAGAGATCACCCTGAATCGTCCGAAGCTGTTTTATGTATTTGCAGAGTCTGAAATCGTCATTTCAGGAAGGGAACGTGGAGCCTGAAGAGATGGCTTTCAAAACAACCGTCCGCTTTCCAAACAACCGTTAAACCGTATTAGAATTTTATGTGTTTGGGATTATTATTTATTTGGAAAAGTGCTTATTTAGAAAAGTGTTTATCAGCTTATGTGGTGTCTAATCGGAGTTTTTAAAAAGTGTTTGGATTAGTTTATTGTGGTACCAAAACGTAATAAGCTAATAAGTTGTTATTTAAAGGTGTTTGGGATTGCTTATACATATAAAAGAACCAAAAAAGTCATAAGCACTTTTGAAATAAGTCATAAGTTACAACAAAATGACTTATCAAAAATGGCTTTTCAGCGGTTTGGCGCCGCTATAAGCTGTTTTCTTTTTGTTCCATCCAAACACTCAAAATAGCTTATCTGCGGTGTCAAATCGCAATAAGCTAAAAAGCCCTTCAAATAAGCAATCCCAAACACCCCCTTAATAGAATAGTAGATAGATATTAGATGATCGCTGTGTTGTCTAATCCGGAGATAAAAGAAAAGAAATGGATGAAAAAGAAAAGGAGAGAAGAGAAAGGAAAATAATTTTTTCATTTGTGTTCTCGAAATGGAAGAAAAAGAAAGGAAACGAAAATAATTTTTCATGTTCTTGAACAGGAGAGAAAGGAAAGGAAATATGTCAATTTTACAAATATACCCTTGTAAAAATATATTATTATAATGAAAGATTGGTAGTTTTGTAATTTTAATAATTTCAGTAATTTTTTTTAAATGGTTTTAATTTTTTTCCTTTCCTTTCCTTCCCGGAAAGGTTTGGGAGGAAAGTTATCAATCATTTCCTTCCGTTTCTTTTCCTTTCTCTCCTAAAAAAGTTTCGAGAACATGAGGTTTTTTTTCACTTTTCTCTCCTAAAATGAGTTTCGAGAACACAGCGGAGACGATGACACCAATGAAAATTAAGGGTGAAAAAGTATAACAATGATAGGTGCAGGTTAAGGAGGATATTGGACGAATATTTATGATTTTAATGAAAAGAGTGAATTACATAGGTGGTCCCTGTAGTTTGTTTAAAATTTGGATTTGGTTCCTAAAACAAACTATTTACACTGATGGTTCTTAATTTTTCATTTTCATAACATCCATGGTCCCTCCACTTAACAAAATTAGTTAGTTATGAAGTACTAATTGATCTCTAAACAAACTATAGGGACCAAAAGTGTAATCTACTAAAAAATTTGATGTAATTCACGTTTTTTTTATTTTTTACTAAAAAATATTTTATATATTTAATCATAAATCTAATTTATTAAAATAAAAAGCATATAATAAATAAATAAAATTATATTTATTAAAAACTATTAAATTTACAAAAAAATTTAGCGTTAAAAAATCTCAAGTTAAGAAAAACAAATGAAATCAAGATAAATTCATATATCTTTAAGGAATTGAAATATGCAAGCAAAATATTGAAAATTAAGTTCTGTTAACATGAGATTATTAATATATAGTCAAACTACAAATAATTAAAATAACAATAAAATAAAAATTATAGATTAAGATTAAGATTAAAAAAACACTGATTATTCAAACAATTAAGAAAAACTATCACTACAACCAAATTAGATTTATATGACAAAAAAAAAGAAAAACTAAACGTGCTAAACACCCATCTTTTTATAGCAAACTTTTTAAGTAATGTCATATAAAATTGCTAATGTGACGTTTTATATTATAAATGTCTTAAAACCTTGTTAGGACGTCAAAAAGCGTCCTATAAACTTATTGCAACGTGTTTAGATAAAACGCTTTATTTTTTTGTCCTACAAATTAAGTTTTATAAAATAGTCTATTAAAGTGCTTAATTTTTTCGGCGTCATATAAACCTAATTTTGTTGTAGTGATAATTTTTCTTAATCGTTCGAATAATCAGTGTTTTTTTAATCTTATTTATAATTTTTATTTTGTTGTTATTTTAATTATTTGTTATTTGTTATATATTAATAATCTCACGTTAACTGAACTTAATTTTTAATATTTTACTCGCATATTTCATTTGTTTTTCTAAACTTGAGATTTTTTAATGCTAAATTTTTTATGACTTTAATAGATTTTAAATAAATATAAATTTTTATATTTAATATGTATTTTATTTTAATAAATTTGATTTGTGATTGGGATATATAAAAAGAATTAACAACAAATTAAAAAAAAACATGGATCACATTAATTTTAGAGCAAATTACACTTTTGGTCCCTATAATTTGTTTAAAGATCGATTTGTCTTTCATAACGGCCGCTAACTAATTTTATTAAGTGGAGGGACCATGGGTGTTATGAAAATGAAAAGTTAGGAACCATCAATATAGATAGTTTGTTTTAGGGACCAAATCCAAAATTTAAACAAATCATAGGGACCAGCAGTGTAATTCACTCTAATGAAAAAAACAAAAAACAAAAGAGTTATTAATGGAATATATTTTATCATTAAAGGTAATCGGTTTTTCATTGATGCATTTAATGCAAGAGTATCTCCTTAATTACAATGAATGCATAAATATGGTATCATAATATCATAATCAATAAAATATATTTTTTTCGATTAATTATTTGACAACCCAAATATGAAAATATTTTTTTTATTCACCAGTTTTTTTTATTATAAATGAATTCATCAGTAATTGGTAAAACATTGTTACAACAAATCAACATATATCATTCATTGTTATCAAATCGGGAAGAACACGATGGATAAAAGTGTAGTAGAAATCGTTTCCCACAATGAAATTCAAGTGAGTGACGTGTTTGAAAACGATGAAGAATTTCTTTCGGCATTTGTTAAACCAGTGGGAGTTGATTATGGACCTGTTTCGGAGGAAGTCGTAGAGGAACCGAGCGATGCGATGGAGGACATACATGATGAGCGGAACAAGAAAATTAATTGGAACGGTATTTGTAACTCATTGAGTTTCGAATTTAAGTGCATTATTTATAAATCCAAACTTTATGGTTTCTGAACATACATTTTTTCATAAAATGCTATTTGAAACTGGGTTGATGTTATATAATATTGATTCCAATTGTTCACGTTTTCATGTCTCGAATGATATCCTCTGTCCAACATATTTCTGTTAGGTTTGTGTATACAGTTTGTTCATGGTGTGCTTCACGGATCTTGAACTCATGACAAAATCAGAATCTGCGATGCAAATTAACGAACACATTATTAGTAGCTACTCGGAAGGTTGAAATTAAATTACAAAGACACAACATAAATGTTCCTATATTACCATCGTCGGTTAAACGCTTTGCAATACTTGAAATTTCCTCACTTTTCATTGGTGGTGCATCATTTACTGGTGGCTTTTTAACACCATCTGTTTAAGTGCAAGTGGTTAGTATCGTTGTGTAAATTCTAACATTAATGACAGGAATCCAGGTACGCCTACCACGCTCTACACGTGACGTCTTTCTAATGTCAACAACAACTGGGTTGTGTTCCCTTGTATGATCAGCTTTTTTTTACAAAAACTGCATGTTATATTAATTTCTTCCAACATATTCATAGTTTTTCATTTATATAGATAACATGCCTTTTGCCGATGATCCCACAACAATCACATTCATTGGAGGAACAACGCCTATTTCTGAATGTTCAGTTTAAGTGGTGTCGCAATTAATATCACACGGTGGCATATGGTCTATGCCCATATAAAACACATCAATATTAAAAAAAACCTTTGCATCATATGCCAATCTATTCTTAATGGCATATATTTAATACACAAGTTTCCATTACAAGTCGATTGTTTCATCATAGTGATGACATATCTCCTTCGTTTGCCTTTTAAAAAAACAAGAAGTTATATTCAGTTTATTCAACATATCACATTGTTTCATTTTCGAAAGATAACATACCTGTTTCCAATGCAACCACCGCAATCACATTCCTTGGAGGAAGAGCTCCTTGATCTACATGTTCGGTGTTAGTGGCTCCACAATGAAGCTCAGTCAATGTCATATTATAACCCGGGGTTTTAGTATAACCCGGGTTTTCATTAGTCGAGGAAGTATAGGATTTCATTATAAACCGGGGTTTCACCATCTAGCAAGAATCCAGTGCATATGGTTTCAAAACAATTATTTAGGGTTTAGGTACATTTCAAACCCAAATTTTAAAAACATCCATTTACACTTTCAAGCAGATCTATTAACAAATAGACATTCTTTACATAACAATCATCAAAATCAGAATACACCAAATTTAGAAAACATAATACGTTCATTGCATTTATTGGTTTCACTATAAACCATGGTTTCACTATCTATCAAGAATCAATTGCATAGGGTTTCATTATAAACCCAGGGTTTCACCATCTAGCAAGAATCCAGTGCATATGGTTACAGAACAATTTTTTATGGTTTTCATTCATTCCAAACCCAAAATTTATAAACACCCCTTTACACTTTCAAGCAGATCGATTAACAAATAGACATTCTTTATAGAACAATCATCAAAATCAGACTGCATCAAATTTAATAAAAACAAAATACGTTCATTACATGTATTGTTTTCACCCAAATAGTTGAAATTGTATGAACGAAGTTATAGCCAACTTAGGTTAACATTCATATTTCTGATTTAAAACATCCAATGACGATTTTATCATATTAAACTGTATGAAAACTTTTCGCGACTGAAAAATACCTTCATTGCGACCTAAATACTTCCTTCGCCTTTCAGCAGGTTTTTTTTCATCGGCGTCAGTCGGATGTTTCCCTTGGTTTATCTCATTGCCATCTTCGTCAAGGGGGTTGTCCGCTGTGTTTGTGAAGTTCGAAAAGCTATGCTTCTTCATCAATCGTTCACTGCATTTCCGACCTACAACAAAATAATGTGGTAAGCAATCTCACTTCTTTTCAGGACACAATCGATGAATATTGAACCCTAAATACCTCCTGGAAGTCGAATCATGGTTTCAATGAAGAAGATGATCTGCTGAAATCCACCCCAAAAATATACCGACGTGAAATTGATAAAATGATTTTGGCGCTACGAGTATTTGGGGATTCATATGCTTTCCTAAATTAAAGAGAACATCAAAAGTACCATTATACCCTTTCACAACTTATTTTTTAATTTAAAAAGGAAAAAGTATTTCATTGTTGCCATAAATATATCAATTTAATCTCATCCATCCATTCATGATTATGGTCTATGGTTGCAAAATGGGTTTCAAAGTTTGCTACATAATGGTGGTTTCCAAATGAAACCACTTCTATATGTGTGTGTGTATATATATATACACACACATATACAAACCTATATATAGCATCATGTAATTTTACTACACTTCTTGATATTCAACCTAAATTCAACTTTGTTATTATATATGTCATCTATTGATGAGGAAAGGCACGATGACTGGTCCTAGTATTCCTTATACAGGTAAATTATATACAAAAACCATTATCAAAATTGTACCTATAAGAAACGGATAGACCATGATATCGACATACATGATGTTCATATCCAACCATATATAAATGTGTATATATATATATATAATCAGATCCTAAATGATGTGTTTTTCCCGACCGTCTATTGGTTGCCCGAGATAGTATTGGTGAAACCGCGACCCGTTGTCTATAAAGAGACAAGAACCTTGGTATAAGATACGCCACAATCAACCCACCAAGTTGATTGATAAGTATTGAACGCCACAAGCAAGAAGACTTGATAAGTTCTAAAGTTCACAAAGAACAAAAAGAGTTTAAACTCACAATTATCATTCAAATCAAAGGTGATTTCAAAAGATTACAAAGACAACCTATTTATAGGATACACAAGACAAATCAAAGGACTCAAATAAATTCTAGACAATAATTGAGGCAACCTTCTAATATCTTCTAAGTAAATGACTTCATAATGATAGGACCCTTCAAAATGCCTTCTAATTCAATGTTATGAGTTACTTGAACTTGGATCTATTGTTGGGCAGATTCATGGACGAAATTCCACCTTTATTTTGGGCTTGGATCCTTATTAAAATGTAGGAAAAGGAGTACTCTTTAAGTGGGCTTTGATTTGAGTCCATTTGGACTTGAAATGAATGATTTATGACCAAAACATGGGCCATGTGTAGACTTGGCCGAATTTTCTTGGACTTGGGTGATATTTAGATGAAATAATCACAACTTGGGCTACCAAGCCTTGGGCTAATCTTGGCCTTCAATTCGGATCAAAATTCGAAGGTCTCCTTGGCTACTTGATGAATTGATGATTGATTCTTTCCGACAGGATTTTATCAAACCGTTAAGAGCATCACTGAACATCTTAGCTTTTGACCTTGTGATTGGTCCAATCTTCCATCTCAATGGATCTTCATCATCCGGGTCGTTGGATGGGTTCTCATCATTCCCCCTCTCTTGAATGCGATTTGTCCTCAAATCTTCACCTGCATTAAAGGGGCTCAAATCAGAAACGTTGAAGACATCATGCACATTATACTCAACAGGCAAGTCAAGTTTGTAAGCATTGTCATTAATTTTCTGCATGATTTGGAATGGTCCATCTCCCCTTGGCATCGGCTTTGACTTTCGTTTACTTGGGAATCGTTCTTTTCTCAAATGAAGCCACACCCAATCTCCTGGTTCAAATGTGATCTTTCTTTTGCCCTTATTTGCTTGTTGTTCATACTTCTTGGTGCGCTCTTCGATGTTGCTTTTCGCCTTCTCATGGATCTGTTTAACAAATTCAGCTTTCTTCTTGCCATCTAAATTCACTTGTTCACCCACAGGTAAAGGAGTTAAATCCATTGGAGTTAATGGCTTAAAACCATACACAATTTCAAATGGGGAAAACTTTGTAGCAGAATGAACATGACGATTATAAGCAAACTCAACATGTGGTAAGCATTGTTCCCAAGTTTTGACATTTCTTCCAATAATGGAACGCAACAAAGTACCAAGAGTGCGATTCACAACTTCTGTTTGCCCATCAGTTTGGGGATGGCAAGTTGTGGAAAACAAGAGTTTTGTTCCCAATTTCCCCCACAAGGTTTTCCAAAAGTAATTCAAAAATTTTGTGTCTCGATCTGAGACAATGGTTCTTGGCATTCCATGCAACCTCACTATTTCTTTGAAAAATAAATCAGAAATATGTGATGCATCATTAGTTCGGTTGCATGCAATGAAATGAGCCATTTTGGAGAACCTGTCAACAACCACAAAGATTGAGTCTTTGCCGCCTTTGGTTTTTGGCAAACCCAGCACAAAATCCATTGAAAGATCAACCCACGGTTCACTTGGTATAGGCAAAGGAGTATATAAACCATGAGGTTGAACTTTTGATTTTGCCTGTTTGCATACAATACAGTTTTCACATACTCGTCCTACATCGACTTTCATTTTTGGCCAATAAAAATGTTCTTGTAAATTTGTCAAAGTTTTTGCCATGCCAAAATGACCCATAAGGCCTCCACCATGCGCTTCCCTAACCAACAGCTCTCGCAAGGAAGAGTTAGGAATGCAAAGCTTTGATTCCTTAAACAAAAACCCCTCATGTTTGCAAAACTTTTCAAAAGAACATTTTTCGCATGCTTGAAAAAATTGTCCAAAATCGGCATCATTGTGGTACAATTCTTTGATTTGCTCAAAACCAAGAATTTTACAGTCAAGAGAAGAGAGTAAAGAGTATCTTCTTGAAAGTGCATCAGCCACAACATTTTCCTTACCTTTCTTGTATCGGATGACATAAGGAAATGTCTCAAGAAACTCAATCCATCGAGCATGTGTTTTGTTTAACTTATGTTGTCCCTTTAAGAACTTCAAGGACTCATGGTCAGAATGTATCACAAACTCTTTGGCCCACAAATAGTGTTGCCATGTCTTTAATGCACGGACCAATGAATACAGTTCTTTGTCATAAGTGGGGTAGTTCAAGGTCGCCCCATTCAACTTCTCACTAAAATAGGCCAATGGTTTACCTTCTTGCATCAAAACTGCACCTATTCCAACACCTGATGCATCACACTCAATTTCAAAGGTTTTATCAAAGTTGGGCAAAGATAACAAAGGATCATGGGTTAAATGAAATTTAAGTTGTTCAAAAGCTTGCTCTTGTTCTTTGCCCCATTTAAAACCGACGTTCTTTTTAATGACTTCTGTGAGTGGTGATGCCAAAGTGCTAAAGTTTTTAACAAATCTACGATAAAAACTTGCAAGACCATGAAAACTTCGCACTTCACTTACACTCTTTGGAGTTGGCCAATCTTGGATGGCCTTTACCTTTTCTTCATCAACATAAATTCCTTGTGAACTTACCATGTATCCAAGGAAAACAACATGATTGGTACAAAAGGTGCACTTCTTCAAGTTTGCAAAAAGCTTTTCCATCCTAAGCACACTCAAAACAGAAGTTAGATGTTCAAGATGATCGTCCAAACTTTTGGAGTAAATCAAAATATCATCAAAGTAAACAACCACAAACTTTCCAATGAAATCTCTCAAAACATGGTTCATTAGTCTCATGAATGTACTAGGAGCGTTAGTTAAACCAAAGGGCATCACTAACCATTCATATAAACCATGTTTTGTTTTGAAAGCGGTTTTCCACTCATCACCCTCTCTCATACGGATTTGGTGATAACCACTTTTCAAATCAATTTTCGAAAATAATTTTGCACCATACAGTTCATCAAGCATATCATCTAATCGAGGAATTGGATGACGATACTTTACCGTGATATTGTTGATGGCGCGACAATCCACACACATCCTCCATGAGCCGTCCTTCTTTGGTACTAACAAGACTGGAACAGCACAAGGACTCATGCTTTCTCGAACCAATCCTTTTGCAAGTAACTCTTTAACTTGTCTTTCCAACTCCTTGGTTTCTTCCGGACTTGTTCTATAGGTTGGTTTGTTTGGGATGGAAGCTCAGTGTACAAAGTCAATTTGGTGTTCAATTCCACGGATTGGTGGCAATCCATCGGGAACTTCTTCCGGAAACAAGTCTTCAAATTCCTCACCACTATCATTAAGCCATTGGAGTTTGTATGGCTTTTGATGCTTCGTAGTAGGTAGACCAAGCTTTTCAACCATAGTTGAACTTGCTACATTTGTACAACTCCCCCCGTCAATGATAACACTACATACCTTGCCTTGAACGTAGCATCGAGTGTGAAAGATGTTCTCCCTTTGTGCATCATCATCTTCCTTGGAATGGGCACTTAGGGCTCTTCTAGCCACCAACAAGTCTCCTTGGACAGCCACCTCTTCATCATCATCCAAACCATCTGGTGAGTCTTCGGAATCTGATTTATCTGTCTCAATTTCCCCATCTTCTCGAATCACCATTGCAAGCTTGTTTGGACATTGACTTGCAATATGACCCCTGCCTTGACACTTAAAACACTTTATGTCACGATTCTTAGGAGTAGAAGAATCAATTTTTCCTTTCGAAGAGTTTATATCTTTAGAACCAGATTTGGGATTAGAAGAAGAAGATGTGCTTTCAATTTTCTTTGAAGAACTCGTCTTCCAAGTATTATTTCGTGATCCTCCCCCTCTCTTAAGTTGTTTCTCAATTTTAACAGCCATATGAACCATATCCTCAATTTCAACATAATGATACATTTCAACACGATCACGTATTTCAAAATTTAAACCATGTAAGAACCTGGCCATTGTAGCTTCTCGATCCTCCTCAATGTTGGCCCTAATCAAGATAACCTCCATCTCTTTAAAATAATCTTCCACACACTTGTTCCCTTGCTTGAGATTTTGGAGCTTGTTGTGAAGGTCACGAAAGTAGTGACTAGGCACAAAACGTCTCCTCATGACCAACTTCATTTCCTCCCAACTCTCGATAGGCCTTTCTCCATTTCTTCGCTTGCTAATCAAAAGTTGATCCCACCATGTTAGTGCATAATCAGAAAACTCAATGACAGCAAGTTTTACCTTCTTTCGGTTGGAGTATTCATGACAATCAAAGATGAACTCCATTTTCTTCTCCCAATCGAGGTATGCTTCCGGATCTGACTTTCCTTGAAATGATGGGACTTTCATCTTTATGGAACTCAAATTATTGTCTATACGCCGCCTTCTCCTAGCCGATCTCCTTTCAGATTCCCTATCCCATTCGTCGCTTCTTTCTTCCTCATTCACAACGGAACCTTCACGAGATGGTGGTCTTCGTGCGTTTGCCTCTATTCGATCCATTCTTTCATGAACTTGGTTGAATTCATTGGTCATCATCCGCCGCATCTCATCCATTATGGCTTGAATTTGAAGATTCGGAAAGGGTTGATCATCCCCCATCTTAAAATTCTGCAAAAATAAAGGTTAGTTCCTCTCAACACTCCCTCACGTGTTTATCTCAAGAAATGATTCACTCAACCCTCGTGTATCTCACAAATGGCTTTTACCCTCGATTAATCTCACCACACAGCCTTTTACCACTCTTTTAAATCTCTTTAAGTTCTAAAAGAACAAAAGAAGCAATTATCAAGTTTGGCTTGGCCTTGAGGGATTCAAACTATACAATGTAAGAAGAAGATATGAAACTCGACTTTTTTTTTTCGTGCTCTTTTTATTTCTATTGTTTCTTTTTTTATGCCTTTTTTTTTTTTGCCCAAATAGTTTTTTTTTCTTTTTTTTTGTTCGGCCTCTTTTTTTTCTTTTTCTTTTTCTTTTTGCTAGAAGCTATATACCAACGAAATTGAAGAAACGAAAGATTGAAGTGGAGAATTCAATAGTCACTAGTAGGAACCGTGTCAACTTGTGACAAGACCCGCTACCAATACGTGATTATTGGATCTCAAGTAAAGGAAATTAACAAGAAGGAAAGATAGAAAAGAAATGATATGCAAACCAATAGTGCTAGCTCTGATACCAAATGATGTGTTTTTCCCGACCGTCTATTGGTTGCCCGAGATAGTATTGGTGAAACCGCGACCCGTTGTCTATAAAGAGACAAGAACCTTGGTATAAGATACGCCACAATCAACCCACCAAGTTGATTGATAAGTATTGAACGCCACAAGCAAGAAGACTTGATAAGTTCTAAAGTTCACAAAGAACAAAAAGAGTTTAAACTCACAATTATCATTCAAATCAAAGGTGATTTCAAAAGATTACAAAGACAACCTATTTATAGGATACACAAGACAAATCAAAGGACTCAAATAAATTCTAGACAATAATTGAGGCAACCTTCTAATATCTTCTAAGTAAATGACTTCATAATGATAGGACCCTTCAAAATGCCTTCTAATTCAATGTTATGAGTTACTTGAACTTGGATCTATTGTTGGGCAGATTCATGGACGAAATTCCACCTTTATTTTGGGCTTGGATCCTTATTAAAATGTAGGAAAAGGAGTACTCTTTAAGTGGGCTTTGATTTGAGTCCATTTGGACTTGAAATGAATGATTTATGACCAAAACATGGGCCATGTGTAGACTTGGCCGAATTTTCTTGGACTTGGGTGATATTTAGATGAAATAATCACAACTTGGGCTACCAAGCCTTGGGCTAATCTTGGCCTTCAATTCGGATCAAAATTCGAAGGTCTCCTTGGCTACTTGATGAATTGATGATTGATTCTTTCCGACAGGATTTTATCAAACCGTTAAGAGCATCACTGAACATCTTAGCTTTTGACCTTGTGATTGGTCCAATCTTCCATCTCAATGGATCTTCATCATCCGGGTCGTTGGATGGGTTCTCATCACTAAATTACAATCTACTTGGTGGTTGAGTTTCTAACAACATCAATAAAAAAAGATGACGACGGGAAAAAGTTGGATCAAGTTACTCATAAGACAAATTGTCACTTAGAATATCACTCTAATGACTGTTGATTCCTCTACCCAAACATAAGTAGTTATAATATGTTGGTGTTCCACCATAAGTTGGAGATGAAAGCTTGGGTAGCCAATTCTTCACAATGACACCATTAATTCATATTTTTTCAAATGACTCGTTTCCTATGTATGAAATCCTTAGCCTTCTCAATAATGTTGAAATAGCCTATGTAACTCTTTTCATAATAACGATTTATATTATTTAATTTAATTTATGATATCATATACAATAAAAACATGGTAAATTAACATGATCAGTAATCATATATACGTACCTGCACATTCCATTTATATGTTTGGTTTTTGGTTTGCCTAAGAGAAGGGATTGAATTCAATCAAAATCCCATGAATTCCACAAGTGGTGGAATATAGTACCATTCCATGCATATCATTTAGGTGGAATTGATTTCCATTTCATCTCTTTAATGTTAAAAAACAAAACTACCACACAACTAATAGAAGCTTTCTTCTAGCATTTTATTTATTGTTTATTACTTCTAACCACACCATACCAATTCTTTTAATAGACATTCTAAATCTTGTCAACCCTAATTAAATTTCATTCCCATTCTTTTATATATTATATTTCGAAAGTGATGAAATGGGTTTTGTGTATATTCCTTCGGACTTTGTCATGTTTCATGCAATTTCTTTACAACTTAGTGACAGGGATACTCACAATTAATCCCTACAATAATTAAATATTCTATCACAATGACTTGATTGTAAATATCTTATAAGTTACGATTTAGTTTTCTAGGTTACGATTTATAATTATAGGTTACGATTCTGTTGATCCAAGTTCTATCATAGATTTGATAATGACCTTTAAACTACTTAGTGAAAATTATGTTTAACATCTGTATGTATTAGTGTTTCATCATCAGTTAGACGTAATCCCTGAAGACAAGTTTCGCGATAAAGATATTCACCGCTGAATCAAAGACAAAGCTGCTGAACAGATGACAAGTCTACTCATGATCTGATGCGGACATCAGTGAAACCAAGACAAGTCTACAAACACACGAAGAAATCTGCAGAAAAGCTTAGCGATCACTTAACTTCCTTTGCCTCACTGAAGGAAGAGATATTCAGCGATTGATGATCATAAAGCTTATGCTACAAGTTTCTTTTGTTTTGTCCTTGCACTCAAAGTAGAAATTGCCAGAAGAGACATACCTCTACAGGTTGTACAACAAACTCTGAAACTACACTGTTCACCTCTGCCAAAAAGGATGTCTCCTAAAAGTCAAAGGCATGCAACAAATCAAAATGGTGACACGTGTAAAGTACCCTGCCATGCTTTAAGATGCATTGGGTATAAATAGAAAGGTTGAGACTCTTTCTACATATAGAGAGAGACACATATAGAGACTTCTATCCTCTTTCTAAGAAGACAAATATAGAAACCCTTGATTTATATATCTCCAAACCTTCATTCTCTATTTCTTAGTACAAACATATATGTGATTTCTTAAGTTTGTTTAGATTAGGTTCTACTTAATCTTATTCCGCTACAAGCTATAAATTGTGATTTGATTTATCAATAAACAATTTATTAAACTAAAAATTTGTGTTCGTATTCACCCCCCCCCCCCCAATTCTACAAACTTGTTAAGCACCTTCGAGACCAACAAGTGGTATCAGAGCGGTATTGTTTTATCTCATAAACAAGATCATGCTTTATTCTCTTCCTTGCTATTCTAAAAAATGTCACTTAGCACAAATTCTAACTATTATGATAATGGTTCACTTTCTAAAACTCCTCGATTTAGCCGAGACAACTTTGCTCTCTAGAAAAATTGAATGATGCTATTTCTAGAAGGTGTAGATCCTACTATACCTGAATACGTGACAAATGGTCCATATGAACCTTTCATGATCATAGTCGCAGTTCCTGCCACTGCAACCACTCTTTCCATCCCTGAAAGATATGCTCCCAAAGAAAGTAGACAATGGAGTGATGAAGATAAGAATAAAGTAGGATTAGATGCAAAGGCAAAAACCATTATATCTATGGCCTTGCCTGATGAAGCTTTCCATTCCATCATGCATCTAAAAACTGCTAAAGAAATGTTGAACACTATATGTGTTCAATATGAAGGTACAACAGAAATTCAAGAAACCCGAAAGATCAACCTGGTAATTAAGACAATATGAAAGTTTTATCTGTGGTAAGAATGAATCCCCCTCTGATGTTCACCAAAGATTTAACTGCTTAATCATTGATCTAAGGACTGTTGGTAGGACCTATTCTAACTCTGAGGTCCTAACAAAATTATTGGAATATCTTCCTGAAAGCTGGGATAACTACTCTATGTGTCTCAAGCAAACAAAAGACCTAAACAACCTTTCTCTTAGCACTCTGTATGAGATTTTGCTCAACTATGAAGAATCAAATCTTCTAAAGAAGAATCTTGTTAAAGATTCTAAATATTCCAAAAGAACTCCTGTTGCTTTGGTCTCTTCAGAGATCATCCCATCTTAGCGATATACACTATCACTGAGTTAGATTCTGATTCTGTGGAATTATCAGACATTGACCTTTCAGAGTTTGATGAGTCCTTGGCACTCTTGACAAACTCTTTTAAGAGGTTTGCAAGAAAGAGCAATTTCAGAAGAAATAAGTCTCTCTCTCTAACTGACAAGCCAAAACCAACCCCTGTTGATAAGGCTACTGCTACTTGCTATAACTGCGAGAAAGTTGGCCATTTTGCCAGCAAATGCAGGTCAAAGAAAATCTTCAAACCTTCTCCTTCCAAGAAATCCAGTGATAGCAAATACCTCAAGTAGAAAGAAAAATATCAAAAGCTGAAAGGCTTCAAGCACAAAGGTAAGGGTCTCATCGCTGAAGAACATGATTGGCCTGAGTCAGAAGAATCAAGTTCTGATGAAGAAGAAGCCACTAATCTCTGTCTTATGGTTGACATCAAAGAAGAAGTAGAGAACCAACTGGAACATCCATGAGCTACATCTCATCTCAGGTATCAATTTCTACCATTCCCTCCCTCTCTAAAGCTAAGAGATGTCGCGCAGTTGACATACTGATGATTGACTTGTACAATGCACTTAATGGTAAGACCCTAGCTGAAAATAGAAATATTGATCTAAATGAACAACTAGAAAAATGCCAATTAAGGATCAAAGAACTAACTCTTTTAGAGGAAAGCTTAAAAGATCAAGTCATGGTAAATGAAATCATCAGTATTGAACGCGAACAGGCCATTGCCGCTCTCAAAGCCGAAAAGGCAACAGTTGAAGGATGGTATAACTCCTCAACTAAGGTCACTGAGATCTTAAATGCTCAGATCCCCATTCATGACAAAATCGGCCTCGGTTACAGACATGAACAAGATGAACCAAGTAAAGACTGTTCCATTCTTAAGTTTGGAATGTTCATCTCTTCTATCTCCGACAACTCTTCGACTCAGAGCACATTATCTTCCAACCTTATTCCTGAGGATTTATCAAAGAGCTCCAAGCTCGCTGATAAAGGGAAATCTATTTCCCATCAACCTCAAAAGGATACAAAGATAGCAAACCTGAAGATGGTCTCCTTTAAACCTTCAGCTAATCAATTCTTTAGTTCTGGATCGAAAATCACTGAAAATATTCAAAGATCCACTCCAAAGTTGAAAGTTGATATAAGACGTAGGAAAGCTGAAGAATCTAGAATACCTTCTAGATCAACTGCTAAGGGCATTCTTGGAACTGGCCCTGCTCATCTTAAGTTTTTCAATTCAAACACTCCTGGTCTTAAGGCTACTTTCAGATATAGAAAGTGCTATCACTGTGGACTTATTGACCATATCGGCAATAAATGTCCAAATGCCACTCAAGCTGAAAAGTCAGCTAAAGTGAAGATAAATACCTTTAAATTGAAAAACATCACCAACGCTGAAAAATCTGATAAGATGAAAAATACCACCAAAGTTAAGAAATTAACTAAAGTGAAGGTCACTATTGATGCTGAATCTTCTAATGCAGTGACGATTGCCAAACCTCACATCTCCACTAACCCCTGTGGACCCATCAAAAAATGGGTACTAATCAAAACTTAATCTTCCTTATGATTGTAGGGATCAAAGGGTATCTGGTATCTAGATAGTGAATGTTGTCGACACATGACTGACCAAAAAGACCTGCTCACTTAATACAAGGAAGAGAAAGGTCCCTCAGTGACCTTTGGTGGAAATGGAAAGGGCTATACCAGAGGGTTTGGTGTACTAAGCAATGGTACAACTACCTTCCGAAGAGTCACTTACGTAGATGGACTGAAGCAAAATCTTCTCAGCATCAGTTAGTTATGTGATAAAGACTATGAAGTATGTTTTCCCAAGAAAGCATGTTCAGTATTGGACAAAAACGGAAAACTTGCTCTTAGTGGTTATCATATGGAAAATGTTTAAGTAATAAACATGGACTCTACATCCACTAAGAATGTCTGTTTTCTGTCCAAAGCCTCATCTGATGTCAACTGGCTATGGCATAAGAGGCTCTCCCATCTTAATTTCAAGACATTGAATATTCTCTCCTCGAAAGAACTAGTCTCCGGTCTTCCTCAACGATTATATGCCAAGGAATCGCTTTGCTCTGCATGTGAAAAAAGAAAACAGACTAAAGCTAGTTTCAAGCCTAAACAAGTCTCATCAGTGACAAGCCCTATTCAACTCTTGCACATGGATCTGTTCGGCCCTGTCAACATTCAATCCATTGCTGGAAAGAAATACACTCTTGTCATAGTAGATGAATGCTCGCGCTACACCTGGGTAATCTTCCTTCGTTCAAAGAGTGACACCCAGAAGAAATTATATCTTTTGTTGAAAAGATGGAAGTACTGAACAATCTAACTGTATGCTCAATAAGAAGTGATCATGGAACTGAATTAAAAATAGTTCCCTGAACATCTAAACAAATTGTTTATTGATAACAAATGGCTCTGATACCATTTGTTTATCTAAACAAATGGCTCTGATACCACTTGTTGGTCCCGAAGGTGCTTAACAAGTTTGTAGAAGGGGGGGGGGGTTGAATACAAACACAGAAATTTAAAGTTTAATAAATTGTTTATTGATAAATCAAATACAATTTACAAGTTTGTTGCGAAATAAGATTAAGACAGACTTAATCTAAACAAACTTAAGAAACACTAAGATGGTCGCACAAGAAATTCAGAGAATGAGGGATTAAGAAATATAGAAAGCAAAGGTTTCTATTTTGGAGTTCAAGGATTGAGCACACTTCAGATGAAGGGGTGAACTTCCTATTTATACCCTATGCATTAAATGCATGGCAGGGCACTTTACACGTGGCGTTCACTGATTGGCTTTGAGAGTCTGACTTTTGGGAGACATGCTTTCGGCCGGGCAATGAACAGTGTAGTTGACAGAGGTGTTGTACGAATTGTGGCAGAGACATGTCCGTTCTGACACATAGTACTAGTTTGTGCAAGGATAGAAAAAAGGAAACTTGAGGCATAAGCTTTGTGATCGATTGATCGCTGAGTATCTCTTCTTTCAGAGATAAAAAGGTTCAGCTATCGCTGAAGCTTTTCCTCATGTTCCTTCGCGTATATGTAGAGTTGTCTTTGCTTCACTGATATTCGCATCAGGTCACTAGTAGACTTCTCTTTGTTCAGCAGCTTTGTCTTCGATTTAGCTATGAACATATGTTGACGTGAGACTTGTCTTTAGGGATTACGTTAGCTGTTTACTTCAGAAACTATCAGCGATAACTGAACAGACTCAGTCTGATCACTGATAGTGAAACACTAATACATAGAAATGTTTATAAGAAAGACTATCAGCGATAACT
Source organism: Arctium minus (assembly GCA_954870635.1). NCBI lineage: Eukaryota > Viridiplantae > Streptophyta > Magnoliopsida > Asterales > Asteraceae > Arctium > Arctium minus. The sequence goes on along the minus strand of OX941090.1, from coordinate 81,150,052 downwards.
GAACAGACTCAGTCTGATCGCTGATGGTGAAATACTAATACATATTAAAACGTAATTTTCACTAAGTATAGAAGAGGGTCGTTATCAAATCACTGAGAGAGTTTGGATCAACATAGTTCCCTGAACATCTTCTTTGAAAGTAAAAGAATCTCACACAACTTCTCTTCTGTGAGAACTCCTTAGCAAAATGGAGTCGCTGAAAGAAGAAACTAAACAATCATTGAAGCTACGAGATCAATGCTCAACGATTCTCATCTTCCAACACAATTTTGGGCAGAAGCAGTCAACACGGCCTGCTTCACTCAAAATAGGTCGCTGATTGTCAAACGATTCATCAAGATTGCCTATGAACTCTTCCATGGAAGAAAACCGTCTATCTTCTTTCTTCACATCTTTGGTTGTAAATGCTTTATCTTAAACAACAAAGATACACTTGGAAAGTTTGAGCCAAAGGTTGATGATGGAATCTTTCTTGGATATTCCTCAATTTCTAAAGCCTACAGAGTCTTCAATAAAAGGAGACAAACAGTTGAAGAAATAATTTATGTCACCTTCGATGAATCCAGATCAACAAACTCTAAACCAATCACTGATAATGATGAACTAAATAACTGGATGTTCTCTCATTATGGTGAAGTTGAACCTTTTTTCAACTCACATCATCATGCAAACTCTCCAAACACTGATGATGATCCCAAAGTCATTCCTCCTAACGTTTAATCATCCTCATGGATTTCAGCTATTCCTCTAAATACATACCCTCCATTAGATCCTTCTACATTTGAGTCTTTCAACGTCTCTAAAGATCGCTCAGTGAATAATGCTTTACCTGAAAAACAACATTTGTTAACTGATGAATCTCAAGATGAAGCTTCTTCATATGTGATCATTCTTATTGTTAATCCAATCCCTGAATTAAGCAATCATGCTTCTACTCAGAGATGGACCAGAAATTATCCAATAGATCAGATTCCTGGTGATCCAGATGCAGGCATTCAGACGCGATGAAACTCATGTAATATCTGTCTCTTTATTAATTTTCACTCTCTAATAGAACCTAAGAAGACTGATGATGCCCTCAGAGATCCAAACTGAGTCAACGCAATGCAAGAAGAGCTGACTGAGTTTTCAAGAAACAAAGTTTGGAATCTCGTTCCCAGACCATCTGAAAAATCTGTTATAGGCACCAAATGGGTGTATAGAAACAAGTTGGATGAAAATAGGACTGTGTAGATCCCAGTGCAGTGCAATTACAAGTAATATGAATAATGATGAACAGATTATAGGCCACAACAACTAGTCATATGATTGATATAACTTCAAAGGGTTAAGGTTTACAGAGAGAATTTCTGATAAGGGTATGTAAACCTAATGACTAGAAAACTGAATAATGAATTTCTCTCCTTTCTAAACTGTTCAACCCTAATAATGAACTAGAAAATGCCTTTATATACTTAGGCTTACAGGCCTAATGGGCTAATGGGCTTCGGCCCGTCTAATTAAAACAACTATTAAGTAATTACAATATGCACCCTTATAAATACTTTATTCCACTTTCAACACATAGGACTTTCAGTCCTAACAATCTCCCCCTAAAGTTGAATAAAGCATTGATCTTCTTGAAAAAAAAAACTTCAGGCCTTGATCTTCTTTCCCTCTTGAATCTTTGAAGAACTTTGGTGTTGCATGTCTTCATAACTTTCCACGCTCCCCCTTGAATAAAGCTCTTGGTCTTCATAGTTTCAACTTTGTAACCAGATTCAATGTACAGTAGCCTCGACTGAACGCACTATCAAGCAGCTTTTAACTGTGGAAACTCAATCACATCGGATCAGCACACAAGAAAGATAATGTGAGAGTTACTTGACATTCCACGGTGCTTCTTCAGTTTAAAACACAGAATCTGTCTTTGAACCGCGAGTTGAATAGACTTTCAGCTTAAGAACTTGTTTCAATCAGCTCGTAGGAGGAATGATAAACAAATTTGTAGCAAACACCACATGATACGGAAAGAATCAATACAATCTTTGAAATCTCTTTGAAAAATTGAAACATCATCTTCATCACTTTGATCTCTAGACTGTCTTCAGAAATAACTTTCTTTCTTTAAAACTTTGAAATTTAACTTTTTCTCCCCCTTTTTGATGATTGTGAGCATCATAATCAGCAAAACTTCTTCAAGTTTAGCACTTTCTTTGATCTCCCCTTTATGATAATTTTTATATTCTCCCACCTGTGATCTGAGTATCCGTCAATTCATGAAATGTATATATCCGAATCTTTTCAAATTCAGACATAATGGACAATGTAACCCTGATTCAACAGATGAAACAGTTAGTATGCCTGTAAGTAGCACAGAGCTACTTTGTACAACGGATGTACATTGGAAAGGAGTTTTTGTGATGTTCACTCCCCCAGGGCTTCCATTCAATCATCGAAAAACCACAAAGGAATTTTCTATGAATGTTATGACAAGAAAACTTATTCCTTGTGTGCTCGTTCAAGTGTAGAAATGATTGAAGCTACTTAGCTTGATCAGGCTCAAATTATGTAAACTGTTGAGACAGCAACAAATATTACACGGACTCAATGTGAATGAAAAAGGTGCGAAGGTGGGGCAACTTTCCTTCTTTTTCAATATCTAAATCTTCCAAGTGAAGAATAGATAGCAGATATGCTGCGTCCCCAAAGAAATGAAACATTTCTTTGTTAAGAAAGAAACGAGTGGTTGGTGGGGTTATAGCAAGAGTTGGCATGGGCTCACTGCCTGTTTCAATGATGGTCACCAAAGAATGTGAACCAATCAGAATATGTGGCTGCCCGGCTCAGAAAGTGGTTGGTGCAGAGTTCTGATATTCTTTTAACTCTGTTCTCACACCCTCTTTCTTTTTAGCATTATGCTCACTTCTAACCAAACTCTCATTTTTCATTTTACCGCTCCACACAATGAGAAAAACTCAACCCGACGAGTTATCTCCCCCACTCTTTGATTTATGACCCCTCACCCCTCAAATCACTCTAGGATAACTTCCGGGGTAGGAAACACTGGTTTACGTGAATCCATGGAAATTCTGTTTAAGCTCTCACACAAATCCCATGTAATTCCTATAAAGAATGATAGCTCAACAGTTTATCTTGAACATTTTAGCTCAAAAAGTATTATAACATTGTCAAAATGTATGCTCATGATATTTGAGCAATTGAACTTTGAAGATTTCTCAAAACAAAGATATTGAATGAATGAAAGGAAATCAAAAGAATTGTTTTAAGAGTCTGACAATGTATCAATCAGATCAAATAAACTGGTTAGGGTATCAAAGAATTGGATATTTTGTTTATATGAACAAATATAAACAATTTAGCAATGAAAGCACAATATTAAAAATAATGATTTATGCTCAACGATATTGAATATCAAACGGGGGTATTACCATCGAAATATTGTTTCGTTATGAGACATGGTAATAACAAATACAAATGAAGTACTGAACCTGTGTGTGTGAATACGTGACAGTATAAAGACAAGATAATACGCAAGTATTGATCTTTAGAAACACACAGTCAGTTAAACATTATATCTCAAAAATGAAAAACATTTAAAATCACACTTCTAAATTTATAAAATCTTTTGAGAATCAGAAGTGGATTGAACATTTCAGAAACCGTTTTTCATGCTTGAAAGTTGTTCTTCTTTCAAACAATTAGAGATCTAGGATTATAAGATATTTACCTTTTAAGCTCCCCCTCAAATCATGATATAATGATATATATCTATTAAGCCCACCCTGGATATTTGCAATAAAATCCAAGTCTGAACGTTGAAGAACGGGTCCTGATCTGTCATGTGATCAGAAGCCAAACTTCGTTGAAGTCCGGGTTCTAAGCTGATTTACTTAGAAGCCATCGTTCTTCTACTCCCCCTTGACAGTAGGTGCCTGCAACACAGAATCAGTTTTCGGTTTTGGTACCCACTGGTATTTGGGTCCTCGAATGTTAGTTGCAGTTCTTGTGGGGGTAATAGAATAAGAACCATACCAGAAATGATCACTGGCTTTGTGAATGTGATCATGTGTATGACAATAAGAACAGTGGTATTTCTTACCTGATAACCTGAGTAATTGATCTCTCGAGTAGATATGATCAGGTTTACTTTTAGTCGCTTTGTTCTTCTTGGCATTTACCGCATGTACACATGATTCTTTTTCTTTCAGCTCATCTTCAACTGGTTTCTTCTTCCAGACCAGTTCCTCATCTATGTATCTCTTTCTTCTAGAGTGTGTACCTGAACCATCTATATTGCTATCATAGAAAAGGTTAGTTTTACGAATCCGGTCAAAAGATTTAACTGACCTTTGTGTAGAGACAGATTTCTGATTTGAGCTTGATACAGACTTTTCAAGCACTTTAATCGTTGAAGCGAAGTTGCCTCTTTCTTGAACAAGAAGGTCAATCTTCTTCGTGAACTCTGACTTCGTTTTCTGCTCTTTTAGCGCCTTCTCAGATAGTTCAGACAACTTGGCAGTAAGCCTTTTGATCTCCATCTCAAACAAGCTTCGTTCTTCTTCAAATCCCTTCTCAGCATCATTTCTTTGGCCGGATATTTCTTTGAAGACGCTAACATTCTTTTGTTCAATGGCCTTCTTTTCTGTTGCAAACTTCTCTCTTTCAAGAATGATTACTTTCTGAAAATCAGAAACTTGCTGAGAAAGTTTTATGCACTTCAGCTCAACTTCTTTCTTCTCATCAACACATTTTCTCGAGAATTCTGAGAACTTCTTTGCGAAAGATTTCTCTTTAGTCTCAAAATCAGATTTGTGTTTAGAAACCAGTTGCTCCAAATCAGATAAACGCTTTTGAAGATCTGCATTTGCATCTTTCAGTTCAGAAATCTTTTCCTCAGAACTTTTAATAGAGACTGTTTGCTGAGTTTTAGCTTCCAAAATAGAGATCTTTCCTTTTAGCTCAGAGTTCTCAGCTTCCAATTCTCTTCCTGTTAATAAACCCTTTGTCCCTAACACCAACCATTCAGTACAATCCCACCGCTCTTTTCCTGTCATTTTGTTAGAATTTATTTGACCAATAAGTTCATTAAATATGTCACTAATAAATTCACACGAAATACTATGTTTCATATAATTTCGAGCATTATTATTGGCCCTCTCTCTTTGTTCCTTTTCCACAGGAGAAGCTTCTGGCGGAATTTGGGATTGGTTCTCTCCTTCAGTCAATGATAATCTGATATAGGGACCCACCTCATGTTCGTTAACAAAATCCAGAAAATCAGTTTTCCACCTTTCATATTCTCCTTTGGACCGCAGCCTTGGTGGGTACACCATTTTGATCGTTTCGAATAGAATGTATTCGCTCCGGCTTTGAAGAGAGATGAAACTTGAAAGTGCAGGGACCAAAAGTGACAAAATGTGAAACTTGAAAGTTTAGGGTCACAAACGACACGCTGAATCCTTGAAGTACGGGGGCTAAAATAAATGCACTGCAAAAAGATCGTGAGACAAAAAATTTGACCTTTTTTTTTTTTTTTTTTTTTTTTTTTTTTTTTTTTTTTAGAACACCGGTCTAAGCAAAGACCGGAGTATGCAAGATATCGGTCGAAGGTATGCCCGGAGGAAGCAGGTATCCGGTCGAATGACAGGACCGGGGATACACTTATCCGGACGAAGGTGAAAGACCGGGATACAAGTATCCGGTCGAAGGTGAAAGACCGGGATACAAGTGTCCGGTCGAAGGTGTTTGACCGGATGTTACAACCACCCGGTCGAAGGCAAGACCGGAGAAACTCTTATTCGGTCGAAGAAACACGACCGGAGGAACTCTTATTCGGTCGAAGGGGCAAGACCGGAGCACAAGAGTCCGGTCAAATGAGTAAGACCGGGAAAACAAGTATCCGGTTTAATGCTCAGGTCGAATGCTCAGGTCGAATGACTATGAAAGCGATAAACACAATTAACAAAATAAGCCGATAAACACGATGAATCGACCGAAGAACACGATGAGTTTATGGGATTCGACCGAAACCAAACCCAGAAACTTTAAACAATCGATTAAACCAACAGAGACTTCGATCCTTCGATCAAATGAAACACACAGTAAACCAATCAAAAAATTCGACCGGATGAAAACACCTCGAACTCAGATTAGACCGAAGATTTGCACATAAACTCAGATTCGATTGATAAGAAAAAATTCCAGAAGATAACTTTTGATCGAAACACAGATACAAAAAAAATAATTTTGCAGATAATATAAACACAGAAAATAAACACTAATAATCAATTAAAGCAAATATAGCAATTATCACAAGTAATTGATTTTAGGGTTTCAGACAAACCTTTTTACTGGATCAAACCTTTTTGCCTATCTGCTCTGATACCAATTGTAGATCCCAGTGCAGTGCAATTACAAGTAATATGAATAATGATGAACAGATTATAGGCCACAGCAACTAGTCATATGATTGATATAACTTCAAAGGGTTAAGCTTTACAGAGAGAATTTCTGATAAGGGTATGTAAACCTAATGACTAGAAAACTGAATAATGAATTTCTCTCCTTTCTAAACTGTTCAACCCTAATAATGAACTAGAAAATGCCTTTATATACTTAGGCTTACAGGCCTAATGGGCTAATGGGCTTCGGCCCGTCTAATTAAAACAACTATTAAGTAATTACAATATGCACCCTTATAAATACTTTATTCCACTTTCAACACATAGGACTTTCAGTCCTAACAGACTGTAACCTGCAACAAAGCCAGGCTAGTTGCTCAGGGATACAGACAAGAGGAAGGCATAGACTATGATGAAACCTTTGCCCCTGTGGCCAGGATCGAAGCAATTCGACTATTCCTAGCCTATGTAGTTTACAAAAACTACAAAGTATATCAAATGGATGTCAAGTCAACATTCTTAAATGGGAAGCTGAATGAAGAAGTCTATGTCGAACAAACCCCAGGGTTCTCTGACCCTAAGCATCCATACTATGTATATAAGTTGGATAAGGCCCTTTATGGTTTAAAACAAGCTCCTTGTGCATGGTATGACACTCTCTCCTCTTTTCTTATCTCTGAAAAATTTGAGCGTGGTAAAATTGATAACACACTGTTTTTCAGAAAGATAAAAGGTCATATAATTCTTGTTCAAATATATGTTTATGACATTAAATTTGGTTCTACTAACCCATCACTGTGTACTCGCTTCGCTGAAAGAATGATGAAAGAATATAAAATGAGTATGATGGGTGAACTAACCTATTTCTTCGGACTTCAGATCAAGCAATCTAAAAAAGGTATGTTTATTCATCAGGGTAAATATGTTCAAGACATGCTGAAGAAGTTTGATCTCACTCAAAATTCAGCGATGAAAACTCCTATGGCACCTTCATTGACATTGAACAAGGATCCTACCGGAAAATATGTTAATGTCACTGCCTATAGAGGAATGATAGGCTCCCTGCTGTATCTTACAGTGAGCCGACCTGATATCATGTATTCCACTTGTCTCTGTGCACGATATCAATCAGAACCCAAGGAATCCTAATTGATCGTTGTTAAACAAATCTTCCGATATCTTAAAGGAACTCCTAACCTCAGTCTTTGGTATCCCAAAGACTCAGAGTTCGATCTCACTGGCTACTCAGATAGTGATTTTACAGGTTGTAAACTAGATAGAAAAAGCACCACCGAAGGTTGTCAACTCCTAGGCAATAAGTTGGTAAGTTGGACTAGCAAAAAGCAAAACTCAATATCCACTTCTACCGCTGAAGCCGAGTATGTAGCCGCTGGAAGCTGCTGTGCTCATGTCTTATGGATGAGAAATCAACTATTAGACTATGACCTTCAGCTATCCAAGATTCCAATCTATTGCGAAAGCACTAGTGCCATCGCTATAACAAACAATCTAGTGCTACACTAAAAAAGAAATACATCGAAATCAGATAGCATTTTATCAGAGATCATGTGATGAATGGTGAAATAAAACTTCATTTTATCCCCACTGACTATCAGCTTGCTGATCTTTTCACCAAACCTCTTGATGAGACAAGATTCAACTCTCTCATCAGTGAGCTTGGAATGCTGAATCTTGAAGATTAAATCTTTAGCATTCAAACATAAAGTCAGGTGTACAAATGTTTCTCATCTCATCATCTTTGACTAAAATCTCTCTGATACTCAGGTATGGGTTACACAAAATTCTCACTGAATCTCTTCCAGCGAGACGTTTTAATTTCAAAACTCTTAAAACTTTGTCATTCACTTTCTTCAAATGATTAAAAGCTTTTTGACAAACTACGTTTTATCCTAATTTTCCTCATCAGTGATCTTTTACAAATGGCAATCCTATCCCTGACTTTCTATCAGATATACTTTACGAAAACTAAAACGACACTGTTGATCCCAGTTATGATGTTCTTTAACTTGATTTAACCTTTTACTACACACAGATTAATAAAATAGAGTGCGGAAGCGTTTAAGATGTGTAGAAGAGATTGAACATGCAAGGTAGTAAACACACAAGTAATTAATGAACAAGAAGTAAAGTATTATATGAAAGTTACTCAAAGAACTGTTTCATTAATTACTCAAGAACACCAAGAACACGCACTGGTATGTGCAAATATGCTCAAGGATTATACAAACAACTATTTTTGTGTGTGTGCTCTCGTCCTTTGTGCTCTAAGGTGGTGCTCCCTTAATATAGCAGAGGGATGCACCCCTTAGTACAAGACAAAAACTGACATTCCATAAACGGAATGCCACCTGTAAAGTAAACATCGTGGAACGCCCATTACTTTGATCTTGAGGATCTTCGTACAGCAGGCCTCACGTGTTCTGCACGTGGTCTTGTCTTGAACTCTAAGAAAAACTTCAACATTGATCTCCAGAGGTTATCCTTCATAGAGGCTCTGTGATCTGAGTTTCATTATCAGGTTTGTCCTCTGGCGCGTCTTCTGCGGAGTGGTCTTCTGAGCTTTGCATCTTCTGCGGCGACTTTCGAGATAGCAGGGGTTTCTATACTTGGACTATTTTCCAACACTTCTAAACATGGTAGATGGAGCTAACAATCTCCCCCTAAGTGTTGAAAAATAAAAATTTGGAATTTGGAGTGATGGCTAAGCTAGAAACAAAAGAGATGAAAGGAACTCAACCTCTGAATCTTGATTTTCATTAAAAATAAAATAATGCCAGAAGGCAATTACATTTGACAGTGGATACACACAAAAAAAATTTACAAGACATCAGAGCCTATACTTTGGCGTTTGGGAAATCGTTGATCTTCTTTCCAAACCCACCTTCTTTCTTCAGTTCTCTGTAGTAGTACACGCACAGGTCTCTGAAGCTTAAGGTTGCACCTATGTCTGTCAGAAGGACATCTGCAACTTTTGTGGGTACGAGTGGGTTGCCTCTGTGCTTGATAAGTAGATCTTGAATGAGCAGCAGAGATTCTGTTGAGTACTTTTGGCTTTCTATCCCCCTGAATAATTTCTTTTCTCCTTTGGGGTTTAAGTACACAAGACCAAAAGAAGGTGAAGTGATGATGAAGTTTGGCAGAATGTTGGCAGAGGGAGGTAAGCTATCTTCTGGTGGAGGGAAGTTGACCTTTTTGACTCCCAAGTCAAGTGCCACTTGAAAGTCAGCTATACTGTAGAACAACAGATTTTCTCTCATGACCCTCTTGATGGTGAGATGTGCTTCTTGGTATTCCTTCTTCCAGCCAAACTTATCCTCTGTCCATTTAAATAGCTCTGGAAGATCATGAGGATGAAGATTCGGTAGATCTACGTCTGTGAAAGTCCATATCTCCTTATCTTCCCTTTTCACGGCGTATTCACTGAACCAGAAGTTCTTACACTTTGTGTGTCCAAGCTTGATTGCCACAACCTCTGTGATCTTGGCCATGTTAAAGACTTTGGATTTTGGCTTGGCTTTATCTTTATAGAATCTCCTTCTCTCCTCTGATACAACTTCCTCTGAGAGTCTGACAGGGGGAAGGTCTTGAGCTCCGCGGCTATAGAGGTATTTGTACACTTCTTCTTCGATATCCTTCTTTGGAGGAACAGGGAAGGGTCTTCTTAGGCTCTCAAAGCCTTGGATAACCTCTGCAACTCTATCCTTTGATGGTTTGTCAAGTGGTTGTAGGATGGGGAGTTCCGACAAAGGTTGCAGATCAAAGGCCCAGTCTTCCTCTTCAGGTTTCACTCTTTTGCAAGCATCAAAAGAGCTCTTTAGTAGTTTCTCAGAGGTGGGAGGAGACTTGACCTTCTTCAGAGGTTCTATAGCTATTGCCTTGCCTTTATCTTTGGCAGTTGGTGGGGATTCTGTGATTTGGATTATGGTGGGAGAGGAGGCTGCAGAGACCTTTCGTTTAGTTGTTCTCTGTGGTTCAGGTTCTGAGCTCATAGGGACTTGGTTTAGGGGAGCTACTTATATTGGTGCTTCTTTTGTGGATTGCAGATTCTCCCCCTCATGAGGACCACGACCGGAGGCATCAGGATCTTGGTCCTCATGCCGTGCCCTCTTCTGTTCTGCTTGGGTTTGGCAGGTGACAGGTTCCTTCCTCTTCTTTGGCTTACAGAGGTTGTTATCGACATGTTTTGTGATCTTCTTGATTGCGTTCTTTGCAGCCAATGACAGAGCGTTGATTTCGATGTCTGACTTGAAACGAAATGTGGCTATGGATCGCTTCAAGTCTGCTGTCACCTTCTTTCCTTGGTCGTTGAAGTTGGATCGAAGGAGGTTTTGGTTTTGCAGAAACTGATTTTCCATGGCTTCCAAGTCGGCTTTCGTTGCAAACGCAGAGGGGTCTGGGGTAGAGGTTGATGCCTGTGTGTGAAAGGGGACCATAACACTACGAGTTATGTCCTTTATTTCCTCTCTGAGCCTGGTCATTTCATTTTACTCCGGTCTGAACTCCTTGCGTAGCATATTTTGGGAACTCTTCTGTGCAAAGATCCCCTAGAACTTGAATCTGATTGGAGTGGGCGATGATGGTTTGATCGCAGGCTTGAAGGTCAGCTTTGGTCGCGCACTTTGTTTTGAGGGCGTGCAGAGCTTCAGTATTGGCTTTTAGGGCCTCTGTAAGGGTTTGAGAGTTGTCTTGGGACTCTCTCGAGATAGAGCTTTGCAACTCGTCAAGTTTTGTGAGCACCATGTCAGCAAAGGCTTTAAACTCGCCTTTTGTGACAAAAGTGTCGGCGGTAACCTCTGGAACAACACATGTTCCAGATTTAGCCAACGAGTCTTTGGCACCTACAGAGCCTGTTGTTATGATGAGCTCTGGAGGATTTCCTTCCAATCCTCGATGTTCCACAGAGGAAGCATCTATGGAAGTTCTGTCAATATGTTCTTTGGGGGAGGGTTCAGAGACTCCCTTAAGAGCTATGTTGAATGGATCCTGTGGTTGTTCTAGAGCCACAATATCATCGTGTTCTCGCACCACCAACTCTGAAGTGGTTTGGGTGTCCCTCTTGTGTGTGACAGAGGTAACAAATACCTCTGTGTGTGGAAGAGATGTTTCCTGGGGCGAATGGACACGGGAAACAACACTTTCACCCTTTTGAGAGGGTGAAGTGGGTTTGGTTTCCCCGGATTGTGGTATAGAGGAAGAAGGGATATCCTCTGTCCGGATGGCATGGGTAGGGTTCGGACTGTGCGGTCCTGTTTCAATACCCCTCTGCACTAGAACTGCAGGGGTAGAAGTGTGGGTTGAACTGGGAGTTGGTTTTGGTGGTGTGCCAAAGGCATCTTTTGTTTCCCTCTTCTCCAACGATTTTTTAGTTGGTTCTTCTTCTTCATCTTCGCTCTGTGAACTTCCTGTCACATCATCTATTTCCATTTCCACGGTTTCCCCTAATCCTCCAGAGTATTGGAGAGAGACCTCTCGTGCTATTGCAGAGGCTACTTGGATTGGGCTCTGAGGTTTATCCTCAGAGGACTCTTCAAGGACTAGGGCTCTTTTTGCCTTCTGCAGAGGTTTTTCCGGACCCTCTGCAGGTTCGGTTCTTGCAGCAAGGTATTCAACCAGATCTTTCCTTTTCTGTCGGAGGGCTTCCAATATTTGTTCTTTTTCGGCAAGTGTCCTCAATTTTCCTTTCTTTTTGTCATAGACTCTGATCTCTGCAGTTTCTTCTGTGGCTTTCTCTTCTGGCACCTTTTCTTCGATGGTCCTTTGGGATTTCTTAGGCTTTGGAACCTCTACGTTTTCGGTTCTCTTCTTTTTGCTTTTCTTTTTCGCCTTTTTCTCACTCCCCTCCCCTCTAACTAATGGTCTCTCTTTCTCACTCACTTGAGCCTCTGCGGCTTCAACTTCTGTCCGTACTCCCTCGTCTCTCAAGTAAACAACAATGTCTCCTACTTTGAATCCTACGCGAGGGGGGTTACAGGACGTGGTTTGGGCGTCCTGTTCCCTCGTATGTACTCCCTAACATCCTCTTCACTACCCAAATAAGTCAACATCTTTGTTGACAGAGGTCTGGCTTCTGGATAACCGGTTTTGATGGTGGTGGGTTTATGAGACTTCATCTCGTGGAGTTTGATTATCTTACCCTCTGCTGGCAGCTTTCCTTCCCCTATTAGGTCATCGCCTAGAAGCAGTCCTAGGAAACGTCCAAATGCAATGTTCTTTGGTTCTGTCCCTCTATCTTGGTCCTGCTGTTTGGTAATCACGGCATTTTGGATCTCGCTGAAAATGAGTCCAGCGTAGTCCAGTGGGAGATCGTAGTAAATCCCATACATTATGGCCAAAATTGTATGGCTTGATTGATCCGGGCTTCCAACCTTTGATGTTAGGCATCGGTTCATAATCGAGAAGAGTACGTTCCACAGAGGAGGGATATTCTGTCGTCTGAAGTTTGTTCTTTTGGTGATTGGAACTGCGTAGCCAATGAACCTCAGAAACTCTAGTATCTCTTCCTCTGTGGGCTCCTCTGAGAATTTACGCAGGTTGAGATCTGATTTGGTGGGAAGTCCAAAGACATTGGAGAGTTTCCTACGATTGATCCCTAAGTCCAGAATCTTTTCAGTTGATGGATGGGTTGCATAGCCAATGATGCAGTGTCCATATTTATCCATCTTGGCATGGCGAGCACTTAGCCAAAACTGTTGGATGTAAGATTCAGGGATGTCATTTCGCTTCATCGTTAGGGCTTTAACCAGGAAGTGATTCTTGAGTAGTTGAATCAATGGTGCAGCTTCAGTGGGGAAACCAGAGGGATCGAGGGTGACAAAATGGTTGTTCGGTTTATTGTTCATTTGGGTCAAGTGATAGTCATGCCTGCTGAAGGACAGCATTCTGCTTGTAAGCACATGTTCTTGGCCAACGGAGTCTGAATCAGCCTTTTGAACCATCGAGTGATGAGAGTTGTTGGATTCCTTGGATCCATTAGAGTTCTTGGAGGAAGTTGAGGAAGAATCCATTGATAGAATAGAGAAGAAGAAGAAAAGCTTTTTTGCAGGAAGCTCTTGAGGGAAAAGGATGTAGGTAAAGAGAAATGAAGAGAGGCAAAAGGGATTTTATACAGAGGGAGGTAAAAAAAATTAAGCGGTAAAAAATTAAATTTTCAAATCCGTGATGAGTGGAAACGGATAAGTAGCCGTTTCTGTGAAACGACGGTACAGATGTAGGCCAATAAAATGTTGCCACGTCAGATAATGGCGGTGCACGATCTAGGACGTGCGCCACCCTATTCTCACGTGCGTGGCATTCACTATTCTCACATGACTGTGATGTTTAAGAAATAACCCGCAGGAAGTGACCTTAATTTCTCAAGTGATGGGAATGACAGAAGCTCTGTGGGTAAGAGGCTTCTGAGGTCACAGATAAGGTTGTTATCAGAAGAGCTTTTTAAGAGGGAGAAAAGTGCGATGAAATGATCGAGTTCCTTTTAAAGTGCATGTGGTCAGACATCCTCAGTTTAAAGGTGCAGAGACTCTGTGATATATCACAGAGGCTCTGTGGTCGACCTCAGAGGTTCTGAGACCAAAAATTTCCTTTTTAGGAAAGATTTTCAAAGATTTGATTATTTCAAAGTTTTGACAGAAAATTTGGTACAAAGTGGGATCTTTCTGAGGGTATAGTGCTCGAGAAAGAGTTTTGACCCTTGGTTCAGATGGACTAACCTCACTCTGTAGTCTGTTGCGCAGAACTGTGTTGCTCCCCCTTGAATAGTCAAGATTGGTCTTTGATGGTTTGGTCTGCTCCCCCTTCAACTATGCTTGGATCATATAAAGATAAGACTAGTACAGGAAAATAAACTTAAGAAACTAATTTGCAGAGGCATAAAAGTAAATATGTACAGCAGAGGTAAATATGTACAACAGAGGCTCTGTGGTCAACTCATGTTGAGCATACCAATCTTGCCAACTAGAAAAGTGAATCTTTTCTCATCCAATGCCTTCGTGAAAAGGTCGGCAAGCTGGTAGTCTGTGGGCACAAAGTACATCTCTATTGTTCCATGCTGCACTTGATGTTTCAGAAAGTGATACCTGATATCGATATGTTTGGTCTTAGAGTGCTGCACAGGATTGGCAGAGATCGCAATGGCACTTTTGGAGTTACAGAGGATGGGGATTTTTTCGATATCAAATCCATAGTCTCTAAGTTGGGTACTCATCCACAGAACTTGGGAACAACAACTTGCAGCAGCAACATATTCTGCTTCTGCCATAGAGGTCGAGACACAGTTCTGTTTCTTGGAAGTCCAACTTACTAGTTTCCCTCCTAGGAATTGGCAACTCCTAGAGGTACTCTTCCTGTCGAGCTTGCATCCTCCGTAATCTGAATCTGTATAAGCCATGAGATCAAAGCCAGAGTTCTCCGGATACCAAAGGCCAAGATTCTTGGTCCCTTTTAGGTATCTGAAGATCCTCTTGACAGCATAAAGATGAGATTCTTTGGGGTTAGCTTGAAATCTTGCACATAGACATGTGGCAAACATTATATCAGGTCTACTCACGGTTAAGTACAACAGAGATCCTATCATTCCTCTGTAGAGTTTACACTCCACATATTTGCCCTCTGGATCTGCATGGAGTTTGGATCCAGTGACCATAGGAGTTTTCATTGGTGAAGAGTCAGAGAGCTTGTATTTTTCAAGTATGTCAGAGACATATTTTGATTGGTTTATGAAAATACCCTCTGTGGTTTGTTTGACTTGCAATCCTAAGAAGAATGTAAGTTCTCCCATCATGCTCATCTCAAACTCACTTTTCATCAATGACTCGAACTTTTTGCAATATAAATCATTTGTAGACCCAAAAATAATGTCATCAACATAAATTTGTACAAGCAAAATCTCACCTTTTCTCTTCTTATAGAATAAAGTCGTATCAGTAGTACCTCTTTCGAAACCATTTGCAAGGAGGAAGTTTGAAAGTCTGTCGTACCATGCTCTGGGGGCTTGTTTCAGTCCATATAGAGCCTTGTCCAGAAAATAGACGTGATTTGGGTACTTAGAGTTCTCAAACCCTGGTGGTTGTTGGACATACACTTCTTCTTGAATCTGCCCATTCAGAAAGGTTGACTTGACATCCATTTGATATACTTTGAAACCTCTGTGGGCTGCGAAGGCAAGAAAGATTCTTATTGCTTCGATTTGTGCCATAGGGGCAAAGGTTTCTTCATAGTCAATGCCTTCTTCTTGACAGTATCCCTTGGCCACCAGTCTTGCTTTGTTTCTGATCACCACACCGTCTTCATCCTTTTTGTTCTTGAAGACCCATTTGGTCCCTATTGCGGTTTTGCCTTTCGGCAGAGGCACTAGGGTACATACTTCGTTTCTTTTAAACTGCAGAAGCTCATCTTGCATAGCTTCTACCCAGTTTGGGTCTTCAAGAGCTTCAGATATCTTTTTGGGTTCGATGATACTCACAAAATTTGTATAGTAACAAAAATTTGCAGTACTCGATCGAGTTTGGACCTTGTCAGAAGCGTCACCAATGATTTGGCTCTGTGGGTGACTCTTGGTCCACTTTGTCATGCGGGGCAGGTGATCATTGCAAACTTCTATGGTTAGTTCAGGAGCACGTTCGTCCTGATGTAGATCATTTTCTGTTGAGAGAAATTGATCATTTGTACTTGCCACAGGGCTTGGTTGTTCATTATGAGTTGAGGTAGAGAGCTCTGTGGAGCCTTGATCTGGTGTTGACCCTTCAGAGAGATTTTGAAGATGACCATGATCTTGATTGAGCTTGGGGCCTTGATTCGTATTGTCCTCTGAGTGCTCCCCCTCGATGGTTGCACCTGCAGCATTACTGGAAGAGGGTGAAGCATTACTAGGACCAATTAGAGAAGTACCTGTTTGGTCCTCAGAGGGTTCGACTTCAGAGGCTCTGCGGTCACCTTCAGAGGGTTCATCATCATTGAACATCTCTTCAAACAGGTGATGAAGATCATTTGTTCTTGATGATCCACCAGAATCTTCATCTTGAAGTTTGAGTCCTGAGCTGATTTGTTCAGAAGTCACCTGAAAGGAATCATCAAATGAAACATTAATACTTTCGAGTATATGCTTGAATTTGAGTACATAGATTCTGTATGCCTTGGAATTTGATGAATAGCCAACAAATTTGGCTTCATCGACTTTGGGACTGAATTTCCCTATCTGGTCTCTGTCGTTCAGTACAAAGCACCTGTAGCCAAACACATGGAAGTACTTAATGTTCGACTTCCTCTGGTGTAGTAAGTGATATGGTGTCTTTGCATGTCTCTTCATGATCAAGGATCGATTTTGGGTGAAGCATGCAGTTGAAATGGCTTCTGCCCAGAAAGAAATAGAGAGCCCTGAAGCAGTGAGCATAGTTCTTGCGGCTTCCACTAGTGTTCTGTTCTTTCGTTCAACAACACCATTTTGTTGTGGAGTCCTTGCAGCAGAGAAGTTCTGTGATATGCCTTCTGTCGAAAGATAGGCTTCAATGGTTGAATTCTTAAACTCTGTCCCATTGTCACTTCGGATTCTCTGTACCCTGCAGTCATAAAGAACTTGTAGTCTCTTGATAAGATTGATTAGTACTTCAGGAACATCTGATTTCTTTCGAACGAATTCAACCCAAGTATATCTAGAGAATTCATCTATGAGTACAAGGATGTACTTCTTGCCACCAAGACTTTGCACAAATATAGGACCACAGAGGTCAACATGAAGCATCTGCAGAGGTCTGGTGCAAGATATGTCAGACTTAGTTTTGTGGGCAGCCCTTTTGAGTTTGCCCATCTCACAAGCTGAGCATAGATGATCCTTGTCGAATCTAATACTTGGTAGACCACTTACTAGTTCTAGTTTCACAAGTTTTTTAAGTGTGTGAAACTTTAGATGACAGAACCTGTTGTGCCAGAGCCAAGCTTCTTCATTCTTACCCGGAGTCTAGGTACCAAATGGGCACATGTTGTTTCTCCTGTGGACAGATTAGATAGATTTAGGTACCCATTTCCAAATGGGTCCATTTTTGTTAGGAGGCTGCGAAGATACCTTAACACCTTTGGTTTTGGATTTATCCTCATTTGCAGAGGTACCATATTGTCTCTTATCACCCTTGAATTTTGCATTCTTGGGTTTGGGGTGAGATATAAGACAGGAGGGCCTCGAGAAGTGTTGATTCAAGGCATGCATAAGATCAAAGCATTTACAATAAGGAACATTAGAGGCAAACTTCTTGAAATTCTCATTAAATTTGTCAAAGGAGGGTACAGAGCAAATTTTACTAAAACCCATTTTAGATTTGGGTTTCTTTTTACAGAAAGCTTTGTCTAATCTAGGTTGAGTTTTTTCAAAAACTCCTCTTGAGTGGCTCTGTTGTTGTACTCTCCCTTGATCTTCTTTCCTTGCTTTCACTGCAACAGAAGCATCAAGTTTATCAATTTTAGGCCATTTATCCTTCTGTTGCCAAGTGAATTTTTCTTGAAAATGTTTTAATGGTCTTGGATCTTTTGAAATATGAGAGATCTTGTTCTTTTTAGAATTTTTAAGCTCAATAGAAGTCTTTGCTTGTAAGCACATGTCCAGGAAATCAAGACAGATAGGTACACCTGTGGTTTTCCTTTTGGGAAGAACTGTTCTATTAAGAATGCCAGAGGTAAGTTTACTCTTCTCTGGACCACAGGGGAGTATCTCAAGTTCCACATAACTTGTCTCATTGTCGACAGAGAACTCTGATTCTGACTCAGAGTCTGAATCGAGAAAGTCTCTGTGTATGAGAGCCTGACCTTCTGTTAGTGCCTTGCTTTGTCCATTGGTGTCCTCTGAAGTATTTAGAATTTTTGAAATACAAGGAATGACCATAGGAACGTTAAGACAGTTTTGTAGATCTTGCTCAATGATTTCACTTATTTCAGAGGTTAAATCAGGATGGTTGAGAAAATGATTTTCATAAGTTCTTCTCAAGTCGCTTTCCAAAAATTTTTTAAATAGTTTTTCTTCCACAGAGGCTGGAACAAACTCTGGTGCTTTAGAGGACAGTTCCTTTTCAGGAATCATCATGCACACAAAGGCCATTTGAGTTTGCGTTTCTGGGTGACCAAATCTGAAGACCCCTATCTGTTTTTGAGACAGATATTTCTTTGGAATAGATTTTCCTTTTGATGAAGGTGCAGATGGTAAATCATTGTTTTCATACCATACATTTGCCATCTACAGTGGTTTCCTCAGATGTGGTCCTTCAGAAGTTCTGCGCCGCTTAAATGTGGATAAAAGGTTTGGAAGACTTGGTTTTAAAAATTTTCCAGGGCAGAAGATTTTTGATAAAGATTTGTTTCTTTTATTTCCTGTGTAAGGGTCAATGTCCTCGAACCCTAATCCTCTTCTGCCGATCTGGGTGTTTACCTTTTCATGAACTTTTTGAGCATCCTGATACCTCTTAATTTGGAGATCTCTGTCGAATAGATCTTGATGAAGGACTTCTCTTTCTTTTTGAAAAAAGTTTTTCAAAGAAATGGCATTTAAACGATCACTCTCACATTTATTTAGCTCTTTGACCTTATCTTTCAAAGCTTTGTCAAGATTTGTGATTTTCTCCTTGAAACCTTTTTTTGTTGAAATATGCTCAGAGATAAGAGATTTGTTTTCAAGGTAAATCTTGTCCTTCTCCTCTGTGAGAAGCCTAGTTTCTCTTTCAAAGAAGGCAAGCTTTTTCTCAAGATACGAGCATGTATTTTTATAAGCTAGAAGATCATTTTGTATTTCAAGAAGCTTGTTTTCAAAGTCCGAGTTACAAGAATTAGAAGTGGATACCTCACTCTCATTGTCAAAAGAGTGGACTTCTGCCATTCCACAGAAGAGTGCGTTGTCTTCTTCATCAGAGGATTCATCGGTTACAAGGTTCTCTTGTTCTGCCATTAGGGATCTCTGAGTGTAGTACTCTGCTTTCTTTTTATAGAAAGCAGCGTCCCTTGTGGGTTTCCCTTTGTTAGCAGAGGACCTGCACTCTGCGGCGAAGTGGCCTAGTTTTCCGCATTTGAAGCACCCTTCAGTTTGCTTTGGGAATTTTTCACCAGCTCTGCCGTCTGACTTCTGTCCATTCCTCTCTTCTTGCCTTGGCTCCCCAGACTTTTCTCTTTCATGTCTTCTTACTTCACCATATCCTCTGCTTCTGTCATCTCTTTCTTCTCTCCCTCTGTACTCCGGCTTCTTGAGACCACGATTGAATTGTCGGGTCATAAGTGCAAGTGTTTTGGCCAGAGCAGCCATGTCAATCTCCTCCTCAGAATCTTCTTCACTTTCACTCTCTGCTACAAGTACCTTCTTCTTCTTCTTCCTCTGTGCCTCCTCAGTTGCCTTTTCCTTCTTTCCCTTGTCTTTGCCTTCTGAGGCACTTCCTACAAGAGCTAGAGGACCTCCGGCAGGGGTTGTTAGTTTGGAAATTCTGTTCTCTTGGCTAATCATTGTTCCAAAGAGATCAGATATGGACCAAACATCAAGATCCAATGTGGCTTGCATAGACATGGTTAGATGAATCCATTCATCATTCAGGCTCTGTAGAAATCTGACATTGTTTTCTTCAGAGGTTCTGTGGATGCCATACCTCTTACACTTGTTTATAAAAGAATTGTATCTATTGTAAGTGCTTTGAATGGATTCACCCGGCAGAGCTTTGAATGCAAAATACTCATTTATGCATAAGGCTTTGTTGTTCTTGAGGGTTTTGGCACCACCCTCAAGTTGTTTCTCTAGCTCTAACCATAGGTCCTTTGAAGTTTCACATGAGTCAAGAGATTGAAAGATATCGTTTGGGATAGCCATTATGATTAGTCTTTTGGCTTTCTTTGCAAGCTCATGTTGTGCCTTTTCTTCTTCACTCCATTCAAGGACAGGTTTGGGGTGTTGATATTCAGGGATTTCAGGAGTATTGGCAGTGGCCGGAACACGAGGAACAGTTGTCATTGGGATGAAAGGAGGATTGTGGAGAAACTCAACCAGACCAGGATCCACACCTTCAAGGAAGTGCACCATCCTGATCTTCCACTGAGGATATTCATCCCTTAGAAGAGTGGGAGGTTTAGACTGAGATCCAGCACTGAAGTAGTTAACAGTGTTTGCCATTTTAGTTTAGAGAGGAAAAACAGAGTATGGCACGAACCAGAAAGAGTATAACAGTAATGGTTTTAGAAATGATGAGAATATGAATAAGTAAGAACAGATGATCAACCAACTAGCTTTGAATATGTCTTTGAATGAAGGACACACTTGTACCTGTTTCTATACCAAACAGGTTGATATAGCTTCAGAAAACAGAGTGTGACTGTGAATGGAGTTTGGAACGAAGAACAGACTCAAACTACTACCTTGAGTACTGGAAACAAGTATAGAACACGATCCTTTGATATTGAAAATCAAAGTTTGCTCTGATACCAATTGTTGATCCCAGTTATGATGTTCTTTAACTTGATTTAACCTTTTACTACACACAGGTTAATAAAATAGAGTGCGGAAGCGTTTAAGATGTGTAGAAGAGATTGAACATGCAAGGTAGTAAACACACAAGTAATTAATGAACAAGAAGTAAAGTATTATATGAAAGTTACTCAAAGAACTGTTTCATTAATGACTCAAGAACACCAAGAACACGCACTGGTATGTGCAAATATGCTCAAGGATTATACAGACAGCTATTTTTGTGTATGTGCTCTCGTCCTTTGTGCTCTAAGGTGGTGCTCCCTTAATATAGCAGAGGGATGCACCCCTTAGTACAAGACAAAAACTGACATTCCATAAACGGAATGCCACCTGTAAAGTAAACATCGTGGGACGCCCATTACTTTGATCTTGAGGATCTTCGTACAGCAGGCCTCACGTGTTCTGCACGTGGTCTTGTCTTGAACTCTAAGAAAAGCTTCAACATTGATCTCCAGAGGTTAGCCTTCACAGAGGCTCTGTGAGTGATCACAGAGGCTCTGTGATCTGAGTTTCATTATCAGGTTTGTCCTCTGGCGCGTCTTCTGCGGAGTGGTCTTCTGAGCTTTGCATCTTCTGCGGCGACTTTCGAGATAGCAGGGGTTTCTATACTTGGCCTATTTTCCAACACTTCTAAACATGGTAGATGGAGCTAACAGACACTCTCTTTCCTATGACGTCATTCTAACCGACAATCCATGACACACCTCCTTTCTCTAACACGTTCGTCCGTTGCCCTTCCCGTCCAATCACGTTCGTGGAACATGTTTGTGTCATGATGAAAGTTTTTCCCACCTTTCATTTTCTCTCTCTCTTCTCCTATATAAAGACTTGAAGTTCGCATTTTTACCTTTTACGCTCTCAAAATCTGAAAAGGCAAAAATTACTCTCAGCATTCAAGCAATCTTCAAACCTCAAGAAATCCAGGTTTCTGTTCTCTCTTCCCTTTATCTCTAAAAACATTGTTTAATCCTAAAATATTCTCTTCTTTTGGATTATAACTGTTTTTCTTCTTCAAATCATTTATCTTTGTGATTTTTTTCTGCAAAAACCCCTTGGTTTTTTAAGACTGTTCATCTAAGTTCTCTAAAAAGGAAAACTAAACTTTTCGAATATATTACCTTTTCAAGTTTCCTTCTTAAAATAGATTCGAGTACTTGTTCTGATAAACCTTCGACTTCTAAACATTCTCTATTACATTATTCTATTTAAATTTACAGATATGGCATCTCAAGCTACACTCATCAAGTCCAAAAATGTCAAGTTTGATCTGACTGCATATCAATTTGTTACCAACAATTACTTGGGAATTCTGAACTTCCCCAAGAAGAAACCATCACCTCATCTCCAGGATGCTGCTACCTTTCTCAAGGAATCCGCTATTGGATATGCACTCTCTGTTGCTCCACCTGCATCCAAGACTCTTCTTTAAGAATTCTGGTTCATTGCTAAAAAGGGTACAGTTCTGAACAAACAAGGCAACCCGATCACTACTATCCACTTTCAAACTCATCTTTGCCCTGGTGTTATCACTCCCTTAGTCATTCGTACTGCTCTTCAACTTCCTGGACGCACCAGAGCAGGATTCGAAGCCCCACAAATGGATGAGGAACTCATTTCTTGACCACATGGGTTATCAGTGGGAACGAAAACCCCACACTGAGATCCCTGACAAGAAACTCACCAAAGTTCTCAAGGCCAAGATTCCCTCTAAACTGAATTACATCTTCACTCACATCATTCAAAGCATGACTTGCAAGATGGGTTAACTGGATCAAGTAAGCAAAACTCAAACCCAGATGGGATACTCAGTGATTGCTGGCAGAAAAATCGACTACGCCACAATCATCTTTGATGATCTGCTAGTAAAAGTTGAGAAATCTGTCAGGGACATCAAAATTCCCTTTGTTCGATTCGTTTATGAAATCCTTCAGTTATTTTTGTAGGACAACTATCCAAACAAGAGTGACCTCAAGTTCTCCACTGTCGGACCCAAGATCCTAGAAGTCCTCCATGCCACAAATGAGGTAAGTCTTCGTACTCTACGCTCACTTCTCATCCCAACTTCTTCTTCTTCAGTAGCTGTGTCGACGGTTCCTTCGTTGACTAACCCCGCTACTACGACCTCTTCCAAACGACCTTCAACATTCCAAGCTGGCTCCTCTAAAAAGGCCAGAAAGAATGTAGAGCAAACCCCTCAACTATCGACACCCGAGGACGTCTCTCAACAAACCATCCTCAATAATTAAGTGGTTAGCTCCATCACTACTGCACCTCCAACAACCATTTCTGTGGACCACACCACTGCCCCGATAATGGCTAAACCTCCTCCTCCTTCTACTTCAATGTCTCCCTGCATTGCTGAACTACCAGTCTTCCCAACTTCATCTATTGGACCTGATGGCCTCCCTCTTGGAGGTTTTCCCCAAACAATATAGCCATCCTCTTCCTTTGAAAGGGACATGGCCTTTTACAATGTTGTTTTTACATCAGATATGTCTAAATCCTTATACACTTCTCCTTACTGTCTAAATAAGCCTAAGCCTTCTGTTGCTCAACTACTAACATCTTTCACAGGTCCAAGTTTAACCACCATTGATGTCTCCGTGACAAAAATGGTCGAGAAGGTGGACTCTCTCGCAACCTACATCAACAACAACACCACCGCAATCAACATTGTTGGTGAAGAGCTGAAGCATCTCTCCACCAGAGTTGAGGCCTCTCAAATCACCTCACTTGAAAGAGAGGTCAACTCGCTGAAAGAAAGCGTGACCACCAACTTAAATCAGCTTCAATCTCTGAATGGTCACGTTGATCATCTTTCAGGCGCAGTGACAAACCTCACTGGAGAAGTGAAATCTCTCAGTGAGAAGATTGAGAGCTCCAACAAGTTACTCTCTGAACTCCTCACCAAGTTGAATGAACCAGCTCCTGTCGTTGAACCTTCTTTCATGGACAATAACAGGATGTGCCTTACTACCACTGTAGAATTATCCAATTGGCCACCTCTATTATTCTAGAGTTAGAAGATCGTATGAAGGCATTAGAGGCTGATGCCCACAAACCTGCAGCTGCTGCTGATGTAACACCCGTAAATCTAGTAGTAAGTTTAATAAAATATTGCATTCCTTACTCCCTCATTTTCTCTCGATTGAGTCGAGTATTTATGGAACACTCCTAGTTTAAGATAAACCTTTGGCTTAATGCCTCAAATGAAAAATCGAGCGAAATTTTAGACGGGAACAGGTGCTGGGCGATAGTGCCAAGCGACTGTGACATGTGTCACAGTCGTGGGTCAATGTCGTGGGGGTAAAGGGACTTGCGGCACATACCGCACGATTGTGACAGCAAAAGTGCCCAAGGGCATTCTCGGGTGTCACTCTCGCCGGTATTGTACCGAGAGAGGGGTTGGGCTACGATAGTTACAAGCGACTGTGCCCTTGGCACTGTCGCCGGGCATAATTGTCGTCAGGGTCTGATACTATAAATTGAACCCTTGACTTGTTTTTACCTCACTCTTCTCCTCAAATCACTTTATTGGCCGATTTTGGAACCTAATGTGCGATTTTCTTCCCTTCCAAACCTCTCCCTTCATTAAATTCATCTCTTGGGTTGTTGAAAACATTTAAGAGGTGATTAAAGCTAGTTTTTAGGCATTTATTGTGTAGTGTGTAAGATCTTCCAAGTCTCTAGCCTTCATCTCCATCAAATTTGGGGTTTTGTCTACTTTTCTAGGTTTTAATCAAAAACCTAGATTGTGAGTGTTCTAATCTTTTATAAATGAGATACATGTGTCTACTTGCATAATGTTTGATTCCTCAATTTCTTGAAAATTAAGGTTTACTCATAGTTTGCTTATTTGACTTAATATTGTCTTGGGATGTGAATGGTTAACCTTGAAGAGCAACAATGTGTATATATTGATAAAATGTCAAGTAATGAGTAATGTTTATCTTCATACAACTCAATGTTATGGTTACTCATGTGTTGGTAAATATCCCCATTTGCAGGTAGATTTCCTTTATGGTCCTATGCATAAATATGCATGTAATGTGTGATGCTATATTCCTTACACCCACTTGTTGATGGGTTTAAATAGTTGGACCATGCGATTTACATTGGTGTTGTATACATCTTATGAGAGTAAGTATGCTCATTGATCATAAATGAGTTATGTGGATGAACTAAGTTATATGGACACTAGGAGGACATAATCTTGGGCGCCACCGTGTCGGTTTGTGCCTAGACCCCCGCCATTTGGGGCAATGCCTATGTTGTATCCTCGAATTCGCCGGGCCTGGTGGTGTCGCTTTTAAAGGTTGACACTAAGGTATCTCGTCTCTTGGGTGAAATCTGATTGGTGTTATGGGTCTCCCCTCTTGTTCCAGTTTCTAACTACTAAAACAACACTCGGATTATCAAGAACACTTTCTTTTATTGATCACACCATCTAAATCAAGTCATGTCCCTATTTGTTGCGTATTACAAATAAGCTCTGTGTGTGTTTCTTACGGTGTAATCTCTCTGTGATGCGCGTGTGTTCTTCTATTTCAAAACTACACTATGACATGCTATTTAAATGGTCAACATGACCTTAGCACATGGTCAACACTTTACACTATTTACAATATACACCCACACACTCTTCAACAATTATATTTTAGACCCTCCTTTTAATCTTGAATACAATTTAACTCTAACAATCTCCCCCTTTGGATTCAAGATTAAAATTTTTTTGACACTAATCTACAGGTCTTCTCTTTCTTGAAAAAATCTTCAGCAAACAATTTTTCACAACTTTGACATCTTCAAATCTTTGTCATTTTGATCAAACTTTGATATTGCTTTAAGTAAATCTCCCCTTTTGAATTACTCAACAACTTTAGACAATCATCAGTCTTTTGACTTGCTTTGACAAATTTCTTCAATCTCCTCCTTTGGTTAAAAATATGCAATAATTCAACTTTTCATCTTTCTCATTCTTTTACTCTCCCCCTTTTTAATTAATCAATCATCTGACTTTGAAATCTTGAATTATCTCCCCCTTTTTGATGAATTATGAGAATCAGAATCATCAAAACATTTCAAGGTCAACTCTGTCTTTGAAATATCTCCCCATTTTATGAACAAATAAGCACAGTCTTCATGAGCAATCTCCCCCAAGTAGGAAAATATTCAATCTCCCCCAAAGAATGATATGAAAAAGCAGCTTTGTCTGATTTGATAGGATTCTGCCGTCAATTCATGAAAAGTATTCATCTTAATCTTTTCAAATTCAGACAAATTAGGAATGGTAACCCTGAATCAACGTATGAAACAGTTATAATGCCTGTAAGTAACACAAAGTTACTTAGTAGAACGAATGTACTTTATAAGGAGCTTGTGTGATGTTCACTCCCCAGGACTTCCATTCAATCATCGAAAAACACAAGGTTAATCTATGAACGTTCTGACAGAAAAAACAAATTTTCTATGTCTACGTGCTTGTGTATGAAAGAATTTAGCACAATGATTTCTTTTTATAAGGCTCAAAATAATGTAAACTATTGAGACAACAATAGTGTTACACAGACTCAATGTGCATGAGAAAGGGTAGAAGGTGGGGCAACCTTCCTTCTTTTTCAATATTAGCATCTTCCAAATGAAGATCCAATAGATGATGTGTTGCTTCCCCTTTAAAAAATGAAACATTCCTTTGTTGAGAAAAGAATGAGTAGCTGGTGGGGTTTTAATGTAAGAGTTGGCATGAGCTAGTTGCCTTTTTCAATGAAGTTCACGAAGAATTGTGAAAACAACAGATAATTTGGCTGCCCGGCTCAGAAAAAGTTTGGTGCAGAGTTTGATATTCTTTTACTCTGATCTCTCACCCTCTTTCTTTTCAACATTTGAGCTCACATCTAACCAACCTCTCTTTTACATTTTACCTCAACACACACCCACACTCAATTCTTTTGACCCCTCTCCCCTCAATCACTCAAGGAATACTTCTGGGGTAGGAAACACAGGTTAACGTGAATCCATGGAAGTCATTTGAAGCACTCACACTGAGTCCCATGTATTTTGTTCTAAAAAGAATTTGTTGCTCAACAGTTATCTTGACATTTAAGCAGATGAAATCACTTGTCAGAAAATGTATGCTCATGAATAATAAGAATGAAATTTGAGCAATGTGAACATTTAAGATCTCTCAAAACTTTGAACATTTATGATCATTCAATTTCATTGTTTTGAGAATCTGACAATGATACGATCAGATCAAATATCATGAAGAAAAATGTAATGGGGTATAAAAAAACGAATGTATGTTTATATGAACAAGATATAAACAATGTAATAATGAAAGCACAGTTAGAGTAAAAATGACGTCTGATCATTATTGATAGTTCCATACAAACAGATTTCAATCACAAATCACAAGTTTATTTCATGAATTTGGAACTTTCTCTCTCTACAGATTTTCTCTCTCTAAAATCTCTCATACGTATTCTCTCTAGATATGACAAAGTCAAAGTCTCCTCAGTCATTTTATTAACAAACTCTTTTTGAATGCTTGAATTCATGACATTTGAATTCTCTTCCATCTTAACTTTACTTGAAGATTCAGAAGTAACAGATTCAGATATAAGAGTCTGAGCACAAACATCAGTGTCCGATTCACACTCGTCGTACTGACATTCAGTCTCAGGAATAATTTTGTCATCATTGGCTGATTCAGTAGAAGATGGTGTGGAACACAATGATTCAAACTCAACACATTCAAGTTTTCTATTTTTATAGCTCTTGAATCATTGTATTTAAATCCAACTGATTTAAAAATGGTTTGTGAATCAACACAACTTGACGTATCATCTTCTATTACCTCTTTACCTTTAGATGAAGTATCATATTTTGGAGTTTCAGCTTTAACGAAAGTATCATGAATATTTGGAATTTTCTTTACTTTTGAGCCCAATTTATCAAAATTATACAAGTTTTCTGGGGCTTTCTTCAAAACATCTTTTTCAGATAAACCTAATCCCGTTTTAGCATTGTAAAATCTGACGTCTTGGAGTTTGTTTGTCAACAAGTTTAACGTATGCTCAGTCTGTCCTCTTTTCAGATTAAGGTCTTCCAGTTGTTTAATCTTACAGTAAGCCTCATTTCTTTCCTGGAAGCAAGCTTCAAATTTAATTTTGAATTCACCCTTTTCAGAATTTAAATTAACTAAGTCCTTTTCAAGTTTCGAAATCTTTGTTTTCAAAGTTTCTTTTTCTTTCTTTAAAGCATCTTTTTCAAATTCCTTGTCCTCAACGACAACTTTCAACAATGCGTTCTCGTCACGAAAACTCATCATTGTTTGTCGTTCATAGCTAAGTTTGCTCTTTAAAGTCTCAAATTCTTTTTCCATGTTCTGGATCTATGCCATTAGAGATTCAACAATTTCAAAGTTTTCAAAGTTAGTACTTACCTCGGATTCACCTTCAGACTGTTCAGAGGAAGCTTCAACATTATCATCCACAGTGGCAATCATGCACACTTGAGTGAAGTGAGTTGACTCATCATCTAAACTTTGATAGAGCCACTTCTCCTCTTTTGCCATTAATGCCTTCCCCTCTTCTTGCTTCTTGGCAAGAAGTGACTTTTTGGCGTAGTACTAAGAATTTTTAACTCTCTTAAACTTGCAATCTTTTGAAAAATGGCCTACTTTGCCACAATTGAAGCACCGTCCAGATTTAGGATCAATCTTATCCTCTTTCTTCTCTTCCTTCTTCTCTTTTCTTCTCTTCTCTTTTCTCTTCTCTATTCTCTTCTCTCTTTCCAAACCGGGTCTTATATTTCTCTGACTTTTCCTTCTTATATCCTTCATATCTAGGCTTTGAAGAATATTTTTTCTTTCTGAAGCTTTTGTGAAATTTTTTGGTGATGAAGGCAAGGTTGTCAGCAAATCTCGGAATATCATCATCAGAGTGTACTTCAACTTCACCAGCTGATGACTCAGAACTGGACTGGCTTAGCTCAGTGAGAAAAGCTTTTGACTTTTTAAGCTTTGACTTTGATGCAGAAACGGATTGAGAACTAGAACCCTTTTTCCTTTCAGCCAGTAGAGCTAGCGAATCTTTGACAATCTTCTTCTCCTCATCCAGTAGTTTCACTTCATCCTCGTGCTGAGATAAAGTAGCAAAAATGTCATTCACATCCTCCTGTGCCATATTCTTGGTCATCTGGAGGTTGATAGCATAGCTCTTCCATTCAGGGTTCAAGTTCTTGATGAACTTGTAGTTTATCTCCGAGATTGACTTGTTCATCCTGTTCCTCCGTAAGTCATTCAAGATCACGTTAAATCTGTTTTACGTGTCTACCAGTGCTTCTCCCTCCTTAGCATGAAAACCTTCATAAGCGTTGACGCTCTGGTTTAGTTTAGCCTGAATGGACTCTCTGTTCCTTAGAACTGCCTCTCAAGCTCATCCCACATCTCATTAGCAGAGTCTCTGCTATATACTTTGTTATAGATGTCTTTCGGGATTGCCATCGTCAGATATATGAGGGATTCTTCATCTATTTTGTACAACTCTTTCTCTCTATCGCTGAAATACTGATACGGTTTAGGTATAAAGCTAACCGAAATCTCTGGAGAAGTATCAGTGGCTGCTTGTCCAGGAACAGTGGCTTGAGTATTAACCGGTCCTTTAGTTATAGACTTCATGTACTCACGATTTTTATGATTCAGAAACTGAATCATTCGCCTCTTCCATTGAGCATACTTTCCTACCAATAATATCAGAGGCTTTGATTGCGACCCCATCGAGAGAAGATCTTTAGACGTTTTGATAATCTGCAAAAGAATTTAGCTAGAATTGATCGTTAGTCCGACAAAAAGAATCAACAGAAGCAGGACTTAAAAATTTTCAGAAAACAGATTTCCCAAAAATTTCTAAGTACAGAATTCTTACACTATAGAGATTAGAAAGCAATTCGCATGAAAGCAAACATCAGAATTCGCATAACATGAGGATTTCGTACAATTAAAATCAGAATTCACACAGTATCCACCATTCGCATATAAGAGATAAGCGAAATCAACACAATTCGCATGAACCTATATGCGAAATCTAGCAATTCGTATATAGCTATCTGCGAATTCTTCACAATTAGTACACGACTCTTAAGCGAATTCTTGCCTTTGATTTTTTTTGAAAAACCAAGCTTTTCGCATGAGCATTTCGTGTCACAGGGAGATGCGAATTCTTTACTTAGAAAAAATTTTCAAACTCTAAACTTTTCGCATCGATATGAAATCTGTACTTAGAAAAATTTTCAAAAAAAATTATGAGAAATGCTCAAGAATTCGTACGAGGTACATATGCAAATTCTTCACAATTCGTATCCTTCTATATGCGAGTTCTTCACTTTTCGCATGAAGGCATGTACGAATTTTGTCCTTAGAAATATTCAGTTCAAACTTTTCGTATAGGGGACATAGCGAATTCCAACTTTTCATGCTAGAGCACATACGAAGTCCAACTTTTAGTACAAGAGCACATGCGAATTCTGCACTTAAACAAATTTTCAAAAACTTATGTGAATTCTAGTCTATCTGCGAGTTCTTCATACGAAATCTAGAGATCTTGCGAGTTCTTCGAGTTTCGGTCCTAAAATTCAAAATCTAGTCCAATTTCCAACCAAATCCTTGAATTAGAAGGGTGTAAACTCACAGAAACAATCATGATTAGTGTTAGAACATAATACGATCAATGAATTTCATTAAAAACAACTCAAACATCAATTTCCATGATCAAACAGTACTTACGACTCGTCGAACAAAAAAACTTACCAAAGTCAAAATTAAGTGATCTAAATCAGTTTATTAGTGAAATCCAATCACACACATTCATTTCAAATCATAAAACGACCACTTTCCAATCAAAAATTTAATCAAAAACACTTTTGAAATCAAAAATCACTCAAAAACTCAAAAACTCAAAAACTCAAGAACATAGTTTACGACCCATTTTCTGTCAATTCAACGAATCTAGTTCTGATACCAATTCTTGTTCAAGTTTCTAGCTATTAACACAATACTCAGATTATCAAGAACAATTTCTTTTATTGATCACATCATCTAAATCAAGTCATATCCCTATTTGTTGCGTATTACAAATAAGCTCTGTGTGTTTCTTACGTTGTAATCTCTCTGTGATGCGCGTGTATTCTTCTATTTCAAAACTACACTATGACCTGCTATTTAAATGGTCAACATGACCTTAGCACATTGTCAACACTTTACACTATTTACAATATACACACACACACACTCTTCAATTACATTTTAGACCCTCCTTTTAATCTTGAATACAATTTAACTCTAACATCCCCCATCGATTCCCTTCATGAATATGCTCCTTTGTCATAAATATTGAAAGTGTCATTTTTCATATATATATATATATATATATATTAATTGTCATTCAACCTTACAAGGGTTTTTGGCCTGACACTTGCTTTGTTGTTTATGTGTATCTCAGGTCCTAGTGGTGCTGCGCCTAAGAAAGTTTAGACGGTTTCGTGTGAGCTTGGGGAGTGCAAGTGGGTGCACATTTTTGTGGAGTCATTCGTTGAACTATAGATGATACCCCTTTTGTAATCTTATTTCTGCTTAAGGAATTAGATTAATAGGTTGTTGTTTATTTCCTTTATAATTACAAATTGTAATTAAACAGGTATTTCTATTTCCCCACTTTTGGGAGGCTCATGCTATGGCATTTTAAATACCACATTTCCATTTTCCATAAATTTTTGTTATCCCATTTTTGGGGTGTTACAAGTTGGTATCAGAGCTTTAGTTAAAGTGAACTAGGTAATGGACTTTAGTATATCTAGACTTAAGCTGTAAGCGATGAATATAGGTTGTCCACCTTGGGGTAAGAGTCATAGGTGGGGAGAGCGTTAGGATCTACGAAATTGCATTGATTGAGAATTATGATGACGATAATGACGGATCCTTATGTATAACGCATTCATAATATCACGTGGCTAATGCTATTATGAAAGCGTCGTTACGTGAGCATGCTTGAATTGCTATTATTATGATACTTGATAAATGTAGTAGTACAAACCATGAGTTTAACTCACTTAGTATTTTCTCAACCTCTTTCTCATGCGTGTGGGGCATATATTCATGGTAAACACTCACAGCTGGATACCGAATCCCCGAGAGTGTAATATTGAGGATGAATCTACCGCCGACCAGCCTCCTGTGGTCGTGAGTACCATGGGACCTCCCATACCCACTGTCTTGGGCGGGGGACTTGAGCACATTCTACGGGTGAACATTGCCTCCACTAACCCAATCATCGAGGAGGTGACCCTCAAGACTAGGATTAAGGATAGCATGATACAAGCCATGAACTCGGGTATGGAACAACAATAGGAATTCTTCATGAAACTATTGGAGGATCATGATGCCAGTCACCGACGACCCAAAACAGTAGCGAAAAATGCGGTGGTTGGATCGGGGGTGTTGGACATGGGATCGGTACGGAAGAACTCGTGGTGACTAGAGAGAAGAGGAAAGACAAGGGATGCTCATACAAGGGAAACACTAAGATGGTTGCACAAGAAATAGAGAATGGGGATTAATAGAATATAGAAAACAAGGGTTTCTATATTCTATTAATCCCCATTCTCTATTTCTTGTGCAACCAAGGGTTTCTATATTTTATAAAAAGATTGAAGGTAGAAGACTTCTCAAGCTCTATGAAGAAGAGTCTTGATCTTTCTATTTATACCCTATGCATTAAATGCATGGCAGGGTACTTTACACGTGTCCTTCTATGGTTGGTTGCATGAGTCTGACTTTTGGAGACATGCTTTTGGCTGTTTGATGAACAATGTAGATATCAGAGTTGTTGTACGAATTATTGCAGAGGTATGTCTCTTCTGACACTCGTACTATGTGTGCATAGATAAGACAACAGAGACTTGAGGTAGAAGCAAAGTGATCATCGATCGCTGAATATCTCTTCCTTTTCAGAGATAGAAAGAAGTTCAGCTATCGCTGAAGCTTTTCCTCAGGCTTCTTCGCGTGTGAGTAGACTTATCTTGTTTTCGCTGATATCCGCATCAGGTCATTAGTAGACTTATTTTTTGTTCAACAGCTTTGTCTTCGATTCAGCAGTGAACATCTTTTGTCGCGAAACTTGTGTTCAGGGATTACGTCTTAATGTTTACATGAGAAATCATCAGCGATACTGAACATACTCAGTATTTGATCGCTGATGGTGAAACACTAATACATACAGATGTTAAACGTAATTTTCACTAAGTATTATAAAGGGTCATTATCAAATCACTGAGAGAGTTGGATCAACAATCTCCCCCTATTTGATGATAACAAAGTAATGATGAAGAAAATTACATAAGTCAAAATAAAGGATAATCAGGACTCGTAACATACATGTCCCAATTACTATTTTGAGGGATCTTTTACAGTACTGATGGAGTTAAGTACTTCACTGAAATTTTCATTAATTCAAGGAAAGAATTACAAGAAGAGATATGAAAATTTTAAGTACAAGTGAAGATCTAACTACTGTAAGACTAACTAATAGATTACAAGAAGTAGAAGAGAATCTATCAGCTATGTTTTCTGGAGGTCTCTTGAGAGATCATATAATCTGGTACTTTTTCTCTTTTTCTCCCTTCCTTCTTCGATCAGCGGCTTCTTATTGAATGAGAGGTTTGATAGGATCTGCTGATGGAGAGTATCCACACCACAAGAATAGAAGATCTTGTAGATGGCTTAGTGGGCAGATAGGAATTTCAGAGACTCTCTGAAATCTAAATTGTTCTTCATCATCTCAGAAGAAGATTCCATAAGGCATCTTTGTCACTTGCCCTGGTAAATAAGGTCTACCAAGAGGCAGTGATAGATCTAGAGCTGAGAGATCAGGAGAAGGCCCGAACAGTGCTTCCTTGGAGAATTTGATGGAGGTTTCATTTCTGATAACTCTATCATTTTCAGAGGAAGAGGCATGCTTTCTTTTAACCGGTCTTGGCTGAGATGGAGGAGCTGAGGGCACATTTGTGTTGTCAGCGACCCTATTGATAAGAGCTTCAAGAAGATTTTCAACCTGGCCTCTGTATGTTGATCTTGATTTCTTCAGTACTTCTCTGAACTCTAAACATTCTAAATAGCTGAAGTGCACCAGTCTTGATAAGAATAGAGCCTTTGAACTTCCATCTTCTCTGAATATCTTCATGTGACTGAGGCTCGATCCTTCTTTTTCCTTCCTGAGATAGTTACAGATGTAATATTCATTGGATCATATCGATGTTCGAGTTTTTTCATGCACCAAGCTAGATTGGCATCTCTGATCTCTTTTCTTTTAGCGTTTTCCTCCTCTATTTATTTCAACAAAGCAGCTTGAACCTTCACTTGATTCTTCTTCATCTTGTCATCTTTGAATAGAGATGAATGAACCTCAAGAGCTAGATTAGCGTCTTTTTGGCATTCAACAATCAACTTTTCAACTCTAACAGATTCTTCGATTTCAACTTGGGTCATGAAGTCAAGCTCTTCAGTTGAGGATTGAGGAGGGATCTTCAGTCGTAAACTCTCCAGGTTGGAGATCATCTATGCTCGTCTTTGTAGTTCATCCTCTGACCTTTGAAGAGGTCGAGAGGGCCTGTTTGGATGACTTGGAGATTCATCCTCTTCTTCTTCATCAATCTCATTTACAGAGATTGGGATTATTTGTTCTTCAGCTATTGGAGCTGGGATTATTTGAAATGAAGTTCCCTTAAGCAGGGGAGAGAACTGTCTGATCAAAAAGAAAGGAGTTAGTGTATATATATGAGGAAGAGAGAGATAAAAACTAGAAAGACAGGGGTATAGTAGGTGAGAAAAGAAAGATAAAGGAACGATGGAGAGGCATACCTGAGAAGGTAGCTCCCCCTCAGAAGGTGATATGAGTTTCAGGTTTCCCTCGGCAGTTATTCCCTTCTGCTTGCCTTGGGATGGGGTACCTGAAGCTTTATCCTTCTGTCTCTCCCCTGCTTCACTAAAGACAACGCCTTTCATCGCTGGTATTGATGAGACATTTATTGCAAAGAACCACTGAGATGGATCTTTGTCTTCATCATCGTCAGCGATGACTTCGTCTTCTTCTTGATCTTGAATATCAAGTTCTTCCTCGTCTTCTTCTTCTTCTTCTTTATCTTCTTTTTGCACTTCCTGCGCATGAGAAGCAGAAGGAGGGGTTTGAATTTCAGCGACCTTCTCCCCCTCAGCATGAGAGAGAGGTTCTTCTTCCTTTGCCGATTCCTGTGCATCTGCTAATTTTTCTTCATTAAGAGTCTTCTCCCCCTCTTTGTCATCATCGTGAGGGAGGTCCGTGGAGGGAGCAACTGCAGCAGCGACGGTTTCAGGTCTCTGGCGGGCATCAACCTCCAACTTGTCTACACGACCCTCTAACTCCAGAATGGCAGAGGTGGCCTGATGAATAAATTCAACAACGATGTTCAAGGACACCCTGTCATTCTCGGTGAAAGAAGGGGTAGGAGCTGGAGCTGGTTCATCCATTCTTGACAAAATTTGAGCAAGCAGCTGATTGGCATTCTCCAGCTTGCTGCTGAGGTTCTTGACTTCACCAGTTAGGTGATCAACATGGCAAGTGAGATATTGGATTTGAGTAGTATTTCTGGCCAAGTTGTCC
Organism: Arctium minus; assembly: GCA_954870635.1. Lineage (NCBI taxonomy): Eukaryota > Viridiplantae > Streptophyta > Magnoliopsida > Asterales > Asteraceae > Arctium > Arctium minus. The sequence continues at coordinate 81,114,464 of OX941090.1, read as the reverse complement.
TTTAGCGTGACGACCTCTGTCTGAATAGAGCTAAGCTGAGAAGCCTCAACTTTGGCGACAGTAGCAGCAGTAAGAGTTATCAACTCTTCACCTGCTGTATTGACAGCGGTGGTGTTGACGTTAAGAGAGGCAGCGAGAGATTCCACCTTATCAGCTAGATTGGTCAAATGAGCATCGACCGTTCCCAATGTAATACCTGAAACACAAGTTAGCGTTTGAGCAAAACGATGCTCAGGCTTATTTAGAGAGGTGGGAGAAGTGTATAGGGTTGTAGGAATACCTGAAGTGTCAAACATGTTAAAGAAATTCAAGTCACCTTCAAAGGAAGGGAAAGGCAGTGATGTTTGATTCACAACAGGTCCTACATGTGCAGCTTGAGGAGTTGACTGCTGTAAAGAAGGGATGTTAGAGACCAAAGAAATAGAAGAAGGAGCACTGGTGATTATTGAAATTACCTCGGTTAGGTCTTGAGTCACTAAGGGAATAGGTGTGGTCACCGGTGGTGTATCAGCGATGGATGTTATTGACACGGTTGTTGTAGTAGCAGTTGTGGAAGAGCGAGCCACGAAATCATCTAAGGTAGTCTGTTGAGAGACCACCTCAGATACCTTTGTCGAGTGGGATTGCTCCACAGTCTTCTTGGCCTTTTTAGAAGGACCAGAAGGAGCTATTAATTTGCATGTTTGAGGGGTGGTAGTAGCGGGGATAGCTGATGAAGGAACCATCGGCGTAGCCACTGAAGTCGAAGAAGTTTGAGAGAGGCGAAAGCGCAAGGTTTGAAGACTTATTAAGGCTCGAAGTCCAGCCTTGGAGAGGCTACAGTCTCCTTCCTTGGGGTATTTTTCATCTAGGAAGAAGTGGAAAATGGCGGAGATGAAACGGACATAGGGAATTTTGATGTCCTTTTCAGTATTTTCAATCTTTGACAAGAGATCTTCAAAGATCGCTCCTACATAGTCGAAGTGCCGCCCAACAAGCACTGAGTATCCCATCTAGAACTGAACTTTGCTAGCTTGGTCCAGTGATCTAACCTTTCTGCTCATACATTGAATGATATGAGTGAAAATGAAGTTCAACTCCGAAGGCATGTTCGCCTTTTGGATCTTAGTCAGCTTCTTGTTTGGGATTGTAGTGCGAGGCCTGAAATCCCATTGGTAGCCCATTAAGTCAAGAAACTGAATGAGTTCAACGTCAGTTGGTGGAGCATCAAATCCTTTGGAGGTCTTGGAAGGAAGTCGAAGTGTTGTGCGGATTGCGAGAGCGGTGATATTCCCTGGACCATGTTGAGTATGGAAAGTGATGGCAGGGATTGGTTTGCCTTACTTGCTTAGAACTTCACCCTTATCAGAGGTGAACAAAAATTGCTGAAGAAGAGATTTGGAAGGCTTGGGATCAACCTTTAATGCATATCCTAGGCATGATTCCTTAAGAAAGTTTGCAGCATGCATGAGACGAGGATATTTTTCAGCGTCGAATCAGCAAGGGCGAATTTGACATTCTTAGAAGGAATGAGATTAGCTTGGGCCATTTCTGGAATAGAGAAAAAAAGAATAGAATAGAGTAGAAGTGAATAAAACAATCTTAAAAACCATAAGGTTTTTGCATACAATAAAATCATAAAGAAAATGATTTTAAGTGAGAAAACACTCTTTACCCAAAATGGAAAAGAATATTTAAGATTAGATAAGTGTTTTAGAGAATAAAGAATAAGAACATGAACCTGAAATTGTTTGAAGATTTGAAGATTAGTGTTCTTGGTTTCTTGCTTAAATGCCGAGAGGAAGTTACTTGCTTTTTAAGTTTTGAGAGAACGTAAAAAGGTAAAACAGTAAATGGCATTCCTTTTATATGAGGAGAGAGAAGGAATTTGGAGCGGGAAAAGGAGGTCATCATGACACGGACATGTCCCACGAAGTTGATTGGATAGAAGTGCAACGGACGAACGTGTCAGAGAAAGTCGTGCCATGGATTATCGGTTCGAGTGACGTCAGAGGAGAGAGAGAAAAACGTTTCATTTTATAAAGTATCACTGAAAGAAATTCAGAGATATGTTTTCTTTACAAAGGATCACTGATGAGAAATATCAGTGATATAATTTGTTTATCAAAAAGCTTTTAACTACTTGAATAAATTCAGTGATTGAAGTTTTGATTTGAAAACGTCTTACTAAGTAAGATTTCAGCAAGAGAGAATGAGAGAACATACCTGAGAGTCAGTGATATGTAATCAGATATTATGAGAATAACTGACATAATGCATAAAAGCTGAAGAATTAATCTTCAAGATTCAGCATTCCAAGCTCACTGATGAGAGAGTTGAATCTTGTCTCATCAAGAGGTTTGGTAAAAAGATCAGCGAGCTGATAGTCAGTAGGGATAAAGTGGAGTTCAATATCACCATTCATCACATGATCTCTGATGAAATGATATCTGATCTGTATGTGTTTTGTCTTTGAGTGTAGCACTGGATTATTTGCTATAGCGATGGCACTAATGTTGTCGCAATAGATTGGGATCTTGGATAGCTGAAGGTCATAGTCTAATAGTTGATTTCTCATCCATAAGACCTGAGCACAACAACTTCCAGCAGCTACATACTCAGCTTCCGTTGTGGAAGTGGATACTGAATTTTGCTTTTTACTTGTCCAACTTACCATCTATCCTCCAAGAAGTTGACATCCTCCAGTGGTGCTTTTTCTATCAAGTTTGCAACCTGTAAAATCACTATCTGAATAACCAGTAAGATCGAACCCTGAATCTTTGGGATACCAAAGACCGAGGTTAGGAGTCCCTTTAAGATATCTGAAGATTCTCTTTACAGCGATCAGATGGGATTACTTGGGTTCTGATTGATAGCGTACACAGAGACATGTAGAGTACATGATGTCAGAACGGCTTGCTGTAAGATACAGCAGGGAGCCTATCATTCCTCTATAGGCAGTGACATTTACAGGTTTTCCAACTTGATCCTTGTTTAATGTCAGTGGAGGTGCCATAGGAGTTTTCATCGCTGAAGGTTGAGTGAGATCAAACTTCTTCAGAATATCCCTAACTTACTTACCTTGATTAATAAATGTACCTTTATCAGTTTGCTTGATCTAAAGTCCAAGGAAGTAAGTAAGTTCACCCATCATACTCATTTTATATTCTTTCTTCATTCTTTCAGCGAAACGAGTACACAGAGATTGGTTAGTAGAACCAAATATAATGTCATCAACATATATTTGTACAAGAATAATATGACCTTTTATCTTTCTGAAAAACAAAGTGTTATCAATTTTATCACGCTCAAATTTTTCAGAGATAAGAAAAGAAGAGAGAGTGTCATACCAAGCGCGAGGAGCTTGTTTTAGACCATAGAGAGCCTTATCCAGCATATATACATAATTTAGATGCTTAGGGTCAGAGAACCCTGGGGGTTGTTCAACATCGACTTCTTCATTCAGCTTTCCATTTAGGAACGCTGATTTGACATCCATTTGATATACTATGAAGTCTTTGTAAACTTCATAGGCTAAGAATAATCGAATTGCTAAGAGCCTAGCCATAGGAGCAAAGGTTTCATCATAGTCTATTCCTTTCTCTTGTCTGTATCCCTGAGCAACTAGTCTAGCTTTGTTGCGGGTCACAGTCCCATGTTCATCTAATTTTTTTCTAAACACCCACTTAGTGCCTATAACAGATTTATCAGATGGTCGGGGAACGAGATTCCAAACCTAGTTTCTAGCAAACTTAGTCAGCTCATCTTGCATGGCGTTGACCCAGTTTGGATCTCTGAGGGCATCATCAGTCTTCTTTGGCTCAGATAAAGAAAGAAAATTAATAAAGAGACAAATATTACCTGAACTTCTTCGTGTCTGAATACCTGCATCAGGATCACCATGAATTTGATCTATGGGGTGATCTCTGGTCCATCGCTGAGCTGGAGCAAGATCGCTTACCTCAGAAGTTGGATCATCAATAGGAATATTCACTGATGAAGAAACTTGAGGTTGGATCATCAATAGATAAATCATTATTAACTGAAAGGTTTTCAGAAGAGGGAAGTTCAGATGGAGGAATTGTGTTTAGAGGAACAACTGAAACCCAAGAGGTGGATTTAGCGTTTGGAGGTATGATGTTTGGATCTTCATCAACATTTGGAGAGTTTGTATGCTGATGAGTGTTGAAGAGAGGTTCTGTTTCTCTATAATAAGAGAACATCCAAGCATTTAGTTCATCATTGTCAGCGATAGGTTTAGAGTTCGTTGATCTGGATTCATCAAGTGTGACATGAATTGTTTCTTCTACTGTTTGTCATATTTTGTTGAAGACTCTGTAGGCTTTGGAAATTGAGGAGTATCCAAGAAAGATTCCATCATCAGCTTTTGGGTCGAACTTTCCAAGAGCATCTTTGTTGTTTAAAATGAAACACTGACAACCAACGATATGAAGAAAGCTGAGAGAAGGTTTTCTTCCATGAAAAAGTTCGTAGGCTATTTTGCTAAAACGTTTTACTATCAGAGACCGGTTTTGAGTAAAACAAGAAGTATTGACAGATTCTGCCTAAAACTGAGTTGGAAGATGGGAATCGATGAGCATTGATCTTGCAGCTTCAATGATCGTTCGGTTTCTTCTTTCAGCGACACCATTTTGTTGAGGAGTTCTTACAGAAGAGAAATTGTGATAGATTCCCTTACTCTCAAAGAAATTGTTCAGAGAACTATTTTTAAATTCAGTTCCATGATCACTTCTTATCGAGCGCACAATTAGATTATTCAGCGCTTCCATCTTTTTAACAAAAGATATCAGTTCTTTTGGAGTATCACTTTTGCAGTGAAGAAAGATTACCCAGGTGTAGCGAGAGTATTCATCTACAATGACAAGTGTGTATTTCTTTCCAGCTATGGATTGAATATTGACAGGGCCAAATAAATCCATATGCAAGAGTTGAAGATGACTTGTCACTGAGGAAACTTGTTTATATTTGAAACTAGCTTTAGTCTGCTTTCCCTTCTCACATGCCGAACAAAGAGATTCCTTGGCATATGAGTGCTGAGGAAGACCGGAGACTAGTTCCTTTGAGGAGAGAGAATTCAGTGTTTTGAAATTAAGATGAGATAGCCTTTTATGCCATAGCCAGTTGACATCTGAGGAGGCTTTAGAGAGAAAACAAATGTTTTCAGTGGTAGTAGAGTCCATATCTATTACATAGACATTTTCCATACGATAACCAGTAGGAGCAAGCTTTCCTTTTTCATTTATCACTGAACATGCTTTCTTACAAAAGCGAACTTCGTAGTCTTTGTCACATAGCTGACTGATGCTGAGAAGGTTGTGCTTCAATCCATCTACGTAAGCGACTCTTCAGAAGGTAGTTATTCCATTGCTGAGAACACCAAGCCCTCTGGTATAGCCTTTTCCATTTCCACCAAAGATCACTGAGGGACCTTTCTCTTCCTTGTAATCAGTGAGCAGGTCTTTTTGTCCAGTCATGTGTCGAGAGCATCCTCTATCTAAATACCAGATACCCTTTGATCCCAGCAAACATAAGGAAGATTAATTTTTGATTGGTACCCACTTTTCAATGGATCTAGCAGTGTTAGTGGAGATGGAAGGTTCAACAATCTTCACGGAATTTGAAGATTCAGCTTCAGTGGTAACCTTCACTTTGGTTGTTTGATTAACCTTAGTAGCATTTTTCACCATAGCAGATTTCTCATATTTGGTGACCTTCTTAGCCTTGGAGGCAATCATCTTCACTTTAGCTGTCTTTTCAGCTTTTGTGGGAGTAGGATATTTACTAGCAATATGGTCAGTAAGTCCACAATGATAACATTTTCTATAGACGAAATTTTCCTTGAGACTGTGAGCAGAAGAGTTAGAAAACTTGAGATAAGAAGGGCCAACTCCAAGAATGCCCTTAGCATAAGATCTGGGAGGAACTTTCAGTTCTTCAGATTTCTTAGGCTTATTATCAATTTTCAGCTTTGGAATTGATTTCTGAGAGAAATCAGTGATTTTAGTTCCAGAGCTGGAAGATTGACTTACTGAAGGTTTAGAAGGAACTTTCAGTTTTGCTTTCTTGGTAGCCTTCTGAGGATGAAATATGGATTTCCCTTTATCAACGAGCTTAGAGCTTTTTGATAAGTCCTCAGGAATAGGATTGGAAGAGGAGGAACACCGAGTGAAGGAAGTGTCAGGGATAGAAGAGACAAACATTCCAAACTTAAGTATGGAACAATCTCTGCTAGGTTCATCCTTTTCATGATGATAACTGAGGCCGGTTTTGTCATGAGCAAGGATTTGAGCACTTATGATCTCAGTGATCTTGGTTGAGGATTTACACCATCCTTCAACTGTTGCCTTTTTTGCTTTTAAAGCAGCGATGGCTTGTTCGCGTTCAATGCTAATAATTTCATTTACAATGACTTGATATTTTAAACATTCCTCTAGAAGAGTTACTTCTTTTATCCTTTCATGACATTTCTCTAGCTGTTCAGTTAAATCAATGTTTTTATTTTCAGCTAGAGTTTTACCATTGAGTGCATTGTATAAGTCTATTGTCAGCACATCTACAACACGACTTCTCTCAGCTTCAGAAAGAGAGGGATTAGTGGAGATTGATACTTGAGAGGAGATATAGCTCATGGAAGCTCATTGTTATTCCCAGATATTCAAGTTCTAATCACTAACAAGTAATCAAGATGAGAATTCGTAAATCATATGTCATTGATTTCAATCGAATATTACAAACTCTCAACTTTCTCTCTCTACGAACACTCTCTCTCTCTATAATGATTTTCTAATCACCTCTTCTCTGATTTGTTTACAATGAGTGTTCTACTAATTACAAAGACAACAAAGGTATTTATACCCTTGACAAACTACAAAGAAACAAAAATACAAACACATTGACTTTGACTTAATTAACAAAAGACTTTGACTTTCAGTAAGAGTTGACTTTCTCAGCTTTGACTTCTTGATCTTTTGTCTTCAATCTTTATGATCTTGAATCCAACATATTTATGCTCTAAAAATCTCCCCCTTTGGATCAAGATCATTACTAAAAGATTTAGCAATGCGATTTTCTCTCTTTAAGCTCGATTGAAGTAACTCCTCTTTGAACAATCTGTATCTTCACTTGTAATCTCTCCTTTTGAAACAAACATGATATACAAACTCCCCTTAACACAATGAAATTTCTTCTTTGATAAGCTTCGTCTTCAAAAACATTCATCAAACTTCTAAACGTCTGATCTCTAAGAATATCAACATTCTCCCAAGGTTGTACACAAACCTCTTTCAGAAACAAACCTGACTGCATCAGCAAATTATCTTCAACAAACTGAAATCTTTGAACTCTTTTCGTCTTTGAACAACAATCTTCCTTTAACAATAAATTCTTGAACATTTTCTCTCAACCTTTAAAATCTGACTCAAAACATTTTTGTAACTCTTCTCCCCCTTTTTGATGATTTGAGCATCTGTATCATCAAAACTTTCACCAAGAAATGTCTTTGAAATTCTTTCTAACCACTGATCTTTCTAACTGAGCCTCTGATTCTTTGCCAATTCGAACAATGTATTCATCCAGATCTTTTCAAATCTAGACAAAATAGGAATGTAACACCTGAATCAACAAATGAATCAGTTAGAATGCCTGTCAGTAACACGAAGTCACTGTGTGTAACGGATACACAATATAAAGGAGCTTTTTGATGTTCACTCCCCCAGGACTTCCATCCAATCATCGAAACACCACAAAGGCAATTTCTATGAATGTTATGACAAAGAAACAAACTTCTTGTGTGTTTGTGCATGTGTAGAAAGAATTAAGCATGATGATTGCATGATTGAAGTTATGTAAACCACTGAGACAACAGTAGATAAACACAGACTCAATGTGCATGATTGAAGTGTGAAGGTGGGGCAGACTTCCTTCTTTTTCAATATCCAGATTTTTCCAAATGAAAACCAGATAGATTATATGCTGCATCCCCAGAAAAATATGAAACATTTTCTTTTTGAGAAGAAAATGAGTGGTTGGTGGGGTTTAAGCAAGAGTTGGCATGGGCTATTTGCCTGTTTCAATAATGTTCACGAAAGAATTATGAATCATTAGTAATGTGGCTACCCGGCTCAGAAAGTAGTTGGTGCAGAGTTTGATATTCTTTTACTCTGATCTCACACCCTCTTTCTTTTTAATCAATAAGCTCACTACTAACCAAACTCTCTTTTTCATTTTACCTCATCACACCCATACTCATTTCTTTTAGACTCCTCACACTCAATCACTAAAGGATTAGCTTCTTGGGTAGGAAACACTGGTTAACGTGAATCCATAGAAGTTTAGTTAATTCCTAGCACAAAGAACCCATAGTTCCTATAAAGCATGTGTTGCTTAAATGGTTTAACTATATCAGTTAAATCTCAAATACAAATGTCAAATAAATGGATGCTCAGATGATATAATCATGAAGATATGAGCATTTTTAAAACATTGAAGTATTTTCAAACAAGTATATTGAATGAATGAATATGAATGCAAAAAAAACTTGTTTGAAAATCTGACATTGTATGAAAATGATCAGAAATGAAATGATATATCAATCAAAGCTTAAGGTCAAGAATAATGGATATTGTCTATATGAACCAAGATATAGACATTCTTGAAATGACGTTCAAAATTCTTTGAAGTACAAGCAGGGTGTCTTACCATCGAAAAATTGTTTCAAGTTTGAGACATGGTAAGAACAATTTGATCAAAAATTAAACCGGTATGTGTGAATACTTGAAAGTATGTAGAAAAGACAATACGCAAGTATTTATCTTTGGAAACACACAGTTTATTTATCAAATAAGCACAAAAATAAAATGAAAAACATTTAAAATCACACTTCCAAATTATAAAATCTGTTTAAGAATCGGGAAGTGGTTTGAACATTTCAGAACATGTTTTCTATACCTGAAAGTTGTCCTTCTTTCAGATACATTTGAGATTAAGATAAGAAATTTACCTTTTCGCTCAATCTTAATACTCATAAAGTCAAGCTAAAGTCATTAAGATATGATCTTGTCAGCTTCTCTCATCCTGCATAAGTCTCAAAGTCTAGTCAAAGCAACTTTATTCACAAATTTATTCGAATGTAAAAGACATAAAGCAGTAACACAATTAAAGTACAAGTTCTGATCTGAAATAATCAGAAATCATAATCCTTTTACTCCCCCTGAAAATATGCATCTGAAATTTATCAGTAAAAGGCACATGATAGAGATCTACAACTCCATTTGAAGTGTAGTTCATCATATCTTCTGAATACATATTTCCAGAAAAATTTATGTACTCCCCCTTGAAGGTTGATTTCCTCTTCTAAGTATCTGAGTACACTCTCTTATCAGCTCGGGAGTAGCATTTCTTTTTCATCATCGAAGAGCGAGTCCTAAACTGTTGTGTTTAGAAGTCAAACTCCGTTGAAACACGGGTTCTAAGCTGATTTACTTAGAAGCCTTGGTTCTCTTACTCCCCCTTAACCGTAGATGCCTGCAACACAGAATCAGGTTTTGGTTTTGGTACCCACTGGTATTTGGGTCCATGTGTGTTAGTTGCAGTTCGAATGGGAGTAACTGAATAAGAACCATACCAGTAATGATCACTAGCTTTATGAACAAAATCATATGTATTACAATAAGAACAATACCTTTTCTTAGATAACCTGAACATTTGATCTCTCGAGTAAGCAAGATCAGGTTTACCTTTTAGCACTCTGTTCTTCTTGGCTGTTGATATATGTACAAATGATTTGTTACTTTTCTTCTCTTCTTTATTTCCTTTCTTTTCTTCCTTCTTCTCATCTTCAACTGGTTTTACTTTCCATACCAGCTTTTTTTCAATATATTCCTTTCTTCTCCTTCTTTGTGTACCCGAACCATCTACATTTCGATCATAAAAGATGTTAGTAGTACGAATCTGATTTGAAAATTTAACTGACCTGTCTGTAGAAACAGTTTGCTGATGTGAGCTTGACGCTGGCTTGTTAGAACCAACTGAACTATTTCTAGGTGTGTGGATTTTTGACTCTGGAGTCGTATGCTCAGTCACCACCACCTTTGAAACAATCTTTTCAAGCTCTTTTATCTTTAAAGATAAACTGTCTCTTTCTTCAATGAGTAGGTCAATCTTATTCTTGAATTCAGACTTCGTTATCTGCTCTTTCAGTGCACTTGTAGATAGCTCAGATAGCTTTGCAGTTAATTTCCTTATCTCCTCCTCAAAAATAGTTCTTTCATCTTCAAAACTCTTCTCAGCATCCTTTCTTCCATCTGATATCTCCTTAAAGAATCCAACATTCTTTTGCTCTATTAACTTCTTCTCTTTGGCAAAATTTTCCGTTTCTAGAATGATTACTTTCTCAAAATCAGAGATTTGTTGAGAAAGCTTAATGCATTTAAGCTCTACCTTCGTCTTCTCGTCAACACATTTTCTGGAAAACTCTGAGAATTTCTTTGCAAATTCTTTCTTGTCACTCTCAACAACATCTTTATCTTTGACCATCTTTTGTTCCAAATCAGATATTTTCTTTCGAAGCTCAGCATTAGCATCTTCCAGACTCTTAATCGTCTCCTCATAACTTTCAACAGATGCTTGCTGCTGGATTTGGATAATCTGATATTCCAAGTCAAATATTTTATTTTTCAGCTCAATGTTCTCAGTTTCCAAACTTATTACCTTATCTTCATTAAGTACAGAAGTCTGTTTCATCAGATCTTCATTTATTTTCTTTAACGTACTGACTTCTTCTCTTAGTAGTTTCCTTTCATCATTAAATCGTTTTGACCTCTTTTTGTAATAATCAACGAAGGAAGTAAGACTTTGATTCTCCATTTTGAGCTCTTTAATCTTCTTTTCATCATCATCAGAAAAATATCCCATCTTGAATACCTGTCACAAAAAGAACTTGACAAAAATGATCGTTAATCCAATATGAAATCACAAGAAAAATACAGAAATCTTAAAAAAAATCAGAGATTTTGATCACAGAAAGAACTTTTGTCCCCCTCCGCAGACTTTTGTCCCCCTCCGGATAGCGGGTGGGGTCAAGGGGCAACGCCCTTGCGGGGTCGAGGGGCAGCGCCCCTAGAGAAAAAAAAATTCACTATTAAGGGCCATATTACAGTTTTGAAAATTTTCTCAGAAGAAAAAAAATTTCCAAGTCTTCCACGCTTTGCGCTTCACAAATGAAACGCACACTTCAACTATGCGTGTCACACAATGAACACACACCTCACTTTGCGTGTCACTCAGGAAACGCATTCAACAATTATGCGTGTCTCATATGAAACGCACATCCCACTATGCGTGTCTCACATGAACCGTAAACCTCCACTATGCGTGTCAGGTATGAAACGCACACCTCACTTTGCGTGTCACGAGGCACACGCACACCTTAACTATGCGGTTCAAACGGCAAACGCAAACCACCACTTTGCGGTTCAAGTTACAAACGCATACCACTACTTCGCGTTTCAAGAAGGAAACGCATTACACAATGTGCGTGTCAAGTTTCACCCGTATAGCAAACTGTGCGCGTCTCAATACACATGCAAAACACGATTTTCTTCTGAACTCAAATCCTTCTACTATGCGTTTGTCATTAGACCCGCATAAATCAGCTTCTCCTTTTTTTTTTAACAGAAACGCATTTCTCACTTTGCTTGTCTTTGATGAAAATACCCGCACTATGAATGACCCGCACAATTCTGAAGAACTTGTACGAATTTTGATGAATGACCCGCACACTTCGATGATCCAAACGCACAACTTGAAGAATCAAACGCACAACTCGATGAACACCCGCACACCTTGAAAATCGTTCAAATTCACCAAAAACTCATTTATACCTAGAATTCAAACTCGAAACTTCGACAATTTGATCTTCTATACCACTCGAACACAATACTATCACTAATTTTCGATCAAAAACACAAAAAATACAAATTTGAATGAAGAACAGTGTCAAGAACTCGTGAAAACAAAAACCACACAAAATTCAAAAATTCGAATGAATTACAGTGCAATTCTTGATAACACCTATACAGACTCGATCGATTACACTTTCCTAACAAAACCTAATCAATTACAACTCCAAAAACTCACTAAAACTGAAAATCAATCATGACTTCGATGAACAGTACGAACATACGCATTTCTTGATTTTTCTCGATTTGGATCTGCTTTGATACCAATTGTTATTCCCAGATATTCAAGTTCTAATCACTAACAAGTAATCAAGATGAGAATTCGTAAATCATATGTCATTGATTTCAATCGAATATTACAAACTCTCAACTTTCTCTCTCTACGAACACTCTCTCTCTATAATAATTTTCTAATCACCTCTTCTCTGATTTGTTTACAATGAGTGTTCTACTAATTACAAAGACAACAAAGGTATTTATACCCTTGACAAACTACAAAGAAACAAAAATACAAACACATTGACTTTGACTTTATTAACAAAAGACTTTGACTTTCAGTAATAGTTGACTTTCTCAGCTTTGACTTCTCGATCTTTTGTCTTCAATCTTTATGATCTTGAATCCAACATATTTATGCTCTAACACTCTTATTGGTTCTTCCACTTCTTCTTTAATCTTAGCCATAAGACAGAGATTAGCAACTTCCTCTTCATCAGAACTTGATTCTTCTGATTCAGCCCAGTCATGCTCTTCAGCGATAAGACCTTTACCTTTTCTTTTAAAGTTTTTCAACTTTTGATATTTCTCTTTCAGCTTAAGGTATTTACTATCGCTGGTTTTCCTGGAGGTAGAAGGTTTGAAGACTTTCTTTGACCTGCACTCACTTGTAAAATGTCCAACTTTTTCACAGTTAAAGCAAGAAATAATAGCCTTATCAACAGAGGTTGATTTTGGCTTGTCAGATATAGAGAGAGGCTTATTTCTTCTGAAATTGCTCTTTCTTGCAAACCTTTTGAAAGAGTTTGTCAAGAGTGTTAAGGATTCATCAAACTCTGAAAGATCAGTGTCTGATAATTCCTCATAGTCAGAATCTAACTCAGTGATAGTAAGAGTAGATCGCTGAGATGGAATGATCTCTGAAAAGAGTAAAGCAACAGGAGTGTTTTTAGAGTCTTTAGAATCTTTTACAAGATTCATCTTTAGAATATTTGATTGCTCATAGTTGAGCAATATTCCATATAAGTGCTAAAAGAGAGAGAATTTAAGTCTTTTGTCAACTTAAGAAACATTGAGTAACTGTCCCAACTTTTAGGAAGACATTCCAAGAATTTAGTTAAGACCTCAGAGTTAGAATAGGTCCTACCAGCAGTCCTTAGATCAATGATTAGACAGTTAAATCTCTGGTGAACATCAGATAAGGATTCATTCTTACCAGCGATAAAACTTTCATATTGTCTTACCAAATTAATCTTTCGGGTTTCTTGGACTTCAGTGGTACCTTCATATTGAACACATATAGTGTCCCACATTTCTTTGGTAGTTTTAATAGGCATGATGGAATGGAAGCCTTCATCAGGCAGAGCCATAGATATAATGGTTTTTGCATTGGCATCTAAACCGACTTTCTTTTTATCTTCATCACTACATTGTATTATTTCTTTTATAACATATCTTTCAGGAACAGCAAGAGCGGTGGTGGTAGCTGGAACTGCGGCTATAATTGTGAAGGGTTCATAAGGACCATTTTCTACATATTCAAGTATAGTAGGATCTACACCTTCGAAGAATAACATCATTCGATTTTTCCAGAGAGCAAAGTTATCTCTGCTAAATCAAGGAGGTTTTGAGAGAGAACCATTATCATAGTAGTTTGTGTTTGTGTTGAGTACCATATTAAGAATAACAAGGAAGAGAATAAAGCAAGATCTTGTTTATGAGATTAAACAATCTGCTATGATACCACTTGTTGGTCCCAAAGGTGCTTAACAAGTTTGTAGGGGGGGGGGGGTTGAATACAAACACAAGATTTAAAGTTTAATAAATTGTTTATTGATAAATCAAAATACAATTTACAAGTTTGTTGCGGAATAAGATTAAGGAGGAATCCTAATCTAAACAAACTTAAGAAACACTAAGATGGTTGTACAAGAAATAGAGAATGGGGATTAAGAGAATATAGAAAACAAGAGTTTCTATATTTTATAGAAAGACTGAAGGTAGAAGACTTCTCAAGCTCTATGAAGAAGAGTCTTGATCTTTCTATTTATACCATATGCATTAAATGCATGGCAGGGTACTTTACACGTGTCCTTCTCTGGTTGATTGCATGAGTCTGACTTTTGGAGATATGCTTTGGGTCGTATGATGAACAGTGTAGATATCAAAGTTGTTGTACGAATTGTTGCAGAGATATGTCTCTTCTGACACTCGTACTATGTGTGCATATATAAGACAACAGAGACTTGAGGTATAAGCAAAGTGATCATCGATCGCTGAATATCTCTTCCTTCTCAGAGATAGAAAGAAGTTCAGCTATCGCTGAAGCTTTTCCTCACACTTCTTCGCTGTGAGTAGACTTGTCTTGTTTTCGCTGATATCCGCATCAAGTCATGAGTAGACTTGTCTTTTGTTCAGCAACTTTGTCTTTGATTTAGAAATGAACACCTTTTGTCGCGAAACTTGACTTCGGGAATTTTGTCTAACTGTTTACATGAGAAATCATCAGCGATACTGAACATACTCAGTACTTGATCGCTGATGGTGAAACACTAATACATACAGATGTTAAACATAATTTTCACTTAGTATTATAAAGGGTCATTATCAAATCACTGAGAGAGTTGGATCAACAGTGGAGGATGATTTGACCGTAGGAAGAGAGGAGCGGGGACTCGTAGGAGAGAAGATAAAATGGGAAGGGCCATCTGGGCCTGCCCGTCAATTCAAACCAGCTTTCGGGGAAAGGTAAATGACCACCGACGAGAAGTGAAATGGTGCCACCGGTGCAAGAGCAAACATAATGGCCCGTGCAATCAGAGATCCTACTCGGGCCCTCCCGAGTGTACCAAGTGTGGAAAGAGAGACCACATGACCCGTGATTGTCCTATCCGAGGACCCATTTGTTATGAGTGCCGACAGTCGGGGTACGTGAAGAGAGAGTGCCTGAAATTAAATGGGGGTAACCGTGGGTTCTCAAGCGGGTCAGCTCCAAAGAATGAAAACCCGTCGAGAGTACCGAGTCGAGCCTTTCAGATGACCGTTGAGGAGGTGAGGGAGACCGCCGATCTAGTATCGGGTACATTTCTTGTAAACTCCTTGCCTGCTCATGTTTTGTTCGACTCGGATGCAAAACGATATTTTCTTTTGAAATCTTTTTGCTCAATGTTTTCCACTCCCGTTAACACCCTTTCCGATGCATTAGTGGTAGAGGTAGTTGTTGGTCCCGAAGGTGCTTAACAAGTTTGTAGAAGGGGGGGGGGGTTGAATACAAACACGGAAATTTAAAGTTTAATAAATTGTTTATTGATAAATCAAATACAATTTACAAGTTTGTTGCGGAATAAGATTAAGACAGACTTAATCTAAACAAACTTAAGAAACACTAAGATGGTTGCACAAGAAATTCAGAGAATGAGGGATTAAGAAATATAGAAAGCAAAGGTTTCTATTTTGGAGTTCAAGGATTGAGCACACTTCAGATGAAGGGGTGAACTTCCTATTTATACCCTATGCATTAAATGCATGGCAGGGCACTTTACACGTGGCGTTCACTGATTGGCTTTGAGAGTCTGACTTTTGGGAGACATGCTTTCGGTCGGGCAATGAACAGTGTAGTTGACAGAGGTGTTGTACAAATTGTGGCAGAGACATGTCCGTTCTGACACATAGTACTAGTTTGTGCAAGGATAGACAAAAGGAAACTTGAGGCATAAGCTTTGTGATCGATTGATCGCTGAGTATCTCTTCTTTCAGAGATAAAGAGGTTCAGCTATCGCTGAAGCTTTTCCTCATGTTCCTTCGCGTATATGTAGAGTTGTCTTTGCTTCACTGATATCCGCATCAGGTCACTAGTAGACTTCTCTTTGTTCAGCAGCTTTGTCTTCGATTCAGCTATGAACATATGTTGACGCGAGACTTGTCTTCAGGGATTAAGTTAGCTGTTTACTTCAGAAACTATCAGCGATAACTGAACAGACTCAGTCTGATCACTGATAGTGAAACACTAATACATAGAAATGTTTATAAGAAAGACTATCAACGATAACTGAACAGACTCAGTCTGATCGCTGATGGTGAAACACTAATACATATTAAAACGTAATTTTCACTAAGTATAGAAGAGGGTCGTTATCAAATCACTGAGAGAGTTTGGATCAACAATCTCCCCCTATTTGATAATGATAAAGTCACTGAAGAAAATTACTTTATAATTCAAAATGATGGAATAATCAGGACTCATAACATACATGTCCCAATTACTATTTTGAGGGATCTTTTACATCACTGATGGAGTTAAGTACTTCACTGAAATTTTCATTAATCTAAGAAAAGAATTACAAGGTATGAAAATTACAAGTACAAGTGATGTACTAACTACTGTAAGTTAAACTAATAGATTACAAGAAAAGAAATTAATCTATCAGCTATCTAAAGAGGGTTTAGGAGGATTGATCAAGTACTTAGGTATTTCTTCTCCTTTTTGCCTTCGCTCTAAAGATTCTTTGTAGATGATTGTTATGATTGGCTCAGCAGCAGGAGAGAGAGTACACCATAGGCACATGAGATCCTTGAGAAGAGCGAGGGGAAAGATAGGGATTTCAGAGACCCTTTGAAATCTGAGTTGTTCCTCGTCATCTCTGAAGAAGATTCCAAAAGGTTCTTCGAGTACTTGTCCCGCAACATATGGTCCGCCAGGAGGCAGAGATAGATCCAGAACTGAAAGATCAAGAGGAGGACCGAACAGAGCTTCTCTTGAGAATTTGATGGAGGTTTCATTTCTGATCACTGCGACATTATCAGAAGAGGAGGAGACAGGCTTTTTCTTGACTTGCATGGATCTTGAAGGAAGAGTAGATGGCACCTTTAGTATAGCAGCGACTTTGTTGATGAGAGCATCATTTACCCTTTCAACGTAGCCTCTGTATGTTGACTTTGATTTTTTCAGCGCATCTTTGAACTCAAGCCACTCCATGTAGCCGAAGTCTTGCAGCTTTGAAATAAACATTGTCTTGCAGCTTCCATCCTCTCTAGTAATCTCCATGGTGACAGAGAGTTTATCCTTCTTCTTTCTCCCAGAGATAGCAACAGCTACGATCTTCATTGGGTCAGAGCGATAGTCAATTTTGTGCTTGCACCAATCGACTGTATTATCGCTGACCGCTTTTTCTTTGGAGCGTTCCTCTTCAATCTCTTTCAACAGAGCTGCCTGGACTTCCACTGGTTTGCGTTTCAACTTCTTGTCTTTGACTTGAGAAGACTGAATTTTGAGAGCCAGAGAGGCATCTCTTTGACATTCAGCAATCAGCTTCTCAGCTCTGACGGATTCTTCAATTTCAGCTTCAGTCAGGAATTTCAGATCTGATGATTGAGAGGGGATCTTTCATCGTTGACTCTCCAGATGAGAGATCATCTCTGTTCTTTTCTTTCTCTCTTCCTCTGACCAGTGAGATGGTCTAGAGGGCCTTCCATGATGTTGCAGGGACTCTTCTTCTTCTTCATCCTCTTCATCAATCTCTCTGACAGAGACTGGGATTATTTGGTCATCAGCTTCAGCAGCTGGGATTATTTGGAGCTCTTTACCCTTAAGCAGGGGAGAGAACTGTCTGGTCAGAAAAAGAAAAAGGTTAGATTTATATTTAGGGAATGAGAGAGATAAAGGATAGAAAGAAACAGGGGTGGGGTTTTTATAGAAGGAAAAAGGAACAAGAGTAAGGCATACCTGAGAAGGATTCTCCTCAGGTAGTGAAATCATCTTCAGGGTTCCCTCAGCAGTTGAACCTTTGCTTTGGGAAGGGGTTCCTGAAGGTGTCTCTTGACTCCCCCCTGCTTTGATAACTTCTTTCGAAGCTATCGCTGATGAAGTGACGGCTGAAGAACACCATAGAGATTGATCTTCATCGTCATCATCATCATCTTGATGAGAATCATCCTCTTGATCTTCAAGATCAAGGTCTTCATCATCGTCTTCTTCCTCCTCTTCATCATCGACTAGATCAGCGATGGTGGGAGGGGCTTTGTCAGCAGCTATCTCCCCCTCAACCTGAGAGGGAGTTTCCTTCAGTTGTGCAGCAGCATCAGCTTCTTTCTCCTTATTTTCTTCAGATGCTTTCTCCCCCTCTTTGCCATTATGACGAAGGGAGAGATCTTGGGAAGGAGTAGAGGTCTCAGCGGTGGACAACTTCTGGACTTCAGCCTCCAGTCCTTTGATCCGGTCTTCAAGTACAGGGATATCAGACGTAGCTTGATAAATAAACTCCACAGCTATGCCTAAAGCGGTGCGATCGTCTTCTGTAAATGAAGGAGCAGGAGTTGGAGCTGGTTCCTTCAGGCTGTAAAGGATCTGCTGAAGAAGGACTTCACAGGCATCAATATTTGTAGTCAGAGCTGCAAACTGTTGCTGTGAGTCTTCCTTGACTTTGTCAATCGCTTCTTGGAGAGTAGCAAGTTGAGAAACGTCAGCTTTGGAGGCGCAAGTGGCAGTCAGCGTCTTCAGTGCTTCACCAGCTGATTGAACAGCGTTGGTGGTGTTGTTGAGAGAGGCAGTCATAGAGTCCACCTTTGCACTCAGATTGTTGACATTGGTGTCAACAGTCGCCAAACTAGGACCTGAAATATAAGTTAGTTGTTGAGAAACAGGCTTATATGGTGAGTTGGGAGAAGTGTTTAAGGTTATAGGGATACCTTAATTATCAAACATTTTGTAGAATTGTAACGATTCCTTAAAAGATTGATGTTCAGGTCCTATGGGTCCAAACTGTGATTGAGTAGAAATAGGAGGGTTAGAGATCAAAGAAATAGAAGGAAGAAGATATGGGGATAGAAGTAGGGATAGGGGTAGTTACCGTAGGGTTCACCTCAGGAAAAGGAGGGACTGAGACGATTGGTGGTGTCACTGTTGTTGTGACAGCGGCCGTAGTCGCTGGCACGGTTGATGTGGGTATCGCTGAGGATGTGGAAGAGAGACCCACGAAAGCATCTAAGGATGTTTGTTCAGAAGCATCCTTAGGTCTTGAACTAGTGGAACTTTTCTCCTTGGTTACCTTGGCCTTCTTCGAAGGACCAGGGGAACCAGCTGATGGTCGTTTGGAAGGTGTAGCGGCAGGGATAGCAGAAGAAAGAACCTCCTGCATGGCCGCTGAAGACGAAGAATTTAGGAGAGAGAGACTGGAGCAAAGTTCAGAGATACTTACCTCGTTGGGGAGCGTCTTGACCTCCAGGGATCGCTGACCCACTTTCGGAAAGGATGCATCCGCATTAGTGGGGTAAGTAGAAGGGTAGAGGAACTTCAGGTACGTGCAGATGAAGCGTATGTAGGGGACCTTGGGATCCCTCTCGGTCTTCTCTATCTTTGACTTTAAGTCGTCAAAGATAGTTGTTGCGTAGTCGAAGTTTTTCCCAGCAATCACTGAGTAAGCCATCTGGACCTGAATCTTGTTGGCTTGGTCCAGTGACCCACTCTTCCCACTCATACACTGGATGATGTGAGAGAAGATGTAGTTGAGCTGGGAAGGCATCAGTGCCTTCTTCACAAGAGTCAGCTTCTTGTTGGGAATCGTAGTCCTTGGTTTAGTTTCCCAAGCGTATTCCATGGCGTCCAGGAATTGGATGAGTTCAGCGTCAGTTGGCAGGGCGTCGAATCCATTCCTGGGCTTGTCAGGAAATCGAAGAGCTTTCCTTAGTCCTAAGGCAGTCATCATCCCTGAGCCAAGTTCAGTGCTGAAGGAGATGGCAGGGACCAGATCACCCCTTTTGTTGGTGATCGAGGCTTCTTCAGCAGTAAACCAGAATTGCTGGAGAAGAGCTTTAGAGGGTGTTGGATCCACAGTGATAGCGTAAGCAATGCAGGATTGCTTTAGAAACATTGCAGCTTCCTTCAGATGAGGGTACTTGACACCATCAAAATCGAGGCGAGCAAGATGATTATTCTTTGGGAGCTCTGAGTCAGAAATGGAGAACTTGACGTTCTTTGAGGCGATAAGTGCAGATTGAGCCATTCTGAATTATGAGTAGATAAACGAGTAGAAGAAAGGTTTTTAGTCTAAAAATAAAGAAGATTTGCTAGTTTCTATTTGAGTAAAGAAACGTAGAAAATCAACATATTTGCAGAGTAAAACAGTTTATCTTAGAACAAGATGTAAGAACAAGAAGAAAAACCAAAGATTTTGAATAAAGAAAATCAAAGTAAAATGGTTTTTAAAGAATAAAATCAAAAATGAAGATGATTTTATGAGATTAGAATCTTATAAACCCATAAATGGAGTTTTATGTAACAAGATTTAAGAAAAGAATAAGAAGAAGATCAAGAATAACCTGTTGATCTTCAAAGAGGATGATGCAAATGCTTGAAAGTGCTAGAATGCTTGAGAGTAAATTCTTGCTTTGAAAGTATTTGCAGAAGGCGTAAAAATGATAAGAATGGAAAAACATTCTTTTTATACGTGAGAGAGAGGAGAGAGAATGTGAGAGAAGCGGGAAAACAAATGCTCATCATGACATGGACACGTCCCACGAAGTTGATTGGATAGAAGAGCAACGGACGAACGTGTCAGAAAAAGGCATATCGTGGATTGTCGGTTCAAATGACGTCATAGAAGAGAGAGAGACTGTTCATTTGTCCGTTTTGAAATTATCGCTGAAGAAAAGTCAGCGATAGATTTTTCTTTTTGAACGTATCCCTGATGGGAAAGATAGGGATAGATTTTCTTTTAAAAGGATCACTGACTAGAAATATCAGTGATTGATTTATTTTTCAAAAAGATTTTAATCATTTGAAGAAAGTTCAGTGATTAAAGTTTATATTTTGAAAAACATCTTAACTGAGTTGAGATTCAGTTGTGGGGATGGAGAGAACATACCTGAGAGTCAGAATGTTTATCAGAGAGAATGATGAAAGGGGAACTTTTGATTACTGACACAATGCATGAACGCTGAAGAATTATTCTTCGAGGTTCAGCATTCCAAGATCACTGATGAGAAAGTTGAACCTTGTCTCATCAAGAGGTTTGGTGAATAAATCAGCAAGCTGAAAGTCAGTAGGGATAAAGTGAAGTTCAATATCACCATTCATCACATGATCTCTGATAAAGTGATATCTGATCTCTATGTGTTTTGTCTTTGAATGTAGCACTGGATTATTTGCTATAGCGATAGCACTAGTGCTGTCGCAATAGATGGGAATCTTTGACAGCTGAAGGTCATAGTCTAATAGTTGATTTCTCATCCACAAGATCTGAGAACAACAGCTTCCAGCGGCTACGTATTCAGCTTCAGCTGTGGAAGTGGACACCGAATTTTACTTCTTGCTTGTCCAGCTTACCAGCTTTCCTCCCAGGAGTTGACATCCACTAGTGGTACTCTTTCTGTCGATTTTACAGCCTGCAAAATCACTATCAGAATAACCAGTTAGATCGAACCCTGAGTCTTTGGGATACCAAAGACCGAGGTTAGGAGTTCCTTTTAGATATCTGAAAATTCGCTTTACAGCGATCAGATGGGATTCCTTGGATTCAGATTGATAGCGTGCACATAAACAAGTAGAGTACATGATGTCAGGTCGGCTCGCTGTTAGATACAGCAGGGAGCCTATCATTCCTCTATAGGCAGTGACATTAACAGGTTTTCCAGAAGGATCTTTGTTAAGTGTCAGGGGTGGTGCCATAGGAGTTTTCATCGCTGAAGTTTGTGTAAGATCAAACTTCTTCAGCATATCTTTAACATACTTACCTTGGCAGATAAAAGTACCTTTGTCAGATTGTTTAATCTGAAGACCAAGAAAATATGTCAGTTCACCCATCATACTCATTTTATATTCTTTCTTCATTCTTTCAACGAAGCGAGTACACAGAGATGGGTTAGTAGAACCAAATATTATGTCATCGACATATATTTGTACAAGAATTATATGACCTTTTATCTTTCTGAAAAATAACGTATTATCAATCTTGCCACGTTCAAAATTTTTAGAGATAAGAAAAGATGAGAGAGTGTCATACCAAGCACGAGGGGCTTATTTTAGACCATAGAGAGCCTTGTCCAATTTATAAACATAATTTGGATACTTAGGGTCATAAAACCCTGGAGGTTGTTCTACATAGACTTCTTCATTCAGCTTTCCATTTAGGAACGCTGATTTTACGTCCATTTGATAAACGATGAAGTCTTTATAGACTGCATAAGCTAAGAATAGTCGAATTGCTTCGAGCCTGGCCACAGGGGCAAAGGTTTCATCATAGTCTATGCCTTCCTCTTGTCTGTATCCCTGAGCAACAAGTCGAGCCTTGTTGCGGGTTACAGTTCCATGTTCATCTAACTTGTTTCTAAACACCCATTTGGTGCCTATAACAGTTTTATCAGATGGTCTAGGAACGAGATTCCAAACTTTGTTTCGAGAGAATTCAATCAGCTCTTCTTGCATAGCACTGACCCAGTTTGGATCTCTGAGGGCATCATCAGTCTTCTTTGGTTCTATTAAAGAGAGAAAGTTTACAAAGAGACAGATATTACCTGAGCTTCGTCGTGTCTGAATACCTGCTTCGAGATCACCAAGAATTTGATCTATTGGGTGATCTTTGGTCCATCACTGAGCAGGAGCATGATTGCTTAACTCAGAGGTTGGATCAACAATTGGAATGTTTACTGATGAGGACGTTTGAGGTTCATCAGCAATTAACTGTTGAGTAGGTTCATCAGAGAGGTTTTCAGACGAAGGCAGATTTGATGGTAGTAGTGTGTTTAGAGGTTCTGCTGAAACCCATGAGGTGGATTCAGCGGTAGGATGTATAATGTTTGGATCATCATCAGCGGCTGGAGGATCAGAATGCTGATGGTTTGAGAAGAAAGGTTCTGTTTCTCTGTAGTGAGAAAGCATCCAAGCATTTAACTCTTGATTGTCAGCGATTGGTTTAGAGTTCGCTGAGCGAGTTTCATCAAAAGTGACGTGAATTGTTTCTTCTACGGTTTGTCTTCTCTTGTTGAAAACTCTGTAGGCTTTGGAGATGGAGGAATATCCTAGAAATATTCCATCATCAGCTTTTGGGTCGAACTTCCCAAGTTGATCTCTGTTGTTTAAGATATAACACTGACAACCAAAGATATGAAGGAAACTGATAGAAGGCTTCCTTCCATGAAAAAGTTCATAAGCTGTTTTCCCAAATCGCTTTACTATCAGCGATCTGTTTTGAGTAAAACATGCAATGTTTACAGCTTCTGCCCAAAATTGAGTAGGGAGATGAGAATCGCTGAGCATTGATCTAGCAGCTTCAATGATCGTTCTGTTTCTTCTTTCAGCGACTCCGTTTTGCTGAGGTGTTCTTACTGAAGAGAAGTTATGAGAGATTCCCTTGTTCTTAAAGAAGTTGTTCAGGGAACTGTTTTTGAATTCAGTTCCATGATCACTTCTTACTGAACGAACAGTAAGATTATTCAGCACTTCCATCTTTGTAACAAAAGATATTAGTTCTTCTGGAGTATCACTCTTACAGCGAAGAAAGATAACCCAGGTATAACGAGAGAATTCATCTACAATGACAAGCGTATATTTCTTTCCAGCTATTGATTGGATGTTGACAGGGCCGAACAGATCCATATGCAAGAGCTGAAGAGGACTTGTCACTGAGGAAACTTGTTTAGACTTGAAACTAGCTTTTGTTTGTTTTCCTTTTTCACATGCTGAACAGAGAGATTCTTTAGCATATGAGTGCTGAGGAAGACCAGAAACCAGTTCCTTAGATGAGAGAGAATTCAGGGTTTTGAAGTTTATATGAGAGAGCCTTTTATGCCATAGCCAGTTGACATCAGAAGAGGCTTTAGAGAGAAAACATAAGTTTTCAGTGATAGTAGAGTCCATATCTATTACATAGACATTTTCTCTACGATAACCACTGAGAGCAAGTTTTCCTTTCTCATCCACCACTGCACATGCTTTCTTAGAAAAGCGAACTTCGTAGTCTTTATCACATAGCTGACTGATGCTCAGAAGGTTATGCTTCAGTCCATCTACATAAGCGACTCTTCGAAAGGTAGTTGTCCCATTGCTGAGGACACCAAACCCTCGGGTATATCCTTTTCCATTTCCACCGAAGGTCACAGAGGGACCTTTCTCTTCCTTGTATTCAGTGAGCAGGTCTTTTTGTCCAGTCATATGTCGAGAACATCCACTATCGAGATACCAGATGCCCTTTGATCCCTGCACACATAAGGAAGATTAAGCGTTGTTTGGTACCCACTTTTCAATGGGTCCTTCAGAGTTAGTGGATAAGGAAGGTTCAGCAGTCTTCTCAGCAGATGAAGATTCAGCTTCAGTGGTGATCTTCACTTTGGTTAATTTCTTAACCTTAGTGGTATTCTTCACCTTGGTCGATTTTTCAACTTTGGTGACCTTCTCAGCTTTAGAGGCATTTATCTTCACTTTAGCTATTTTATCAGCTTTAGTGGCAGTTGTACATTTGCTCGCAATATGGTCAGTAAAACTACAGTGATAACATTTTATGTATTTGAAAATGGTTTTAGGACCAGTAGAAGGTGTTGCAAGTTTAAGATGAGCAGGGCCAGGTCCGAGAAGGATTTTCTCATGAGATATGGGAGGAATTTTCATTTCTTCAGATCTCGTGGGTTTAAGGTCAATATTTAGCTTTGGAGGACAGAGATCAAAAATTTCTATCACAGAGCTAGAGGATTGCTTAGCTGAAGGTTTAGAAGGAACTTTCAGCTTTGCTTTCCTGGTTGTCTTCTGAGGATAAAAAATTAATTTTCCTTTACCCAGAGACTTAGAGCCTTTGGATATTTCCTCAGGGATGGGATTTGAAGAAGAAGAACAGGGATAAAATTTATTAAAAGAAGTGTCAGAGTTAGAATTGACAAACGTTCCAAATTTAAGCATGGAACTTTCTTCTTTAATCTCATCCTGTGGTTTCCAAAAACCAAGACCGGTTCTATCACTTTCAGGAGTTTGAGCATTTATTATCTCAGAGATCTTTGTTGATGATTTGCACCATTTTTTAACATGAGCCTTTTCTGCTTTTAGAGCAGCGATGGCTTGTTCGCGTTCAATGCTGCTGATTTCGTTTATAATGACTTGATCTTTCAACTTTTCTTCTACAAGAGTTAGTTCTTTGATCTTTTCTTGACATTTCTCTAGCTCTTGAGTTAAATGAACATTTTTGTTCTCAGCTAGAGTTTTGTCGTTTAGAGCATTATAAAGATCGATCGTCAGCACATCGACAGCGCGGCTTCTCTCAGCTTCAGGCAGAGAGGGATTAGTAGAGATAGATACCTGAGATGATATGTAGCTCATAGAAGATTCAGATGGTTCTTCCACTTCTTCTTTAATCTCAGCCATGAGACAAAGATTAGCGACTTCTTCGTCATCAGAAGTTGATTCTTCTGATTCAGCCCAGTCGTGTTCTTCAGCGATGAGACCTTTACCTTTTCGCTGATAGCTTTTCAACTTTTGATATTTGTTCTTCAACTTTTGGTATTTGTCATCACTGGATCTTCTTGAGGTATAAGGTTTGAAGACCTTTTTCGACCTGCACTCACTAGCAAAATGTCCAATATTTTCACAGTTATAGCAAGTAGCAGTAGCCTTATCAACAGGCGTTGATTTTGGCTTTTCAGTGAGAGAGAGAGACTTACTTCTTCGGAAGTTGCTCTTTCTTGCAAATCTCTTAAAAGAGTTTGTCAAGAGTGCTAAGGACTCATCAAACTCTGAAATATTAGAGTCTGATAGATCCTCAGATTTAGAATCTAACTCAGTGATGGTGAGAGTAGATCTCTGAGATGGAATTATCTCTGAAGAGACTAAAGCAACAGGAGTGCTTTTGGATTCTTTAGAATCTTTTACAAGATTATTCTTCAAAAGATTGGATTGCTCATAGTTGAGCAATATTCCATACAAAGTGCTTAAAGAGAGAGAATTTAAGTCTTTTGTCAGCTTAAGACATATTGAATAACTGTCCCAGCTTTCAGGAAGACATTCCAAGAATTTTGTTAGGACCTCGGAATTAGAATAGGTCCTACCAACAGTTCTTAGGTCAATGATTAGGCAGTTAAACCGCTGATGAACGTCGGAAAGAGATTCATTCTTACCAGCAATAAAACTTTCATACTGTCTTACCAAGTTAATCTTTCGAGTCTCTTGGATTTCAGTGGTGCCCTCATATTGAACACATATGGTTTCCCACATTTCTTTAGAAGTTTTCAGATGCATGATGGAATGGAAAACTTCATCAGGCAGAGCCATTGAGATAATGGTCTTTGCTCTTGCATCTATGCCTACCTTCTTTTTATCTTCATCACTCCACTGTCTTATTTCCTTAACGACATAGCGTTCAGGGACAGCTTCAGTGGTGGCAGTAGCGGGAACCGCAGCTATAATTCTTACAGGTTCCTAGGGTCCATTTTCTATATATTCAGGTATAGTAGGATCCGCACCTTCAAGAAATAGCATCATTCGATTTTTCCATAGAGAAACGTTATCTCTGCTAAATCGAGGAGGTTTAGAAAGTGAACCATTATCATAGTAGTTTGTGTTTGTGTTTAGTGCCATTTTAGAATAGCAAGGAAGAGTATACAGCAAGATATTGTTGATTAGATTAAACAAACTGCTCTGATACCACTTGTTGGTCCCGAAGGTGCTTAACAAGTTTGTAGAAGGGGGGGGGGGGTTGAATACAAACACAGAAATTTAAAGTTTAATAAATTGTTTATTGATAAATCAAATACAATTTACAAGTTTGTTGCGGAATAAGATTAAGACAGACTTAATCTAAACAAACTTAAGAAACACTAAGATGGTTGCACAAGAAATTCAGAGAATGAGGGATTAAGAAATATAGAAAGCAAAGGTTTCTATTTTGGAGTTCAAAGATTGAGCACACTTCAGATGAAGGGGTGAACTTCCTATTTATACCCTATGCATTAAATGCATGGCAGGGCACTTTACACGTGGCGTTCACTGATTGGCTTTGAGAGTCTGACTTTTGGGAGACATGCTTTCGGCCGGGTAATGAACAGTGTAGTTGACAGAGGTGTTGTACGAATTGTGGCAGAGACATGTCCGTTCTGACACATAGTACTAGTTTGTGCAAGGATAGACAAAAGGAAACTTGAGGCATAAGCTTTGTGATCGATTGATCGCTGAGTATCTCTTCTTTCATAGATAAAGAGGTTCAGCTATCGCTGAAGCTTTTCCTCATGTTCCTTCGCGTATATGTAGAGTTGTCTTTGCTTCACTGATATCCGCATCAGGTCACTAGTAGACTTCTCTTTGTTCAGCAGCTTTGTGTTCGATTCAGCTATGAACATATGTTGACGCGAGACTTGTCTTCAAGGATTACGTTAGCTGTTTACTTCAGAAACTATCAGCGATAACTGAACAGACTCAGTCTGATCACTGATAGTGAAACACTAATGCATAGAAATGTTTATAAGAAAGACTATCAGCGATAACTGAACAGACTCAGTCTGATCGCTGATGGTGAAACACTAATACATATTAAAACGTAATTTTCACTAAGTATAGAAGAGGGTCGTTATCAAATCACTGAGAGAGTTTGGATCAACAGTAGCCAACGGAGAACGAGTGTTAATTCGAGAACACTACCGTGATTGTGTCTTAGAGATAGACATAATTTCCTTTAAAGTGAACCTTCTACCAATGTCAATTGGGGGTTTCGACGTGGTGATAGGCATGTATTGTTTGACCGAGAACTGCGCTGAGATCTTTTGCTCTAAGAAGATGATCAAGGTGCCTTTGGTGAGCGGAGGCGTAATCACGATCTATGGAGAGAAGCGTAAGTGGACCACTCCAGTGATCTCCTTCTTGAAGGCCCGTAAGCACCTAGTAAAAGGATGTTCGTCGTACTTGGACTACATTGTGGATGCAAAACTGGAGAAGAAGTCGGTTGAAGACGTGAAGATTGTTCCAGACTATCCGGACGTTTTTCCGGAAGACCTACCCGGGTTACCGTCAGAACGTCAAGTGGAATTTCACATCGATCTCACTCCGGGAGTGGTCCCGATAGCCCGTGCTCCCTACCGGTTAGCGCCAATGGAAATGCAAGAGATGATGTCCCAACTTCAAGAACTCTTAGAGAAGGGTTTCATTCGACCAAGTTCGTCACCTTGGGGAGCTCTGGTCCTATTCGTGAAGAAGAAAGATGGGTCAATGCGGATGTGCATTGACTACTGCGAATTGAACAAGGTCACTGTGAAGAACAAGTATCCTCTTCCCCGAATCGACGACCTCTTCGATCAACTACAAGTAGCGGGATGGTTCTCAAAAATCGATTTGCGATCGGGATACCATCAAGTAAGGGTGAAGAAATACGATGTACCAAAGATGGCCTTCTAAACAAGGTATGGACATTATGAATTCTTGATGATGCCATTTGGGTTGACAAATCCACCCGCCGTGTTCATGGATTTGATGAACCAGGTATGCCTACTTTTCTTGGACAAGTCGGTAATAGTCTTCATCGGCGACATCCTAATATACTCACGAGACAAGGAGGATCATGGGAAGCATCTGAAGGAAGTGTTGGAAGTTCTTTGGAAGGAAAAGCTAATCGTCAAGTTCTCAAAGTGCGAATTTTGGTTGCGAGAGGTACAATTCTTGGGCCATGTGGTGTCTAAAGACGGGGTGAAGGTAGATCCTGCAAAGATAGAAGCAATGATGGAATGGGAACCTATGACGAGTCCGACAGAAATTCGTAGTTTTTTGGGTTTGGCCGGATACTACAGAAGATTTATTCAAGACTTCTCAAAGATCTCTTCGCCACTTACATCACTGACGATGAAGAACGTTAAATTTCTTAGGACGGACACTCAAGAGCAATCCTTCCACAATCTCAAGAAGAAACTATGTGAAGCACCGATCTTATCCCTTCTGTTGTATATAATGACTCCACCAAGATCTGTCTCGAATGTGTACTCATGCAAAGGGGAAAGGTAATAGCCTACGCGTTGCGTCAACTGAAAGATCACAAGAAGAATTACCCGACCCACGACTTGGAGCTAGCAGCGGTGGTGTTTGCATTGAAGTTATGGCGTCAATACCTCTATGGAACTAAATGTACTCTTTTTACCGATCACAAGAGCTTGAAGTACATTTTTGATCAAAAGGAGCTCAATATGCGGCAAAGAAGATGGCTAGACCTACTAAAGGACTATGACTGTGAATTACTTTACCACCCGGGTAAGGCTAATGTAGTGGCAGATGCCTTGAGCCGACGGAGTCATGGGAGAGGTGTCGTTCTATCACTCACTAGGATTGACGTAGTATCAAGCCTAGATGAGAATCTTAAGACGTATCAAAGGGAAGCACTTCAAGAAGAGAATCTCAAGGCCGAAGTTATGGTAAACCAACAAGATCTATTAACAGAAGATGGTCGTGGCCTAAAGTTGTTTCAAGGAAGAGTGTGGGTACCAAAATTGGGTGGAACCCATAAGCTTCTCTTAGCAGAAGCCCACAAATCCAAGTATTCCATACACCCCGGTAGCACGAAGATGTATAGAGACCTCAAGTTGAATTGTTGGTGGCCGGTAATGAAGCTCGACGTGGCCAGCTATGTGGAGAAATGTGTCACTTGTTTACAAGTCAAGGCCGAGCATCAAAGACCCTACTGGAGCTTGTAACCTTTGTCAATTCCGGAATGGAAGTGGGAGCATATTACAATGGACTTCGTCACTAAACTGCCGAAAACTTTGAAGGGTCATGACACGATTTGGGTAGTAGTGGACCGACTCACCAAGGGCGCGCACTTCTTGGCGATGCGCGAGACGTTGCCAATGGACAAATTAGCGAAGCTATACATTGATGAAATTGTATCAAGACATGTGTTCCATTATCCATCATGTCGAATCGAGATAGCCGATTCACTTCCAAATTTTAGGACAGTCTACAGAAAGAGTTGGGAACTAAAGTCAAACTGAGCACGGTGTATCACCCGCAGACGGATGGACAAAGCGAAAGGACCATCCAAACTCTCAAAGACATGTTGAGGTCTTGCGTTATTGATTTTGGGGGAAATTGGGACTCACACCTACCATTAGTGGAGTTCGCTTACAATAATAGCTACCACTCGAGTATTGGGATGGCCCCGTTCGAAGCTCTTTACGGCCGCAAATGTAGGACCCGACTTGTTGGCTTGAAGCGGGGGAGAAACAGTTCGCCGGGCCGGAAATCGTCCAAGAAACCGCGGATAAAGTAAGGGAAATCCGAGAGCGCCTAACAGCGGCCCAAGACCGACAGAAAAGCTACGCGGACAAGAAAAGAAGACCGATCGAATTTCAAGTAGGCGACTGAGTGATGTTAAAAGTGTCACCATGGAAAGGGATTATCCGATTTGAGAAGTGCGGGAAGCTTAGTCCCCGTTTCCTTAGACCCTTTGTTATTCTAGAGAGAATTGGACTCCAAGCTTACCCTTTAGACTTGCCGCCGGAAATGGATGGAATACATCCTACCTTTCACGTATGCTACCTTCGCAAATGTCTAGCCAAGCAGGAAAACGTCATCCCATTGACGGAGATTCAAGTGGACAAGGGGAATTGGTGCGTAGAGGAACCAGAAACAATATTAGAGTCCAAGACGAAGAAGCTTCGTCACAAAGAATTGGCCATGGTCAAGGTTAAATGGAAGCATCATCGGGGAGCAAATGTCACATGGGAGGCCAAAGAAGACATGAAGAGGAGATACCCACACTTATTCGCATAGGGCAATATTTCGGGGACGAAATCTTGTCCCAGGTGGGGAGGATTGTAACATCCAGAAATCTACTAGTAAGTTTAATAAAATATTGCATTCCTTTCTCCCTCATTTTCTCTCGATTGAGTTGAGTATTTAGGGAACACTCCTAGTTTAAGATAAACATTTGGACTTAAGGCCTCAAATAAAAGATCGAGCGAAATTTCCGACGGGAACAGGTGTTGGGCGATAGTGCCAAGCGGCTGTGACATGTGTCACAGTCGCGGGGATGAAGGGACTTGCGGTACATACCGCACGATTGTGACAGTGAAAGTGCCCGAGGGCATTCTTGCGTGTCACTCTCGTCGGTATTGTACCGAGAGAGGGGGTTGGGCTGCGATAGTGCCAAGCAACTGTACCCTTGGCACGGTCGCCGGGCACAGTCGTCGTTGGGGTCTAATACTATAAATTGGACCCTTAACTTATTTTGACCTCAGTTTTCTCCTCAAATCACTTTGTTGGCCGATTTTGGAACCCTAGGTGCGATTTTCTTCCCTTTCAAACCTCTCCTGTCATTAAATTCATCTCTTGGGTTGTTGAAAACATTTAAGAGGTGATTAAAGCTAGCTTTTAGGAATTTATTGTGGAGTATGAAAGATCTTCCAAGTCTCTAGCCTTCATCTCCATCAAATTTAGGGTTTTGTCTACTTTTCTAGGTTTTAATCAAAAACCTATATTGTGAGTATTCTAAACTTTTATAAATGAGATACATGTATTTACTTGCATAATCCTTGATTCCTCTATTTCTTGATTTTAGGGTTTACTCATAGTTTTCTTATTTGACTTAATATTGTCTTGGGATGTGAATGATAAACCTTGAAGAGCAGCAATGTGTATATATTGATAAAATGTCAAGTAATGAGTAATGTTTATCTTCATACAACTCTATGTTATGGTTACTTATGTGTTGGGATATATCCCCATTTGCGGGTAGATTTCCTTTATGGTCCTATGCATAAATATGCATGAAATGTATGATGCTATGTTCCTTGCACCTACTTGTTGATGGGTTTAAATAGTTGGACCATGCAATTTACATTAGTGTTGTATACATCTTATGAGAGCAAGTATGCTCATTGATCATAAATGAGTTGTTTGGATGAACTAACTCAGATGGAAACTAGGAGGACATAGTATTGGGCGCCATCGTGTTGGTATGTGCCTAGACCCCCGCCATTTGGGGCAATGCCTATGTTGTATCCTCGAATGCGCCAGGCCTTATGGTGTCGCTTTTAAAGGTTAACACTAAGGTATCTCGTCTCTTGGGTGGAATCTGATTGGTGTTATGGGTCTCCCCCATCGATTCCCTTCATGAATATGCTCCTTCGTCATAAATATTGAAAGTGTCATTTTGCATATATATATATATATATATATATATATTGTCATTCAACCTCACTAGGCTTTTTGTCCTAACACTTGCTTTGTTGTTTATGTGTATCTCAAGTCCTAGTGGTGTCGCACCTAAGAAAGTTTAGACGGTCTCATGTGAGCTTGGGGAGTGCACGTGGGTGCACATTTTTGTGGAGTCATTCGTTGGACTATAGACGACACCCCTTTTGTAATCTTATTTCTGCTTAAGGAATTAGATTAATATGTTGTTGTTTATTTCATTTATAATTACAAAATGTAATTAAACAGGTATTTGTATTTTCCCCATTTTTGGGAGGCTCATGCTATGGCATTTTAAGTACCACATTTCAATTTTCCGGAAATTTTTGTTATCCCATTTTTTGGGTGTTACAGCTGACAAACAGGCCTCCCCTGATGATGACAAAGAGGGGGAGAATGAAACAAATGAAGAAAATGCAGCTTCTACACAGGTAAACGTGGAAGAACCTCCTCCTCAGGTTGAAAATACAGCTGACACGAACGCTGTCACTAAAGATCAAGAACCACCTTCCTCCTCTCAATTACTTCTAGAAGAACCTCTAGAGGAAGAATTTGAAGAGGAAGATGAGGAAGAAGAAGAACTTGACCTCGAAGGTCGAGATTCAGAATATAACATCGCTGATGATGATGACGATGAGGACCCATCCTCATGGATCGCTCCAGCCCCAACGATGAAGGGCGTTATAATAAAAGAAGCAGGGCAGAGACAACAAGACAAAGCCCCAGATTCCTCCACCCAAGGCAAGCAAAAGGGTGTTGCTGCTGAAGGGAATCTGAGAATTCTGTCAACTTCTGAGGGGGAGCTACCTTCTCAGGTATGTCTCTCTTTGATTCCTTTATCTCTCTTCTCTCACTAAATACCCCTGTCCTTCTAAACCTTAAACTCTCTCATTCCTTAAACATACACTAACTCCTTCGTTTTTGCTTGGACAGTTCTCTCCCCTGCTAAGGGAGATTCTCTGCAAATAATCCCAGCTGATCAGGCTGAAGACAAAATAATCCCAGTTTCTATTAGAGAGACTGATGACGAAGAAGATGAAGAAAATGAATCCCTGAGTCATCCAACAAGATAATCTCGACCTCTCAAACGGTCAGTGGATGATACTCAGAGACGTTTAGAGATGATCTCACGACTGGAAAATTTACGGCTGAGGATCCCTCCTCATATCTCCACTGAAGAACTTGGCATCATTACACCTGAAGAAATTGAAGAGTCTGTCAGGATTGAACAATAAATAG
The DNA here is from genome assembly GCA_954870635.1 of Arctium minus. NCBI lineage: Eukaryota > Viridiplantae > Streptophyta > Magnoliopsida > Asterales > Asteraceae > Arctium > Arctium minus. The sequence goes on along the minus strand of OX941090.1, from coordinate 81,080,915 downwards.
TTGAATGCCAAAGAGATGCTTCTCTAGCTCTCGAAGTACATTCAACCCTGTTCAAAGACAAAAAGCTAAAAGAAAATTCGGTTAAGGTGCAAGCTACTCTTCTGAAGGAGATAGAGGAGAAAAACAGACAAGAAAAAGAGATCACTGATCAGGATCTAGCCTGGTGCAAACGAAGGCTTGATCATCGATCAGATCCAAAGAAGATCTCATCTGTAACAGTCACTAGGAAAATAAAGAAGAACAAATTCTTTATAACTTTAGAGATTTTCAGAGAGGATGGACTTTTCAAAGCAATGTATTTGTCCAAATTGGAAAGTCTTGGTTACTATGAGTGGTTAGAATTCAGAGAAGCACTATAGAAATCTAGATCAACATACAAAGGACATGTTGAGGAAACTCTTGAAGCTCTCATCAACAAGGTCGCTGTAAAGATGAATGTGCCCTCTTTTCATCCACAGCAGCCAAGAACTATCAGACGAAAGCATGCCTTCTCATCTGAAAATGATGCTCCTATCAGAAATGAAACATCGATCAAATTCTCCAGAGATGCTTTGTTCGGACCTCCTCCCGATCTCTCAGTTCTTAATCTATCTCTGCCCTCAGACGGACCATTCATTGCAGGGCAAGTAATAAAGAATCCTTATGGGTTATTCTTCAGAGACTATGACGAACTCATTAGATTTCAGAGAGTCTTAGAGATTCATCTATGCCCTCTCAGACATCTACAAGATCTTCTCTTCTTATGGTGTGACTACTCCATTTCAGCTACCCCTATCAAAGCTCTTATTCGAAAGGAAGCAGCCAATCGAAGACAGAGGGGAGAAAAGGTACCTGATTACATGTTCACCGTAGAAGAATCACCTGTCAATGAAGAACCCACGTAGCTGATAGATTTCCATTCATATCTTATAATCTTTTAGTTAGACTTGCAGTAGTATAAGAATTCATTTGTACTTATAATTTTCACTACTTTGTAATCTATACCTACAAATTAATGAGAATTTCAGTGAAGAACTCTACACCATCAGTACTGTAAAATATCCCTTAAAATAGTAATTGGGACACCTATGTTATGAGTCCTGGTCATCATTATATTTTGATTTAAAGTAATTTTCTTCATATTACTTTGTCATCATCAAATAGGGGGAGGTTGTTGATCCAAGTTCTCTCATAGATTTGATAATGACCCTTTAAACTACTTAGTGAAAATTACGTTTAACATTTGTATGTATTAGTGTTTCATCATCAGTGAGTAAATACTTAGTATGTTCAGTATCGCTTATAGTGTTTCTTTAATCAGTTAGACGTAATCCCTGAAGACAAGTTTCGCGATAAAGATGTTCACCGCTGAATCAAAGACAAAGTTGTTGAACAGATGACAAGTCTACTCATGATCTGATGCGGACATTAGTGAAACCAAAACAAGTCTACAAACACGCGAATAAATCTGCAGAAAAGCTCAGTGATCACTGAACTTCCTTTGAACTCATTGAAGGAAGAGATATTCAGAGATTAATGATCACAAAGCTTACGCTACAAGTTTCTTTTGTTCTGTTCTTGCACTCAAAGTACAAAAACTGTCATAAGAGACATACCTCTACAAAAGGATGTACAACAAACTCTGAAACTATATTGTTCACATATGCCAAAAAGGATGTCTCCTAAAAGTCAAAGGCATGCAACAAATCAAATGGTGACACGTGTAAAGTACCCTGACATGCTTTCCGATGCATTGGGTATAAATAGAAAGGTTGAGACTCTTTCTACATACAGAGAGAGACACATATAGAGACTTCTATCCTCTTTCTAAGAAGACAAATATAGAAACCCTTGATTTATATATCTCCAAACCTTCCTTCACTATTTCTTAGTGCAAACATCTGTGTGATTTCTTAAGTTTGTTTAGATTATGTTCTGCTTAATCTTATTCCGCAACAAGCTGTAAATTGTGATTTGATTTATCAATAAACAATTTATTAAACTAAAAATTTGTGTTTGTATTCAACCCCCACTTCTACAAACTTGTTAAGCCCCTTCGGGACCAATAGATTCTCTCAAGATGTGTGTGTGTGTATATATATATATATATATATATATCCACCTATAAATAATAATACAACCATGTTTTCCAACTCAATCACATTCTTTCTTCTATATGGTATCAAGAGTTTAATATCCATATTTTTTTTCTTCTTACTGCCCACCCCAAATATGTTCTTCTTACAATCCATCCAGCCCTTCAAGGGACGTTGCCAATGGTGTCGCATAACTGGACACTATGTCTTGCAATGCCCAATCTTCCGCACTCAATTCCTAAATGCAATTCCACCATCACCCTCCTCTTATCCTCCAATATTGTCTTATTCTTTTCCACATGCCTATGCCGCGGTTGCCTTGGAAACTTCATCCAATGGTTAGTTTATTGACAGTGGTGCAACACACCATGTCACTCATGATCTTGCCAACCTTGCACCTCACTCCCCTTATAATGGTAGGGAGGAACTTATTATTGGTGATGGTTCAGGCCTAGCCATCTCAAACACTGGTTCAACATCTCTTCTTACTCCTACTTGTAAACTTCATTTTAATCATATATTATATGCACTAGTACAAAAAGGATTTTATGCCATGGTTTTGCAATTCAAGTTAGTCACGGTTGGGTTTGAAACCGTGGCTGAAAGTCATAAATAAAAATTGAGTATTAGGTTAGCCACTGTTTAACTCAATAACTGTGACCATTATAAAATATATTTAAGTATAATGTCATAGTTTAGACAAAACTGTGACTAAATGGTTCTTAAAGAGGGAGAGAGAATTGGTGAGACCCTTTACAAGCAAATCATAAGGAGTCTCATGTATATTACTACCACTCGTCCTGATCTGCAGTTTGTGGTGAGTTTAATGAGTCGTTTCATGGCTAAACCCACCAAACGACACTACTTGGCCGCAAAGAGAGTGCTGAGATATTTAAAGGGTACACTAGATTTTGGTATCGGGTACAGGTGAAGGAAAGATAGAAGTATTCACAAATAGAGATTTTGCTAGAGACAGCGATAGCTGAAAAAGTACGTTTGGTTATGCGTTCTTATGGGATAATGGAGTTGTACCATGGTCATCTAAGAAGCAAAGTATAATCGCTCTCTCCACCACCGAAGCGGAATACGTTGCAGCTGCAACGTGTGCATGTCAAGCAATCTAGGCCAAAAGAATACTTGAAGAGTTGGGTTTGAAGAACCACAAGAGCACGGTCATTAAATGTGACAATACCTCGACCATCAAATTGTCAAATAATCTGTTGTTTCATGGGAGGTGCAAGTATATCGGAGTTCGATTCCATTTCTTACGTGATCTAGTCAAGGATGAAGTTATTCGTTTGGAACATTGTGGAACATATGAGCAATTAGCAGATATCTTCACTAAACCTTTGAATCGTGAAATGTTTGTGAAGTTAAGGAAGAAGCTTGGAGTCTGTTCGATTGAAGTCAAACTTGCTGAAGAAACTCCGTCAAGTTTGAGGGAGGGTATGAAGGAAAAAACTGGGTCAAAGAGGTTTTACCAATTGTTTACTTAGTCTTCCTTTTCTCTTTGAATAAACCTAGTCTTAAGGGTTTTTTGTTGCTACTTTTTAGGACCGTTTGAAGTTGTTTTCTGGCTATTTAAATCGCCTTTTGTTTCAGCAATAAAGTATTATTTGATCTCTAATTAGCATCACAATTAGGACTAGTAGGTGGATCACAACCGGTTTCTTCAAATATTTGGGAACAAGTCTTGCCTCGCACTGGGAGCTGAGGGTATACAAGTCCATCCATACCTACTCAATTCTAGTGTCAACAACTCATCATAAAATTTAAATTACTCAAATGCTAGAAAAATATCACCAACTTGTAGTAGTGAGCATAACACAAACCTTTTGAGTAGCATAGGAAGAAAAAGGAATGTGGGTACTTTTGGTTTCCCAATTTGGTTTAGTAAGCAGGTAAGCAAACAAACTTTGTGGTCAAGTTTAAAAAACCAAAGAAAAGCCAATTCCTTGATAGAGTATGTATCCTATTCAAATGAAGTTTTATAAATAATAACTGGAAGATAATTCATCTTAGAATCTACTTGATTTCAAAGGGATTGTAGTAGATGTATGAATCACATAACTATAAAAAGTACTTGTGAAATGAATTGTTTTTAATATAATCATCAACATATATAGTATTAGTAAAAGAAGATGAATCTTACTTAGGATGAAAATACCCAGATAACTTAACAAAATTTACATGCTCGGTAGAGCTAGGGCTAAGGCAGACAGTCCAAAACATGAAATGACCTTTAATATAAGCTTAAGGCCTGCCTAGTATATTACAATAAATGACTTTTAAGTTACCAACATACATACATATTACTACAGGTATATGACATATAGTATTGAATTAGAAAGGTTCAAACAATTTATTGAGTAAAAAATGTTGTCTTGAAATGAAATCATGATCAACAATTAATAAACTTGACGCAATATATTTTGTTAGAGAGATGGCACCGTTCAATTCAAATGGCAGGCATTGATCCAAGGGTACGTATTTCAATTTGTATTCTCAACTGTTAACCTAGCTAGCTAAAACAATAAAAGAAAAAGAGAGGGAATTGTATATATATACTAGGCAATATATCCGTGCACGATGTGACGCGAAAAATTATGCAATCGAAGGAACAATTGACAAAGGTATGTATCCGCTCCCGAAACATCTCGAAATCAAAATGACAACAACGTTTTCATTTTAAGTTTATATTCTTCGTTCTTATCGAGTCTATGAAAACACGGTGTTTGAGTCGTTTGTAATTTTTCATTGCATTTTTGTTCATATACGATTATTTGTTTTTACATTATAAGAGTGTAAAATGAAAAATGAAAAATGAAAAAACAAGGTATATAAAGTAAATGAAATAATTAATTGTAAGAGTGGTAAATGTAACATTTAATTTTAATGGCTTTCCAAAAACCGTTTTTCAAGAACCGTTTTAGAATTTTAATTATATAGTATAGATATAGATAATCTAAGGGCTTAAACGGTTGTTGACGGTTCTTGAAAGTATTTATTATATATATAGTTACAGTTTTGGTCCCTTAACTCTTTTGATAAATTTATTTTATACCTTTTAGTTTTACATTTTACATTTTACATTTTCATTATATTAACACATATAAGCATATATTAACTAAAATACGTTAAAAAAATAATATTTAATTTTAACAAGTTACATCATTATAGTCGTTTCTTCGATACCTTCGAAATGAGTCCAATATTGAATATTTTTTTATTTTATTATATGTTAAAAATATGTTAAAAAATACGTTTTAACATATCACATTAACATATATAATTACGTTGTATTTTGTGGATATCACATGTGATTAATTGTGGATATCACAAATTTCGATTATTTTGGGATATCACATGTCGATCAATGAAAACAGAATCATTCGACATATATATAATATATTATTTGAAATAAAGTAAAGTAATTGATTTGAAATAAATAAAAATATTATTGAAGATCCTCGTAGACACAGTTATTCTAACGCGCCAACATTTATCAACTCCAAAGATTTTGGTCATAAAGAATCAGCGAGGCATAGTTTCTACTTCCAACGACAACCCCCCTCCATATCTTGATCAAATCCCGAGTTTATTTCATCCATACATCGCACAAGTACAAAATGAATTAGGCGATGGAAATTGTGAATTTCGAGTCATATCTACTTGTTTTGGTGGTCATGAAGATGCATGGGACACTATCTGTATAGAGTTAATGGGTGAACTAACTGAGTATTAAAAGGAGATTACCCAATGCCCACACTCATACACCATTGGACACGTCATGTACTTCCAGATGCAATGTCGTAGATTATCCCATACAAACGTAGATTAGATGTGAATGAAGAATATATAGAGCGTACTCGTACTCGTGAATTATCAAAGTTGGAATCTGTTGGAATAAAAAAAATACGCAATATATTTATTATGTTTATTATTTTGATGTTAAAACTTACGTTCGATGTAATGCATTTTCTCTTTTAAAAAAAATTGATTAACCAAGGTATAATATATGACATATAATAATATAATTAAATCAAAAAATATTCAACATTGGGCTCATTTTGAAGGTATCAACGAGACGATTATAATGGTGTAACTTGTTAAAATTAAAAATTATTTTTTTAACGTATTTTAGTTAATATATGCTTATATGTGTTAATATAATGAAAATGTAAAATGTAAAACTAAAAGGTAAAAAGTAAATCTATCAAAATAGTTAAGGGACAAAAACTGTAACTATGAATTAAAAATAAAATAAAATGTGATGTGAGAGGAATTTGAAATACATTAAAATGAAACCATACATTTACCACCCTTATAATTAATTATTTAATTTACTTTATATCCCTTGTTTTTTCATTTTTTATTTTACACCCTTATCATGTTAACACAAATAATCGTATATGAAAAAAATGCAATGAAAAAATATGTTTCTTTTTTTTACAAATTATACCATTATAATCGTCTCGTCAATACCTTCAAAACGAGCCCAATTTTGAATATTTTTATAATTTAACCAATTTTGAATATTTTTTCTATCCATACGTTTTATTTTTTTCACCGTTAGCATATTAAAAATACATAATTGTATATCCACTAAAATATATTAATAGTATGTTTATTAGTATTATAAATTCTAATATTATAATTTTTTGGTCAATAATTTTAATATAAACTAATTATTGAATATTTTTATTGGTAGCATAAATATGTAACATTATATATATACTATCTATATATATACTATTATATTAAAATTGTAAACGGTTATTTTCAAAATTCAATGTTACATTTAACATCTTTACAATTAGTTATTTAATTTACTTTATATCCCTTACTTTTTCATTTTTAATTTTACACATGTGTTATATTAACACAAATAATGGTATATGAACAAAATGCAATGAAAAAACATGTTTCTTTTTTTACAAATTATACCATTATAATCGTCTCGTCAATATCTTAAAAACGAGTCCAATATTGAATATTTTTTTAATGTAACCGTACTATTAAATATCATGAATATTTATGAACTAATTTATTTTATATCCATACATTTTATTTTTTTCCACCTTTAGCATATTAAAAATACATAATCGTAGATCAACTAAAATATATTAAAAATACATTTCATTATTATTATAAACTAGGCATATACCCGCGCACGATGTGACGCGAAAAATCGTGAAGTCGAAGGAACAATTGACAAATGTATGTATCCGCTCGCGAAACATCTCGAAATCAAAATGACAACAACGTTTCATTTTAAGTTTGTATTTCTTCGTCCTTATCGATATTTTAGTCTATGATTCACATATAAATGCACCAAACGAAGAACGAAATGAAAACTAATGTATTTAGTCTATGATTCATAGACTAACGTACGATAAGAACGAAAAATGCAAACTTAAAATGAAAAGATTGTTGTCATTTTGATTTCGAGATGTTTTGCAAGCGGATACATACCTTTGCCAATTGTTTCATCGATTGCACGATTTTTCACGCCGCATCGTGTGTGAGTATATGTCTATATAATAGTATAGATAAAAATTCTAAAACGGTTATTGTACAATAACATTTACCACTCTTACAATGTTATATTTACCACCTTACACTTACTTATTTAATTTACTTTATATCCCTTATTTTTTCATTTTACACCATTATCATATTAACACAAATAATCGTATATGAACAAAAATGCAATGAAAAAAAATACGTTCATTTTTCTACAAATTATACCATAATAATCATCTCGTCAATAGCTTTAAAACGAGCCCAATATTGAATGTTTTTTAATTTAACCGTACTATTAAATATCATGAATATCAACGAATTAATTTGTTTTCTATCCATACGTTTTATTTTTTTTCCACCGTTAGCGCATTAAAAATACATAATCGTAAAATACCTTTCATTCTTATTATAAATTATATCATTATAATTTTTTTCGTCAATAATTGTAATATAAACTAATTATTGAATATCTTTATGGGTTTAAGGTTTAGTGTTTCATAAGTTGTGATTCTTAGGTCATGGTTTATTGTTGATGACATGTCTATAAGGAAATAGCATTAATTGTTCATTCTTTACTCACATTCCGCTGCATCGCGCGGGTATATGCCTAGTATATATATAATGTTACACATTTATTCGCATAAAAATATTTAATAATTAGTTTATATTCAAATTATTGACGAAAAAATTATAATGATATAATTTATTATAATAATGAAACGTATTTTTAATATATTTTAGTTGATCAACGATTATGTATTTTTAATATGCTAACGGTTAAAAAACCGTATGGATAGAAAACAAATTAATTCATAGATATTTATGATATTTAATAGTACGGTTAAGTTAAAAAATATTCAATATTGGGCTCGTTTTGAAGGTATTGACGAGACGATTATAATGGTATAATCTGTAAAAAAAGAAACGTATTTTTTCATTACATTTTGTTCATATACGATTATTTACGTTAATATGACAAAGGTGTAAAATGAAAAAGCAAGGGATATAAACTAAATTAAATAACTAATTGTAAGGATGTTAAATGTAATATTACAATTTTAATATAATAGTATAGATATAGATAGTATATATATAATGTTACACATTTATGCTACGCATAAAAATATTCAATAATTAGTTTATATTAAAATTATTGACGAAAAAATTATAATAATATAATTTATAATAATAATGAAACATATTTTTAATATATTTTAGTTGATGTACGATTATTTATTTTTAATATGCTAACGGTGAAAAAAAAATAAAACCTATGGATAGAAAACAAACTAATTCATAGATATTCATAGTTTTTAATAGTACGGTTAAATTAAAAAATATTCAATATTGGGCTCGTTTTGAAGGTATTGACGAGACAATTATAATGGTATAATTTGTAAAAAAAGAAACGTATTTTTTCATTGCATTTTTATTCATATACGATTATTTGTGTTAACATGATAAGGATGTAAAATGAAAAATCAAAGGATATAAAGTAAATTAAATAATTAAATGTAAGGGTGGTAAATGTAAAATTGAATTTAATATAATTGAATAGGGGTGGAATCGTGGGGAGAGAAAAGAGGGTTTCCAAAAACTACTTTTCAAGAACGTCTTTTTCAAGAACCGTTTAAGAATTTTAATATATAGTATATATATATATATATATATATATATATATATATATATATATATATATATATATATATATTGACCCAGACGAGTCAACCGTTTTTTGGGTTGATCTGGACAGTTTAATTTATTATGAAATTTAATCTCATCTGATTAAATTCATTATTTTACGGTTATGGTAACTGTACAACCCATTCCCTCAAAATCTGGCCCCATTCCTAATTCCTCTCTCCCTCAATTTCCTTCCCGCTAAAATCTCTTCTTCTGACATTCATACCCACTCCAAACATAACCCCCTTTTATAACTGGTTTCAACCTCCACGTTCACGCCTAATATATGCGAAGAACCAGTATGCCGCAATGAAGAAGAACGCGGTGGCGACGGTGACTTAGACCTCCTGCCATGATGGCAACAAACAATCAATAGCCGTTTCGGTGATCATTTAGAGCGAGATGTAAGTATATATCGAGATTACAAACAGTAATAAAGATCTGGAAAATTTTCATTCTTCGTACATACAAATGTATGAAGAAATGAATTATAACATCATTAAAAACCCTCTTTATCTGTGCTATTAATCTAAAAAAAATTCAGATTAAATCCCAATTTTTCATGAAATGGTTGATTTCGTTCATGAATTCAGTTTTTGGAATTTGAAAGTTTTCAGTTGATTTTAATGTGAATTATGTTCAAACATTACAGAAAATGGCGAAAGGATCCAGTCGATTCTCAGCTACGACGCGACAAACAGGTAAACATTCACATCTTCCAATTGAATTTACGTTACCACCCCTGCTTCTTGATCTAATTCAGCAAAATCCCAACAAAAATGGTGACGATGAAAATGAATAATCTAAGCAAAATTCATCCTTTTCTATGTTTTTATCCATCCTCAATCGTTCTTAAACTATCATGTTCATATGGGTTCCTCTGATTCTCTCTCTTTCTTGACTCTTTTAATTTATTTTTATATTTCTTTTGAAATAGAAGGTGGGGATAGTGATGGAATTTTGAATAAATCATCAAAGAAGCTGAAAAAGTTGAATTCCATGAGTGAAATGAATCTTTCTCCCCGAACCCGATCGATGGAGAGCTTCTACCGATTCTCCTACTGATTTGGTTTCTTTGGTATGGTATTTTTTTTCTCAACTCACCTTTGACTGGGGGTTTTCATTCAAACCGCTAAACCACACAAACTGCCCACACCGCACCGCAAAGCGCAGTTTAGAACTTTTGCGGTGTGGTTTGCAGTTTGCATTTTTACCAAACCGCACTATGCAGTACGGTTTGTGGTTTTGAGTTATCAAACCACGGATCAAACCGCACCGCATCGCATATTTTGTATATTTTTTATTTTATATATAACATATACACATATATAGAATAATTTAGTATTTAATTATTTATAACACTATGTAACATTTTTGGACTTGAATAAACAATTGGTCAATTGGGAGTCGGGGCTTAAGGATCGAGATGAAAGAAAAAGTTGGAACGTCATAACTCACACGTCTAATTTAGTTTGAAGTTTGTTTATTTACTTCTTAAAATATTTTTAATTATACAATATGTATTTGGAAATCGGATGTATTGAAACTTTTTAATTTTTTGGACTACAATTACTTTATCGTTGATTTTATAATGTATTTTTAAACTTGTAAAATTTGGATTGTAGGCATAAAGTGCGATAGGGACAAACCGCATAAACCGCACCGCTCCGCATTTTGCGGTGCGGTTTGGTGCGGTTTGAGGTTTATGCGGTGCAGTTTGGAAAAATGTTCAAACCGCATATGCGGTGTGGTTTGCGGTTTGGCCCAAACCGTACCAAATCGCACCGCGAACACCCCTACCTTTGACCTCCCTCTTCATCAATTTCAAACTTCAATTAACCATGTTGATTGAATATACCACGAGTTTCCCATAAAGTAAAAGAAAAATCCGAATCCCTGAGTTGTTTATTTCATCTTGATTTTACCTTAGATATAGCCAAAAAAAAACTTTAGGTTTTGTTTGATTTCGGTTTTAGGTTTTTATCCTAAATGAGAAATCCCAATCTCTAATTAGTTGCGTGCATTTTGATTTTACCTTACATATTACTAAAATATTTCAAGGTTTTGTTTGATCTCGATTATAGGTTTTTATTCTATATGGCAGTGCTAAGAGCCAGGAAAAGAGGCGATGCAAGGTCGAAAAGGTGGGAGAGTTTAAAATGCCTTTGTAGAATCTTTGAATACGAGTGACATTTTATCTCAAATTCCTTATTTGTCGTCTTTATTGTTTGTTTGGCTCTGCAAGCTTTTCTCCAAGATCACTGTTGTGATTTCAGTTCTTCAAGATTTGAAGCGGGTAATCATCATTTTTTTATGTTTACTTCATATCTAATTGGTTTTAGTGTTTGTTGCTTAAGAATTTTCTCTTTTTTATGATTTGTGATACTACATTTCTATACAAAACACATATGATTCTTGGATATATATATATATATATATTGTGTATAACTAATGAGGCAAAAGGGTGTATCAGGTTATGGCAGGATGTACCTGTCCTTGTGATTGTAGGCATGCTAGCTTACTTTTGTTTCTTGGAGCAACTTTTGGTATGTCAAGAATCCTAAATCTTGCATCTTTTTAAAGCTCACCAGTGATCCTGATATCTTCTTTTTGTAAAAGGTAGCAAAAATGGGGTCTGGTGCAATTGTTATGTCTCTGCGTTTTTCTTGCATATTGGATTATTAATATGCATAAATGTCCATATTAGAACTTTATTGACACCGATGATATTGCAGAGAGTTATTTGGCAGCCTTGTGTGAAGTAGATAGGCAAGAGGAGGTGTCATTGTTGTTAGAAACAATAGACATAAAGAAAGTTTCATAAAGCAGAACAGGGAAAGGATTTTTAAATCATTAGGAAGGCTTACATTGGAGTCCCATGCAAATAAATTCATTCTGGAACTCAAAGCCATTGGTAATCTTTTTTTTTTTTTTTTTTAAATTGAATTATGTACTGAAATTTATAGAAGGAACATTTGAGATTTTCTTGATGCATTCAAGTCAAGACTATGTTTGTAATGAAGAGTATTTTACCCTTCTTTTTTAGTACTTTTGGTTTTCAAATATAGATGATGAAGGGAAGGAACTATCAAACTTGATTTACAGTTACGCAAAGAACATACCAAACATATTGGTTAGTACTTGATTTACAGTTACGCAAAGAGCGTACAAAACATACCGTGGGGCAGATGTAGCTCAAAATCACAATTTGAAATCCATTCCAATACGAAAGAGTTTGAGGACTATTGTGAGAATGATCAGTTTAGAATAGGAACATATTTGTAGTACAATCTCTATTATTTGCAACCTGCCATGTAGCAAAATGTTGTAATCTGTCTCTGAGTAATGCCTTCTATTTTGTAGGTGGTGGAGCTTGACTTTCTTTATCCAAGTGAGGGCATCCATAGGCGTTGGGATAATGATTACTATATTATGTCAACAGCTACTACATGGGATCAAATTGCCCTTATCTTGAGCGTGCCCCACCGCAAGCCTGGTGATGAAACACAGTAAACTTTACGCACATTACAGTTCCCAAGCTCACATGTCAAGGTCAGTCTACTTAATGAAAACTATTGATCTTTGTAAATTTTATTGTCATTACCTCCCCCTTCCCCACTTCTCCCCATTCTTTTAATTGAAAATTTCAATGATTTTGTCTTAACTGAAGGTCCCTACTTTCCAACTTTGACAAAGAGGTATTGTTGTTTATCAAATAATATGGGGCTTATCCCCCCCCCCCCCAACCCAAATCACAATGCTTAGACAACCACATTGTAAATTGTGTTTATTGGATGATTTTCTTCTGTTCTGCATTATTGAATAGTTGCATTATTAGACAACCACACTGTTAGACCATAAATAGTTGCATTATTTGCAACTAGAGTCAATACTCAACTGTCCATAATTTGCAATTGTGGAGAATACATATGTAGGGGTTGAAAGTACATTCCATTAGTGGTACCAAATGGCACTTTAACTCTAGAAAGATATAATTACATACATGCATACATACATACATACATACATACATACATACATACATACATACATACATACATACATACATACATACATACATACATACATACATACATACATACATACATACATACATACATACATACATACATACATACATACATACATACATACATACATACATACATACATACATACATACATACATACATACATACATACATACATACATACATACATACATACATACATACATACATACATACATACATACATACATACATACATACATACATACATACATACATACGGCAAGTTCAATAAATAAACTCATGCACCCTCCTCACATTTGGTAAAGTTTGAACCCTGACCTCTTCAAACGATTGTCTGTGATGATTTTAGCTTCAATTACTCAGTTTAGGTTTTGATTTGTTTGAATCGTGTTCAAACTGTGTGTCTCTGATCAAATATTGGTGATGATTTTAGCTTTGATTACTCAGTTTAGGGTTTTGATTGTTGAATTTTGTGTTCAAACGGTGTCGTTTCTAATCAAACTTTTTTTTGGTGATAATTTAGCTTTGATTACTCAAGTTTAGGGTTTTGATTGTTGATTTTTGTGTTTTAAATGGTGCTGTTTCTGATCATACATTTGTTTGGTGATAATTTAGCTTCAATTACTCAGTTTAGGCATTTTGATTTGTTTGAATTTAGTGTTCAAACAATGTCTTTTTTGATGAAACAGAAATTTTATCACACACATTATATCCACAAGACTTTCAACTTAAAATAATGTGCAAGAAGATGTAGTTGTAACAACCTGTACCTTTATACATATATCAAAATAACATTTCTGTCTAAAAACTGCCCCAGGCTTACATTTAAGAGTATAAGGTTTACACTACCACCTATTACACAACTGAGTCAAAAAGTAAACTATTGCAGGAAGTCTTCTAGCTCCTGGAAATAACTCACATCTTCTCCTAACCCTTATCTGAACCTGCTACCTTTCGATAACCTGAAACAGGGTTATAATTTTGAAAGAGCGAGGGTTAGACCAATGGTCTAGTGAGTCCCCTCCAATCACTACTGCAACAGTTCAAATATTATTTAAAACATTTAAACAAAGCTTTATATCTCAAAAACATAACTTGCTCTTTTAATCAAACATTAAAACATACTTTACGCTTCACAAGCATAACTCAATCTACTGGTCATCACTGACCACTCTTTACGCTTTGCAAGCATACCTTAAGCTACTGACCAACATTGCCGTCAAAGACGGTATGTCTGTCTCGTACTGCCTTCTTTTAGGGACACACCCTAATGGCATAAACGGGCTACACTCCCCGATACGAGCAGGCGGGTCACACTTCCCGACTTAGGTCAGACTTCTGACTCAAATGTATGCATACACTTAGTCCTGACTATATATAAAACAAGTTTATATAAACTGAGCATAAAATGCCAAACTGATTAAACCAACCTTTTTCAATAAATCTGCATAACTTTCAATACTATAAACGCGGCTGCACTATACGAATTAATTGAAATCATTGAAATCAAGCACGACTTTCTATCCCTCCGTCTCCAAACACTACTATCTCTTCTTTACATGGCTGCACTATACGAATTAATTTCTTATCATACATCATTAGAAGCCAACCAGTCCATTCCCACAATAACATCAAATTCTCCCATACCCATCGGGTACAGTTGAAGTGGAAATGACTGCCCATCGATGACAATACTACACCCATCATACACTTCCTCCACTAAGATTTGACTATTATCGACCACTTCTACTTTCAATTCATGCTTAAGCTTCTTGGGTTTCTCATTCAATTTATGCACAAAACTTGGAGACACAAACGAACGATTTGTGTCTGAATCAAACAATACTTTTGCATAATTCGAATCTATAAAGAAAGTACCTGTCACTACATCCGGTATCTCTGCCGCTTTTTCTGCCGTCATATTGAAAACTCTAGCCCTCGCTTTAGCTGGCTCCACCTTTTTCTCACCTCCCTTGTCTACATATCCTCCGACTGATCCCTTTTTCAACTGTGGACAATTAGTCCTGATATGATCAGGAGATCCGCACTGATAACAAGATCTTGAACTCTGGCAATCCCGAGCCATATGCCCCATCTTTCCGCATTTATAACAGCCCTCTTGATCAATCTTACATTCTCCTTTATGCCTTCGGTTACACTTGCTACAGGGCTTACTTTCAAACTTATTAACAGAACGCTGATCAAACTTTGCAGCTTTAAACGGTTTGGAGTCACGGACCGTTCCGTCCCATTTCCTTTTATCTCCACTTCTTTCAGTAGCTTGTCGATTCTTTTCCTTCTCTCTCATTTCAGCTGCATTTACCGCCACTTGAAACGTAGACAGTTCCTTGTTCGAGACAAATTCTCGAATATCACTTCTCAGCCCAAAGACGAAATGTTCTACTCGTCTTCCTTCATTAGGCACGTAAATTTCTGCAAATCGAGACTTTTCAATAAACTTTGTAGTATATTCTCGAACTGACATCCCCTTCTGTTCTAAACTCAGAAACTCTTCTTCCAACTTTTTAACTGTCGCCAGAGGGCAGAACTGTGCTTTAAATCTTTTCACAAACTCACTCCAAGACATTTCTTTGGCTACCGCCGAACTTTGTCCTCCTGCTTCAACATCCCACCACATTACCGCTTCATCTTTCAACATTGACAAAGCATAAACTACTTTATCTTCATCGGCACACTTACTAGTATCAAATGCTAACTCCATACCTTTTACCCATCTTAACGCTATCACTAGATCACATTCCCCTTTGTAAGTAGGAGGTTTGCATGCAACAAACTCCTTAAAACTACATCCTCTCCCCACTACCGCTTTAGTGGTCACAATGGGGTTTGAATGAGGGTGGCTACCCCCTACAGTTACTGGTGATTCTGCTACCTCGGTCGCTACTTTTCCTTCACTCTTTTCTTTGCTTGACGAAACCTCATTATTGCGCTGAGCCAATAAAGCGTTCAACGTTTCCTGTAATTTTCCCATTTCTGTAGCGAAAGTTTCTTGGGTAACAAAACCCTGAGTTCTACCTCCACCACGGTTTCCTGTCTGCTTTCGACCCCTCACAGAAGCCGAACTTTCTTGATGAGAAGTTTCTTGTTCAGATCTTACCTCTACACTTTCAGCTTGACGAATACCACGAGTCGTCTTCCCGCCTCGAGTTCCCACAGTGGAAACCCTTGCCTGAGTAGTTGTTTTCTGAACTGTCTTACCTCTAGGTCGACCACGACTCTTTCCTCGGATAGCAGTCGGGTTGACCGCAGTCGTTCGCTCTTCTGCAACGACTTCATTTACTGGCTCAATTTCAGGATTCGGCATAGACCTACTCCTTGTCACTTGCTCAGACATACTTCTGATAAGAAGAAACATAAGACATTCAATCTAACATGCTAAACATTACGGCAGTTTAAGCACAAGCATGTACTTGTAAATTCGTAATTACACTGACCAGATGAAATTCCAAATTTACCTTACATGCTAGTCCTTACTACCTTAATGTTAACTTCCTACGGTCTTCCTACTGCTCAGTTGTGCTTCTACTTTCTCAGTTTAAGTCTAGGCCCATCTGGTCACCTAGATCTCTTAAACTAATGATCTGATACCAATTGTAACAACCTGTACCTTTATACATATATCAAAATAACATTTCTGTCTAAAAACTGCCCCAGGCTTACATTTAAGAGTATAAGGTTTACACTATCACCTATTACACAACTGAGTCAAAAAGTAAACTATTGCAGGAAGTCTTCTAGCTCCTGGAAATAGCTCACATCTTCTCCTTACCCTTATCTGAACCTGCTACCTTTCGATAACCTGAAACAGGGTTATAATTTTGAAAGAGCAAGGGTTAGACCAATGGTCTAGTGAGTCCCCTCCAATCACTACTGCAACAGTTCAAATATTATTTAAAACATTTAAACAAAGCTTTATATCTCAAAAACATAACTTGCTCTTTTAATCAAACATTAAAACATACTTTACGCTTCACAAGCATAACTCAATCTACTGGTCATCACTGACCACTCTTTACGCTTTGCAAGCGTACCTTAAGCTACTGACCAACACTGTCGTCAAAGACGGTATGTCTGTCTCGTACTGCCTTCTTTTAGGGACACACCCTAATGGCATAAACGGGCTACACTCCCCGATACGAGCAGGCGGGTCACACTTCTCGACTTAGGTCAGACTTCTGACTCAAATGTATGCATACACTTAGTCCTGACTATATATAAAACAAGTTTATATAAACTGAGCATAAAATGCCAAATTGATTAAACCAACCTTTTTCAATAAATCTGCATAACTTTCAATACTATAAACGTGCAGTTTATAAAACCCACATTTATCAAATAACTGTCAAAATCATAAAAGATTTAGTTTGAAAGACTCACCTCTGATTCTTCTTGCTAAACTCTGTCTTCTAACGATTAACACCACCTACGATGGTATCAAAATACAAAGGTAAGCTAACTTGTGACTAACATTCTTTCCTTCTCTAAATAAATCAACACACTGTCCGACCGGTCAAAACTTCTCCCAGTCGACTTACCCCGATGCATCTTACCGGTCGCTACATAAATACCGGTCGACATTATACCGGTCGACTACAACATATCGGTTGACAGTACCGGTCACACTGGTTTCCGGTCGATTACACCGGTCGTTCCACACCGGTAGACCCGTACCGGTCCACACCGGTAGACCCGCACCGGTCCACAGGGGTCCGGTCGATACCGGTCGTTCATCATACCGGTAGACCCGTACCGGTCTACAAGGGTCCGGTCGATACCGGTCGTCAACATACCGGTAGACCCGCACCGGTCTACAAGAACATATCGGTCGACGTTCATACAGAGTCGGCGACTCAAAACCCAGAAAACCTCATATCATTAAATCGATCAAATATACGGTTAAAAGCTTGAATAACAAGACTATTTACCAACTATAACATGCAGATAGAAGTATTAAGCTAGAATCATACCTCTATTTGACAAAAACCGATCGATTCTTGAAAACCTCTTTCTTCTTCTCCTTGCTCTCGCTCTGCTCTCTTTCTTGAGTCAGTCTCAAACTTTTCACAGTATTTGTTATGAAAACAAATATCTAAGAATTATGATTATATATAATCAAGGTTTCAAATAACCCCCCTGAACTTTGGGTCTCGCTTAACTTTTCACCCAACTTCCAAAATTAATAAAAATTTCGGATCCGGATATTACAGTAGTTGAGTTAGGAATTTTCACCTGAAAATGGTGGAAATCGTGGCTCTGTTTATGGATGTATTAATAGGATTTGTTTTGCATATTCCAGTGAAAAGAATGAGAGATTCTTTGGATTTGGGGAGCATTTTTCACATATGGACTTTAAAGGAAGGAAGGTGCCCATTTTTGTTCAAGATAAAGGAATTGGGAGAGATCAACCAATTACATTTGCTGCTAATCTGGTTAGCTACAGGTATGACCAAACTTTCAATGTATCTATATCCATATCTAATGCAGGTTCATTTAGAACCATAAGAGACAACTATTCATAAATTATTCATTACGAATATCATGATTGATATTCATGAATATTTAGGTTTTTTTTTTGGAAGGGTGTCCTAGGATTAGTCTAGGCATAGCCTAGGACACATATCTGAATTTTTGGCTAGGTTACACATAGATCTTCTTGATTTTTGGTTCATACCTCTAATCCACACTTGCAAGAAATGTAACAGTGAGGCATGCTTCAAGAATAGATAACAAATTTAAATCACTGAATTTAGAGATGTAAAATTTGGTTCAAGAACAAGGCACATATTTATGCGTTCATCTTTGATGTTCCAATCTAGGGTTCTCATCAGGTTCGATATGTCTGTTGTTCGATTTTTCTGTCCTTCGATTTTAGTATTATCTTCTAACAGGTTCGATTTTCAGTTTCGTTTTCATCCTTCGTTTTCGATCTTCTGGTTCGTTTTCATCCTCGATTTCATGTTAGATTTCTTTTCTGTTATCGATTTCTCATGAGTGATTATACCCGTTGTTGCTTTCATCTTCTGGATTAGAGTGAGACCCGCAAATCTAATTTAGGTAAGATCTTGGGAATTTATGATTTGTTTATTCATTTATGTTTCATTAGTGACTTTTGCATCTTGGGAATCAAGCCATTATGGTAGTTGATTCCACTGTAGGTTCTCGATTAGAAAGAGCAAAACCGAGTGAGTTGTGGGCTGTGTAGTCCTGTCATTTTACCTACAAACCAGTAGCTGAGGGGTTGTTTTCTCTTGAGTACAGTCGACGACAGCAACCTCAATGGTTCTGTCGATCCATGGGGCTGTTAGTTGACCCTTGACCTGTTTTTCAAACTGATGGACCGAATAAAGGGCTGGACTTTGCCCAGTCGTGAACCAGCTTCAACAACAACAACATTTAGCTGCTGTCGAGCCATTTAAAGATTGCTATTGGATGCACATAATTGGAACACAACAGCCCCAATGGTATTGTTTTCGAGTGGCAGTTCGGGATTGTTTTGGCACCGGGATTAGAGGTCGTTTAGAGTTGTTTAAGGGGACTGCTAGATCTGTTTTGAGACCACGTTGAGGACTGTGTACACCTCTTTTAAGAACGGTTTAGATTGATTTTAGAGAGCATTAGGATCTGTTTTGAGATAGGATCAAATTCTGAATTTAGATGGATTCATGAATTGCTAATGTGGAGCTTATGTGTTCTTAACAACAACTTATTCAGGTTACCTAGCTGTCACGTTGTCTTGGGTTTGCCTTAGCATAAGACGGGACTTAGATGAGTTTTTCTTGTAAATTTTTTCTGGAATGCGAATTCTCATGAGGTTAAATGGATTTATTTAATATCATTGATATATATATATATATATATATATATATATATATCAATCGGATTGAAACAAGTTGTGTCAATTTGATAAATGCTATATGTGAATTAATATGTTGATATCGGTAAGTGATTGGGTATCTTACACGATAGGAATGATGGGTGTGAGACTATGGTGGTCCACACGGGGTTTGGTAAATTAACCGTGAATGTGTTTCACGGGGTGCCATTGCCGGTTGTGATTGCAATCTTGCCAAAATGATCATCTATGATGCGACTATCATGGCTAAATACCCAAAAAGGGAACGTGATCTTGCAAGGTCATGCAAATGATTTACGTGATTGTGAACTACTAATAATATTTCATATTTATCGGTTCAAGATCAACTCACTAGACCTTCGATATAATCCACTCTAATTTCAACTATAATTGCATTTCAGGATACCCTTTAGTTGGGAGTTCGTGCAAGGGCAAGGAGAAATTACCTAATTGAGTTTGATTAAGGATGAACCCTTTATAAATCTTGGTCGGTTTGGAGTATTCGGTACTTTCTATTTGAGATTTGTAATAATATCACTTAATGGTTTCACTATGACTTTTATTTCAATTTGTAAGAAGTTTGTTTGAGACCTAAAAATCGTTTCTTTTCTTTTCAATGTTTTATGGTTGAAATTTCTTTCGTTGGAGTTGTACAATTTATAGGGTAGTGGATTTGGTTGATGCAGGTTGAGATTAGTTGGTGCCACCGTGGAAGTAGTATTTCTACCAATATAAAATTTGGTGGGCTACATGTTGGGCTTTGAGCCTTTGATGGTTGTTTTTCACATATCTTATGAAATTGTTTCGTTGTAAAAATAAATGCGTATGTCCATTTAATTTTGTAAGTCTTTTTTTTCGGAGTTATTAATGAAGATTTTATCAGGATTGGAATGTGTTGATATAACTTTTTTTTAAATATAGTGAAGCACTACCCGTATCTTTTCAATTAGATCAACCAAAAAGTGACGATTTTTGCCTCATCATCATAGCAGATATTTATAGTACTTTACAGAAAGGTGTCATTGAGGTAGTATCTTATACCTATCTATAATAGCAATTTGCGTGTAACTCTAATTAACTTTTTTTAAAGGGAAGATTGTATCCTAACATGAGTATGTTGGTTTGTTGGCTTAAGTGAAATACATCGATAAAGTGAAGTGTACAAAACTCACTGAATTAGTTGTAAAGTTATGTTTTATGTGCTTTGTTATATATCTTACTAGACCCTGTGGCCTTTACTTCTTCTTCAAAATATTAGTCATGTCATGTACCTGACCAACGGACGGGTATAACACTAGTTAATACCTGATGATGACGACGACATCTAGGGTTTGCTGCTAAAAGATTTTCATTTTGGGGAAGAAACAAAACATAAAAAGAATGGAGAGGGAAACAAGTTTTAGATGTGGATAGAGTAGGGTGCTCAGGGGTTGGGTTGATTGGGTTGAAGGCATTTAAACAACCCAACCCAACCCAATGTCGGCGGTTTGAGAATTTTCAACCCAATTCAACCCAAAAAAAAGTGCAACCCAACCCAATCCGTTCGGGTTGGTCGGTTTGGTCGGGTTGTGTTTAAACAAAGTAAAAACAATATTGAAAACATAAAAATAAAGAAACTTTTCTTTAAAATACGATCCATCATTCAAAATAATATACAAGTTCATCAAATATTTAGGTATTACATATAACTCTCCAATAATGTCCTCTTATGAGTTCTATTGCTCGTTATTGCCGAGTTATTTTTGGTAACTTATACATATTAAAGGGAAATATAAATAATTTTAGAGAAGTCAATAAAACCTTTTTTTTAAATAGGATTTTTAGAACATTCTTCAAAATATTCAAAATAGAAAAAGTAGAGGAGAAAGAGTGTGAATTTATTTAAAATCACAAGTTCCAAATATAACTAATACGAGAAAGAAATATGTTTTTAATTATATTTCAATCAATTAAGTTTTTGATATTAAATGTAAAAAAACAAAATAATATATTATGTATATAATAACCCTATTTTCGTTAATCCGGATATATGTTTCTATTCTATATAGTAATCATAATTTAAGAACCGAAGCTTTCAAGACTTGTACCTTATTGGATAGTTGTATCTAAGTTTGTAGGGATAAAAACTTAAAGAAAAGAATTAGAAGGTGTGAAGTGTAACGAATATGAAGTAGAAGGGGCAATTAGTAATTATCCTATATATTTATATATTTGATACCTAAATTAGTGATAATTATCTCATTTTTCTTCATTTCTTCTTCCCTGGAAACGTATAGAGAGAGATTAGTGAGAGAAACCCCAAAATTGGATGGGAGATTGAAGAAATAATGATGTTTTTAGAAGATTAAAGCTTAGATTCTCAAGGTAACCTCATTTTTAGACTTAATTCTTGTTTTGGGTTGATTAATCTTATGGTAAACCTTTGTATTATGATGTGTAGGGGCTTAGTAAGTTCAATTAGGGCTTGAAGAAACCAAATTGAGGAAATCTTGGTTAATTGAGGTAAACATTCTCCATGCATTTGATATTAGAGCTCAGTTATGTTAGAAGTTATAGTTTTTTAAACTATTTGGTGTATAATTAGTGATGTATGTATTTGGTGTTATTTAAATTGTGGTTAAAATACTTTATTGAGGTCATGGATTAAGGAATGAAACCATTAAAAACGGATTTGAGCTTCAAAGTTAGGTTGCACATCAAGTGTTTGATAAAATGTTTGTGAGACTTTTGAAATTTTAGAGTTGCTGTCCTGTTACTAGAAAATTCGTATAAAATCAACTGTTGGTCCAAATGAGGTGTACGATATACCGTTGGAAACCTTAGAATGTCCTTAACAACTGTTATGAAGAGTGAAAGTCCTAATTTTGAGTCTAAATGTGTCTAAACACTGAGTTTATGAATCAGCTCACAGTGTGACAAAAACCTGCGCACTGTTTTTGTAAAGGTTGTATCGGCCTGCTCGTAGCTCCAAATTGCACAAATCCAGTTGCAATAGAATCCTAAGATATCAAGGTACAACTTTAATTTAGATGATAGTGTCCATTTTGGCTTATAAATAGGAGAAATATATCGAAACTTATGGCATACAAAAGCTGTCAATTTCTGTTTTTAAGTCAAATTTGAGATTTTTGGAAAATATTGTCTAAGATCTTAATAATTATGTTGAGCATTAGTTGAGTGTTTTATTAAATGATTGTAGGTAATCGGAAGTAAGGAAAGGGATAACTAAGGTACGGATATCCTATTTTCTTTGAATCAAGGGTAACCGGTTACATTCCGGATATCCCATCCATCTTGATATATGTGACTCCGAACCTTATGGTTTCGAGTAATTGTACAGAAAACATTTATTTCGTTTCAAAGTTGAATCTATGCTAATTGTTTGAATACGTTTCATGATTCGAACATTTTGACGAAAGAGTTTTATTTTATGATATTTGAAACATTTATTTTAAGAACATGAGTTTTCTTGAATTTGAATTAGACTCAACACTTGGGTCACGGGTGTTGAGATGCCTTCCGTGGTGGCTATTAATGACCATGGCTTTCTCGTAAAGGCTAAAGTCAAGCCAAATAGAGGACGTAGGATGCATCCAAGAGCCGAACACCAGAAAATGACTGGTTACCGGATATAACCGATTACCGGATAGAGCCGAATACCAGAATTGAACTGGTTACCAGGGAATGGGTGGTGTTGTGCCCGACATTGACATTCCAAGTCTGATTGGACTGATCATCCGATTAGACAACGTATTATTGCAATACGGATGACTTGTTGAATTTAAAATAAATAAATAAATGATTTCTATATTCTTTATTAATGTTCAGAGCAGTTGTTTTATATTAACTTTTATTTGAACTTAAATTATGTTCACACCATTATGCACATTATCCGCCCACTGAGCGATTTTGCTCAGCCGAGGTGTTTTCTGTTTCCTCGGCAGGCGTAGGTTCCACTGCAGGGACGAGTGGAATGATCGAGATAGAACTGGGAGTAAAAAAAACTTAAGATCAACTTTTGTATATTGGGTTTGTATAATCTTTTGGAATTAGGTCAGATGATAATATTTTGGGTTTGTAATTATGTTTAAATTTCGTTATAAGTTAATTGTTATTTTGGGAAGCTTAGTACAGCTCTGAATTGTGGTGTTTTAGGGTTTTGATCCGGTTACCGGATTGTACTCCTCCCGTCTCAGGCTGCGCGGGTCAAGGGTGTTACAATGTAATATTTTAATATAATTAATGCTCAAGTCAAAGTTAAATATGATTTGTTTTTAGAGATTTTGAATTTTGAATTTTTTAAATTTTTTGGACGACACCTTCCTTCCATCTCGCTCCTAGTCCTAGTCCCTCATTGTCTCACCTCTTCGAGTCTCCGTCTCTTGGTGATTTTAGTGAAAGCATTGGTTCATTTTATGTAATTGGGTTCACAAGATAATAAATGGGGTTGGTAGCTAAGCTATAACACGAGTTAGGAGGTGTGGAGTGCACACTCGTGTAAGCTAGCTAGCACCCGGGATTGTTGGATGGTCATGATTGGATGGTTACTAAGTGGTTAGGTTGACAGTGCTTGGCGCAGGCTACGGCGCGGGTTCATCCACACCACGAGTCGCGCGGGTCTCTGGAGGGTTCGACAAACAGTGTTTGGCGCGGGCTACAGCGCGGGTTCATCCGCACCATGAGCCGCGCGGGACACTGGAGTGTTTGTCGAACAGTGTTTGACACGGGTCTCCGCGCAGGTCCACCCGCGCCGCCAGCCATGCACACCTCCAGACTTGTAACTGTCAATCTCTTTGATAATCAAGTTTGTAACCCCCAAATCATTGTGTATAGTACAAAAATGACTTTTTGTGACGCTTTTGAAAAAATAGGTTTATAACGGTTTGATGAAAAACCGTTACAAAATGTCACATAAAAAGTTAGGGAATTGTTTTAGTAATGGTTTTTATAAAAAAACGTTACAATTACAAAAAACTTAGAAACATAAAGCTACGTTTTAGGTAAAAATGTTAATAAAAGGTCCCCTAAGGTAACGGTTTAGGACGGTTTTGAAAACCATTGCTTTATGTTGTGACGGTTTTTAAAAACCGTCGCCATTGAGGACCATTTACTAACGGTTTTTGTCTAAACAGTTGTTTTATGTTGTAACATTTTAAAAAAACCGTTACCAAAACTAAAATATATATATAATAATGTTTATTTAAAACTCGTTTCCAAAAGTCACCAGGTTCTATTGCGACGATTTTGCAAATTACACGTTACCAAAATGTAGTTTACGACAACGGTTTTTGAAAATTTTACGTTACCGTATATCATGCTACGGTAACGGTATTAATACATTCACGTCAACATATCTCAAGCTACGTTGACGATTTTGAATAATTTACGTCACCATATGTCATGCTATGATGACGGCTTTGATCACGTCACGATCTGTCATTCTATGTAGCGGTTTTTAAAATAAACGTCACAATACATCATGTTACCGTGACGTTTTTAATAATAAATGTCACAACGGTGACTATTATTGTCACCACATATCATGCTATGGTGACAGTTTGAATAATAAACGTTAACGTATGTCATACTACGATGGCGATCTTGTATAATAAACGTGACCATATGTCATGTTATGATGACGGTTTTGAATAGTAAACGTCAACGAGCACCACACTACGGTGACGGTTTTGAATAATAAATGTCATTATATGTCATGTTACAGTGACAATTCTGAAAACTAAATGTCACTTTACGTCATGCTAAGGTGACGGTTTTCAATTACAAATGTCACCATACGTCAACTACAACGACGGTTTCGAAAAATAAACATCATTGTATGTTATGCAATGGTGACAACTTTGAATAATAAACGTCACTATATGTCTAACTATGGGTGACGTTTTTGACAAATAAATGTTACCATATGTGATGCTATATTGACGTTTTTGAAAAATAAATATCACCGTATGTCATGGTACGGTGACGTTTTTGAAAAATAAACATTACCATATGTCATGATACCGTAACGGTTTTAACTAATAATGTCATTGTATTTCATGTAATAGTGACGGTTTTGGAAAATAAACGTTACCATATGTCATGTTACGGTAACGATTTTGAAAAATAAATGTCAATATATGTCATGCTATGTTGAGTTTATTGAAAAATAAATGTTACCGTATGTCCATGCTACAGTCGCGGTTTTGAATAATAAATCTCATCGTATGTCATACTATGGTAAACGTCATCGTATGTCATCATTACAGTAAAATCGGGTTTATATGATGCCAGAATGCCGAAGTGTCCAAATAAACTATTTTATAGGTTATTACGTTTATAGGACCAAACAATTGAGCATCCTATGTAAAAAGTGTTGCAATAAGGCGTCTTAAAAGTTTTCCAAAAGGCATGAATAAAGCATTCTATTAATGGCAATGTTTTGAAATTAAAGGGTTACCAAAAAGTGGTTTATGGCAATAGTATTGAAAAATATAGCGTAACATGTTATAAACTAGCAATTATGGCATAAATTTTGAAACTTAATGTAACAATAATGGCAACAGTTTTGAAAATTTAGTCTAGCCATATATAGAGATACACAAAGGACCAACTAACTGATTTTGAATTAGTCAGGACTGGTCAAGGACCGGTTAAACAACCTGACTTTAGGACCGGATAGTTATAGGAGAAAACCCATTTTGGTCCTAAAATTTGAATCAGGGTCGGTCCTTAACCGGTTAAAAAAAGCTTGAATAAAGCCCGAAAACTGATCATTGGTTAACGGTAAAATGATCCGGTCAAGGTTAGGTCAAAGCCCGAAAAAACCGTTAAGGCCCATTGCTTTTAAGCCAACTGCTCTTAGCCTCTTACGACTAAAAAATTTAAACAACGTCAAAACAATAATTTATGATCATTAATAGTGAAATCAACACAAGAAAAAGAAATCTTGTTTCATATAATGGAGCACGTTCATCAACGACCCCATAAACAAAAATTTCTAGTTTCATATCCTTAATTACAGTAAAGAAAAGTCCCTTTGGCCAAAAATAATTTGTTGACACCGCTCAATTCCAATTGAATGCTATAGATACGTTAAACTTAAATATGCTCCAAATATGAAAGACATTCAACCTAATAATAAACACACAAAATAAAAACAATATGGAGAAGCACATGATGAATAAGTAGATTAGGAAAGAAATCAAATTAGATTAGGGAGAAAATATACCTTAATTTGTTGTAAAATAGTCTCACTTTGTCAAGCTGATTTAAGGTTATCAGCCTCGTCGGATTTTTCTTTCGTGAGACTGAGGCATAGTACTTACTCTAGACGGTTTCTCGATGTTGCACTACCATTTTCTAGCAGAGTTAGGTGAATGACTGCATTGGCGATTAGACTTGTTTTTATATTCCGTTACTAACTGCAATAAGAAAGATTGTGATTTTGCGACATTTAAACCGATGAGAGTAGTGTTTGGGAATTGGGAGAGGCCTTTAGAAAATAAAATTGACAAATAAAAGAAATAAGGCCGGGATCATTCCCGCCATTTTTACAACAACAAAAAAATTGTTGTCTTAATTTCTTTATGCAAGGGAAGTCAAAAGATTAAATCAATAAAATAAATCCTTATAAATAATTTTTAGATAAGAAAATTAGGAAAAAAAAAGGTGGGGACAAAATCAACTTTTTGAGAAAATTTATATTAATAATAATATTTAATCTTAAGATTCTAAAACATAATCAAAATAATCTTTGAGACCTGATTCTTTAAATCGTATATATTTTATATTTCAATATAGTTATAAATTTTTCAATATATTCTAAATCTTGTAGAATTTGGTACTGTTAAGTATATTTAATTATTTTTTATTGTTGTTATCGCTTTTGTTGTTATTGACTTGAGATTTATAAGTTCTTAACATCTTTTTAATGTCTCTTTGTAAAAAACAATCTTGTAACGTTTTAATTTTTATTAAACTTTTATTTAAAATAATAACTTTTAAATAAAAAGGTAATGTAATAAAATTTTAATATTTATTAATATAAAATTTATACATATATATTTAAATTTTATTAAACTTTTTATTTAAAAAATATCTGTTTGTATGCACATACCATAAATATGTACAAATGTAAAAATATATGTTGGTTATAACCTTTTAAGATCCCTTATTTTTACCTATTTGATTTTTTTCTTTGTTTTTATAGAAAATGCTAATCTAAAATGCGACTATTAACAACTATGTTTAATAGTTCATTAAGAGTCACTTTAACCCATTAAAGTTCAATACATTTTATTAAAAGCCACGGAAACCCATGAAGGCCCAATACATTTCATTAATCTAAAATGCGACTATTAACAACCATGGTTGTTCTTTGATATATTCATTATTGGCTATCGGATTTTGAATTGAACTACCTTTGGATCTGATTAGTTTTGATGATTGACCCGTTGTCGGATTTGAATTGTTTTTGGATTAGAACCGTTTTCGGAATTCTATTTTGATATGTTTTCAACGATTTGAATATTTCGTGTTTTAAGGCATGACATCGAGGACAACGATGTTGTTAGGGCTATTTTGTTTGTTAAATAGAAGTTCAGGGTATAAATGGTCAAGTATTCAAAGTTGTAAGCTTGTTGGGCCTAAAAGCCCATAAGCCCGTCAGGCCTGCGTGCCTAAGTATTTAAAGTTGTTTTCTATTTCATTTGTGAGGTTAGAAGTTCATAATTTCATTATTCAGTTTTCTAGTCATTAGGTTTACAAACCCTTATCAGAAATTCTCTCTGTAAATCTAAACCCTTTGAAGTAATATCAATCATATGACTAGTTGCTGTGGCCTATAATCTGTTCATCTTTGATTACTGATTATTCTGTTTTGCACTGCACTGGGATCTACAATTGGTATCAGAGCAGATAGGCAAAAAAGGTTTGATCCAGTAAAAAGGTTTGTCTAAAACCCTAAAATCAATTACTTGTGATAATTGCTTTATTTGCATTAATTGATTGGTAGTGTTTACATTCTGTGTTTATCTGATTAATCGATATCTGCAAAGTTAAGTTTTTGTGTCTGTGATTCGATCGAAATCTCTCTTCTGGAAAAATTAATAGCTATCGATCGAATATGGAAATATCATATTTTTGCAAACTATCGGTCTAAGTGAGTTCTCTGTGTTTTCATCCGGTCGATTTGTTTATTGATTTTTGTGTTTCATTCGATCGAAGGATCGAAGTTTCTGGGTTTGGTTTCGGTCGAATCCCAGAAATTCATCGTGTTCTTCGGTCGATTCATCGTGTTTATCGACCTTATATGTTAATCGATCGTATCTGTTACGTGTTTATCGATTTTATTGTTTTTGACCGATAGTTATTCGACCCGAGCCTTCGACCGAGAGTTTGTAAACACCGGTCCTTACTTCGACCGGGTAGTTGTGATCTCCGGTCATTCCCTTCGACCGGACCTTAGCATTCCCCGGTCTTTCCCTTCGACCGGGTAGGTGCATCAACCAGACCTTAGTGGTTTCCGGTCTAGCTTTCGACCGATACTCAGCTATTTCGGTCTTCGTCCTTCGACCGGGTACTTGCTACTCCGGTCTTGCCATTCGACCGGGTACTTGCTACTCCGGTCTTACCCTTCGACCGGGTACTTGCTTACTCCGGTCTTACCTTCGACCGGTATCTTGCATATTCCGGTCTTTGCTTCGACCGATACAGTGCACTCTCCGGTCTTTCTTTAGATCGATATCCTGTTAGACCGTGTCCGTGCGTTTCTGTGTTTCTTCAATTTACTAGTATATTTGGATCATCCTGCTTGCCTAACGATCATTACAGTGCTCTTAAGTTAAGAAGTAAAGATGAACTCAAGGGAAGCTTTAGCCATCGGTTCTGACCAATAGCCCCCGGTGCTCTTTCGGGGAGAGTACCCTCAGTGGCATGACCGATTTATGAACTTCATAGAAGCAAAATCCGCCTATGAAGCAATATACAAATGCCTGACTGAGGGTCCACCAGATTGGCCAATGAAAGTGGTACCAGGAAACCCAGCTGAAGGAAGGCCAGAGCGACAGATTCGGAAATCTCTTATTGAGTTTACAAAGGAAGAAAAGGATTTGTACGATGCAGAAAAGCTAGCAAAATCGTACCTTCTTCAAAGTCTGCCAAATGATATCTATGCTTGTATAGATAGCTTCAAGGATTCATCGAAAAAGATGTGGGACCAAATAGAGAAGATGATGATGGGAAGCCACATCAACAACCAGCTAAAGGTGACCAACTGTATCACTAGATATGATGGGTTTAAAGCGAGAAAAGGTGAAACGCTGACGGAAACCTACGAGAGGTTTAATATGCTTCTGAATGATCTTCAGAAGAATAAGATCATCAAGACGAACACGGAAAACAATATAAAGTTTATGAACAACTTACAGCCTGAGTGGAAACCGTTCGTCTCCTATATACGCCACACTCAGACCCTGGAGAAGCTGTACCTTCACGAACTCTATGAAATGCTACTCCAGGACGAAGAGGAAGTGATGGAGCTTATTGGGAATCAGAAAGCAGAGGAAAAACCAGCAGCTGATCCATTAGCACTCGTATCTGAGAGAAGAGGCAAGTCCGTCAGCCGATCATCTGGAAAAGAGCCCGTGCTGAGTGAGTCTGAACATGAAGATCTCGATAGTGACTCGGATCCAGAACTTACCAAGATGAAAGAAGCGATGTTGTTTCTCACTCAAGCATTTCAGAAGAGGAAGTTTTTTAACAAGTCCTCAAACAAGCAAAGATTCTCTACTCGCCGTGATCATCGAGAAAAATCTGAAGGGAAGAGACGCCTTGAAGATGGTAAGAAGTCTGACAAGAGAAATGAAGAAAAGCCGAAAGACGAGCCGATCAAATGCTACAACTGTGGTCGTTTAGGTCATTTCGCCAAGGATTGTCGCAAACCAGTTGTGCGCAACGCCGACTACTACCGAGCCAAGATGCTTCTTGCCAAAGAAAAGGAAGCCGGTAAAGCTCTAATGGCTGAAGACGATTACTGGTTGCAGGTGTCGGATGAAGAACCTGAGGATGCTGAAGCTCATTTGTGTTTCATGGGCAAACATTCATCACCATCTGACACTGATGATGAAGATCGCAAGCTCCATGCCAGGTATGTGCTCCTTTTCATGAAGCTTTACTTGATCAGATGCAACTTTCAATGCACAAACTTGACTCTTACAAGCTACTCTTAAAAGAAAAAGAACAACTTCTCTCATCTCTAGAAAACCGTGTCACTAAACAGTCTGAATTTATGGAAAAACAAAGCTTAGATATTTCTAGCTACATGTGCACGATTTCTAATTTAAGAGAAGAGAATGAGAGTAGTTCAACAGAGTCACAAAAGCTAAAGACCAAAGTAGATGACCTGACCGATGAGCTACGTAAGTCTGAGACCGAGAAAATTGATTTGATAACTCAAAACGTGGCTTACAAAAATGAGAACATAAGGTTATCTAATCAGTTAAAGGAGATGGATAAGAAGCTTTATAGACTTGGGCAATCTCAACAAACGTTAAATCTAATTGCACCAAAAGAACCCAAGTATGCAAATAGGGGTATCGGTTACGATAACCCATATTATCTGAAAAAGGCCTTATCCAAAGTTCCTACGATGTATGCGTCCGAATTTCTTGGATTAGACAAGACCTATCCAGAATACAAAATCAGTTGGACCAAACCAATTGAGGATGAGGAATGGGAAGAGGATAAGTTAAGAAGGGAGACCTCTACTAAAATGAAACTTCCTTTTGTTTATGATTCTTTAAATGCATCTTACAACGACGAAAAATCGTGTTTTCTATCAAATGACTATTTTAGAAGCTACACTCAAGCTGAACTAGATGCTAAAACCGTTCAAAATGAGGAGGAACAACCAGATCATAAAGTCTATGTTCCACCTCTGATTTTAGAAAAGAAAATTGTTCAGCTAGAAGAGTCGTTTGAACAAGAAAGAGACAGATTTCAAAAGGAAAAACAAGAGCTTTTATCCCAAATTGAGTGTCTCTATTCCACTAAAGAGGAAAATGTGTCAGTTAAGGAGAAAGAATACTTTCAGACAGAAATAAAGAAGTTAAATTCACAACTGGCTGCTTTGGCAGCAGATCGCCTGAAAGAGCAACTTCACAAGGCTGAACCTCAAGTTAAGCCTTCAAATCTCCAAAGTGAGAATACTCATCTGTTTGAAAATTCTTATCCTGCCTCCGATACATCTTCTTGCAAAGCTTTTTTGGGTGATTCGTCACCAATTCTTCCAAACAAAGGAAAAGAGCCTCAAGTTTTAGAAACGGATCAGCGTTCTGTTTTTCAAAATGCTTTTGTCTATGATCCGCTTCAAACTAATCCTTCTACTGTCCTGAAATCCTCAAGTGATAAGGTCCTTTCTGATGAGGAACTAGAATTTTCCGCATTCTTGAATTCTGAGGTGTGTTTAGATAGTGATTTGAGCCAATTTGACTTTAATCCTTCTCTACCTAGCCATTTTGATTTTATAAATGAGTCATGTGAGCCTCCGGTTAAATTTTATAAGGGTGAATGTTCCACATCTGCCCCACAAAAACCTTCTGTGAACAATTCTTCAAAATCTTCAAAGTCTAAATCTAAAAAGCGTTCACAGAAGAAGAAAAAGACCGGTCGCTCTCAAAGGTCACAACCTTCAATTTTCAAATCCTCTGACTATGGGTTTAACGGCATTTCAGATACATGTGGTTGGCGGAAAGAAGTGAAATACGCTTGGGTAGCTAAGAAGTCAAAAGAGAGCTCGACAACATCAGAATTAGTTGATCCTGTCTTAAAGTCTAGAAAGAACAATCACAATCATGATGTTTTTATTTCTAAACCTTTAGTTGAATGTAATGGAACTCTTCCTTTAAAAGTTTATTCAATTCCGTAATTACTTCAACTGTGTCATGATTGTCTGTGTTGCTCTTATTGTGGATCAAATGATTTTGTTGATAGTCGTTATGCATCTGATTGGTTTGGCTCATATCATATTGCTAATAATCATTCTCATTGTGATGTTTCCCGTGTTAGACAAAGACCCAAATCTAAACGGGTCTCTAAGTCGGGTGTTAAATCTAACCCCAAAGGACCCATTTACGAATGGGTACCTAAAAAGAAATAAACTGTTTGCAGGACGGTCATGTGTGGTATCTAGATTCAGGCTGCTCCAAGCACATGACCGGAAGAAGGGAGCTTCTCACAAACTTCACCGAGAGGTTTTGTGCAAATGTACGGTTCGGAAATGATCACTACTCTCCTATCAGGGGTTACGGGGATATTGTCAAAGATAACATCACGATAAAGAGAGTCTCCTATGTCGAAGGTCTCAGTCACAATCTCTTCAGTATCGGTCAATTCTGCGACAAGAATCTCGAGGTTACTTTCAAGGCTAAAAGGTGCAGCGTTCGTACTGAAGATGGAAAAGAGATACTTGCTGGAACGCGTCGCACCAACCTCTATACGATTGACCTCTCGTCCTTGAAACCCGACAAGGAAGTCTGTTTGTTGTCCAAAGCATCTGCTGAACAAAGCTGGCTATGGCATCGTCGTCTCTCGCACTTGAACTTCAAGAATATCAACAAGCTGGTGCTCGGTGGACATGTCAAGGGTATGCCAGATCTAAAGTTTGCAAAAGATCATCTGTGCGTTGCCTGCGAAAAGGGCAAGATGAATAAGGCGTCCCACAAGCCTAAAGTCGTTCCTAGTACTTCTCGGTCCCTTGAGCTAATCCACATGGACTTGTGTGGACCGATGCGCGTTCAAAGCATTAATCACAAGAAGTATGTCCTGGTGATGTTGACGATTTTTCTCGTTACACTTGGGTCCGATTTCTCCGTTCAAAGGACGAAACTCCCGAGTTGATAATCTCACTTCTGAAGAGCATTCAGGCCAGTCTCAACCAAGTAGTTCAGACCATCAGGACGGACAACGACACCGAGTTCAAGAATCAAATGCTCACCGGTTATCTCACTTCAGTGGGTATCTCGCATACTTTCTCAGCTGCTCGTACTCCTCAGCAGAACGGGGTGGTAGAGCGTCGAAACAGAACTTTTGTTGAAGCAGCACGCACGATGTTATCTCATTACAAGCTACCACTATTTCTTTGGGCAGAAGCCGTTGCTACCGCTTGCTACACTCAAAATCGGTCTATCATCAACAGCGGTTCAACAAGATACCGTACGAGATCATCAACAAGCGCATCCCGAACATCAACTACTTTCATGCTTTCTGATGCAGCTGCTTTGTCTTAAATGATAAGGATGATCTTGGAAAATTCAGCCCCAAAGCGGATGAAGGAGTGTTTATCGGCTACTCCGAGCACGCCAAAGCCTACCGTGTCTACAACAAACGGACGAAGACCGTTGTTGAGAGCGTAAACGTGACTTTTGACGAGGCCGCTGATATGGATTCTGAACACCTCAGTTTAGAACCCGCTATAACTGGTGTGTTAGCTTCTGGACAATTTCGTTCCGTAGCTACACAATCTCCAGTAGTTTCAAATCATGCGTCTACGTCAAGAGCACATCTTTCTGATTTGGATTTACTTTTTGAGTATTTCTATGATGACTTATTTAATGTTAAGACTAATACTACGTCGTGTGACAGGAATACTGCTCAAGCACCAGAAGTGACACAAGTCACTGGTCCAACCGACTCAGGTGGCCCATCCTCGCCTGGTGCTCCATCTTCTACTGCCAATGATCAAGCTTCCCCGAGCTCAAGTGATAGACATCCTCTCGCTCAAGTTCCTGACGAAGTGCAACCTTCAATCTTACCACCTGAATAGACTCCTGTTGAAGGTGCTTCCGAAGCTACCTCTCCGGCAATCCCGGATCCTTCTATCGTTTCATCACCAGCTGAGTCGTCTTCTACTCCTTGCTCGACTCCCACTAAGGAGCTTCCACCTAACAGGTCGTCATCCCTCGAGGTTGTTCAGGATTTAACCCCCGGTGGTTATGTGGACCCCGATACTTCTCAACTGACATATCAACCTCATCCACACACCACCAAGTGGACTCGAGCTCACCCCCTTCATCAGATCATCGGTGATCCCTCCACACCAATTCAGACTCGATCCGCCACCGCGAACGACTGCTTATTTTCCTCGTCCCTCAGCCGTATCGAACCTTCCACCGTCTCTGAAGCGCTGAATGATCCAGACTGGGTAATCGCTATGCAAGAGGAACTCAACCAATTTGAGAGCCTCAAAGTATGGCGCCTAGTTCCCCGACCTAAGAACAAGACGGTGATAGGGACTAAATGGATTTTTAAGAACAAGAAGGACGAAAACGGCATCATTGTTCGGAACAAAGTGCGTCTAGTGGCTAAAGGATATCGCCAGCAAGAAGGAATTGATTACGATGAGACGTTCGCACCGGTTGCCCGCATTGAAGCGATCCGCATGTTCCTCGCCTACGCCGCTCACAAGAATTTCATCGTCTTCCAAATGGACGTGAAATCCGCGTTCCTCAATGGCGTTCTCAAGGAGGAAGTGTATGTCTCACAACCCGAAGGCTTCATGAGTTCTGAAAATCCGCATTACGTCTATTTTCTTGACAAGGCCGTCTACGGTCTTAAGCAAGCGCCACGAGCCTGGTATGATGCACTCTCATCCTTTTTAGTCAAGTCTGGCTTCTCTAAAGGTAAAATTGACCCTACTTTATTTATTAAAAGAGAGAAGAAAGATATCATTCTTGTACAAATTTATGTTGATGATATAATCTTTGGCTCCACGAACCCCAAGTATTGTCAGAACTTTTCTGCCTTAATGAGTAAACATTTTTAAATGAGCATGATGGGGCAAATGAATTTTTTCCTGGGTCTTCAAGTAAAACAATTACAAACAGGAATTTTCATTAATCAATATAAGTACATCTCGGATATTCTTCGGAAATACCAGATGGAAAAATCTTCACCTATGAAAACCCCCATGTCCACCACTCTAAAGCTTCACTCCGATCCTGACGGTAAGGATGTGAATGCTACTATTTATAGAGGCATGATTGGCTCTCTGATGTACTTGACGGCTAGTCGTCCTGACATTATGTTCTCGACATTCTTGTGTGCAAGATTTCAGTCGAAACCAAAAGAGTCTCACTTAGCTGCGGTTAAGCGAATTTTTCGATATTTAAAAGGTACTGCTGATCTTGGTTTGTGGTACCCAAAAGAGACAGGTTTTGAATTGACAGCCTACTCGGACGCTGACCATGCAGGAAACATACTGGACCGGAAAAGCACGTCGGGTCATGTTCAGTTCTTGGGCGATCGTCTTGTCAGCTGGGCTTCCAAGAAGCAAAACTGCGTGTCCACCTCCACCGCCGAGGCGGAGTATGTAGCAGCCGCCAGTTGCTGCTCGCAAGTCATCTGGATGCGCACCCAGCTCACAGATTATGGGTTTAATTACTCAAGGATACCCATCTACTGCGACTCGAAGAGCACGATAGCCATATCAAGCAATCCCGTCCAGCACACAAAGACGAAGCACATTGATGTGCGTTACCATTTTATAAAAGATCACGTCGAAAAAGGTACTATCGAACTCTATTTTGTTAATTCAGAGCATCAGTTAGCAGACCTGTTTACCAAAGCCTTGGACGAAAAACAATTTAATTACCTTGTGTCCAAGCTAGGTATGCTAAATCTGAAAGTTTGACCCGTTCGCAGCTCTCTACGAGTTTCTTTCAATAACGAATGACTGTGACAACTGCATCAGTGACTTGTCTCTGGTTTCTATTATCCACACTCCTTGGTTGTTGCATTTTACTCGTTCAGTTCTGTGTCAGTTACGAACTTCTGTATCAACAAAGTAGATTTCGTGTGTTTCTCGTTTCTCGTGTGTTCTTGTTTTTGTTTTCGTGGTGTTTTTCGTGAGTTTTGTGCAGTTCATACGGATGTTCCCTGAAAGGAGTCCGTGATTTGTGATGGATCTTCACAGCGGTAATGTGTTCAGGGGGAGCACTATCGTCAGATGGTTGGTAAGTCTCACGAGTCCTCCATTCGAGGGGGAGCAGGTAAGTGGATTCTGTGTTTGGACCTCCTCATGGAAATCATTCGAAGGGGAGTTAAGTCTCGTGCGTATTTCAAATTTTTGAGGGGGAGCTTGCATTTTTTTCCTTTCGGTTTTTTATTCCATAGGTTTCTTAAAGTTCTTTTTCCTCCTATAGGATTTTGTTTAAGTTTATTTAATTATTGAAAAGTTCAAAAATATTTTAAAGTTTTGGTTTGAATTGTTTTTGTTTGGTCCTGGCCCAATGTTTCCCCGGCCCACTCTCGCCCGGCCCCGGCCCAAGCCCAAGTTCGGGGGTTTAAGAACCCCGATCGAACCCTTCTCCTACCCTCATTCGATCGATTCCTTTTTTTATTTTCTCTCGTCTCCCTCAATCTCTCTCGCCCGGAGTTCGTTTCGACCGCACTCCCAATCGACCGAACACCAGCATTTTGCTTCATCTTCAATCGAACAGGTAGCTTTTTCATCGATTTTTGGGTGTTTCTATCATTCATCGATCGATTTGCCATTGTTATAGCTGATTTTGTGTCCATCGGCGTCGTCTCCGACATCTGTGTCCCCGGTTCGTCTTCTCCGGGGGTTTACTCCGATCTAGGGTTACTCCCCGGTCGAAAGAACCTCCGGTCGAATGATTCAACCGGTCGAACACTTAATCCGGTCGAATGACTTCCGGTTATATGGCTTATCCGATCGACTTTTATCCGGTCTTAGATAACCTCCGTTCGAAGACCATAACCGGTCGAACTCTTCTCCGGTGGTTTAACCACCGGTCGAATACTTCACCCGGTCAAAGACCACATCCGGTCTTAGGAGACCCCCGGTGGAAACCATATCCGG
The DNA here is from genome assembly GCA_954870635.1 of Arctium minus. Lineage (NCBI taxonomy): Eukaryota > Viridiplantae > Streptophyta > Magnoliopsida > Asterales > Asteraceae > Arctium > Arctium minus. The sequence goes on along the minus strand of OX941090.1, from coordinate 81,042,845 downwards.
TCTAATATCTTATCCGGTCGAATCCTGTTTTATGGTTCTAATGAGCTTATAGTTATACCTTTTCATATGTGTGTCTATGAGGTGAATTTGGTGGTTCTTTGTGCTGGTTTTTAACTATCTTAAATGGGTGCAATTTTATGTGTCTTGGTGACTGACCCTAATTCACGAATGAGGGTTTGTTCTTCCATTTTTTTGGAGTTAGTATCCGTTGTGGTTTAAATCATGACTGTATAACTCCAACGGCTATCATATTTTCCCAAACCTGCGTACTAATCGACTATTTCTTCACAGGTACAATGGCACAAAACCAACCACCAGCGATTGATCCAATCGCTGATGCGGAACTGATTCCCGAGGATCAGTTCCTCCCACTTACAGCCAATAACTACCATCTCGATGTAACCCAACCTGCTATTCAATATCAGGTCATCATCGAGATACTTATGGGGCATCCAATCTCTTATGCTCTTATGGAAACTGCGACCGTTCCAGTCCTATACTTACAGCAGTTTTGGCACTCTCTCCGTGCTTTAGAGGCCGATGGCGAATTCCACCTTGAAGGTCGGATAGATCATACACCGGTGCTTCTCACGTGTGATCTCTTCCGACAATTCCTTCGTTTACCGACCGCCGGATCCGTTCCAGGCAGGAATAGCTTCGACCCGATGGTTTCTGATGCTACACTGTGCACCGACCTCATCTCCTTAGGATACGGCGCAGATCTTCGCATTCCATCGACCTTCAACCGCAAGTACCTCTCGACTATATGGTACACGATGTTCACTTACATAAATCGGTGCCTTTCGGCAATAACGAAAGGTACTGATCAGACGAGTGCCCCTATTCTTCGCATATTTCATGCGGTGGCCTTCAATCGCCACATGGATTTTGCCGATTTCCTTTGGTTTGATCTCGTTCAGAGAGTTCGGTCTACAACATCTCGCCGACAGAATTTCATTCCTTTCATGAGGTTCTTATAGATTGTCATCCGGAACTTCATGAATCTGTATCCCGAGATACAGCGCCGGTCTACGCACCCAACTTGCCCACAACATCCGACGCGCAAAATACCTTCCCGCACTGATCCAGAAGGTGTTGTCGCCCGACAAATCCCAGTTGGGTTACTAGACTATGCTCGTCATACGGCACTGAGTGTGATAGCTTATAGGCACACACACAACATTCAAGCTCCTATGGTCCGGCCAGGACCGGCAGGACCTGCCCAGGGAGCAAGACCTGAGCGACGTGAGGGTCCGCGTCCACGAACAAGAGCCGGGAGCGTCCGGATAGCTGGGGCTTCCGAACAGGGTGTATCGAGAGAAATAATCGTGAGGGGATTAGGTGTGGGCAGTGCCGTTGGACCGAGCCAGGCTAGTTCTTCTAGACAACCATCTTCGCCGACGCCAACCGAGACTCCAATGGCAGAAGAGGCAACCGATTCTGAAGCTTTTCATGTTCTGTCCTCTTCTGTCGCTGCTACTGAAGACACGACAGCACATTCCGACTCGGAAGAAACCCAAATTGCAGCATCGGCATCAGCTGAGTCTTCTGAATCAGATGGTGACGATGATCAGCCCCCATCCGGAGAGATAAGGAGAGCGGAGGGAGTATCAGTTGAAAATCGAGAAGTGAGCCGTGTGAGGGAAAGACAGAGTAAAATACATAACGAGCGTACACGAGTGACGGGACAACCATTATCGGTTGTATCCCCCCTAGCCACGTCTAGCCAGGTAGCCACATCTGCTACCCAGTCTCATGTGTTGAGACAGGGTATTGAAGAAGCCGCCGTGGACCTAGCGGCGCATTTGCACACCCCACCAAGCCACTCCACCATCTCTCAACAGATGGTGGTTTCACATTCTCACGGGGATTTAGAACATCCGCTATCGGGCTCTTACTTGGAGGGTGACGATATTGAAACAAGAGAACAGCTGCCCCCGTTCTCGACATCTTTGCATGCACGGAGTCTAGAGCCTTTTGCTATACCTGCCATTCCTAGGACACAGATTCCATTTTCGGCTATCGCCGGTCGCCTAAGTGGCCCGGCCGGAACACCCATAGTAATTCCGCCTTCGGGTAGTTTACGAGGATTGGGTGGAAGTCCTACCACGGCTATCATCACGCCAGCCGTGAACGTAGGCGGCTCGACTCCTACAGTCGTAGTTACAACGGGAAGTCTAAGTGACCCCGGAGTTACCCCAACTGAGTTCGTCTCAAGAGAATACATGGACGACGCCCTAAAGGCTGTCCAATCTATGATGAGGGAAGAGGTGGACAACCTCAAACGCATGATCAAAGGCAAAGGTCCTGCGACTGAGCCTGATCCCACACCTACTCCACCTTCCTTACCCGCTACGGATCTGTCAATCACTGAGCTTAAATCCATTCTTCTTGCCAAACTACTGGCCCAATCTCTAACCGAACCCACCCAGGATGCCGATTTGTTATCACTGCTTAGTTCTCAAGCATCCACACCTACCCCACCAACCCCCCAGCCTATTGTCTCTTCTGAAGCCTTCCAGATCCAACAAGCCATGCTTCAGTCACTTCAGCAAAACGTAACTGTTTTGACTGAACGCCTATCAGTAGTGGAGGATACCTGCCGTAGCCAGGCAGAACGGCTCAAGCACCGACATGATGATCAGGATGATCCTGATCACCATGAGGGGGAGAAGCGCCAACGCCTAACTGAGCCGGAGACACATATGGTGGAATCAGGTCAGGTTGAACAGGGTTCGGGTTCCGATACAAGAACAGAGGGACAGAGACAGGAACGGGAATAGGTGACAAACTTGGTTCTATACGACTATCCGACGGTTGAAAAGCCTAAGGAATTTGAAGATGGTTCTCCGATAGTTCCTGAATATTGGGCAATAATACTAGATCTGTATGAAGTGGCGGACACGACAGAAGAATGTGCTAATACTGAAAGAGCTCTGGTGGTTATGCAAGAAGAAATTGATGAAATACTGCATCCAGATGATCAGTCTTCTGTCGTGGTTCCTTTATTGACCTATCCAGTTGATCACCCTGACTTCACCTCAATAGTTTCTACCGAGAGATCTCCTCCAGCTTCACCAGTTAGAGAACCAGAAAGTACTCCTCCAGTTCGTCCATCCAAGTGGGAAAGAGTCAGAATAAAAGTTCCTTTCCTCGAAGAAATCCAGAAGAAGATCTTTGCCCACTGGATCAGAAAGTATGATGAAATTGTACTCCATGGTCTACAGTCAGTGAAAAACAAAGAAAAACAGCGTGAACTTAAGTTCGTGTACAGAAAGTTCCAGCACAAGTATGTCAAGACGAAGCTTAAGATTATGTCAGTTGATCAGATCCTACCTGCCTACTTCAAGAAAGTTAAGTATACGGACTTCATGGTTACAAGAGAAGATGGTCAAAGGTATTTTTTTTCTGATGCTGATTTTCCATGTCTGGAGCCACAAGATCTGCTGTTCATGCTACATGACTTAAAGACCAGAATCGTCAGACCCGGGGAAGTCATTGATGCACTAGAAACCGTGAAGAGATACATGAAGTGCGCAATGAAACTTGCTTCGGTGGAAGATTTTCAGATTGGGTTAGAAAGCAATCAGCCGAAGATTAATCTGCTCAAGCCTGATCTGAGTGTTTCGTCTGATGTTCTAAGTGTACCTGCATTCACAGTAATAAAGATTCCAGAGTTTGGTATGTCATACGTGAACAACAAAGGTGTTCTACGCTTTATCCGTTTTGATTAGATTGCCAGATTCTGTGATGGTACATTGATGCTGTTAAAAGACAAGTTGAAGCGTGTGCTAAGTCAAGATGAAAAAGGAGTTCAGTCACTGGATTCTACGTACAAGTCACTTGTTCTTGAAGCACTGGGAGTTATTGAAGAATGACTGGAGTACAGAACGCAAATCAGATATTTCGAGATCAGTTTTGGTTTTCGGAAGATATATGTTCCTAACTGGCGCGAGTTTCAACTTCTATTTAAAGGGGGAGATTGTTAGGGCTATTTTGTTTGTTAAATAGAAGTTCAGGGTATAAATGGTCAAGTATTCAAAGTTGTAAGCTTGTTGGGCCTAAAAGCCCATAAGCCCGTCAGGCCTGCGTGCCTAAGTATTTAAAGTTGTTTTCTATTTCATTTGTGAGGTTAGAAGTTCATAATTTCATTATTCAGTTTTCTAGTCATTAGGTTTACAAACCCTTATCAGAAATTCTCTCTGTAAACCTAAACCCTTTGAAGTAATATCAATCATATGACTAGTTGTTGTGGCCTATAATCTGTTCATCTTTGATTACTGATTATTCTGTTTTGCACTGCACTGGGATCTACAGATGTTGTGACGCTTCCATGGAGGCTATAAATTGCCATGTCGTCCTTGTTATTGGTACCCCAATGTCAATAAGTGGGTCTGGCCTGGTACCGGCCAACTTGAGGGTGAATGGATCGATCCTAGGAACCGATTATCGGAAGGGAATTAAGTGTATTGCCTTATACTCATTTCTTATTGTTCGAGTGGTCCGTACAACCCTCGAACCCAGTTGATTTTCTTAAATCTTCTTGACTCTTGATGTGATGATACGTTTAGTTACCAGTTGATATATTTTGAGTTCTTTGGGCGTCGTGTCTCATCAAAAATCTTGTCAAAATGGTCGCCTTATCTTGTGTTGCAAAATGGAAATTTGGACACCACTTGATTTTAGCATTAATGAGTTTTATGAAAATCCAGTTGGATTATGGTGTCTCATCTTACGACTTTAGTGTCGCGTAAATAATTTCAGGAACATGTGCATATGCATCATTGTGTGCGTTAATCTCAGGGTTTTGTTAACAAATGTCAATCGTCGTGTACTATGTGCATTGAATTTAAGTATAACGTTGGTGTGAATGATTGCATAAACGATTTATGTTATTTTTTTTAAAACAGGACTTTCGTTCTGATCGTATTTCCATCATTAACTCTTACTGTTAAAATTTCCGCAAAGCATTTAGCGAGTTAGCGGCATTTTGTCGTCGTAATTTCTATTTTGGTCAATTGTGTTTATCTTTACAACGTGAAGCTTTAAACTCGATTCGAAATCTTATTTGCATCCCCGTTATTTTACCGCCTTTGGGGAATGATTTGTTGCATATGGGGTGAGTTGAAAATTCTTTTGTTGCAACGTCTCTTGGTTATAGAGAAGGAATTTTAAAGATAAAATTGTGATTTTCCCTTTTGGAGTTGTACAAACAATTGTTGCACATGTTGAAGTGCAAGAACCTATTTTCACGTTTATAGCGTAAATTATTGCGTATGTTTTACTCGGTATTTCTCAAGGTGTGAGTATTTTGTTAAGTTTTCGTATTCGATAACTTGGATTGTTTTAACAGCATAAATTGCTCATGTCGAGCTTGAATATTTCAACAAGTAAATAGTGTGATTTACATATTCTGGGTGATTTTGTACACGTAAAATCTACATTATGATTTATGCATCTTTGATGATTTTGTGCATCTTAGTATAATTGCATTCATAAACTTTTGGAAAATCTTTTGTCTCAATACGTGTTGAGTTTTGAGAAATCATGTCCTAGTGGTGTGTGTTTTCATAAGCATTATTTAAAGACATTTCATTATTTGGGGGAAAACCGTTAAATGTCGGTTAAATGTGTTTTAAGGTATACGAGGCTTTCGTTGGAAATTTACGTAAAGTGTCGAGCCTTTGGCTCGGGTTTTGACTGAATGAGTCATGTGGACATTTGTCCGGACTTATAACCGCAATGAAAGATTTTAGTATGATGGAGTTTATTTGTGTTTTACATTAAATTGTTAACTGCTGATAAGTTTTGGTTATTTTGAAATGTTTAGTTTTATGAACATGTTGAGACACCCATTTTGGGATCTTTGGTTATTTTGGTAAATAAATCATGTTGAAGTGTTTCTTTGATGATTTTACATATATAATTGGAGTTCAAGTGACGTAAGTGTCATTTGGTGTATTTGATCTTATAAACCTTTTTCAGAAAATGCATATTATTGTGTTATGAGGCCGTTTGAAAACATAAGGGTATGAGTACATTTGGAAAACGGTTTGTTTCAACCAACGATGAGATTTGAGTTAATCATACTTTTGGTCGTGTTTGCATAATAGTTGGTCAAACGTGTTTCAATATTTATTCCGGCTTTCATTTGGGTATTTACGTAAACCGTTGGGTCGTTGGCTCAGATTTGACTAAATGGAGTCTTGAGGACATTTGTACGGTTTAAAAACAGTTGTGGAATTTTGGAGTATGATGGCGATTATTCTATGCCATTAGGAGTTACATGTTTTGGGAGCTTTGGTTTTTCAGTTGGAGTCATGTAATGTTAGACAGTTTGTCTGTTTTGTAAAGCCTGAGGTTTTGGGTTGCACTTAGTGACCGCTCGGGTTGGCTAGCGAGTAGACAATAGGTGGCACTAGCTGCTGAGTTGGAACTCGTCTGGATTGGATAGGCACCCGTGTCCGTAAGCCCTTGAGGTGGAACTCGACGGAGTATGGCTAGAGGCAATAAACGGTTTGAAGTTGTGATGTCTGGTATGGCATAGGAACTAAGATCAGGATACGGGGTGAAATCCAATAACATCACGGGTGGCCCCATTCATTTGTTCTCGCCACCTAAGATGGAAACGTTTAGAGGTCATGCGAGGAAGTTGTATGGGCGGCCTACTTGCGTGTCCTTTTATTCTTTTGTGTACGGGTCTATCCGTCGTAGACCCGGGGTATTTTAAACACTAATGTTATATTTTTACCGGCTTTGGTTATGTAGAGTCGACGGTAAATGATGTCTTTAATATTGGGTTCTCCCCACGTATATTAAGGTTTGAATGAAATGTGTTATTCCTACATATTGATATTTAGTTTTCTTTCGTTTTTGGTCGTGTGAGTATTTGGGCCTAGTGTCCATGTTTTCGGACGTACGATGTGGATGGTGTTACTAATGTTTCATACTTCGAGTTAATACAAGTTGTGTCAATCTATAAAGTATCATTGAAATGAAGGATCCATCTTTGAAATTGCATAACTTTGAAAAGGAGTTGTTCCATGTTCTAAAAAAATTCGTTATTTGGAAGGTTCCGTTTTTAAGAGAAGTTCATCAATTTAAATGCTTTTACTTATGTAAAACCCTTGAGCTCTCTAGGCGTTAAGCTTAAATCCTTTTTATTTTATCTACATGTGCATCATTCCTGTTGTGGGTTTTATTAGCGCTCGTCCTTTATAGTCCGAATGTGTAGATTGGTGGTATGTTTAGAGGTTAATCTTTATAATGTAGTTGTAGACGAAGTATTTATGGAAGTATTAAGAAATTTGAATAAGGGCTACTTCCAGATTTGGAGTCGGATTGGAGTTGAGTGATAACAGAATCTGTGTTAACTGATTTCCGGAAAGACGCATTGGTGCGCCTTGTAAGAATATCTTTATCGATATTAGGAATGAATCAGTGAAATCTGAGAGTTTTGGGAAGATTAGCGTCGACCGTTGGCTTTGAGTTCGGAACCGTGCAGTTTAAAAGAAATTGGTAGATGGAAAGTTAAGGTCGCTAATTTCCTGGAGATAGTAATTGTCACCTAAGGTTGGGAGGCAACCGTAACCTTGGGAGTAAAGGTTACTTTGAAGTGTTGAGTGTTCGCTCGGTTAGGAGTGATTTATGCCCAAGAAGGGTAGCTAATGTGGATGTCGGTATTAGGATCTCGTTAATGATTCTGGCATTTAGGTTTGAGACGATCTTCTCTGCGGACAGTGTTCCATTGAGAAGAGTAGATTTCGAGGACGAAATCATTATAAGGTTGGGAGTATTGTAACACCCCGAATTTCGTTTAGCCGTTTTGCGAGGTTGTTTAGAGGAAAAGGAAGTTTTTGGGGCTGTCTACAGGACGCACGGGTCGTGCGCCCTCCTTCAGAGAAAACGCACGGGTCGTGCGTAGGATCCAGGGCCGAGGCACAGTGCTAGTGCACGGGTCGTGCGCATTTCCTTCTTTGAGGGCGCACTGTCAGAATGCTTTTTGTGATTCTCTTAAATATCTAGAGTTAGAGATATTTTCATAAATATCTCAAACTCAGTTCTCTCTCTCTCCTCTTTTTCTCTTTTTCTTCTTTTGATCTTCAAGGCTAGTTTAGTTGCTAGTTTTCGGTGTTTCTAGCAAGGGGTCGGTGTTTTAAGCTTCACCTCTACGTCGTGATCGTTATCAGGTTTTCCGGGTTTTATTCTGAAAACCTACCGGTGAGTTCCTACTACCATTTTACAAACTTTATACATGTCAAAACTCTTATTTGCGAAATCTGAATTATTTCTACGGTATGATTTCATGTTCTCTACATTTTTGATATAAATGAAGTTTTTGGTGATTTTCGGGGTTCCCGATCAGTTTTGACCAAAATGACGGGTTCCGCCATTATCGAAGTAAAATGATGTTTTACTTGCACCTTATGTGGATATGTGAAAAGAATGTTTATGAACTCATTTTAATGATTTTCATTCTTACCAGAAGTTGAACTGGAAATGACATTTTGTTTATAAAATGTGTTTATACCATATGTTTATTTATGGTTGGTCACATATGTTGTTGTGACGAGTCTGTACCATTACTAGCGGATCCCTAGGTTTTGAGTCGACTGTATTATTGGGAGGTCATATTCCCCATTTTGTATCTATGGATGCATATGTTCCTTGAGGGCAACTTGGTACGGTTATGTGAGGCCGGATACTAGCCATGGTTCATAGTGGTCCTAGTGAAGGAGTATACATTGGTTTTGCTTGGGGCTAGATCTCACGTTGTAGCACGGACTTATGTGTTCGTATCCTCGGATTCCAATTGTTTAGCTCATAACTCGGATTTGTGGTCTACTTTGTGTTACACCACAATCCTTGGTAAAATGGTCCTTTTGTCATCGTTTAACGAGTTTTGGACCGAAAAGGCCCGGTTGTGGCGAAATGTTATCTTTTATAAACTAAACCTTTATGAAAAGATTTCCTTATGATACTGATGTTTATATCTCTGATTTTGAATAAACTGTATGTTCTCACTAGGCTTTAAGCCTAACACTTTTTCTCAAATGATGTGTATAACAAGTTTCCCTTAGCGGTGGGTTGCACAGGGTCTTTGAGAGTCGAGCGTGGACTCGAGGCATATTTTGAGATGTCTAGTATTTTGGTGTTGGGCATTGTTTAAGTCCCATCTTTTAGTGAATTTTGGATTGTCAAGTGTTGTAGTCTAGACGGTTATGTTTAGATTAGTATTGTTGATAAATTCTATATCAATATGAGTTTTGTATAGTCTTAAGGACTAATCCCCTTTATGGGAAGTGTATATCATTACGGATGTCTCGTTTCCATATTTCCAGGTTTTATTTTACTCTGAAATTTTAGAGTGTTACAGAGCTCGTCTCCATGGGGAGCTCCGGTACTCTTTGTGAAGAAGAAGGACGGGTCAATGCGTATGTGCATCAATTACCGTGAATTGAACAAAGTGAACATTAAGAATAAATATCTACTACCCCGAATAGACGACCTCTTTGATCAACTACAAGGGGTCGGATGCTTTTCCAAGATTGACCTCCGATCGGGCTATCATCAAGTAAGAGTTCGAGAAGAAGACGTTCTGAAAATGGCGTTTAGGACTCGGTATGGGCATTACGAGTTTCTAGTCATGCCTTTTGATTTGACGAATGCGCCGGCAATATTTATGGACTTGATGAACAGTGTGTGTCGACCATTTTTGGACCGGTCGATCATAGTATTCATCGACGACATCTTGGTGTACTCTAAGGATGAAGAGGAGCATGGGCAACATTTGAGAGAGGTCCTAGAGGTTCTAAGGAAGGAGAAGCTTTATGCCAAATTCTCTAAGTGCGAATTTTGGTTGCGAGAAGTTCAATTTCTCAGCCATGTAGTGACCCGTGAAGGGGTGAAAGTAGATCCTGCGAAGATAGAAGTGATGATGAACTGGGAGCCTATAAAAAGTCCAACCGAGATCCGAAGCTTTTTGGTACTCGCCGGTTACTACCGAAGGTTCATCCAAGACTTCTCCAAAATCACCTCATCACTGACCGCTTTGACGGGAAAGAACATGAAGTTTGCTTAGACTGAAACTCAAGAGAAAGCCTTCCGTACCTTGCAACGGAAATTGTGTGAAGCTCCAATCCTATCCCTACCCGAGGGAACGGAAGACTTTTTCATCTACAGCGATACGTCCAAGATGGGATTGGGTTGCGTCCTCATGCAAAGAGGCAAGGTGATAGCGTATGCGTCAAGGCAATTGAAGGAACATGAGAAGAATTACCCAACGCATGACCTTGAATTGGCGGCGGTTGTGTTCGCCTTGAAATTGTGGCGACACTACTTGTACGACACTAAGTGCACCCTCTACACCGACCACAAGAGCCTGAAGTATGTTTTCGATCAGAAAGAATTAAATACGCGGCAAAGAAGATGGTTAGAGTTATTGAAGGACTATGACTGGGAACTTCAATATCACCCGGGCAAGGTGAACGTGGTGGCGGACGCATTAAGCCGGAAGGAGATCATCTCAAACCTTATGGGCATGATAAAGACCGCTCAAGCCGAAGCACTACTCAAAGCCAATCTCAAAGATGAAGGGATGTCAAAGAAGCACCTCTACTTGACAGAAGACGGTAGAGGACTGAAACTCTTCCAAGGTCGAGTTTGGGAACCCAAATTGGGAGGATGCCGGAAGTTATTATTGGAAGAGGTGCACAGATCAAGATATTTTATTCACCCCGGGAGCACGAAAATGTATAGGGATCTGAAGTTGAATTATTGGTGGCCGGTGATGAAGCTTGATGTGGCGAACCATATGGAGCAATGCCTTACTTGTTCGTTGGTCAAGGCCGAACATCAACGACGGTATGGGAGTTTGCAATCTTTAGAAATACCGGAATGGAAGTGGGACCACATCACAATGGATTTTGTGACGAAGTAACCAAAGACGTTGAGAGGTCATGACACCATTTGGGTGGTAGTGGACCGATTGACAAAGAGCGCGCACTTCCTAGCCATGAGGGAGGCGTTACCATTGGACAAGCTAGCAAGACTCTACATCAACGAAGTGGTCTCGAGACATGGAGTTCCCTTATCCATCGTATCTGATCGAGATAGTCGTTTCACTTCCCATTTCTAGGGTGCGTTTCAAAGAGAATTGGGGACAAAAGTAAAGTTGATCATGGCATATCACCCCCAAACGGATGGATAAAGCGAGCGGACAATTCAAACGTTAGAAGACATGTTGCGTTCGTGTGTCATTGATTTTGGGGGAAATTGGGACTCTCACCTTCCATTGGTGGAGTTCGCCTACAATAATAGTTACCATTCAAGCTTGGGCATGGCACCATTCGAGGCTTTGTATGAGCGGAAGTGTAGGACGCCGACGTGTTGGCTCGAAGCGGGCGAGAAACAATTCGCCGGACCAGAAGTAGTTAAAGAGACGGCAGACAAAGTCAAGCGAATTCGAGAGCGGTTGAAGGCGGCCCAAGATTGCCAAAAGAGTTATGCGGACAAGAAGAGGCGGCTGATGGAATTCCAAGTGGGCGACCGAGTTATGTTGAAAGTGTCACCTTGGAAAGGAATCATAAGGTTTGGGAAGCAAGGAAAGCTTAGTCCTCGTTTTCACGGGCCTTTTCCTATTATTGAGCGTATGGGACTCCAAGCCTACAAGCTTGATTTACCACCCGAGATGAGTGGGATTCACCCTATGTTCCACATTTGCTATCTACGGAAGTGCCTAGAGGAAGAAGAAAACGTCATCCCATTATCCGAATTCCGAGTAGGCAACAATCGATGCGTCGAAGAGCCGGAAGCCATTTTGGAAAGAGAAACGAAGAAACTCCGCCATAAAGAGGTGGTTATGGTGAAGGTGCAATGGAAACATCACCGGGGTGCAAACGTGACATGGGAAGCGGAGGAGGACATGAAGAGGCGGTATCCCCACTTATTCGTGTAGGGCATGATTTCGAGGGCGAAATCTATTTCTAGTGGGGGAGGATTGTAACATCCCGAATTTTTTCCAACGGAATTATGTGAGTAATTTCTTTCGTATAGAATTTTCTACTTAGTCGTATGCCCCCAGGTTATTGAAGGTATGTATATCGTCCTTGTGACGTCAGAATATATATATATATATATATAGGTGTGTATGTGTAATGATAATCACATATGTACGTACTTATGTATGTAGATATAAATAAGTTGTCGTATTCATGTGAATGCCTTTGTCGATGGGTGTGTATACGTGATCTCGTGAGGGTGTCGGGTTCAAACTCTCTTGTTGTATGTGTGTTAGTTCGCTTTAAGATCTGTCCTTGAACTCCCACACTCGTCCTTAAGAGTGTCACCGTATAGTGTTTTAGACCGTAAGAGGAACTCGAGAGAAAGCCGGAAGAGGTCGGGCGCCTATGCCGACAGGTATGCCGCTACTTAGCCGCTGGCGGTCCTTGTCAAAAACGTGAAACATAAGCTGTGAGAGGGAGGGCGACTATGCCCGGCAAGAATGTCGTGGCATAGCCGTCGGTGGGCTTTGTCGCTGCATCAAAACAGAAGGGAGGGGGAGTCGGGCGACTATGCCCGACAACATTGCCCGGGGCATAGTCGCCGATGGGCAAAGTCGCATAGAGAGGGGACGGGGCTGACTTCATAAGACGAAGGATAGACCCAAATCCATATTTCTCTTTCTCATTCTAAATCTGCAGGTCACTCTTTCTTCCTCTCTCTCTCTCTCTCTCTAAACGTATTATCTTTCTCTCTCTCTCTTACTCTCTCTCATCTCATTTATTGTTCTAAGGGGCCATCTCATTTAAGAGATCACAAGTTAGGTCATTGAAAGGTAGTAAAGTTTACTTGTTCCATTTAAAGCCTCAAGAAAAGAAGATCAAGTCTCCTAGATCTATCTATTTTAGGGTTTTCACTTCACAAAACCTTAGTTGGTGAGTCTCTACTTCTTAAATGCTCTTCTACCTATTTATTACTTGCAATAACCCTACACTTTACATATATGATGTTCACTTAGGATTTGTGACATAACTTGTAGGATTTTCATCTTATAAACCCTAAATGGTGGGTATGATTCATAAACCCTAAATAGCTCTTATTATGGTATCTATTTGTCTATGGAACATTGATTTCATGATTGTGTGAATAGCATATGAGGAAACCCTTATTTCTATAATTTTGATTTAACTGCTAATAAATTTTTTGATAATATGGTAAGAGTAACTTAATCATTTATGACTAAATAAATGGGAACATGGAAAATGTACTACTTTGAATAGTAAAGTTGAGTTGTTGCCTTAGAGAAAATATTGAGCTCATGGGCTAGAATCTCGCGACACCCATTTTAATCTAGTTTGGAATTGATTCTAGATTAAGTAGATTGTTGTAACATTATTGTCCCATTATTTTGCAAACTTGTTATTGCAACCCAACCAGTCTTTATGGGGGTCTTTAGTTGTTTATACATTTGGGTTTATCTTGTTGGAAGTTTATAACTTCAAGGTAATTGGACCTTCATATTTTAGGCGTTATATTGTCGAATTTTCGAGTTTTATTTCGCCTAATTTTAAGGGTGTTACACCGGGCGTGAACCCCAGGAGTCAGGGCGTCCGGGAGGGATTGGCTTGACCCGGGAGGGACCGGGAGGGGTCGGGCGGTGTGGGCAGTCGAGAGGCTATGAGTTTTAAGGTTCAAATCCTAAGTACCTCTCGCATTTCTGTGATAGGTTCGGTTTAAGAAATCTAGGGAGGAAAGTCTCGCAAGGGTCGGGTGAGTTTTTCTGAACTAAAGCCTCATATGATGAAGAAGTTATGTTTTATGTAGGTGAGTTTATCTACAAACTTTGAAATGATGTTGCTTTAATATTTAGTTATTTACATGCGAGATTTATTCAAATGCTAAAGATATTTATGTTATTGTTGTTTTAGTGGAAATGTATGCATACATGGTCATAGGGGTGTACAAGAAATCGTCAACCCGCGAAACCCGCCCAACCCAACCCACTAACAACCCAATTAAACCCAACCCGCTAAACCGCCAAACCGCCAACTCGCTAATTAGGAAGGTTGAATTGGGTTAGCATAACTCAACTCAACCCAAACCGCCAACCCGCCGCTAATATATATTATTTCGATAAATTATATATATATATATATATATAATATTTACAACCATTATAATTTACAACCCAAAAAATATATACACATATTAGTCTAATTAACAACCCAAAATATATATACACAAATATTAGTCCAATTTACAATCCAAAGCCCAAAATTAATCCAACCACGTCAAAGCCCGAATTAATTCAACTACGTCGATCGATATGTCTCAGTAAGCACGAATGCACGAATACACTGAAACAACTAGATTGACGTTGTTCTCATTGCATAAATAAACATATGAAGTATGTTTCAAACAATAGATTTCAAATTAGAAGTATAAACATAACTAAATATAAGGAGTATGTTTTAAAATAAAAGTTGGAACCATGAATTTTTGTTTTCATTGCATTGATGTTGTTAAAAGTTTGATTTTTATTGCGTAGAGAAATATCATATGTTTTTTTGTAGGTTGTAACTTTGTATTTTTATATCATATTTCCTATGTATACGAGCAATGGAAAATACTCCTAAGTCTCCAAAAATCGAAGACAATGATGAATCAAACACGTCTAAGAAAGAGGGATGTAGAACCTCGAACATTTGTAATAACTAATAACTTTGTTGCCTACATTTTTAGTATATTATTTATCGTATTTCAATCGTTAACTTTATGTATATTTATAACCCGCCAACCCAACCCAAACCGCCCTAACCCGCAAGGGTTGGGTTGAGTTATACTTTTGAATTGGTTGGGTTGGGTTGAGAATTTTCAAACCGCCGTAATTGGGTTGGGTTGTAAAAATGTCAAAAACCGCCCAACCTAACCCGCGTACACCCCTACATGGTCATAAGTGTGTTATGCTCAAAATCGAGGGGGGGGTGTCCCACCTGTTCTCTTACCGAATGGGGTGTTCTTTTTATGCCATTGGGGGTGTGTCCCAATAAGGCAGTGTGAGTCACAGACACACTGTCACCTTAGGGTGGTGATAGTGTGAGTTGAGACACTTATTGAAAGTTTAATTGTCTTCTTTAAAGCTGAAAATGGTTTATTTTATTGTAAATCCTTTGAATGTCTGTTGAGTTAAAACTGTTGTTAGAGGGGACTCACTAGACTGTTGATCTAACCCTCGCTCTTTCAAAACTAAAAACCATTTTCAGGTGGGCGCGAAGTTGGTGGATCGGGTAAAGGGAAAGACAAGGTTTAAGCAGCATCCATCTATAGAAGACTTCCTTTTAGTATTTTCAGTTTAATCTCAGTTGTGTAATAGGTTGCCTTTTTGCAAACCTAGAACCTTAATGTTGTCTTGGGCCGTTTTGGCATGAATTTTGTTATATTAATTATGTTTTATTGTTAGAATTTTGGGTCATTATAATAATACATGATTTTGCTTCGATTTGTTGTTGTTGCTACTTTTATAATACATGATTTGCTTCGATTTTGTGTTTACCGTTTGATTTTGCCTGATTATACATGATTGTTTTGACATCAATTTTTTGGTAGACATTGATAATATATGATTTTGCTTCGATTTGCTGCTGTTATTTGCTTCGATTTTGTGTTTTATCGTTTGATTTTGCTTGATTATGCATGTATGGAGTCATGTGATTGTCTATATGCATCTCACAGTAAACTCATTTTCTGGTTTGACATCAATTTTCTGTTTTGGAGTGATAAACTGATTTTTTATTTCTCTTATATACAATTTTATTGTATGTTTTGTTTATACCTTTTTAGTTACAAACTCTTTTTATTTTACATGATTCAATATGATTGTTTGCCTTGTTTATACCTTTTTAGTTACAAACTCTTTTTATTTTACATGATTCAATATGATTGTTTGTTTTGTTTGTGTAGACATGGTTGATAACAATCTAAATAGCTCATTACGGGTAAATTGGTCATTTTAACCAGTCATGTCCTGTTCTGTCCAGTCATATCATGTCATACCAAACACTCCTGTACTGTACTGTCTTGTCATGTCTTGTCCTTTCTGCGTACCAAACGCACCCTAAATGAACAAAAAAATAAAGTTGATTGATAGAAAATATATTAAAACTTATTTGATGTTTTAAAAAAGGTGATATGTTTATTTTAATTGTAAATAAATATATGTAATTATTTATAAAATATATAATTAAAAAGTGGATTTCTCTAAATCAATATGATTGATCTCTTTCTTTCTTTCTCTCTCTCTCTCTCTCTATATATATATATATATATATATATAATTAATTAAGAATTAATATTTAGAGTAAATTACAAATTTTGTTCCCATGGTTTGGTTAAATTTTGGATTGGATCCCTCAAATAAAATAATTACATAGATAGTCATTGTGGTTTTATTTTTGTTGTGGATCAGATCCCTCATGTTAACATCCGTTTTAAATCTCCATTAACTTTGAAAAAAAAATCATGTTTTCGTTGTATTATGAAAATTTTAATTGTTTCAAGGATCTGTTTAGCCATTTCTAAAACTCACTAATAATAACCAAAAAAAAAAAAACAAATAGCACAACCATATACGGCTTCTTCCCCAAGTCTCCTTCATCTCTTCCCACTTTCTCACCTCCAACGCCTCCTAGTCCCTCACCTCCATCTCTCACCATCTTCGACTTCTAGAACAATCGTGCACCGCCATTAACGAAATAGAACACAAAACGATTCACTGAACGAAGACATTTATCAAGTCAATCTAGATCTGGTGAAGCAATCGAACCTATCATTTCTTCTATTGAATTCATCGGTTGAAGAAATCGAAGGAGGATTTTGGAAATTGATGGAAATTGGATGTTTTGCATATGCTCCATCTTCTTCTTTGTAATTTTTGGGTTTTGATTAGGGTTTTGGATTTTATGGTTTTGACAATGGTTTTTTGATATGGTATGGATTTTAGGGTTTTCGATTTAGATTTAAGATTCTTGATGTTGTTGTGTTTGTAACAACCCAACCAAGACAGCAAGATAACAAATAAAACATAAAGATAATTCTTGCCAAAAACGGCCCCAAGCATACAATTTAATTCGAGGTTTGCAACGACAACCTATACACAACTGAGATAAAGTAAAGCTAAACTAAGGTGACGGTCTTCTAAGCATCCCCGCTACACCTTCTCCTTTCCTTTATCCGCTCTACCTAGATCACGCCTGCCTGAAAAGGTTTTTTAAAAATTGAAAGAACGAGGGTTAGACCGGAGGTCTAGTGAGTTCCCTCTAACAATTTAAACAACAATAAATCTTTCCAAAAATATTTAAATCAACACATTTACCAACAACATAAGAGTAAATCACGCTACTGACCACACTACCGTCGAAGACGGTGTGTCTAACTCGCGTTGCCTTAATATTGGGACACACCCCAAATGGCATAAACGGGCCAAACTCCCCGGTACGAGCAGGCGGGCCACACTCCCCGACTTAGGTCACATCTTCCACAATTAATGTATGCATACATTTACTTTTCAACAATTTATAAAACACGCTACATAATTTCAATCATTATCATGTCCACATAAATAAATCAAAATTTTAAACAAACCTTCATAACTTTTAATAATAAAAGCATTTGGTTTAGAAAAACTCACCTGGTGCCCTTAGCTTAAACCTTTGCGTCTACCCTTATGGTCCGAGATGAGACCTATATGAAAGATATTCACCGATAAACTCCCGATAAATTCTACGTTAATTGAAACTAACCTTACCACCCCCATACCTCGGCTGAACCAACAAATCCTATGGAACCCGACCCACTAAAACTTCCAGCCCAACAAGGTATTAGCAATACACACTGGCCTACCAGAGAAATGTCGAGGCCCTCAACGAAACGACCATGGGCCGCGACCCACATATCTAAAGCCCGGGGCATTAGTTCCTCGACCGGTGCCTGACCAAGGGTCGCCCGGTGCCTGACCAAGGGTCGCCCGGTGCCCTACTCTCGACCGGGGCCTGACCAAAGGTCGTCCGGTGCCTCTCCTCTCGACCGGGACCTGACCATAGGGTCGCCCGGTGCCTCTCCTCTCGACCGGGGTCAAGATCTCGACCGGTACCAATGCACCCGGTCCCCCAACTCCAGTTCGGTCGATCTATCCACAGACTTCTCGACGTGAACCGGCGATTCCATCATCAAAATCGATCAAGGATCGATTTCAAACCCAAACTCAACCACAAACTGGATACTTAATTCAATTCCTAATTACATTCCACATTAAAGATAATTCCAACTTCAATTTTTAATAGCCAGGCCGACTAAACCCCAAAACCAAGGTCATTAGATTAAACCAACAATCCCAACCCCAAAACTGACACCACATTATCTAACAATAAGAGTATTGATGAGAGGGAGGTTTACCTTAACGAAGAATCAATGGAACTTGAATTTCTCAACCAAATCGTTCCCTCCCTTGCTTCGATCGCCAAAATCGCCCTAGCCCCTGCCTTCTCTTTTCAGCTGCCGCTTGCTATGAAAATGGAGTCCTTAGGGTTAAAATCCCTTTATTTAAAATGTTACATTTTACCCCCTTTCATTCTTGAGTCTTTACCAACTCACACCCAACTTTTAAAATAGGCACTATTTACACTCGGTTATTACAATATCCTCCCCTCAAAAGAATTCCATCCCCGGAATTTCCTCGCTGAACAACCCATAATATTGGTCTCTCATATCCGACTCTAATTCCCAAGTCGCTTTCTGACCTCTATGGAAACGCCATTGCACTTTCACCATGCGAATTTCCTTACTCCTTAATTTCCTCACTTTGCGATTCAACATGGCCACCGGTTCTTCCACATAGTTTAGCTTCTCATCGATCTGAATGTCGTCCACTAGTACCACCACATCTCCTTCCGCTAGACACTTTTTCAAATTAGACACATGGAATATAGGGTGAATACCTCGCAACTCCACGGTAGTAAACGGTTCGGCGAATCTTGGTCTCAACTTACCCTTCTTTCTGAATCGGATCACACCTTCCAAGATGAGAATGGCAACTTTATCTTGTCCCTTCTTGGGATTCATAGCTCATAATTTCTACTTAGCTCCGCTCACTTGCCCAAACCATTCTGATCAACTACATAGACATACGTAACCATCGAATTCACCCTTCGATTAACCACAACTTTCTTAAAGCAAAGATTTTATCGGAGTCAACACCAGGACAACACGCCTCATTGGCTAGAGATAACCGCCCAATTTACTGACATATCTTACAGTCAACCTTAAACATCACTAAGGACTCGCAGTTATGAGTTTCTTCATCCGACAACCTGCCACTACAAAGTGACCTCTCTTAATATGGCATACGTCCATCGCAAAAACACTTTCTTCCCCGAACCACAAAGATCACAGCTCACCAGCATCACCCAAAACATACATGTTATACATACACCACTCCCAGCTTCCTCTCTCCAACTTCTTACATAACGGAAGGAAACTTCCACAATCCATCCGTCGTTAACCACCATCTCCAACTGAACGAATAAAGCGACACCATCGTCCGACCATAAGTGTAATGAAACCAATATTCGCTCGCTCAACACAGAGTGACCATGCTCATACAACTATTCCCAATCGCTTAACACTGACGTTAATGACCAATTCATTTGGAATCTTTTCCACGCAAAACCAAGTCTGACACTATGGTCTTTCACTCTGATCGCCACATCCAACCACCTCTTCCATTTCTTCTCGAAGACACCTAACCTACACCTAAAGTCCGCCTCCCTGTCTAGCAGCACAAGCTCAAGACCAATCTCACGATTAAGTTACTCTACCCTCAAATGACAACGAATGCTATAATCTCCTTCCCTCACCCACGCTAGGGGTTCATTACTTACTATCGGCTATTCTGAAAACATAATTCCACATTTTGGTTTCACTTACCAAACTTCTTACTCGCTAAATACCCGCCTTTCCGCCATAAAATTTCCACTCTCTCTTCTCAATGCAAGAAGCACTGCTCTCCCAACCTTGCTCACTCCATTTCTCGATGAACCCCAAATGTGTCAAAACACATTTACATTACCATACTTAGTCACCCGATTACCCATATTTCTTACGCGAGGTAATCAATCAAACTCCCCCACAGCAATTACCCACTATCCGGTAGCACCGCACGATCCTTGTTCTCCAACTTGACTGCCTAATCCGCTAGTATTCCTTCATACTCCAAATGATACTTCAACAAACTCATGGACTTCCTATCCATTATATCATTTCCTGAACTAAACAGTTCAACACTTTTACCAACATTCTTGGGTATAAGATAAACTCAACCATAACTTGATGCAACCACGAACACCTGGTTCCTCTCTTAGATAGCCTCCAACTATCATTCGAACAATTCCCAACTCAGCGATACTCCGATTCAAACCAAGCGTCCACACATCCCCTCAACATACTTGCCACTTATAAATCGTTCCCCGGAAATCCCCGGACAAGGACACTCAACCAGTACCAATAACACCAACCTACTACCTAGTACCTAACCTCAAAGAAGCTCCTTACCACCTCAATGACATGCACGTCTATTTATGGCATAAAACCACCAACTCACTGATACCGCCATCGCCCTACCATCTCGCCACATAATAGTCAAAATCTCTGCGACCACTTTGTACCCATGCAGACATTTACTCCTCATACTGATCATCTTGTCTTCCTCTAATCTGGAAAAATCGCAACTTCCTGATCCTTTAAACCACTCAGCAAGATATCACTACCTAACGACTCATCGCGATCTGCGAGAACAAATTCCGGCAACCCGCAAGATCAAACATACTACCCCGAAGACAAAAATGCTCGAAGCGCTGCCCTCCAGTTGTGCCATAACACTTTACTCCTACAACATCATCGAAACCTCATCAAAATCACCTGACCGAACTAGCGGTCTCCCATTTCATAATCCTCACACAAGGTGGTCCAACATCACACCAAGTACCTACTTGGTCCGAATATCCATAGCTACTTCTTCATTTTCAGCGTCCCATTATTAACCTCAGAAAAATGGTTACTGGCTTCCACATTAACATCCAACATTGTGAGGCTTCCATCATGCCTCCGACCAACAAGGATTCCCAAAGGAACCTACTCCTTCTAATGCAGCAACCTACAACTATAAAATATCTAAACAACCTTGGATTCCACCCTAGTCACAACCATCTGTCGACATCCACAACTCACGCCACTGAACCAACGGTAAGCCATTATAATACATATATCCTTAAAGTCAAAAGTCAAGACATTCACCACCCTTTCTTAACTGGAATGCCAAGATCATGGGTCGACCTCCCACTGATCGAGTGTTCCACCTCCACTCTCAAAAACCTCCCTCATCCTTAGCTGCAACCTTCCCTACGACCTAGAGAGTTCAAAGCCTTCATGCATGACACACCATGAATTTGAAACATTTGACACATTTGAAAACCAGTGGGTACCACACTATGAAACTAGCTTGAGGGTACACAACACTGCACCGACATCACTGTTTAACTAAGCACAACGATCTCGAGGATCGTTCACCCTTAACTCCACGATAAAATATGTCTCACCCACCCGAAATCGATGTTGACACGGTTGAAATTGTTTTATTGGAAATTATTTGCAATGAACTTTACCCACACGATTTATAAACAAAATACTACAAACTTGCTTGCACTGAGCGAGCCCGACGACCCTCACCCTCATTGATGTGACAACACCTGCCTGTACCAAACTCTCTTATATAAAAAATTCATGCGATCAAATGTTGTTTTGATTTTCATGACAAGGTTAACTCATTTTCAAAGAGATATGAAATAATTCTCCCACACCAAAAATTGAAATTTTATCATTCAACGCAATAAACTTGTCTGTTCAATACCAATATACATTTGCACGCGTCGACACGTTTTCAAAATAAACACCTCGCAAGGCACACACACGCCAAAATTATCTGATGTGAATAATATGAAAAGGCTTCAGCAAATTGTTGAAACTCGATGCATGGGACTCAATGACATTGAAGGCTATTTACTCTAACAAGGTCAACTGTTTACACTCACTATGATTTATCCCAAGCTCCTTACTTCCGACCCACCAGCTGGGTTCCTCTCCTATGCCACAACCTCCGGCACCATCACTTCCCAACATCCTTAAATGTCCAAGCACCCGTTACCATCGCAACTAAAATTCGCAAGTCGCGCGTCCTCACTTAGACCTTAACAAACTTACCAACCATATCTCAATTCCATCTGATCCTCACTACATTTTATCAGTCAGCACTGATATCGTCTTCCAACCGCCCTTCAATTAGCTACAACTCCAAAAGCCTCATTTCTATCCTTCGATTCTTGGATTAACACCCTCCTGCTTCCCACCAGTCATCATAACAATCTACAAACCGAAGACTCCCTTGAAACGGAAAGCTCACCCCCTAACATATTATCTTCCTTATGGACCCCATGAGATCCTTCCCTAACTGTAACACCTCGAATTTCCGTATTGTAACTGGGTATTCTTATATGTATAGCGTTGTCATTAGCACCACGTTTGGGTTGAAGTTTGAGTTTGGATTTTGGTGGTTTTGGGCAAACCATAGTGAACTATGCGAGTTGCCCCACGACTTGAGGTCGCGGCACAACCCGCGAAACCCTCTGTTTGTTTTGGGTTTTAAGGAAGCGGGCGAGTTACGTCGCGACTAGAGGTCGCGGCATAACCCGCGAGATCCCCTGGCCGACTTAAGGGTTTTCAGCCTGAAATATCTCATTTGTGGAAAAAAAATCAAAATATCTATCTTGTCTCTCTCTCTCTCTCTCTCTCTCTTTCTAGATCTCGTTTATACCTCGTTAATTGCTAGTATTAAATACATCTAGCAAGGGTTCGGTATAGAAAGCTTCGTCTTTCCCTGGTGGTCGATATCTGGTTTTTCGGGTTTTATTCTAAAACCTATTTGGTGAGTTCCTACTATCATTTTATAAACTTTATACATGTCAAAAGTTACCTTTTGAACTCCTATATATCTCCATGGTTTTGGATCTAAGTTTTCTACATTTTTTATATAACTTGAGTTTTGGGAGATTTTAGGGTTCCCGATCATTTTCAACTAAAATGATGGGTTCCATCTTATTTGAAGTAAAGGATATTTTACTTGCGCATTTATGTGATTTATTTGAAAGAAATCAAAGTAAAATAAAGTACTACATGCACATTGAATTGTGAGGTACTTGAAGGAAAGTAAAATAAAGTACTACATGCACATTGAATTGTGAGGTACTGGAAGGAAAGTAAAATAAAATACTACATGCACATTGAATTGTGAGGTACTGGAAGGAAAGTAAAATAAAGAACTACATGCACATTGAATTGTGAGGTTCTGGAAATAATGTATGTAGTCTCATTTTAAGATTTCATTCTTATCAGCGATTAGACTTGGGATTGCTTATTTGGAAAGATTTCCTTTTGATACAATTATTTATATCTCTTGAAATTATAAACTGTATGTTCTCACTAGGCTTTAAGCCTAACACTTTTTCTCAAATGATGTGTATAACAGGTTCCCATTAGCGGTGGGTTGCCAAGGGCTTGAGTGACGAGCTTGGTCTCGGGGGATTTTTGAGATGACTAGTATTTGATGTTGGGCAATTGTTTAAGTCCCATTCTTTTGGTGATATTGGATTAACAACCGATGTAATCTAGATAGTTTATGTTTAGATTAGTTTGTTGTTGAATTCCATAGTTTTGTAAAGGTTAAGTACATTCCCCTTTTTGGGAGGTTTATACCAAGTGATGATGTCTAGTTGTCCAGTTTCCGAATTTTAAAATTACTCAGATTTCAAGGGTGTTACACCAACGATGTATCTGCATCCCTCACGATTTCTTCCCAAACGACATTCACTTTACAACCACAAGCGAACTCACATAACACACCAGACCAACACTATCAATTCATAGATAGGACTCTCTACCCTAAACCACACTCAACAATAGCAAACGAGTATGCCCATGCACCTGTAAATTCATAATGGCATTGGCCAGATGCAATTCTAAATTTACCTTACATGAGAGTACTCACTATTGTTGTCACGCCTCTCGATGATCAAGGTCTTCCTTAAAGGCTTCCTAAATCTCAGTTGTGTTCCCTACTCCACAGTTTAAGTTTAAGCCCATCCGATCATCTAAATCGCTTAAACAATGGCTCTGATACCAACTGTAACAACCCAACCAAGACAACAAGATAACAAATAAAACATAAAGATAATTCTTGCCAAAAACGGCCCCAAGCGTACAATTTAATTCGAGGTTTGCAACGACAACCTATACACAACTGAGATAAAGTAAAGATAAACTAAGGTGATGGTCTTCTAAGCATCCCCGCTACACCTTCTCCTTTCCTTTATCCGTTCTACCTAGATCACGCCTGCCTGAAAAGGTTTTTTAAATTTGAAAGAGCGAGGGTTAGACCGGAGGTCTAGTGAGTTCCCTCTAACAATTTAAACAACAATAAATCTTTCCAAAAATATTTAAATCAACAGATTTACAAACAACATAAGAGTAAATCGCGCTACTGACCACACTACAGTCGAAGACGGTGTGTCTAACTCGCACTGCCTTAATATTGGGACACACCCCCAATGGCATAAACGGGCCACACTCCCCGGTACGAGAAGGCGGGCCACACTCCCCGACTTAGGTCACATCTTCCACAATTAATGTATGCATACATTTACTTTTCAACAATTTATAAAACACGCTACATAATTTCAATCATTATCATGTCCACATAAATAAATCAAAACTTTAAACAAACCTTCATAACTTTTAATAATAAAAGCATTTGGTTTAGAAAAACTCACCTGGTGCCCTTAGCTTAAACCTTTGCGTCTACCCTTACGGTCCGAGATGAGACCTATACGAAAGATATTCACCAATAAACTCCCGATAAATTCTACGTTAATTGAAACTAACCTTACCACCCCCAAACCTCGGCTGAACCAACAAATCCTATGGAACCCGACCCACTAAAACTTCCAACCCAACAAGGTATTAGCAATACACAATAGGCCTACCAGAGAAATGTCGAGGCCCTCAACGAAACGACCATGGGTCGCGATCCACATATCTAAAGCTCGGGACTTTAGTTCCTCGACCGGTGCCTGACCAAGGGTCGCCCAGTGCCCTGCTCTCGACCGGGCCTGACCAAAGGTCACCCGGTGCCTCTCCTCTAGACCGGGGCCTAACCATAGGGTCGCCCGGTGCCTCTCCTCTCGACCGGGGTCAAGATCTCGACCGGTGCCAATGCACCCGGTCCCCCAACTCCAGTTCGGTCGATCTATCCACAGACTTCTCGACGTGAACCGGCGATTCCATCATCAAAATCGATCAAGGATTTATTCCAAACCCAAACTCAACCACAAACTGGATACTTAATTCAATGCCTAATTACATTCCACATTAAAGATAGTTCCAACTTCAATTTTTAATAGCCAGACCGACTAAACCCCAAAACCAAGGTCATCAGATTAAACCAACAATCCCAACCCTAAAACTGACACCACATTATCTAACAATAAGAGTATTGATGAGAGGGAGGTTTACCTTAACGAAGAATCAATGAAACTTGAATTTCTCAACCAAATCGTTCCCTCCCTTGCTTCGATCGCCAAAATCGCCCTAGCCCCTGCCTTCTCTTCTCAGTCGCCGCTTGCTATGAAAATGGAGTCCTTAGGGTTAAAATCCCTTTTATTAAAATGTTACATTTTACCCCCTTTCATTCTTGAGTCTTTACCAACTCACACCCAACTTTTAAAATAGGCACTATTTACACTCGGTTATTACAGTGTTCTTGATGAGTTATTAACAAATTTCAATTTGTGTTATTGATTTAACTAGGATTTTTTTTTCTTTGGGTCAATATGGTATGAAATTTTAGGGTTTTCTTTATGTCCATATCTACACAAATGGTTTAAAAAAAGATTTTGTTGATGATTTGTTCTTAAAAAATGGGGTTTGTTTTTGATTTTGTTATTAGAAAAATGGATTTGTGTTGTTGATTTTATTCTTCAAAAATAGGTCTGTAGTTGATTTTGTTCTTCAAGAATGGGTTTCTGTTGTTTATGTTCTTCGATTATTTTATAGAGTTTGAATCTTTGTTTTTAGGTTGATTTTTGGTTGATTTTTGTTCATGTGAATATGGGGAAGACTGGAAGAGATAGGAGTGATTGGCAAAACAACAATGGGTTTAGAAGAGATAGCAATCTAGGTTTGATTCTTGAGTTCTAAAACTTAGCAAAACAGGTCCTTCAAACAATTAAAATTTTCATAATACAGCATAAACATGAAAATGATTTTAAGTTAATGGAGATCTTAAACGGTTGTTAACATGAGGGATCTGATCCATAACAAAAATGAAACCACAATGACCATCCATGTATAATTATTTAATTTGAGGGACCCAATCCAAAATTTCACCAAACCATAAGGACGAAATTTGTAATTTACTCTAATATTTATTTGTTTTACCAATAAATAGTTAAATACCATCGCCATTTCCCATCATTTTTTTCATTTTTTTGATTCTCGATCACATTCATAAGTTCAGGTGAAAATAGTAATTTTATGAGTTAAAATAGTTAAATAAGGTTGGATTATAGATAATTAAGATACGGCAGATTATAAAAAATATATTATTAAAATAATAATTGTAAGTTGCATCTCATGAATACATTTGATAGACCTTCTTTTCCATTGTTTTAATGTTGAATCTATTTTTATTTTTATTTTTGTTAATCATGTTTTAATTAGATAACCTTAATTATCTTTACACGTATAAGAATAATTACAGCAAAACAAGGATTTAATTCTTATTGTTAGACTTAAATAAATATAAAGTTTAGTTAATTGTAGTTTTGATTAACAATAAATATTTCCATTAAGTTATACACGTAATTGTATATATCACCACTACAAGGAATTGATTATATTTTTCGTTACAATATATATAAATGCTCTTTTATCAAAGATTTATAGATCATGTTAAGTAATTGATTATATTATTTATAAGGATGTATTCTTTTTATAGTAAAAGTTTTTTAATATTTAATTTTATCAAATCAATTATATGAAGAAATGAGAAAAACATGAAGATATGGTCGGCATGGGAAAAGTTATAAATGAATAAAAAATAAAGCCCACAAATAAAACATATATTATAACTTATTTAGGGGGTGTTTGGGATTGCTTATTTAAAGTGCTTTTTAGCTTATTGCGGTTTCTCACCGGAGATAAGCACTTTCTAGTGTTTGGATGGAGAGAAAATGAAAGTGCTTATAGCGATGTCAAACAGCAGATAAGCACTTTTTCATAAGTCATTTTGTTTTAACTTATTAGCTTATTTGAAAAGTGCTTATGACTTTTTAGGTTACTTTATATGTATAAGCAATCCCAAACACCTTTAAACAACAACTTATTTGTTTATTACGTTTTGGTACCACAATAAGCTAATCCAAACACTTTTTAAAAACTCCGGTTTGACACCACATAAGTTGATAAGCACTTATCAATATAAGCATAAGTTGTTTTAAATAAGCAATCCCAAACACCCCCTTAATGTTTTAAAAAGGTAACATATATATTTACTTTAATTATAAATAAATATGTTTAATTATTTATAGAATAAAACATGATAAAAATTGTTGATAGGAAAAAAAAAAAAACTGATTAAAGAAATTAAAACAATGATGATCTTCTGTTACCTATTAATTACATGAATGAAGCAAAATCAAGGTAGAAGTAGAAGTGTTCAAACAATAGCTCCAATATATAACAGCCATTCATCTAAAAGATAGAGGTATCATAAATAATTCAATGTTGATGAAAATTAATTAGAAAACAAGACACTATTTAAAACACAACCAATTAAAATTAAAATCGAGACATAAATGCAGCAATTAAATACCAACTACTGTTTGAGTGAGTCGTTATAAGCCCTTGTAGCCTTCTCAATTAGTTTTGACTGCTTGTTAAGCAGTAGAGACCGTTGATCACTACGCCTAAGATCCTCTCGATAATAATCCCTCCATTCATCTTCTATTTCATTAAGTTCATCCGGAGAAATAAACACCATGCAATCTCTAATCATGTCTTTTGCATCGTCCACCGCTTCGCTATACGGGTACATAAGTGTTATACCTAAATTCACATGTGGAAAGCGTGCCTCATACTCTTGCTTCGTCATATGAGGCCCACCAACGGCCTCTTCTTCTTCTTCTTCTTCTTCTTCTTCTTCTTCTTCTTCTTCTTCTTCTTCTTCTTCTTCTTCTTCTTCTTCTTCTTCTTCTTCTTCTTCTTCTTCTTCTTCTTCTTCTTCTTCTTCTTCTTCTTCTTCTTCTTCTTCTTCTTCTTCTTCTTCTTCTTCTTCTTCTTCTTCTTCTTCTTCTTCTAAACTAGTCCTCATAGCAACATAATTATTTGGGACACCTTCTTTCAATTTTCGCTTCTTTGGCAATTCAACGGATTGCTTCTTGTTCGGCGGGGTTGGTATATGAACTTTTTTCATCAGATCTGCAGATATAGATTTTGTGGAAGGGGTTGTAAAAGAGGGGTTTTCATCCGCAGAAGATGAAGGGATTATCAAGTTCTCAAGATCGTTGTCAGTCATTTTTCGATAATTAATCAAGTAATAATATTGTATGGAAGCTATATATACGTGTGTACATAATTAATATATTATCTTCCAAATTTATCATTGATATGGATTTCCACAATTAAGTGATACAATCTCAGCTATCAAATAAAATATGCATGAAATTTCGTATTTTGTTTTCAATATTACAAGATTAGGTGAAAATCAATTCATATATATATATATATATATATATTCAATTCTTTTTTTAATTAATTAATAAAAAATATTCTGAAGTTGATCTTGTTTTCTTTGGGGTTAAAGGAAATGTTATTTTGCGCCAATTTAAACTTGGCGTGGTGTGGTTGGATTTTGGAAAATAAATTAAGAGGGAAGGCTAAGAGCATCTCCAATAACATCTTCAAAATTTCCTCAAAATGAAGAATTAAAAGTCAAAATCTACATAAAAATTTATATCCATCTCCAACAGATTCTTCATTTTGGAGATGAAATCATTATTTAAAATATTAAAATATTGTACAAATCTAATAAAATATTATTTATCTCTCATACTCATCTCATTTGAAAAAATCTTATTGGTAGAATATAATAAAAAAAACAATTTCTCTCTCATGGTAATCAGAGAGTTCTCCATATTTGGAGAAAATTACACTCTCTCTTCTACTTTCTCCATTTTGGAGAAAGATTTGGAGAACCTCTTGGAGCACAAAAATGTCTAAAACCTCTATTTTCTCCATTTTGAAGAAGCTGTTGGAGATGCTCTAATAAACCGTAATTGAAAAAAGTTATTATTATACGAAAATAATAATAATATTTTTTTTTGTTATCTAATACAAAAGTTAAATAAGTTATTATTGTCTTTTATTTTGTTTCCATCGACATTGATCTCTTCATTATGTTTCCCCTCTATCAAATTTGATCCAAAATTACTTTTTTATTTGTTTGTTTGATCATAAATTAATATATCTTGGCCATCTCACTTCACCTTTTTTATTTTTTTTATTCCCGATCACATTTATAGGTGTCAAGATAAACATATCACATATATATATTAAATGAAAATTGGTAATTATATGAGTTAAATAATAATTAAGGTTGGATTATAAATGATTTTTATACAACAAGACTACAAAAAACTATATTATAATAATGTCTGTTGGTTGCAAACATCTAAATACATTTGGATGAAAGAGTTCCATATATATATATATATATATATATATATATCAATTGGAAACCAAGTTTATTGGAAACTTTGGAAACCAAATTTCAGTCATTAATCTTTATAATCAATGGTTAAGATTCATTTGAATTATATATGGTTGTAAATTAATTAATTTATTAATAATAAATAAAAATAATAGATGAAAAGGGTAAATATGTCTTTTGATTGTGTGTCTCAAATATGGCAAGAAAGATTTATTTTATTTAGATTACTTGAAACCAAAATAAAATTTCTCACGCAAAATAAGAAAATATAAAATTAGATTATATTTTGGTTTCAAGTAAAAAAATTTACCACGCAAAACAAAAATAAAATTTCCCACGCCCATGAATTTCCACATCGATAAGAAAAAATTTATTTTTCTTTTAAAATGTAAGAAAATATTTTTTTTAATTTCATTTGATTATAAAATTTCCCACGCAATCTAATATTGTGATGAAACAAAATGAATTTATGGATTACAGATTTCATTGGATTACGGA
Source organism: Arctium minus (assembly GCA_954870635.1). NCBI lineage: Eukaryota > Viridiplantae > Streptophyta > Magnoliopsida > Asterales > Asteraceae > Arctium > Arctium minus. The sequence goes on along the minus strand of OX941090.1, from coordinate 81,012,421 downwards.
TTTCATTGGATTACATTTTTGTGATGAAACAGGATGAATTTGTGCCATTTTTGTTAACTTTCCATTTTTGTTTCATTACTTGTTCAGTTGCATATCCGTATATGAAAATAGATTCATTAGGTTCATCGTGTTAGCATTATTGTTTCATAATGAAACATGATGAATTTGTGTCATTTTTGTTAACTTCCCATTTTTGTTTCATTATCTGTCAGCATTATTGTTTCATCGTGTTAGCATTATTGTTTCATAATGAAAATAGATTCATCAGGTTCATCGTGTTAGCATTATTGTTTCATTATTACCATATATAAGCTAAATTAAAATTAAATAATTTACCTAAATTAAATATCTCATTTTTAAATTAATCAATGATCATTATTACCATATATAAAATAAATTAAAATTAAATAATTATTAATATAATAATAATAACAGTTATCATATATATTATGAAATAATGTAAAAGACAAAAATAACCTTTTCAATTAAAAATAAAAATAAAAAAAAGAAATTCACTGATTGGTTGATTTCGGTTTCCAAAGTTTCCAATGTAATACTGGTTTCCAATTGATCGCTCCCCTATATATATATTTTATTTTATCTTTAATTATTTTACAAGTTTTGGCTTTTATACTTTTGCATTAGTATAACATGGATGGTGATGGTGGTTGGTTGATAGAGTTTGGTGGTAATGAACAACATCAAGATTTTCATTCGATGGGATCTTGGGATTTTCTCAAGATGCAACCATCTGTTGCGTAACAATAAATAAGTTTGAAGGGTGAAACATATTTCAGATTTGTAATATTATGTTCTGGATTTTCTGTTAATTTGGCGAATAGTGAGCGGAATTCGATCAACTATCATTCGCTTCATATATTTGGTAGTGATCACAGTAAAGATACACATATAGCACTTGATGCTAGTAGAAGCCTAGCATCGTTGTTTGAGGAAGGTTGCTCTGTTGTAGTTGAGCACGATTATGGTCATATCATCCATACAAGATCACCCTATATTGAGACTATCAAAGATACTATAAATGTATCGTCTAAAACTTGTAAAGTTCTTATAAAAAATAGAATCTACAACAATGTCACAGACTTATTATGACAATATTAAAAACCTAACTGGACCAATATTGCCACATTGTTTCCTTCATGCCAATTGGTGTCATGCCCATAATTGATCAAGTCAGGTTTTTAATCTAAGAGCTACTGAGATTTATATTCTTTTAAATTATACCATGTAAGTAGAGACTCAAAGTGCCTGATGCCAATTATACTGTTTTTATTCTCTATGGTATCCACTCTCCATTTCAACGGCTTCTATATTTGTGACTTTTAGGACCCATTATGATATTTCATATTTTAATTATAATTTTGGTCTAAAGGTTATGAGTTTATGTTTTTTTTAGGGAAAAGTTTAGGCATGGGAATGAGACTCGCCCCATTGGGGAACCCGGTGTATCCGCCCCAACGGGGACGAGGATTCCCCGCAAAACCGGGGAACGGGGACGGGGATCCCCGAAAGTTAAAAACCGGGGATGGGGACGGAGCCGGGTAACATGGTCCCCGCCCTGCCCCGCCCCGTCCCCGAATATTATATATGTTTATTATTTTTTTTGAACAACAAAGGATCTATATTACCACAACCAAATAAATACAAATCGTTCGGGAGAAGAACCAAGTAAATACAACCCAACCATCCAACACAAACATGAACGAAAAATGAATGGAACGAAATATGGGTCGAATCTCCCAATAAGCAATAAGATATCGGCGAGTTTGCGAGAATTATTAATTATATTATTTATATAGAATTAAATTCAATATCTTTTAAATTTAGAAATATAATTTTGATATTTCTTCTTTTATATATATTTTTTTGAGTTGTTTTACTTATTTTAGATTTTTAAAAAAAAATTAAAGCCGAAGCCCGAAAGCTTTTGATCAAACGATTACGTAAGATTTTGTAACTTTGTTCACATATTAATATTTGATACTCTATAAAAGCAAATTTTGAAAATATGTGAGATTTAAACATGAACCATTATCGATCGAGTGTGGTATTTAACACATTTGATTTAAAACATCTTATATTAACGGGGACAAAATCCCTGATTCCCCGTTAGGGATCCCCGTTCCCCGTCGGGGACGGGGATGGGGATGTAATCATATTCCCTGGTGGGGATGGGGATGGGGACGGGTATGGGGATGGAGATTGGCCATCACCGTCCCCGCCCCATTCCCATTAGGCATGGAAATTGGCCCCGACCCGTCGGGAAACCCGGTTCACCTACCTCGATCGGGGATGGGGATGGGGACGGGGATCCCCATTTGTCTCAAACCGGGGATGGGGACGGGTATCGCACTCCCCACCCCACCCCGTCCCCGTTTTATATTTTAATTAATATTTGATATATTATTTATTTAAACTAAATCGATAATTCGTAATTTCCTATTTACTAACTAGGTTTATAATATAAAATTGTTATTTTTTGAATGTTAGTATGTATTTTGGATGTCAATCAAAATACAATTACTCGATATGGTTTTGAATCTTACTCGATATCTTTTGGTACATTTGAAGTTAAGTTTTTTTTTTTCCGAATTCGGTTGAATTTCTTTTGGTTTTAAGTTATTAATTATTATATGATGTTGTGATTTTTATACTAAATTAAATTTCTTTCGATTTTAGGTTTATTGGAAATATGTGATATTTAAACATGTGCGGTGTCTCATATATTTGATTTAAATAGCTTACACAAATGGAAAAAGAAAATCCTCGTTTCCCCGTTGGGGATCCCCGTTCCCCGACGGGGACGGGAATGGAGATGAGGGATTGGGGACGGGGATGGGGATTAAGGTCCCGCCCCATCCCCGCCCCATTTCCATGCCTAATTCCCATGCCTAGAAAAGTTCATAAAAACCCAACAAAATATTTCGTTTTGAATGATTAAGTTCTTGAACTAATTTTTTGAATGAAAAAAACATTAAACTTTTTCTATTTGAATGATCAAGTTCTTCAACTATTTTTTTGAATGAAAAAATCATTAAATTTTCCTATTTTGAATGAAAAAACCATTAAATTTTTCCATTTTGAATGATTAAGTCCCTGAACATTTTTTTTCAATAAATTAAATCATCAAACTTCTAAAAATTGGTTACCTATATCATTTTAACCCAAAAAAAACTACTTGTAACCGGTTATCTTTTGATTCTTCCTCTTTTGATAGATAAAAAATAAATAAAAATGAATGAGATCGATGGCAAGGACAACAACGTGTTATGCGATATGAAGAACGGACAACGTTCGGACAACAAGGGGTAAGGCGGAGCGATACGATTGTTTGTGAGAGGTTTTAATGGCGAAGACTTTGAGAATAGTAAAAGTGATTTACATTTGTTTTTACTTTAAAATCTTCACAATCAGTTCCAAGTACTTTTATAAAAAAAAAAGGTAACCAATTTTTAGAAGTTAGATGGTTTATTTATTCAAAAAAAATGTTTAGGGACTTAATCATTCAAAATTAAAAGTTTAATGGTTTTTTCATTTAAAAAGTAGTTGAGAGACTTAATCATTGAAAATGAGAAAGTTTAATGGTTTTTTTATTAAAAAAAGAGTGAATTATGGATTTGGTCCCTGTAGTTTTGTGATTTCTTTGACCATGGTCCTCATTCTATGTTTATTGTGGATTTGGTTCTTGTGGTATTCAATTTGTCTTGACCATGGTTCTTCTGACTAACATCTCCGTTAACTTCGTTAAATCGAGGACCATTTTCACCATTTGCCATTTTTTTGTCCTTTTGCGATAAGAAAAAAACAATACTTTTATATGTAATAATCGGGTTAAAAGTAAAGGAATTTAAAGTTCAGGTGAGAATTTGGAAGAATCATAGTGGAGGGGTCTAAAATGGAAAATGGGGAAATGAGGGATTAAACCCTAGAGTTAACAGGGTTGTGGGTGTGTGCGGCGGCTGTTTTGGGAGAAGAGAGCTCTTGGGGCGATTTTGGGAGAACCCGAGTAGGGAGTCGTCTCTTCAAGAATTCCAAGTTGGGTTTTAATCTGCATTGCAAAGTAAATCTTCTTTTGGCTAGAAATCTCATTAATTTCTATTGTTGTTGTTTTTATCGGTTTGGATTTTTGGGGAAGTTCTGATGAATCTGAGATTGGAGAAGAGTGAGAGTAAAATTGTTGGGTCTTATTATTCTGGGCATTTGAAGTTAACGTGATTAGAGTTTTAATTATTTTTTTGTTTTTGAGAGTTGGGTTTTAGATTGAGTTATGTTAAGCTGTTATGGGATTTCTGCATCTAGTATTTTGGGGTTTTGTTTGAGCAGTTAAGGCTCCGGTTGTAACACCCAAATTTTGAAATATTATTATTTTTGGGTTTTACAAAGCTTATTATAATAATTATTAATGTTCTTGAAGGTTTATAATTTATTATGAATTTTAGTGAATTTATTTGTTTTATTCTTTGTTAATTATGATTAATTAGCCTTAAGGTACAAATTATAGTGCAAAGAGTACTTACATATTATGCACAAGGGTTGGACTAAAATGTTTATGGCATAAATAATAAGTTTAAGCATGAAGTACAAGTCCTTCTATGTATACAAGAGTGGTATAGTGGGGTAATTACCTAAGTAACTTAAGGGTACTATGGTAAATAGCAAAATGGGTCAAATAAGAGGCATTAAAGGTGAAATAAGCTTTCCAATCTTCTCATTTCAGCCCCTTCCAGTCGTTTTCAGCTCTTAGAGAGAGAGAAGGATGAGCTTGAAGCTACCATTGATGAATCCTTGATGCTAGGAGATTGGATGTTCATTTTGAAGCCATTTTCTTGTAATTTGACCTTGGTTTAGCCTAGAACAAGCCTTGTTTTGTGGGATTGATTGGTTCTTCATCTCAAAGTTTGAACAACAAGTGACATAGTTTGTGGATTGGGTAGTGATCCTCATCACACCCTAAGGTGAGTGTACCCTGTGGATACTTGTTTTTTTTGTAAAACTCATAAGTCATCTTATGTTAAAGTTTGGCAATAATTGATCATGGATGTGGGTAGTATTGAAATGTCAATGTGATGCTAAGGCTCATTATTTGAGATGTTAAATGCATATTGACTTGTAAATTGTTTATACTTGTTTATAATACACAATGAGATGTAAATGCTCCTTGTAGGAGATGTGAAATGCTCATCGTGATAGTTTAAACTTGTTTATAATTATGAATGCACAATGTGATGTCAAATGCACTTTGTGATTTTTATGACTTTTACTATTATGTTTATGCAATTGGTGGAACCGGGTTGATGTGAATGCTCCATTGTGACCATGTGGTTCAAGAGGATGACGAGCGAACCGAACCATTGTACATGTGTGGGCTTGGAGATGTTATCACCCGAGTTTCAGGTAACGTCTAGAGGTGGAATTCTTTGTGCTCCCCCACCGGGACGGGTGATGTGGATTATCCCCCATACCGGGTCGTGTTGACCGTGGCTAGCTACCAAGTGGAAATACTAAGCTCTATGGACTTACCCCCACATCCTTATGTGCTTACATATGTACCATGTTGTTACATTGTCAAACTAGTTTATATAAATTGATGACTTATTCTGGATCACTTGCTTTTATTCGGTGCGCTCACTAGCATTTTATGCTAATTGGTTTGTTTAAATATTGTATCCACAGGAGATAAATAGATCATGCTTGGTGAGGTGGGGTAGTAGCAATGGAAGCAAGAGTATGAAGACATGTTTTTTTGGACAACTCTTTTGATACTTTATTATTATATGTTAATGGTCGTGGATATGATGGTAACACCAACTTTTGGACGGGTCACACTTGTGTTGTGAATATTATTTAAATGTTTTTTAGTGTGACTTAATTATGGATCGTAAACATTGTTAACTTTTAAATTTGTCACATGCTTCCGCTAAATGATAATATGTTTTGTATAAACTTGATGTTTTAAAAAAAGGTTCAAATTTGATGTAAAAATTCAGGGTGTTACAAGTTGGTATCAGAGCCTAGGTTTGAGCGAATCAAGCACTCAAATTAGTGTTTGGTCTCAAACCGGGTCGACCATTAACTAAAAAAAAAAAGTCCAAACATGTTGGGTGGGTGACTTGGGATAGAATGAGAGTTACTTGAGAGTTTATGTGACTCTATTGTTTACTAGCCCTAAGTTACTTGTTTATATTGCTTCTAACCCTATACAAAATTGTTGTTGTCTACTTGTGTGTAGTAGACAAGAGTTGATTGAGGTATGGATGCCAATGCTGGTGATAACTTCAATATGGATCCCCATGGAGGAGGGCCTAATCCTCAAGGAAATCCTCATCAGGATGGAGGGTCTTCATCTTCTCAACCCTCCCAGAATAATCCAAATCTGAATCCTCAACAGGATCAAACTACACTTATAGCTCAATTATTGGCCCGTATCTAAGAGCTAGAAAATCAATCCAAAAGAAATAATGATCCTCAGAGGACTCATGGGGAATCAAGTGAAGTCTCTATCTCCAAGGAACCTACTGTCTCCTATAAAACCTTCTTGAGTTGCAAACCCCCAACCTATGAGGGTAGTGATGACCCAATTGTAACCATTGGGTGGGTTAGAGAGATGGAACAAACTTTCAAATCTTGTGATTGTGATGATAAGCACAAGGTACCTTATGCCACCAGACAACTAAAAGGGAGAGCCTTAACTTGGTGGATGTCTATTTGTGCTGCTACATCAAAGGAATATCTGGATAAGATGACGTGGGAGACTTTTCTTGATAGCCTTTATGCTGAATACTGCAGTGAAAGGGAGATGGAAAAGTTAGAAAAAGAGTTCCTTAGCATGAAATTGGGTAATTTAACCATGGATGAGCATGTTAGGAGGTTCACTGAGCGGTTTAGCTTTGTAAACCGATGGGTTCCCGATGATAAAGCCAAGGTGAAGAGATTTGTTGAAACCTTGCCCCCACCATATAAAGCCCATGTGAGAGAGTGCCCTACCCTTCTTCAAGCCACCCAAAAAGCCAAACTTCTATACGATGATTTTGAAGCAGGTAAAAGTGAGAAGAAAGTCTTAGGTGAGAAAAGAAAGGTTGAAAATCAAGGGGGTTCATCTAAAAAGAAGGGTACTACATCTTCTTTTCAATCTAAAGCTTCTGGTGATAACAAAAGGCCCCGATGGTGCAAACCTTGCCGAGCACGCCATGATGGTGAATGTTCTAAGGCTACTAAAGCATGTGCTCGTTGTGGGGTCGTTGGTCACTCTCCTGATGAATGTCAATTCAAAGAGAATGTGTGTTTCTTATGTCATAAGCCAGGTCACAAGAGTGCTATTTGCAATCAGCGTAAGGAGGGAGGTGCTAGCAGCTCTGCTTCAAAGGAACGAAACCCTCCTAAAGCTAAAGGTCGTGCCTTTCAAATGACCGCAGATGAGGCCCGTGATGCCAGAGATGTTGTTACCAGTACATTCTTGATAAATTCTATCCCTGCTTATGTGCTATTTGACTTCGGTGCAAATCGATCTTTTGAGTCTTCTACTTTTTGTGAATCCCTTAATTTGCCTCAAAGTAAGCTTGCCAAACCTTTGGATGTTGAGGTTGTCGATGGCAAGATTATTTCTGTTGCTGAAATATGTGATAAATGTGTACTTGATATTGATGGGAACTCATTTCCTATTCGTCTTCTTCCTATTGGTATATCATCTTTTGATGTTGTCGTTGGGATGGATTGGCTTGGTCCAAACCAAGCTAAGATTATTTGTTCCCAAAAGCTCATTTAAATTCCATTGCCTAACGGATCTCAAGCCATTGCTCGCGGCGAAAGACGTAAGTCACGATTGGAAATCATTTCCGTTATGAAAGCCCGTAAATGCTTGTCTAAGGGTTGTGAATCATTTTTGGCTTATGTCCTTGATACCAAGAAAGAGAAGAAAGCTCTCAGGGATGTAAAGATTGTTAATGAATTCCCCGATGTATTCCCTGATGATCTTCCGGGTTTGCCTCCTACTCGTGAAGTGGAATTCCAAATTGATCTTATTCCTGGTGCAACCCCCGTTGCAAAAGCTCCCTACCGTTTGGCTCCTTCGGAAATTAGGGAGATGATGACTCAAATACAAGATCTTTTGGATAAGGGGTTTGTGAGACCGAGTTCCTCACCTTGGGGAGCTCCGGTTTTATTCGTTAAAAAGAAAGATGGTTCGCTCCGGATGTGCATTGATTACCGGGAACTAAATAAGCGTACCATCAAGAACAAATATCCTCTTCCAAGGATAGATGATTTATTCGATCAGCTTCAAGGTGCTACTTATTTTTCCAAGATTGATCTTCGTTCGGGCTATCATCAAGTTCGAGTTAAAGAAGTTGATGTTCCCAAGACAGCCTTTAGAACCCAATATGGACATTATGAGTTTCTGGTGATGCCTTTTGGTTTGACAAATGCACCAGCAGTGTTCATGGATTTAATGAATCGGGTATGCCGTCTTTTCTTGGATAAATCTGTCATTGTTTTCATTGATGATATCTTGGTCCATTCTAAGACCGAATCAGATCACGAAGTTCATCTTCGTGAGGTTCTTGAAGTTCTAAGGAGGGATAAGCTTTATGCAAAATTCTCCAAATGCAAATTCTGGCTCCGAGAGGTTCAATTCCTCGGGCATGTTATCTGTAGTGAGGGTGTGAAAGTTGATCCCTCCAAGATGAGGTGGTGATGAAATGGGAGCCACTTAAATCTCCATCTGAGATCAAGAGTTTTCTAGGTCTCGCAGGTTATTACCGTCGTTTCATTCATGACTTTTCTAAGATTGCCGAGCCTTTGACTAAATTGACACGAAAGGATGTTCCATATGTATGGTCTGATGCACAAGAAAATGCCTTTCAGTTACTCAAAAGATTTCTTTGTCAAACACCTGTTCTTTCTCTTCCTCAAGGCTCGGAGGACTTTGTGGTTTATAGTGATGATTCTCGTTCCGGGTTAGGATGTGTCCTTATGCAAAGGGACAAAGTCATAGATTATGCATCTCGGCAATTGAAGCCTCACGAGAAGAATTATCCGACCCATGACTTAGAGATGGCGGCTGTGATTTTTGCATTAAAACTTTGGCGCCACTATCTTTATGGGACTCATTGTATGGTTTTTACTTACCATAAGAGCTTACAACATATCTTTGATCAAAAGGAGTTGAATATGCGGCAACGCCGATGGCTTGAATTAATCAAAGATTATGATTGTGAGATTCGTTATCATCCGGGTAAGGCAAACGTTGTGGCCGATGCATTGAGTCGCAAGGTGCGGTCTGAATTGTCCCATGGCAAGTCTTTTAGACTTGAAGTTGTTTCAGACTTGATGGAGCGGCTTAGGGTTGCACAACGAGAGGCTTTGCGGGATGAAAATCTCAAAATTGAACTTATGTTTAAGAATAAAGATCTTCTCGTAGACAATAGTCATGGTTTAAAGATGTTTATGGGCCGGGTTTGGGTGCCGAGGCTTGGTGGAAACCGTGAGATGATTTTACATGATGCTCACCGGTCTAAATTATCTATTCACCCGGGTTGCACAAAGATGTACCGTGACTTGAAACCCTTGTATTGGTGGCCTGGGATGAAAGTGGATATAACCGAGTATGTTGCAAAGTGCCCCGTTTGTGCTCAAGTTAAGATAGAACATCAAAGACCTTATGGTAATCTTCAACAATTGGAAATCCCGGAATGGAAGTGGGACCATATCACTTTGGATTTTGTGACAAGATTACCGAAGACTCCAAAGGGACACGATATGATTTGGGTCATAGTTGATCGTTTGACCAAAAGTTCTCGTTTTCTAGCCACTCGTGAGTCTGCTCCTATGGATAAGTTGGCAAAGTTGTATGTTGATGAGATCGTATCGAGGCATGGAGTTCCTTTATCTATTGTATCCGATCGGGATTCCCGTTTTGTCTCCAACTTTTGGAGAAGCCTTCAAAGAGAGCTTGGTACTCGCATCCATTTGAGTACTGCTTATCACCCACAAACGGATGGTCAATCTGAAAGAACTATCCAAACTTTGGAGGATATGCTTAGATCTTGTGCTTTGGAGTTTGGTGGATCTTGGGATTTTCATTTACCCTTGATCGAGTTTGCTTATAATAACTCATATCATTCGAGCATTAGGATGCCTCCATTTGAAATGTTGTATGGAAGGCGATGTCGGACTCCTATTTGTTGGCTTGAGCTGGCCCGAATATTGTTCAAATCACCGCGGATAAAGTCAAGGTTGCCCTTGAAAAGCTCAAAGTCGTGCGTGATCGCCAAAAGATGTATGCGGACAAGAAGAGAAAGCCCGTGACTTTTGAGGTTGGTGACCGTGTTATGCTTAAAGTGTCACCTTGGAAGGGCGTGATTCGTTTTGGTAAGCGAGGCAAATTGAACCCAAGATACATTGGCCCGTTCAAAATTGTAAAACGGGTTAATGAGCAAGCTTATGAGTTGGAGTTACCCCCGGAATTGAAAGGAATTCACAACACTTTTCATGTATGTAACTTCAAGAAGTCCAAGGTGGAAGATGATCAAATTCTACCCATAAGTGAATTACGGGTTAACCCGAAGAAACGAATCGTGGAAGAACCGGTGGCTATCTTGGATAAGAAAATTAAAAAGTTGAGAAAACGGTTGATACCGTTGGTCTTAGTCGAATGGAAGCATAGTCAAGGTCCAAACTTGACTTGGGAAACCGAAGAGGACATGAAGACTAGATACCCTCACTTATTTAGTTAGTCAAATTCCGAGGACGGGATTTCTATAAGGAGGGAGGAATGTAACACCCAATATTTTGAAATATTATTATTTTGGGGTTTTACAAAGCTTATTATAATAACTATTAATGTCCTTGAAGGTTTATAATTTATTATGAATTTTAGTGAATTTATTTGTTTTATTTTTTGTTAATTATGATTAATTAGCCTTAAGGTACAAATTATAGTGCAAAGAGTACTTACATATTATGCACAAGGGTTGGACTAAAATGTTTATGGCATAAATAATAAGTTTAAGCATGAAGTACAAGTCCTTCTATGTATACAAGAGTGGTATAGTGGGGTAATTACCTAAGTAACTTAAGGGTACTATGGTAAATAGCAAAATGGGTCAAATAAGAAGCACTAAAGGTGAAATAAGCTTTCCAATCTTCTCATTTCAGCCCCTTCCAGTCGTTTTCAGCTCTTAGAGAGAGAGAAGGATGAGCTTGAAGCTACCATTGATGAATCCTTGATGCTAGGAGATTGCATGTTCATTTTGAAGCCATTTTCTTGTAATTTGACCTTGGTTTAGCCTAGAACAAGCCTTGTTTTGTGGGATTGATTGGTTCTTCATCTCAAAGTTTGAACAACAAGTGACATAGTTTGTGGATTGGGTAGTGATCCTCATCACACCCTAAGGTGAGTGTACCCTGTGGATACTTGTTTTTTTTGTAAAACTCATAAGTCATCTTATGTTAAAGTTTGGCTATAATTGATCATGGATGTGGGTAGTATTGAAATGTCAATGTGATGCTAAGGCTCATTATTTGAGATGTTAAATGCATATTGACTTGTAAATTGTTTATACTTGTTTATAATACACAATGAGATGTAAATGCTCCTTGTAGGAGATGCGAAATGCTCATCGTGATAGTTTAAACTTGTTTATAATTATGAATGCACAATGTGATGTCAAATGCACTTTGTGATTTTTATGACTTTTACTATTATGTTTATGCAATTGGTGGAACCGGGGTTGATGTGAATGCTCCATTGTGACCATGTGGTTCAAGAGGCTGACGAGCGAACCGAACCATTGTACATGTGTGGGCTTGGAGATGTTATCACCCGAGTTTCAGGTAACGTCTAGAGGTGGAATGCTTTGTGCTCCCCCACCGGGACGGGTGATGTGGATTATCCCCCATACCGGGTCGGGTTGACCGTGGCTAGCTACCAAGTGGAAATACTAAGCTCTATGGACTTACCCCCACATCCTTATGTGCTTACATGTGTACCATGTTGTTACATTGTCAAACTAGTTTCTATAAATTGATGACTTATTTTGGATCACTTGCTTTTATTCGGTGCGCTCACTAGCATTTTATGCTAATTGGTTTGTTTAAATATTGTATCCACAAGAGATAAATAGATCATGCTTGGTGAGGTGGGGCAGTAGCAATGGAAGCAAGAGTATGAAGACATGTTTTTTTGGACAACTCTTTTGATACTTTATTATTATATGTTAATGGTCGTGGATATGACGGTAACACCAACTTTTGGACGGGTCACACTTGTGTTGTGAATATTATTTAAATGTTTTTTAGTGTGACTTAATTATGGATCGTAAACATTGTTAACTTTTAAATTTGTCACATGCTTCCGCTAAATGATAATATGTTTTGTATAAACTTGATGTTTTAAAAAAAAGGTTCAAATTTGATGTAAAAATTCAGGGTGTTACACCGGTCGATGTTCAAACACCGGTCGTCTTAAGCACCGGTCGAGACGTGGGGGGGAGACCCCGGTCGAGACCCGCAAGATGGACACCGGTCGAGACTTGGGGGGGGGGGGAGAGACCCCGGTCAAGACCATTGGGGGGCACCGGTCGAGCATGGGAGAGCTCCGGTCGACCCCGGTCTTGAAGCCACCTGTTGATCCAAACTCTCTCAGTGATTTGATAACGACCCTCTTCTGTACTTAGTGAAAATTACGTTTTAATATGTATTAGTGTTTCACCATCAGCGATCAGACTGAGTCTGTTCAGTTATTGCTGATAGTATCTCTCATAAACATTTCTTTGTATTAGTGTTTCACTATCAGTGATCAGACTGAGTATGTTCAGTTATCACTGATTGTTTCTGAAGTAAACAGCCAACGTAATCCCTGAAGACAAGCCTCGCGTCAACATATGTTCATAGCTGAATCGAAGACGAAGCCGCTGAACAAAGAGAAGTCTACTAGTGACCTGATGCGGATATCAGTGAAGCAAAGACAACTCTACATATACGCGAAGGAACATGGGGAAAAGCTTCAGCGATAGCTGAACCTCTTTATCTCTGGAAGAAGAGATACTCAGCGATCAATCGATCACAAAGCTTATGCCTCAAGTTTCCTTTTGTCTTACCTTGCACAACCAGTACGATGTGTCAGAACGGACACGTCTCTGTCACAAATCGTACAACAACTCTGTCAACTACACTGTTCCTAATACGGCCAAAAGCATGTCTCCAAAAGTCAGACTCCCAAAGCCAATCTATGAACGCCACGTGTAAAGTGCCCTGCCATGCATTTAATGCATAGGGTATAAATAGGAAGCTCACCCCTTCATCTGAAGGTGTGCTCAATCCTTGAACTCCATATAGAAACCCTTGTTTTCTATCTCTCTCTTAATCCCCCATTCTCTGAATTTCTTGTGCAATCATCTTAGTGTTTCTTAAGTTTGTTTAGATTGAGTCTGTCTTAATCTTATTCCGCAACAAACTTGTAAATTGTATTTTGATTTATCAATAAACAAGTTATTAAACTTTAATTTCTGTGTTTGTATTCAACCCCCCCCCCCCCTTCTACAAACTTGTTAAGCACCTTCGGGACCAACAAGTGGTATCAGAGCAGTTTGTTTAATCTAATAAACAAGATCTTGCTGTATACTCTTCCTTGCTATTCTAAAATGGCACTAAACACAAACACAAACTACTATGATAATGGTTCACTTTCTAAACCTCCTCGATTTAGCAGAGATAACTTTTCTCTATGGAAAAATCGAATGATGCTATTTCTTGAAGGTGCGGATCCTACTATACCTGAATATATAGAAAACGGACCCTACGAACCTGTTAGAATTATAGCTGCGGTTCCCGCTACTGCCACCACTGAAGCTGTCCCTGAACGATATGTCGTTAAGGAAATAAGACAGTGGAGTGATGAAGATAAAAAGAAGGTAGGCATAGATGCAAGAGCAAAGACCATTATATCAATGGCTCTGCCTGATGAAGTTTTCCATTCCATCATGCATCTAAAAACTTCTAAAGAAATGTGGGAAACCATATGTGTTCAATATGAGGGCACCACTGAAATCCAAGAGACTCGAAAGATTAACTTGGTAAGACAGTATGAAAGTTTTATCGCTGGTAAGAATGAATCTCTTTCTGAAATTCATCAGCGGTTTAACTGCCTGATCATTGACCTAAGAACTGTTGGAAGGACCTATTCTAATTATGAGGTCCTAACAAAATTCTTGGAAAGTCTTCCTGAAAGCTGGGACAGTTATTCAATATGTCTTAAGCTGACAAAAGACTTACATACTCTCTCTCTAAGCACTCTGTATGGAATATTGCTCAACTATGAGCAATCTAATCTCCTGAAGAAGAATCTTGTAAAAGATTCTAAAGACTCCAAAAGCACTTCTGTTGCTTTAGTCTCGTCAGAGATAATTCCATCCCAGCGATCTACTCTCACCATCACTGAGTTAGATTCTGAATCTGAGGATTTATCAGACCCTGATCTTTCAGAGTTTAATGAGTCCTTAGCACTCTTGACAAACTCTTTTAAGAGATTTGCAAGAAAGAGTAACTTCCGAAGAAGTAAACCTCTCTCTCTTACTGAAAAGCCAAAATCAACTCCGGTTGATAAGGCTACAGCCACTTGCTATAACTGCGAAAAAATTGGACATTTTGCTAGTGAGTGCAGGTCGAAAAAGGTCTTCAAACCTACTACCTCAAGAAGATCCAGTGATGACAAATACCATAAGCTGAAGAACAAATATCAAAAGCTGAAAAGCTATCAGCGAAAAGGTAAAGGTCTCATCGCTGAAGAACATGACTGGGCTGAATCAGAAGAATCATCTTCTGATGAAGAAGAAGTCGCTAATCCTTGCCTCATGGCTGAGATTAAAGAAGAAGTAGAAGAACCATCTGAACCTTCTATGAGCTACATATCATCTCAGGTATCTATCTCTACAAATCCCTCTCTGCCTGAAGCTGAGAGAAGTCGCGCTGTTGATGTGCTGACGATTGACCTTTATAATGCTCTAAACGACAAAACTCAAGCTGAAAATAAAAATGTTTATTTAACACAAGAGCTAGAGAAATGTCATGAAAAGATCAGTGAACTAAATCTTTTAGAAGAAAAGCTGAAAGATCAAGTCATTATAAATGAAATCATCAGCATTGAACGCGAACAAGCCATCGCTGCTCTAAAAGTAGAAAAGGCTCATGTTGAAAAATGGTGCAAATCATCAACAAAGATCTCTGAGATAATAAATGCTCAAACTCCTGAAAGTGATAGAACTGGTCTTGGTTTTTGGACACCACAGGATGATCCTAAAGAAGAAAGTTCCTCGCTTAAGTTTGGAACTTTTGTCACATCTTTCTTTGACACTTCTTATAATCAATTCTATCCCTGTTCTTCTTCAAATCCCATCCCTGAGGAGATATCTGCAAGATCTAAGCCTGCAGATAAAGGAAAGTCTATTCTCCCTCAGAAGGCTTCCAAGAAAACCAAACTGAAAGTTCCTTCCAAACCTTCAGTGGATAAACCTTCTAGCTCAGTGACAGAAATCTTTGATATCTGTCCTCCAAAGCTGAAGGCTGATCTAAAGCCCGTGAGACCTGAAGAAATAAAAATTCCTCCCAGATCACGTGCTAAAGGCATTCTTGGAGCTGGTCCTGCTCATCTTAAACTTGCAAAACCTTCTACTGATCCTAAAACCATTTTCAAATACAGAAAATGTTATCACTGTGGTTTTACTGATCATATTGCAAGTAAATGTCCAAATACCACCAAAGCTGATAAAACAGCTAAAGTGAAGACTGCTGAAAAATCACCAAAGTGACCAAAGTTGAAAAATCAACAAAGTTGAAAAATCAACCAAAGTGAAATATACCACTAAGGTTAAGAAATTAACCAAAGTGAAGATTACCACTGAAGCTGAATCTTCATCAGCTGTGAAGACTGCTGAATCTTCCTTATCCACTAACTCTGAAGGACCCATTGAAAAGTGGGTACCAAACAACGCTTAATCTTCCTTATGTATGCAGGGATCAAAGGGCATCTGGTATCTCGATAGTGGATGTTCTCGTCATATGACTGGACAAAGAGACCTGCTCACTGAATACAAGGAAGAGAAAGGTCCCTCTGTGACCTTTGGTGGAAATGGAAAAGGATTTACCCGAGGGTTTGGTGTCCTCAGCAATGGGACAACTACCTTTCGAAGAGTCGCTTATGTAGATGGACTGAAGCACAATCTTCTAAGCATCAGTCAGCTATGTGACAAAGACTACGAAGTTCGCTTTTCTAAGAAAGCATGTTCAGTGGTAGATGAAAAAGGAAAACTTGCTCTCAGTGGTTATCGAAAAGAAAATGTCTATGTAATAGATATGGACTCTACTATCACTGAAAACTTATGTTTTCTCTCTAAGGCCTCTTCTGATGTCAACTGGCTATGGCATAAAAGGCTCTCTCATCTAAACTTCAAAACCCTGAATTCTCTCTCATCTAAGGAACTGGTTTCTGGTCTTCCTCAGCACTCATATGCTAAAGAATCTCTCTGCTCAGCATGTGAAAAAGGAAAACAAACAAAAGCTAGTTTCAAGTCGAAACAAGTTTCCTCAGTGACAAGTCCTCTTCAGCTCTTGCATATGGATCTATTTGGCCCTGTCAACATCCAATCAATAGCTGGAAAGAAATATACGCTTGTCATTGTAGATGAATATTCCGCTACACCTGGGTTATCTTTCTTCGCTGTAAGAGTGATACTCCAGAAGAACTAATATCTTTTGTCAAAAAGATGGAAGTGCTGAACAATCTTACTGTTCGTTCAATAAGAAGTGATCATGGAACTGAATTCAAAAATAGTTCCCTGGACAATTTCTTTGAGAACAAGGGAATCTCTCACAACTTCTCTTCAGTAAGAACACCTCAGCAAAATGGAGTCGCTGAAAGAAGAAACAGAACGATCATAGAAGCTGCTAGATCAATGCTCAGCGATTCTCACCTCCCTACTCAATTTTGGGCAGAAGCTGTAAACACTGCATGTTTTACTCAAAACAGATCGCTGATAATAAAGCGATTTGGGAAGACAACTTATGAACTTTTTCTTGGAAGGAAGCCTTCTATCAGCTTTCTTCATATCTTTGGTTGTTAGTGCTTTATCTTAAACAACAAAGATCAACTTGGAAAGTTCGACCCAAAAGCCGATGATGGAATATTTCTAGGATATTCCTCCATCTCCAAAGCCTACAGAGTTTTCAACAAGAGAAGACAAACCGTAGAAGAAACAATTCACGTCACTTTTGATGAAACTCGCTCAGCGAACTCTAAACCAATCGCTGACAATGAAGAGTTAAATGCTTAGATACTTTCTCACTACAGAGAAACAGAACCCTTCTTTTCAAACCATCAGCATTCTGATCCTTCAGCCGCTGATGATGATCCAAACATTATACATCCTACCGCTGAATCCACCTCATGGGTTTCAGCTGAACCTCTAAACACATTACTACCATCAAATCTGCCTTCGTCTGGAAACCTCTCTAGTGAACCTACTCAACAGTTAATTGCTGATGAACCTCAAACGTCCTCATCAGTAAACATCCCAATTGTTGATCCAACCTCTGAGTTAAGCGATCATGCTCCTGCTCAGCGATGGACAAGAGATCACCCAATAGATCAAATTCTCGGTGATCCAGATGCAGGTATTCAGACACGACGAAGCTCAGGTAATATCTGTCTCTTTGTTAACTTTATTTCATTAATAGAGCCAAAGAAGGTTGATGATGCCCTCAGAGATCCAAACTGGGTCAGCGCTATGCAAGAAGAGCTGACTGAGTTCTCTAGAAACAAAGTTTGGAATCTCGTTTCCAGACAATCTGACAAGACTGTTATAGGCACTAAATGGGTGTTTAGAAACAAGTTAGATGAACATGGAACTGTAACCCGTAACAAGGCTCGACTTGTTGCTCAGGGATACAGACAAGAGGAAGACATAGACTATGATGAAACCTTTGCCCCTGTGGCCAGGCTCGAAGCAAATCGACTATTCTTAGCTTATGCAGTCTATAAAGACTTCATCGTTTATCAAATGGACGTAAAATCAGCATTTCTGAATGGAAAGCTGAATGAAGAAGTTTATGTAGAACAACCACCAGGGTTCTATGACCCTAAGCATCCAAATTATGTTTATAAATTGGATAAGGCTCTCTATGGTCTAAAACAAGCCCCTCGTGCTTGGTATGACACTCTCTCATCTTTTCTTATCTCTGAAAATTTTGAACGTGGCAAGATTGATAATACGTTAACAAAGATCCTTCTGGTAAACCTGTTAATGTCACTGCCTATAGAGGAATGATAGGATCCCTGTTGTATCTCACAGCAAGCCGACCTGACATCATGTACTCTACTTGTTTATGTGCACGCTATCAATCTGAACCCAAGGAATCCCATCTGATCGCTGTAAAGCGAATTTTCAGATATCTGAAAGGAACTCCTAACCTCGGTCTTTGGTATCCCAAAGACTCAGGGTTCGATCTAACTGGTTATTCTGATAGTGATTTTGCAGGCTGTAAACTCGACAGAAAGAGTACCACTGGTGGATGTCAACTCCTGGGAGGAAAGCTGGTAAGCTGGACAAGCAAGAAGCAAAATTCTGTGTCCACTTCCACTGCTGAAGCTGAATACGTAGCCGCTGGAAGCTGCTGTTCTCAAATCTTGTGGATGAGAAATCAACTATTAGATTATGACCTTCAGCTGTCAAAGATTCCTATCTATTGCGACAGCACTAGTGCTATCGCTATAGCAAATAATCCAGTGCTACATTCAAAGACAAAACACATAGAGATCAGATATCACTTTATCAGAGATCATGTGATGAATGGTGATATTGAACTTCACTTTATCCCTACTGACTTTCAGCTTGCTGATATATTCACCAAACCTCTTGATGAGACAAGGTTCAACTTTCTCATCAGTGAGCTTGGAATGCTGAATCTTGAAGAATAATTCTTCAGCGTTCATGTATTGTGTCAGTAATCAAAAGTTCCCCTTTCATCATTCTCTGATAAATTTTCTGATCCTCAGGTATGTTTTCTCAATCCCTACAACTGAATCTTCATTCAGTTGAGATGTTTTTTTTAAATATCAACCTTAATCACTGATATTTCTTGTCAGATCTTTTAAAAAAAAAAAAAAATCTATCCCCATCTTTACTATCAGGGATACTTTTAAAAAGGAAAATCTATCACTGACCTTTCTTCAGTAATAATTTCAAAACGGACAAATGTACAGTCTCTCTCTTCTATGACGTCATTTGAACCGACAATCCACGACATGCCTTTTCTGACACGTTCGTCCGTTGCTCTTCTATCCAATCAACTTCGTGGAACGTGTCAATGTCATGATGATCCTTTCTTTTCCCGCTTCATTCTCTCTCTCTCTCTCCTCTCTCTCTTCGTATAAAAGGAATTCTTCTCTCCTTTATACAGTTTACGCTTTCGAAACTATCAACGCAAGAAACATTCTCTCTCAAGAACACTCAAGCAAGTAAACCCAGAATATTGAATCTGCAATTTTTTTTCTTTAAGATACACAGGTCTATTTCATGTTTATGTGCTTTGTTCGTATGCTTTTTATTCTTTTTAAAATCCTACTCGTTTTCTATGGATTTTATAAAACGTTTTTTAAAAAACTAAAGATCATTCTTTCTGATTTTATGTTTTTCAATAAAAACCTTTTGGTTTTAAAGTGTTCTTCATTCTTTCTACCCAGAACACTATTTTTCTACTCCTAAAAATAACTTGATAGTTTTCCAGTTTCCCTTCTTCTATGGCAACTGGTAATCATATTATTTTTAATCTAAATCATTTCTTCTATTATGCCTCTTTCCATAACAGAAATGACACAGTCTTCAATCGTTGCTTCCAAGCATGTACGATTCGCTCTCACTGAAGTTGAGATTACTAAATGTAATCATTTGGCCAGACTCGAGTTCAAAGCTGACAAATACCCACATCTGGTGGAAGCTGCAGAATTCCTCAAGCAGTCATGTATAGCTTACGCGATCACTGTGGATCCTAAGCCTTCCAAGACTCTACTCCAGCAGTTCTGGTTCACTGCTGATGCAACTGAACTCACCAACAAGAAAGGTGAACGAGTCCCTGCTATCTCTTTCAGCACGGAATTGGGGCCAGGGAGCATGAACGCTCTTAGCCTCAGGAAATCTTTAAGATTCCCTGACAAACCAAAGAGTGGGTTCGACGCACTCCCCACTGATGATGAGCTGATATCATTCCTGGACGCAATGGGCTATTGTTGGGAAAACAAACCGAGATCTTCTATTCCCAACAAGAAGCTCACCAAGATCCTCAAAGCTCAGATGCCATCACAACTGAACTTTATCTTCTCGCACATAATTCAGTGCATGAGCGGGAAGAGTGGTTCGCTGGATCAAGCCAGCAAAACACAACTGCAGATGGCCTACTCCGTTATCGCTGGTCAAAACTTTGACTACGCCACAGCAATCTTTGAAGACCTGAGGTCGAGATTAGAGAAGCCTGAACGAGATCCCAAGATCTCGTACGTACATTTCATATGTACGTACATCAAGTTCCTCTATCCAAACATCTATCCCACCAAAGATGATGGCACCTTTGCCAGGGTAGGTCAACGATCACTGGAGGTAAAGCCACTCGCCGACGAGGTAAGTATCTCTCTCCTTCGCTCTCGTCTCTCTCTCCATTCTTCTTCATCTTCAGCGACCACTCAGACGGTTCCTTCGTCTGCTATCCCTGTCGCTACCACTACTTCTAAACGACCATCAGCTAGTCCGATTGGTCCTTCCAAAAAGGCCAAAAAGACTAAGGAAAGTACACCCTCTAGTACTATACCTGAGGGAGCTTCTCAACAAGCTACCTTAGATGCATTTGTGGGTCTTTCCTCCACAACTTCAGTAGTCACTCATACTGTCGTGTCAGCGATCTCGCTCGCTGTCACATCATCAGTGACCCCACCTACTATCTCATTCGCTGAGATTAACCCCATCCCAACTTCTATTCCCAAAACTCTTCCTTTTTCTACTCATTTGGTCTCTGAACCCGCTACCTCTTCTTTCCCTATAGGACCTGAACATCAAACTTTTGAGGAATCTATGCAGTTCTACAAAATGTTTGATACGTCAGGTACACCTATAATCCTAAACACTTCTCTCCCCACCTCTCCAAATAAGCCCGTATCTGAACTAACATTATTTTCAGGTCCTAGTTTGGCGTCTGTTGACACGCATGTCAACAGTCTGGGAGAAAAGGTGGACGCCCTCACCAACACCATCAACGACACCACCAGCGCCGTCAATCAGGCTGGTGAGGAGCTGAAGAAGTTGACCGCGACCTGCTCATCTAAAGCTGAGAACTCACAACTTTCAGCTGTTGAAGAACAAGTCGTCCAACTCAAAGAGTCCTCTCAACTCTTTCAAGGGCGATTTGAGTCTCTTACCGCTGAAGTTCAGGGTCTCTCTTCAAAGGTTGACCTCTGCACGTCCCTTCTTCAGCAAATTCTACAGAAAGTGAATGCACCAGCTCCAGCGCTGCCTCCCTCCTTCACTGAAGATGATCGTACCAACCTCAACATCGTTGTGGAATTCATTCATGATGCCACGTGCGACATCCCTGCGGTTGAAGACCGGATTAAGCGTCTGGAGGCTGACGTCCAAGTGCTAAAAGCTTCAACAGCTACTCCAGCAGCTGAACAATCCCCTACCGCTGATAATGACAAAGTGGGGGAGAAAGCTGAAGAAACTTCTATCGCTGCTGCTGGGGAAGCTAAGACTCCAAACAAACCTCCCTCTCAATCTGAGGGGGAGAAGGCAAAAGAATCCTCATCTATTCACTCTATTCTCTTTGAAGAGGATGAGGAAGAAGACGATGAAGAGGAAGATGATCTAGATCTTGATGATCAAGAAAAGGATCAGCCCTCCGATGACGACGACGACGATGAAGACCAATCTATGTGGTTCTCCAAGCCGAACGTCGCATCAGGGACAACTTCGCAAGAGGTTGTCAAAGCAGGGGTGAGAGGTGATACATCTTCAAGCGTTCCTTCGCAAAGCAAAGACAAGCAACCAATCGCTGAAGAATGCTTGAGGACTGGATCACAATCTGAGGGGGAGCATCCTTCTCAGGCATGTCTTTCAATTGTACCACTCTCCTACTCTTTCCAAACCCCTATTTCCTTCTAGCCTTTATCTCTCTTTTTCTAAAAATATACACTTATCCCTTCTTTCCTTCTTTTTGTATCCAGACAGTTCTCACCCCTGCTTAAGGGTTCTGAACTACAAATAATTCCAGCTACTATCGCTGAAGAAATAATCCCAATCTCTATCGCTGAGATTGATGAAGAAGAAGAAGAAGATTCCCTGATCCATCCAGGAAGGCCCTCTCGACCATCTCATTGGTCAGAGGAAGTGGTAAAGAAAAGAGTTGAAATGATCGCTCAACTAGAAAGTCAACGGCTGAAAATTCCTCTTCAAACATCCTTCTCAGAGCTCGACTTCCTCACTAAAGCTGAACGAGAAGAATCCGCCAAAGCTGAGAAACTGATCGCTGAATGCAAACGAGATGCCCAACTCGCTTTAAAGATTCAATCTTCTCAAGTCAAGGACAAAAAGCTGAAAAGCAAACCTGTGGAAGTTCAAGCTGCACTGCTGAAAGAAATTGAAGAGGAACGATCCAAAGAACAAGAGATCAACGATAGGTCTATCGAATGGTGTAAACAGAAGATGGACTATCGTTCTGATCTTCTTCCAATATCAGTCGTGACTATCTCTGGTCGCAAGAAGAAGGATCAACTCTCAGTGACCATGGAGATTACCAGAGAGGATGGAACCCAAAAAGCTATGTACGTATCCAAACTTGAGAGCTTCGGATTTACGGAATGGTTAGAGTTCTGGGATGCGCTGAAGAAATCCAAATCTACATACAGAGGCTACGTTGAAGGACTTCTTGAAGCCCTCATAAATAGAGTCACTTCTGTACTGAAGCTGCCATCTCCTCTTCCTCCCAAATCTTTGAAACTCAAGAGAAGAATTTGGTCCTCCTCCTCTGAAGACGTCGCCATCATCAGGAATGAAACTTCTATCAAATTTTCAAGAGATGCACTGTTTGGTCCTCCTCCCGATCTTTCAGTTCTGGATCTATCTCTGCCTCCTGGTGGTCCTTTCCAGGCTGGTCAAGTAATTGACAATCCTTATGGAATATTCTTCAGAGATGATGAGGAGGAACTCAGATTTCAAAGAATCTCTGAGATTCCTATCTGTCCTCTGAATCATCTCAAGGATCTCTTATGCTTATGGTGTGATTTCTTCCCTGCTGCTGAAAAAATTAAAGAAATTATCAGTCAAGAATCTTTGGACGAAGACAGAAAGGAGAAGAAATACCTGAGTCTATGATCAATCCTCCTAAATCTTCTTTTAATAGCTGATAGATTAGTTTCCTTTTCTATAATCTGTTAGTTATACTTACAGCAGTTAGTTATTCACTTGTACTTATGATTTTCATATCTTGTAATTCTATCCCTGAATTAAATGAAAATTGCAGTGATGTACTTAACCCTATCAATACTGTAAAAGATCCCTCAAAATAGTAATTGGGACATGCATTCTATGAGTCCTTTTTATTCCCATATTTTGAATTATAAAGTAATTTTCTTCAGTTACTTTGTCATTATCAAATAGGGGGAGATTGTTGATCCAAACTCTCTCAGTGATTTGATAACGACCCTCTTCTGTACTTAGTGAAAATTACGTTTTAATATGTATTAGTGTTTCACCATCAGCGATCAGACTGAGTCTGTTCAGTTATTGCTGATAGTATCTCTCATAAACATTTCTATGTATTAGTGTTTCACTATCAGTGATCAGACTGAGTATGTTCAGTTATCACTGATAGTTTCTGAAGTAAACAGCCAACGTAATCCCTGAAGACAAGCCTCGCGTCAACATATGTTCATAGCTGAATCGAAGACGAAGCCGCTGAACAAAGAGAAGTCTACTAGTGACCTGATGCGGATATCAGTGAAGCAAAGACAACTCTACATATACGCGAAGGAACATGAGGAAAAGCTTCAGCGATAGCTGAACCTCTTTATCTCTGGAAGAAGAGATACTCAGCGATCAATCGATCATAAAGCTTATGCCTCAAGTTTCCTTTTGTCTTACCTTGCACAACCAGTACGATGTGTCAGAACGGATACGTCTCTGTCACAAATCGTACAACAACTCTGTCAACTACACTGTTCCTAATACGGCCAAAAGCATGTCTCCAAAAGTCAGACTCCCAAAGCCAATCTATGAACGCCACGTGTAAAGTGCCCTGCCATGCATTTAATGCATAGGGTATAAATAGGAAGCTCACCCCTTCATCTGAAGGTGTGCTCAATCCTTGAACTCCATATAGAAACCCTTGTTTTCTATCTCTCTCTTAATCCCCCATTCTCTGAATTTCTTGTGCAATCATCTTAGTGTTTCTTAAGTTTGTTTAGATTGAGTCTGTCTTAATCTTATTCCGCAACAAACTTGTAAATTGTATTTTGATTTATCAATAAACAATTTATTAAACTTTAATTTCTATGTTTGTATTCAACCCCCCCCCCTTCTACAAACTTGTTAAGCACCTTCGGGATCAACACCACCCCGGTCAGCCTCTAAGACCCCGGTCTTAATGTTGCATTGGGCCGAAGCCCACTTAGTGGGACATTTCAAGTTTTATAATTTTGGGTTTGTAGGTGGCCCATCTTTATCATGTTGGATTATGGGTTTTGTTTGGACAGCCCACGTGATTATTATTCATATCAAGGATTTATCTCTTTAGTCAATTAAGATTTAGTAGGTTAGTTTTAGGTTGAAGGTTAGATGGCGTTGGGATGAGAGGGTAAGGTCAACCTTAATTAAATTAGAAAGAATTGAGAATTTATCGGCCAATGTTTCCTTTATAGGTTTCGGACCAAAATTGTAAGAGTAAGCGCGGGATTTACGCTAAGGACAGCAGGTGAGTTTTTCTGAACTAAATCCTTCTGCTAACGAAAGCATGCGAAAGTTTTATTTTAAAATGTGATTTATATGCGATGGCATGAGTATTTATAAATTATATGCAAGCTTTGAAATTACGTTGCTTAGTACTTGCGAGTTTTTATTTAAATGTTAAAGACATTATTTTATTGTTGACAAAGTGGAAATGTATGCTTACATGGTCCTAAGCGTGTAGGCTCAAAGTCGGGGGGTGTGGCCTGCCTGTGCTCATACCGGGGGGTGTGTTCCGTTTATGCCGTTGGAGGTGTGTCCCCAACAAAGGCAGTGTGAGTCACAGACATGCTGTCACCTTAGGGTGGCGGTAGTGTGAGCGAAGAAGTTACTGAAAGTTAAAAGTTGTTTTCCTTAAAGCTGAAAATGGTTGTTTTATGATAAATCCTTGATTGTTTGGTTGATGAGTTAAAAACTATTATAAGAGGGGACTCACTAGACCTTTCGGTCTAACCCTCGCTCTTTTCAAATCTAAAACCCTTTTCAGGTAAAGAGTGACAGTGGGAGAAGCGATTACGTTTTAAGAGAAGCTGCGAGCTGGAGCTGATTTAGAGGACCTCCATTGTAGATTCTTGTCTGTAAATTCTCAGTTGTGTACGAGGTTGTTTTTCCGCAAATCTTGTATTTTAGATGTTGTTTCTGGGCCGTTTGGCATTTTTATTTAAAATTTAAGTTGTCATCTTGTTGTTTAAGGTTGGGTTGTTTCATTATACATACACATATAACGATATCAAAATAAATAAAATATAATATTATTGTATGATTTGATTGTTTAACTTTTTTAAGAGATTAACTATATTAATACGATTTAATTTTATTATTAAATTATAGCATAAATAATGGAAATACTTTAATTTATAAAATTACTGGATATTTGTTGACTTTTATATATTAGCTAATATAAAATTTGTCAAAGATTATATTTAAAAAAAGGGGTGGGTGAGGCCAATTACACGCCTACCTATTATTTTTCTCCTCTTATACATTTACATCAAATTTTATTTTTTTACATTTTCAATATAATTTGATTTGATTTGATTTGATTCGAACATTTAAAAAAAAGGAGGAAGAAGGTGCATATAACATTTGTGATAGCATTACCCTTATAAAAGATATTGAAGAGAAATGACTATAGCATGTATGGCGGTGAGAAAATGTGTAAGTTGTCGTTATCGGTTCAATAATTATAAACATTCAATCGATCGATGAAATGAATATAATTCTCTAGCATTTGTGACAACTATGGTTTATTTTATATTTACAAAAAATGTACAATGATGAATATATCATTTGATTTAATTTTATATTTTAAAAAATAAAATTCAGTCTAATAAAGAAAAATAAAATATCACCTGTAGCTTTTGTCCTTGTCAAATAGGAAAATTGAATTGAAAATAAACTAACTTTGAACTTAGACTTCCGAACTAAATTTCGAAGAATAGTATTTCTCAAAAGAAGGCATAAAAAATAATTGAAATTCCTTATTGTTCGCGACTTTTCGTGTTTACACCTTTTTAAAATACAAGAAAATAGATATCGACGCAATTATACATCTTAATCTACTGCCGTCTGTTAACAAGTAATAATGGTACAAAGTACCGAATATCGATCCCACAGGGAAGCGTGAAAAAGTTCTCCTCGAAAGTCGGGTCTGTAAAAGCGAGTTTCAGATGGCGAATTCGAAAACAATATTTTTGATTGGGGGTTTGATTAACACTACTGAACAATTAATTAAAAAAGAAACATCGGTACAATGCTTTGTTGGAATGAGATTAATAATTGGATAAAAAGACGAGATCGCATTCCTTTGTTATCTTAAAGTCGATATTTCATGAAACTCAAATGAGCCGTCGTACAATAAACCAGTTGTCAATTGATTAACTGTAGTTCACCATAAAATATAACTTTAATTTAAATAACGTCGGACAATCATGCGATACGATACACCGTTTTAACTTTTGATCAGTCTCGGTCCCAACTTAACTTCGTACAGATTGTAAATATAACAGAAACGGAAATGTAAATTTTAACTAAGGTTGGAGACGGTTGGTATTTTCAAACACTCAACGATAGAAACCGTAGGAGTGTTGTGCCAACAACGTGTCCTAAGACATAAATAATTATGTTTAACTAAAGGAGACGGTTGGCGTTTTCAATCACTCAACGATAAAATCGTAGGAATGTTGTGCCAACAACGTGTCCTTAGACAGGATATGTAATTACTTGAAATATAAGACTGAAAATAAATGACGTGAATTAAATTGCAGAATTAAATTAACAGAAAGTAATAGACTGAAATGAAAGTGCAGAAAATAAAATTGCAGAAACTAAATTGCGAGAATTAAAGTGCGTTAAAATAAATAACGTAAAGGAAAACTAACCAATACACACTTGATTTTTATAAAATTGGAAACATAAAACGGATTTAATAAACTACAACAAACCGTGAACCAACAAGAGTTGGGAATCCGAAATTATTTTCCGGACTTCCGGTTTGTAATAGAACTAAAGCCGCAATGAGACCAAAATAAAAACCAAATTGTATCAAACCAACGAGATTCGTGATATGAGAATAACAAGTAACGATGGCGAAATACCGGAATTTAAATTGAAAAGAAACATATATTACTAAAAACCGGTTTGATTTGTGAACCAAAACTTCCAACTGTTAGTTAATGACTTCTCTCTTCAAACCCAATACAAGACAATGATAAAAAAAAAACTTCTAAGATGATGTTAGAATATGTCTAGATTCAATGAATCTAGACTTTACAAAAAAAGAAAAAGAGAAAGAGAGATAGAGGAAGAGAGGGAGCCGTGAGAAAGAAAGAAAGATCAAAAAAATGTGTAGGCTGTTATGGTTGGATGATTAACAAGCCCCTAAAGCCTTATATTTATACTAATTCAAGAAGGCCATGGGCTTGCAAGACATGGGCTTAGATGTTATCAAGGTCTACACAAATGGCCCATGTGAAAATGTCATCATTTTTAGACTATAATTCGGCCCAAAAGAGAAAACGAGCTCAATGCTTGGTATGTCAAAAATCTCGGCTACGAGCCCAAAAGAAAGCGCTCCCATCGTCACGGTTCGTCGCGTCGGTCCAAAAAGTGAAAGTCTTTTGTCGTATCCGCGCTATCTCGTGATGTCGACTTCCCACGACCTTCGCATCGATCCTGAAATAAAAGCATAAATAAAAATAAGATTTTTGTGATGTTTTCTTTTTAAAATAAACAAAGAAACGACAAAAACGTAAAACATTTATTTAACTAAAAATAGATAATAAAAAGACTCAATTGGGAGAATAACAATTGCTCAAAATTATAAAAAGTAAGTAAAAATAGGGTAAATAAAATTACTCTATCACAACCCCAAACTTGAACTGTTGTTCGTCCCGAACAACTTTATTGAAGAAAAACAATTTTTTTTTTGAGCAAAAATTTTCAAAAGAGAGACAATGCTTCATTTTCACACCAACCATCATGCGCACTATCACCTATTCAATTTAACTGGTTCATAACGAAAAAAATAAGGGCCCTAACCGTGGCCTCCCTCGATCATGAAAAAAAAATTATCACAAAAAGCTAAGTACGCAGTTCTTTGACGGATAAGGATCGATAATGCAACAAGAAGGGTGAAAGATATGTATATGGTTTATGAAACGAGTTTCCTTTTTATGCATGGCCTTTTTCCGGCATTGCATCTAATCTTTCTGTTTGGCACAATTTTTCTGCCATCACTCTTTGAGTGATCTTTTGTACCCACATTATTTTGGTGTCTTTGACACTTGGTACTTGCACGGAAGACAAATGTACTGTACGCTTCCATATTTTTGTGCAATTTTCTTTTGGAATAATGCTTGTGTATGAGTGAGATGGTAGAAAATGTGACGAAATACCATGTCACCTCCTCCCCAAAACTTTGAAGGGTTCGATGTCCCCATTGAACCAATAGTGTCTATTGTATGATGTGAGAAGAAGGGTGGTATGAGTGTATGTGTTGCCGTATCTCAACCAAATCCGTAAATCAAAGAATAACGACCTACTTTTTAGTGAAAAATAGAACTCATGAGACGTCAGCCAAACAATTGTGGCCATTATGAAACGAAATGAAGCTAATCTTCGTGAATGGTGAGATAAAGTGTGCATGATGGTGCGTAAAAAAATATATCTAACTTTGCTTCCAAAAGACAATCCCAGACTCATGACATGATATTAAAATAAAAGTAAACGCAAAGGGAAGAGTGATAGAACCTGTCCTACTCATGGTGAGTAGGAGATGACGTCGGTGTTTTCCACAGTAGCTGCATCGGGAATGACTCCTACAATCCCACCTATTTTGTTTATTATTATTATTATTTTTTTTTTTTTGAAAACTTTTTTTTTCTCTTTTTTTTTCTTTTTAATTTAAAAGATTGATCCAAAATAAAAATTTCGTCCAACGAGATTTTGTTTCTTAAAAAATTCGTCTTTTGGCCGAAAACAGAATTTTTTTTTACGACTGCCTTTTATTTTATGCTTACATATATATATATATATATATATATATATTCTTTTTCTTTTCATTTTCATTTTTTTATAAAATATATACGTCTTGAGTTTAGACAAACTCAAGAATGTTCACCACATTTTCTATTCTTGGAGATGGACAACCTCTACAGGTTATTGCATCACTGATGAAGGTTCAAGAAAAGGTTTCACCCTCTGTCCGTTCACCTTAAATGTGGTACCCCTTTCTTGATCAACTAACTCAACTACTCCGTAGGGATACACTTTAGCAATTTGAAACGGATCTGTCCATCTAGAGCTTAATTTTCCGGGAAATAACCTGAGTCTAGAATTGAACAGTAGGACATGTTGTCCTTCACTAAGCTCTTTTGGAATAATTTTCCTGTCATGCCATCTTTTGGTATTTTCCTTATAAAGCTTCGCATTTTCATAGGAAAAATTCCTATGCTCTTCCAGTTTACACAATTGTAAAGCTCTTTTGTTTCCAACTGCATCTAAACTCATGTTAAGTTCCTTAATCGCCCAATAGGCACTGTGCTCTAACTCAACAGGCAGGTGACAGGCTTTTCCAAAAACTAATTTATAGGGAGACATGCCAATGGGAGTTTTGTATGCGGTCTGGTAGGCCCACAAGGCATCATCCAATTTGCAGGCCCAGTCTTTTCGGTGTGGCTTGACTACCTTAGTTAAAATTCCTTTGATCTCCTTATTAGACAGTTCAGCCAATCCATTAGTCTGAGGGTGGTAGGCAGTTGCCACCCTATGCTGAATGTTGTATTTCTCCAGTACATCCTCTAATACTTTATTTATGAAGTGTCTGCCTTCATCACTAATCAAAGCACGAGGCGTGCCAAATCTAGTGAATACATGCTTTTGCAAAAATTTAACAACTGTTTTAGCATCATTTGAATGGCAGGCCATAGCCTCCACCCATTTGGACACGTAGTCTACAGCAACCAGGATATAGGCACAGTTATTGGAGAGTGGAAATGGTCCCATAAAGTCAATGCCCCATACATCAAATAATTCTACTTCTAAAATTCCATTAAGGGGCATTTCATTCCTCTGAGAGATATTTCCAATCCTCTGACATTCATTACAGCTTTTTGCAAAATTGTGGGCATCATTGTTTAGAGTAGGCCAGTACAATCCTGATTGTAAAATTTTTGCGGCTCTCCTATCTCCTCCAAAATGCCCACCACATGGTCCTGTGTGGCAATGATGTAAAACAGATGTCACTTCTTCTTTTGGAATACACCTCCTTATCACTTGGTCTGCACATATTTTAAAAAGAAATGGATCATCCCACAAAAACTTTTTGGAATCAAAAATGAGTTTCTTTCTTTGATGCTTATTGAATTCCTTGGGAATAATCTCACAAGCCAGATAATTCACAATATCTGCAAACCAAGGTGTTGCAGTATGTTGTATGGCCAAAATCTTTTCATCAGGAAAGGACTCACAAATATCCCCACTGTGTTTATCACATTCCTGCTTTTCCAATCTTGACAAATGGTCAGCCACTTGATTATTTGCACCCTTTCTGTCAATGATTTCCAAATCAAATTCTTGTAACAACAAGACCCACCTTATTAGCCTAGGTTTTGCATCCTTTTTAGAAATGAGATACTTGATTGCAGCGTGATCAGTATGCACAATCACCTTGGTGCCCATCAAGTATGATCTGAATTTTTCAAAAGCAAACACCACAGCTAATAATTCTTTTTCAGTGGTGGTGTAGTTGATTTGGGCTTCATTGAGAGTTTTACTAGCATAGTAAATAGAGTGAAATATTTTATTCTTCCTTTGCCCTAGAACTGCTCCTACTGCCCAGTCAGTTGCATCAGTCATTATTTCAAAAGGTAAGGACCAGTCAGGTGTCACTATTACAGGTGCCGTAACCAATGCATCTTTCAAAATTTTAAAAGCCTTTTTGCAATCTTCATCAAAATTAAAGGCATGGTCATGTAATAGTGAACACAGAGGTTTGGATATTTTGGAAAAATCTTTTATGAACCTCCGATAGAATCATGCATGTCCGAGAAAACTTCTGATACCTTTTACAGTAGTTGGTTCAAGCAACTTTGCAATTACTTCCAACTTTGCCTTATCAACCTCAATACCTCTGTTGGAAATGAGATGCCCTAACACAATGCCCTCTTTAACCATAAAGTGACATTTTTCCCAGTTTAAAACCAAATCTGTTTCTTCACATCTTTTAAGACTTTTTTCAAGGTTTTGTAAACACAGATCGTATGATGTCCCATAAACAGAAAAATCATCCATGAAAATTTCCATGGATTGTTCAAGCATGTCAGAAAAAATGGACATCATACATCTTTGGAAAGTGGCAGGGGAATTACAAAGTCCAAAAGGAATTCTTCTAAATGCAAAGGTCTCATAAGGACAAGTAAAAGTTGTTTTCTCCTGATCCTCAGGTGCAATGGCAATTTGATTGTAACCGGAATAACCATCTAAGAAACAATAAAATTCTTTCCCCGCTAGCCTGTCCAACATTTGGTCAATGAAGGGTAATGGAAAGTGGTCTTTTTGGGTAGCTTGGTTAAGCTTCCGGTAGTCCATACATATCCTCCAACCTGATACAATCCTAGTGGGTATTAATTCATTTTTCTCATTTGTTATCACAGTAATTCCACCCTTCTTGGGTACACATTGCACTGGACTGACACATGTACTACTAGCAATAGGATATATTATGCCATCATCAAGCCATTTCAAGATTTCCTTTTTCACAACTTCTTTCATCATAGGATTGAGTCTTCTTTGAGGCTCAACTGAGGTGAAATCTTGGTTTTCTAAAATGATCTTATGTTGACAAATGGTAGGGCTTATGCCCTTTAAATCTGCAATGGTCCATCCTATGGCCTTGGTGTGTAGTTTCAACATGGAAATCAACTGTTCCTCTTGATCAGATTCTAAAGATGCTGAAATAATGACTGACAACTTCCCTGGATCTCCTAAAAAGGCATATTTCAAATGTGAGGGAAGTTGTTTCAATTCTAAGTCTGGAGCACATTCTATGGAAGGAACAAGCGTTTTCCTATCCTCACTATGTAAAATTTCAACAGCAAAGGTAACCTGTATGTCTTCTAATTCCTCAAACTCTGCTGTATATTCCTCACTATCAGGCTCATCAATTCCCAAGACCTCCCCAAAACTTTGGTCTTGACACCAAGATTCAATCAAACTTAATGTAGAACATTCTTCTTTCTCTTCAGGATATCTAAGGGAATCCAACACATTGAAAGTCACTTGTTGGTCTTGAACTCTCATGGTGAGTTCACCCTTTTGGACATCTATTAAAGTTCTTCCTGTTGCAAGGAATGGTCTCCCTAAGATAATGGGGATGTCTTTGTCAGCTTCAAAATCCAAAATGATAAAGTCTGCTGGGAAAATAAATTTATCAACTTGGACAAGGACATCCTCAATCTTTCCCTTTGGCCAAGCTATGAACTTGTCTGCTAACAAAAGTGAAACAGTAGTAGATCTAGCCTCACCTATACCTAAAGTGTTGAAAACAGATAAAGGCATAAGGTTTATGCTGGCACCTAAGTCACATAGGGCTTTTCCTACTTCTTTTCCTCCTATGGAACAAGGGATTATGAAAGTCCCAGGATCTTTCAGTTTCGGAGGGATTTTGCTAGACAACACAGCACTGCACTCCTCTGTCAGAGCTACAGTCTCATACTCATTCAACTTTTTCTTTTTGCTTAAAATGTCTTTTAAAAACTTTGCATAGTTTGGCATTTGTTCAATGGCTTCCACCAAAGGTATGTTGATATGCAACTGTTTAAAAACATCTAAAACCTTTTTGAATTGCAATTCATCTATTTGATTCCTCAATCTCTGAGGATAAGGAATATAGAGAGGAACCGGAGTAGGAGATGTAGTCTTTTGAGGAGTAGGTGCTGGGACAGTCGGTGAGATCTTGTCTACCTTAATGGATGGTGTAACTTTAACTTGTTCTACAGGTCTGTTTTCACAAGGAATTTTGGGACTGTCACCAGATTGTGACACATCCAAAACAGTCTGCTCATCTACTTTTTGAACTTCCTTGGGTTCGTTTGGGAACAATGTTGGATAGTCTGATCTCTTTGGAATGGGGGGAGTTTTAATGGGCCTTACAGTGTTTTCGGACCCAATGCTTACACTGGCTTGAGCAGAATCTGAAACTGTGTTTTTCTTTTCAGGCTCTGCTTTGTCTGTCTTCAGCTCTTTTTGAATATTTTCTGGTAAGTCCTGTCCACTTCTTAACGTCACTGCTTTAACATGTTCTTTTCCACTTCTCTGAGGTGTTTCTGTATCACTAGGGAGAGAACCTGAAGGACGTTTCCTAATTTCCAAAGCCATTTGACCCACCTGGGTCTCCAGATTTTTAATTGATGCTTTTGTTTGGGTCATGAATGCTTTCATCATTGCTTCCAAAGAAGTAGATGGGTCGGCCTGTTGGTTTGACTTTTGTTGGTAACCAGGTTGATTATTCTGAAAATTCCCATGTTGGTTATTTTGAGGTCTGTGATAAGACTGTTGGTGAAAATTGTGTTGTCCTTGCAACTTTGGTGGTGGTAGATTTTGGGCAAGACTGTGCCAAGAAAAGTTCGGATGGTTTCTCCACTCAGGATTGTATGTTTGAGAAAAAGGTCCACCCTTGTTGTTACTACTGACATAATTGACTCTTTCGGGATTTCCGGGACAATGTTCAAAGTGATGACCCTCTCCACAGTAGGTACACTGTATAGATTGCACAGTAGGGGTAGGTGCCACAGTATTAACTTGCACAGCGTTAAGATTTTTTATTAAAGATGCCATGTCGGCCAGCTGTGAAGATAATAATGCATAAGCATCTGTGTCTTGTACCCCTGCTGCCTTTCTAGGTAAAGCATGTGGATCAGCCCATTGACCATTATTGTTTGAAATTCTTTCAAGGATTTCATATCCTTCGTTGTAGGTACAAGCTGTGAAAGCTCCGTGTGCAGTAGCATCGAGCATTTGTTTAGCAGTAGTATTTAAACCACTGTAAAACGTCTCTAACTGAATGCAGTACGGAATGCCATGATGAGGGCATTTTCTTAACAACTCTTTATACCTATCCCATGCATCAGGAACTGCTTCATCGTCCATTTGTCTAAAAGTGCAGATTTCATTTCTGGACTTAGCATTTCTCGTGGGTGGAAAATATTTTTTCAAAAACTTTTCTGCCATTTGGGTCCATGTAATTATAGAATCTGGTTTTAACGAGTTGTACCAAGACCTTGCTCTATCTCTTAAAGAGTATGGAAAAAGTTTTAATTTTAGAGCATCGTCCTCTACACCTGGCAATTTGAAAGAATCTGTAATTTCCATGAAAGACCGGAGGTGAGAATGAGGATCTTCAGCTGGCAAACCAGCGTACCGGCCGTTAATTTGCAACATCTGAAACATTATCGGTTTTAATTCAAAATGGTGGGTTTGCAAAGTGGGTTTAAGAATTCCTGTATGTAACTGGTTAAAACAGGAACAGCGTAAGACATAATGCCACCATTTTTGGAATTTGCTAGCCCAAAAATGTGTTGTTCCTCATCATCATTATTTATATTCTCTTCATTTGGTTCATCATGATTATTTAAATCTTCGTGATTATTGGGATATTCTCTATCACGATTTCTTCGGTTATTATTATTTTCTCGATCATTATTATGCCCATTTAGATTCACCTCGGGCATTGTTTCCTCATCCGTCATGTATTCATGTTCAGACATTTCGGAAGAATTTAAGACTAAATTAGCCTTTTGGATTCTTTTTCGTTGTCTAAATGTTCGTTCAATATCGGGATCAAGTTGGAAAAAATTACCGTGTGACAATCTTGGCATGCACTTTTTCATAAAAAAAAAATTCGAAAATTTAATTAAAAAAAATTTCAAAATATTTTTTCTACCTTTTTTTTTCTTTTCAAAATAGATGGAAGAAAAACTTGATTTTATAAACCTTACATTAAAAAAGAAAAACTTTTAGCGTGCTTCCCCGGCAACGGCGCCAAAAACTTGTTCGCGGCTTTTCGTGTTTACACCTTTTTAAAATACAAGAAAATAGATATCGACGCAAGTATACATCTTAATCTACCGCCGTCTGTTAACAAGTAATAATGGTACAAAGTACCGAATATCGATCCCACAGGGAAGCGTGGAAAAGTTCTCCTCGAAAGTCAGGTCTGTAAAAGCGAGTTTCAGATGGCGAATTCGAAAACAATATTTTTGATTGGGGGTTTGATTAACACTACTGAACAATTAATTAAAAAAGAAACATCGGTACAATGTTTTGTTGGAATGAGATTAATAATTGGATAAAAAGACGAGATCGTATTCCTTTGTTATCTTAAAGTCGATATTTCATGAAACTCAAATGAGCCGTCGTACAATAAACCAGTTGTCAATTGATTAACTGTAGTTCACCATAAAATATAACTTTAATTTAAATAACGTCGGACAATCATGCGATACGATACACCGTTTTAACTTTTGATCAGTCTCGGTCCCAACTTAACTTCGTACAGATTGTAAATATAACAGAAACGGAAATGTAAATTTTAACTAAGGTTGGAGACGGTTGGTATTTTCAAACACTCAACGATAGAAACCGTAGGAGTGTTGTGCCAACAACGTGTCCTAAGACATAAATAATTATGTTTAACTAAAGGAGACGGTTGACGTTTTCAAACACTCAACGATAAAATCGTAGGAATGTTGTGCCAACAACGTGTCCTTAGACAGGATATGTAATTACTTGAAATATAAGACTGAAAATAAATGACGTGAATTAAATTGCAGAATTAAATTAACAGAAAGTAATAGACTGAAATGAAAGTGCAGAAAATAAAATTGCAGAAACTAAATTGCGAGAATTAAAGTGCGTTAAAATAAATAACGTAAAGGAAAACTAACCAATACACACTTGATTTTTATAAAATTGGAAACATAAAACGGATTTAATAAACTACAACAAACCGTGAACCAACAAGAGTTGGGAATCCGAAATTATTTTCCGGACTTCCGGTTTGTAATAGAACTAAAGCCGCAATGAGACCAAAATAAAAACCAAATTGTATCAAACCAACGAGATTCGTGATATGAGAATAACAAGTAACGATGGCGAAATACCGAAATTTAAATTGAAAAGAAACATATATTACTAAAAACCGGTTTGATTTGTGAACCAAAACTTCCAACTGTTAGTTAATGACTTCTCTCTTCAAACCCAATACAAGACAATGATAAAAAAAACCTTCTAAGATGATGTTAGAATATGTTTAGATTCAATGAATCTAGACTTTACAAAAAAAGAAAAAGAGAAAGAGAGATAGAGGAAGAGAGGGAGCCGTGAGAAAGAAAGAAAGAAAGAAAGATCAAAAAAATGTGTAGGTTGTTATGGTTGGATGATTAACAAGCCCCTAAAGCCTTATATTTATACTAATTCAAGAAGGTCATGGGCTTACAAGACATGGGCTTAGATGT
The DNA here is from genome assembly GCA_954870635.1 of Arctium minus. Taxonomy (NCBI): domain Eukaryota; kingdom Viridiplantae; phylum Streptophyta; class Magnoliopsida; order Asterales; family Asteraceae; genus Arctium; species Arctium minus. The sequence goes on along the minus strand of OX941090.1, from coordinate 80,975,358 downwards.
TATCAAGGTTTACACAAATGACCCATGTGAAAATGTCATCATTTTTAGACTATAATTCGGCCCAAAAGAGAAAACGAGCCCAATGCTTGGTCTGTCAAAAATCTCGGCTACGAGCCCAAAAGAAAGCGCTCCCATCGTCACGGTTCGTCGCGTCGGTCCAAAAAGTGAAAGTCTTTTGTCGTATCCGCGCTATCTCGTGATGTCGACTTCCCACGACCTTCGCATCGATCCTGAAATAAAAGCATAAATAAAAATAAGATTTTTGTGATGTTTTCTTTTTAAAATAACGTAAAACATTTATTTAACTAAAAATATTGAAACTAGATAATAAAAAGACTCAATTGGGAGAATAACAATTGCTCAAAATTATAAAAAGTGAGTAAAAATAGGGTAAATAAAATTACCCTATCACTTACTACAATGTAAGGAATTTAAATTCCACTATATGCGGAATTGGACTTCTAAACTAAATTTCGAAGAATGAACTAAGCGCATATATGTAATTTGGTCAATTTCCAAATCTTTAAGATCTCACCGGATTTCAACCAACCAAATACTACGATAAAGTTCGCTACATATTGAATCCCAATACAAGATCTCCATCCTAAACAACCTGAGTTTTTCATCATCCCCCATCATTAGGGATGAACCGAGAAATTTTTTCATACAGTAGCACCATATAATATAGAATTTTTTTTACAAAAAACACGGTTTTAATCGATGTGTCTTCATCTTTTTATCGACGTTCAATATTGGCTGATGTGTTTTTAGCCTAATTCCATGATTTCGAGAGATTTTTAAAATTTTTTGCTTGATTTCGAGGCATTTTTAAGTTTTTGTTATCGATTTCCATTATTTATGCTATATTTATGCTATTAAATCGTATTAATAAAATTAAATCGTATTAATATAGTTAATCTTTTAAGAAAGTTAAACAATCAAATCATACAATAATATGTTATTTTATTTATTTTGATATCGTTATATGTGTGTGTATAAAAGTATTGTTTTTTTTTCTTATCGTAAAAGGACAAAAAAATGGCAAATGGCGAAAATGATTTTTGATTTAACGAAGTTAAAGGAGATGTTAGTCAGAAGGATTATGGCCAAGACAAATTGAATACCACAAGGACCAAATCCACAATAAACATAGAATGAGAACCATGGTCAAAGAAATCACAAAACCACAGGAATCAAATCCACAATTCACTCTTAAAAAAATAGTTTAAAGACTTAATCATTCAAAATGAGATGGATTTTTTTGAACTTTTCCTGTTTTTTATAAACATTATTCTTTCAAAGTTTTGATCGACTAATAATCTTATTTTTTGGTTACAAGTTCTTTTTTCTTTTTCTTTTCAATTTTGAGGATAAATAAAGTTCTTGTAAAGCCTAATTGAAAAAAGTTGTTTTTTTACTAAAAAAATAATATTGTTTAGTTATGTGTTGAATGCAAATTTGATCCCTATGGTTTGCCTAGATTAACGAGTAAGGTCCATCTAAAGAATTATTAACGAGGAAAGTCCCTATAGTTTCATTTTCAAAACGGATATGGTTTCTTATTAGCTCTGTCAATTAATATTCCGTTAGTGAGGGACAACTTTGTTCGATTCACCCTCCTTTCTCTCAAATTTCAATTTAATTAAATGATTTGGTCCCTCAATCTACTTTTGATTTTGATAACAAATTTGGTCCTAAAACTACTTTAATAACAGATTTGGTCCTAAAACTACTTTTCAGTATAATATCATATTTGGTCCCCCTCCCTCAACTTTCATTTTTAAGATTTGATCCCACCCTTTAATCCATAAAATTTGGTAGCACAAAACATATATTTTCTAAGTTATAGTTAAATAAAGTTGGATTATAAAAAATTAAGATACGGCAAGATTACACAAAATATATAATATTAAAATAATACTAGTGTGTCACCCGCGCGTTGTGCGGTAGAAAAAAATATTTAAAAAAAAAATATTTATCCGAGTTAAGATAAAATGTAATTCTTTGGTTAATAATTAATAAGATCCAAATTAAAACGAAGAATGTATTTCCATAAGTAGTACATTTTTATATATTGATAATCGTTTTTTGTTACGACGAGTTTAAGATGTATCGGTAATAATTTTGTTGTTATGTTTTTTAGAACTCAAGTGACATGTGAAACAACCATATCATTGTTGTTGTTAAGAAATGTTTGACTAAAATTAGTCAACCTTATGAGTTGCAACAATTTGACATCCTCTCCTCTTGTCAATATAAAATCACATGTTTCATAAAAAAATTCATCTTTTCACCTATATAGGATTACCAAACTCACCAAATTTCATATTTATCCTCATTTCTTATAGTCACCTAAAAATCTTCAATCTAACATTCTCTCATCTATTTGGGATGACTAAACAACATCATAATGCAAAAGATTTGGAAATATACGAATATTACAATACCAACTCAAATTCTCAAACCTCATAGTGTCACCTCATTCATCCTTGGTTGTTCCTAAATATAAAGGCGCTTTTTTAAACTTAATTGTTATGGTGGTTAAAAGTTATACTTAACTACCCATGTTTTTCAAAATTTAATTCATGATATCCTCTATTTATGTTCTGACTACTATTTGTCTAATTTTCTTATATTTTTCAACGTAAGACAATTAACTTAACACCACATTCCAAGGTTTAATCAATAAATATTTTTTGTTTTCATAGAGGTTAAAAGTTATATCTAACCGATAAATAATTATTATTTTTACAAAAAATGAGTCGGTTTAAATGGGCCAACTTTATTTTTTGAAACATAGTTTTTTTAGAAAAATATGGTGGCTAAAAGTTATTTTTAACCAATCAAGTGTTTCAAATTTTAAGTCATGATTTCCTCTTTTGATATACTTACTACTATTGGTCAAACTTTCTTCTATCAATCAATGTGAGACAACCAACTTAACACCACAATCCAAGATTGGAGAAATTTTCAAACCTCATAGTGTCACTTCATTCTCTTTTGGTTGTTACCTCATAGTGTCACTTCATTATTGATACTTATTACTATATGTCAAACTTTTTTCTGTTTATCAATCAAGGACAACCAACTTAAAACTACAATCAAATATTTGAGAAATTTTCAAAAACTCATAGTGTCACCTCATTCATCTTTGGTTGTTCCATTAATATAAAGATATATTTTTTAAAAATAATTGTGTTGTAAAATTATGGTGGCTAAAAGTTATATTTAACCACCCAAAATTTACAATTTAATTCATGATCGCACTACTATTTTTCAAACTTTATTCTATCTATCAACGTACGATAATGAACTTATCACCATATTTCAAGATTTAGCCGTTCCTTTTATATACACACTAGTATTTGTCAAACTTTATTCTATCTATCAACGTATGACAATGAACTTATCACCATATTCCAGGATTTAGCCAATAACTAATTTTTGTTTTATGGGGTTGAAAGTTATATTCAACCAATTAATAATTAAATTTTTTTTACAAAAAATGATTCGGCTAAAATAAGTCAACTCTATTTTTTTAAAACAAAGTCTTCTTAGGAAAACAATATGTTTGTTAAAAGTTATTTTTAACCAACCTAAGTTATTCTTCAAATTTCAAGTCATGATCTCCTCTTTAATATATCGTTACTATTTGTCAAATTTTCTTTTATCTATCAATGTGGGATAACCATCTTATCACCACAATCCAAGAATGAAGCAATTCTCAAACCATATAATGCCACCTCATTCTCGTATGGTTGTTCCTTTAATATATTAATAGATAGATTAGTGTGTCACCCGTGCGTTGCACGGTAGCGAAAAACATTTTAAAGAAAATACTTGTCCGAGTTAAAATAAAATGTAATTCTTCCATTAATAATTAATAAGATCCAAATTAAAATGAAGAATGTATTTCCATAAGTGATACGTTTCATATATTGATAATCGTTTCTTGTTACGAATACTTTAAGATGTATCGATAATAATTTTGTTGTTATGCTTTTTAGAACTCAAACGACATGTCAAACAATCATATACTATTGTCGTTATTAAAGGTTCAACTAAGATTAGCCAACCTTATGAGTTACAACAATTTGACATCCCCTCCGCTTGTCAATATAAAACCATGTTTTATAAAAAAAATTAATCTTCTCACCTATTTGGGATTACCAAACTCACCAAATTTCCTATTTATATTAAATATTCATTCCTCATTTCTTATATTCACCTAAAAATCTCCAATCTAGCATTCTCTCGTCCACATGAATGACTAAAACAACACCATAATGCGAGATTTGGGAATACACTAATATTACTACGGTGTGTGTATGCAGAAATTATGTTTCTAATTTAACTTATAAATCTTGTTTTCTATTGTATATTTATCAAAGTGGACACCAATTTGTCGTACTAAATATTTTGATTTGTAGAATAAGAGGGGACGATGAAAACAACCAATTAACCAAAAACTCGAGATGGTTAGCCAAAATTAGCCAACCACATGGGTATATATAGGGTCACCTAAAAGAAGCTAACTCATGGGTATCCACAAAGGCCTCCCCTCCTAATAAATACCAGTATCACTCCTCCATTCTATCATCTTCCCATCAATGTGGGATAAACAAAGAGCACCAAATTTCAAGATTTGATGAATACTCAAATCTCAATAAGTCACATCATTATCCTTGGTTGTTCTTTTAATATGTATACTAGTGTTGGGTCCGTGCATTGCACGGGAGAATAAATTTTTTGTTGGAATATTGAACTGAGTTAAAATGAAACGTAATTTCTCTGTTAACAGTTAATGAAATACAATGTGAAAAACGAATGTATTTTCATAAGTGGTTAACTTGCATATATTCTTAATCGTTTGTTGTTATGAGTTTGTGCTATGATTGTGGGTTTTGAAAAATATAAACAAATACTCAGTAAATAAAATAAAATATAAAAAAGTAGTTTTTCAAAGAAACAAAAATATAGTGGAATACCTTTTGTTCAGTTGCAGGTTCCGCCATTGACACCCGACCGTTCGTCTTCCTCTTGTATTCGGATGATACATAGAGAAGCTATATATATTTATAGTGAATGTAGAGAATATTTTAAAATATTTTATTTTCATTTTCGATTTTACATTTAAATGTAAATATATTAAAAATATGGAAGAATATTTTTATATCTACATCGTTTCTATTTTATTTTCTTTACACTTGGTTAATTTGGAAAGTATTGCGGAATATTTTTATTTTAAAGAATACGATAATTTATTAGTGTATCTCGTTATTTTTTATTTTTAATTCATATCAACCTTCTTTTTTCTTCTTTTAATGCTAGTTAAAAAAATACGTGTAGATTTTATATTATCAAAAAAAATACGTGTAGATTTTATATTATGCTAATATAAAATACGTGTAGATTTTATAAAATAAAATAGATTTTATATTAGCAAAAAAAATACAGAAGAAAAAAGAGTTTATATTACATCTCATTATGTAAAAAGATTTTATAAAATAAAATTTGGAAAAAGATTTTATAAAATAAAATATGGAAAAATCATTATGAGATGTAATATAAAAAAATAAGAAAGAAAAAAGATTTTATATTACATCTCATTAATGTAGATTTAAATGTAAAATCTACATTTAAAATAGATTATGCTAATATAAAATATATTTTATAAAATTCTCTATCAAAAAAACAAATAGTTATATTAATAAATGAGTATCCATTCCACAAATAGATGATTATGTGAGATACTGTGCTTGGAAAGGTTGTATCAAAGCATTAAGAAGTTGTAAATTAAGTAATTGGCTTTAATTAGTTGTAATTTGTGCTTAAAATGTTGTAATTAAGAGTTTTTTATACCGTTTTTATAATATAGTATATATATTAAAGGAGAAACCACCATGTATGAGGTGACATCTCCTAAAGCCAAGAAAACCATTTTTCTTTTTTCTCATTTATTCTCCCTTTAAACATTTTTTTTCCTAATTTTTCATCAACATTGATTATTCATTATTGTTTACATTAAACACCAATCTCTTTGTTTTCCTACCTCCTCTCCATCTCCTCATCGGTTTGTTTTTGTTCTCTCATCTCTATCAAATCGATCTCTCAAACCAATCTATCAATTTTTCTAAACCTACCTTTCTTTTTTTAAAACAATGCGTCTCTTTTGCTTCTTCATGAGTTCTCCATCATTCAATCTCTTCTTCTTCTTCTTCTTCTTCTTCTCTATCACTTGATGTGTTTTTGATTTCATAAACTGTTATTTTTCAATAAATCGTTTTTTAAATTTACTTTGAGAAAGCTAATCCAGGTATGCATTTCTTTTGATGTTTGTGAATTTTAAAGTTTTTTTTAAATACTTTTGTATTCTATATTTTTCCTAAGTTATTTCCAATGAAACCAATTGTTTGTTCTTGGGAGCACTCTTAGAGTTTTGATGACAACAATAGTTCGATGATGTGTTCTTGAAAAATATTACAATCTATGATGTAGTCTCAACAAACTTCAACATGTTATTTTTAAATTGTTATTTTTTTCAGTTACTTCGGGAAAACCAATCCGAGTATGCATTATATTTTACTTTCGTTGGGATTTTAAAGCTCTTTATTTTTTATAATACTTTTGTCTCTAAAAAATTTCCTAAGTTTTTTCAATGGAATCAAGAGTTTGTTTTTTATAGCGGTTTTAGAGTTTTTATGACAATGGTTCAATGATGGATGTAGCCTCACTATACTTCAATATATCCTTTTCATGGTTATTTTTTTTCCAGGGTTACTTCGAGAAAACTAATCCAGGTATGTATTCCTTCTGAAATTTGTTGGAGTTTAAAATTTTTTTTTTAACTAATGTTTTCTATATTTTTCCTTTTTTCCAACCGAACCGATAGTTCGTTTTTGGCAGCGTGTTTCAGATGTTTGATGACAACAACAATTCGTTCATGAAATCCACGATGTAATACAATATTTGATGTGTCATCACCAAAGTTCATCTTGCCTCTTTTTTTTAATATTTTCTACTTGTATTTTCATAAAGTTAAAATCCATGTTTACATGTATTTTCTACTTGTATTTTATTTACATCGTGGATTTCATCAACGAATTGTTGTTGTCATCAAACATCTAAAACACGCTGCCAAAAACGAACCATCGGTTCGGTTGGAAAAAAGGAAAAAATATAGAAAACATTAGTTAAAAAAAATTTTAAAACCCCAACAAATTTCAAAAGGAATACATACCTGGATTAGTTTTCTCGAAGTAACCCTGGAAAAAAAATAACCATGAAAAGGATATGTTGAAGTATAGTGAGGCTACATCCATCATTGAACCATTGTCATAAAAACTCTAAAACCGCTATAAAAAACAAACTCTTGATTCCATTGAAAAAACTTAGGAAATTTTTTAGAGACAAAAGTATTATAAAAAATAAAGAGCTTTAAAATCCCAACGAAAGTAAAATATAATGCATACTCGGATTGGTTTTCCCGAAGTAACTGAAAAAAATAACAATTTAAAAATAACATGTTGAAGTTTGTTGAGACTACATCATAGATTGTAATATTTTTCAAAAATACATCATCGAACTATTGTTGTCATCAAAACTCTAAGAGTGCTCCCAAGAACAAACAATTGGTTTCATTGGAAATAACTTAGGAAAAATATAGAATACAAAAGTAATTAAAAAAAACTTTAAAATTCACAAACATCAAAAGAAATGCATACCTGGATTAGCTTTCTCAAAGTAAATTTAAAAAACGATTTATTGAAAAATAACAGTTTTAAATTTAAAAAACGATTTATTGAAAAATAACAGTTTATGAAATCAAAAACACATCAAGTGATAGAGGAGGAGGAGGAGGAGGAGGAGGAGGAAGCAAAAGAGACGCATTGTTTTAAAAAAAGAAAGGAAGGTTTAGAAAAATTGATAGATTGGTTTGAGAGATCGATTTGATAGAGATGAGAGAACAAAAACAAACCGATGAGGAGATGGAGAGGAGGTAGGAAAACAAAGAGATTGGTGTTTAATGTAAACATAAATGAATAATCAATGTTGATGAAAATTTAGGAAAAAAAATGTTTAAAGGGAGAATAAATGAGAAAAAAGAAAAATGGCTTTCTTGGCTTTAGGAGATGCCACCTCATACATGGTGGTTTCTCCTTTAATATATATATAGATATAGATAGATTGATTTGTAAGTTGCAAACATCTCATAAATACATTAGATATACCTTCTTTTCCTTTGTTTTAATGTTGAATCTGTTCATCTATTTTTTTTTTTGTAAATTTTGTTTTAATTAGATAACCTTTATTATCTTTACACATATACAATTAATTACCGCAAAACAAGTTAAATTTTTGTTGCTACGAAGAATAAGGGGCTGTTTGTTTACCTTTTAGTGGTTCTATTAAGAGGCAACATCTGAATCGTTAAGAGGTGAATCATGTTTGGCAAAAAAAGAGTCTGCCTCTTAATGATTCCAAAACCCTCTGAATGATTTTGTATCATGGGCCTTCCTTAACCATTAAGCGCCCTGATTTCATTCTAAATAATTACCAAACAATCACATTCATTTAACATTATATCATAGGAACATCTTAATCATTTTGTACTAAACTATTCAGCAATTGCCAAACAGCCCCTAAGACCAAAAATCTATAAGGCTTCCTATGCTTTAGTAGTTAAATTATTATTATTCAAAAAACCACAAGGCTTATGGTGTAGCGGTAATCACCTGGGGAGTTCATAGCGCTCAACCTGGGTTCGATTCCCTGCATTCGCAACTTTTTGGCCACTGGGTATAACCTCAGGACTGCATGTTTTAGCAGTCGGTTTCATTCCAAGGGATTAGTCTGGGCCAAAGGCCCAGGACACTCTTTTCCAAAAAAGAACTTAAATAAATATAAAGTTTAGATAATTGTATTTTTGATTAACAATAAATATTTCTATTCAGTTATATACGCAATATATCACCACTACAAGGAATTGATTATATTTTTCATTATGATATGAATTAATGTTTTTTTATCAAAGATTTGTAGATCATTTTATATAAATGTATAAACACACTGGTAATTGATTATATTATTTACAAGGATGCATTCTTTTTATAGTAAAAAGTTTTTTAAAACATGTTGTACATGATAAGATATGATTTTGTTATTTTTAGTTATTTGATATTTAATTTTATCAAATCAATTATATGACGAAACGAGAAAAAAAAAAAAAAAGGCATGAGAAATTTTTTAAATGAATAAAAAAATAAAGCACACAAATAAAAAGTATATTAGAACTTATTTAATGTTTTAAAATGGTAACATATTTATAAATAAATATATTTAATTATTTATAGAATAAACATGACCACATTATTTTAACTTTAACATGAGAGGACAGATTATGCCCCTCTGCATCATATATAAAAATTATTGACAAAAAAAAGAAAAAAAAAAAGAGTAAATAGGAAAAAATTTGATTAAAGAAATTAAGACAATTACGATCTCCAAAACCAAAGTATAATTAATAGAAGTGTTCATACATAACCATCCAAATAGAGAGCCATTAATCTAAAAGATCGATGCATCATAAATAATTCAATTAATGCTAAAGAAAATTAACTAAGAAAACAAGACACTAATTAAAACGCATCAAATTAAAATAAAAGTCGAGACATAAATGCAGCAATTAGATACCAACTACTGTTTGAGTGAGTCATTATAAGCCCTTGTAGCCTTCTCAATTAGTTCTGACTGCTTGTTAAGCAATATGTTCTCTTTAATAGTATGCTCAGCATCCTGTCGGTGATAATCTCTCCATTCATCTTCAATTTCGTTAAGTTCGTCGGGAGAAATAAACACCATGCAATCTCTTATCATGTCTTTCACATCGGCCGCTGTTTCGCTATACGGGTACATAAGCTTTATACCTAAATTCACATGTGGAAAGCGTGCCTCATACTCTTGCTTCGTCATATGAGGCCCACCAACTGCCTCCTCTTCTTCTAAACTAGTCTTCACAGCAACATAATTATTTGGGACACCTTTCAATTTTCGCTTCTTTGGCAATTCAACACGTTGTTTCTTGCTCGGCGGGGTTGGTATATGAACTTTTTTCATCAGATGTGCAGATCTAGATTTTGTGAAAGGGGTTGTAAAAGATGGGTTCTCATCTGCAGAAGATGAAGGGATTATCAAGTTCTCAAGATCATCATCAACCATTTTTGAATAATTATTAATCAAGTAATAATAATGTAAGGAAGCTATATATATATATATATATGTATATAACGAATATATTACTCTTCCAAGTTTATCATTGATTTGGATTTCCACAATTATGAGATTGCACAATCCCAACAACCTCAAATAAAATATGTTTAAATTTTTTTTATTTTGTTTTGAATATTAGAGTACAAGACAAGGTGAAAATCAAATCATATATATTTTCAATTCCGTTTTTATTAAATCAATTATATGACGACATGAAAAAAAAAATTAAGATATGTTTGGACATAGAAAAAGTTCTTTGATGTTTAAATGAATAAAAAAAAATAAAGCCCATGAATAGAAAATATATTAAAACTTAGGGGGTGTTTGGGATTGCTTATTTAAAACAACTTATGCTTATATTGATAAGTGCTTATCAACTTATGCGGTGTCAAACCGGAGTTTTTAAAAAGGTGTTTGGATTAGCTTATTGTTGTACCAAAACGTAATAAGCTAATAAGTTGTTGTTTAAAAGTGTTTGGGATTGCTTATACATATAAAGTAACCTAAAAAGTGATAAGCACTTTTGAAATAAGCTAATAAGTTAATACAAAGTGACTTATGAAAAAATGCTTATCTACTGTTTGACACCGCTATAAGCACTTTTATTTTCTTTCCATCCAAACACTAGAAAGTGCTTATCTACGGTGTCAAACCGCAATAAGCTAAAAAGCACTCTAAATAAGCAATCCCAAACACCCACTTAGAGTGAATTGTGGATTTGGTCCATGTGGTTTAGTGATTTCTTTGACCATGATCCTCATTTTATGTTTATTATGGATTTGGTCCTTGTGATATTCAATTTATTTTGGTCATAATTCTTCTGACTAACACTTCCATTAACTTTGTTAAATCAAGGACTATTTTAGTCATTTTACCTATTTTTTGTCCTTTTTTGATAAGAAAAATATAAACAATATTTTAATACACACAAACATACATGCATACACACATGTATATATATATATATATATATAACGATATTAAAATAAATAAAATAAGACATTATTGTATGATTTAATTGTTTAATTTTTTTTAAATTAATTATATTAAATACGATTTAATTTTATTATTTTATTATAATTGTGAATTTTTGACTGAAAAACAATATGAAAATTGGAGCTTTTAATTTTAAGATGATAAAATTAAAGTTCATTTCTCAACGGGTTTTAATGATTTTTTTGTGTTAAAATATCAACAATAAGTTTGTTTGTTGCAATGATAGTAAAAGAACAATATAATTAAATCGTCTTTAACTTAATTAAAATTTTAATTCAATAAATCAAATCATAAAACCATATTTTATCTTATTCACTCTAAATAAAATATATATTGTCTTATTTTATTTATTTTAATAAAATAAAATATAAATAATAAAATTAAAATCGTATTTAATATAATTAATTTAAAAAAATTAAACAATTAAATCATACAATAATATCTTATTTTATTTATTTTAATATCGTTATATATATATATATACATGTGTGTATAAAAATATTGTTTATATTTTTCTTATCAAAAAAGACAAAAAATAGGCAAAATGGCTAAAATGGTCCTTGATTTAACAAAGTTAATGGAAGTTTTAGTCAGAAGAACCATGACCAAAATAAATTGAATATCACAAAAACCAAATCCATAATAAACATAGAATTAGGACCATGGTCAAAGAAATCACTAAAACACAACGACCAAATCCACAATTCACTCTAAAACTTATTTGATATTTTAAAAAAGGTAACATATTTATTTAATTATAAATAAATATATTTATTTGTTTATAGAATATATAACAAATAAATCTCTCTAAATTAATATGAATGATCTCTTCTTTAAAATTGAGGGCTTATGAACCAAAAGTCAATCCCGAGAAACTTGGGATATGCACAATAACGAAGATAACCCACAAGTTTAATGACAATAATATTCTTTTAGCTATTTTTAAACAACTTTTATTTAAACCATTGATTAAAATAATTGGATGGCTAAAATTATTTCTTGACTTCCTTCACCACCTTTTCGTTTGAATCTGTTCATATATATATATATATATTGGAAAGATATTTTACAACCCTGAAAAATGTTGCAACCCTTGCAACCCACATCTTAATCGTTGGATTCACGATCGACGGTTATTTTATTTTTATTTTTTTGTTTTTTTAATTAAAATATTGGGCCCCATATCTATTGTAACCGCCGATCATGAATCCGACGGGTAAGATGTGGATTGCAAGGGTTGCAATCTTTTACTAAGGTTGCAAAATATCCAACCCCTATATATATATACCAAAGAAACTATCAATATATCATTATCTTTTGATAAATTTTTATGATTTCATATGTGATATTTTTTCAATATATTCCCAAAAATTATTATTTAATATATTTCTAGAATAAAAAAACGAACTCTTATTTTGATGAATAATATAAGTAGTTCAATTTTGAAATTTGTAGCTTTTTCAATAATGTATTAAATAACCTATTGTTTTTTTTCCTTCCAAAATTAAGTCCACCAACATATGATTTTTATATATGATCTCTTTTTCTTTCTATTTGCTATAATTAGTTGTAAATTTAAAATTGAAGGGATTAAGCATTACTATTTTTAAGTAATTATGAATGAAATTCGTGCATTGAAAATTTTGAAAATAAAATAAGCATAAGCTTTAGAATTTAAATTTGAAACAAACTTCTATAATTGTATTTAGGGGCTGTTTGGCAGTTGCTGAATGGTTTAGTACAGAATGATTAAGTGGTCTGAATGATTAAGATGTTTTATGATATAGTGTAAAATGAAACTAGAAACGTATCCGTGCAATGCAGCGAGATACATCATGACTTTAATGTTTCATTTTATTTTTTTGTCGTTTTACAGTACGATTTTGGATGATTTTGAGAAAGTGATAATGTTTTTTTTTATAAATTTGTTTAACTTAGGCTTAATAATATAATGTTTTTTATATAAAAAAAATAAGTATTTTGTTAGAATTCAATGATTATCTTATATATTTTAATGACATCTAGAAAAAAAAAACCAATTACATATTTAATAATATAATTAAAACAAAATTATATTATAGTAATATAATATATTAATTAATAGTGATACATGGAAAGGTCTGCATAAAAGGAAGTCTCTGCACATACCAAATTGGTGGGTGTTAGAAGTCTGCAGTAGTAATATGTATCTTGTGCTTTGATACTTATAAATTAAGAGATTTTTAAAATCTTGCATAAAATGATGGTACCTTGTGCCTAATAATTTGTATTTAAGAGTTTTTTATCCGTGCTTTATAATATAGTATAGAAGTATAGATATGGTTGTTTGCTAATTGTTAATAATGAAATCAAGGTGTTTAATGGTTAAGGGAGGGTCAGGATACAAAATCATTAAGACTTAAGAGACAACTTTTTTTTTGCCAAACAAGATTTATTTTTTAACGATTCAGATGTTGCCTTTTAATGGAACCATTTAAAGGTTGCCATAAAAGTAATATCAAGTTTGAAATATGTATCTTTTATACTATTAAGTGTTTTTTTTTAATTTAAAAGTTTATGTACTAATTAGCTAACAATACTGACTTAGTATAAATTGTAATATAATATAAATTTTGAAATATATATATATATATATATATATATATATATATATATATAAAGGCTTTTGAATTTGAAAATACTTCAAACTCGTATCTAGACAATTTTATATAATATGTATTCCAAATTTGATTTAGCATAAAATAATATTAAATTTGAAATCTATATCTTTTTACTAATTATTGTTTTTTTTTTTACTTTCTTTCCAAAAAAACTCCCTACTTGATTTCTTTTTATGTTTCCTCTTTATCGAATACTAGAAATGTACCCTCGACCCCTCGTAATGGAACGAGTTTCTGAAATCTAGAACTCAAACCCTCGATCATTATTCATACTTTTTGTTAGTAATTTTTTATTTTATTTTACGACTTTGAGAAACCTAGATTTAAAACAAAAATATATTTTAGTTTAGTTTAATTATGGTTTTTTATAAAAAATAATAATAATAAATTTTGTTACGGGTCAAAAAATGTTTAATTTAAATGATAACTATATTTAAGATATTTTATATTTAAAATTAAAAAGATAACATACTTCAATAAAAAATAAAAATAAGGTGTTTTATCTCGAATTTTCTTATATTTATCGGTTAGTTATATCAATAGTAAAAAATTTTAGATATTTTAGAAAATAAAAATAAGTGTTTATAAGCTGTACTTATGTTTAATCAATTTGTACTTTTCGATTTTAAGTAATATGCATTAATAAGTGGTACCTAATGCATAAAAATTAGTTTTTAAGAGTTTAGCTTAAATGCTTTATAATATAGTATAGATATATTAGTTAAAATTCAAAATTACAAGTTAATGAAACATAATTATAACTTATTAAAGTCCTATGTTTTTATTTGTATAACTAACTGCAAATAAACATATTAAATACAGGATAAACATTATGAGATAAACTACCTGTTTTATTTTTTTTAAATATATTTATTAGATCAATGCATGTTTTTATAATATAGTATAGATATATTAGTTATGAGATTATAACTAATATAGATATAAATATATTAAGAGCAAATCATAAAATAAAAAATAAATATTGATTTTTATAGGGAAATTAATTAAAATGGGCGTATTTCAAATCCGTATTACCCAAATACCCCAAATCTCGTTCAAATCGCCGAAATACCCATTATCTACGGGAAAAGAGGCCGGGAATCCCGGGATTAGTCGTGTGGCCGGGAAACCCGGGTTTATGGCCGGGAATCCCGGGATTGGGAGCCGGGAAAAGTGTATTGGATGCGATCGATGGGAATGAACGGTGGGGATTAAAATGAATTAGGTTTTATATGGGTGTAGTTCGGTTATAAAAGGGAGAGGGGACTATTTGACACCCCTACACAACATTGTAACTCTCTCCCTCATTTCTAACTTTCTCATTGCATTCGTGTATATCACGCTCGGATTTCGACTCCATTCGTTAATTTTTAGCAATCTCAGATATGTCTCGTCTACTTACTACTGTAAGTTTTCTTAACCCCATTGTAGTTTTATATTTTCATTATATTTATTGTATGTTTATTAGACTATATGTTCGATTATGCTTTTATATATGAGATTATGTGTTATGTTTACGTCGGATAATATGTTAGAATATTTCGTGTTTTTTTTGAAATTGCGTTAATTTCCAAGATTGCGGTAATAATATGTTTTTTTTATAAATATTTTAGAGATGGGATATTTTTTGGAGATTGGATTAATTTTAGAGATTGCGTTAATAACATGTTAGAGTGTTACGTTTTTTTTAGAGTGTTATGTTTTTTTATAAATATTTTAGAGATGAGATGTTTTGTGGAGATTGCGTTAATTTTAGAGATTGCGTTAATAACATGTTAGAGTGTTACGTTTTTTTGAGAGTGTTGTGTTTTTTTTTATAAATATTTTAGAGATGACATGTTTTTTGGAGATTGCGTTAATTTTAGAGATTGCGTTAATAACATGTTAGAGTGTTACGTTTTTTGAGAGTGTTGTGTTTTTTTTATAAACTTACAACTTAGGCCCCTAGACTTTGGTTTATTACAACTTAGGCCCCTTAACTTTGAATCATTTACAACTTAGGCCCTTAACTTTGGTAAATTTACAACTTAGGCCCCTAGACTTTGGTTTTTTACCATAAAAACCCAGATAATAACTATAATCATAAGCCTTTTAATCACAACATATCGATTTGGATTTTGTCAAACGGGTGTAAATAGCCCTAAGGTTTGTAGGGATTTAAGCAATCCACGTGATTCCCCTACTACCTGGAAGTCCAATAGATTGAGTGGTTTCTTTTCTAAACTCTCTCAATAGACGAAATCAACAAAACTTAGGCCTCATTAAATTTGCAAAAACCCATAAATACTAACTATAACCATAAGTCATTGTCTTTTATTCGTTACTATGTAGGAGGATTTTCATTACGTCGATCTGTCTTTCAAAGCACGCCTTGGCTTCGCCAAGGAAATTAGAGATATTTTTGCAGCGTGTCCACCTGAACGGGCACAAAATTTACATCAAATATTTGGACGGACACCTTTTGGTCCATGGCTGGAGCTTACAAATACTGCACAGGACCCCCTCCTAGTGTACATGTTTTTACAGCTTGAGGTCGACGTCCTCAATGCGGCTTCGGAGGAAATGTATTTCAATGTCCGTGGGAAACACATGCGCTTTGGTCGTCTTGAGTTTTGTCTTATAACAGGACTCCTTTTCGGCCCAACACCCTCCCTACCTGCCATATCGGAAGGGTCCTTCGTCCGGAGGCCTTGGCCTGATAACGCCCCCGATCATTTGAAGGTGAAAACCGTCGTCCAGACGATGAAAGGCGGCATGCAGGACCTATCCGATGAGGATGTTGTGCGTGTTTGCTTGGTAGTGATGGTGGAAGTCATGTTCATGGGTCGTGAGCTAAGCCAGGTGGTTTCTGACACTGTCCTTAGGGCCGTCGATGACCTTATGACATTTGACAGCTACCCGTGGGGTAGCCATATCTGGAGCCACACATACAACTATTTACACTTAGCCATCGCCAGACGCCATACACAAAAGAACAAGCACATCAACAAGAGTACGTTGAGTGGGTTCGCACACGCTCTGAAGGTTAGATAAGTATTATAACTTAAATATTAAGTCGTCTTCTTTTTTTTAACATACTACTCTATGTTGTGTAATTCCAGGTATGGATCTTGGAGATGTTTCCTATCTGTCGTCACCATTTCACCAAGCACACCGACAGGGCCATTAGGGGAACTCGATGGGACCGAGACAGTGTATTGAATAAGGTTGCATGCGTTGCAATCTTTAACTCAGTTTCGAACGTACCTCTCTTACTATGTTTCTAATTTTAGACAGTGAACAATTAATTGTTTAACTTAGTCCTGCATATTAAATCTTATATGTTTTACAATATATTTAGGTGAGGCATCCGGATCTCGAGCGCCTCACTCCTACGGCTGCCGAACAACAGAGTCGTTGGTATCTATCCAACGTCGCCTATTTGGAAAGAAAGGAGGCCAGGCGACCGACGAAGAAGTCCCGACGAAGAGATCCTGATCACGATGAGGACGATGATGACGATGATTATGAAGATGATGAAGATGACGATGATTATGAAGATGACAATGATGGCACGGGATATCAGGCTCCCCCTAGCTCCTCCCATCATGGAGCGCCGCCTCCCGACCCATACCAATACAGGTGGGTACGCTACGATGCGCTGCACGATTACGTCCACGGGTCCGTCGAGACACGCCTAAGAGATCTCGAGGCCCTCACCGCACACCTTCGCCACACTCTGGTTAGTGTTTAACTTAATTTGAGAATATTACGTTCCATACTTGTATATTGGTTTGTATATTGATATGACGTTTAATACTTATATTAGTTGGCAACGAGCTCGGCGCCGACCTACACGTCCCCTGGGTACGGACACACGTCGGCTGATTATGAACAGACGTCGGGTGGGTGGGGACACACGTCGGCTGGTTATGAATAGACGTCGGGTGGGTGGGGACACACGTCGGCTGGTTACGGACAGACTTCGGGTGGGTGGGGACACACGTCGGCTGGTTACGGACAGACGCAAGCAACCACATCATTGCCGCAAGATGTAAGTGATACGAGTTTACATTACTGTTCTGTTTTCGTTATTAATATAAAAATTTCTTATAATCTATGAACCCAGTTTCGGATGCCGGAGGCGGATTGTTACAGACCTCAAATGATGACGAGTGACAATGTACCGGGGCCGTCGTACGTGACACCGCCAGCACACTTCGATCAGGGTAGGTCCGTCCTTAGCGATATGATGGATGATTTTTTCGGACCTTCCATCCCGGGTTCGATGGGTTCGATGGGGTCGGCGGTTGACATCACCCAGGTGCGACTGAGCTCTCCTATGGGTAGTGACATCATTGAGCGTCACTTCGAGGATTATGCTCCAATGCTTGACCAGGCGGAGGTGGTAGCACTTGGGAGGGGGAGACGGAATGTTGTAGCAGGCCCAAACTTACGTTCCCCATATACCCAACAACCTTCAACTACACCGGCCCCTCCGAGAAAGACCAAGCCAGGGATGAAGGAAAAGGGTAAGGGGAAGGTTGGGGGTCCACTACGATGACTTCAACGGGACAATCGATGCACGTTTCGGCAGCACAGATCGTTCACCAATGTATCCACAATCAGCTCCCCAACCTGTGTTGTCCATTTTATGGCGACCTTGAAATGGATACCGTTTTTTTTAGGAAACTGCTTGCTGTAGGTTGTAATGGTGATTTGGAGGATTTGGTTAGTATTTAAATATAGTCATATAAACAATTACATTTTTAGTTACAGCTCTAACAATCTCTATTTTGTGTATAGCACATCGACGCTTGGGTCAAGATGATCGAAGAGTCCCGCTCTCCACATGCGTCATGGGCGGTGATGGACAACAATTTCTTTGAGTGACTCACCCTGCCAGAGCAAGGATACAAGTTCGTATACGAAACTTGCAATGGAATGACGCGAAACCATCCACATTGGAAGGACATCGAGCGGGTATGGAAATCGATTTACATAATTTTTGTTTAACTTTTTGGTTACTAACTATTTGTGTGTTACTGTAAAATCTCTGGTATTCATCCCAATCTGCATTATGGACAAACATTGGGTTACTAACATCTGTCATATATGACAGTTTACGAGCTTCCAGGTACACCATGACTTTGGAAGACCTCCTTAAGATCTTCAAAAAACAATTGCCGAAGTTGTTAAAGAAGATATACGACACGCCAGGTCGTATAAATGCCAGCAAGAAATTAAAGCATCAGTATGAAAATGATGCACCACAACAGTCAGGGGCGTTTGGGGATTGCGGTGTCTGGGTGTGTCATAATTTATCCAAGTTTGTTGAAGAAATGCACCCAGCAGTTGCACCAGATGCAACTGAATCTGTGGCCAAGGAATGGCGGCGTTACATGGCGGAGACGTTATATGCGTTGTCTGTTCGGTTAGACGAGTAGATTGTTTTTGCTGTTTTTTTATGTATGTAATAACCTTTTTATATATATTAATATTGTTTTTCTTAGATTTTTCGTGTTTGGTGAACTAAACGAACTTAGAAACTGATAGGTTTCGAAAACGCAAAGATCATTTTCATAATAACTCCATAAATAAGACGTATCGTCACATATCACATCTAAAAAGACTTTGAAACAACGACATGAAACGAAGTGAGTAGGTCACATTATTGGTCATTTAAATGTCAAACTACGGCTACACGACGCTTGGTTTTTGGGGAATCCCCAACGACTTCTTATATGCTCTAGTGATACGATTCTGGAAGTGTTAAGCTCCACTTTCTCGCTATACACTTCAATGACGGTATGGCATCTTTCAGGCTTTGCAGAAGAATCAATTCAGAAGTTTCAAAGGCATCATTTCAGGCTTTACAGAAGAATCATTTCAGTCTTTGCAGAGGCATCTTTCAGGCTTTGCAGAAGAATCAATTCAGGCTTTGCAGAGGAATCGTTTGACCATGTGCACAAACCTATCTTCGCATGGACTATAAGTAGATGCTCCGGTGAAGTAGTAATTCACAACTTGCTATCTATCGTTTCTACTCTCTTTGTCATTTACAAACATTATCTACAATTTCATAACTTAATGGCTGAAGGTTCACGTGGAAGGGGGAGAAGGTCAGCGAATGGGGCTGGCACTTCACGCTCCGCCTACATCGAACAATTAAATGATGGAGCTACGAGGGTTGAATGGGGAGTACCAGACACAACGGAGGAATGGGCGCAGTTTGGGATGTCTGCTTATGATGAACCAATTACGCCTCAGGAGTGGGAGCAGTATGATTTTGCACGAGAGGCATACTACAATGCTCATGGGGAACAATCCCCACCTAGGTATCAATCTAACCAGGGATTGAGTCTACCAATGTCTCAAGTACTGCCTACAAAGTTGAAAGACTCATGTGATGAGGCAAATGCGGAGATACGACATATCGGCAGGAACTGGCTGCGCAACATGGAATTGCAAAAAGAGAAGGAGGCCATTATTTCGGAGCAGAAGGAGTTCTTGGAGATGATGAAGCGCGATGTCAGGGAGAAGCAAAAGGAGATTAAAAAATTAGAAGATGAATTGGTAGAAATCAAAGAAAACTACACCGGCATGGAGGAGCAGATGAAGGCAAAGGCTGGCTGGGTCAAGAGCATCCGAGAAATCTACCCGTAGTAGGTTTCTCAAAGGTTGGTTAATCTACCCGTAGCGATGGTCTAATGTTTTCATTTCTTTATTAATGTTTACTTTATCGATGCTTTAATAAAAGGGTGCTTTAATGTTTAACTTGTTTTTACACAATATAATTCCACAACCACGAAAAGGTGGATAAAATCAACAATGAACATAAATATCATATCACTTCGCACTAAAATAAATTACTTGTTAACTACTTGCACAAAAATAAAGAGAGAAATAAGCTACAAGATGAGGTCGTTACAATCAAGGGAAGTCAATGTTAAGGTCAATGCTATCATGCCTTAGGGTTCCATGTGGTTCTAGGCTCGATGGCCCCTGAGAGCGAAATCTTTGGCTACTTGTAGCTCTGCTCCTGGGAACGGTTGAAGGGGCAGGAGTTGGACATTCACCACGAGTGTGTCCTACTGCTCCACACCTAGTACACGTTCTCTGTATCGGATCCTCACCAAGAGATGGACGCCGATCGTTCTTGCTTGGCCTCCCCGCACGTCTCTTGGTTATTAACGGTGGATAGCATAGAGGAAGGGGGACGTGTGGCAAAACCCATGACTGAGGGGGTCCAACCGGATTGATTACTTCCTGATATGTTGACTGGTAAGTATGGGACGTGAAGTAACCTAGAGCTAGATCGCTGCAATCTCTACGATTCATAGACCTTGCAGCTGCGATGGCATGACCGCATGGTAACCCAGAATATTGCCATTGCTTACATTCACAAACACGGTTAAGCATATCGACAATGGCGTGTCCACGGGTATCCCGAACATTGAACCTATCATATCCAATCCCTCTAACCCTCCATTGCGCAGACTTTCCTGCCCTTTTGAGAATCTTTGCCTCCGCCATTGGTGTAAGATGATTATGCATTTCACCTACAAACATGTGTGTGTTAACTATGCTACGATTTATAAACAACAAAAGAAGAGAAAATAACATATAAGTTCAAGATTTCATAGTTTATCAACCTCCCTTTTGTCGTCGAAGTAGGTACCACTCTTGTTGAAAATTTCGGAAGTACTCCATAAGCCCGACAATCGGTAACCTACGAGCAAAACGGGACAGTGCATTCACCGACTTGGCACTATTAGAGGTCATTATATTATACCGATGTGCAGGAAAATGGGCCCTTGACCACCTCTCCTTACCAGCAGCGTCCATAACTTGTGCTCCACGATCTACTTCATATCGTAGTGCATCCATGTACCGGTCAAACTCTGTAATCGTATATGCTTTGCATGCCTTCCAGTAGGTCGAGCGGTTTGTAGTAATACGCCTGTCCGCACTTCTCACGTTCATCTCCAAATGTCGACAACATAGGGCATGAGGGGTCGATGGGTACACCGCAGAAATTGCGGCACTTATTGAAGGAGACCTGTCCGACATAAACACTAACCCTTCCGGGACTCCGATACATTCTCTCAACCTGGACAGAAACCAACCCCACTCCTCCCCCGTCTCGGACTTGCCTACTCCGAAAGCCAAAGGCACGATGTTGTTATTTCCGTCCATGGCAACCGCCAAGAACATCATACCTAGGTAAGGTCCCTTTAAATGGGTCGCGTCTATAACGATGACAGGACGCAGGTTTGCCAAAAACGTGCGGATCTGCAAATAACGTAGGTGGAGCAACTTTGTAAATATTATAATTTATAATATGTAAATATATGGCGTGTTGATATACATACGGCACATCCAAGAGCAGCGAAACATAACTCAAAACGTCCGTGCGAATCTGTCCTTATTCGGGTGCATGTACCCGGATTCTTCAGCTCCAAATTATATAAGTACATAGGGAGTCGTTCGTACAACTCCTCAGGTGTGCCTCTCACCAATAGTAGGTGTGATGACCCGGTAAGTAACCTTATTATTTTATGTGATTTATTATAGTTTTAAGGGAGTTTATACTTAGTTAGTATAATATAAAGGATGGTTATAGTATATAGATGCTAGATGAGGGTCTATAGTGGAAAGTTTGGTTAAGTATTAGTATGAGTCATCATATATATATATGTGTTGTCATCTCCTTGTTCCTTTTATCTCCAGCATTTTGTATAGTGTATATCTTTTTTCTTTGTGTGTGTTTGTGTAGTGTGAGAGAGGAGAATACAAGAGAGAAAGAAAAGAAGAAGAAGAATAAGAAAAAGAAGAAAGGGGGAAAGAAATAGGAGAAGTCTTTGATAGTTAAAGTCGTACATCAAGTTATTTTCAGGTATGAATTCTAATTCTTAGTTTTAGGGTTCATGTTGTATATGTTCTTCCATGGATAATCCTAAAAGTATATTCATGTGTTTGGTTGTTTAAGTTAAAATCATCATGGTTTAGAAGTTTCTATGGTTTAGAAGTTTATGTTTCCTTAAGTTCTTAGTTTTGAGTTTTGGCATGGATGGTGATGTGAAGCTCCTTTCATATATGGCTATTCTTGATCATGGATTGAATTGAGTTCATGTGTGTATAGAGTTGATATGAGTTCCTCCTTGTTATTTGATGTTAGAACCTCCTTTTTATGCTAAAAACTTTCATAGAAATGACCCAAATTTAGTTGGGTTTGAGTTGGGGTGTTAAGGGAGTGAAATAGGGGCTGTTTGCTGTCCACAGAGGTCCACGCGACCTTTGTCGCGGGTTGACTCGCGGCAAAAGTCGCGTAATACACTGTTTCAGCATTTTCAAAATTTTGTTTATTGCGTATTGGTGTCGTTTCTAGGCGTAATATAGTGGTATGGGTACTCGTTTTGAGTGTAGAATAGATTTTGAACACATTGAACAAGTTATTATGAGCATATCACAACTCCAACTCTTGTCTTTGATGTCGGTTGTTCGGTTTCTAGCTCGGTTGCGATTCGGGAGCGTCCGTTGGGTCGTTTAAGGTCGTAAATTGTAGTAGTGAGTCTTATATACATATAATTATGTGGATTTCATTAGTGTGTATATATTACAGGCTCAGTTACTCATCAATGAAGTTTGATATAACTGGTGTTCGGTTGTGTCGTTTGCGCGTGTGTGGCTTCAAACTCTTAATAAGGCGAGTTTTCTTTTAACCATTTTCAAACTGGAATACTTATATTATAAAATGGTTTATATGTGATATGTGTAGTAATGATTGTGAGTTATATGGAAGGTGATTATTGAAATAAAATCTCATATGTTTGAGCATTGCATTACACTATTGTATTTTGGCCGGACGTAAAGGTCGGATGGAGTTGGTTGTGCCAAAAGGGGCAACGGGGTTGGTTGTACTTGAGGTACTTCGAAGTAAATTAATTAGTTGTGCTTAGCGGCCAATTAATTCTGATATGGCCATGGGTTGTTGGTGTTATAGGCCAACGGAGTACATTGCATGAAATTTGAATTGTGATTTGTTGATAATGGTTTCATATCAATGTTTTCATAATATTGTTATTAAAATGTTTGGGATTATCTCACTTAGACCAATTGGTCTAACCCTAAATGTTTTTCCAAATCTGTATTCCAGGACAGATGACTGGTAAGGGAAAAGGAAAAGATAAGCTATGATGTTATGTGAAGAAATGTGTTGCACGTGGGAAGCTATTATGAGTTACTACTTCTAGTTGAACAATGTTATATGTCAATGGTTTTTGTTGAATGTAATATTATGTATGCATGTATGTGTTTATGTATCGAAAAAAAAAATTGGTACTAGAAATAGGTAGTTAGTGTAATTCTAGACTTCGGGACCCTATATTTAATATGTGTGTTTGTAATGTAAATGTTAATATGTATTGTATGATACATGTTATGTTTTAAGGTGGGTTGTTATAGTAGGGCCTTGCATCGCGTGCGCCATCCTTGGTGGTAACCAATGTTGAGTCCGTACTGCTGGTTGATATCGTCAACGATGTCATTCGGCCGAAATGACCTGCTAGCGTCAATAAACTTACCTTTCAATATGTGGCCCAAAGTCCTTTTGTTGGCCTGCCGGTGTCTAGAATTCAGTTGCGTCCTCGAACAAGTGTGTACATCGTTCAACTTCCTAACGACAAACATCCCTCCTTTAGGGCCCACGGACTTCGCCGACATACGCCACTTACAATTTGTTTGCTCACAGACAGCCACATATCTGCTTTTGTCGGATTTCTCCGTTCTAAACACGAAACCCTCTTCCAAGAACTTAATTCCGAGCTGTATGGACATTTGCTCCTTCGTATCAAATAGCTGTCCTTCATGTATACTTGTATCGCGATTGTAAGGTACGAGTTGGTAGGGTGGTATATTGGTCTCCGGGTTTGGAAGGGAAGGAGGCATATCAAAATAATCATTTAACTCAACAAGTGATTTATTGCTAGGGGTATATGTCTCTTCTTCTTCGTCCTCATCAGTATCGGTATTTGATCTGTCCAGATCAGATATACCCGTTGTGAAAACATGGGTTTCGTCATGAGCAACTCCAGAAAACCATCTTTCTTCGTCTTCTTCTTCTTCTTCAGCTTCTTCTGCTTGTTGTTCTTCTTCTAGTTGCGTCTCCGGAACAACATCGGGATAAGAGTCGTTAGGACGATATGAATGATCAGCATAAAGTGTGGTGTCGTATGATGTCTGGAATTGATAATCAGCATAAAGTGTGGATTTCGTCATCACCTCCGGCATCATCTTCGTCATCACCATCGTCGCACATCAATGTTGCGTCATACACAAAGACTTTTAGAGGTATTTCTGAATCGACTGCAATTTGCATAAAACCAAGTATCAGTTCGTTGTTGTTTAGCTCCACTAGTGAGCGATCTGCACGTTTGAACACCAACTTGCAAGTAGCAGAATCTTCGATTCCACATTTTTCCATGGCGTAACGAAGAAACCTCTTATATGTATAGATTACTGGAATCTGTACACCACGCTTTGTGTACCCAATATAATCCCACTCATTGTTGTTTTGAACCCACCGACCATCAAAACATAAATAGAGCTTAGCTTTTACAACAGGTGAACTCATTTTTTCAATAGTATGAACAATGAAGGAAGAAAGAAAAATGGAATGGATGTGATGATGAACGTATTTACCTTGAATTATACTGACTCTTATAGGCAAAATTTATAGCCAAAGATGAAAGTTAATCGTACATTCGATGACAAGTATATGTTTATGGTATGAAAAGTGGAAAAAACAATTGAAATCAGGCAACAAACACGTGAAAAACAATGAAAACACATAAAATGATAGTTCCCAAAACCCTAATTTTCTCAAACCCTAAAGCAATCCCGGCCTAACCCCGGGAAACCCGACCCTAACCACGGGAAACCCGGCCATATCCCCGGGAAACCCGGCCATATCCCCGGGAATCCCGACCCTAACCCCCCATCGAGTCACATTTCGGCCGAACGCGTCCAAACCCGGGATTCCCGGCCACTATTCCTGGACAAAAGGGGTATTTCGGCGATTTGAACGAGATTTGGGGCATTTGGGTAATACGGATTTGAACTACGCCCATTTTAATTAATTTCCCTAATAATAATATTGATCAAATCGTCCAATAAATATAAAAAATAAATATTGATAATAGTAGATAATATTGATCAAATTGTCCATTAAATATAAAAAACAAATATTTATAATAATAAATGAGTATCCATTCCACAAATAGATGATGATGTGAGATACTGTGCTTGGATAAGTTGTACCAATGTATTATGAAATTGTAAATTAAGTAATTGACTTTAATTAGTTGTATTTTGTGCTTAAAATGTTATAATTAAGAGTTTTTATGTCTCTATTATAATATAGTATAGAGTATAGATATAGATATATAAAATTGTTTTTTTTTAAATTTAATGGTTTGATTACTAAATATGAGTGCCACCACTTTTCGGCTTATTCATTTCTTTAATTAATTTCAAAATGTAATTATAGAGTACAAGACAAGGTGAAAATCAAATCATATATATTTTCAATTCCGTTTTTATTAAATCAATTATATGACGACATGAAAAAAAAAATTAAGATATGTTTGGACATAGAAAAAGTTCTTTGATGTTTAAATGAATAAAAAAAAAATAAAGCCCAGGAATAAAAAATATATACATACCAAAGAAACTATCAATATATCATTATCTTTTGATAAACTTTTATGATTTCATGTGTAATATTTTTTTAGTATATTCCCAAAAAATTATGATTCGATATCTTTCTAGAATAATATAAGTAGTTCAATTTTAAAATTTGTAGATTTTTTAACAAAAATGGAAACCACAAATTAGGGATTTTAGCCCCTTTATATATTACTGAAATTCAAACTCTAGACCCTTCAAGTTTCCATTTTCCCACTAAAACCCAAACATACAATCAACCAAACTTACCTAGAAAAGTCGGTGGTTACAGATTTGGATTTCCACAAAATTAGGGATTTCTTTCTTTGATGTTTAAATGAATAAAAAAAATATATTAAAGATATACAAACCAAAGAAACTGTCAATATATCATTATCTTTTGATAAATTTTTATGTGTAATAATTTTTTAGAATATTCTCTGATTCAATATCTTTCTAGAATAAAGAAACAAAACTTTATTTTGATGAATAATATAAGTAGTTCAATTTTGAAATTTGATTTTAAATACGATCTCTTTTTCTTTCTACTTGCTATAATTAGTTGTAAATTTAAAATTGAAGGGATTATGCATTACTATTTTTCCTAAATATATTATAATATAATATAAAATTTTTAAGTAATTATGAACGGAATTCATGCATTGAAAATCAAATTAGCATGAGATTTTGAATTTGAAACAAACTTGTATAATTTGTATTTAGATTGAATTTACCATAAACGTTATATCAAGTTCAAAATATGTATATTTTATACTATTAAGTGTTTTTGTTTAATTTAAAAGTTTATGTACTAACTAGCTAACAATACTGACATAGTATCAAATTTTAAAATCTTACTTAATATAATATAAATGTTAGATAATTATTATCAAAATTCATGTATATTTTTTAATATATATATATATATATATATATATATATATATATGGTCAGGTTAAGGGGGAAATTAAAAAAACGGAAAAATGAGAAACCATGGTAGCCCTTTATTTGGACGGTATGCATTTGTGCATACAAATAATTTGTATAATGCACACGTGCATAAAAATCAAAATTAAAAACAACTTAATTACTTGTACACACAAGTGCATACCATTCAGATCAAGGACTATCAGGGTGTTCCTCAGTTTTCCATTTTATAAAAAATGTATTCCAAATTTGATTTAGCCATAAAGTAATATTAAATGTGCAAAGACAAGCTTCTTTTTATTTTAACTAAGTTTTTTAGGTTTTAACCAATTTAACCCATTCATCTATATTTATTTATTTTGAAAACACTCTTTAAAGAAGCTTGTCTTTGCACATATCAAAATAGTTGCTACAAAATGAGTTAAAAAATTATCACGGCTACTTAAAACAAAACTAATCTGAACATAACATTGTCTCTATTCTTTCTTTCCTCGCTAGCAGGAAAGTGAGATAAAAATTAAAATATGTTTGTGAAAAAAGTTATTTGATTTTTAAATGAATAAAAATAAAATCCCACAAATAATAATAATAATTAATATATTAAAACTAATTCGATGTTTTAAATTAGGTAAAATATTTATTTTAATTACAAATAAATATATTTATTTATAGAATATATAACAAATCGATTTTTGTACATATATATATATATTTTATAAAAATGGTTATGGTATATATTTACATAAAATAGGAAGTTATTATATCATAAAGTTGTATATATATAAAGATAGGTGAGATTAATTTTCATACACATTGTTATACAATACATAGGTGAGATTATTTAAAATGGCTTGTAGGGAAGATTATGAAGAAAAGAAGTCTTCAATTCAAATGTACGAGGTCAAGAAATATGAATGTAGGGGAAATTATCCACATGTTTACGAAATGATCAGGTATGGTAAATTGTTTCCGTTTCAAAATGAAGAGTTGACGGATGTCGGAAGGAGGATGATAATAGATCGGATGACTACGTTTCTTTCTAAAACGGAATTAGATGATTTGGAAGATGCATGGAGTGAGTATAATCGTATAGAGATGGATCGTGCTATTAAACGTCGATTACTCTGTAAAAAACAATTACAATTAATTATAAAGGCCACAAGACTTTACGAGGCAGATACATCCAAAAACCATCACTAGTTAACATCAATGATCCATATCAGTCTACAAGGTACGTATATCATATCGATCAAACTGTATTAATTCTCTCTCTCTCTCTCTCACACACACACACACACACACACACATATATATATATATATATATATATATATATATATATATATAATACAAATTAATTTAAGTGGCTAATTTATTGAATTATTCTTTTCCGTGTATATTTAATTAGGTCGTCTTGGAGGAAGTGAGGATATCCGACTAATTCAACAAGAAGATGGGATACGTTTTTGCTAATTCAAGAAGAAAACCTTATATTTTATATTGTCTTTCTTTAGATTGCTAGGTTGCATTATTTTTCTATTTTAATTGAGATATCGGGTCTATATATGGTTTATTGTGGGAAATAAAAACCATAATAATTTTTACATCATATTTTTTATAATTTGTGTTTATATTTTATATTGTCTTTCTTAATAAAAATGTGACTTCTAGCTCGATATATATAGTTTTGTAAGAGTTTTATACAATGCTCAAATACCTAAAAAGTTAATAAGATTTTGTTTTTTTAGGACAATGTACAAAAAATAATGTCATAAATATCTTGTTCGACCAAATAAGTAAACCTGAAATAAAATACGTTAAAAAGTAAAGCATTGGTTCATAGGAATTGCATTAGAAACGTTGGTAATAATTAGATGATATGATGACCCTTAAGGGTGAAAAGTAAAACTAGGATCAAGTTTTTCCGGATGTGTCATTGTTTTTTATAATTTAATAATGCCAAAGAAGCAAAAATAAATTCCATACCATTATTTTGAAAAATATAAAATATGTAATTTTTTTAATCAAGCAAAAGAAAAACTCAATATCATTGTTTTTTTATATTGTCGTAAACATTGACGTTATTTTATAAAAATTGTATTTAAATTAATATAAAAACAATTGTAAATGATGCATTTTTTATAATTACAAAATTTTTATATATTTTTAGGCTTGTTTTTTAGTAACAAATAATTCTAAAAAATTTAACTA
The DNA here is from genome assembly GCA_954870635.1 of Arctium minus. Taxonomy (NCBI): domain Eukaryota; kingdom Viridiplantae; phylum Streptophyta; class Magnoliopsida; order Asterales; family Asteraceae; genus Arctium; species Arctium minus. The sequence goes on along the minus strand of OX941090.1, from coordinate 80,945,590 downwards.
AATGTTTGTAAGCCCATAAATCGCACACCGGACATATATAATTCTTCTCCGTCCCTGCATACCACTTTTTGCATAACCCATAATATAACAAATTAAGAACCCAAAACCTATTGACTCAAGCTCAAAGGTTTGTTATGGGATGATTAGATTCATGATGGTTCATTAGATTCTTCTTTTTTTTTCATGACGACTATTTAAAAAAAAGTCATGGTTCCCGATAACATGATTAAGTTACGAATACGTACGTAATATATGCTCCATCTCTAAAAATCTATGAAGAAATTAATCAAAAACCAACAAAATATAATATAACATTAAGTTACAAAATTAATATATGCTCCAAAGCTATTTCATCTTTGGTTGGGCTATGGCACTAGTGCAGGAAGCTGCAACAAACATCATGTTTAATCTTGCACTTTAGCAAAAAAATTATAAATACACAACTAACTCAATAAGCGAACAAGAATGTAGATGAGAAGAATTACCAAACATGCCAAGTATATATCCAACATGAAAGAGCAAAACCTGTAAAAAGATATAGACGGGCAACAAAAATAGGTTTCAATTTTTATGTGTGCAAGCCTTTCGTTTGATCCCACTGTAAAGCCAAAACTACAAGTACACTGCTAACAGAAAAGCCAGTAGATGATAATAATTAGAAACGAGCAAAACAAGTATTAGATATATAATATAAAGAGTTTGTAATAGACTACAGTAAAAATAACAACAAGTATCAGATATGTAAAAGAAAGAATCTGTAATAGACTACGGTAGAACTAACATGAAAAATAATAATGATTTTGTGTTCAAGATTAAGTGTTGTCCATTTTCTGAGAACAGGAAGGAAGCATATATGTCATAATATGGTGGTTAAACAACCACGTACGTGTTCTAATATTTGTGACACCATAGGGATAGAAGAGAATAATGCATTTGAAGAATGCAATATATCTTATAAATAAATAATGTGAAGCAGTAAAGGGTATATGCTGTCTGAATACTACTATACAGATTGGTGCCATAAAACAAATTAACTTTTTCTAGAAAACCTGAATTTCCACATTATCTTGTAACCATGTGGGACTTGAAACACATGCATGATTTCCCTACAGAAAAAGACCAAGTATTTGATCATGAACATATGAATCATACTCTTAAAGCAAACCAGATACTGAATAAATGAGAAGAAAAGAGCAACTATCTAATCATTGCCAACCCACCCTCTTTCAATCATATTTAATTTATGGCTCAACTGCAATCTGTACGACAATAACAAAGTACCAAGCCGGCCAGCGACTGGGAACATTAATTGTGATCGACGGAACCTAGACAATTAATAATGAAACCTGTAGTCAATAGAAATCAATTGTGAAAGTCGAAATAAATGAAAATCGACTACAATCCTGTTAAACCATAAACGATTGGAATCAAGAATGAATAAGGAACGACGGATCTATAAAGGAATGGTATTACTCACTGATTAAGTCAAGAAAACCATACAACTTTATTCATAGTACTGGGGCTCTTTAAATAGAGCAGATACAAAGAAAGGAAGCTGAAAAATAACTGAAAAGCAAAAGAATCGGTCACAAAGGAAGACCAGGTTATTCTCCACTAACTCCTTGAAAACAGGAAAATCAAATTCTAGCTTGAAAAGGTCAGATTGACCTATTCTCTTAACATCCTTCCCCAAACTAAGCTGAGCTTGCAGTAGACAGCTCAATTTGCTTCTTGAAAACTTTAACTCCAAGCATTTGTCGTAGTTTTACAAAAGTGTCAAACTTCACTCGTTTTGTCATGACATCAACGGCTTGCTCCTTTGTTCCACACTGAACCAACTCCACTTCACCTTCTTTAACCAGTTCACGCAGAAAATGAAACTTAACCTTAATATGCTTGGTCCTTTCATGAAACACTTGATTCTTGGAAAACTTGATTAAGGAACTATTATCACAGAGAATTTTTGTACATTTATTCTAACCTTGATTGAGAGCATCCAAAATCCCCTTCATCCAAATCATTTGACAGACACACGCACAGACCACAACGTACTCGACTTCCGTGGTAGAGAGTGTCACTATGGGCTGCTTCTTTGAACTCCTTGCTACCGCAACATTGCTCATCATAAATACATACCCCGATGTACTTCTACTACCATCATCATCTCCAGTGAAGTCACTATTGGTATAGGCTTTCAGCTCCTCATTGTAACCTTTCTCATAAAACAATCCAAACAGTAAAGTTCCTTTGATATATCGCAACACCCTTTTAACATTAGGTGAGGTTCTCTTGGATTAGACATAAACCTGCTTAAGAAACACACCACATACATCAAATCTAGTCTGGTAGTTATTAGGTACATTATACTACCTATCAACTGTCACTAGTACAAAATTGGTCAAAAGTGACGGTTAAAAACTGTTACCATAGGTATACGATAACGGTTTTCATGAACATAAAAACCATTACCTATTGTTATTCCCAGATTCTAGTTTCTATTCAAGATTAATCAAACAAAACAAGATTTAACAATCAATTACCTGTTTGATTTCACTTTCAATTCCAAGATTACAAGTTTCTCTCTCTACAATCTCTCTCTAACGAACTCTCTCTCTCTGATATTTCTCTCACTAGAACTACTGAATTAGTTACCCTCTTTGATACACCTTCTAATTACAAAGAAAAAGAAACTATTTATACTTACAACTAAAACAAAGAAACTAAAATACAAATACAATGCTTTGACTTTTATTACAAAAGACTTTGACTTTAATGAGATTTGACTTTTCCAGCTTTGACTTTCTTGTACTTTGACCTTCAGTCTTCTTGATCTTGTATCCAACAGATTTATGCTCTAACAATCTCCCCCTTTGGATTCAAGATCACTGTTGAAATATCTAGCAATTCAGTCTTCACTTTTATTCTCTGTCAAAACAATCTCCCCTTTTTCTTTGACGGTATTCTTTCCAAAACAGTCTTCAAACGATTAACAATCTCCCCAAAACTTTCACAAAAATACTTTCAGACTTTGGAAAGAAATTATCTTCAGAATCAGCTCAAATTGCTTTATCAAATAATCTTCAAAGAAAATTTCCTCATATCTTCAGAAATTCTTTGATCTTCTTCAAATCGTCAAATCTTTACTTTTAACTTTTCTGACTTGGACATTTCTGAAAATCATCTCTCAAAACTTTATCATTTCTTGATACCATCTCCCCCAGACTCCAAAATTTTAACATTTCTTGATATCATCTCCCACTTTTTGATGATTTGAGCATCTATATCATCAAAACTTTTCTTCCAAGAAATGTCTTTGACCATTCTGATCTGTCAAACTGAACCTCTGATTCTGTGATCCATAACCAAGTATTCATCCAGATCTTTTCAAATCTAGACAAAATAAGAACATGTAACTCCTGAATCAACAAATGAATCAGTTAAAAAGCCTGTCAGTAACACAAAGTCACTGTGTGTAACGAATATACAATATAAAGAAGCTTTTTGATGTTCACTCCCCCAGGGCTTCCATCCAATCATCGAAATACCACAAAGGCAATTTCTATGAATGTTATGACAAAGAAACAAATTCTTTGTGTGTTCGTGCATGTGTTGAAAGAATTAAGCACGATGATTGCTTTTTAAGGCTCAACATTGTGTAAACCACTGAGACAACAGTAGATAAACACAGACTCAATGTGCATGATTGAAGTGCGAAGGTGGGGCAGACTTCCTTCCTTTTCAATATCCAGATTTTCCAAATGAAAACCAGATAGATTATATGCTACGTCCCCAGAAAATATGAAGCATTTTCTTTTTGAGAAGAAAATGAGTGGTTGGTGGGATTTTAGCAAGAGTTGGCATGGGCTAGTTGCCTGTTTCAATAATGTTCACGAAAGAATTGTGAATCATTAGTAATGTGACTGCCCGGCTCAGAAAGTAGTTGGTGCATAGTTTGATATTCTTTTACTCTGATCTTACACCCTCTTTCTTTTTAATCATTAAGCTCACTACTAACCAAACTCTCTTTTCCATTTTACCTCAGCACACATCCCACACTCATTTCTTTTAGACTCCTCACACTCAATCACTATGGATTAACTTCTTGGGTAGGAAACACTGGTTAACGTGATTCCATAGAAGTTCATTGAATTCCTAGCACAAAAAACCCATGTAATCCTATGAAAGCATAATGTTGCTCAATATAGTTTAACTTTATCAGTTAAAGCTCAAAATACAAGTCAGATGTATATATGCTCAGAATATAATCATGAAGATATGAGCATTTTTAAACATTGAAGTATTTTCAAACAAGTATATTGAATGAATGAATATGAATGCAAAAGACTTGTTTGAAAATCTGACATTGTATAAAAATGATCAGAAATGAATGATATAGCAATCAAGGCTTATGGTCAAGAATAATGGATATTGTCTATATGAATCAAAATATAGACATTCTTGAAAAATGACGTTTCGAAATGAAATATCGCTCAAAATTCTTTAAAGTACAAGCGGAGTGTCTTACCATCGAAAAATTGGTTACAATATGAGACATGGTAAGAACAATTTGAATAAAAAATTCAAACCGGTGTGTATGAATACTTGAAAGTATATAGAAAAGACAATACACAAGTATTTATCTTTGGAAACACACAGTTTGTTTATCAATGAAGCACAAAAAGAAAAATGAAAACATTTAAAATCACACTTCCAAATTATAAAATCTGTTTAAAAATCGGGAAGTGGTTTGAACATTTAAGAACATGTTTTCTATATCTGAAAGTTATCCTTCTTTCAGATACATTTGAGATTAAGATAAGAAATTTACATTTTCGCTCAATCTTAATTCTCAAAAAGTCAAGCTGAAGTCAAAAAAATGATATGATCGTGTCAGATTCTCTCATCCTGCATAAGTCTCAAAGTCTAGTCAAAATTTATTCACAAAACTTATTCGAAAATAAAAAAAAATATAAAGCAATAAAACGATTAAAGTACGAGTTCTGATCAGAAATAACCAGAAACCATAGTCTTACTCCTTTTGACTTATCAGCTCCCCCTAAAATCATGCATTACAAAAATTTTGTCAGTAAAATAAAATGCAGAAATTAGTTATGCTCCCCCTCAAATGAATATAGATCATCTAAAATCTTCTCTTACTCCCCCTGAAATCATGAGCAAACAATTAAAGTGCAGATATCCTTCAGACATAAAAATAAAAAAAATGATGAAAAATAACAATTCGTAACTTTAGTAGGTAACAACCGATTACATCTTAAGATTTAACATACCAAGCTTAGAGACAAGAAAATTAAATCTCTTTTCATCTAAGGGTTTGGTAAATAAATCTGCAAGTTGATAATCTGTTTTTACAAAATAAAGTTCAATTGTTCCTTTTTCTACATTATCTTTTATAAAATGATACCTTACATCAATGTGTTTGGTTTTCGTATGTTGGACAGGATTAGCAGATATTGCAATCGCACTCTACGAGTCACAGTAGATTGGAATTTTATCAAATTTGAATCCATAATCTCGTAGCTGTGTTCGCATCCACAAGACTTGAGAGCAGCAACTGGCAGCAGCTACGTACTCTACTTCAGCAGTCGATATGGAGATGCATAATTGTTTCTTTGAATCCCAGCTAACGAGCTTGTCTCCAAGAAATTGAACGTGACCAGAAGTATTCTTTCTATTCAACATGCAACCTACATGATCTGCATCTGAATATGCAGTCAGTTGAAACCCAGTATCCTTAAGATACCACATACCAAGGTCTGCAGTTCCCTTCAGATATCTAAAAATCCGTTTGACAGGAGCCAAATGGGATTCTTTGGGAGCAGCTTGATATCTAGAACATAAACATGTTGAAAACATAATATCTGGTCTACTAGATGTAAGATACATTAACGATCCTATCATACCTCTATAAGTTCTATCATCAACACTTTTACCCGAAGGATCAGTGTGGATCTTAGTACCTGGTGCCATCGGGGTTCCAATAGGTTTACAATTTTCCATTTTGTACTTCCGAAGAATGTCCAAAATGTACTTAGATTGGTTAATAAAAATCCCCGTAGAAAACTGCTTAACTTGTAATCCGAGAAAGAAATTCATCTCTCCCATCATACTCATTTGAAAACGTGACACCATGAGGTTAGAAAAGTTTTTGCAAAATTTTGGATTAGTAGAACCAAATATTATATCATCAACATATATTTGAATAAGAATAATATCAACTTTTTCTTTCTTGATGAATAAAGTGGTATCTATCTTACCTTTGGAAAAACCGTACTTGACCAAGAATTTAGATAAAACGTCATACCATGCTCGAGGGGCTTGCTTTAAACCATACAGGGCTTTGTCCAAGATGTAGACGTGATTTGGCTTCTCTGGATTGACGAACCCTTCTGGTTGAGACACGTACACTTCCTCTTTAAGAATGCCATCCAGAAAGGCTGTTTTCACATCCATCTGAAAGACTGTGAAATTCTTATGAGCTGCGTAAGCTAGAAACATGCAGATTGCTTCTATACGCGCTACTGGAGCATACGTCTCATCGTAGTCTATGCCTTCCTCTTGCCGGTAACCTTTGGCAACAAGTCTAGCTTTGTTTCTTATGACGATACCATCTTCATCCTTTTTATTCTTGAATACCCATTTAGTTCCTATCATGGTCTTTCCTTCCGGTTTTGGAACTAATCTCCAAACCTTTAGGGTTTCAAACTGATTGATCTCTTCTTGCATGGCAGATACCCAGTCCGAATCAGCAAGAGCCTTAGATACTCGTGTTGGCTCAATCTTACTGAGGAATGAGTCATGCATACATTGATTCAAAGTCGCTGACCTAGTTTGTACATGCTTGTTGAGATCTCCAATTACTTGGTGTAATGGATGCTCTTTAGTCCAGCGATGCTCATGAGGAAGTGGAGTAGATGAAGTTTGATCATGATCATCATCTAGAAATCCACTGTCAGAATCTTCAGTTTGAATAACAGGAGGGGTTCTCAGTTGAAGTGTCATGTGCAGAAGTATCAGTTGGAACAGCAGAATCTGGCTGTTGAGTAGACGTTGTATTACACCCAACTGAAACAGTTACTTCTGGCTCAGCAGTTACTTGTACATCTTCAACTGTAGGATTAGATGTTGGAATGTGAGTTTCTGTCTGAACAGGGAATGCTTGTTCAGTTATGACATCTGAAGTGACTGGATGAATACAAGTTGTGTCTTCAGACCTGTCAGTCACAACAGATTTAGGTATATTAGAACCTAGAAACTCATCATAAAAGAATTCAAATAACAAATCTAAATCAGTTAAATGTGAAATAGATGTAGAAGCGTTATCCGAATTTTTCGCTGTAGAAACAGGTTCTGGACTGATCTGCCCAGAAGTTAATACTCCTGTGATAACGGGTTCTGAACTGAGTTGATCAGAAGCCATCTCTTCATCGAATGTGACATTAACGCTCTCAACAACTGTCTTTGACTTCTTTAGATAAACACGATATGCTGCTGATGTTGAAGAATAACCAATGAAGATACCCTCGTCCGCTTTAGCACTGAATTTATTCAGACTCTCTTTGTCATTAAGCACAAAACATTTACACCCAAATATGTGAAAATATTTGATGGTTGGTGTTCTGTTGTTAATCAGCTCATATGGAGTCTTCTGAAAACGGCGATGTATCATGGACCGATTTTGAGTATGGCATGCAGTCGACACAGCTTCTGCCCACAAGAATAGAGATAAGTCTGATTGGCTAAGCATAGTCCGAGCGGCCTCGACTAGCGTCCGATTTCGCCTTTCGACTACTCCATTTTGTTCAGGCGTTCTAGCAGCAGAATACTGATGTAAAATCCCGACTGATTCGAGATATTCATCAACAATCTTGTTCTTGAATTCTGTGCCGTTGTCAGTTCGAAGAAACTTGACTTGTCGCTGCATTTTCACCTGGGTCGTCTTTAAGAATGTAATGAGAACTTCGGGTGTCTCATCTTTTGATCGAAGAAATTTGACCCACGTGTATCTTGAGTAATCGTCCACAATAACCAACACGTATTTCTTTCCACCCAAACTCTGAGTTCTCATTGGACCACACAAATCCATGTGTAACAATTCTAACGGAGAACTAGTGCTTGGTTCAGGCTTCGGTTTATGCGCGGCTTTCTTCATCTTACCCTTCTCACATGCAACACATAAGTGTTATTTCTCATATTTCAGCTCAGGAAGCCCTTTAACCAATTTCCCACTAACCAGCTTGTTGATATAACGAAAATTCAGATGTGATAAACGTCTATGCCAGAGCCAACTTTGCTGCGTTGAAGCTTTTGTCATCAAGCAAATTTGATTGTCAATCCGAACTTTGGATAGATTGATGGTATAGAGATTTGTCTTTCGATGTCCACCTAAGAGTTATGTGCCGTCTTTAGTACGAACCGAGCAACTTTTAGATTTAAAATTGACCTCTAACCCTTTATCGCAGAATTGACCAATGATGAATAAGTTGTGCCCCAAGCCTTCGACATAACTCACCTTACTTATCGTTATGTTGTCTTGAATAATGTCACCATATTCTAAGATAGGTGAAAGCTGATCGTTTCCAAATATGACATTTCCACTGAATTTCTCTTTATAGTTAGACAATAAAGCTTTTTGCCCAGTCATATGCTTGGAACATCCACTATCCAAGTACCACATATGCCGGGTCTGCAAGAGAAATCAGGAAACAATAGATTTAGGTACCCATTTAAAAACGGGTCCTAACAGATTAGCACAAGATTTTGGTATCCACTTGAAAATGGACCCTCTGTTCTTTTGAAATTTTTTAAAAACATTTGATCTTGAAGAAATAACATGATAAGATTCATACCAATCAGAAGAATTATGAGAATAAGCAAAATCATTTCTCCGATAATAATAAGATGTAGTAGAAATAGGAGATAATTGAATCAATTGCTTTATTGAATACCTCTTGTAAGAAGTTACAAGGTTTTGTTTATTTGAAGCAAATTGATCAACTACATCAGTATCACTACTAACTGATCTATTACAAAAATTATCAGAAACTGATCCGGCTATCTCATCATCCTTTCTTTTTGGTCTCCATTCGGATCGAGATTTAGAATTTTTCATCCTTAAATCTGAAACATAAGATATAGATTTATTAGGAAAAACAGATTTCCGAGATTGGGTGTTCTTTTGTGTACCAGTGTATTTTTGTTTCTGTAATCGCTGTTTCTTATGTTTCTTACCTCGAGCATAATAATCAGCAGTTACAGAAACTGATTCACCAACCTTAGTTGATGATTCATCAATGTTAACACCACTTGGTAACACTTTGTCATTTACAAGACAAGTAGAATGATCAGGAAGTGTATTATTGGATTCAAACAAATCATTTTCGTCTATGCACCCATCATCAGAATTAAGAAAATCATTTGCAGACTCAAATAAGTCATCAGAATTATCAGAGAAAGTTTGAGATACCTTTGAAACTTTAGAACACATTGTAGATTTAGATTGAAAAATTGTGTTCTTTAATACTGTAGAAAACACACTTTGTTGAATATCAACCAAAAGTTTTTCATCAGATAAATCATTTTCAAGCTCAACTATTTTGCTCTCAAGAATAAGTGTAGGAACATAAACCTTTGCAATTACAGGTTTTTCCTTCATCTCAGAAGCAGAATAACTAACAAAATAGTCGTTGGAAAGAACTTTTGGTGTTTCTGAAAGATAATTATCATTTAACTTTACATAGTTAAACGATAGTTGCATTTTCTTTTTATTCTTTCTATTTTCAATTTCTTTGGCCTCAACTTCTTCTGGTAATTTGGTAACAAATTTAGGTTTTAAATGAGGATGTCTACTAGCACATGCAAGAAAATCATAGTTATAAAGTGCTGGTTGTTTTCTGATGGCTTTCTTAAGATAATGGGGGGTTTTTAAAACCAAGTCCCCATTTCTCTTTAACACCAACCTCTTCGTTAGGTGCATTGAGAAAAATGGTTTGATCTGTTTGACCTCTCGCATAAAGTTTTACTTCCAGACCATTTACCTTCTTGTTCAAAAGCTTATTTTCAACCTGCAGTTTATGAATAGTTAGTGCAGATTCTTTCTTCTCAAACTCATACTTAGAAACTTTAACTTCAAAATCAGAAATCTTCTTTTCAAAACAATCTACTTGAAGTTTAGCGTCATTATCAGACTTTCGTAAAGAATCAATGAGATCTTTGTTCACAATAACAGGCTTATTAAGCTCAAAGATCTTATCGTTTCTTTTAACAACTTTTTCTTTTTCGTTTTTCAATTTATTTTGTACATCTTGAAGCTCAATCACCATGGTTTCCATTTTAGTAATGAAATCTTTTGCAGTTAAGTTTAATACCTCATCAGCTGACTCGTCATCTGACACATCATTCTTTACTTCTTTTCCCATAAGACAGAGATGAGCTGTTTCTTCCTTCTCTTCGTCTTCACCTTCAGAATGATCACGCCAAAATTCATCTTCAGCCATTAAAGCTACACCTGCTTCTTGCTGCTTTGCCAAAAGCAATTTGTTCTGATAGTACTGAGAGTTGCGAACTTTTGGCTTTCAACAATCTTTAGCAAAATGACCCATCTTGCCACAATTGTAGCATTTGATTGAGTCAGTTGCTGGCTTTTTAGCAACAGTGTAATCATTCACGTACTTCTTCTTCTCATCGGGTTTCTTCTCCACATATCTGTTCTCTTCATATCTCTTTCCTTCCACTCTTTCACGGTGCTCATGATTCTTTGAACTTGATGAAGAATATCGTTGAGAATTTGATCCCGTCTTTTTGTAGAATTTCTTTTGAAATGCACGGGTCAGTAAAATCATGGCTTGTTTCAGACTTTCTCCATCATCACCATCTGATGCAGATTCAGATTCAAAACTTGTAAGAATTTTCTTCTTCTTCTTTTCTTTTTCCTTCTCTCCGGCTACCAAAGCAATAGGATCAGGAACTTTTTCTGCTTTCTTTTTCTCAGCTCTCTTCTCCTCCACATCTTCTTCATTCTACCTCAGAGTCTCATACACTTCATGTAACGGTATTTCATTCAGATCCTTCATCTGTTTCATTCTACGAGTATGCTTCTTCCATTCAGGTCGTAGAATGCTAAGGAATTTGACATTGCATTCTAGCTGCTTCTTTTTCACCTTGTTCTTTGTTAATTCATTTAGAAGCACAATAAATCGTTCATATGTGTCTTCCAAACTCTCATTCTCTTTGGCTTTGAATTCCTCGTAGCGATTGATGCAGTTAGCCACTTTCATCTGATTCCCGACCTTGGATCCCATCATCATCTTTTCCAATTGATCCCACATCTTTTTAGCATCATGCTTGTAGCTATCAATCTTGATGTAGATATCATTAGGAATGCTTTGGAGTAGAAGAGATCTTGCTTGCTTATCAGCTTTATACCGACTCTTCTGTTCTTCAGAATACTGAGATACATCCACTTTAACTGGTTTTGTCTTTTGTTCTCTTTCCTCATCATCATTTACATTATCATATTCATCATCAACAGGTACTTGAACCATGATTGGTGCCATAGGACCATTTGTAATTGACTCCAGAATATTCTCCCCATTTGCATGTCGATCTATGAAATCTAGAAATCGATCCTTCCATTGTTCATACTCTCCTTTGAACAGTACAGGAGGCTTGACATCAGTGCCAATGGAAATAACATCTTTGGAAGTCATCTTGTTTAAACCTGTTTTGAAAAATATATGCAATAAGAAACTAGAACTGATCGTTAGTCCAAAATATGAAATCACAAGAAAAATCTTGAAATTTTAAAAAAAATCAGAAATTATGAAAAATTTGACTAAGTATCAAAACTCGCAAGTCACTATATAACTCGCAAGCGCTGAAACTCGCAGACACTGAGAAACACGCAGATCGAGACTTGCGCGTTTGAGAAACTCGCAAACAACTATTCAAAGTGAAACTCACAGACTTAAGCTTGCGCGTTTGTGAAACTCGCACGCAAAGGGTTGCGTGTTCTGATAAACTCGCAGATCAATCAAACTCGCAGGCCGTTGAAACTCGCAAGTCAAAAAATTCCTTCTGAAACTCGCTAATGCCTAAACGCGCAGATTACTATTCACAATGAAACTCGCTAACTGAGGTGTACGCGTTTCCAAAACTCGCTCGTCAAAGCTTGCGCGTTTTAACCAAAACTCGCTAGCTTTACTTGCGCGTTTCCTCACTTAGAATTTTTTCTTGAAATTTCAAACTCGCAAGTTGAGAGAAATCGCAGATCACTGTTCCTCTTCAAACTCGCACCCTTCGATTAGCGCATTTGAAGAACTCGCTAACCACTACGTGCGCGTTCTGATCCTTAGAAATTTTCCAACTTTTCCAAACTCGCAGATTTCAACTTGCGTGTTCCTAGAACTCGCTAATCGTTGCTTGCGTGTTTTGACCAAAATCTTCCCTTCGACTTGCGCGTTCTTGCGGATGAATCTTGCGCGTTTGATCGATGAACTTGCGCATTCTGGAGATCTTGCGCGTTCTTCAGAATATCAACAAAATATCAACTTTTCTCACTGAAATCGATCCAAACCTTGTCCAATTATCTTGAAACTTTGTAGGGATGCTCGATTACAATAATAGAACAGATTACAACTCAAGAATTTCACAAACAAACATTCACACTACAAAATGAATGATGATACAGTGCGTATGAACTCGTGAACAAAAATTTCAACAAAATCCAAAATTACAAATCTATTACAGTGCAATACTGAAATTAAACCATACAGACTCGATCTATTACACTTTTCTAACAAAACCTAATAAAAAACTACTCGAAATTCGCACAAAAACTCGAAATTCAATTCTCGCTCAAGAACATAGTGTCGAACTTTTTGAATTTTCTTGATTTCGATTTGGATCTGCTCTGATACCAATTGTTATTCCCAGATTCTAGTTTCTATTCAAGATTAATCAAACAAAACAAGATTTAACAATCAATTACCTGTTTGATTTCACTTTCAATTCCAAGATTACAAGTTTCTCTCTCTACAATCTCTCTCTAACGAACTCTCTCTCTCTCTGATATTTCTCTCACTAGAACTACTGAATTAGTTACCCTCTTTGATACACCTTCTAATTACAAAGAAAAAGAAACTATTTATACTTACAACTAAAACAAAGAAACTAAAATACAAATACAATGCTTTGACTTTTATTACAAAAGACTTTGACTTTAATGAGATTTGACTTTTCCAGCTTTGACTTTCTTGTACTTTGACCTTCAGTCTTCTTGATCTTGTATCCAACAGATTTATGCTCTAACACCTATTCCGTCGTCACTTTTGATACACTTTTGGTTACGTTTAAAAACGTTACCAAATCACATAAAAATCCGTTACCATAGGCTAAAACCGTCACCTTAGGAGTATAAAAAAGTCAATTTTTTTTCCTAAAACCGTCACCGTAGCATGACATACAGTGACGTTTAATTGTCAAAACTGTCACGACAACATTACATACGGTGACGTTTATATGTTAAAATCATCACTGTAGCATGACGTACAACGACGTTTGTTTTTCAAAACCATCACCATATCATATCGTATGACGACATTTATTCTCCCAAACCGTCACCTTCACATGAGGTACCGTAACTTTTATTTTTCAAAACCATCACCATATCATATCGTATGACGACATTTATTCTCCCATACCGTCACCTTCACATGAGGTACCGTAACGTTTATTTTTCAAAACCATCACCGTAGCACGACATACGGTGACGTTTTTATTTTCAAAACCGTCACCCTAAAACGACATATGGTGATGTTTAATTTTCAAAATCGTCACCATAATACGACATATGGTGACGTTTATTTTTCCAAATCGTCACCGTAACACAAGATATGGTGACATTTATTTTTCAAAATTGTCACTGTAGCATGATATACGGTGACATTTATTTTTTAAAACCGTCGTTGTAGCATGACATACGGTGACGTTTTTTTAAATCGTCATTGTAGCATAATATATTAGTATGTTTATTATTCAAAATCGTTTCCATAGCATGACATACGATTACGTTTATTTTTTTAAAATTATCATCTTAACATAACATACGGTGACACTTATTATTCAAAACCGTCAACGAATTATAATGTACGATGACGTTTATTTTTCAAAACCGTCACCCTATAACATGACGTACGGTAACGTTTATTATTCAAAACCGTCACTGTGGCATGGCGTACAATGACGTTTATTATTCAAAACCGTCATCGTAGAATAACGTACAGTAGCATTTATTTTTCAAAACCATCACCGTAACATGACGTACAATGGCGTTGATTTTCAAAACCGCCACTTTATCACGACATACACTAATGTTTATTATTCAAAACATCACCGTAACATGACATGTTGATGTTAAATTATCAAAATCATTGCCACAAGTCGTCTATTTATTGACGATTTTTATTATTTAAGGGTAAAATTAAAATTTAAACTCAAAATATGAATCAAATGATTAACATTACATATAAGAAATTTAATGTACTAATATACATTATATGAAAAATGTATGAGAATATCAATAACAAAAGTTATAAATATCATAAACAATTTTTTCTTATCTAAGTTATACTCCTTGTTTGCTTCAATCTCTTCCTCATCCATTGATCGTTGTATAATTGTTGTTTCGATTCTTATGCTTGTGCTTCTCGTCATAGGATTAGAAGTCATTTGTGTACCTGCAACAAGATAAATCCAAATAAATATAAAAACAAGCAATGAATACAACAAATCATGAAAAAGTGTCGCATTTGTAACATATTTTGTAACATATGATTAAAGAAACATAAAATAAAACTGTCACCAGGAATTCCATTTGATGAACGAGTTGAACTACGAAATAGTCCCATAGCTTTCTTTTCATACTTGACGAAAAAGTTTAATGAATCTATTTATATTTCAATGTTAGCAATACAAAGTGTGTTATCACATGGTAGGCAATTTTGGATTTTTGATGCATGCTTTACTCTCTATTTTGCATGCTTTACACTCAATTGCAACTTCAATAATGCATCTTCAACGTGCATGCCACAAGCTAATGCGGCAACCAAGTTCTACCGTTTATGAGAATTGAAACCATCGAGTGTATAAATAATAACACAAAATAGAATTGCAGTAGGAAAAAAACTACATCAGAATCAAAATATGTTACGAAATCATCTAATAATTTGGCTAAAAAAATCCTAGTAATTAGCACAGACGTAAATTTCTACAAAGGTACAACAATCAT
The DNA here is from genome assembly GCA_954870635.1 of Arctium minus. NCBI lineage: Eukaryota > Viridiplantae > Streptophyta > Magnoliopsida > Asterales > Asteraceae > Arctium > Arctium minus. The sequence goes on along the minus strand of OX941090.1, from coordinate 80,930,286 downwards.
CTTCGAACATGGAAGTACGTGTTATAGTTATAACTGTAAACAATTTTGAAAGTACTCAAAGCATGACATATTAACATTTTAATTTTAGATTCATTTCTTTTAGTATATCATTTCCCCATTCTCCATCTTGAAAGTGGTACCCATATTCACTTCTCCTTATGTAGTTATACTAGAAGCGTACTCGCGCAATGCAGCGAGATACATCACAATTTTAATGTTTCATTTTATTTTTTTGTCGATTTACAATACGATTTTGGATGGTTTTGAGAAAATGATAATGTTTTTTTTTATAAATTTGTTTAATTTAATTAGGCTTAATATATAATGTTTTTTATATAAAAAAATTAAGTATTTTGTTAGAATTCAATGATTATCTTATATATTTTAATGACATCTAGAAAAAAATAACCAATTACATATTTAATAATATAATTAAAACACAATTATAATAATATAATATATTAATTAATAGTGATACATAGAAAAGTCTGCATAAAAGGAAGGCAATGCACATACCAAATTGGTGGGTGTTAGAAGCCTGCAGTAGTAATATGTATCTTGTGCTTTGATACTTATAAATTAAGGGATTTTTAAAATTTTTGCATAAAATGATGGTACCTTGTACCTAATAATTTGTATTTAAGAGTTTTTTTATCCGTGATTTATAATATAATATACAGATAGACTAAATAGGACCTACAATTGCATCCTCGTTCTCATTACACAGGAAACACTTAAATTTTTGGAAGATCTTTTTAAGACTTGTCGTATTTAAGGGTATTTATTTTCGTCAACCTATATTCTATATTAAACCTAAAAATAAAATTAAGTACCTGTGTAGAATAGAATGGGGTCAGTTTTAAAGGGTAAGATGTAGGATATAATCTAAATCCTAATGTGTGTATCATCTCAACAACCAACAGATTGCATTGTAAACTCCATAAATACTAAACAATTTTTATATACACCGAGTTGTACTTGTATGCTAAAGCATTACATAGATGAGTAAAAATCAATACTAGCTAGGCTTAACTTTCAAAACATCGAGAATTTCCAAAACCCCCAAAAAAGCTTTGTAGTGGAGATGTTCTATTTATTTTTAATCTCAAGTAAACCCAAGTACATCACATGTTACTCATATAACCATCATATTTTGCACTTGTTTGCAAAGTGCAAAATTACCACATAGAATATCTGACTTGACAAATTCTTGATTATAACAACCCAAAAACTCATAACAAACATAGCATAATATAAACCAAAATCCAAGAGTTACAATCATGAATTCGGAAATTTAAACAGCGGAAGTCTTTACTACAACCGAGAATTACTAAAATTAAACAGTAAAAGAACTAAACTAATTCTTCGCTCTAGGCTGGCAACAGTTCTACACCTTCTCCTTTCCTTTCCCTGGAGCAATACGATCATCTTTCCCTGAAAATGGGTTTTTGAGTTTGAAAACGAGGGTTAGACCGTAAGGTCTAGTGAATTTCTAACAACATCTAAGAGTAAATTAACACTCTGTTATAACAATTTATAATAAGCCACGAATCCAAAAGCAACACCATAATCAATTATCTTAAACAAAGTCAGGTTCAAAACCGCATGTCCATTCAGGAACACAATGATCAGTTGTGTTCCAAGGTCCAGTCACCAAGTGCACATCTACGATCGGGGCCCAAGCAAACTCCCCTCTCGTATCGGGGCCTAAGCAGACTCCCCGCTCACAACGGGGCCCAAGCAGACTCCCCGTCCATATGTGAGGGAAACAAATTCCGCACACATAGGTGGTGTGAGATTTCCATACTCGCCACAAGTCCAACATTTCCCGTCACTATGCATGTAACACGAAGAGTTATTTATATAAATTCATACTAAACAAATATATCGCGAGCACATTCCTTTTAAAATATAACATCAATCAATAACAACATCTCATGCATCCCAGTTTCAGTTTAAAAAAAAAACTTTTAAACAGGATTAAAAAATTGAGGTGTCAGAAACTCACCTGATTGAACCGAATGCTCACTTAGATAAAGACTGCTTCTCTATAATAATGAACAGATAAAGAATTTAAGTAATTTATTTAACGGTGAGAGACTCACGTACTCAAACTAACCAGAAAGATGACTGCTCTCATGGCTTCCCTCGACCGAACTTACTTTTCTTGACAGGACCATTTATCGACCGGTGTCTCTCTCTTTCTCTCCCTCTCTCTCTCGACCGGACTATGGTTGACCGGTGTCCCTACTTCGACCGGGGTCTAGGCCGTCGACCGGGGTCTAGGCATCGACCGGGGTCTAAGCCATCGACCAAGGTTTAAGCCTTCAACCGGGGTCTTCATCAACATCCGGTCCCCGACGCCTGGCATCGACCAGCCCAAGGCCCGGGGTCACAACATCGACCGTACTCACCTCTACGGGGCGATTTCGATCGACAAAACCCCAACCAAAAGCCCAGATTCACTAGCGAAGAAAGCAAACAAACAATTTTAATCTCAAATCTAGGAAACGATAAATGAGACTAAATGCTAAGGAAATAAAGCTAACATCAAACATTTTCAGATTCAAAACTTTTCATAAGAACCTGCTGCAAACCAACCACCGAATCCAAAAATCTCAATTCTCCCAATAACCCCAAAATAGAATAGAGAATCCACATACACAATTTTATTAAAGGCTTAAGGATGGATACTAACCTTTTGATTAGATTCTTCAAGAGCTCCAAATCTTCTTCCCAAAATCCCCACTCGTTCTCTCTATCGCCGCTCGATACCAAAATGCAGAGAAAGATGGGTTTTGCCCTAAATGGCAAATACTAGCAATATTACCTTCTAGCCCCTCAATTTACAATAAATAACTACAAAACCCAAAATTTTACAAAACACACACACTTAACAAATGGTCTTTACATTGATAGACTACCAAGGGTGCTTTGATCTAATGCAGTGACAAATTCTTGATATAACCAAGCTAAATGTTTGATGTTTCTTGTGATTTTAATCAACTTCATATTTGGCAATCTCCACAACTAAAGAAGTAATGTAAGTATCAATAATATTATATAGCTACCTCTTCAGCAAGGCACTGAAGTTGCCTGTGTGTTTCCCCTTCTTCCGTTACTTCTATTGCATTTTTTTGGAAAACAACAAAATAATTAGTTAGAAGAAAATCTCAACAAGTAATTCTTACCAACATTCAAAGACGCTCAAAGAAACAAGCAAACTTGTAAATATTAATCTCCTCTTAAACATATCTCCATCCGTACATTCAATAGCGTTAGGTACGACCCTCACATTCAAATTCATCGCCCGTCCGATATTGTAAATAATTTCTCTGTTAGAAACAACAAACATATATATATATATATATATATATTTACATTTCTTCCACATGAGTTTTCAAAGCTATGGTAAGCACTAAAAATAGAAGAACCAAAAGATAATAAAGCATGTTCCATTCCAAATGAAATCATACTACAAATAATGGTTTAACTCACATATCAAATCATAAGAAAATAAATAAATATCAAAGAGTGATCTAACAAGATAAATAAGCGTTGTCATGATCACATATCGCAAGCTATAAGCTAAAAGTTGAATAGACCCATTATTCTCCCAAAATCACCAAAACCATATCAAAGGGGGGAACGACTACATCGACACATTCTATAACAAATAATAATTAACTATCACCACATAATTCGATCTCGTAAATCCGAAAGCAAATGCAAAAGTACAACTCAATATATAATTAAAAACACAGTTTCTAGTACCATTCTGCAAAGATTGATCTAACAAGATAAAGATCGATATGAAAAAACTACAATCTCAATACTTAACATACGACAAAACTCACAAATCTGACTCGATAACTTCACAAATTAAATCATCGTTAAGGTAACGATTGAGAGGTTTCATCAATCACAAAAATCAAATAAGTAAAACAACAATTGAATTCAAAATGATAAAAACCTAGATCTGAGGCCAAGAGTTCTTACATGAAGAGGAGGAGCAGATTGATCAAGAAGATGGTTTGCGGCAGCTTGTACTGGGGTCAGCTTTGAATGTAGTAGAAACCCTAACTTCACGCCCGTTTCTTTGACATTCTTCACATGTTTTTTGACTTAAGGGTTGTTTGTTTTTTTCAAAAAACCTCTTAATTATGGCTCTTAAGTCTGATTCGTTCAGATTTTTTTACACACCACCTCTTATTAATCATAACTAAAATAAGATATCAGACTTTAGACCTCTTAAAAAACAAACGACACCTTAGTAAAAAAAGGGGTAAGGGGAGGGAAAAAGGGGGGAATGGGAGGGAAAAAAAAGGAGAGGGAGCGAGGGGAAAAAGGGGGGAATGGGAGGGAAAAAAAAGGAGAGGGAGCGAGGGGAAAAAGTTGGGGGAATTAGATTGGGCAAAATTTTTTGATTTATATTTTAGTAAAATATAATAATAGATTTTAAATAATAAATGTTATATTTAAAGTAATAAGTTTTAATATTAAATCTTATTAAACTTTAAACTTAATATATCTATACTTATATTATAAAGCACGGATAAAAAATTTCTTAAAAACAATTGTTAAACTTAATGTACCGTTATTTAATGCTAATTACTTAAAATCTTTTAAAAACAATCATTAAAGCTTTATGTACTACATTTAATGCTATTTATTAACTTTCAATCATTATCTCTTACTATTTTAACTCTTTAAAATCACACCTCACTTAAACCCCTAAAATAACTCCCCTCATATTAAATAATGATTAAAATCAAATTTTAAATATAAAATATAATTAAGAAAATCTAACAAAGTATTTAATGTTTATTTAAAAAAAACATTATCTATCTATATCTATACTATATTATAAAGCAGACATAAAAAATTCTTAAATACAAATTATTAGGCACAAGGTACCATCATTTTATGCAAGATTTTAAAAATATCTTAATTTACATGTATCAAAGCACAAGATACATATTACTACTGCAGACTTCTAACACCCACCAATTTGGTATGTGCAAGACCTTCCTTTTATGCAAATATTTCAATGTATCACTATTAATTAATATATTATATTACTATAAATTTGTTTTAATTATATTATTAAATATGTAACTGGTTATTTTTTCTAGATGTCATTAAAATATATAAGATAATCATTGAATTCTAACAAAATACTTAATTTTTTATATAAAAAACATTATATTATTAAGCCTAAATTAAACAAATTTATAAAAAAACATTATCACTTTCTCAAAACCATCTAAAATCGTATTGTAAATTGACAAAAAAATAAAATGAACATTAAAATCGTGATGTATCTCGCTGCATTGCGTGAGTACGCTTCTAGTATCTAATAGTATTATAAAGCACGGATAAAAAATTCTTAAAAACAATTGTTAAAACTTAATGTACCGTTATTTAATGTTAAATACCTAAAATCACTTCACTGCATAATTAAATAATGATAAAAACCAAATTTTAAATATAAAAAATCTAAAATATAATTAAGAAAATCTAATAGAATTTTTAATGTTTATTTAAAAAAAACATTATCTATACTATATTATAAAGCATCTATAAAAACTCTTAAAAACAAACCATTAAACGTTATGTACTGCTATTTAATGCTAAACTACTTAAAATATCTTAAAAACAACTAATGAAGCGGTATGTACTACTTTTAAATGTTTTTAACCATAATTAATAAATTTTCAAACTTATCTCTAATCCCTAAATCGTGTAACTCCCAAAATCCCGTTTCATACCCAAACCCCTAAAATTATGAAGTTTGAATTGAGTATGGTGTAACACCCCAAAAATTGGGATAAACAAAGTTTCCATAAAAAGGAAAAATGGTAATAAGAAATATACCAAAGCATGAGCTCCTCCCAAAAAGGGAGACAATAAACGTCTGTTAAGATTACAAGTTCGTAATGAATAACAATGTAAGGGAAAACAACCCTTTAAACTAAACCCTATCTAGGAACAAGATTAATACAAGTTGTTTTCCGATCCAAAAATAAGCTTTCTATAATTGGCGTCCTAAAAATGTCCCTAAGCTCGCAACTAAGTCATCTAGACCTTCTTGGCGATCGCGCCGCTAGAACCTGAGATACACATCAAACCAACAAGTGTTAGGCCAAACGAGCCTAGTGAGTTGTACAAAGCATGGCATAACATTTAAAGAGCATGGTATGAACATTATAGAACGATTTAGTCGACATGGGTATACGGGAATCAATAGGGGAGACCCATCACACCAATGAGTTTTACCTCAAGTCAATGTACCTTGATGTTCACTCGCATGAGCAACACCTCAAGGCCCGGCACACTTGAAGACTACCTCTCAGGCATTACTCCAAATGGCGGAGGTCTAGGTACATACCGTTTCAGGTGGCACCTCAAACTACATCCTCCTGTCTCATAGCCACGGTTCCTCCAATATATATATATATATATAATAACCATCTCTATACATTTTCCATATCAACATGATACATGTATAAGACTCTACATGATTCCAATCCCATATTAAGCCCAAAACCGTGACACATGTAGGGTTAACAATAATCTTCATAGAATCCATGATATTACACAATCTTGACAAAATAATGCTAACAATAAACCTATCAAAGTCCACATGATGAACATTAGTCAAAACCCCCAATAATCACAAAGGTAGCAGTTAGGTCAAACTTATCAGGTGATCAGATATATTCATGCATATGAAGTAATGGAAAATAAACATACAAGACATGTATCTAAGTTGAAAATGGTTAGAAGAACTCACTATTTAGGTTTTATACAAAACCCTAGAAAAGAAGTGGATGAAAGCTTGAGTTCTTGAACTTGGATCTTGAAGAATCTTCAATAAATGGTTATGAAGTCTCAAATCATTCCCCCAACCACCAAAGAGTAAATGCTTGACAATGAATAAGTAGTGAGGAGGGTGAGTATGCTAAAAATCGCCCCTAGAGTTTCTCTCTTGAACAAAACTGATTTTGGTGAAGATTAAAGAGTGGGAAATGAGAAAGAAAGCATTTTAACCCGTTTTAGGACCTGTAGGGAGTCCCGCGGCTTTGACGCCGCACACCAAGCCATGCGTGTGCCCGAAGGTCTGAACTCCAGAGAGTCCCACGACTTTGCTCGTGGTTTAGAGGCCGTCCCCCAAGCCGCGCAAGTCACTGTCTCATTCTTTTATCTTAGATTTTAAAAGGTATAAGGACACACACAAGCTATATATATATATATACAAGCTCTAAACCGAACTACGGGTGTTACAATCCTCCTCACCTAATAAGGATTTAGTCCCCGAAATCTCACTCTCTAAACAGATGAGGGTATCTCTTTCTCATGTCCTCTTCCGACTCCCACGTCACGTTTGCACCACGGTGATGCTTCAATTGGACCTTTACCATAGTCACTTCTTTGTGCCTCAAATGCTTCATCTTTGATTCCAATATGGCTTCCGATTCTTCCATACATCGGTTACCGTTGTCCACCCGAATTTCTGACAAAGGGATAACACTTTCCTCCTCGGCTAGGCATCTGCGAAGGTAACACACGTGAAACGTAGGGTGGATTTCGTCCATTTCCGGTGGCAACTCCAATTTATAGGCTTGTAGTCCGATTTTCTCCAGGATTGTAAAAGGTCCAAGAAAGCGAGGGCTAAGCTTCCCGCGCTTCCCGAAACGGATGATCTCTTTCCATGGCGTCACCTTCAACATAACCCATTCCCCCACTTGGAACTCAACCAATCTTCGCTTCTTGTCTACATAACTCTTTTGTCAGTCTTGAGCCGCCTTCAGCCGTTCTCGGATGCTTTTCACCTTATCTGCTGTTTCTTGTACTATTTCCGGACCTGCAAATTGCTTCTCTCCCGCCTCGAGCCAACACACCGGTGTCCTACATTTTCGTCTATAGAGTGCCTCGAATGGTGCCATCCCAATGATCGAATGATAACTATTGTTGTACTCGAATTCCACCAACGACAAGTGTGAATACCAATTTCCCCCAAAGTCTATAACGCAAGACCGAAGCATGTCCTCGAGGGTTTGGATCGTCCTCTCACTCTGACCGTCGATTTGAGGATGGTAGGCTGTGCTCAACTTGACTTTCGTGCCCAGTTCCTTCTGCAAACCGTCCCAAAACTTGGAAGTGAACCGACTATCCCGATCTGAAACTATGGATAGTGGAACACCGTGACGTGACACTACTTCATCAATGTAGAGCTTGGTTAACTTATCCATTAGTAACGTCTCTCGCATCGCTAGGAAGTGCGCGCTCTTCGTGAGTCTATCTACTACCACCCAAATAGTGTCGTGTCCCCGCAAGGTCTTCGATAGCTTGGTGACGAAGTCCATCGTGATGTGCTCCCATTTCCATTCCGAAAATGGCCAACGATTGTAAACTCCCATAAGGTCTTTGATGTTCCGCTTTGACTTGGAGACACGTGACACACCTCTCCACATAATTAGCCACGTCGAGCTTCATCACCGACCACCAATAATGAAGTTTCAAATCCCTATACATCTTGGTGCTACTGGGATGTATGGAGTACTTTGACTTGTGAGCCTCCGCCAAGAGCAACTCACGGTTTCCTCCAATCTTCGGCACCCAAATCCTCCCTTGGAACAACTTAAGGCCACAACTATCCTCCGTTAGCGTTTACCGTTGCTTCACCATGACTTCGTCTTTGAGATTTTTTTCTCGGAGTGCCTCCGCTTGGCTCTTCTTGATGTCCTCCACTAAGCTTGATATCACGTCAATCCTCGAAAGAGTGACCTTGCCTTCACTCCCATAATTTTTCCGACTCAAAGCATCCGCCACTACATTGGCTTTATCGGGGTGGTAAAGCAACTCACAGTCGTAATCCTTCAAGAGCTCTAACCACCTCCATTGCCGCATATTGAGATCCTTCTGGTCGAATATGTACTTTAAGCTTTTGTGATCGGTGAATAAAGTGCACTTCGTCCCGTATAGGTAGTGTCGCCATAGCTTCAATGCGAAAACCACCGCCGCTAACTCCAAGTCGTGCATAGGGTAATTCTTTTCGTGATCCTTAAGTTGTCGTGACGCATACGCGATCACCTTCCCCCTTTGCATCAACACACATCCGAGACCCAATTTATAGGCGTCTCTATAAACCACGAAGTCTTCGGATCCCTCGGGTAAGGACAAGATTGGTGCCTCGCACAATTTCTTTTGAAGAGTCCGGTAGGCCTTCTCTTGCGTCTTGGTCCATAAGAACTTAACGTTCTTCCTCATCAATGACGTGAGTGGAGATGCAATCTTCGAAAAGTCTTGAATAAACCACCGGTAGTAACCGGACAAACCCAAGAAACTCCTTATTTCTGTTGGGCTTGTCGGTGGCTCCCAATTCATCATTGCTTCTATCTTCGCCGGATCCACTTTCACTCCGTCCTTGGATACCACATGGCTCAATAATTGGACTACTTGGAGCCAGAACTCGCATTTCGAAAAATTTGCAAATAACTTCTCCTTCCGAAGAATCTCCGGGACTTCTCGCAAGTGTTGTCGATGCTCCACTTCGTCCCGAGAGTAGATGCGAATATCATCGATAAAGACTATGACCGACTTGTCTAATAAAGGTCGGCATACTCCGTTCATCAAATCAATAAAGACGGCCGGAGCATTAGTCAATCCAAATGGCATAACTAGGAACTCGTAGTGACCGTATCTTGTCCGGAACGCCGTCTTTGGAATATCCCTCTTCTTCACTCGTACTTGATGGTAACCGGATCGCAAATCTATCTTAGAAAAACATCCCGCTCCTTGAAGTTGATCGAAGAGATCGTCGATCCGGGAAAGCGGATACTTATTCTTCACGGTGACCTTGTTGAGTTCACGGTAGTCTATACACATTCTCATAGACCCGTCCTTATTCTTCACAAATAAAACTGGAGCTCCCCAAGGCGATGAGCTCGGTCGTATAAATCCCTTCTCTAGAAGCTCTTGAAGTTGCGTCATCATCTCTTGCATTTCCGTCGGAGCTAGTCGGTAAGGAGCACGAGCGATCGGAGCAGCTCCCGGAGTGAGGTCGATGTGGAATTCCACTTGTCGTTCCGGTGGTAGTCCGAGTAGGTCCTCCGGAAAGACATCCGGGTATTCGCGCACCACGTCCATATCTCCCACTTTCTTCGCGTCGATCACATAGACCAAATATGAAGCACATCCCTTAATTAGGCTCTTTCGTGCCTTGAGGGATAGGATGATCATGTTGGCCTTTCGGTTCTTCTCTCCGTAGATTATCACTTCGCCACCCTTCGGCAAGGGCACTCTAATCATTTTCTTGGAGCAAAAAATACCGGCATCATTTTTGGATAGCCAATCCATCCCAACAATCACGTCAAACCCCCCGATATCCTCCGGTAACAAATCTATTACAAAAGACTCCCCATCTACATCTAATGTACAACCAAAGAAGCATTCCCGAACTAACAATTGCTCTCCGTTGGCTACTTCTACCACTAGAGCATCAATTGACAAGTTAGAAGGAGTAGTGAAATTCTTGCAAAACGAAGTAGACACAAATGATCGGTTTGCACCCGAATCAAATAGAACGCGGTTAGGTAGAAAGTTTACTAGGAACGTACCCGACACAACATCCACCGTCTCTTTTGCTTCGTCTGCCGTCATTTGGAAGGCCCGACTTGGCGCCTTCGGTTGGTTTTCTTTCTTTGGCGTAACCCCGCTTAGAACCCCTTGGTTACCCCTCGCCAACTTAGGACAATTCTTCTTGATGTGTCCCGGCTCCCGACATTCATAGCATACTCCCATCGGTCGGGAGGGGCAATCCTTACTCAAATGATCCTTCCGACCACATTTGAAACATTCGGTAGCGCCGGAGAAAGGTTTCGGATTGTAAGGACCAAGATGTTTATTACTGCATTTGGGGCACCACTGCGTCTCGCGCCTCGGCTCCATATTCCTTCCCCCGTTGAAGGGTTTGGATGGTCACACAGGCCCGATCGGCCCTTCCCACTTTCTCTTTTCTCCTTGATGTTTCTTCTCTTCCTTGTCTTGTATCATGTCGTCCTCTACCAATTGAGATGCCTCGATCACCTCTTGTAAGGTGGTCTTGTGAGCGTTCCTCACGTCCGTCTTCATATCTGCCGGCAAACCCTTCACAAACGCCTTTATTTTCGCCCCCTCATCGGTTGCCAAGTGCTCAACCAGGCTCAGTTTATCCATGAATTGTTTGGTGTAGTCAGCGACCAATGAGTTACCCTTTTTCAGATTTCGGAACTCATCTTCGATCTTATCCAACGCTCTCTCTTTGCAATACTTCTCCATAATTTTCTTCTTGAATATGGGCCAAGTGATTTGGGCTAGAACTTCCGATGTGAGTGCTCTCCTGGTATATTATTCCACCAGCTCAACGCATCTCCTCGGAGCAATTGGGATCCAAACTTGACCCTTTGAGAGTCCGCACACTCGCTGGACTCAAATGCCATCTCAACATCCTGGATCCACTTCACACATGCTAGTGGGTCGGTCGTCCCGGAAAATTCTGGAGCTCGACTACAAAGAAACGTCTTGAAAGAGCAACCCCCATCCTTCTTCTTCTCAGTTCTAATAGATGCTCCTCTGTCCCTATGACGACTGGTCCGCCACCCGACCCATTTACCGCATTCTCCGCCATGGCCTCGGTTCGTCGGTGACTGGCATCACGGTCCTCTAATAGTTTCAAGAAGAATTCTTGTTGTTGTTCCATGGCCGAATTCATGGCTTGCATTATGTTGTCTCGGATCCTTGTCTCCATGGTCACCTCTTCCACAATCGGTTGGCTGAACTCGAGATTCACCCTTGGTACTTGTTCTGGTCCTCCACCCAGGACATCGGTTAAGGGTGGCCTTTCAGTAGCTGTTACCAAAGGAGGTTGATCGGCGGTAGACTCGTCTTCAATGTGACCATCCCGCAGATTTTGGAGCATGTTCCGAGTGTTTACCATTGTGGAATGTCACACATGATAAAGATTATACCGGTTAGTCCTTCGAAAGATAAACAGTTCAATAAGTACTATTACAAGATTAATCATCATAATAGCTGTTGGGAACTGAAGAATAACTCAAGTGATTAATGCTGCTGGTTGAAATTTACTACTGCTAGAAGATTTCAAAGTTAATACTGCTAAGTATTACTACTGCTAGTAGAATTAATACTGCTAGTGGTTAGTGCTGCTTAGTAGTTAATGCTGCTGTCAAGACTTAATGCTGCTTATAAGGTAATGTGAAGATAATGATGAAGAGATCGTGATTAAAGATAAACAAGGATATTCTGAAGATATTCATGGAAGATATACTGAAGATATTTTATTTATTTGTAATTATCTTTTTGTTCAGTATATGTATAGATTTGACAGAATTGTTCAGAAATAGTTTTTACAGATTTAATTCTAAAGTTTTTTTAGTTCTAGAGAGAATCAACCTCAAGGCATAGTTCCTAATTCTAGAGAAGTAGAATTCGTCTTGAAAGAGCTTGTTTTTCAAGATTGAGGTTGTGTGTGTAATCTTGTGATTTTAATACAAGTTTGCAAAGTGTTTATTATATACTGTTTGTTTACTGTTCCATTGAATATCAAAGTGTTATTCCGCAACTTCTTTGATATTGTTTCTGAGACTTTATTCTTGTTAAGAATTTGATCCTGACAAGTGGTATCAAAGCCTGTTCTCTCAGAAACATCTATTCTTTCATCATGGAAAACTTTGCAGAATCAAACAGTACTCTGGTTTCAAAGGTACCAATGCTCAGACCCAATGAATTCGATATGTGGAAGATCAGAATCAAGCAGTACATACTCCTCACTGACTATTCTATGTGGGATATCATAGAGAATGGTCCTTCTGAAGCAGGTAAGATTAGTGCAGATGGAAAGAGAACTCCGCCAAAAACTGATGCAGAAAGAAAGGCTAGACAGACAGAGATGAAAGCCTTGAGCACTTTGCTCTTGGCCATCCCAAATGAATATCAACATCAGTTCTGCAACTGCACTGATGCAGAGATGCTCTGGAATGCTCTAGAGAAGAGATTCTCAGGTACCAAAAGTACCAAGAGAAATCAGAAAGCCATACTGAAGCAACAATATGAGAACTTTATGTCAACCAAGAATGAGTCCATGACTCAAACTTTTGACAGGTTCAACAAGCTTATTGGTGAACTTGCTACAGTGGGAGTACAAATTGATCAAGATGATCTGAACAGAAAGTTTCTAAGGTCCCTGAGTGATGAATGGACCATGTATACTGTGGCTTTCAGACAGAATGATCAACTGGAAGAAAAGGAACTTGATGATCTATATAATGATCTAAGAGTTTTTGAATCTGAGGTAGAGGCTAAGAAGAGGCCTTCTGGGTATGTTCACAATGCTTCACTCCTTTCAGCATCAACTGATTCTACTTCCAACTCTGAATCAGTTAGTGCTGCTAATGGAGCAAATCTAGAGAAAGGCAATGAAACTGTATTTGAAGCCTTTCTAGCAAGTCATGGAAACTCCTCTCTCATTAATGATGACTTGGAACAACTCCATCCAGATGATTTTGAAGAGATGGACATTAAATGGCAGATGGCCATGCTCTCTATGAGAGTTAAGAAGTTCATCAAAAGAACTGGAAGGAACAACTTCTCACAAAGAAGAGAAGATGGAGCAGGTTTTGACAAGTCAAAGGTGGAATGCTATAAATGTCATCAGAAGGGACACTTTGCTAGAGAATGCAGAAGTGGAATGCCTCAAAACAATAACCACCAACAAGCTCAATCTGGAAGCTTCAATAGTAACAGAAACTCTGCTCAAACCCTTGTCTCTCAACAAGGCATGGGGTTTGATTGGAGTGATCAAGCTGAAGAGGCCATCCAGAACCAAGCTCTAATGGCAGAGGTGTCTGATCTCCCAACAGAGGTAACTTCCAATCTTTGTTCTCAAAATTGCATTAACACTGTTAAGAGGTATAGGGATCACAATCAGAACATGAGTGATAACCTTAAGAGATTGGAAAAGGACATAAAAGATTATGTCAAGATAGTTGAGAGATTTGAAGAGCAGATTAAGGGTTTTCAAGCCAATGAGCTTCAACACTCTTATGACACAAACTACTGGAAGTGGGAGAAGAATGACTTAGAACTTCAACTGACCAGATCCAAAGAGGAGAATGAGAAGATAAAGAGGGAGTTTGAGAAAGCCAAGCTGGATATTGAGAAATTTTCCAATGCTTCTAAAGCAATGGACTCTTTGCTCCAAACTCAAATCCATGACAAACTTAGAAGAGGAATAGGATACAATACCACACCACCACCCTATAACAACAACTACATCCCTCCTAGTTCAGATTTGTTAGAAACAAAGGATAGGAAGGACCTACCAAAGGGAGCCACTGAGATAGATCCCTTAGATGAAGTAGTTGTTAAGGATAAAACTGAGAAAGAAGTTGTCAAGGATAAAGACAACACTGTGAGTGGTGAGATTCCTATAGAAATCTCTTCATCATTATCTTCACATTACCTTATAAGCAGCATTAAGTCTTGACAGCAGCATTAACTACTAAGCAGCACTAACCACTAGCAGTATTAATTCTACTAGCAGTAGTAATACTCAGCAGTATTAACTTTGAAATCTTCTAGCAGTAGTAAATCTCAACCAGCAGCATTAATCACTTGAGTTATTCTTCAGTTCCCAATAATAGCAATTTCAAGTATGCTCACGTAATTATAAATTTAGAACAACACTGGCCAAGTGAGATTGTGAACGTATTTTACATAAGAACCCTCGTTGTCATGTTTCAATCAATGCAATTCCATAATCCTAATACTCTCCCCACCTAGGAATGTTCTACCCATGTGGACAGTGATCCTATGAGCACAACCAGTCTAAGTCTAGGTATACTAGAGTCGACACCTAGTTCACTTAAACTAGAGATCAGATACCAACTTGTAACACCCCAAAAACTGGGATAAACAAAATTTCCATAAAAGGGAAACATGGTAATAAAAAAAATGCCAAAGCATGAGCTCCTCCCAAAAAGGGAGACAATAAACGCCTGTTAAGATTACAAGTTCGTAATGAATAACAATGTGAAGGAAAACAACCCTTTAATCTAAACCCTATCTAGGAACAAGATTAATACAAGTTGTTTTTCGATCCAAAAATAAGCTTTCTATAAATGGAGTCCCAAAAATGTCCCCAAGCTCGCATCTAAGTCATCTAGACCTTCTTGGCGGTCACGCCGCTAGAATCTGAGATACACATAAAACCAACAAGTGTTAGGCCAAACGAGCCTAATGAGTTGTACAAAGCATGGCATAACATTTAAAGAGCATGGTGTGAACAATTATAGAACGATTTAGTCGACATGGGGCATACGGGAATCAATGGGGGAGACCCATCACACCAATGAGTTTTACCTCAAGTCAATGTACCTTGCTGTTCACTCGCATGAGCAACACCCCAAGGCCCGACACACTTGAAGACTACCTCTCAGGCATTACCCCAAATGGCGGAGGTCTAGATGCATACCGTTTCAGGTGGCACCTCAAACTACATCATCCTGGCACATACCCACGGTTCCTCCAATATATATATATATATATAATAACCATCTCTATACATTTTCCATATCAACATGACACATGTATAAGATTACATATGATTCCAATCCCATATTAAGCCCAAAACCATGACACATGTAGGGTTAACAATAATCTTCATAGAATCCATGATATTACACAATCTTGACAAAATAATGCTAACAATAAACCCATCAAAGTCCACATGATGAACATTAGTCAAAACCCCCAATAATCACAAAGGTAGCAGTTAGGTCAAACTTATCAGGTGATCAGATATATTCATGCATATGAAGTAATGGCAAATAAACATACAAGACATGTATCTCAGTTGAAAATGGTAAGAAGAACTCACTATCTAGGTTTTATACAAAACCCTAGAAAAGAAGTGGGTGAAAGCTTGAGTTCTTGAACTTGGATCTTGAAGAATCTTCAATAAATGGTTATGAAGTCTCAAATCATTCCCCCAACCACCAAAGAGTAAATGCTTGACAATGAATGAGGAGTGAGGAGGGTGAGGTTGCTAAAAATCGCCCCTAGGGTTTCTTTCTTGAACAAAACTGATTTTAGTGAAGATTAAAGAGTGGGAAATGAGAAAGAAAGCATTTTAACCCGTTTTAGGACCTGCAGGGAGTCTCGCGGCTTTGACCGCGACTTTGAGGCCGCGCAACAAGCCGCACGTGTGCTCGAAGGTCTGAACTCCAGAGAGTCCTACGACTTTGCTCGCGGTTTAGAGGCCGCACCCCAAGCCGCTCAAGTCACTGCCTCATTCTTTTAACTTAGATTTTAAAAGGTATAAGGACATACACAAGCATATATATAATATATATATATATATGTATATATATATATACAAGTTCAAAACCGAACTACGGGTGTTACAATCCTCCTCACCTAATAAGGATTTCGTATCCGAAATCTCACTCTCTAAACAGATGAGGGTATCTCTTTCTCATGTCCTTTTCCGACTCCCACGTCACGTTTGCACCTCGATGATGCTTCCATTGGACCTTTACCATAGTCACTTCTTTGTTCCTTTAATGCTTCGTCTTTGATTCCAATATGGCTTCCGGTTCTTCTACACATCGGTTACCGTTGTCCACCGATTTTCTGACAAAGGGATAACACTTTCCTCCATGGCTAGGCATCTGCGAAAGTAACACACGTGAAACCTAGGGTGGATTCCGTCCATTTCCGGTGGCAACTCCAATCTATAGGCTTGTAGTCCGATTTTCTCCAAGATTGTAAAAGGTCCAAGAAAGCGAGGGCTAAGCTTCCCGCGCTTCCCGAAACGGATGATCTCTTTCCATGGCGACACCTTCAACATAACCCGTTCCCCCACTTGGAACTCAACCGGTCTTCGCTTCTTGTTTTCATAACTCTTTTTTCGGTCTTGAGCCGCCTTCAACCGCTCTCAGATGCTTTTTACCTTTATCCGCCGTTTCTTATACTATTTCCGGACCTGCAAATTGCTTCTCTCCCGCCTTGAGTCAACACACCGGTGTCCTACATTTTCGTCTGTAAGTGCCTCGAATGGTGCCATCCCAATGCTAAACACCAAAATTTTTTGCAGTTTCATTTTTTTTTCAAGAAAAAAACACCAAATTTGGTGTCTACTATTCACCCTTCAAAAAAGGGTTAGCCCACCACTAATCTATTTTTAATTTTTTTTAATAATATAATTATTATCATTTGTTATAATATCATTAATAATATTGAAAAATGTTTAATAATAATGAAAATTGTTTAATAATAATAAAAAATGTTTTTATATGGTTTTAGAAGATTTGGTGTTTTTTTTGAAGTATGGCTGGATTTGAATTTTTTTTTAGTGTCAAGGGTCCCACTAGTTTTAGTGTTTTTGGTGTTATTTTTGATGTTATGGGTTGGAGTTGGTCTAACTCCCCAAAATCCTTATCTCTAATCCCAAAACCCTAAAATTATGAAACTTGAATTGAGGATGGGCATGAAATCCCGTTTCTTACGTGCCTCATACTCACATCTTTTATTTAGTATAGATAGATTGATTTCGGGAAAACGATTCATCACTCAATTGCTTCATACATGCTCCATGCATTTAATGCATATGATATAAATAGAAAGGTTGAGACACTCTCTAGAGTGTAACCTTCTATCATTTCTCTTAGTGAACCAAGTATAGAAAACCCTAATTTCTATATCCTCTCAATCTTATATCTCTAGTTCTTAGTGCAAACATCTGTGTGATTCTCAAGTTTGTTTAGATTAGGTTTTACTTAATATTGTTCCGCAACAAACTGTAAATTGTGATTTGATTCTTCAATAAACAATTTATTAAACTGAAAATT
The DNA here is from genome assembly GCA_954870635.1 of Arctium minus. Lineage (NCBI taxonomy): Eukaryota > Viridiplantae > Streptophyta > Magnoliopsida > Asterales > Asteraceae > Arctium > Arctium minus. The sequence goes on along the minus strand of OX941090.1, from coordinate 80,912,374 downwards.
TGTGTTTGTATTCACCCCCTTCTACAAACTTGTTTAGCACCTTAAACAAGCACCTTCGGGACCAACAAGTGGTATTAGAGCAGATTGTTTAATCTCATAAACAAGATCTTGTTTTACTCTCTTCCTTGCTATTCTAAAAAATGGCACCAAACATAAGCTCAAATTATTATGACAATGGTTCACTCTCTAAGCCTTCTCGATTTAGCAGAGATAATTTTGCTCTCTGGAAAAATTGAATGATGCTATTTCTAGAAGGTATAGATCCTACTGTACCTGAGTATATAGCAAATGAACCCTATGAGCCATTTCTTATCATAGCCGTAGTCCCTGCCATTGCAACCACACCCACTGTTCCTGAAAGATATACTCCGAAAGAAATAAGACAATGGAGTGATGAAAATAAAAAGAAACTTGGTTTAAATGCAAAGGAAAAAACCATTATCTCTATGGCTTTGCCTGATGAAGCCTTCCATTCCATCATGCATCTTAAAACTTCCAAGGAAATGTGGGACACCATATGTGTTCAGTATGAAGGTACCACTAAAATCCAAGAAACCCGAAAGATCAACTTGGTAAGACAATATGAAAGTTTCATTTATGGTAAGAATGAATCCCTATTTGATGTTCACCATAGATTTAACTGTTTAATCATTGATCTAAGGATTGTTGGTAGGACCTATTCTAATTATGAGGTCCTAACTAAATTCTTGGAATGTCTTCCTGAAAGTTGGGACAACTATTCAATGTGTCTCAAGCTGACCAAAGACTTAAATAATCTCTCTCTTAGTACTGTATATGGGATCTTGCTCAATTATGAGCAATCAAATCTTCTGAAGAAAAATCTTGTTAAAGATTCTTAAGACTCCAAAAGCACTCTTGTTGCTTTAGTCTCTTCAGAGATCGTCCCGTTGCAGCCATCTACTCTCACTATCACTGAGTTAGATTATGACTCAGAGACTCCATCAGACGCTGACCTTTCAGAGTTTTATGAATATCTAGCACTCTTGACAAACTCTTTTAAAAGATTTGCAAGAAAGAGCAATTGCAGAAGAAATAATCCTCTCTCCCTACCTAACAAGCCTAGATCAACCCCTGTTGATAAGACAACTGCTACTTGCTTCAACTGCGAGAAAATTGACCATTTTGCCAGCGAGTGCAGGTCAAAGAAAGTTTTCAAACCTTCTTCATCTAAGAAGACCAGCGATAACAAATACCTTAAGCTAAAAGAAAAATATGATAAGCTGAAAAGCTACAAGTGAAAAGGTAAGGGTCTTATCACTGAAGAACACGATTGGGCCGAATCAGAAGAATCAAGTTCTGATTAAGAGGAAGCTGCTAATCTTGGCCTCATGGCTGAGATTAAAGAAGAAGTGGAAGAACCTTCAGGATTAACCACTACCTTTATCTCCTCTCAGGTATCAATCTCTACTAACCCCTCTCTTCTTGAAGCTGAGAGATGTCGTGTTGTTGACATACTAACGATTGAATTATATAATGCATTGAATGGCAAAACTTTAGATGAAAACAAAAATATTGATTTAACTGAACAACTAGAAAAATGTCATTTAAGGATCAAGGAACTAACTCTTCTAGAGTAAAGTTTAAAAGATCAAGTTATCGTTAATGAAATCATCAGCATTGAACACGAACAAGCTATCGCTGCTCTCAAAGCTGGAAAGACAACATTTGAAGGATGGTGTATATCCTCAACTAAGGTCACTGAGATATTAAGTGCTCAAATCCCTGCTCATGATAAAACCGATCTTGGTTATTAATCTGATAAGGATGAATCTAGCAGAGACTGTTCCATTCTTAAGTTTGGAATGTTTGTCTCTTCTATACCTGACACTTCTTCATCTTAATGTTCCTCATCTTCCAATCCTATCCCTAAGGATTTATCAAAGATCCCTCAACTCACTGATAAAGGAAAATCCATTTCCTATCATCCTCAGAAGGCTACAAAGGTAGAAAAACTAAAGAAGGTTGTTTCTAAATCTTCAGCGAGTCAATCTTCTAGTTCTGGATCCAACACCTCTAATATTCAGAGATCTACTCCAAAACTAAAGATTGACATCAAGCCTAAGAAATCAGAGGAACTGAAAGTTCCTCTGAGATCAAATGCTAAGGTTATTCTTGGAGGTGGCCTGACTAATCTCAATCTTTCTAATGCTCTCCTGGTGTCTATAGAAAGTGTTATCACTGTGGACTTACTGACCATATTGCCAGTAAATGTCTAAACACCACTAAGGCTGAAAAGATAGCCAAAGTGAAGATGAATGCCCCTAAGGCTAAGAAGGTCACCAAGGCTGAAAAATCTGGCAAGGTGAAAAATACCACTAAAGTTAAGAAATTAACTGAAGTGAAGGTTACCACTGACGCTGAATCTACAAACATCGTGAAGATTGTTGAACCTTCCATCTCCACTAACCTAACTGGACCCAGTGAGAAGTGGGTACCAATGAAAACTTAATATTCATTATATTTGCAGGGATTGAAGGGTATCTGGTATCTTGATAGTGGATGCTCTCGACACATGATTGGCCAAAAAGACCTACTCACTGAATACAAGGAAGAGAAAGGTCCCTTAGTGACCTTTGGTGGAAATAGAAAAGGCTATACCAGAGAGTTTTATGTACTCAACAATGATACAACTACCTTCCGAGGATTTGATTATGTAGACGGACTGAAGCACAATCTTCTCAGCATCAGTCAGCTATGTGATAAAGACTTTGAAGTATGCTTTTCTAAAAATGCATGTTCAGTGATGGACAAACATGGAAAACGTACTCTCAGCGTGTTAGAACATAAAAATGTTCTATTTAGGAAGTTTAGTAAAGTAATCAACTTGTATTTGTTATTGGGCCTTGTAATGGATTTGGGCTTAAATGTAACAAGGGTGTTGGGCTAGTATAAATAGAGTCTGTTAGTTATTTGTAGTTTGTAAGTTTCATTTTACAATGTAACCTTGTACGAGTTCTTGCTCTCTGTAGTTTAGTTTTCAGTAATCAATAAAACAACTAAAGATTCATCCTATAATCCTTGTTAATATTCTATCATTCAATCAATCTTGATCTCAGGGACTTAACAAGTGGTATCAGAGCCTAACGACGAATCATTCATTGCACGATCGATATCAGGTTTGATTGAAAGAACAGTCAATGTGAAAAAATTTCGATTTCTGGAATTGACATTAGATTGAATGTTCTATGTTGCCAAATTGATTCAGAAGTTATAGTTGATCATCATTGAATCAATTAATTGTTTCAATTTCAATTCAGAAAGTCGAATTGGTCGATTTTTGAGAAGTTTTGTTCGAAAAAGTCGTATCACTGTGGTTATGATCGATTATGCTTTAAAGTCGTTTTTGGATCAGATCATTAGCAGAAAATGTGCTCCAAAGTCATTTTCGAACATGTGTACAAAATCTCATCTCAAAATTCGATGTACAGAAGGTTAATTTGAAGAATAGTTGGAAAAACATTCGAGATCCACAAAATTCGCATGATCAGAATGAAGAACTCGCAGAAATTTGAAGAACTCGTAGAGAAAGAATTCGTATGGTGAAAGTTTGAAGAATTCGTATGGTGAAAGTTTGAAGAATTCGCATAGTGAACGATTTTGAAAGAATTCGCACCCTGAAATTTGCATGCTGAAATGTTAGAAGAATTCGCATGCTTGAATTCGCATGATTCCTTGAAGATGACATTTTTGTTAAGTACAGAATTCGCACAAGAGTTATATGCGAAATGTTTAAGAATTCACATGATAACATTCTTTGAAGATGAAATTTTGATTAAGTGTGGAATTCATACAGGTGTGTGATGCGAAAAGTCAGGAATTCGCATGTGAGAATGATGCGAGAAGTTAAGGATTCGTAGATGTGAGTTATACGAGATGCGAGGAATTCGCACATAGGCTTGTGCGAGAAGTAAGAATTCGCACAAAGGCCTATGCGACTTGTGGTGTTAGGCTTATGCCATCATGCGAATTGTGCTCTATTGAAATAGTGATTTGCGAATTGTTGCCTTTATGCGAAAAGTTTGTGACTTGTTGAGAATTTTGACTGTTTTGAACCCAGTTTGATACAAGTTTGCCCTGTTCCTGAGCTTTTTATGCTTAATGCATATGTGACATCACTCTTATCATATGTTGGTCACATATCCTTAGCAACTGATCAAATTTTTCATGAGTGCTCATGCTTTTCAAGATTTTCAGATACTGGATTTGAGGATTTAGTCTCTGATTGGATTGAGTTAGCTCCCTGAGCATCTGCAATCATCAGTCTGGAAAGCTTCTTTTGTGGTTAGACCGTTGAGAGCACTTTATCATTCTTCTGACCTGATCACTCAGTAGTGTGAGCGACTGCAATCATTGTTCTGATGCTTGAGTTGTGATTCATAATCTTGAGTGCTAATAATCATCCAATTGATTCGTGAAGAAAGGAATTCTGGGTTTGATTGTTCAGTATTCTGGAAAGCAGTCAGAAAATGAGCATATTCTATCAGTTGTTGAACATTTATCAATCTTCTAACCCTTGCCTAGTAGTGTTGTTAGCGGATGCTACCACCCGTAAGCTGATCAAATGAAGTTCTTAAGCTGAATTCTTATTTTAACTCGTGGTTCAAAGATAGATTAGATGTTATACACTGAAGATGCACTTTGTTGTCATTCCAATATTCAACACATATCATTCTTGTGGGCATACGAAATCTATTGGATTTACAAGAGTCAAAAGTTGTCTTTATGTGCACTCAGTCGAGGTTATGGTCTATATCAGATCTGGTATTTCAGTTGAAACTTCAAGGATAAGAGCTACTTTCAAGGGGGAGCTAGAGGAGCTTTGAAGTTTATGCAATGCTAAGTTTTATAAAGAAATCAAGGGGGAGAAGGAGCTGAAGCTGGAGCTTAAAAGATAATGATTACTTTACAAAACTTAGCAGAAGAATGTTAGAACATAAAAATGTTCTATTTAGGAAGTTTAGTAAAGTAATCAACTTGTATTTGTTATTGGGCCTTGTAATGGGCTTGGGCTTAAATGTAACAAGGGTGTTGGGCTAGTATAAATAGAGTCTGTTAGTTGTTTGTAGTTTGTAAGTTTCATTTTACAATGTAGCCTTGTACGAGTTCTTTCTCTCTGTAGTTTAGTTTTCAGTAATCAATAAAACAACTACAGATTCATCCTATAATCCTTGTTAATCTTTTATCATTCAATCAATATTAATCTCAGGGACTTAACAAAGCGATTATCGCATGGAAAATGTTTATGTAATAAACATGGACTCTACAACCACTGAGAATGTATATTTTCTATCCAAAGCCTCATCATATGTCAACTGTCTATGGCATAAGAGGCTCTCTCATCTCAACTGCAAAACACTAAACACTCTCTCTTCAAAAGAACTAGTCTACGGTCTACCTCAACATTCATATGCCAAGGAATCTCTCTGTTTAGCATGTGAAAAGGGAAAGCAGACCAAAACTAGTTTCAAGTCTAAGAAAGTTTCATCAATGACAAGTCCTCTTCAACTCCTACATATGGATTTGTTTGTCCCTGTCAACATTCAATCCATAGCTAGAAAGAAATACACTCTTATCATAGTAGATGAATATTCTCGCTACACCTGGGTGATATTCCTCCGTTCTAAGAGTGATACCCCAGAAGAACTTATATCTTTTGTTAGAAAGATGGAAGTGCTGAATAACTTAACCGTTCGTTCAATAAGAAGCGATCATGGAACTGAATTCAAAATAGTTCCCTGGATAACTTCTTTGAGAACAAGGGAATTTCTCATAACTTTTCATCTGTGAGAACTCCTTAGAAAAACGGAGTCGCTGAAAGAAGAAATCGAACGATCATTGAAGTCGCTAGATCAATGCTCAACGATTCTCATCTTCCAACTCAATTTTGGGTAGAAGCTGTCAACACGACTTGTTTCACTCAAAATAGGTCGCTGATTGTTAAACGATTCAACAAGACTGCCTATGAACTTTTCCATGGAAGAAAGCCTTCTATCAACTTTCTTCATATATTTGGTTGTCAATGCTTTATTTTAAACAATAGAGACACCCTTGGAAAATTTGATCCAAAGGATGACGAAGGATTTTTTTCTCAGATACTTCTCAATCTCCAAAGCCTACAGGGTATTCAACAAGAGAAGACAAACAATAAAAGAAACAATTCATGTCACCTTTGATGAGTCCAGATCAACGAATTCTAAACCTATCGCTGATAATGAAGAACTCAATGCCTGGATGTTTTCTCATTATGGGGAAACTTAACCTCTCTTCAACTCACATCATCATGCACACCCTACCAATGCTGATGATGATCTAGACATCATACCTCCTAACACTGAATCTACCTCATGGGTTTTAGTTGTTCCTTTAAACACATTCCCTCCATCATATATTCCAACCTCTGAAACACCTACCATCTCTGAAGATCTCTCAGTGAATGATGTTCAATCTGAACGACAACAACTAATAGCTGATGAACCTCAAGTTGAAGCTTCTTCATCAGTGAACATTCCTACTAATGATCCAATGCTTGAATCAAACGATCATGCTCCAACTCAGAGATGGACAAGAAATCACCCAATAGATCAAATCCTTGGTGATCCAGATGCAAGTATTCAGAATCGACGAAGTTCAAATAATATATGTCTCTTCATTAATTTTCCCTCTCTAATTGAGCCAAAGAAGACTAATGATGCCCTCAAAGATCCAAACTGGGTCAATGCTATGCAATAAGATCTGACTGAGTTTGAAAGAAACAAAGTTTGGAATCTCGTTCCCCGACCATCTGACAAAACTATTGTAGGCACCAAATGGGTGTATCGAAACAAGTTAGATGAAAATGGGACTGTAACCCGCAACAAAGTTAGGCTTGTTTCTCAGGGATACAGACAAGAGGAAGGCATAGACTATGATGAAACCTTTGCCCCTGTGGCTAGGATCGAAGAAATTCTATTATTCTTAGCCTATGCAGTTCACAAGGACTTCAAGGTATATCAAATGGATGTCAAGTCAGCATTCCTAAATGGAAAGCTGAGTGAAGAAGTCTATGTTGAGAAACCCCAAGGGTTCTATGACCCTAAACATACAGACTTTGTCTATAAGATCTCCATAGGTTAAAACAAGCTCCTTGCGCTTGGTATGATACTCTCTCATCCTTTCTTATCTCTGAAAAATTTTAGCGTGGAAAAATCGATAACACTCTATTCTTCAGAAAGATAAATGGTCATATTATTATTGTTAAAATATATGTTGATGACATTATATTCGGTTCTACTAACCCATCTCTGTGTACTCGATTCGCTGAAAGAATGAAAAAAGAATATAAAATGAGTATGATGGGTGAACTAACTTACTTCCTTGGATTTCAGATCAAGCAATCTGATAAAGGCACATTTATTCATCAAGGTAAGTATGTTAAAGATATGCTGAAAATGTTTGATCGTACTAAATCTTTAGCGATGAAAACTCCTATGACACATCCGCTGACATTAAATAAGGATCCCTCTGAAAACCTGTTAATGTCACTGCCTATAGAGAAATGATAGGCTCCCTGCTGTACCAAACAGCGAGCCGACCTGATATCATGTATTCTACTTGTCTCTGTGCATGATATCAATCAAAACCCAAGGAATCCCATCTGATCGTTGTAAAGCGAATTTTCAGATATCCTAAGGGAAGCCCTAACCTCGGTCTTTGGTACCCCAAAGACTCAGGGTTCGATCTCACTTCCTATTCAGATAGTGATTTTGCAGGTTGCAAACTGGATAGAAAAAGCACCACTGGAGGATATCAACTTCTAGGTGGAAAACTGGTAAGTTGGATAAGCAAAAAACAAAACTCAATGTCCACTTCCACAGCTGAAGTTGAGTATGTAGCCGCTGGAAGTTATTGTGCTCAGGTCTTATGGATGAGAAATCAACTATTAGACTATGACCTTCAGCTATCCAAAATTCCAATCTATTGCGACAACACTAGTCCCATCGCTATAGTAAACAATCCAGTGCTACACTCAAAGACGAAACACATTGAAATCAGATAGCATTTTATCATAGATCATGTGATGAATGGAGACATCGAACTTCATTTTATCCCAAATGACTATCAGCTCACTGATCTTTGCACAAACCTCTTGATGATACAAGATTTAACTTTCTCATCAGTGAGCTTGGTATGCTGAACCTTGAAGAGTAAACTCTTCAGCGTTCATGCATCAAGTAAGAAATAAAATTCAATCCTATTCATCTCATAACCCCTAAAAAGAAGTATCTGACATTCATGTATGTATTCTCATCTCTTTTCTCTCCTCACTGAATTTTATTCAGCGAGATTTTTTACAAAAATTAACAAATAATCACTGACTTTCTTCAAGTGGTTAAAAGCTTTTGAAAAATAAAATTTATCACTGATATTTCTCATCAGTGATTCTCTAAAAAAGGAAAAACTTATCCCTGATTTCCTATCAGAGATACTAAAAAAAAGTGAAACGACACTCTTTCTCCTGTGTCGTCATATGAATCGACAATCCATGGCACGCCTTTTTCTGACACGTTCGTCCGTTGCACTTCTTGACCAATCAAATTCGTGGGACGTGTCCGTGTATGATGAGCACCTTTTCCCGCTCTAAATTCTTTCTCTCTCCTCACTCTCACATATAAAAACCTTGCCATTTCATAATTTTACCTATTACGCTCTCATATTCTCAAAAGTCAAAATTACTCTTGGCAATCAAGCAACCTAAGCACTCAAGCACTCACATTTGAATATTCAAATCTTCAAGTACTACAGGTTCTTGTTCTTCCTTCCTTTACCTCAATTTTTTTAATCCTAAAACTTGTATCTTTCAAATTAAAAACTGTTTCTCTTTATTAAAATCATCTTCTCTTCATGATTTTCATGCAAAAACCTTTTGGTTTTTAAGACTGTTCATAACACCCTCTTAAAAAGGAAACTGAACATTTTTCTTCTTCTTCTCAAATATTGCCTAAAAACTTCCTTTACATGTTTCCTACTTAAAAAGGAAACTCGTAAATTTGTTTTAGTAACATTTTGTTTCTAAAAACTCTGCATTGTACTACTCTCTACCATTTTAGAAATGGCATCCCAAATAGCACTCATCAAATCGAAGAATGTCAAGTTTGATAGTGCTGCGTCTCAACTAACCCCAAACAACTACTTGGCCCTGGTGGAGTTCTCTGTCAAGAAACCTTCCCCACACCTTCAGTATGCCATTGATTTTCTGTAAGGCTCCTCTATTGCCTATCCACTGAAGGTTGCTCCGCCCGCATCTAGGACTCTCCTTCAGCAGTTATGGTATACTGCTTAGAAGAGCCAAGTCACCACCAGGCAGGGAAACAAAGTGACTGCCATCTCCTTCCAAACCCAACATGACGCTGCCGCCGTCACTGCTATCGCCCTACGCATTGTTATGGGATTTCCTTCCAAAGGCGATGAAGGTTTTGAGGCTCTCCCAACTGACGAAGAGCTGATTAGGTTTCTAGACCTGATGGGATATCAATGGGACTTCAAATTCTGCACCAACATCCCTGACAAAAAGCTCACTAAGGTCTTGAAAGCAAAGATGCCTTCTGAACTCAACTACGTATTGACCCACATCATCCAATGCATGACTGGGAAGATGGGATCGCTGGATCAAGCCATCAATGTTTAGCTGCAAATGAGATTCTCAATGGTCATCGGAAGGCACATTGACTACGCCACCATTATCTTCGACGACCTACTCTCAAAGGTCGAGAAGGATAAGAGGGAACTCAAAATCCACTACGTATGATTCATTTAAGCCTTCCTTCAATCCATGCTGAAGGATCTCTATCCAAAAGAGTCAGACTGCACACTCTCCAAAGTCGGCTCCAAGACCCTCGACATCATCTCGGCGCCAACGAGGTAAGTCTTCTTACCCTGCGCTCCTTCCTCTCTCCATCTTCTTCGACTTCAGCAGCTACGTCGACGGTTCCTTCCTCGGCTATCCCCGCTGCTACTACCACTTCCAACAAATGAAAATCCTCAGATCTCACTGGTTCCTCTAAAAAGACCAGGAAGACTAACGAGAAAGCCTCTCAGCAACGAACAACTGGAGTCGTCTCTCAACAGACCACTCTGGATAGTTTCGTGGATCGCTTTTCCACCGCTGCACCCTCAACCGCTTCAGTGGCTCTCACCCCTGATTCAATACTGGTGTCAACCCCAGTACTTTCAGTGCCCTCAAGCATTGTAGAGGTAATTACTAAACTCACCATTCCTATTCTTTCACTATCAACCCTTCCATCTTCTCCTTCTTTTGTCTCTAACTTTTCACATTTACAGCAGTCAACTTTTCAAGCTGCAAATCTAGGACCTGATGGCCTCCTTCTCGGAGGTTTTCTTTAAACAACTATGCCCTCCTCTTCATTTGAAAAGGAGATGCCATTTTTTAATTTGTATGATACATCACGTATTTCTCAATCCCTAAACACTTCTCCCACCCTACTAAATAAGCCTGGACCATTTGCTCAACACCTAACTTATTTTACAGGTCCTAGTTTGGCCACGGTGGATGTCTCCCTCAACAAGGTCATCCAGCTGGTGGAATCTCTCTCCACTTCTCTCAACACCAACACATCAGTAGTTAACACTGCTGGTGAGGAATTGAAGACTCTCTCCTCTGCCTTCTCCACCAAAGTTGAAGCTTCCCAACTCTCAGCGTTAGAGGAAGAAGTAAAGTCACTGAAGACCAACATGGCCATCAATTCTACACAACTTCAATCTCTCAATGGCCACGTCGACAAACTCACTAGAGAGGTAAAATCTCTCAGTGGGAAGATTGATTGTTCAAATCAGCTGCTAGCTGAAATTCTAGCAAAGTTGAAGGAACCAGCTCCAGCACCTGAGCCTTCCTTCACTGATGATGATCGGATGTCCCTGACCCTTACTGCTGACTTCGTCATTGGGGCCACCTCTTTGATTCCAGAGATTGAAGATCGCCTCAAGGCGTTGGAGGCTGATGCCCGAAAAACTCCTGTTGATGACTCTTCTGCTGCTGCTGCTGTTAATACCTCCCCCGCTGATGATGACGAAGAGGGGGAGAAGGACCTTGATGAAGAAAATGCAGTGGTCAACACAGAGATTGTTACGGATGAACCTCCTCCACATGTTGAGGGGGAGAATACAGTTGAAGAATCAGCTGTAGTACCTCATTCCTCTTCTGTAGTGATCATGGAAAAAGATAATGAAGAAGAAGAGGAAGAAGAGGATGAAGAGGAACTTGATTTGGTAGATCAAGGTTCCAAGGACGTCATCGTTGATGATGATGATGATGACAAGAAGGATCCATCCTTATGGTTCATCCCTGCGTAAATCATCGCTCCAACTCCATCGATGAAAGGAGTCGTAATAAATGAAGCAGGGGCAAGGCAAGACAATCCTTCAGATTCCTCCTCCCATGGCAAGCAAAATGGGATTGTTGCTGAAGGGAATATGAAATTGCTGTCAGCATCTGAGGGGGAGCTACCTTCTCAGGTATGTCTCTCCATTGTTCCCATCTCTTTCTTTTCCCACATTTCACCCCTGTGTTTCTAGCCTTTATCTTTCTCCTCCCTCAAAATAAACAGTATCTCATCTTTCTTTTTGATCAGACAGTTCTCTCCCCTGCTTAAGGGAGCTTCTCTGCAAATAATCCCAGCTGCCCCAGCTGATGAACAAATAATCCCAGTCTCTGTCAGAAAGACCGATGAAGTAGATGAGGAAGAAGAGTCACAGAGCCATCCAACAAGACTCTCTCGACTTCTCATAAGGCCAGAGGATGAAATTCAAAGATGCTCAGAGATGATCTATTATCTGAAGAGTCAACGGTTGAAGATCCCTCCTCAATCCTCCACTGAAGAACTGACTTTCCTTACAACGGAAGAATTAGAAGAGTCAATCAGGGCTAAACGTTTAATAGCTGAATGCCAAGAGGATGCCTCTCTAGCCCTCAAGGTGCAATCAACCCTGTTTAAAAACAAGAAGCTAAAAAAGAACCCAGTGAAAGTACAAACATCACTTCTTAAAGAAATAGAGGAGGAGAACATTAAAGAAAAAGAGGTCAGCGATCATGATCTAGCTTGGAGCAAAAAGAAGTTTGATAATCGATCCGACCCATCAAAGATCTCAGCAGTAACACTCTTAGGGAAAGGCAAGAAGAATAAACTCTCTGTAACAATGGAGATCGTCAGAAGTAATGGAAGCTCTAAAGTTATGTTTTTATCGAAACTATAACACTTCGGTTGTTATGAGTGGTTGGAGTTCAAGAAAGCACTGAAGAACTCAATATTAATGCACAGAGGCCATGTTGAAGCACTGCTCGATGCTCTCATCAGCAAGGTCACTGCCAGAATAAGTGTGCCCTCTACTCTACCACAGAAACCAAGAACAGTTAGATGGAAACAAGCTTCCTTGTCCGACAATGATGCTATGATCAGAAATGAAACCATTATTAAGTTCTCTGGAGATGTAGTAGTTAGTCCCTCACCAGACCTTTCTGCACTCAACTTATCCCTGCCCCCTGGTGGACCATTTATGGCTGGATAGGTGATAAGTGCACCCCTTGGTGTTGTCTTCCGCGATGATGATGAAGTCATCAGGTTTCAAAGAGCCTCAGAGATCCCTCTCTGTCCTCTTGTACACCTAAAGAACCTTCTCTACTTATGGTACGACAATTCAACTTCAGGGTTGAATCTTATTCGAAAGGAAGTAGTTGTTCGAAGACATAAAGGAGAAGAGGTACTTGAGCACATGATTGTAGTAGAAGAGTTCCCTGTCAAGGAAGAACCACCTTAGCTGATAGGTTACCCTTTTCTCTTGTAATCTATTAGTTAGACTTACAGTAGTATATAACTTCACTTGTACTTGTATTTTCACATTCTCTATGTAATCACTGTTTATGAATCTATGAAAAATTCAATGAAGTACTTTACATCATTAGTATTGTAAAAGATCCCTCAAAATAGTAATTGGGACATGTATCTTACGAGTCCTAACTATTCCTATATTTTGAGTTAAAGTAATTTTCTTCTATTGCTTTGTCATCATCAAATATGGGGAGATTGTTGATCCAAACTCTCTTAGTGATTTGATGATGAATCTTTATTATACTTAGTGAAAATTATGTTTAACATCTGTATGTATTAGTATTTCACCATCAACGATAGCACACTGAGTCTATTCAGTATCGCTGATAGTTTTAATGTTTTCTGTTAAATGTAATATTTGAAGACAAGTTTCGCGACAAAGATGTTCATCGCTGACTCGAAGACAAAGTTGCTGAACAAACGACAAGTCTACTCATGATATGATGCGGACATTAGTGAAACCAAGGAAAGTCTACATCACGCGAAGAACTTTGAAGAAAAGCTTCAGCGATTGCTGGACTTCCTTTGATCTCCCTGAAGGAAGATATATTCAGCGTTGATGATCACAAAGCTTATGCTCCATGTTTATTTTGTCTTATCCTTGCGCAAGTAGTACATTTGTAAGAAGAGACATACCTCTGCGACAAACCGTACAACTTTGAAGACTACACTGTTCATCATGCGGCTAATAGCATGTCTCCAAAAGTAAGAGGCATGCAACCAACCAAAGGATGACACGTGTAAAGTATCATGCCATGCATTTAATGCATAGGGTATAAATAGAAAGGTTGAGATCCTTTCTCTTAAAAAAGGTTTGTTGGCGGGGACCCAAGGCCCCGTGGTCCACTTTTTGTGGACCCTACAAGCCCTACCTCATAGACTTACACCGGAAAAGACATCCTGTCTCCCCCCGGATTCGAACCTTGGTAAGGGAACCCCAGGTAGGAGCGTTTACGGAAGGAAGGTGGCCACTAGGCCAAAGACCTAGTGGTTTAGTGAACCAAGTATAGAAACCCTTGATTTCTATATCTTTTCAATCTTATATCTCTAGTTCTAAGTGCAAACATCTGTGTGATTATCAAGTTTGTTTAGATTAGGTTTTACTTAATTTTGTTCTGCAACAAACTGTAAATTGTGATTTGATTCTTCAATAAACAATTTATTAAACTGAAAATTTGTGTTTGTATTCAACCCCCCCTTCTACAAACTTGGTTAGCACCTTCGGGACCAACATCTCTTGATAACTTATTTGAGAGCAAGGGAATATCTCACAATTTCTCAACGGTGAGAAATCCTCAGCAAAATGGAGTCGTTTAAAGAAGAAACAAAATGATCATCAAAGTCACTGGATCTATGCTCAACGATTCTCATCTTCCAACTCAATTCGGGCAGAAGCTGCCAATAATGCTTGTTTCACTCAGAATTGGTCGCTGATTTTCAAAAGACTTAACAAGACTGCCTATGACCTTTTGTATGGGAGAAAACCTTCTATCAGCTTTCTTCGTATATTTGGTTGTCAGTGCCTCATCTTAAACAACAGAGATACCCTTGGAAAATTTGATCCAAAAGCTGATGATGAAATTTTCCTCGGATATTTTTTAGTATCTAAAGCCAACAGAGTCTTCAACAAAAGAAGACAAACTGTAGAAGAAACCATTCATGTCACTTTTGATGAATCCCGATCGACGAACTCAAATCCTATAGCAGACAATGATGAATTGAATGCCTTGATGTTTTCTCACTATAGAGGAGTTGAACCTTTCTTCAACACTAATCATCATGCAACTCCTCCGAATGCTGATGATGATCCAGTCATTATTCAACCTAACACTAAATCCACTTCTTGGGTTCAGCTATTCCCTTAAATATCTTACCACCCTCTGAACCTCTCAACTCTGAATCTCCTCTTATTTCTGAACAATTCTCAGTGAATGATGTTAAATCTGAACCTCAACAATTGATGGGTGATGAACACTTGGCTGAAAGCTCATCTTCAGCAAATGTTCCCATTTCTGATCCTTTATCAGACATGGATGCTCATTCCCCTGCTCAGATATGGACTAAGAATCACCAAATCGATCAAATTCTTGGTGATCCAGATGCATGTATTCAAACTCGACGAATGTCAGGTAACATCTGTCTCTTTGTAAACTTTCTTTCTCTCCTCAAGCCAAAGAAGAACGACGATGCCCTTAGAGATCCAAACAGGGTCAATGCTATGCAAGAAGAGCTGAATGGGATTGAAAGAAACAAAGTTTGGAATCTCGTTCCCCGACTATCTGATAAGACAGTTATAGGCACCAAATAGGTGTATCGTAAAAGGTTAGATGAAAATGGGACTATGACCCACAACAAAGCTAGACTTGTTGCTCAGGGATACAAATAAGAGGATGGCATAGACTATGATGAAACCTTTTCCCCTGTGGTTAGGCTCGAAGCAATTCGACTATTCTTAGCTTATGCAGTTCACATAGACTTCAAGGTGTATCAAATAGATGTGAAGTCAGCATTCCTAAATGGAAAGCTGAGTGAGGAAGTCTATGTTGAACAACCCCAGGGTTCTCTGACCCCAAACATCCAAATTAATTATATAAACTGAATAAGGCTCTCTATGGGTTAAAACAAGCCCCTCGTGCTTGATATGACAACCTATCTTCTCTCCTAATCTCTAAAAATATTAAATGTGGAAAGATTGATAATACTCTATTTTTAAAACAGATTAAAGGTCACATTATTCTTATTAAAAAAATGTTGATGACATTATATTTCGTTCTACTAACCCATCCCTATGTATTCAATTCGCTGAAAGAATGAAGAAAGAATATAAAATGAGTATGATGGGTGAGCTAACTTACTTCCTTAGATTTCAGATCAAGCAATATGATAAAGGTACTTTTATTCATCAGGGTAAGTATGTTAAAGATATGCTTAAAAAGTTTGATTTTACTCAAACATCAACAATGAAAACTCCTATGGCACCTTCGCTGACATTAAATAAGGATCCATCTGAAAACCTGTTAATGTCATTGCCAATAGAGGAATGATCGGCTCCCTTCTGTATCTTACAACGAGTCAACCCGATATCATGTATTCTACCTGTCTTTGTGCACGATATCAATCAGAACCCAAGGAATCCCTTCTGATCGTTGTCAAGCGAATTTTCAGATACCTGAAGGGAACTCCTAACCTTGGTCTTTGGTACCCCAAATACTCGGGGTTTGATCTAACTGCCTATTCATATAGTGATTTTGTAGGTTTCAAACTGGATAGAAAAAGCACCACATGAGGATGTCAGCTCCTAGGTGGAAAGCTGGTAAGCTGGACGAGTAAGAAACAAAACTCAGTGTCCACCTCCACCATTGAAGCTGAGTACGTAGCTATTAGTAGTTTTTGTTCTCAGGTCTTATGGATGACAAATCAACTATTAGACTATGACCTTTGATAACACCAATTTTTGGTGTTATTTTCATATGACTAACCAGGTAAAATTGCTATTTCCAAGTGATTTTAGTGGAGTTTCTATAATTTAAACCAAGTTTTTCAGGAATTGCATCATATGATGATATAACTAAGAATGAATACTAAAAGTGAGTTTCCCGAACTATAATCGATCATAACTTTCATCAAGTTCCAAGCCCGAGAAATGACCGGTTGAAAAAGTGACGTTTAAAGAGAAAAACAATTTTTTATGTGTGCCAAAATCAGTAGCTGAAGTGACTTTAAAGTTGGTTGCTGAAGCTAAATTAGCTTGCAACTCACCAGAATGGAAAAAAGGGCAACTTCCAGCCTAGTGAACTAGCGGACAACCTGCCAGAAAAGTGCTGGACGTTTTTAATACTTATTTTTAGGGTTTTACTCCCAATATTCATTCTATTCTCAATTTGGCGGCTAGGGAGAAAGAGGAGACGACGGGGGGCGATTTTTGCAAGTGAAGAACACCGATTTGAAGCTAAGAAATGATTGAAAAACGATTCTTACTCTGATTTCTTCTGATTCTTCATTGGTATTACATAATCAAAGGGAATTTTACAATCTTGACTTTTGAGAAACCTTTCTCTAGATCTTTGAACTCTTCTACTATCTTCTTTGTTAATACCCCCCAATATGAACTAATCTTTAGATGTTGGGGGTTGGTTTGACTTTGGTTTAAGCATATAAACATGTAACTTGGGATTTTTATCAATTTTTCTTAACTAATGAAGCATATGACTTGAGTGAGTGTGGACAACTTTCATCTGATTTGTTCGTTGCAAATTAAATACGAGAAAATTAATTGTTAACAAGAACTAGAATTATATGCCTAAGGTGAGAAATTGGATAAATATATACCAACTAAACCTTAGTATCGCTATAATCTGGAGCTTAATGTGTTTTGAGCTCATATGTTAAGATCAAGAGATGAGACGTGTGTTTTCAAAATAAAATCCGTTGTTGATTGAGAAAGAACAACGGTGATTTTACATATTAGATTTTCATTAAAGAATTTAACTGATAGTTATATTCAAGAATATAGTTCATTAGTGAGAACCATTGGATTTCCAACCCTCAACTATTTTTCTCCAATAAAAAACTTCCACAGTTGTTATTTGAAGAGTGTGTTTATTTATTTAGTTTTATTAGTATTCTGTTAATCATTCCCAACAATTCAATCTTTTGAACCGTTCAGTTAATAGTGAATATAGTAATTGTGATACTAGTTTGGGTAAAAAACACACGATCACGACGAAGTAACATTTAATGCGTATTTCACACGACATGTCTTGTATTAAGATAATGTCCTGTCGACAGAGCATAACCCTGACCTCCGTCGAGACTAACTCGAAGGTTGGTCGAGCGTCACACGACCATCGCAAGGATTTACACTGGACCTCGACCATACTAACATATGACCCAACGTTCCTTTCTTATTCATTTAATGCAGGTTTAATAATCATAAATACCAACGGTCATAACGAATCAACGTCATCAAGATCATTTATGAAGACTCAACCGTTACGAAAGATACATTTATGAGAGACCAAGACTATAAATACTGAAGATATACATCTCAATCGGACAACTAAAATCTAAGACTCGAAGCATACAACTTACAAGCTCTTTGAAGAACACCTGCAATCTGTCATTTACACGATAGTAACAATATTCACACAACCATAGTGTTTTCACACACGATATACACTTGTTCTTTGTTTATACATCTATTTTTTGTATCGATCATGTTACACATTGTACTTCCAAGGACATCACCCCTGATTGGTGATCATAGTGCATGACGACACCTTTCTGTCGTCCGCGGTTATTTCCTCGTTGAGGTTTTTCCGCGTCACCAAATCTCTTGTCTCCTTATTTTATTGTTTATCGCGCTTATTGTCGTTCGACTACTTTCTTTAGTTGGATAAAGCTCCATGTCGACCTTAAATTATTCTTTGGGTAATTTTGGGCATTAACAGTTTGGCACCCACCGTGGGGACCATCGAAAGAAAATGCTAGACAATAGTGCAATGTACTAACAATTTCCTCGAGTGTTTTTATTTTTCACAGGACAATGTCAGCTCCTCAAGGAACTCATGATCAAATCATGGCTTAAATGAACTTAGAGTTGAACGCCGTCCATGCCCGTATTTACGCTTTGACAAATCAGCATAGCTGAATATGTAGCTGCTGCTAGCTGCTGTTCTCAAGTCCTCTGGATGACGACACAGTTAAGGGACTTTGGATACAACTACAAGCGTGTTCCTATTTATTGTGATTCCAAGAACGCAATATCTATAACTGCTAACCCGGTACAACATTTGAAGACAAAGCATATCGATGTACGCTATCACTTCATTAAGGATCATGTAGAAAGAGGTAATATTGAAATGCACTTTGTTCAAACTGACTTCCAGTTAGCTGATCTTTTCACCAAGCCATTGGATGAAAAGCGATTTCAATTTCTAATCAGCAAACTTGGTATGTTGAACATGTCTTAGAATGATTCAAGGGGGAGTATTCAAAGTCTTGCTGTTGTGTTCATTTTTATACTGTTTTTAACGATCAAGGAATCATTTTCATAAATGATTGCCATTTTTTTCTGTGCAGGTATATTCAAGTGACTATGGCTTCTAATCACATCAGATTAGAACCCGCACTTCAGTGCTTTATTTTTTTGTTTTGTTTCCTATTTTAAAAAAAAATATTACATTAAGTTAAGGGGGAGAATATCTGTGATGCTAACAGATTTTTTGGATACTTAAATGCTAATCTGACCGTGTGTTCTTAAAAGATAAATACTTGTGTTTTATCTTGTCAATATACTTTGTCAAGTATTCATACACATAACGGTTCAGAACATTCTATTTGACTTTGTTATTACCAGGTATCAAAAGTTAAATCTTTCTATGGTAATACTCACGTTATTTGTATCCACTGTTGATTGAATCAAACGTCATTTCATGTGCTTTCATTGAAAATATGTTTATATATTGTTCATATAAACAACATTCGTTTTTGATTCTCCAAAATATTATTCTTCATGATAAAATGATATGAGCTTAATTGTCAAACTCTTTTAGTTTGAGGGGGAGAATTGCATCGTCAAACATAACTGTTTTGACATCTCCGAAATTTTTATTCTTCATGTAACAAGTGGTATTTGTGCTTACATGTACAACAGACTGTTGAACAACATGTTCTTTTAGGATAACATATGGGATTCCGTGTGTGAGCTTAACAGAACTTCCATGGATTCACGATAACCAGTGTTTCCTACCCAGTAAGTATTCCCTGAGTGATTGAGGGGAGAGGGGTCAAAAGAATTGAGTGATGGTGTGTGATGAGGTAAAATGAAAAAGAGAGATTGGTTAGAAGTGAGAATTAAAAGAAAGAGGGTGAGAGAACAGAGTAAAAGAATATTAAACTCTGCACCAAACTTCTTTCTGAGTCGGGCAACCACATTATCTGATTGGTTCACATTCTTTGGTGACCATCATTGAAAAAGGCACCTAGCCCATGCCATCTCTTGCATACAACCCCACCAGCTACTCATTCTTTTCTCAAAAAGAGAATGTTTCACATTTTCTGGGGAAGCAGCACATACGCTATTGGTTCTTCATTTGGAAGACACTAATATTGAAAAACAAGGAAAGTTGGCCCACCTTCGAGCTCTTTCTCATGCACATTGAGTCTTTGTATAATTTGTTGTTGTCTCAACAAGTTTACATACTTTGAGCCTAAATGAAAAAGCAATCATCTATGCTTAATTTTTTCATACACATGCACGAACACACAGAAATTTGTTTTTTGTCAGAACGTTCATAGATAACCATGTGTTATTCGATGATTGAATGGAAGACCTGAGGAGCCAACATCAAAACCAGCTCCTTATATAGTAACTTTGTGTTACTCAGTGATTTTGTGTTACTGATAGGCATTCTAACTGAGTCATTTGTTGATTCAGGGTTACACCTCTTAAACTGTTTGAATTTGAAAAGATTCGAATGGTTACCACATTTTTATTTGAATCTGAAAAAGATTGAAATAATCACTCTTTCCATCTGGGAAGACTGCTCTTATTTCCATACAGGTCTCGTTACATGATGAAGACTGTGCTTATGTGATGATCATATATAAAGGGGGAGATTGTTTTGCCAAGTTTTGATGATGCTTCTCACCACTCATCAAAAAGGGGGAGAAGATACAAAAAGGGAGATCTGAAGATTTTAAAGAATTTGAAGATTTTAAAGCTACAAGTTTTGAAACTATCAACGACATATCTGAAGAAAAGAGAAGACCAGTGAAGACCTGAAGACTATTGCCAAAATTTTTTTTAATCTTGAATCCAAAGGGGGAGATTGTTGGATCATAAATTGTATTCAAGATTAAAGTTTATTTAGAGGGTCTAAACTGTATTTATTTGATAGTTAAAGTTAGAGGGTTTATTATGTAATAGATTAATAGTTATTAAGCTATTGGGCCTCAAGCCCATAAGCCCATTAGGCATTAGGTCTGGGTATTTATAGTTTTGTTTAATTATGTTTTTTGGTTAATCCTCACAATTACTTTCATAATCATATAGTGAGGTAGTAAGTTTTCTCTGTATTCAAGGGTATCAAGAACACTCAAAGGTTTCATTGTTTATTCAAGGGATTGGTATGTTACTCTGATTTATATATCTCTTAATTATTATTGTGTTGCTTGATTACTTGATTGATTATTTACCAACTAGATTAAACTGGGATAACAGTTGGGATACTGTACTTTTTTGGGACATCGACCATCACGATCTCATCGACAAAGGGTGATGCCTGGAATCCTGTACGAGGCTCGACGTCGACAGGTACCGCTGCTCCTGGAAGATTAGCGAGTAGCGACATGACACACTCGTTTTGTTCTTCCAGCATCTTCAATATTTGGTTCACAGGATCATCTTGTGTGTTCCCTTGAGTAGCCGGTGGAACAGGTACTTAACTTTGGAATCCATTCCGCCGTGATGACTCAGAAGCATATCTATTATACTGGAAGGTAGGCATTGGCATTGTTGGAATTGATGCTGTTGGAGGACTCGAGGGAATCGACGCCGTCGGAGGAATGAATGGCATGATTGTAGTAATTGATGGCATCGAAGGAATTGTCGCTGTCGTTGGAAATATTGGCGGCGGTGGTGGTGGCAACGTCGGCATAGGCTGACTGGGAAAACCAGAGAAAATCGGCCGAGGATAATTGGGAAGCCGGAGGTCCCGACCAGGGCATACTTAGTCTACCTTGATTGTGCAACATCCCTGCTGCATTGCTAGCATTCCGATTTCTTAGAGATTCGATTTCATCAACTGCTTGCCTATGCTGATTTGTCAAAGCGTAAATACGGGCACGGACGGCGTTCAACTCTAAGTTCAAGTCCCTTAACTGTGTCGTCATCCAGAGGACTTGAGAACAGCAGCTAGCAGCAGCTACATATTCAGCCTCAGTAGTGGATGTTGAAACACAATTTTGTTTCTTTGAAGTCCAACAACTTACAAGTTTCTCACCTATAAATTGACATGACCTAGAGGTGCTTTTCCGGTCAAGCTTACATCCTGCATGATCAGCATCTGTAAAGGCAGTTAGTTCAAAACGAGAATCCTTTGGATACCAAAGGCCTAGATTAGGAGAACCTTTGAGATATCTAAGGATTCGCTTAACAGCAGTTAAGTGCAACTCTTTAGGATTAGACTGATATCTCGCACAAAAACATGTGGCAAACATTATATCTGGGCGACTTGCAGTCAGATAAAGTAAAGATCCAATCATGCTACGATACACCTTTTGATCAACAGGTTTCCCGGAGGGATCTGCGTCTAAGAGTGTACCAATAGCCATTGGTGTTTTCATGACTAAACTATCTGACATATTGAACTTTTTCAAATATCTTTTATATATTTAGCTTGATTAATAAATATGCCATCGGGTAATTGCTTTACTTGTAGACCAATAAAGAAATTCAATTCACCCATCATCGACATCTCAAACTTTGTTTCCATTATTTTTGAAAAGTTCTTACAAAATTTCTGATTTGTCGATCCAAATATTATGTCGTCAACATAAATATGAATAAGAATCAAGTCCTCACCTTGCCTTTTAAGAAATAAGGTTGTATCTACTGTACCTTTCTTGAAACCAGAAGCTAAGATAAATTTAGTGAGAGTTTCATACCAAGCTCGCGGTGCTTGTTTAAGACCATAAAGCGCTTTGTCTAGGACGTAGACATGATCAGGGTGATGAGGATCAACGAAACCTTCAGGTTGAGCCACGTAAACCTCCTAATGCAAAACGCCGTTCAGAAAAGCCGACTTTACGTCCATTTGATAGACAGTAAAGTTTTTGTGCGCTGCATATGCTAGAAAGATTCTGATGGCTTCGATCCTTGCAACCGGGGCGAATGTTTCATCATAGTCAATGCTCTCTTGTTGACAGTACCCTTTTGCGACCAAACGAGCTTTGTTTCTCACTACTACTCCGACTTCGTCTTTCTTATTTCTGAAAACCCACTTTGTTCCTATAACAGATTTACCTTTAGGTAGTAGGATCAAGCGCCATACCTTGTTCCTTTCGAATTATAGAAGCTCGTCTTGCATGGCAGAAATCCAGAAGGGATCACGTAGAGCTTCAGACGCTTTCTTTGGCTCTAAGGAACTGAGGAAGCTTGAAAACATGCAGAAGTTAGCTGTTGCAGATCTTGTTGTGACCCCAGATTGTACGTCACCTATCACATTGACCAGGGGATGATCCTTAGTCCAACGATGTGTGCTTGGTAGTGCTTCAACTGTTTGTTGCGTGTTTGATGCATCGTTTTCATCATGCACGACAGGTTTCTCCATAGATGTACTCGGGACATCTTGTACTAGTGTTTCTGATACTGAAGCTTCTGGGCTAGCAGTTGAAGTGCTCGGGACTTCGTTTCCAGAAGAACTATCTGTAGAGACAGATTCAGCATTAGTAGAGTCATAAACTAACTTTGTAGTCGTACCTGATGGAGATGAAGTTTCAGTGACTTCTTCGGAAGGTCCAGACATGTCTTCAGATATAGTAGGGACCTCCGATCCTGTACCACTTGTTATTGATGTTGATATGCCTTTTTCAAAATCTGCACATATATCATCAAAGGCATCAATAAACAATAAATCTAACTCAGATGAAGTAGAGTTAGAGTTAGAAGAAGTGGATCCTTGAGAAGCTGGTTCTATTCGGGATTGAATAGAAGCTTTGTCCTTAATTACGAGTTCTGAACTGTTGTGTCCAGAAGTCCTTGTAGAATTCTCATCAAAGGAGACATTCATGCTCTCAACAACCGTCTTGGTTCGGATAATGTAAATTCGATATGCTTTGGATGTCAGAGAGTATCCAACGAGATATCCTTCATCCGCTTTCTTATCTAATTTTGATAATCCTTGACGCTCTTTAAGAATGTAACACCTGCAACCGAAAACACGAAGAAATTTGATATTAGGTGTACGATTGTTGATTAACTCATATGCTGTTTTATTAAATCGCTTGACCACAATGGTACGGTTCTGAGTAAAACATGCTGTAGCGACTTCCTTAACCCAAAGGTACATGGGTAGATCCGAGTAAGCAAGCATAGTACGAACTGCTTCAACCAGAGTGCGGTTCTTCCGTTCAACAATGTCGTTTTGCTGTGGAGTGTAGGTTGCGGAGAAATTGTGTGAAATACCCACGGAAGTAAGATAACTCTTCAGGGTGTCATTCTTGAACACCGTGCCATTGTCACTATGAATGGTTGTGACTGGCAGTTGAAGACGTACTTGAATGCGCTTGATGAAAGCGATAATCAACTCTGGCGCATCTGACTTGTTGCGAAGAAACTCGAGCCATGTATACCTTGAGTAGTCATCTATCATTACCAACACATATTTCTTTCCGTTGATATATGTTGTGCGCATTGGGCCACAAAGATCCATATGAATAAGTTCCAGTGCAGAGGAGGTCGATGATTCAACTTTGGACTTGAAGGAGCTTCGCTTCATTTTGCCCAAATCACATGCAGAACACCGTGAGTCTTTTTCGAACCTCATTTCTGGTAGACCTTTGACCAGACCTTGTCTCTGTAGCTTCGCTATAGATCGGAAATTCTGATGAGACAAGCGTCGATGCCACGTCCAAGATTGTGCTTTGGAAGTTTTGGCTAGTAGACATACTGGACGTGTGGTTGACAGTGTAGGAAAATCTACATAGTATAGATTTCCATGGCGCTCAACTTTGAAGATTCCGTACCCATCATGATCCTCTAGATAGCAATGAGTGGTTGTGAAGCGGACTTGATAATTCATGTCACAGAAGTGACTGGTACTAAACAGATTGTGATCAAGCCCTTCTACATATAATACTCTTTGAATCTTCACAACACCATTATCGAGCATTCCATATCCCCTGACGTGGCCTTCGGCTTCAGAATTGGCAAATCTAACTGCTCCGGCAGGCTCCTCCACATAGTTATGCAAGAGGTGCTTGAATCCTGTCATGTGGCGTGAACATCCGAAATCTATTACCCACAATCGACAGGCCTGCAAAAGAGACAATTAGTTTTGCTTAGGCACCCATATCAGGATGGGTCCTTCGCGGTTAGCATCAAGCAACTCAGGAATATCATCTGGTTTGACTTTCACTCTCCATTCATAACGCGGTTTTGGAACCCATTTCCAAACCATCTTAACATTCAGTTCCTGAAAGTGCTTTTTAGAAGTAGGATTGGAAACCTTAGCTTGATACACTTTGGGTTGTGCAGAAGAATTAGAAATAGAATTAGACTTAAAGTTCAGTTTAGCTTTTCTCTTATTCTGTTTGGACTTTGTAGGGGAGTAGTATGTGAATGAGTTATCCCAACAGTGTTTGCAATATAGATTCTTTCGAGCAAAATTCATAAACATAGATTTATCAGAACAAACCGTACATCCATGTTTATCAAAAGAATTACTTTTCAAAATAACACTGTCAGAAGTACAACTATTCGGAATAAAAGGTTCACTAGATAGCCTATCATTCTTATTCAAACTATTGTCTTTATTCTTCTTACTCCTCCCAACTCCATTTCCTCTTATATCTGAAACAGAAACAGGAACCTTGTTAGTCTCTAACTTAGAAGGTGGTTCTTTTCTAATGCTATTTGAAGTCTCACCCTTTTCAAAAATACTCGGTGGATATTCAGGACAATCAGAGTAAACAACTGTAGGTTTTGCAGGAGCATCAAATTCTGGATTGGTTCTTACCTTCCCGCTTGGATCATTGAACATTTGTTTATCACTTGAAGCATTTTTAAACATAGTAACTTTCAAATCATTGATCTCTATGCAAAGCTCTTGATTTTCTTTTAAAGATTTTTCAAGTTTATGTTTGAGATCAAAGTTTTCATCTTCAACCTCATCAAGAGACTGTTGCAACAAATCAATTTGCTTCATCAATTCAGATGTATGATCATTCACAGAATTTGACCCCTTTAAATTAGAAACAGGATCAGAGTCAGAAGCATCCATCATTTCAGAAAATATCTCTTCAGTCATGGACTCAATAAACTCCAGTTTTTCATTTTGAGAACAAGAGCCATTCGTGATAGCATGTTCTTCTTCAACCTCTTCAACAAGTAAATGTTTAGAAGCAATGGGATTTGAGACTGATGGCATAGTAGATGGATCAACATCTGATTCATACTCATCATATTTGCATGCAGTCTCAGGTAGAACTGTGTTAGTGCTAACTGATTCGTTGGAAGGTGTGGTAAATAGTATTTCAAACTCAGTAAATTCGATATTTCGAGTCGCATTGCTTTTGTTTAAATCACCATATTGAAAACCAACTGATTTAAAAATATTTTGAGAATCAGTGTCACCAGACTTGCTCTTTCCCATTTCTTCTTGACCTTTGGTCTCAGATAAAGGTGTAGGAGTACTTGCTTCAACAAAAATTGCACGAATGTCAGGAATGGGTCTGATTGCGGAGCCGAATTTATCAAAATTATATAGATGCTCCGGTGCCTTTTTCAAAATTTCATTAGTTGGCACACCCAAACCTAGTTTTAGTTTATAAAACCTTTTGTCTTGGAGTTTATTGGTCAACAGATTTAATGTTTGCTCAGTCTGACCTCGTTTCATATTAATGTCCTCCAGTTGCTTGATTTTGGTGTAAGCTTCATTTCTTTCTTTATAACAAACTTCAAATTTTATTTGAAACTCACCCTTTTCAGCATTAAGATTCACAAGATCTGTTTCTAAACCAGATAATTTTTCTTTTAAAGACGCTTTTTCAGCTTTTAAATCGTCTTTTTCTTTTTCTTTTTCTTCCACAACAACTTTTAAAATGGCATTTTCATCATGAAAGCTTAATGCAGATTGATGTGCAGAGCTAAGTTTGCCTTTCAGTAAAGTAAATACATCTTTCATACCATGTATTTGGGCCATTAAAGATTCAATAAGTTCAGAATTGTCACTTACCTCAGAGTTTGCATCTTTGGATTGTGTCTCAGAGTCTTCATCGTCACCTTCCAGCTTTGCCATATAAGATACTTGGGTGAAGTGAGCTTGCTCCTCGTCATCGGAACTTTGATACAACCAGTTCTCTTCTTCAGCCATTAGCACTTTTCCTTCTTCAACTTTCTTGGCAATAAGTGACTTTCTTGCATAGTACTCTGAGTTCTTTACCTTCTTGAACATGCAGTCCCTCGAGAAATGCCCAAATTTGCCACAATTGTAGCATCTTCCTGGTTCATCCTTTCGTTCTTCTCGCTTCTCTTCTCTCTTTCCTTCTCGTCTATCTTCCTTCCTGTCTTCTCGTTCTTCCTCTCTCTTTCCATGCCTTGGCTTGTATCGTATCTCAGACTTCTCTTTCTTGTGTCCATCATACTTTGGCTTTGAGTAGAATCTTTTCTTGCCAAAGCTCTTCTTGAATCGTCGCGTAATAAGAGCCAAGTCCTCGGAGAACTTTTGAATATCTGGATCTGAATCAACTTCCAGTTCTTCATCGCTCGAATCAGAGTCAGAGTCAGTAACTTCGGTAACTAGAGCTTTAGACACCTTTTTCTTCGACCTTGCAGAGGATACAGAACCTTTGCCGGCTATGAGAGCCACATAATCCTTCAGATGATTAGACTCATTATTAATTGATCTCACCTCATCCTCATGTTGAGAAAGAGTAGAGAAGATATCAGTGACATTTTCTCGAGCCATATTCTTGGACATCTGGAGGTTGATAGCAAAGTTCTTCCATTCTGGATTCAGATTCTTGATGAACTTGTAATTTATCTCAGAAGCAGATTTAGAGATATTGTTCCTCCGCAAGTCATTGAGGATGATGTTATATCTGTTGTAGGTATCTAATAGCAACTCTCCTTCTTTTGCATGAAATCCCTCGTATGCATTTATGCATAGATTCTGCTTAGCTTGTATGGAGGCTTCACTTCCTTCAAACTGCCTTGCTAGTTCATCCTAGATGCCTTTAGCAGTGCTCTAACTGTCAGCACGATTGTAGATGTCGTCTGGAATTGCCATTGTCAGATAGATTAGAGCCTCTTCTTCTGTCTTATACTGTTCTTTCTGCTTTTCATTGAAGAACTGATAAGGTTTAGGAATCTCTCAGCAGGGATTTCTGGAGAGGAATCTGTAGCAGGCTGACCCTTTACTGTGATCATTGGACTTTGTGGACCTTCAATGATTGCTTTCATGAAGTCTCTGTTCGTGTGATTCAGAAACTGAATCATTCTGATCTTCCATTGCTGATACTCGTTAGCCATGAGGACAGGAGGTTTGACTTGAGAACCCATTGAGAGAAGCTGATTCGACATCTTAGCTGTACGGTTAGTAAACAGACTTTTCTGTACCAAGACAACCAACTAGATGAGATCGTTAGAATCAAAATAAAAACCACACTAAAAAATTTTCAGAAAAATAAATTTCCTAAAATAATTAAATGAAGTCCTCTCAAACAGTATAAAGCTTCAAATAATACTAAAAAAATGTTGATCTCAAACCTTCGAGTGCCCATGCCATTAGACAATGTACTGGGCTCTTTAGAAGGTAAAGCAGGAAGAGAGTAGCTGACATCAACCATAAAGCCCACTCTATCCTGCTGCCTAGTAAGAGGAAAACAGAACTTTGTCCCCCTTCGCAGACTTAGCACGGGGGTCCCACTACCCGGTTAGCGGGTGGGGTTAAGGGGCAAAGCCCTTGCGGGGGTATGGGGGCAGCGCCCCTAGAAATTTTTTTTACGCAAAAGTGAACAGTGAACAGTTCTTGCGCAAAGTGAACAGTACTTGCGCAAGTGAGGTTTGCGCATGCAGAGGGGCGCACAAAGTGAAGTTTACGCAATTCTTGGGTTACGCAAAGCAGAGGTTTGCAGGTCTAGTTGGATGCGCAAAATGAAGGTTCGCGGGTCTAGTTGAATGCGCAAAGTGAAGGTTCGACCGGAACTTGCTTCGATCGGTATGGAGTTCGACCGGGAACTTGCTTAGACCGGTATTATGTTCGACCGTGAACTTGCTTAGACCGGTATTACGTTCGACCGGGAACTTGCAAAGACCGGGAAGGATTAGACCGATATAGGGTTCGACCGGGATTGTGATAGGACCGATAGTGAGTTCGATCGAGGATGTGATAGGATTGGTATTGATGCTTCGACCGATACAAAGGTATGGACCGATAGTATGCTTTGACCGATATTCTCTAAGACCGATAGGTTGTTCGACCTGTATGGTGTTCGACCGATAAAGGGTAAAGACCGATAAAACTATTCGACTAGAATGTTCTTAAATCAAGCCCAGAACGTCGATGAACAGTTCAAATAAACAACCCAGAAATCAATACAGACTCAAAA
Organism: Arctium minus; assembly: GCA_954870635.1. Lineage (NCBI taxonomy): Eukaryota > Viridiplantae > Streptophyta > Magnoliopsida > Asterales > Asteraceae > Arctium > Arctium minus. Next base: position 80,883,143 of record OX941090.1, on the reverse strand, counting down.
TCATTCCTTTGTACTCATAAACATAAACCAATCACAATACAATCAAACTCAGAGATCAATTTCAACTTTTAAGCATTCGATTTGACAAGCACAGTAACGACCGATAGATAACTTTTGTCGAACCCAGAAAACTCAAAATCATACAATTCAATCACTTGATAATTCTTAATTCAATTAATCAATCAGATAGCATTCAGAAGCATGAACTTCAACTAATCAGATCAACTTTAAACTAATAAACACATTAATTCATGCAATCGATTTTCAGAATTCGATGAACAGTAAACTTAAAAAAAATCGATGAACAGTAATCTGTGAATAGTAAAATCAAAATTTTTTTTGATTCTTTTGGCTCTGATACCACTTGTTATCCCAGTTTAATCTAGTTGGTAAATAATCAATCAATTAATCAAGCAACACAATAATAATCAAGAGATATATAAATCAGAGTAACATACTAATCCCTTGAATAAACAATGAAACTTTTGAGTGTTCTTGATACCCTTGAATACAGAGAAAACTTACTACCTCACTATATGATTATGAAAGTAACTGTGGGGATTAACCTAAAAACATAATTAAACAAAACTATAAATACCCAGACCTAATGCCTAATCGGCTTATGGGCTTGAGGCCCAATAGCTTAATAACTATTAATCTATTACATAATAAACCCTCTAACTTTAACTATCAAATAAATACAGTTTAGACCCTCTAATTTAACTTTAATCTTGAATACAATTTATGATCCAACACCAACGTTCACGTCGAAGTAGTCTGGTATCACAGATCCAACTGAACACATCGCTCAGTACAAACAACAGATGTGGACAGTCTCGTTCCCTCACTAGTATCAAGAGGTGTGTATGTGTAAAAGCTTTGGGGCGACCCTTACCGGTGCAACTTTGCAATGGTTAATTGGACTCAAGACAAAATCCATCAACTCATTCGCGGAGCTGGTTTATCAATTCTCTCAACATTTCTCCAGTAGTCGCAAGATGGAGAAGCAAACTAGCGACCTATACTATGTCGTGCAGAAAGCAGGAGAATCCATTCGCAGTTATTTCAACCAGTTCAATGTAGAAATGATCAGTTTCCGAAACTGTGATATCAAGACTGCAATTGAAGCCTACAAGCATGATCTGGACGAACATTTAGGTCTTTACACTGATCTAACAAAGTACCACCCGGAGAACTTTGAAGAAGTACTGTTATTCCCAGATTCTAGTTTCTATTCAAGATTAATCAAACAAAACAAGATATCACAAACAATACCTGTTTGATTTCAATTCAATTCCAAGATTACACTTTCTCTCTCTACAATCTCTCTCTAACGAACTCTCTCTCTGTCTCAGATATTTCTCTCTCTAAACTTACTGAGTTTGGTATTTTTACTTTGATATCTCTACTAATTACAAAAGAAAATAAACTATTTATACCTACAACTAAAACAAGGAAACTAAAATACAATACAAAGATGTTGACTTTTATTACAAAAGACTTTGACTTTGATGAGATTTGACTTTCTCAGCTTTGACTTCTTGTACTTTGACCTTCAGTCTTTTTGATCTTGTATCCAACAGATTTATGCTCTAACAATCTCCCCCTTTGGATTCAAGATCACTATTGAAATATCTAGCAATTCAATCTTCACTTTAAGCTCTGTCAGTACAATCTCCCCTTTTTCTTTAACTATATTCTTTCCAAAAATATCTTCAAACAATAAACAATCTCCCCAAAACTTTCACAAGATACTTTCAGACTTTGGAAAGAAATTATCTTCAGAATCAGCTCGAATTGCTTTTAGCAAATAATCTTCAAATAAAATTTCCTCAAAATCTTCAGAAATTCTTTGATCTTCATCAAATCTTCAAATCTTTACTTTGAACTTTTCTGACTTGAACATTTCTGACAATCATCTCTCAAAACTTCAAAACTTTAACATTTCTTGATATCATCTCCCCCTTTTTGATGATTTGAGCATCTATATCATCAAAATTTTTCTTCCAAGAAATGTCTTTGACCATTCTGATCTGTCAAACTGAGCCTCTGATTTTGTGATCCATAACCAAGTATTCATCTAGATCTTTGCAAATCCAGACAAAATAAGAACAGGTAACTCCTGAATCAACAGATGAATCAGTTAAAATGCCTGTCAGTAACACAAAGTTACTGTGTGTAACGAATACACAATATAAAGGAGCTTTTTGATGTTCACTCCCGCAGGGCTTCCATCCAATCATCGAAACACCACAAAGGCAATTTCTATGAATGTTATGACAAAGAAACAAATTCCTTGTGTGTTCGTGCATGTGTAGAAAGAATTAAGCACGATGATTGCTTTACAATAAGGCTCAAAGTTGTGTAAACCACTGAGACAAAAGTAGATAAACACAGACTCAATGTGCATGATTGAAGTGCGAAGGTGGGGCAGACTTCCTTCTTTTTCAATATCCAAATTTTCCAAATGAAAATCAAATAGATTATGTGCTGCGTCGCTAGAAAATATGAAACATTTTCTTTTTGAGAAGAAAATGAGTAGATGGTGGGGTTTGATCAAGAGTTGACATGGGCTATTTGCCTGTTTCAATAATGTTCACGAAAGAATTGTGAATCATTAGTAATGTGGCTGCCCGACTCAGAAAGTATTTGGTGCAGTGTTTGATATTCTTTTACTCTGATCTCACACCCTCTTTCTTTTAATCATTAAGCTCACTACTAACCAAACTCTCTTTTCCATTTTACCTCATCACACCCACACTCATTTCTTTTTGACTCCTCACACTCAATCACTAAAGGATTAACTTCTTGGGTAGAAATCACTGGTTAACGTGATTTCATAGAAGTTCATTTAATTCCTAGCACAAAGAACCCATAATATCCTAATATGCATGTGTTGCTCAAGATGGTTTAACTGTATTAGTTAAATCTCATATACAAATGTCAGATGAATGTAAGCTCATAAAATATAATCATGAAGATATGAGCATTTTAAAACATTGAAGATATTTCAAACAAGTTAATTAAATGAATTAACATGAATGCAAGAGACTTGTTTGAAAATCTGACATTGTATGAAAATGATCAGAAATGAATGATATAATAATCAAGGCTTATGGTCAAGAATAACGGATATTGTCTATACGAACCAAGATATAGACATTCTTGAAATGAACATTTAGAAATGAAATAACGCTCAAAATTCTTTGAAGTACAAGCGGGGTGTCTTACCATCGAAAAAATTGGTTACAATTTGAGACATGGTAAGATCATTTTGAACAAAGTCAAACCGATGTGTGTGAATACTTGAAAGTATATAGAAAAGACAATACACAAGTATTAATCTTTGGATAACACACGGTTTGTTTATCAATGAAGCACAAAAATAAAATGAAAACATTTAAAATCACACTTCCAAATTATAAAATCTGTTTAAAATTCGAGAAGTGGTTTGAACATTTAAGAACATGTTTTCTATATCTGAAAGTTACCTTCTTTCAGATACATTTGAGATTAAGATAAGAAATTTACTTCTTCGCTCAATCTTAATACTCATAAAGTCAAGCTGAAGTCATTAAGATATGATCTTGTCAGCTTCTTTCATCTTGCACAAGTCTCAAAGTCTAGTCAAAATTTATTCACAAAATTTATTCGAAAATAGAAAATAAAAAATAAAAGACGTAAAGCAGTAAAACAACTAAAATACGAGTTCTGATCAGAAATAATCAGAAATCATAGTCTTACTCCTTTTATAAGCTCCCCCTAAAATCATGCATCACAAAAATTAATCATTTAAGTAAAATGCATAAATTAGTTATGCTCCCCCTCAAATGATTGTAGATCATCTAAAATCTTCTCTTACTCCCCCTGAGATCATGAGCAAATATTTAAAGTACAGATATCCTTCAAACATAATGATAAAGAAAAATGATGAAAACTAACAATTCGTAACTTTAGTAGGTAACAACCGATTATGTCTTAAGATTTAACATACCAAGCTTAGAGACAAGAAAATTAAATCTCTTTTCATCTAAGGGTTTGGTAAATAAATCTGCAAGTTGATAATCTGTTTTTACAAAATAAAGTTCAATTGTTCCTTTTTCTACATTATCTTTTATAAAATGATACCTGACATCAATGTGTTTGGTTTTCGTATGTTGGACAGGATTAGCAGATATCGCGATTGCACTCTTTGAATCACAATATATTGGAATTTTATCGAATTTGAATCCATAGTCTCGTAGCTGTGTTCGCATCCACAGGACTTGAGAGCAGTAACTGGCAACAGCTACGTACTCTCTTCAGCAGTCGATGTGGAAACACATAATTGTTTCTTTGAAGCCCAACTAACGATATTGTCTCCAAGAAATTGAACGTGACCAGAAGTACTCTTTCTGTCCAACATGCAACCTGCATGATCTGCATCTGAATATGCAGCCAGTTGAAACCCAGTATCCTTAGGATACCACAGATCAAGGTCTGCAGTCCCCTTCAGATATCTAAAAATCTGTTTGACAACAGCCAAATGGGATTCTTTGGGATCAGCTTTATATCTAGAACATAAACATGTTGAGAACATAATATCTGGTCTACTCGATGTAAGATACATTAACGATCCTATCATACCTCTATAAGTCCTAACATCAACACTTTTACCCGAAGGATCAGTGCTAATCTTAGTACCTGGTGCCATCGGGGTTCCAATAGGTTTACAATTTTCCATTTTGTACTTCCGAAGAATGTCCAAAATGTACTTAGATTGGTTAATAAAAATCCCCGTAGAAAATTGTTTAACTTGTAGTCCGAGAAAGAAATTCATCTCTCCCATCACACTCATTTGAAAACGTGACACCATGAGGTTAGAAAAGTTTTTGCAAAATTTTGGATTAGTAGAACCAAATATTATATCATCAACATATATTTGAATAAGAATAATATCAATTTTTTCTTTCTTGATGAATAAAGTGGTATCAATCTTACCTTTGGAGAAACCAGACTTGACCAAGAATTTGGATAAAACGTCATACCATGCTCGAGGGGTTTGTTTTAATCCATAAAGGGCTTTGTTCAATATGTAAACATGATCTGGCTTATCTGGATTGACGAACCCTTCTGGTTGAGACACGTACACTTCCTCTTTAAGGATGCCGTTCAGAAAGGCTGTTTTAACATCCATCTGAAAGACTGTGAAATTCTTATGAGCTGCGTATGCTAGAAACATGCGGATTGCTTCTATACGCGCTACTGGAGCATACGTCTCATCGTAGTCTATGCCTTCCTCTTGCCGGTAACCTTTGGCAACAAGTCTAGCTTTGTTTCTTATGACAACACCATCTTCATCTTTTTGTTCTTGAATACCCATTTAGTTCCTATCACGGTCTTTCCTTCTATCTTAGGAACTAATCTCCAAACCTTTAGGGCTTCAAACTGATTGATCTCTTCTTGCATTGCAGATACCCAGTCCGAATCAGCAAGAGCCTCAGATACTCGTGTTGGCTCAATCTTACTGAGGAATGAATCATGCATACATTGATTAAGAGTCGCTGACCTAGTCTGAACAGGCTTGTTTAGATCTCCAATTACTTGGTTTAATGGATGCTCTTTGGTCCAGCGATGCTCATGAGGAAGTGGAGTAGATACTGATTGAATTTGATCATCATCTATAAATCCACTTTCAGAATCTTCAGTTTGAATAACAGGAGGGGGGTTAACAGTTGAAGTTTAATGTGCAGAAGTATCAGTTGGAACAACAGAATCTGGCTGTTGAGTAGACATTGTATGACACCCAACTAAAACAGTTACTTCTGGCTCAACAATTACTTGTACATCTTCAACTGTAGGAGTAGATGTTGGAATGTGAGTTTCTGTCTGAACAGGGGATGCTTGTTCAGTTATGACCTCTGAAGTGACTGGATAATTGCAACTTGTGTCTTCAGACCTGTCAGTCACAGCAGATTTAGGTATATTAGATCCTAGAAACTCATCATAAAAGAATTCAAATAACAAATCTAAATCAGATAAATATGAAATAGATGTAGAAGCATTATCCGAATGTTTCGCTGTAGAAACAGGTTCTGGACTGATCTGCCCAGAAGCTAATACTCCAGTAATAACGGGTTCTGAACTGATTTGATCAGAAGCCATATCTTCATCAAATGTGACATTAACGCTTTCGACAACTGTGTTTGACTTCTTTAGATAAACACGATATGCTGCCGATGTTGAAGAATAACCAATGAAGATACCCTCAACCGCTTTAGCACTGAATTTATTCAGACTCTCTTTGTCGTTAAGCACAAAACATTTACACCAAAATATGTGAAAATACTTGATTGTTGGTGTTCTGTTGTTGATTAGCTCATATGGAGTCTTCTGAAAACGGCGGTGTATCATGGACCGATTTTGAGTATGGCATGCAGTCGACACAACTTCTGCCCACAAGAATAGAGGTAAGTCTGATTGGCTAAGCATAGTCTGAACGGCCTCGACTAGCGTCCGATTTCGCCTTTCGACTACTCCATTTTGTTCAGGCGTACGAGTAGCAGAATACTGATGTGAAATCCCAACTGATTCGAGATATTCATCAACAATCTTGTTCTTGAATTCTGTGCCGTTGTTAGTTCGAAGAAACTTGACTTGTCGCTGCATTTTCACCTGGGTCGTCTTTAAGAAAGTAATGAGAACTTCGGGCGTCTCATCTTTTGATCGAAGAAATTTGACCCACGTGTATCTTGAGTAATCGTCCACAATAACCAACACATATTTCTTTCCACCCAAACTCTGAGTTCTCATTGGACCACATAAATCCATATATAACAACTCTAACGGAGAACTAGTGCTTGGTTCAGGCTTCGGTTTATGTGCGGCTCTCTTCATCTTACCCTTCTCACATGCAACACATAAGTGTTCTTTCTCGTATTTAAGCTCAGGAAGCCCTTTAACCAATTTCCCACGTACCTGCTTGTTGATATAACGAAAGTTCAAATGAGATAAACGTCTGTGCCAGAGCCAACTTTGTTGCGTTGAAGCTTTTGTCATTAAACATACCTGATTGTCAATCTGAACTTTGGAAAGATTGATGGTATAGAGGTTTGTCTTTCGATGTCTACCTAAGAGTTCTGTGCCATCTTCAGTACGAATCGAGCAACTCTTAGATTTAAAATTGACATCTAACCCTTTATCGCAGAATTGACCAATGCTGAATAAGTTGTGCCCCAAGCCTTCGACATAACTCACCTTACTTATCGTTATGTTGTCTTGAATAATATCACCATATCCTAAGATAGGTGAAAGCTGATCGTTTCCAAATCTGACATTTCCACTGAATTTCTCTGTATAGTTAGACAATAAAGCTTTTTGCCCAGTCATATGCTTGGAACATCCACTATCCAAGTACCACATATGCCGGGTCTGCAAGAGAAATCAGGAAACAATAACTCTAGGTACCCATTTAAAAACGGGTCCTAACAGTTTAGCACAAGATTTTGGTATCCACTTGAAAATGGACCCTCTGTTCTTTTGAAAACCTTTAACAAAATTTAATCTTAAAGAATATACATGATAAGATGTAGTAGAAATAGGAGATAATTGAATCAATTGCTTTGCTGAATACCGCTTGTAAGAAGTTACAAGGTTTTGTTTATTTGAAGCAAATTGATCAACTACATCAGTATCACTACTAACTGATCTATTACAAGAATTATCAGAAACTGATTCAACTTTCTCATCATCCTTCCTTTTTGGTCGCCATTCAGTTGGAGCTTTCAACTTTTTCGTCCTTAAATCTGAAACATAAGATATAGATTTATTAGGAAAAGCAGATTTCTGAAACTGAGTTTTCTTTTGTGTACCAGTGTGTTTCTGTAATCGCTGTTTCTTATGTTGCTTACCTTGAGAATAATAATCAGCAGTTACAGAAACTGATTCATCAATCTTAGTTGATGATTTAACAGTTTTAAGAACACTTGGTAACACTTTTTCATTTAAAAAACAAGTAGAATGATCAGGAAGAATAGCATTAAAGTAAAACATATCAATTTCGTCTATGCACCCACCATCAGAATTAAGAAAATCATTTGCAGACTCAAATAAGTCATCAAAATTATCAGACGAAGTTTGAGGTGCCTTAGAAACTTTAGAACAGTTTGTAGATGTAAATTGAAAAATCGTGTTCTTTGATACAGTAGAAAATACACTTTGTTGAATATCAACCAAAAGTTTTTCATCAAATAAAACATTTTCCAACTCAACTATTTTGCTTTCAAGAATGAGTGGAGGAATATAAACTTTTGCATTAGAAGGTTTTGCCTCCATCTCAGAAACAGAATAACTCGCAAAATAGTCATTTCAAAGAACTTTTGGTGTTTTTGTAAGATAACTATCATTTAACTTTGCATAGTTAAATGGTAGTTGCATTTTCTTTACATTCTTTCTATTTTCAGTTTCTTTTGCCTTAACTTCTTCCGGTAATTTGGTAACAAATTTGGGTTTTAAATGAGTTTGTTTACCAGCACATGCAAGAAAATCAAAATTATAAAGTGCCGGTTGTTTTCTGATGGCTTTCTTTAAGTAATGGGGGTTTTTAAAACCCAGTCCCCATTTTTCCTTAACATCAGCCTCTTCATCAGGTGCATTAAGAAAAATAGTTTGATCTGTTTGGCCTCTAGCGTAAAGTTTGGCTTCCAAACCATTTACCTTCTTATTCAAAAGCTTGTTTTCAACCTGCAATTTATAAACAGTTAGTGCAGACTCTCTTTTCTCAAACTCATACTTAGAAATTTTAATTTCAAACTCATAAATCTTCTTTTCCAAACAATCTACTTGAGATTTAGAATCAGAAGCAGATTTGTGTAAAGAATCAATCAGATCTTTGTTCCCAATAACAGACTTATTGAGTTCAAAAATCTTATTGTTTCTTTTAGCAACTATGTCTTTTTCTTTCTTCAGTTTTATTTGAAGATCATTAAGCTCAACCATCATAGCTTCCATTTTGGTTACAAAATCTTTTTCAGTTAAGATTAATACCTCATCAGATGTCTCGTCATCAGATTCATCATACTTGACTTCTTTTCCCATGAGACAAAGATGAGTTGTTTCTTCTTTTTCTTCCTCTTCTCCTTCTGAATGATCCAGCCAAAATTCGTCTTCAGCCATTAAAGCGATGCCTGCTTCTTGTTGTTTAGCTAATAACAGCTTGTTCTGATAATACTGAGAGTTGCGAACTTTTGGCTTTCTACAATCTTTTGCAAAATGACAAATCTTTCCACAGTTGTAGCATTTGACAGATTCACTTGCTGACTTTTCTACAACAGTGTAGTCATTCACAAACTTCTTCCTTTCATCAGGTTTCTTTTCAACATATCTGTTCTCTTCATATCTCCTTCCTTCCACCCTTTCTCGGTGCTCATGATTCTTGGAACTTGATGAAGAGTACCTCTGTGAATTACATCCCGGCTTCTTGTAAAACTTTTTCTGAAATGCACGGGTCAATAGCAACATAGCCTGTTTGAGACTTTCTCCATCATCACCATCTGATTCAGATTCAGACTCAGAACTTGTAATCACTTTCTTCTTTTTCTTCTTCTCTTTCTTTTATTTCTTTTTCTCTCCGGCTACCAATGCAATAGGATCCGGAACCTTTTCTGCCTTCTTTTTCTCAGCTCTTTTCTCTTCCACTTCTTCTTCATTCTGTCTCAAAGTCTCATATACCTCATGTAACGGTATGTCATTCAGATCCTTCATTTGCTTCATCCTACATGTATGCTTCTTCCATTCAGGTTGTAGGATACTTAGGAATTTGACATTATTCTCCAGCTGCTTATTTTTCACTTTGTTCTTTGTTAGTTCATTGAGAAGCAATACAAGCCGTTCATAAGTATCTTCCAGGCTTTCATTCTCTTTAGCTTTAAATTCTTCATAACTGTTGATGCAGTTAGCCACTTTCATCTGATTTCCGACCTTGGATCCCATCATCATCTTTTGCAATTGATCCCACATCTTCTTAGCATTTACATTGTAACTATCAATCTTGATGTAGATCTCATTCGGAATGCTCTGAAGAAGTAAAGATCTTGCTTGTTTATCTGCTTTGTATATGCTTTTCTGTTCTTCAGAATACTGAGATATATCCACTGCCACTGTTTTCATCTTTTGATCTCTTTCCTCAGTACCATCTTCACTATCAGAAGAGTCATCATCTGGTATTTGAACCATGATTGGTGCCATAGGGCCTTCTGTGATTGACAGCATAATATTCTCTCCATTTTCATGTCTGTCTATAAAATCAAGGAATCTGTCTTTCCATTGTTCGTACTCTCCTTTGAACAATACAGGAGGCCTGACATCAGTGCCAATGGAAAGTGCATCCTTTGAAGTCATCTTGTTTAAACCTGTTTGAAAAATATTAGGAATAAGAAACTAGAACTGATCGTTAGTCCAAATGAAAAAAAAAATAAGAAACACAAAATATTCACTAAAAATCGAAATGCGAGAATTAAAACAAAATCCAAGTCTTTCACGCTTTGCGCTTCACACAGAAGACGCAAACCTCCACTTTGCGCTTCTCACAAGGAACGCAAACCTCCACTTTGCGCTTCTCACAAGGAACGCAAAACTCTACTTTGCGTTTCTCACAATGAACGCAAACCTCTATCTTCTGTTTCTCTTTACTTGCACAAATCAAACGTTGCAAACACACTGATTACAAACACACGCAAATCAGACTTTGCGGGTCATGAATAATGCGCATATGATGAACTTTGCGTTTCAAATTGCAAACGCAAGATACACTTTACGTTTCTAGATACAAACGCAAGATACTCTTTGCGTTTCTAGTTGCAAACGCAAACCACAACTTGTCTCTGAGCTCAAACACTTTTACTTTGCGTTTGTCATTAAACCCGCAAAACCTACTTCTCGTTTCTCGTTGAAGTCAATTTGCAGATATCCTTACTTCTCATTACTTGAAGCAAACGCAAACCTTAACTTCTCGATTCTCAAATGAAACGCAAACTTGAACTTCTCGATTCTCAACTCTCAAAGAATGAAATGGAAAGTTTTATGAACACCCGCAAACCTTGATGAACACCCGCAAACCTCTAAAATCGAACAAAATCCCACCAAAAAAAAAACTCATTTAGACCTAGAATTTCAACACTATACTTCGACAATTCACTCGTCTAAACAACTCGAATACAAAACTAACACAAAATTTCGATCAAATACACAATCGATACAAATTTGATACAAACACAGTGTCAAGAACTCGTGAACAGAAAAACCACAAGAATTCGAAAATTCGAATTGATTACAGTGCAATTGACAAATCTTTCTATACAAACTCGACCGATTACACTATTCTAACAAAATCTAATTGATTACAACTCCAAAAACGCACTAAAACTCGGATTTGATTTTTCGCTCAAGAACACAGACGAACTTTCGTGTTTTTCTTGATTTTTCACTTTGGATCTGCTCTGATACCAATTGTTATTCCCAGATTCTAGTTTCTATTCAAGATTAATCAAACAAAACAAGATATCACAAACAATTACCTGTTTGATTTCAATTCAATTCCAAGATTACACTTTCTCTCTCTACAATCCCTCTCTAACGAACTCTCTCTCTGTCTCAGATATTTCTCTCTCTAAACTTACTGAGTTCGGTATTTTTACTTTGCTATCTCTACTAATTACAAAAGAAAATAAACTATTTATACCTACAACTAAAACAAGGAAACTAAAATACAATACAAAGATGTTGACTTTTATTACAAAAGACTTTGACTTTGATGAGATTTGACTTTCTCAGCTTTGACTTCTTGTACTTTGACCTTCAGTCTTTTTGATCTTGTATCCAACAGATTTATGCTCTAACAAGTACGAGCAAGGACTTTGGCCTACATGAGGATCGAAGACGATGCGGATTTTCGTCGTAAACACTCCAGTGATAAAAGACCGTTGAGTGTGAAAAAACCAGAGTTCAAAACCAAATCGACAGCCAAAGTTGAGCCGTCGAGGCAAATATCGAACGTCAGGTTCGACAAGAAGAAGGTCCCGACCGCAGCCAAGCTTCCTCAGTACCCCAAAATTTCCACCTAGGGATTCAAGGGTACTTCTAAAGACTTGGTCAAGGCATTGAGAACTGCGCAAACAGCTGTTCATTGGCGAAAGAAAAGTGAAAAATCCGACGACAAGAAAGACAAGACCAAATGGTTCAATTTTATGACGGCCATGGTCATACAACCGACGACTGCATAGCGCTCAAGAAGGAGCTCTCTGGCACGTCCCGAAGGCTAATCTCAAGGATATCCTCAACGGACCAGCGACACCTGACAATAACGTTCGACCACCGTCACCCGATCATGAGAAAGTTATGAACTGTGTTACAGAAGGGTCAGACGTATGCGGCCTAACCTATTCGGCAGCGAAAATGCACGCGTCACAAAGTGAAAATAACTAACCAATCTCACGATACTTACGATCGAAAGAAGAATTGGAGCTAGAGTCCATGAAGATAACGTTCGATCAAGATGATTTAGGTGACCTACATCAGAAACACCACGACGGGTTAATCATTCAGCTCAAGATCGGCAATTGTTTCACCCCAATGGTGTTGGTTGTTGGAGGATGTTCGGAAAATATTATCTTCCTCAACACCATCAAGGCTATGGGTCTCGACAATTCAAAGATCACCCGACGCTCGACAACATTGGTTGGCTTCAACAGAGACGCGACGAGCACCTATGGAGAGATCATCTTACCAGTCTATGCAAAGGGGTTCAATAAGCAGACAAGATTCAGCGTCATAGATTGTTCATCAGCATACAATGTCATCCTTGGTCGACCCTGGATCCACGACATGAAGGCAGTCCTCTCGACGTATCACCAAACGATGAAATTTCCAACTCCATGGGGGATCCAGGAGATCAAGAGTGAACCGAAAGTTGCTCGAGATTGCTACAAGACCACGATGAAACCCTGAAAGCAATCCATATAGCAATTACAGAACCAGGATACTCCCGATACTGTTGACGACTATCGTTTGTAGGAAGTTACCCTAGACCAAAGCAAGCCGGAGCAAGTCGTCTTCGTGGGTTCGTCTCTTGACCCTTCTATTAAAAAGGAGCTAATCTCTATTTTGCAGGATCATGCTAACTGTTAAGCTTGGACACACATAGACATGGTTGGCATCGACCCTGACGTCATTTCACATAAATTAAATGTGTATCCATCATTCAAGCCAATAAAACAAAAACGTCGAAAATTCGCCCCAGAGCGAAACAAGGTCATCAATGATGAAGTTGATAACCTCCTCAAAATCGGAAAGATCCGATAAGTGAAGTACCCCAACTGGCTAGCTAACGTAGTGGTAGTACAAAAGAAAAACGACAAATGGAGGGTATGCATAGACTTCACAGACCTGAATAAAGCATGTCTAAAAGATCCATTTCCTTTGTCACATATCGATGCATTAGTCGACACAACCGCTGGACATGAACTCTTAACGTTTATGGATGCCTATTCAGGATACAATCAAATCCTGATGCACGTCGACGACCAGAAGAAGACAACTTTCATGACAGACCGAGGTATTTATTGCTATAAGGTTATGCCTTTCGGTTTGAAAAATGCAGGTTCCACGTACCAACGATTAGTCAACAAAATGTTCAAAGATTGAATGGGTGACACCATGGAAGTATATATTGACGACATTCTCGTCAAGTCGCAACAAGCTGTCGACCACTTCGAGCATTTAAGACAATCGTTTGACATCCTCCGACAATATTATATGAAGCTCAATCCTACGAAATGTTCCTTCAGAGTTTGTGCGAGAAAATTTCTAGGATACATGGTGACTCGACGAGGCATCGAGGCCAATCCCAACTAGATTAAAGCCATTGTAGAGATTAAATCACCGAGAAAGTTCAAAGAAGTGCAACGTTTGATAGGTCGAGTGGAAACTCTGAACAAATTTTTATCTCGATCGTTAGACAAGTGTCACTTGTTATACAACGTCATACGAAAAAACAAGGGCTTCCATTGGACGGACGACCATGAGCAAGCATTGCAAAGATTGAAAGATTACATCCCATCGCCTCCATTATTATCAAAACCAAAGAACAACGAGGACTTGCAACTATACTTAATCGTCAGTCCTATCATGTTAAGTGCAGTCCTGGTAAGAGAGAACGACAAAAACCAACTGTCTATCTACTATGTCATTTGGCGAAATGGAGCATATACCTCAGCAGTTACGACATCGACCAAATCGCAAGTCCTAGCAGACTTTGTCGCTGACTTTAGTCCTGAACTAGAGAAAGAAGCACAAAACAAAGTTTGTTCTGTGGCGACTCACGACGACAAACCCTGGATTCTACATGTCGATGGATCGTCAAACGTAAGAGGTACAGGACAGGGCGTCGTCTTAATGTCACCACAGGGGGACAAGATGGTGTACTCCATACGATGCGATTTCAAGGAAACCAACAACGAAGCAGAATACGAAGCAGAATACGAAGCATTGATCGTAGGGATGAACATGGCGCACGACTTGGGGGCAAAAGGGTTACACATCAAGAGTGACTCTCTCCTCGTCGTAAACCAAATGAATGGAGAATTTGTGGTTAAAGATACAAAGATGACATCATATCTCAAAGTAGCCAAGGCAAAATCTGCAAAATTCGAACCTTTTTTGATTGAACAAATCCTGAGAGATTTGAACACTCAAGCAGATGATTTAGCCAACCTTAGATCAACACTAAGCAAATCATTGTTCGACTCGATTCCTATGGTACATCTGACGACGCCGTCTATTGATCACGACGACATTGGTCAGATCAACGACGAAGAAGAAGATTGGTCGAGCAACATTATGAGCTACCTAACACGCGACCAACTTCCAGAAGACAGAGCAGAAGCTCGAAAGATAAGATTCAAGGCATCGCGATATGTCGTGATACAAGGTAGACTCTATCGACGATCGTCTACTGGACTTAATCTACGATGTGTCACGAGCAAAACACAAATCCAGAATATTTTGCAGTAGATGCACTATAGCGAGTATGGTAATCACTTTGGCGATCGTAGCTTAGCCAATCGAATATCTCGACAAGGCTATTACTAGCCGACGCTATGACTAGACGCTATTAGGTATGTCCAGAATTGCGATGCATGTTAACAACACTCAGGTACTACGCATAAACCCTCTGAACCCTTACATTCGACACTAGTTCTTTGGCCTTTCATGAGGTGGGGAATGGATATCGTCGGTAAGTTACCACCTGCCCCTGGGCAAAAGGTATTTTTACTCATCCTTATAGATTATTTTTCCAAATGGGTAGAGGCATTCCCAAGTTCGTGCAAAGATGTTATATCCTTTATCCAAACTAACATTATATGCAGGTTTGGAATACCATATGTGATCGTCTGTGACAATGGATCTCAATCTATAAGCGAAAGGACTCAACAGTTTTGTGAGGATTACAACATAAAACTCACAATGTCGACACCACGATACCCACAGTCGAACGGACTTGCTGAGTCGAGTAACAAGACAATTGTAAACTCGATCAAGAAATGTTTGAAAGCAGCAAAAGGAAGATGGGTCAAAGAACTTCCTTCGGTCATGTGGGCAAATCGTATGACTCCGCGTATGTCCACTGGACAAACTCCCTTTTCCTTAGGCTATAGTTGTGAAGCAGTCCTACCCATCGAGGTTCTGTTACCAACATTGAGACATACATCAAATGACCATAACCTGGCTGATCTAAGCTACGACCTCGATGCTCTCGAGGAGTTAAGAGAATCATCATTGATTCGAATGGAATCCCAAAGACAAACGGTCAAACGTCATTTCAACAAAAATGTGAAATTAAGGTCTTCCAAGAAGTCGACCATGTCTAACGACGAGTGTTTCAAACGCAGGTAAGCTTTCCATTAGATGGGATGGACCTTATCGTATATCTAAGGTCGTTGGAAAAGGTGCTTATAGGCTCCAAACTCTCAACGACCAGGAAATCCCACGTAGTTGGAATGCAACACACCTGAAGAGGTATTTTTTCTGATCCCTTAAACTATTTCGTTATGATTATTTTACTTGATCAAGTACTGACTTAAGCATCGAAGGGTCGTTGGTTAGCCAACGACCAACCTCTGACGCTGTTTTCTCGCAGGATTGCATGACATAAGAATGCAAATCTCCTACACGACTTGATCTCATAAAACTCGACTCTAAGTTTTTAACTTAGAAATTTTTTATTAATGGACAAATGCCTTAGTCGCATGAAGTTTGAGATTGAAATCATTTGAGTTGCCATAGTCGCATATGTCCTTAAAATGTGTTATACCTATGGTCATCGAATGACTTACATCTCAATTGCCTCAGTCACAAGTATACTTGGAGTATATTACTTATGTTTCTTTGGAATGAATGTCTTGGATTATATGTTGATTGTTTGATCGTGTGATCCTAAGTATTTCATTTTGCGATATCATGTATGTTTACTATGTGATATATGGAAGTATTTGACATAGTAAAAACCACTTGTGTTTAAGCACAAAAAATTAGTGGTTACATTGGAAGGCTCAACCACCAACGACCGAGCTAAGGAAAATACAAACAGAAAATAGAAAGTGTAAAGCTCAGGATGGAGGAGCATCTTTCGTCGGCATTGAAGTAAATACATCACCAGCAAGGACCTCATCCACCTTGGCCTCCTCCGCATCGACTTCGACCACCTCAGCATCTTTCTCGTCTTCAGAATTAAGATCCCCTTCATTCCCGACATGTATGAGGTAGGTCTTCAGGACTTCGTCGACATTTTCCAGAGGATTTTTCCCCGCTAAGTGGTGTCTCATGATCGCCGCCTTAGTTGTTCACTGTGTAAAGGCTTCGACTGCCTTTAGCTCTTCCTCGAGTTCCTCGATCCTAGCCTTTTATTTGGCCTCCCTCTCCTTCGCATCCCTGATCTCTTTTTCATTCACGACCAGGGACACGTGGGCTCGCTCCAGCTCCTCCCCCTCCCGAGTCCCCTGTAGGATTTTGCACGACACGTGAAGACGTGACTGCAAATCCAACTCTTAGACATTAGTGACCTCTGCGATCTTGTCGGCCTCCTCAAGACGCACGACACTTGGCCGTTAGTGACCTATGAGACCTGGCTTCCTTCTCTCGAGCAAGTGCAACCCTATTCCTATCAAGAGCCGCCTTCTCTCTATTGAGGGTGAGGGCACGGCTCGGAGACTTCGCTCCATGTCCCCATAGAGTCCTAGGTAAGCCTGGAGCGTCTGCAAAATAAACAAACGTAAACATCAGCACGACGTCGAAACAAGGAAAAAATACAAAAAGATAAGCATCGATCCTTACCATGAAACAAGTCCAGAGACGTGAGATCCAACATCGTTGATCCTCATCGTCTTGAACCTGTTCTTGAACTGCGGAAGCAGATATTTCGACAAGTGCGGAAATATCTTAGCATGATCAAGGACATCATCCGCCATGAAGTTCGACGACAACGTATAGTTGACCGTATGGACATTGGTGGGTCCTTTCCCTTTGTGTCTCGATGGAGGGTTAAACCCTGTGGCCTCTGTCACTGGAGGCGCGATGTTTATTGGGACCGCTGGAATCGAATCACCCATCTTCATCTTCTTAAGGCTAGAGACGCTCGACACGCCGCCTCCCCTTGAAGACGGTTCCCTCGGAATCATCTTCTTAAGCCGCTTCTGCTGCAGCAGCAACAACTTTACTCTTTTCCTTGCCCTTTCGGACAAGCTCCAGTTGCTCTCTCCGCAGAGCATCGATTGCAGAACCACCTGAAATCGCAGTAAACGCACGACAAATGTTAACATCGATAAAAGGCAAAAAGAAAGAAAAATTACTATGGAGTCACACAACTTACCTACCATCTCTACTTCTCTTTCTTCTTCTCTCATTTCTTCGAGCTCCTCGACCTCGACCTAAGGAGGCTAGGCAATCGTTACCTCGTCGTCGTCGCCTGTCGACGATAGTGGGGAGTACGACCGGTAGACTACACTATAACCCAAGAATCGGGTTATCTTATACACCGAATCACTGTTCGGTTTCATGTCATCGAACTTGATGGCTACAAAAAACAAAGGAAAAACATTAGAAACGAAGCACAAACGATAAAGAAACATACGGAGGACAATGAAAACAAAGGCATACTCACTCGACGTATTCCTGTCATGCACGAGCCAGTCACTGTCTGAACCCAGTGAGGCCATACGCACAAAGCCGTATCTCGACTTCCACCCACGGTCGTTAACCGCGGTGTTGAGAAATAAGGTGCGATCACCCCGATATTTGGAGTGAAGGCTATAATGGTGAAAACCGCCAACCTTCACGGTGTACTCCGTGAGGAGGTCGTTTACATTAAACGAACCTCCCCAATCCCTCGTCAGTCATTCGATAACTGAAACAACCCTCCAGAATTGGGGCATGATTTGCCCCGGTGCAAGGTTGAAGGTAAGCATAAACGACCTCGAAAGAGACGAGTAGGGCCACTTAAACACTATTTTGAAGGGAGACTCATAGATAATGAAATATCCCTCGAGACACATGTCAGGACGAGCCTGACCCGGAGAGTTAATAGCAACCTCCGCAGGGATTTTCTCTAAGCGCCTAAGTTCATCAACGTCATCTTGACCCTGAATCGTGCTAATAGGTTCGCTAGACATGGCTAAACCCCTAAGAATGATCTTCAAATCGATCAAGCCAAATACATCCTAGTTTTTTCTTGGTTTTCTAGCACAAGTCTTGAATCACATGAAAAAGCTCAAGAGATCGTACCTTAAGTAAGTCGCTCTAAAACCTCGATTGAAATATAAGTCCGGAAAAGATCACACTAAATTTTGGCAAGGATTCTCTCTCTGAAATACTATGAAAGCGTAAAAGGAAACCATCCTGCATATCTCCTATTTATACCGAAGGATTGAATCAAGCACATTCGCTCGATGGTCGACATGTGTCGATCGACTATTCAGGAGCACGTCTGGATTGTTGACACCTGTCACACATAGTTGTCATGCGTGTTCCCCTTGCTTCATGACATCACGCATGTCAGGGACTCAAGTTAGAAATGAACCATTTCTGTTCTAAAGCGACGATAACCTTCCTTGGACTTACACGTGGCATTTTTTTTTTTTTTAAATTCCCGCTAAATTTTTTTAAATTTTAGGGGCAAACTGTTTGGGTAAAAAACACACGATCACGACGAAGTAACATTTAATGCGTATTTCAAACGACATTTCTTGTATTAAGATAAGGTCCTGTCGACCGAGCATAACCCTAACCTCCGTCGAGACTAACTCGAAGGTTGGTCGAGCGTCACACGACCATCGCAGGGATTTACACTTTGACCTCGACCATACTAACGTATGACCCAACGTTCCTTTCTTATTCATTTAATGCAGGTTTAATACTCATAAATACCAACGGTCATAACGTATCAACATCATCAAGATCATTTATGAAGACTCAACCGTTACGAAAGACACATTTATGAGAGACCAAGACTATAAATACTGAAGATACACATCTCAATCGGACAACTGAAATCTAAGACTCGAAGTATACAACTTACAAGCTCTCTGAAGAACACTTGCAATCTGTCATTTACACGATAGTAACAATATTCACACGACGATAGTGTTTTCACACACGACATACACTTGATCTTTGTTTATACATCTATTTCTTGTATCGATCGTGTAACACATTGTACTTCCAAGGACATCACCCTTGATTGGTGATCATAGTGCACGACGACACCTTTTTGTCGTCCGCGGTTTTTTCCTTGTTGAGGTTTTTCCGTGTCACCAAATCTCTTGTCACCAAATCTCTAGATGAAAGTACAATATTTCTTCTCTCATCTGTATTTGGCATCTTGAATGATAAAGTTAGTTTAAAAAAATGATCGTCAAAATCAGAAAATTATGACCACTATCAAAATTATGACCACTATCAAATTGAAACTCGCAGACGCTTAAATGCGCATAACACTGTTCACTGACAAACACGCAGACAGAGACGTGCGCGTTTCTAGAACTCGCAGAGGTTTACTTGCGCGTTTGACAAACTTTCAAGCTAAAACTCGCAAATAGAATATTCGCACAAACTCGCAGATCAAAGAGCAAAACACGCAAGCTTTGATTTCACGTTCTATGAACTCGCAAATAAAGCCTTGCGCGTTCTATGAACTCGCTAATAAAGCCTTGCCCGTTCTATGAACTCGCTAATAACGCCTTGCGTGTTTGAGCCCAAATTCTTCAACTTACGCGTTCTTCCGATGAACTTGCGCATTTCACAGATCTTGCGCGTTCTTTGGTTTTCCTTGCGTGTTCTTGACCTGTTAGATCAAAAATCAAGTAAAACTTGATTTCTGATTCTGAAAAACACACAATTCGTCCACGATACAATACGAAACAAGATTACAACACTGAAATTTCAAAATAAATCGAAAATTACAGTGATTAAATCGAATTACAGTGTTCGACTTCCTACTTTTCACAAAACCGACATTTTGATCAAATTGATTAATCTAAAGTTGAAATTAGCCTATGTGATCTGAACAAAACTTGATCCTATTGATAAACCGCACACAATCAAATCAAATTCTTGATTTAATTGTGCAAAATCAAGATGAATCGAAATCAAACAATAGTTTTTTAGTCCGCCAAAAATATTTCAAAAAATCTTCAAATTTGATCCGAATCTGCTCCTTCTTGTTTGCTCTGATACCAATTGAAATTGTATTCCCAATTACAATCAAGCTATTCAATCTCTTAATAATATTTGACAGTATTAAGATCTTAGAGAGAGAGTAGAGAGAGAAAGACTCTAGTCATACGTGTATTACAATGAATGCGTACAATGGATCTAGTTACAAGATTACAAACAACACAAGCTATTTATATTAGGACGAAAACCACAAGCTTAACCATAAAGTAAATGAACTCTCACAAGTCTAAACAACATTGATTAAGACTATGTTGACTTTTCTTGACTTGACTTTTCTCACTAAATCTTGGATACAATTAATACACTAACAATCATGCTTATTGTCGTTCGGCTACTTTCTTTAGTTGTATAAAGCTCCACATCGACCTTAAATTATTCTTTGGGTAATTTTTGGTATTAACAATACTCAGTTCCTAGTTCCCTTGGTTTAATACTCGTACTTCCAAGTACATATTACTTGATTCGACCCGTACACTTGCGGTTAGATTAGGGGGGTGTAAACCCTCCTATCAACCTTCATCTATCAAAGATCCCTATCTATTGCGACAACACTAATGCCATCACTATAGCAAATAATCCTATGCTACACTCAAAGACTAAACACATCAAAATCAGATATCATTTTATCAGAGATCATGTGATGAATGGAGATATAGAACTTCATTTTATTCCAACTGACTATCAGCTAGCTGATCTTTTTACCAAACCTCTTGATGAGACAAGATTCAACTTTCTCATCAGTGAGCTTGAAATGCTAAATCTTGAAGAATATTTCTTCATTGATCATGCATTATGTCAGGAATAAAATTCTATCTCTGATATTCATCTACTAATCTCTGAGTAAATTTTCTCTGATGTTCAGGTATGTCTCCTAAATTTCCTCACGGAAGCCTTATTTAGCGAGACGTTTTCAAAAAATTCTCAAAACTTAATCACTGACTTTCTTCAAGTGATTAAAAGGTTTTTGAAAATAAACTTTATCATTGATATTTTTCATTAGTGATTCTTCTAAAAGTAAAATTCATCACTGATTTTCTATCAGAGATGTCTTTGAAAAATGAAAAGACACTATTGGTGACGTCCTCCTAAACAATAACCCATGGCACGCATTTTTGTCTGACACGTTCGTCCGTTACACTTCTTGACCAATCATCTTTGTGGGACGTGTCCGTGTCATGATGAGTAACTTTTTCCACCTCATCAATTTCTCTTTACTCTTACCTATATAAACAATCAATTGTTCATATTTTTCTCTTTTACGCGCACAAACACTTTTTCAAGGAAAGAACATTCTAGGAAAATCAAAGCATTCTAAAGAACTTAAGAACTAAATCGCAAATACTCAATCTCAGGTTCTTATTCTTCCTCTCAAATCCACATAAAACACCTTTTTGAAATTAAAATCTATGTTTATAAGATCAAATACTTGTTTTTTTTTCTATCTCTGATATTCATCTCCTAATCTCTGAGTAAATTTTCTCTGATGTTCAGGTATGTCTCCTAAATTTCCTCACTGAAGCCTTATTTAGCGAGACGTTTTCAAAAAGTTCTAAAAACTTAATCACTGACTTTCTTCAAGTGATTAAATGGTTTTTGAAAATAAAGTTTATCATTGATATTTCTCATTAGTGATTCTTCTAAAAGTAAAATTCATCACTGATTTTCTATTAGAGATGTCTTTGAAAAATGAAAAGACACTATTCGTGACGTCCTCCTAAACAATAACCCATGTCACGCATTTTTGTCTGACACGTTCGTCCGTTACACTTCTTGACCAATCATCTTTGTGGGACGTGTCCGTGTCATGATGAGTAACTTTTTCCCGCTCATCAATTTTCTCTCTCCTCTCACTTATATAAACAATCATTTGTTCATATTTTTCTCTTTTACACGCACAAACACTCTTTCAAGGCAAGAACATTCTAGGAAAATCAAAGCATTCTAAAGAACTTAAGAACTAAATCGCAAATACTCAATCTCAGGTTCTTATTATTCCTCTAAAATCCACATAAAACACCTTTTTGATCTTAAAATCTATGTTTATAAGATTAAATACTTGTTTGTTTTTTCTATCTCTGATATTCATCTCCTAATGTATGAGTAAATTTTCTCTGATGTTCAGGTATGTCTCCTAAATTTCCTCACTGAAGCCTTATTTAGCGAGACGTTTTCAAAAAATTCTAAAAACTTAATCACTGACTTTCTTCAAATGATTAAAAGGTTTTTGAAAATAAAGTTTATCATTGATATTTCTCATTAGTGATTCTTCTAAAAGTAAAATTCATCACTGATTTTCTATCAAAGATGTCTTTGAAAAATGAAAAGACACTATTCGTGACGTCCTCCTAAACAATAACCCATGGCACACATTTTTGTCTGACACGTTCGTCCGTTACACTTCTTGATCAATCATCTTTGTGGGACGTGTTCGTGTCATGATGAGTAACCTTTTCCCGCTCATCATTTTTCTCTCTCCTTTCACTTATATAAACAATCATTTGTTCATATTTTTCTCTTGTACGCGCACAAACACTCTTTCAAGGCAAGAACATTCTAGGAAAATCAAAGCATTCTAAAGAACTTAAGAACTAAATCGCAAATACTCAATCTCAGGTTCTTATTCTTCCTCTCAAATCCACATAAAGGAAAATCAAAGCATTCTAAAGAACTTAAGAACTAAATCGCAAATACTCAATCTTAGGTTCTTATTCTTCCTCTCAAATCCACATAAAACACCTTTTTGATCTTAAAATCTATGTTTATAAGATCAAATACTTGTTTTTTTTCTATCTCTGATATTCATCTCCTAATCTCTGAGTAAATTTTCTCTGATGTTCAGGTATGTCTCCTAAATTTCCTCACTGAAGCCTTATTTAGCGAGACGTTTTCAAAAAATTCTAAAAACTTAATCACTGACTTTCTTCAAGTGATTAAAAGGTTTTTGAAAATAAAGTTTATCATTGATATTTCTCATTAGTGATTCTTCTAAAAGTAAAATTCATCACTGATTTTCTATCAAAGATGTCTTTGAAAAATGAAAAGACACTATTCGTGACGTTCTCCTAAACAATAACCCATGGCACACATTTTTGTCTGACACGTTCGTCCGTTACACTTCTTGATCAATCATCTTTGTGGGACGTGTTCGTGTCATGATGAGTAACCTTTTCCCGCTCATCATTTTTCTCTCTCCTCTCACTTATATAAACAATCATTTGTTCATATTTTTCTCTTGTACGCGCACAAACACTCTTTCAAGGCAAGAACATTCTAGGAAAATCAAAGCATTCTAAAGAACTTAAGAACTAAATCGCAAATACTCAATCTCAGGTTCTTATTCTTCCTCTCAAATCCACATAAAGGAAAATCAAAGCATTCTAAAGAACTTAAGAACTAAATCGCAAATACTCAATCTTAGGTTCTTATTCTTCCTCTCAAATCCACATAAAACACCTTTTTGATCTTAAAATCTATGTTTATAAGATCAAATACTTGTTTTTTTTCTATCTCTGATATTCATCTCCTAATCTCTGAGTAAATTTTCTCTGATGTTCAGGTATGTCTCCTAAATTTCCTCACGGAAGCCTTATTTAGCGAGACGTTTTCAAAAAATTCTCAAAACTTAATCACTGACTTTCTTCAAGTGATTAAAAGGTTTTTGAAAATAAACTTTATCATTGATATTTTTCATTAGTGATTCTTCTAAAAGTAAAATTCATCACTGATTTTCTATCAGAGATGTCTTTGAAAAATGAAAAGACACTATTGGTGACGTCCTCCTAAACAATAACCCATGGCACGCATTTTTGTCTGACACGTTCGTCCGTTACACTTCTTGACCAATCATCTTTGTGGGACGTGTCCGTGTCATGATGAGTAACTTTTTCCACCTCATCAATTTCTCTTTACTCTTACCTATATAAACAATCAATTGTTCATATTTTTCTCTTTTACGCGCACAAACACTTTTTCAAGGAAAGAACATTCTAGGAAAATCAAAGCATTCTAAAGAACTTAAGAACTAAATCGCAAATACTCAATCTCAGGTTCTTATTCTTCCTCTCAAATCCACATAAAACACCTTTTTGAAATTAAAATCTATGTTTATAAGATCAAATACTTGTTTTTTTTTCTATCTCTGATATTCATCTCCTAATCTCTGAGTAAATTTTCTCTGATGTTCAGGTATGTCTCCTAAATTTCCTCACTGAAGCCTTATTTAGCGAGACGTTTTCAAAAAGTTCTAAAAACTTAATCACTGACTTTCTTCAAGTGATTAAATGGTTTTTGAAAATAAAGTTTATCATTGATATTTCTCATTAGTGATTCTTCTAAAAGTAAAATTCATCACTGATTTTCTATTAGAGATGTCTTTGAAAAATGAAAAGACACTATTCGTGACGTCCTCCTAAACAATAACCCATGTCACGCATTTTTGTCTGACACGTTCGTCCGTTACACTTCTTGACCAATCATCTTTGTGGGACGTGTCCGTGTCATGATGAGTAACTTTTTCCCGCTCATCAATTTTCTCTCTCCTCTCACTTATATAAACAATCATTTGTTCATATTTTTCTCTTTTACACGCACAAACACTCTTTCAAGGCAAGAACATTCTAGGAAAATCAAAGCATTCTAAAGAACTTAAGAACTAAATCGCAAATACTCAATCTCAGGTTCTTATTATTCCTCTAAAATCCACATAAAACACCTTTTTGATCTTAAAATCTATGTTTATAAGATTAAATACTTGTTTGTTTTTTCTATCTCTGATATTCATCTCCTAATCTATGAGTAAATTTTCTCTGATGTTCAGGTATGTCTCCTAAATTTCCTCACTGAAGCCTTATTTAGCGAGACGTTTTCAAAAAATTCTAAAAACTTAATCACTGACTTTCTTCAAATGATTAAAAGGTTTTTGAAAATAAAGTTTATCATTGATATTTCTCATTAGTGATTCTTCTAAAAGTAAAATTCATCACTGATTTTCTATCAAAGATGTCTTTGAAAAATGAAAAGACACTATTCGTGACGTCCTCCTAAACAATAACCCATGGCACACATTTTTGTCTGACACGTTCGTCCGTTACACTTCTTGATCAATCATCTTTGTGGGACGTGTTCGTGTCATGATGAGTAACCTTTTCCCGCTCATCATTTTTCTCTCTCCTTTCACTTATATAAACAATCATTTGTTCATATTTTTCTCTTGTACGCGCACAAACACTCTTTCAAGGCAAGAACATTCTAGGAAAATCAAAGCATTCTAAAGAACTTAAGAACTAAATCGCAAATACTCAATCTCAGGTTCTTATTCTTCCTCTCAAATCCACATAAAGGAAAATCAAAGCATTCTAAAGAACTTAAGAACTAAATCGCAAATACTCAATCTTAGGTTCTTATTCTTCCTCTCAAATCCACATAAAACACCTTTTTGATCTTAAAATCTATGTTTATAAGATCAAATACTTGTTTTTTTTCTATCTCTGATATTCATCTCCTAATCTCTGAGTAAATTTTCTCTGATGTTCAGGTATGTCTCCTAAATTTCCTCACTGAAGCCTTATTTAGCGAGACGTTTTCAAAAAATTCTAAAAACTTAATCACTGACTTTCTTCAAGTGATTAAAAGGTTTTTGAAAATAAAGTTTATCATTGATATTTCTCATTAGTGATTCTTCTAAAAGTAAAATTCATCACTGATTTTCTATCAAAGATGTCTTTGAAAAATGAAAAGACACTATTCGTGACGTTCTCCTAAACAATAACCCATGGCACACATTTTTGTCTGACACGTTCGTCCGTTACACTTCTTGATCAATCATCTTTGTGGGACGTGTTCGTGTCATGATGAGTAACCTTTTCCCGCTCATCATTTTTCTCTCTCCTCTCACTTATATAAACAATCATTTGTTCATATTTTTCTCTTGTACGCGCACAAACACTCTTTCAAGGCAAGAACATTCTAGGAAAATCAAAGCATTCTAAAGAACTTAAGAACTAAATCGCAAATACTCAATCTCAGGTTCTTATTCTTCCTCTCAAATCCACATAAAGGAAAATCAAAGCATTCTAAAGAACTTAAGAACTAAATTGCAAATACTCAATCTTAGGTTCTTATTCTTCCTCTCAAATCCACATAAAACACCTTTTTGATCTTAAAATCTATGTTTATAAGATCAAATACTTGTTTTTTTTCTATCTCTGATATTCATCTCCTAATCTTTGAGTAAATTTTCTCTGATGTTCAGGTATGTCTCCTAAATTTCCTCACTGAAGCCTTATTTAGCGAGACGTTTTCAAAAAATTCTAAAAACTTAATCACTGACTTTCTTCAAGTGATTAAAAGGTTTTTGAAAATAAAGTTTATCATTGATATTTCTCATTAGTGATTCTTCTAAAAGTAAAATTCATCACTGATTTTCTATCAAAGATGTCTTTGAAAAATGAAAAGACACTATTCGTGACGTCCTCCTAAACAATAACCCATGGCACACATTTTTGTCTGACACGTTCGTCCGTTACACTTCTTGATCAATCATCTTTGTGGGACGTGTTCGTGTCATGATGAGTAACCTTTTCCCGCTCATCATTTTTCTCTCTCCTCTCACTTATATAAACAATCATTTGTTCATATTTTTCTCTTGTACGCGCACAAACACTCTTTCAAGGCAAGAACATTCTAGGAAAATCAAAGCATTCTAAAGAACTTAAGAACTAAATCGCAAATACTCAATCTCAGGTTCTTATTCTTCCTCTCAAATCCACATAAAGGAAAATCAAAGCATTCTAAAGAACTTAAGAACTAAATCGCAAATACTCAATCTTAGGTTCTTATTCTTCCTCTCAAATCCACATAAAACACCTTTTTTATCTTAAAATCTATGTTTATAAGATCAAATACTTGTTTTTTTTTCTATCTCTGATATTCATCTCCTAATCTCTGAGTAAATTTTCTCTGATGTTCAGGTATGTCTCCTAAATTTCCTCACTGAAGCCTTATTTAGCGAGACGTTTTCAAAAAATTCTAAAAACTTAATCACTGACTTTCTTCAAGTGATTAAAAGGTTTTTGAAAATAAAGTTTATCATTGATATTTCTCATAAGTGATTCTTCTGAAAGTAAAATTCATCATTGATTTTCTATCAGAGATGTCTTTGAAAAATGAAAAGACACTATTCGTGACGTCCTCCTAAACAATAACCCATGGCACACATTTTTGTCTGACACGTTCGTCCGTTACACTTCTTGACCAATCATCTTTGTGGGACGTGTCCGTGTCATGATGAGTAACCTTTTCCCGCTCATCATTTTTCTCTATCCTCTCACTTATATAAACAATCCTTTGTTCATATTTTTCTCTTTTACACGCACAAATACTCTTTCAAGGCAAGAACATTCCAGGAAAATCAAAGCATTCTAAAGAACTTAAGAACTAAATCGCAAATACTCAATCTCAGGTTCTTATTATTCCTCTCAACTCCAAATAAAACACCTTTTTGATCTTAAAATCTATGTTTATAAGATCAAATACTTGTTTTTTTTTTCTTCTAAAAATCATCTTTCTCATGATTTTTATTTCAAAAACCCTCAAAGGTTTTTAAGGTTTAAAACTGTTTTTTAAACTTTCCTTCTTTATCTTAAAAGATTTTTCAAGTTTCTTTCCCATAAAGGAAACTGGTAATATTTCCCGTTTTTCTTTTTCTAGGATTCTAAAGATCCTTGTATCTTCTTCTATTTTCTGTTTCTCAGAAATGGCATATCAGGCCACTCTACTCAAATCCAAGAATGTCAAGTTAGAACTTCGCACTGTGCAATTCACTGGAAATAACCACTTGGCTCTCCTTTCCTTCCCTAGCAAGAATCCCTCCATGCACCTCGCTGATGTGGCCTCAGCACTGAATTGAAGGCCTCTCCTATCGCCTATGCACTGACCGTTTCACCACCTTATCACCAACATTTACTCCCGCAGTTCTGTTACACTTCTGAGAGAGCTGAAAAGATTTCGAAGTCTGGCAAGAAGCTAATTGTGATCTCCTTCCAGA
The DNA here is from genome assembly GCA_954870635.1 of Arctium minus. NCBI lineage: Eukaryota > Viridiplantae > Streptophyta > Magnoliopsida > Asterales > Asteraceae > Arctium > Arctium minus. The sequence goes on along the minus strand of OX941090.1, from coordinate 80,854,339 downwards.
CCCAGTATAGGGAAGCCAGTATCACCCGAAATGGAATCTGTCAGAGCATGTGCCTTCCCTCCTCACCCTTTGATGCATTGCCTACTGACGAAGGACTGATCTCCTTCCTTGATCTCATGTAATACGAGTGGGAGACTAAGCCTACGTCCAAAGCCTTGGACAAAAAGATGACCAAAATCCTCAAGGCAAAAAATTGCCTTCATAGATGAACTTCATTTTCTCCCACGTGATTAAATGCATGAGTGATAAAACTGGCTCTTTGGATCAAGCCAACTGGGCTCAACTACAGATGGCGTACAACATCATCGCTGGAAGAAATATAGACTTTGCCGCGATGATCTATGAAGATCTGATGGGCAAGGTGGAGAAGTCTGAGAGGGAAGTCAAGGTTCCCTATGTCAGGTTTATCTCAACACTTCTCCAGCACTTCTTGAAGGATCTCTACCCGACCGAGGGTGATTATCAACTCCCGAAACTAGGGGTTCGCATACTCGATGTGGAGCGAGTTGATAACGAGGTAAGTCCTATAGAACTCAAATGCCACCTCTATTCTATTTCTTCTTCTTCAGCAACGATGCCTTTGGGACAACCCTCCGAGGCTACCCAAGATGCTACCACCCCATCCAAGAGGAAACACTCTATAGCTCCTCATGAAAAATCTAAAGAGGAACCACTCTTAGTGCTTAAGCTTAAGCACTGTTGAGGTATTTTCGGGCAACACCAGTGCCCCATCTGCAAAATTCTCAACCATTGTCTCTGTTGAGTCTAAAATGTTGTATTCAAGATTAAAATGGTCAAATATGTAAATGTTGTAACGTTGTGTTAAAGTCAAGTATGTTTGATTTTACTTAATGTGTTAAGTTGTGAAAGTCAATAATAGTTGACTTTGTATAAATAGTCTGTTGTCTTGTAAATCATGTAACCACACATACACACATAGAGAACTAGCCATGAGACTTGTGGCTAGAGAGAGAGAGAGGGAGTAAAAAGCTTAGAGAGAGGGAGTAAAAAGCTTAGAGAGAGAAAGTTGTTTATAATCCATTCAAATCAAATACAAATGACTTGTGATTGAATTGTGTGTGATTAATGTTTTACAGGATATAAAGTTGTTTAGGGGGGTTACTATTCTCACTGGTGAATATGTGACAACGGCTTCTGGATAATTCAGTTCAGAACCCGTACTTCAAAGTTTTTGATATTTGCCGGTTAAGCTGACTGATCAATCACTCTCTAAGGGAGTATTTTTGTTTTTAGGGGACAAAATGGAAATTATTTTGACTTTTTACTGATATCAAGTAGGAGAATATCTGATGTTTTGTCAAGAAAAAGCTTACATGTTTGTTATTCTTTGTGTTTTGCAGATATCTCTTATCTTGAAGAGGAGAAAATATTATTTTGAGGGGGGTTAAGAATCTTACGCTGTATGTAAGTAATTCTGAATTCTTAAGATCTACATATTTGGAAGATGAACAACTTTCAGATATGAAAACATTTTTTTTTCTAAATGTTCAAACCACTTATTGTTCTCAAAAGATTTCATGAATTTAGAAGTGAGATTTTAAATGTTTTTCATATTCGAGCTTTAATGTTCAACTTATAGTGTGTTTTCAAAGACTAATACTTGTGTATTATTTTTTCCATATACTGTCAAGTTTTCACACATACCGATTCAGTATCTTCTATTGACTTTGTTATTACCATGTCTCATAAAGAAACATATTTTGATGGTAATACACCCGTTTGATTTCAATGTTGTTGAGCGTCATACATCATTTCAATATTTGTACATTCATTGCTAAATTGTTTATATTCGTTCATATAAACAACTATCAAGTTCTTTGATACCCCTACCATTTTATATTTCATGATATTTGATTTGTTGATACATTGTCAGATTCTCAAAACAATTCTCTTGATTTCATTTCATTCATTCATTATCCTTGTTATGAAAGATCTTCAAAGTTCAAATGCTCAAATTTATCATTCAAATTCTTGATGAGTAGAAATTTATATGACAATGATATCATGTGCTTAATTGTTCAAGTTAAGTTGTTGAGCAACATCATTTTATAGGACAAAATTTCACGGGATTCATGTGAGAGCTTAACAGAACTTCCATGGATTCACGTTGACATGTGTTTCCTACCTCGAAAGTTATCCTAAAGTGATTGAGGGGTGAGGAGTCATATATAAGAGAGTGGGGGTGTGATGAGGTAAAATGGAAAAGAGAGTTTGGTTAGAATTGAACTTAAATGTTAAAAAGATAGAGGGTGTGAGAACAAAGTTAAAAGAATATTAAAACTCTGCACCAAATCCTTTCTGAGTCGGGCGGCCACATCTACTAATTAGTTAACATTATTTGGTAACCATCATTGAAAAAGGTAGTGAGCCCATGCGAACTCTTGCTATAACCTCGCCAAGCACTCGTTTCTTTCTTAACAAAGAAATGTTTCATTTTCTTTAGGGACGCAACTTATATGCTATTTGGTTTTCATTTGGAAGATCTGGATATTGAAAAAGAAGGAAAGTTGCCCCACCTTCGCACCTCATTCATGCACATAGAGTCCATGTAATACTTGTTGCTGTCTCAATAGTTTACATTTTTTGAGCTTAAAAAGCCTAAGTAGCTTCAATCATTCTACACTTTCACGAGCACACAAGGAATAAGTTTTCTTGTCATAACATTCATAGAAAATTCCTTTGTGGTTTTTCAATGATTGAATGGAAGACTTGGGGAAGTGAACATTAAAAAGCTCCTTTCCAATGTACATCCATTGTACAAAGTGGCTCCGTGCTACTTACAGACATGCTAGTTGTTTCATATGTTGATTCAAGGTTACAATGTTCTAATTTATCTGAATATGAAAAGATTTGGATGAATACATATTTGAATTGACGGTTACTCAGATCAAATGGAGATACTATTTTCTTCGAGGAAGATTGTTTATCATATTCTTTGGGGGAGATTGTTCTCTATACATCATAAAGAGTTTGCTTATCTTGATACATATGGGGGAGATAGTTATCAAAATACGGTACTGAAATAGATAAAGTTTTGATGATTCTGATGTCTCACAATTCATCAAAAAAGGGGATGTGTGTTCCAAAATCTAGTTTCTTAAACAATAACAATCAAACAAACAAGATTCAAATCAAAGATTACCTGTTTGATTACTTTGAATTTCACAATTTACACTTTCTCTCTCTAAAACTCTTTCTCTCTCTAAAACGTATTCTCTCAAATTTGATATTACAATTTTCCAACTTCCAACCCTTTGATTCTACTGAAAACACAAGAAGAAAAATGTATTTATACTAACACCTAATACTAAGGAAACAACAAATACAAATACAACTAAGTTTGACTTATTACAAATAGACTTTGACTTGTAATGAGATTTGACTTTTTTCAGCTTTGACTTTTTCAACTTTGACCTTCAGAATACTTGATCTTGTATCCAACAGATTTATGCGCTAACAATCTCCCCCTTTGGATTCAATATCATTGTTGAAAGATTTAGCAATTAAGTCTTCACTTTAAGCTCTGTCTGAACAATCTCCCCTTTTTCTTTGATGGTCTTCTTTCCAAAACTGTCTTCAAACGAGTAACAATCTCCCTAAAACTTTCACACAACATTTTCAGACTTTGGAAAGAAAATTATCTTTAGATTCAACTCACCTTGCTTTAACAAATAATCTTCAAAGAAAATTTCCTCAAAAACTTCAGAAATTCTTTGATTGTCTTCAAATCTTCCCTTTGAACTTTCTGACTTGAATATTTCAGAAAATCAACTTCACAAAACTTTATCAGATCTTGTTATCATCTCTTCCAAACTTCAAAACTTTAACATTTCTTCATATCATCTCCCCCTTTTTGATGATTTGAGCATCTATATCATCAAAACTTTTCGTCCAAGAAATGTCTTTGACCATTCTGATCTGTCATACTGAGCCTCTGATTCAGTAACCATAACCAAGTATTCATCTAGATCTTTGCAAATCCAGACAAAATAAGAATAGGTAACTCCTGAATCAACAGATGAATCAGTTAAAATGCCTGTCAGTAACACAAAGTCACTGTGTGTAACAAATACACAATATAAAGGAGCTTTTTGATGTTCACTCCCCCAGGGCTTCCATCCAATTATCGAAATACCACAAAGACAATTTCTATGAATGTTATGACAAAGAAACAAATTCTTTGTGTGCTCGTGCATGTGTTGAAAGAATTAAGAACAAATAATTGCTTTTCAATAAGGCTCAAAGTTGTGTAAACCACTGAGACAACAGTAGATAAGCACAGACTCAATGTGCATGATTGAAGTGCGAAGGTGGGGCAGACTTCCTTCTTTTTCAATATCCAGATTTTCCAAATGAAAATCAGATAGATTATGTGCTGCGTCCCCTTTAAAATATGAAACATTTTCTTTTTAAGAAGAAAATGAGTGGTTGGTGGGATTTAAACAAGAGTTGGCATGGGCTATTTGCCTATTTCAATAACATTCACCAAAGAATTGTGAAATGCTAGTAATGTGGCTGCCCGGCTCAGAAAGTATTGGTGCAGAGTTTGATATTCTTTTACTCTGATCTCACACCCTCTTTCTTTTAATCATTAAGCGCACTACTAGCCAAACTCTCTTTTCCATTTTACCTCATCACACAACCCACATTCATTTCTTTTTGACTCCTCACACTCAATCTCTATGGATTAACTTCTTGGGTAGAAATCACTGGTTAACGTGATTCCATAGAAGTTCAGATAATTCCTAGCACAAAGAACCCATATTTCCTATAAAAGTATAATGTTGCTCAGATGATTTAACTATATCAGTTAAAGCTCATATACAAATGTCAGATGAATGTATGCTCAGAATATAATCATGAAGATATGAGCATTTTAAAAACATCGAAGTATTTTCAAACAAGTATACTGAATGAATGATCATGAATGCAAAAGACTTGTTTGAAAATCTGACATTGTATGAAAATGATCAGAAATGAAATGATATATCAATCAAAGCTTAAGGTCAAGAATAATGGATATTGTCTATATGAACCAAGATATAGACATTCTTGAAATGACGTTTTGAAATGAAATGACGCTCAAAATTCTTTGAAGTACAAGCGAGGTGTCTTACCATCGAAAAAATTATGTTTCAATATGAGACATGGTAAGAACTATTTGAACAAGAAATCAAACCAGTGTGTGTGAATACTTGAAAGTATATGAAAAGACAATACGCAAGTATTTATCTTTAGAAACACACGGTTTATTTATCAATGAAGCACAAAAATAAACTGAAAACATTTAAAATCACACTTCCAAATTATAAAATTTGTTTAAGAACCGGGAAGTGGTTTGAACATTTAAGAACATGTTTTCTATACCTGAAAGTTGTCATTCTTTCAAATATATTTGAGATTAAGATAAGAAATTTACCTGTTCGCGCAATCTTAATTCTCATAAAGTCAAGCTGTGGTCATTTGGATATGATCTTGTCAGCTTCTCTCATCCTGCAAGTCTCAAAGTCTAGTAAAAAATTTATTCACAAAATTTATTCTAAAAGAAAATGACATAAAACAATAAAACGATTAATGTACGAGTTCTGATTTGAAGTAATCAGAAATCATAGTTTTACTCCTTTTGACTTAAAGGCTCCCCCTAAAATCATGCATCACAAAAATTTTGTTAGTTAAATTGTATAATGCAGAAATTAGTTTTGCTCCCCTCAAATGAATGTAGATCATCTAAAATCTTCTCTTACTCCCCCTGAGATCATGAGCAAACAATTAAAGTGCAGATATCTTTCAGAAATAAAGATAAAGAAAATGATGAAAAATAACAATTTGTAACTTTAGTAGGTAACAACCGATTACGTCTTAAGATTTAACATACCAAGCTTAGAGACAAGAAAATTAAATCTCTTTTCATCTAAGGGTTTGGTAAATAAATCTGCAAGTTGATAATCTGTTTTTACAAAATAAAGTTCAATTGTTCCTTTTTCTACATTATCTTTAATAAAATGATACCTGACATCAATGTGTTTGGTTTTCGTATGATGGACAGGATTAGCAGATATGGCAATCGCACTCTTCGAGTCACAGTATATAGGAATTTTGTCAAACTTAAAGCCATAGTCTCGTAGCTGTGTTCGCATCCACAATACTTGAGAGCAGCAACTAGCAGCAGCTACATACTCCGCTTCAGCAGTCGATGTGGAAATGCATAACTGTTTCTTTGAAGCCCAGCTAACGAGCTTGTCTCCAAGAAATTGAACGTGACCAGAAGTACTCTTTCTGTCCAACATGAAACCTGCATGATCTGCATCTGAATATGCAGTCAGTTGAAACCCTGTATCCTTAGGATACCACAGACCAAGATCTGCAGTCCCCTTCAGATATCTAAAAATCCGTTTGACAGCAGCCAAATGGGATTCTTTGGGAACAACTTGATATCTAGAAAATAAGCATGTTGAAAACATAATATTTGGTCTACTCGATGTAAGATACATTAACGATCCTATCATACCTCTATAAATCCTAACATCAACACTTTTACCCGAAAGATCAGTGTGGATCTTAGTACCTGATGCCATCGGGGTTCCAATTGGTTTACAATTTTCCATTTTGTACTTTCGAATAATGTCCAAAATGTACTTAGACTGGTTAATAAAAATCCCCGTAGAAAACTGTTTAACTTGTAGTCCGAGAAAGAAATTCATCTCTCCCATCATACTCATTTGAAAACGTGACACCATGAGGTTAGAAAAGTTTTTACAATATTTTGGATTAGTAGAACCAAATATTATATCATCAACATATATTTGAATAAGAATAATATCAGCTTTTTCTTTCTTGATGAATAAAGTAGTATCAATCTTACCTTTGGAGAAACCAGACTTGACCAAGAATTTGGATAAGATGTCATACCATGCTCGAGGGGATTGTTTTAATCCATAAAGGGCTTTGTCCAAGATATATACATGATCTGGCTTATCTGAATTGACGAACCATTCTGGTTGAGATACGTACACTTCCTCCTTAAGAATGTCGTTCAGAAAAGTTGTTTTCACATCCATCTGAAAAACTGTAAAGTTTTTGTGAGCTGCGTAGGTAAGAAACATTCTGATTGCCTCTATACGCGCTACTGGAGCATACGTCTCATCATAATCAATGCCTTCCTCTTGCCGGTAGCCTTTGGCAACAAGTCTAGCTTTGTTTCTTATGACGATACCATCCCCATCCTTTTAATTCTTGAAAACCCATTTAGTTCCTATCACGGTCTTTCCTTCTGGCTTAGGAACTAATCTTCAAACCTTTAGGGCTTCAAACTGATTGATCTCTTCTTGCATTGCAGATACCCAGTCCGAATCAGCAAGAGCCTCTGATACTCGCGTTGGCTCAATCTTGCTGAGGAACGAGTCATGCATACATTGGTTTAGAGTCGCTGACCTAGTTTGAATAGGCTTGTTAAGATCTCCAATTACTTGATGTAATGGATGGTCTTTGGTCCATCAATGCTCATGAGGAAGTGGAGTAGATATTGATTGAATTTGATCATCATCTAGAAATCCACTTTCAGAATCTTCTGTTTGAATAACAAGAGGAGGGTTCTCAGTTGAAGGTTCATGTGCAGAAGTATCAGTTGGAATAGCAGACTCTGACTCAACTGAAACAATTACTTCTGGCTCAGCATTAACTTGTGAAACTTCAACTGTAGGAGTAACATCAGGAATGTGAGTTTCTGACTGAACGGGGGATACTTGTTCAGTAATGACCTCTGAAGTGACTGGATGATGACAGCTTGTATCTTCAAACTTGTCAGTCACAGCAGATTTAGATACATTATTTCCAAGAAACTCATCATAAAAGAATTCAAATAACAAATCTAAATCAGTTAAATGAGAAGTAGATGTAGAAGCGTTATCCGAATTTTTCGCTGTAGAAACAGGTTCTGAACTGATCTGCCCAGAAGCTAATACTCCAGTAATAACGGGTTCTGAACTGATTTGATCAGAAGCCATATCTTCATCAAATGTGACATTAACGCTCTCAACAATTGATTTTGACTTCTTCAGATAAACACGATATGCTGCAGATGTTGAAGAATAACCGATAAAGATGCCTTCGTCCGCCTTAGCACTGAATTTATTCAGACTCGCTCTGTCATTAAGCACAAAACATTTACACCCAAATACGTGAAAATATTTGATAGTTGGTGTTCTGTTGTTGATCAACTCATACGGAGTCTTTTGAAGCCGGCGGTGTATCATGGAACGATTTTGAGTATGGCATGCAGTCGACACAGCTTCTGCCCATAAGAATAGAGGTAAGTCCGATTGGCTGAGCATAGTCCGAGCGGCCTCGACTAGCGTTCGATTTTGCCTTTCGACTACTCCATTTTTTTCATGCGTTCTAGCAGCAGAATACTGATGTGAAATCCCAACTGATTCGAGATATTCATCAACAATCTTGTTCTTGAATTCTGTGTCATTATCAGTACGAAGAAACTTGACTGGTCGTTGCATTTTCACCTGGGTCGTCTTTATGAAAGTAATGAGAACTTCCGGTGTCTCATCTTTTGAACGAAGAAATTTGACCCACGTGTATCTTGAATAATCATCCACAATAACCAACACGTATTTCTTTCCACCCAAACTCTGAGTTCTCATTGGACCACACAAATCCATGTGTAACAATTCTAACGGATAACTAGTGCTTGGTTCAGGCTTCGGTTTATGTGCGGCTCTCTTCATCTTACCCTTTTCACATGTTGTGCATAAGTGTTCTCGTTCATATTTCAGCTCAGGAAGTCCTTTGACCAATTTCCCACGAACCAGCTTGTTGATATAACGAAAGTTCAAATGAGATAAACGTCTGTGCCAGAGCCAACTTTGTTGCATTGAAGCTTTTGTCATCAAGCAAACTTGATTGTCAATCTGAACTTTGAACAAATTGATGGTGTAGAGGTTGGTCTTTCAATTTCCAGATAAGAGTTCCGTTCCATCTTCAGTGCGAACTGAGCAACTCTTAGACTTGAAGTTGACCTCTAACCCTTTATCGCAGAATTGACCTATGCTGAATAAGTTGTGCCCCAAGCCTTCGACATAACTCACTTTACTGATCGTTATGTTGTCTTGAATAATGTCACCATATCCTAAGATAGGTGAAAGCTGATCGTTCCCAAATCTGACATTTCCACTGAATTTCTCTGTATAGTTAGACAATAAAGCTTTTTGCCCAGTCATATGCTTGGAACATCCACTGTCCAAGTACCACATATGCCGGGTCTGCAAGAGAAATCAGGCAATAATAATTTTAGGTACCCATTTAAAAACGGGCCCTAACGGATTAGTACAAGATTTTGGTATCCATTTAAATATGGATCCTCTTTTTCTTTGAAAGCTTTGAAGAACATTTGATCTCGAAGAATTAACATGATAAGATCTATACCATTCAGAAGAATTATGAGAATAAACAAAATCAGTTCTCCGATAATTAGAATAAAATGTAGTAGGAATAGGAGATAATTGAATCAATTGCTTTATTGAATATTTCTTGTAAGAAGTTAGAAGGTTTTGTTTATTTGAAGCAAATTGATCAATTACATCATCATCACTACTAACTTGGATAGTAAAAGAATTATCAGAAACTGATCCTGCTATCTTATCCTCCTTCCGTTTTGGTCTCCATTGGGATCGAGCTTTCAACTTTTTCTTCCTTAAATCTGAAACATAAGATATAGATTTATTAGGAAAAGTAGATTTCCGGGATTGAGTTTTCTTTTGTGTACCAGTGTATTCCTGTTTCTGTAATCGCTGTTTCTTACCGTGAGCATAGTAATCAACAGTTACAGAAACTGAATCACCAACCTTAGTTGATGTTTCACCAATATGAACATCACTTGGTAACACTCTTTCATTTTTAAGACAAGTAAAATGATCAGGAAGTTTAGAATGGACATCAAACATATCAGATTCTTCCATGCAGCCATTATCAGAATTAAAAGAATCATTTGCAGACTCAAATAAGTCATCAGAATTATCAGAGAAAGTTTGAGGTGCCTTTGAAACTGTAGAACACTTTGTTGATTTAACTTGAAAAATAGTGTTCTTTAAAACTGTAGAAAATACATTTTGTTCTATATCAACCAAAAGTTTTTCATCAGATAAAACATTTTCAAGCTCTACTATTTTGCTTTCAAGAATAGATGTAGGAACATAAACCTTTGCAATTGCAGGTTTTTCCTTCATCTCAGAAGTAGAATAACTAACAAAATAGTCGTTTGAAAGAACTTTGGGTGTTTCTGAAAGATAACTATCATTTAACTTTACATAGTTAAACGGTAGTTGCATTTTCTTTTTATTCTTCCTATTTTCAGTTTCTTGGATCTCAACTTCTTCTGGTAATTTGGTAACAAATTTGGGTTTCAAATGAGTATGTTTACCAGCACATTTCAGAAAATCATAGTTATAGAGGGCTGGTTGTTTTCTGATAGCTCTCTTAAGATAATGGGGGTTTTTAAAACCAAGTCCCCATTTCTCTTTAACATCTTCCTCTTCATTAGGTGCATTGAGAAAAATGGTTTGATCTGTTTGACCTCTCGCATAAAGTTTTGCTTCCAGACCATTTACCTTCTTGTTCAAAAGCTTATTTTCAACCTGCAGTTTATGAACAGTTAGTGCAGATTCTCTTTTCTCAAACTCATATTTAGAAACTTTAGCTTCAAAATCAGAAATCTTCTTTTCAAAACAATTTACTTGAGATTTAGAATTAAAATCAGATTTGCGTAACGAATCAATGAGATCTTTGTTCACAATAACAGACTTATTAAGCTCAAAGATCTTATTATTTCTTTTAACAACCTTTTCTTTTTCCTGTTTCAATTTATTTTGTAAATCTTGAAGCTCAACCACTATGGTTTCCATTTTAGTAATAAAATCTTTTGCAGTTAAGTTTAATACCTCATCAGCGGTCTCGTCATCTGACACATCATTCTTCACTTCTTTTCCCATGAGACATAGATGAGCATTTTCTTCCTTTTCTTCCTCTTCACCTTCTGAATAATCCAGCCAAAATTCATCTTCAGCCATTAAAGCTACACCCGCTTCTTGCTGTTTTGCCAAAAGTAATTTGTTCTGATAGTACTGAGAGTTGCGAACTTTCGGCTTCTGACATTCTTTAGCAAAATGACCCATCTTGCCACAATTGTAGTATTTGATTGAGTCAGTTGCTTGCTTTTCAGCAGCAGTGTAATCATTCATGAACTTCTTCTTCTCATCGAGTTTCTTCTCCATATATCTTTTCTCTTCATATCTCTTTCCTTCCACTCTTTCACGATGCTCATGGTTCTTAGAACTTGATGAAGAATACCTTTGAGAATTTGATCCCGGCTTCTTGTAGAATTTCTTTTGAAAAGCACGGGTCAATAAAATCATTGCTTGCTTCAGACTTTCACCATCATCACCATCTGATGCAGATTCAGATTCAGAAGATGTAAGAACTTTCTTCTTCTTCTTTTCTTTCTCCTTCTCTCCGGCTACCAAAGCAATAGGATCAGGAACTTTTTCTGCTTTCTTTTTCTCAGCTCTCTTTTCCTCTACTTCTTCTTCATTCTTCCTCAGAGTCTCATACACTTCATGTAAAGGAATCTCATTCAGATCCTTCATCTGTTTCATCCTACGAGTATGCTTCTTCCATTCAGGTCGTAGAATGCTAAGGAATTTGACATTATTTTCCAGCTGCTTCTTGTTCACCTTGTTCTTTGTCAGTTCATTCAGAAGCACAGTAAACCGTTCATATGTATCTTCCAGACTCTCATTCTCTTTGGCTTTGAATTCCTCGTAGCGATTGATGCAGTTAGCCACTTTCATCTTATTCCCTACTTTGGATCCCATCATCATCTTTTCCAATTGATCCCACATCTTCTTAGCATCATGCTTGTAGCTATCAATCTTGATGTAAATGTCATTAGGAATGCTTTGAAGTAGAAGAGACCTTGCTTGCCTATCTGTTTTATGCCATTTCTTTTGTTCTTCAGAATATTCTGATAAATCCACTTTAGATGGTTCTGTCTTTAATTCTCTTTCCTCATCATCATTGACATTATCAGTTGAATCTTCATTAACAGGTACTTGAACTATGATCGGTTTCATAGGACCTTCTGTTATTGATAGAAGAATATTCTCTCCATTTGCATGTCGGTCTATGAAATCCAAAAATCTGTCCTTCCATTGTTCATATTCTCCTTTAAACAGCATAGGAGGCTTGACATCGGTTCCAATGGAAAGTGCATCTTTTGAAGTCATCTTCTTTAAACCTGTTTGAAAAATATATCAAATAAGAAACTAGAACTGATCGTTAGTCCAAAATATGAAATCACAAGAAAAATCTTGAAAAAAAAAATTCAGAGATTTTGATCACAGAAAGAACTTTTGTCCCCCTCCGTAGACTTAGCACGGGGGTCTCGCAGATCAAACTCGCAGACTGAGAAACACGCAGATCGAGATTTGCGCGTTTGATAAACTCTCAAGCAAACTCGCAGGCAAACTCGCAGGCAAACTCGCAAGTGCCTAAACTCGCTAAAAACTGTTCACGCTGAAACTCGCTAACAGAGGCTTGCGCGTTTACTAAACTCGCACGTCGAAGAACTATCAAACCACCAAACTCGCACGTCGAAGAACTAGCAAACCACCAAACTCGCACGTCGAAGAACTCGCTAATCACTATTCCTCCTGAAACTCGCTAGCTTCGATTAGCGAGTTTGTAGAACTCGCTGGCCACTACTAACGCATTTCTTAGAACTCGCAGATAGCCCTTGCACGTTTTAGACCAAAAATTTATTCCTTCGACTTGCGCGTTCTAGATTATGAATCTTGCGCGTTTCACGACGAACTAGCGCGTTTCACGAAGAACTTGCGCGTTTCAGAGATCTAGCGCGTTCTTCCTTCTGTCGACCCAAAGACTAACTTTTCCATCTGATTTCGATCTTTTCTTGTTCAAACGATCTGTAACTTTGAACGAACCTTTGGAATCTACCCAAGAACAAGTTACAATACACGATTTTTACAATTAAACACTTACAAATCACATAGATTGATGAAACAGTGACTTACGACTTTGTGTACAAAAACTTAACAAAAAATCACAAAATTCGTGTGATTAACAATGCAATACAGAAATTGAATTACAAAGACTCGATCTAATACACTTTTAGAACAATTCCTAAACAAAATCTGCTCTAAAATCTCACTCAAACTCAAACTTCGATTTTCGGCTCAAGAACAGTGACGAACCAAGCTTTTCTCGAATTTCTTGATCTGATTTCACCTTTGGATCTACTCTGATACCAATTGTGTGTTCCAAAATCTAGTTTCTTAAACAATAACAATCAAACAAACAAGATTCAAATCAAAGATTACCTGTTTGATTACTTTGAATTTCACAATTTACACTTTCTCTCTCTAGAACTCCTTCTCTCTCTAAAACGTATTCTCTCAAATTTGATATTACAATTTTCCAACTTCCAACCCTTTGATTCTACTGAAAACACAAGAAGAAAAATGTATTTATACTAACACCTAATACTAAGGAAACAACAAATACAAATACAACTAAGTTTGACTTATTACAAATAGACTTTGACTTTTAATGAGATTTGACTTTCTTCAGCTTTGACTTTTTCAACTTTGACCTTCAGAATACTTGATCTTGTATCCAACAGATTTATGCGCTAACAGGGGAGATAATTCAAAAGTTTAATTTCAAAAGCAAAGTCATAGTGAAAGTTGAAAAAGGGGGAGATAATTCTGAAGATTTTAATTTCAAGCCAGAAAAGATACAAAGTTGTCAAAGTTTTGGGGAGAAAATTTCAAAGTTCAAGTCAAATAAGAAGATAATCCCAATATTTTATCAGATAGGAGAAATTGTTTGAAAAGACTGAAATATATACAAAGCTACAGATACATATTTTTACCAAAGGGGGAGATAGTTAAAGACTTCAAGTTTTGAAGAAATGGAGTTTGTGGAAAGATGTTTGTTGAAAAGATGAAAAGGGGAAGATGTAAACCAAAATAATGTTTAAGAAAGTTTTGTTCATGTGATGAAGATTTGAAAGCTTCAAAGTTCTGAAAGCTACAAAGCTGAAGAATTTTCAAGAGGAAGAAGACTTGAAGATTCGTGTCAAATTTTTTTAATCTTGAATCCAAAGGGGGATATTGTTGACCCTAAATGTTATATTCAAGAGTAAAAGGGTCAAATATGTAAATGTTGTAATGTTGTGTAAAAGTCAACTATGTTTGACTTTACATAATGTCTTGAGTTGTGAAAGTCAACAGTAGTTGACTTTGTATAAATAGTTTGTTGTCATGTAAATCTTGTAACCAGACACACACACACATAAAAAACTAGCCGTGAGACTTGTGGATTGAGAAAGATAGAGTAAAAAGCTTAGAGAAAGAATGTTGTTTGTAATCCATTCAAATCAAATACAAATGACTTGTGATTCAATTGTGTGTGATTAATCTGTATTGAGCTTGAAACTGTGACTAAGAGTCTCTCCTTCACCTACTTTGGCCACAATTAACACCTTTCTTAAAGAGGTTAGCGACATAGTGGACTCTCTCTATCACTCTTGAGTCTCGACAACAATACCAATGCCTTGAACACTGTCGATGAGTCGCTGAAAGAACTCTCCACCTCCTTCTCCTCCAAAGCTAACAATTCTCAGCTATCAACACTTGTGGAGGAGGTATCCAAGATAAAGTAAGACGTTGTCAAGAACACCTCAGCGCTTCATACACTCAACGACAACGTCAGCTGACTCAGTACTTCTATTAACCACCTCAGCTCTAAAGCTAACTGTTATTCCCATTTTCAAGTTCAAATCGTAACAACAATCAAGATATCACAAATCTTAATCACATGTCATTGAATATAAACTCAAAGATTACAATCTCACTTTCTCTCTCTACATACTATCTCACTAGAATGAATATGCAATAGACTCTTCTCTAATCTGCTTCGTATGCCAAGTGTTTCTCATAATCTAATCTGACTAGATTCCTTACAAAGACAAATCTATTTATACTAACAACAACAACAAGGAACTTTGACTTTGACATTTATTACAATTGACTTTGACATTCATGCTTGAGAGTTGACTTTGAGCTTTGAGCTTTGACTTTAATCTTCAATCTTTATGATCTTGCATCCAACAAATATGTGCTCTAACATTCTCCCCCTTTGGATCAAGATCATCTCTAAAAAGATATTGCAATTCAATCTTCTCTCTTTAAGCTCAATTTGAATCTTCCCCTTTGATGTAAAAACAATCTTCTCAAGCAATCAACATTCTCCCCTTATTAATATGAAAAATTTACATTCTCCCCTCTCTTTGATAAAAGCCATCTTCAAAACTTTCAGCAAATTTTTCAAAAGCTGATCTTCAAGAATTAGTAACATTCTCTCCCAAAGTTATAAACAAACCTCTTTCAGACATAGCTCTGATTGCTTCAGCAAATAATCTTCAAATAAAATTTCAGCAAAATCTTCACTCATTCTGAAATCTTATAATAATCTTCAAATAAAATTTCAGCAAAATCTTCAATCATTCTGAAATCTTTTAATAATCTTCAAATAAAATTTCAGCAAAATCTTCAATCATTCTTAAATTTTTTTAACTCTTTCAGCAATCTTTCTTTCACAATCATTACTTGATCTTCTCTCCCATCTATGATATTAACTGTTCCTTGCAGACATTTCAATACAAACCAACTGCTAGCTGATGTACTAGCCATCCCGAGGGCACCAGTTCTAGCTCCTACACCTTCATTCACAGACTCTAATCGTGAGTCACTACAACTAGTTGCAGACTTCGTTTTTGAAGCAACGAGGGTCATACCTGGCCTCAAAACCAGGATGAAAAATCTAGAAGTCGATGGTCCTTCCTCTTCAACTACTGATGCTGACCTCCCTCCCCCTAATGATGATGGCAAGGAGGGGGAGAAGGCTGATGAGGAGGAAGATGAAGATCTCACTCAGTTTGAGGGGGATGATACCATCAAAGATGCCCAAGCATCTCCTTCCTCTTCCAATGTGCTAAATAATGAAAAAGAAGAGGAAGACGAAGAGGATGATGATGAAGAACTGGAGCTTGATGATTAGCAAGACTATAGGGCGCTGATGACGACGATGATAAAGATGATGAATCAACCCTATGGTTCACACCAAGCCCATCAACGTTCCTCAACTCAAGGGCGTTGTAATAAATGTAGCGGGGGGAGATCTGAGAAGACTCCAAAGCAAAACTCCCTAGACAAGCAAAAAGATATAGCTGCCTCTGGAAACCTAAAGATAATATCTACATCTGAGGGGGAGCAACTTTTCTCAGGTATGCCTATCCTTAATTCCATATTCTTCTACCTTCTCTCACCTAAAACCCCTTCTTCATTTCTAACCTTTATCTCTCTCCTACCTAAAATAACTTTTCTTTCTTTTTCACTCAGCTAGTTCTCTCCCCCTACTTGGGAGACCAATTGATCAAATAATCCCAACAACTTCTGCTGAAGACCTTAAAATAATCTCAGTCTCTGTGTTTAGAGACTGATGAACAAGAAGAAGAAGAAGAAGAATCAATAAATCACACAAATTGACCCTCACTACTTATCCAAATGTTTGAGGATGAACTACAGAAATGATCAGCGATGATTCAACAGTTGGAAAACCAACGGTTAAGAATCCCTCCTCAACACAGCACTGAAGATCTAGACTTCTTGACTCCGGAAGAGCGTAAAGAATCCATCAAGGCTGAGAAATTACTTGTTGAATGCCAAAAGGACGCCAAACTTGCTGATAGGGTTAATTCATTAACCCTATTTACATCACATTTCTCACACTTTGAATGTCCTTTGTAGATCCCAGTTTCAGTGCAATCAACAGATATATGAACAATGATGAACAAGATATTGGCCACAGCAACTAGTTATATGATTAATATAAACTTCAAAGGGCTAAGGTTTACAGAGAGAATTTCTGATAATAGTATGTAAACCTAACAACTAGTAAACTGAATAATGAATCTCTAAACTGATAAATGAAACAGAAATAACTTTAAATACTCGGGCTCGCAAGCCTAATGGGCTTATGGGCTTTAAGGCCCAACAAGCTTACAACAATAGCAACTTGTCACAAACTACCCTGAACTTCTATTTAACATAGAAAATGGCCCTAACAATCTCCCCCTTTAAATAGAAGTTGATAGTCACGCCAGTTAGGAACGAAGATTTTTCGGAAACCAAAGTTGATCTCGAAATATCTAATCTGAGTTCTGTACTCCAGTCGCTCTTCAATTTCACCCAGTGCTTCAAGGACAAGTGCCTTGTATTTAGGATCCAAAAACTGAACCCCTTTTTCATCTTTATCAAGTGCACGCTTCAACTTGTCTTTCAGCAACATCAACGTACCATCGCAGAATCTGGCAATCTGATTGAAACGAATGAAATGCATAATTCCTTTGTCATTCACATAGGTCATGCCAAACTCTGGAAGCTTTATCACAGTAAACGCAGGTACATTCTGGATATCAGACGGAATCTTCAAATCAGGCTTGAGCAGATTAATCTTTGGCTGGTTGCTTTCTAACCCGATCTGAAAATCTTCCACCGAAGCAAGTTTCATTGCACACTTCATGTATCTTTTCACTGTTTCTAGAGCATCAATGACTTCTCCGGGTCTGACAGTTTTGGTCTTTAAGTCACGTAAGATATACAGCAGATCTTGTGGCTCCAAGCATGGAAAATCAGCATCAGAAAAGCAATATTGTTGACCATCTTCTCGAGTAACCATAAAGTCCGTATACTTGACCTTCATAAAGTAGGCAGGTATAATCTTATCAACTGATACAATCCTGAGCTTCGTCTTGGAGTACTTGTGCTGGAACTTTCGGTATACGAACACAAGTTCACGCTGTTTTTCTTTGTTTTTCACTGACTGTAGACCATGTATAACAACTTCATCATACTTTCTGATCCAGTGGGCAAATATCCTCTTCTGACTTTCTTCGAGGAAAGGAACTTTTATTCGGACTCTTTCCCACTTGGATGAACGAGCTGGAGTTGTATTGACTGGTTCTCTAACTGGTGAAGCTGGAGGAGATCTCTCGGGAACTACTGTATCAGAAAATTCAGGGTAAATAACAGGATAAGCCAATAGAGGAATCACGACAGAAGACTGATCCTCTGGATGCAGTATTTCATCAATTTCTTCTTGCATAACCACCAGAGCTCTTTCAGAATTTGCACATTCTTCTATCGTGTCTGTTACTTCATACGGATCTAGTATTATCGTCCAATCTTCAGGAACTATCGGAGAATCAAATTCAAATTCCTCAGGCTTTTCAACCGTCGGATAATCATATAGTATCAGATCAGTCACTGGTTCCCGTTGCTGTTCCTGTTCCTGCCTCTGTCCCTCTGTTCTTGTACCCGAACCCGTACCCTGTTCAACCTGTTCCGACTCCACTACATGAGACTCCGGCTCAGATCGACGTTGGCGCTTCTCCCCCTCATGGTGATCAGGATCATCCTGATCATCATGTCGGCGCTTGAGCCGTTCTGCCTGGCCACGGCAGGTATCTTCCACTGCCGAAAGGCGTTCATTCAAAACAGCTACGGTTTGCTGAAGTGACTGAAGCATTGCTTGTTGGATCTGGAAGGCTTCGACAGAAACGATAGGTTGGGGTGTAGGTGGGGTCGGTGTAGATGCTTGAGAAAGTAAGGATAACAAATCGGCATCCTGGGTGGGTTCGGTTAGAGATTGGGCTATAAGTTTGGCGAGAAGGATAGATTTCAGTTCAGGTATGGACATATCCGCAGCTGATAGAGAAGATGGAGTAGATGTGGTCTCCGGCTCAATCGCAGGACCTTTGCCTTTGACCATGCGTTTGATGTTGTCCAACTCCTCCGTCATCATAGATTGGACAGCCTTTAGGGCGCCGTCCATGTATTCCCTTGAGACAAACTCAGTGTGGGTAACGCCGGGGTCACTTAGACTTCCCGTTGTAGCTACGACTGTAGAATTCGAGCCGCCTACGTTCACGGTTGGCGTGATGATAGCCGTGGTAGGACTTCCATCCAATCCTCGTAACCTACCCGAAGGTGGGTTTACTATGGATGTTCCGTCCGGGCCACTTAGGCTACCGGCGATAGCCGAAAACGGAATATGTGTCCTAGGAATGGCGTGTAATACAAATGGATCTAGACTCCGTGCATGCAAAGAAGGCGAGAACGGGGGCAGCTGTTCTCTTGTTTCAATATCGGCACCCTCCAAGTGAGAGCCCGATAGCGTATGTGCTAAATCCCCGTGAGTTTGTGAAACCACCATCTGTTGAGAGATGGTGGAGTGGCTTGGTGGGGCGTGCAAGTGCGCCGCTAGGTCCACGGCGGCTTCTTCAATACCCAGTCCCAACACATGAGACTGGATAGCAGATGTGGCTACCTGGCTAGATGTGGCTGGGAGGGATACAACCGAAGATGGTTGTCCCATCACTCGTGTACTCTCAGATTGTAGCTTACTCCGCCTTTCCCTCACACAGCTCACCTCTTGATGTTCAACTAATACTCCCTCCGCTCTCCTTATCTCTCCGGATGGGGGCTGATTATCGTCACCATCAGAGTCAGAAGACTCTTCATTTGATGCCGATGTTGCGGTTTGGGTTTCCTCGGTATCTGAAGTGGCTGATGCTCCTTCAGTAGCAGCGACAGAAGAAGACTGAGCTTGAACGGCTTCAGAAACTGTTGCCTCTTCTGTCGTTTGAGTACCTGTTGTTGGTGGCGGAGAAGGTTGTCTCGAAGAACTTGGCTGGCTCGTTCCAACGGCACTGCCCACTCCAGTTCCCCTCACGATAATGGCCCTCGACACACCCTGTCCGGAAGCCCCAGCTATCCGGACGCTCCCACCTCTTGTTCGTGGACGCTGACCCTCACGTCGCTCAGGTCTTGCTCCTTGGGCAGGTCCTGCCGGTCTTGGCCGGACCATAGGAGCTGGGATGTTGTGTGTGTGCCTATAAGCTATCACACTCAGTGCCGTGGGACGAGCATGGTCTAGTACCCCGACTAGGATTTGTCGGGCGACAACACCTTCTGGATCAGCACGGGAAGGAATCTTCCGGGTTGGATGTTGTGGGCACATCGGGTGGGTGGAGCGGCGCTGTATCTCGGGATACAGGTTCATGTAGTTCCGGATGATTATTTGTAGGAACCGCATGAAGGGGACGAAGTTTGACCGCCAAGATGCAGTCGACCGAACTCTCTGAATGAGTTCAAACCATAGAAGATCGGCAAAGTCGACGTGGCGATTGAATGCCACCGCATGAAAGATGCGTAGAATCGGAGCGCTCGTTTGATCAATGCCTTTCGTTATAGACGAAAGACACCGATTGATATAAGTGAACAGCGTGTACCATAACGTCGATAGATGTTTGCGGGTGAATGTTGATGGTATGCGGAGTTCTGCGCCGTATCCCAACGAGATAAGATCGGTGCACAATGTAGCATCTGAGACAAGCGGGTCGAAGTCTTCTTGGCCAGCTACAGATCCGGCGGTCGGTAACCGAAGAAATTGGCGGAATAGATCACTTGTGAGAAGCACTGGTGTGTGATCTATCCGACCTTCAAGATGGAAACCGCCATCGGCTTCTAAGGCATGAAGGGAACGCCAGAATTGCTGTAGGTATATGATTGGAACGGTGGCTGTTTCTGTTAGAGCATAGGAGAGTGGATGGCCCCTTAGTATCTCGATGATGACCTGATGTTGAATGGCGAGTTGGGTCACATCGAGATGGTAGTTATTTGCTGTAAGTGGAAGGAACTGATCCTCGGGAATCAGTTCTGCATCTGCGATTGGATCAATCGCTGGTGGCTGATTTTGAGCCATTGTACCTGTGAAGAGGTAATCGATTAGTACACAGGTTTGGAAAACACAATTTTCGCTGTTTGGAGTTATACCGTGATGATTTAGATCACGCCAGATAGTAACTCCAAAAACTTGGAAGAGCAAACCCTACTCGTGAGTTAGGGTCAGTCACCAAGGCACGCAGACTTGCACCACTTCCTCATAAACACACATAAGTCCAAGTATGACTATAAGCACCAACACCATGGCTTCGACCGGAGAAAAGCAAGACCGGACGAGGCATTCGACCGATGGTCTCATAAGACCGGATAGATGTTGGATCGGATGTGGTCTTTGACCGGAGGTCACTAAGACCGGAGGAGATCTTCGACCGGAGGTATCATTTGACCGGAGTCGTCTTCGACCGGGGGAATCTTCGACCGGGGGAATCTTCGACCGGGGCATAACCCTAGATCGGAGTATGCCCCCGGAGAAGATCAATCGACAACTTACAGATGTCGTAGACGACGTCGAAGATCACCCAAAACGATGAATCAATGGAGAAACGTTCGTTAACAGATTGGAACATCTAATAAACCAAAGACAAGTTACCTGATCAATGGAAGTTGGAAGAAGTCGAAGGTGTTCGGTCGAAGTGGTTTCGGTCGAAAGAGAGGTCCGGGCGAGAGAGAGATGTAGAAGAATAAAACACGAATTGATCGAATGAGGAGGAATTACATTCGACCGGGGTTTATAAACCCCCGAAGGTGGCTTGGGCTTGGGCCGAGGCTGGTCTTGGACCGGGGGGTTAGACAATGGGCCGAGACATTGGGCCGAGGCAAATCAACCAAACACCTCAAACCAAACACACAAAAATAAACCAAACCTAACAAGAAATATTTGTGGAATTTTCGGAGATATATATAAAAAAAATAACTCAAAAAAAAACGTAAAGGTAGAAGAAAAAAAAATAAACCTAAGGAGAGAAGAAGAAACAAAATTAAAATTAAAGATAAAGAGAAATAATAAATAAAAAAAACGAAGACATGAGACCTAGCACCCTCTCGAATGATTACCATGAGGTGGTCCAAACACAGAACCCTCTTACCTGCTCCCCCTCGAAAGGAGGACCCGTGAAACTTACCAACCATCTGACGCTCGTGCTCCCCCTGAACACAGTATCTGGTTGTAGATCCGTCACTAACAACTTACTCTTCAAGGAACAAAGAAATTAACTGCACACACAATCATGAAACACAGACACACGAACACAAAAAGAATAGGAAAAGAAAAACACGACATCTACTTTGTTGATACAGAAGTTCGTAACGAACACAGAGCTGAACGAGTAGAATGCAATAACCAAGGAGTGTGAATAATCGCAACCAGAGACAAGGCACTGATGCAGTTGTCACAGTCATTCGTTATTGAATGAAACTCGTAGAGAGCTGTGAACGGATCAAACTTTCAGATTTAGCATACCTAGCTTGGACACAAGGTAATTAAATTGTTTTTCGTCCAAGGCTTTGGTAAATAGGTCTGCTAACTGATGCTCTGAATTAACAAAATAGAGTTCGATTGTACCTTTTTCCACGTGATCTTTTATAAAGTGATAGCGCACATCGATGTGCTTCGTCTTTGTGTGTTGGACGGGATTGCTTGATATGGCTATAGCGCTCTTCGAGTCGCAGTAGATGGGAATCCTGGAGTAATCAAATCCATAGTCTTTGAGCTGGGTGCGCATCCAGATGACTTGCGAGCAGCAACTGGCGGCTGCTACATACTCCGCCTCGGCGGTGGAGGTGGACACGCAGTTTTGCTTCTTGGAGGCCCAGCTGACAAGACGATCGCCCAAGAACTGAACATGACCCGACGTGCTCTTCCGGTCCAGCATGTTGCCAGCGTGGTCAGCATCCGAGTAGGCTGTCAATTCAAAACCTGTCTCTTTTGGGTACCACAAACCAAGATCAGCAGTACCTTTTAAATATCGAAAAATTCGCTTAACCGCAGCTAAGTGAGACTCTTTAGGTTTTGACTGAAACCTTGCACACAAGAATGTCGAAAACATAATGTCAGGCCTACTAGCCGTCAAGTACATCAGAGAGCCAATCATACCTCTATAAATAGTAGCATTCACATCCTTACCGTTAGGATCGGAGTGGAGCTTTAGAGTAGTAGACATGGGGGTTTTCATAGATGAAGAATGTTCCATCTGGTATTTCCGAAGAATATCCGAGATGTACTTAGATTGAGTAATGAAGATTCCTGTTTGTAATTGTTTTACTTGAAGACCCAGAAAAAAATTCATTTGCCCCATCATGCTCATTTGAAAATGTTTACTCATTAAGGCAGAAAAGTTCTGACAATACTTGGGGTTCGTGGAGCCAAAGATTATATCATCAACATAAATTTGTACAAGAATGATATCGTTCTTCTCTCTTTTAATAAATAAAGTAGTATCAATTTTACCTTTAGAGAAGCCAGACGTGACTAAGAAGGATGAGAGTGCATCATACCAGGCTCGTGGCGCTTGCTTAAGACCGTAGAGGGCCTTGTCGAGAAAATAGACGTAACGGGGATTTTCAGTACTCACGAAACCTTCGGGTTGCGAGACATATACTTCCTCCTTGAGCACGCCGTTGAGAAACGCAGATTTCACGTCCATTTGAAAGATGATGAAATTCTTGTGAGCGGCGTAGGCGAGGAACATGCGGATCGATTCAATGCGGGCAACCGGTGCAAACGTCTCATCATAATCAATTCCTTCTTGCTGGCGATATCCTTTAGCCACTAGACGCGCTTTGTTCCGAACAATGATGCCGTTTTCGTCCTTCTTGTTCTTAAAAATCCATTTAGTCCCTATCACTGTCTTGTTCTTAGGTCAGGGAACTAGGCGCCATACTTTGAGGGTCTCAAATTGGTTGAGTTCCTCTTGCATAGCAATTACCCAGTCCGGATCATTCAGTGCTTCAGAGACAGTGGAAGGTTCGATACGGCTGAGGAACGAGGAAAATAAACATTCATTAGCGGTGGTGGATCTAGTTTGAACTGGTGTGGAGGGATCACCAATGATCTGATGAAGGGGGTGTGCTCGAGTCCACTTGATGATGTGTGGATGAGGTTGATATGTCTGATGGGAGGTATCGGAATCCACATGACCACCTGGGGGTAAATCCTGAACTGCCTCGAGGGATGATGGACTGTGAGATGGAAGCTTCTTAGTGGGAGTTGAACAAGGAGTAGAGGACGACTCAGCTGGAGATGAACCGATGGGAGGCTCCGGGATTGCCGGAGAGGAAGCTTCGAGAGCACCTTCAACAGGAGTCGGTGCATAAAGTTTAACGGAAACAGGCGTTGGTTCAGGAGCACCGTCATCAAGAACTTGAGTAAGAGAATTTCTATCACTTGAGCTTGGGGAAGCTTGATCATTGGCAGTAGAAGATGGAGCACCAGGCGAGGATGGACCTCCAGAGTCGGTAGGGCCAGTGACTTGTGTCACTTCTGGTGCTTGAGCAGTATTCCTGTCCCATGACTTAGAATTAGATTGAACATTAAATAAGTCATTATAAAAGAATTCAAACAGTAAATCCAAATCAGAAAGATGTGCTCTTGTCGTAGACGCATGATGTGGATCCACTGGAGATTGTGTAGCTTCCGAACGGAATTGTCCAGAAGCTAACACACCAGTAAGCGCGGGTTCTGAACTGAGATGCTCAGAAACTATTTCAGGGGCCTCGTCAAAAGTCACGTTTACGCTTTCAACGACGGTCTTCGTCCGTTTGTTGTAGACACGATAGGCTTTTGCGTGCTAAGAGTAGCCGATGAACACTCCTTCATCCGCTTTGGGACTGAATTTGCCAAGATCATCCTTAGCATCCGAAGGCATGAAAGTAGTTGATGTTCGGAATACGTTTGTTGATGATCTCGTACGGAGTCTTGTTGAACCGCTTGTTAATGATAGACCGATTTTGAGTATAGCAAGCGGTAGCAACAGCTTCTGCCCAAAGAAATAGTGGTAGCTTGGAATGAGATAACATCGTGCGTGCTGCTTCGACTAGAGTTCTGTTTCGACGTTCTACCAATCCATTCTGCTGAGGAGTACGAGCAGCGGAGAAAGTATGCGAGATACCCACTGAAGTGAGATAAGTGGTGAGTAACTGATTCTTGAACTCAGTACCGTTGTCCGTCCTGATGGTTTGAACTACTTGGTTGAGACTGACTTGAATACTTTTCAGAAGAGTGATTATCAAGTCGGGAGTTTCATCCTTGGAACGGAGAAATCGGACCCAAGTGTAACGAGAGAAATCGTCAACCATCACCAGAACATACTTCTTGTGATTTATGCTTTGAACGCGCATCGGTCCACATAAGTCCATGTGGATTAGCTCAAGGGACCGAGAAGTACTTGGAACGGCTTTAGGCTTGTGTGACGCCTTTTTCATCTTGCCCTTTTCGCAGGCAGCGCACAGATGATCTTTTGCAAACTTGAGATCTGGCATACCTTTGACATGTCCCCCGAGCACCAACTTGTTGATGTTCTTGAAGTTCAAGTGCGAGAGACGACGATGCCATAGCCAACTTTGTTCAGTAGATGCTTTTGACAACAAACAGACTTCCTTATCGGGTTTCAAGGATGAGAGGTCGATCGTGTAGAGGTTGGTTTGTCGCGTGCCAGCAAGTATTTCTTTACCATCCTCAGTTCGAACGCTACACTTTTTAGCCTTGAAAGTAACCTCGAGATTCTTGTCGCAGAATTGACCGATACTGAAAAGATTGTGACCGAGACCTTCGACATAGGAGACTTTCTTGATTGTGATATTATCTTTGACAATATCGCCGTAACCCCTGATAGGAGAGGAGTGATCATTCCCGAACCGGACATTTCCACAAAACCTCTCGGTGAAGTTTGTGAGAAGCTCCCGTCTTCCGGTCATGTGCTTGGAGCAACCTGAATCTAGATACCACACATGACCGTCCTGCAAAACAGGTTATTTCTTTTTAGGTACCCATTCGTAAATGGGTCCTTTAGGGTTAGGGTTAACACCCGACTTAGAGACCCGTTTATAATTGGTTCTTTGTCTTTCACGGGAAACATGACTATGAGAATTATTAGTAGCAATATGATATGAACCAAACCAATCAGATGCATAACGGCTATCAACAAAATCATTTGATCCACAATGAGAACAACACAAACAATCATGCGACAGTTGAAGTAATTGCGGAATTGAATAAACTTTTAAAGGAAAAGTTCCATTACAATCAACTAGAGGTTTAGAAATAAAAACATCATGATTGTTATTGTTCTTTCTAGACTTTAACACTGGATCAACTAATTCTGATGTTGCCGAGCTCTCTTTTGACTTCTTAGCTACCCAAGCATATTTCACTTCTTTCCGCCGACCAAACGTATCTGAAATGCCGTTAAACCCATAGTCAGAGGATTTGAAATTTGACGATTGTGACATTTGAGAGCGACCGGTCTTTTTCTTCTTCTGTGAACGCCTTTTAGATTTAGACTTGGAAGGTTTTGAAGAATTGTTCACAGAAGGTTTTCTCGAGGCAAATGTAGAACATTCACCTTTATAAAATTTAACCGGAGGCTCACATGACTCATTTAAAAAATCAACATGGCTAGGTAGAGAAGGATTAAAATCAAATTGGCTCAAAGTGCTATCTAAACACACCTCAGAATTCAAGAATGCGGAAAATTCAAGTTCCTCATCAGAAAGGACCTTATCACATGAGGACTTCAGAGCATTTGAAGAGTTTGTTGAGTGCAGATCATATGCGGAAGCATTTTTACAATCAGAACACTGATCTGATTTAAGACTTTGAGGCTCTTTTCCTTTATTTGAAATGATCGGTGACGAGTCACCCATAAAAGCTTTGTAGGAAGATGAGTCAGAAGAAGGATAAGAGTTTTCAGACAGAGACGATAACTCTCTTTGGAGAATGGAAGGCTGAGCATGAGAGTCAACCTTGTGAAGTTGCACTTTCAGATTATCTGCTGCCATAGCAGTCAGTTGTGAGTGCAACTTCTTTATTTCTGTCTGATAATATTCTTTTTCTTCTTTCGACATAGTCTCCTTTTTGTTGGAACTGAGACACTCAATTTGAGATAAAAGACTTTGCTTTTCCTTTTGAAAATTTTCCCTTTCTAGTGCATACGATTCTTCTAGCTGAACAAGTTTCTTTTCTAAAAGCAGAGTTGGAACATAAACCTTGGGAGCTAGAGGTTCCTCCTCAGTTTTAACGGTTTTAGTATCTAGTTCAGCTTGAGAGTAACTATGGAAAAAATCGGATGACAGGAAACGGGGTTTGTCAGTATTATAAGAAGCATTTAAAGTATCATAAACAAAAGGAAATGTCCTTTTAGAAAGAACAGAGTTTTCTCTTCTCAACTTATCTTCAAGGTCTTCCTCCTCAGTGGGTGTGGTCCAATGTATCTTATATTCAGGAAAGATTTTGTCTAATCCAAAAAATTCAGATGCATATAAAGTAGGAACTTTGGATAAAGCCTTGTTTAAATAATTAGGGTTATCGTACCCGATACCCGCATTTCCGTACTTTGGTTCTTTTGGTGCGATTAGCTTTAGCGTTTGATCAGATTGACCAAATTTATAAAGTTTCTTTTCAAGCTCTTCTAGCTGATTGGATAACCTTATGTTCTCATTTTTGTAAGCCACGTTTTGATTTAACAAATCAATTTTCTCGGACTCAGACATACGGAGCTTATCGGTCAGGTCATCTACTTTGGTCAATAGATTTTGTGACTCTGTTGAACACCTCACATTTTCTTCTCTTAGATTAGAAATAGTGCACATGTAGCTAGAGATTTCTAAGCTTTGATTTTCCATAAAGTCAGACTGCTTA
Organism: Arctium minus; assembly: GCA_954870635.1. Classification (NCBI taxonomy): domain Eukaryota; kingdom Viridiplantae; phylum Streptophyta; class Magnoliopsida; order Asterales; family Asteraceae; genus Arctium; species Arctium minus. The sequence continues at coordinate 80,826,574 of OX941090.1, read as the reverse complement.
GTGACACGGTTTTCCAGAGAAGAGAGAAGTTGTTCTTTTTCTTTTAACAGAAGCTTGTAAGAGTCAAGTTTGTTCATAGATAGTTGCATCTGATCAAGTAAAGCTTCATGAAAAGGGGTACATACCTGGCAAGGAGCATTGTTATCGTCTTCATCAGTATCAGATGGTGATGAATGGTTGCCCAAGAAGCACAGATGAGCTTCAGCATCCTCGGGTTCTTCATCCGACACTTGTAGCCAGTAATCGTCTTCAGCCATTAGAGCTTTACCAGCTTTCTTTTCTTTGGCAAGAAGCAGCTTGGCTCGGTAGTAGTCGGCGTTGCGCACAATTGGCTTGCGACAATCTCTGGCGAAATGACCTAACCGACCACAATTGTAACATTTGATCGGTTCGTCTTTAGGATTTTCTTCATGTCTCTTGTCAGGCTTCTTACCGGCTTCAAAACGACTGTTACCTTCAGACTTGTCTCGATGATCACGACGAGTAGAGACTCTTTGCTTATTGGAAGTCTTGGAGAAAAACTTCCTCTTTTGAAATGCTTGCGTGAGAAACACCATTGCTTCTTTCATCTTGGTAAGTTCTGGATCCGAGTCGCTATCGGGATCTTCAGGTTCAGAATCACTCAGCACGGGCTCTTTTCCAGATGATCGGCTGACAGACTTGCCTCTTCTCTCAGATACAAGTGCTATTTGATCAGTTGCTGGCTTTTCTTCTGCTTTCCCAATAAGTTCCATCACTTCCTCTTCGTCTTGGAGCAGCATTTCATAGAGTTCGTGAAGGTACAGCTTCTCCAAGGTTTGAGTGTGGCGAATATGGGAGACGAACGGTTTCCACTCAGGCTGTAAGTTGTTCATAAACTTTATGTTGTTTTCCGTGTTCGTCTTTGTGATCTTATTTTTCTGAAGATCATTTAGAAGCATATTAAACCTTTCGTAGGTTTCCGTCAGCGTTTCACCCTTTCGTGCTTTAAACCCATCATATCTGGTAATACAGTTTGTCACCTTTAGCTGGTTATTGATGTGGCTTCCCATCATCATCTTCTCTATTTGGTCCCACATCTTTTTCGACGAGTCTTTGAAGCTATCTATACAAGCATAGATGTCATTAGGTAGACTTTGAAGAAGATATGATTTTGCCAGCTTTTCTGCCTCGTACATTTCCTTTTCTTTGTTAGTAAAATCACCAACAGTTTTCCGGATCTGGCGCTCTGGCCAACCTTCAGTTGGGGTTTGCCGGTACCACTTTCATTGGCCAATCTTGTGGACCCTCAGTCAGGCATTTGTATATATCTTCATAGTTGGTTTTGGCTTCTATGAAATTCATAAATCGGTCATGCCACTGAGGGTATTCTCCCCGAAAGAGCACCGGGGGCTTTTGGTCAGAACCGATGGCTAGAGCATCCCTTGAGTTCATCTTTACTTCTTAACTTAAGAGCACTGTAATGATCGTTAGGCAAGCAGAATGATCCAAATACAATAAAATAGAAGAAACACAAAAACACTTTATCTAAACGGAAAATCAGGTCAAACAAATATCCGGTCGAAGGTATGCCCGGAGGAAGCAGTTATCCGGTCGAATGATACGACCGGGAACACACGAATCCGGTCTAAGGACAAGACCGGAGGACCCTTATTCGGTCGAAGGGATAAGACCGGGGACACTCTATTCGGTCGAAGGGATAAGACCGGGGCACAAGTGTCCGGTCGAAGGAGTAAGTCTTATTCGGTCCGGTCGAATACACAGGTCGAAAGACTTAACGAACGATAAACACAAATAAGGATAAAAACAAACAACCCCGAAGAACACGAAGAATCCGATCGAAGAACCCGAAGAATTTCTGGGTTTCAATCGAATGCAAACACAGATCCTTCGACCCTTTGATCGAAGGAATTAACAAATCAAGCAAAAACCAAACTGACTAAGACCGAATACTCATAAATCAGAAACTCTAAGATCGAAGGAATTTATGACCAAGACCGAATACATATTTTCCAGAAACTTCCCAGATTCGATCGAAGCCAAAACAAATTCAGAAACAGATTCGATCGATAGAAACATAAATTAAATTATCAACTAAAGCACTTATTAGCAATAAGTACATAAACGAATGATTATAGGGTTTTTAGACAAACCTTTTTCTGGATCAAACCTTTTGCCTATCTGCTCTGATACCAATTGTAGATCCCAGTTTCAGTGCAATCAACAGATATATGAACAATGATGAACAAGATATTGGCCACAGCAACTAGTTATATGATTAATATAAACTTCAAAGGGCTAAGGTTTACAGAGAGAATTTCTGATAATAGTATGTAAACCTAACAACTAGTAAACTGAATAATGAATCTCTAAACTGATAAATGAAACAGAAATAACTTTAAATACTCGGGCTCGCAAGCCTAATGGGCTTATGGGCTTTAAGGCCCAACAAGCTTACAACAATAGCAACTTGTCACAAACTACCCTGAACTTCTATTTAACATAGAAAATGGCCCTAACATCCTTTTTGGCATCCATTTGAGTTTTTTGTTCTCTTTTTAGTTAAAATACTTGTTTAGTATGAGTTTGTATGTGTTGTGAACATTTATGAAGAAATGAGATCAAAATGTCCAAAAGTGATGGAAGTTCCTACATATTACTGCAGATTCCTACAGGAACCTGGAGGAAGTTAAAGTATTTTGGACGAAGATTTTTGGGCCGTGAGCTTTCTACTTGGATCTCATCTTAAACTTATTTTAGACAATTTTTGGGCCGGCTATTTGGGCCGATTCGAGACTGTTGTTGGGCTTTTATTACTTTATTTTGGGATTTTCGTTAAACTACATTTTGGGCCTTGGTTGTTAGGAAAAATTGCGTCTCACAAAATTATAATGCTAGCAAGAATGATTTCTAAGGTCCCAAACGAGTAGAAATCCAAGTGCACAATTAACCCAACAACAAATGCGGATAACAATAATCTAGATGTTGCACAATAATTCTCTAACGTAGAATAATAAACCCACAAAATTATAGATAATAATAATTACGTTATTATCTATAATATAGCAAGTTCGAAAATAAATAACACCGTGATTTAACGTGGTTCCACTATCGGTGTGATAGTGTACATCCACCAAGGAGAGAGAGCAAGAATATTATTACCAACCTGGAGATTACAAACGTGTTTACGAGATCCTTGGATCAACAAATCAGCCACCCAAACGTTCCTCCAAAAACGAGATATATATAAATATATATATATATATATATATATATATATATATATATATATATCAATGATATATATTTATATATCAACAAAAGGAACAAGGAAGAAGAAGAGGAGAATTGGAAAGAAGACTTCTAATTTCTTGTTGGTGTGTATTGTATGTTGGCTTGCATCCTTCTTTATAGGATGAAAAAGATGAAGAAATGGAGCTAATGGGTATGGGTTGGCAATGCTAATGATGGAAGGCATATAGAGGACAACCAAACATGTGAAGGACAACCAAACATGTGAAGGATAACCAAGCATATGGAGGACAACCAAGTCTTCCAAGTCTTCCAATATGTGGTCTAAATTAAACCACACATCAATGCATCAAGCACTTGTACATAGTGCTTGTTGAGTTGCACAACACCAATAAAAACTTATCTGATTTAAGTTTTTCAACACTCCACCATGATGTGAAAATCACCCGACGAAACCAAAGCACGAACCAATCTCCCGAATATAGACAAATAGCTGATAGAGATTGACACGAGGTAATATAATGCATTTTGACCGTGACGAGCTTCAAGTGAACAATCTCAATAAACGAACGAGTTAATCAACCCAAAAACACGTACCAAGTAATAGCTCCCCAAAGATGTCTCTATGTCATCTGTAGCAATATTCTCATCTCTCCCACAAGGTGCCAAACGACACTAACACAATCTAAGCTGGATCAAATTCGAGCAGTGCTCGAATGCGTCTGGCGGTAACGACTTGGTGAAAATATCGGCAACATTATCTTCAGATAATATTTTCTTCAAGTACACAACCTTTGCGTCGTGTAAAGCTACCAGAAATGCATCACGCACATTAATATGCTTCGTTCGAGAGCTGAACGCTAAATTTGTTGCCAAGTGAATAGCACTCTGGCTATCACAATTAATACGAACAGTAGTTTGCTTCAGACCCAAACCAAACAAGAGTTCCTGTAAATGAACTGCTTCCTTAGCAGACTCCACCGCTGCAATAAGTTCAGCTTCGGTAGTTGATAATGCAACAACAGACTGTAATCGAGATCTCCAACTAACAGTTGTTCCACCTAATGTAAAAACATAACCAGAAGTGGATTTCCAACTGACACGATCACCTGCGTAATCTGAATCGCAGTAACCAAGAATATCACAGTTGTTTTGCATACCATAAATGAGGCCGTGAGTTTTCGTACCTTTTAAGTAACGAAATACAGTTTTCCCTGCATTCCAATGTGACTTACCCGGGTTCGATAGAAACCGACTAATCACACCAACGGAATGTGCAAGATCGGGACAGGTGCATACCATATCATACATGAGGCTCCCGACTGCACTGGCATACGGAATCTTTGCTATCTCAGCCTTTCCAATATCGTCTACCGGACAATCGTCTTTTGTAATCTTGATGTGTATTGGAAGTGGCGTAGACACCGACTTTGCTCCATCAAGATTAAACCGCTTCAGAATCTTTTGAATATATCCCTTCTATGTTAACTTGAGTGTACGGGACTTTCTGCCCCGAACAATTTCCATGCCAATAATAACACGAGCTTCACCGAGATCTTTCATTTCAAATTCTGATTTCAACCTATCTTTCAAACGGTTGATTTCAGAATGATCCCTGTAAGCTATCAGCATGTCATCAACATAAAGAAGTAGATAAATAGAAATGCCACCGCTTGATCTATGATAGACACAAACGTCTTTCTCACTATGCTCAAATCCCAGATTGAGCATAAACAAATCAAACTTCTTATACCACCGACGAGGCGATTGTTTGAGTCCATAAAGAGACTTCTTGAGTTTACATACATATTCTGGTTTGTTTTCGGAAACGAAACCATCAGGTTGCTTCATATAGATAGTTTCCTCCAAGTCTCCGTGTAGGAAGGCGATCTTCACATGTAACTGTTCTAGCTCCAAATCGTGAATAGCCACGATCGCCAAAAGAACACAGATAGATGTATGACGTACAACGGGAGCAAAAATATCGTCATACTCGATACCTTTCCGTTGTGCAAAGCCTTTAGCAATGGGACGAGCCTTGTAACAATTGTCATCTTTGACTTTGAAAACCCACTTGCAACCAATAGCACGACTGCCCTTCGGCAAAGGACATAAGTCCCAAGTGTCGTTCTTTGACAACACTTCCATCTCTTATTTCATGGCTCCAAGACATTTCGAACTGTGGGTCGAGGACAACGCCTCCTTTATATCTAGCGGCTCATCTTGCCCTACATGCAAAGCAAACTCAAGCTGATCTGTATAACTCATGTTAGCAAAATCCCAATCTCCATACCTGTTAAGAGGTCGAATAGTCCTTTGACTATCCTTGGTAATTTCAATAACTGGGATTGTATCGCCATCGTCTCCACCATTATTCAGAATATCTTCTTCAGAATCACTAGTAGAAGTCACTAGCGGAATGACTTCTTCAAAATTAACGGGTGATTCTGAGCTAGTATCAGGAGTGGATGAAATGAGAATATAAGGATTGTCTACTGTCTCTACGTCATCGGCAGTTGGAGCAACAGTAGTAGTGACTTCCGGATCTTGAGAGGACTGAGGATCCTGTGACTTCAACAGGACTGATTCATCAAATGTGACATGTCGAGAATGAATCACTTTACGAGTCAAGGAGTTCCAGATTCGGTAACCCTTGATACCATTTGTATAGCCGAGCAAGAATCCTTTGGTGGCTTTAGGATTCAATTTGTCCTGGCCTGAAATATGAAAATAAATAGGACAACCAAATACACGTATGTATTTCAGACATATGTTTCTTTTACCTCTCCAAACCTCTTCCGGAATCTTTCCCCCGATGGCCGAACAAGGTAACTTACTAATAATGTGCACTGCAGTGTAAAGTGCTTCGGCCCAAAAAGATTTGGGGAATCCCGATATCGACAACATACATCGTACCTTTTCAAGCAAAGTCCTATTCATTCGCTCGGCAATCTCATTAGATTGAGGGTCGCCTGGTGTGGTGTAGTGACGGTGGATGCCTTTACGCAAACAAAAGTCTTTGAAGTTACCACTAGTAAATTCTCCACCGTTGTCAGATCTTAGCACTTTCAACTTCTTGCCAGTCTCTACCTCTACTCGTGTCAACCAAGTCTTGAACGTATCGAAGACATATGACTTTAACTTCAACACATACACCCAAAGCTTATGTGAGAAGTTTATCAATAAACGCAACAAAGTATTTACCTCCACTGAGGGATGGAGTACTGGATGGTCCCCAGACGTCTGTATGAACATAATTGAGGATTCCTTTAGTGTTGTGTTTTCCAACACCAAAAGAAACACGCGTCTGCTTTCCTTTGACACATCCCGAACAAAACTCCAGGCTGGCAGGTACGGCGACTTCAATGATTTTTCGCTTGCGCAAAATCTCCAAGTTCTTCTCGGATGTGTGGCTCAAACGAAGATGACATAAGCGAGCAACATCGAGATTCTTTGAGCTTTCGGCCACACACGATTCAGAAGCAATAGTTTCACCAATCAAATGGAAAAGGTTATTTTCCGCCCGTTCGCCTTCCATTACGATAATACTCCCCCGGGAGATGCGCAAACTCCCGTCGTCAATCCGAATCTTGCAACCCAGTTTGGACAGTTGTCCAACAGAGATCAAAGAACGAGTCATGGATGGAACAAACTTGACATTATTCAATGTCCGAATACACCCATCGAACATCTTGATCTGCACTGTACCGATACTCTTAGTAACACACAAAGTACTACTTCCCATATAAATACTGTTACCTTCAACTTTTTCGAAGGTAGAGAAACAGTCCCGGAATGGTGTCATATGGCAAGATGCACCGGTATCTAACACCCATCGCCTATCACCTTGCGGTGGTGTAACTGTGGCAGAGAAGCCATTTTGCTCCTCTTCGGCTGCAACAGCTGATGATTCGGCATTGTCCTTGTCTTTGTTTTTAAGACTTGGACAATCTTTCACCCAATGACCTGACTTGTGGTAATAGTTACAGTTGCCACGTATCTTTGATTTCCCACGAGAACCAGGCCGACGGGACTGAGAGCGCCCACGATTTCTTCCTCTTGAAGACTGCTGATCGTCTCGGCCTCTATCAGCAAATAGGCCTTGACTGTAATTGTTCTCCCAGTGATTGTTACCGATCCTCATCTGAATTCTTTGATCTTCAGAAATCATTCCTGTTTTCACAACAGGCAAAGAAAGAGTTTCTCTTCCATATATAAAACTGTTAGTGAATTGGGAATATTTCTCGGGAAGTGAATACAACAGGATCATAGCAAGTGCTTCTTCATCTTTAGCAAGAAGCGCATCCGTTGCCTTCAACTTCATGATGATATCTTCAAATTCGGTCATGTGAGCTTTAATGGTTGTGTCTTCCTTCATTTTAAAGAAGAGACACGACCGCATCAGTAACAATCTGTTGGTCAAAGTTTTCTTGAGATATAAATTCTCAAGCTTGCTCCAGATACCTGCAACTGTCTTTTCAGACACAATCTCAGATATAACATTTTCTCCCATAGCCATCTGCAAAGTAGTAAATGCCCATGCTTCCATTTCTTTAGCCTTAAGCTCAGACATGTTAGGGTCTAACTCGCTTTTAGCAAATACTACGGGATGGACTCCATTTTTTCTAAGTGCAGCAGATGTTATGAACTTCCATTTACCAAAGTCACCGTCCCCATTCCAAGTCTGTATACGAATCCCAACCCCGGACAAATTAAATGTACCTTCTTGGTACGGCTTTTGGGTCTGGGTTGAGGAACCGGCACCAGAAGGTTTTTCTACTTCAGCCATAGAAAAAAAATGTGCAAACTGGTTTATGTATATTTTCTATAAAATCCCAAATCTAGATCCGAAGCTCTGATACCAATTGTTAGGAAAAATTGCGTCTCACAAAATTACAATGCTAGCAAGAATGATTTCTAAGGTCCCAAACGAGTAGAAATCCAAGTGCACAATTAACCCATAATTTTTGACCCGGCTATTTGGGCCAATTGAGTAGAAACGAGTAGACAATTTTTGACCCGGCTATTTGGGCCAATTGATTTGGGCCGATTCGAGACAATGTTGTTGGGCTTTTATTACTTTATTTTGGGATTTTCGTTAATCTACATTTTGGGCGTAAGTTTTATTGGGTATTTTATCCCAAAGCCCATAATTAAACATTATATATATATATATATATATGCTTTTTTAGGCTTAATTTTAAATACCATCAATTAACCATTCTAACATCTTTGGTAATGGTGTAGTTTTCTCTCTTCTTAGTTTACGTTTTCGGTTTTGGTTTGAAACATTCGGCCTTTGTGAAAATTCATACCTCTTGCCAAAAATTGCACTCTTCTGATTACTAATTACAAGTTTCATAAGTTAATCATCACAAGTTTCTATCCTTTATTTCTCTTTCTCGCATCAAAAATTAATTCGCATTCCATCATCTTGGCAATTCGATCCATTGTGGTTTTATATTGGATCCAAAAATCCTTATTTAAGCCGAACAATTGATCACGAAGTTAAGAATAACTCTCATGAGTGTTACATGCAATCTATACGTTTTGAATTCCTTGCTTGGAGCACAAGTTTCCCCATCGCATCTTGTTAATTTCTTTTAGTCTTTTGTTTTATGCACTTACATTACCGCAATTTATTTTTCGCACTTTATTTTTCCTCGCATTTCATTTTCTCACAATTTACTTTCTTGCACTTTATTTTTCCGCAATTTAATTTATCGCGTTTTATTTCTTGCACTTTAAGTTATTGCTATTTATATTCCACCGCAATTTAATCTTAGTTTTCTTTTCAAGAAAGTATTACTTGCATGGGAAGTTTTCTTTCTTAGTCTTTAATTCATACAATTTCTTGAATGCATTTTCCATTCCCGTTATTTATTTTTCACGCTTTCATATCTTTTATAAAAAGAAACCTGCGCTTGGGGTGTAAAGTCAAATTGAGATTTAAACCGGTAAAGACGTAAAGAGGTGTATTAATATAGTCTTATCGTTATTTAAATCAGGTTACAAATACTTCATTGAAGATTACATTTGATATCAAGAAATGATAAAGTTTTGAGAGATGATTTTCAGTAATGTCCAAGTCAGAAAAGTTCAAAGTAAAGGTTTGAAGAAGATCAAAGAATTTCTGAAGATTTTGAGGAAATTTTATTTGAAGATTATTTGCTAAAGCAATTCGAGCTGATTCTGAAGATAATTTCTTTCCAAAGTTTGAAAGTATGTTGTGAAAGTTTTGGGGAAATTGTTAATTGTTTGAAGACAGTTTTGGAAAGAATACCGTCAAAGAAAAGAGGAGATTGTTCTGACAGAGCTTAATGTGAAGACTGAATTGCTAGATCTTTCAACAGTGATCTTGAATCCAAAGGGGGAGATTGTTAGAGCATAAATCTGTTGGATACAAGATCAAGAAGACTGAAGGTCAAAGTACAAGAAAGTCAAAGTTGCTAAAGTCAAATCTCATTAAAAGTCAAAGTCTATTTTGTAATAAGTCAAACTTAGTTGTATTTGTTTTTATATTTGTTTCCTTGTATTAGGTGGTAGTATAAAAATTTTTGTTCTTGTAATTCAGAATGTACGTATTGTAAGAATTGAGATTTGAGAGAGAATACAGTTTTAGAGAGAGAAAGAGTTCTAGAGAGAGAAAGTGTAATATTGTGAAAATCAAAGTAATCAAACAGGTAATTCATTGTGTTTTAATCTTGTTTGTTTGATTGTTATTGAATAGAAACTAGAATCTGGAACACACAATTGGTATCAGAGCAGATCCAAATCGAAAAAAAAAAATCAAGAAATACGAAGGTGTTCGTACTGTGTTCTTCAAGTCCAGATTGATTTTTGAATTTTAGTGAGTTTTTGGAGTTGTAATCGATTAAGTGTTGTTAGGAAAGTGAATTCGATCGAGTTTGTATAGAAAGATTTGTTAATTGCACTGTAATCAATTCGAATTTTCAAATTTTGTGTGGTTTTCGTGTTCACGAGTTCTTGACACTGTATCTGATTCAAATTTGTAATTTTTGTGTATTTGATTGAAAATTAGTGAAAGTTTTGTGTTCGAGTTGTATAGAAGATCAAATTGTTGAAGTTTCTAGTTAGATTTCTAGGCATAAATGAGTTTTTTTGTGTGATTTCGTTCGTTTTTAGAGGTTTGCGGGTGTTCTTCAGATGTGCGTTTGATTCATCAAAGTTTGCGGGTCTATCATCAAGAAATGTACAAGTTCTTCAGAGGAATGCGGGTCATTCAAAGTCTGCGGGTGTAAATTCGTTTGAGAAACGAGAAGCTAATATTTGTTTTTCTTCGAGAATCAAGAAGCTAAGTCTTGCGGGTGTAACGAGACACGCACAGTGTGTCTTGCGGGTGTAACGAGACACGCAAAGTGCGTCTTGCGGGTGTAACTTGACACACAAAGTGTGTCTTGCGTTTGCAATGTGAAACGCAAAGTTCATATTTTTTTTGGAATTTGTTAATGACACGCAAAGTTCATGACAAACGCAAAGTGATAAACGCAAAGTTGAGAAACGCAAAGAAGAAGTATATCTAGAAACGCAACGATTTGTTGATCAGAGATGTTGTGGTTTGCGTTTCCTTCTTGAACCACAAAGTAGTGGTTTGCGTTTCCTTCTTGAACCGCAAAGTAGAGGTTTGCGTTCCCTGTGTGAAGCGCAAAGTGTGAAAGTCTTAAAAAAAAAATTTCTGAGAATTTTTCAAAAATGTAATATGGCCTTTAATAGTGAAATTTTTTTCTCAAACTGTATTCTCTCTCAAATCTCAATTCTTACAATACGTACATTCTGAATTACAAGAACAAAAACTATTTATACTACCACCTAATACAAGGAAACAAATATAAAAACAAATACAACTAAGTTTGACTTATTACAAAATAGACTTTGACTTTTAATGAGATTTGACTTTAGCAGCTTTGACTTTCTTGTACTTTGACCTTCAGTCTTCTTGATCTTGTATCCAACAGATTTATGCTCTAACAATATTTAATTAATTGACAACAAATTATTTTTATGAAAATGTGTTAGTCTTTCAGAGGTTACTTAAATGTTAAAATCTGAGATAACGTAAGTTTGCTATAACATCTTTTTACCGGATTGTTTGTTTTTATCTTAATGAACCTTTTCACCATTTGCTTCTTTTATAACTGATCTCTAAGTAGTTCTTAATCAAAACTCCCAACAAAATATTATATTCGTTTGCCATCTGAAACTGGTTTTTAGGAACTAGACTTTTGAGAAACTGTTGCACAGCTTTCCCTGTGGGATCGATATTCGGTACTTGTACCGTTATTACATGTTTGAAAACGATAGTAGGTCAAGATGTATTCTTGCGTCATGATCTATTTTCATGCTCAATTCAAGGTTGCATAAACTTGACAACAAGTTTTTGGCGCCGTTGCTGGGGAAAGGCACGTCAATAGTTTTTTATTTCAAAGTAAAGTTTTTAAAAGTTAGTTTTTCTAAGACCTTTGTTTAGAAGATTTGGTGTATTCCATGAATACCTCACGGTGAATTTTTTCAACTTGATCCTGATATTGAAAAATCTTTTATAAATCGACAAAGAATGCAAAGGAATTTTTTAGCTCTAAACTCTTCTAAAATCCCTGAACCCGATCGTAGGATGGCTGAACAAGCTGAAGAAGGTGTTCTTGGCAGACATGCAAATCAAGGTGAAATAAATCTCGAAGATGAGGAACAAAACATTTTTTGACTTGCAAATTCAAAAGATGGAGGAATTAGGGTGTATGCTATTCCTGTTTTTAACCTGTTACATTTAGGGTTACGCAAACTCACAATTACTGCCACCCAATTTGAGCTAAAGCCGATAATGTTTCAGATGTTGCAAACTAACGGGTAGTACGTTGGTTTCCCATTTGAAGATGCTCATTCACATTTGAGATCCTACATGGAAATCACATACTCTTTTCTGATTATTGGTGTACCAGTCAATGCTCTAAAACTTAAACTTTTTCCATACTTCCTAAGAGATAGAGCAAGGTCCTGGTACAACTCTTTGCTGCTAGATTCTGTGACTACATGGAATGAAATGGCAGAAAAATTCCTAAAAATTATTTTCCATCCACGAGGAATGTTAAGTCCAGTAATGAGATTTAAACTTTTAATCAAAAGGACGATGAGGCCGTTCCTGATGAATGGGATATGTATAAAGAGTTGTTGAGAAAATTCCCACACCATGGCATCCCATACTGCATACATCTAGAGACATTTTACAATGATTTATAAATTGTTGCAAAACAAATGCTTGACGCTACTGCATTAGATTCTTTCACAGCCAATACCTATAATGAAGGTTAAAAGATACTTTAAAAGATTTCCAACAACAATGGACAATGGTCTGACCCACAGGCGACTGTACCTAGGAAAACCACAAGGGTACAGGAGGTTTATGCTTACACTACTTTGACTGCACAACTTGTTAACATGGCCACTTTAGTTAAAAATCTCACTGCCAATCGAGTTGTACAATCAAATGTTAATGCCTCTATCACTACTGTCAACTATGTACAATGTCCCTACTGTGGTGATGGTCATTCCTTTGACCACTGTCCTGCAAATCTGGAACAAATAAACTATGTCAGTAACAACAAGAGTGGACCTTTTTCTCAAACTAACAATCCAGGATGGAGAGATCATCCTAAATTTTCATGGCACAATCCAACTCTTAATCCACCATTGCCAAAACTTCAAGGGCAATCAAACCATCAGTCACAACATCATGGACAATCCAATTTTCAATCACATGGACATTCCCACTTTCATCTACAGTGACATTACAACTCTCAAAACAACCAACATGCAAATTTTCAAAATCACCAACCTTCTTTCCAGCATAAACCCAACCAACATGTTGAGTCATATACTTCCTTGGAAGCTATGATGAAGCGGTTTATGACCCAAACTCAGGCTTCTATCAAGAACCTTGAGACATAAATAGGTGAAATGGCTTTGGAAATTAGGAGAAAGCCAACAGGTTCTCTACCTAGTGACACAGAGGTACTTCATAGGGCCGGAAAGGAGCATGTTAAAGTTGTAACCTTGAGGAGTGGAAAGAATTTACCAGAAAACACACAAAAAGAGTTAGATAAACCAAACAAAGTAGAGCATGTTAAAGGTACTGTAACAACTTCTGTTACAGTACCTTTGGAACAATCGTGTGATACCACTGGGCCTAAAACCAAAGTTGGGCCCATTAAAACCTCAACCATTCTAGAGAGGTCAGATTCCCCAACGTTATTTCCAAATGAACCCAAGGAAATATAGAAGCCTAAATAGAAGACTGTTGTGGATGTGTCACAAACTGGTGACAGTCCCAAAGTCCCTTATGACACCAGACCTTTAGAACCAGTTCAAATTACACCATCCATTAATAAAGAACTAGTTTTGTAACAACTTCATGCACCTACTCCTCAAAAGACTACAACTCCTATTCCAGTCCCTCCCTATATTCCTTATCCCCATATATTGAGGAATCAAAGGGAGGAGTTACGTTTTAAACAGTTTTTGGAAGTTTTTAAACAGTTGCAAATCAATATTCCTTTGGTGGAAGCCATTGAACATATGCCAAGTTATGTAAAGTTTTTGATAGACATTTTGAGCAAAAAGAAAAAGTTAACTAAGTATGAGACTGTAGCTCTCACTGAAGGTTGTAGTGCTTTGCTATCCAGTAAGGATCCTCTCAAGATGAAAGATTCAGTAAGTTTCACAATCCCATGTTCAATAGGTGGAAAATAAATAGGAAAAGAAATAGGAAAAGACATACGTGACACAGGTACTAGCATAAACCTTATGCCCTTATCTATTTTTAACACCTTAGGCATAGGCAAAATTGTCACACCCTAAAATTTAGAGTGAATTTAAATAATAATTTTTTTTTTGCAATATAACGGCTGAAAAATGAAGAACCAAGACCTGCGATTAAACATTTCATCCATAAAGACAACGAAGCTAAATAGACGAAGATCACCCAAATGATGGGGAAAAGTAGTTAAGGCATTTTACACTAAAAGAATTGGAAATCAAGAATGACAACTAGCTAATCTAAGACATAATTATCTAGATTAGACCTGTCACCAAATCTCCCAAAATAATCTATACTTTCACTTTTGTACACCAAACCACCTAGTATTTACTTCCAAAAAAGTTTTCGCTATTCGCTCAACCCCAGAAGCTCAGTCTTTACGAGCCCCACCGCTAATGGAACCTGTAGAAGTGGAACATTCAAGAAACAAGTGTTAGGCTTACGCCTAGTGAGACTAATCATATAAGTTTAGATAAAGGAACAATAAATATTAGAACATGGTTTTATCATTGTTACTTTCTTGAATAGCTTAAATATCCCTTGAGAAAGGGTAAAGTCTCATAATTTAACGAGGGAGTCTCGAGTTTACCATTGAGGTGACGGAACACAAAAGTAGGTCACACATCAATGTTGTGGAGCTTCTATTATAGCACCAAAGGTTATCGAGTTCAACCACCCATAGTCTTTAGTTTGAGCTCCCAAATGGTCTAAGAAAGACTCACTTGCTAGATTATGCATGTCATGAGATACAAGGTTATCGTATTCAACCACTCACGGTCTATAGCACGAGCTCCCAAGTAGCACCCATCAAGCCCAATAATCATTGTCAAACAAGATACAAATTACCTCTAGTGCCTACGGATCCATTACACTATATTTACTCAACAAGGATACCAAACATTTCATAATATATTTTCCATCTACCATTACCGGATATAATTCCCATCGTAAGGGAAAATCCTTGCTTATCAGCAGTTCATAAAAAATAGCCAATTTGGTATTGCTTTACCAAAAGTCCTCAAAATCACCAAGAGTTCATCATTTATATGTACAAAACCACTCCATAAAATCTTTTCAACAAAACATTAAGTTTGGCCCAAACCCTAGGTCTTGCCCTAAATCTCCCAAAATCCTCAAATTTATAAAATGGAGTAGTAAATTGATATAAACCTTTATTAACATAATATCCATGCATTTAGTAAAGGAAGTTTAGAGATTGACTCATAAAGTAAGGTTTTGATGAAAACCCTAAACTCTAATTTCTTCTCTTGAAGAGGATGACAAGTATGTTGGGAATTACAGAATTGCACAAGTATGGTTAATGCTGCTAGCACAACATGGTTACTACTTCTGAAGTTACTACTGCTAAGTAAGATTAATGCTGCTAACCAAGATTAATATTGCTTGAAGAAGTTACTACTGCTAAGCAAAGCTAGTGCTGCTAGTAGTTAGTACTGCTGAACTTAATACTGCTCAGAGTATTAATGCTGTTGTGTATTAATACTGCTCATGAAGATAGTGCTGCTTATGAGATGAAGACTTCGAATGGTAATGAAGACAGCTGTATTGATTGAAGATAATCATGGAAGGCTTGGAGATAACTATGGAAGATTATACTGAAGATCTTTTATAAGTTGTAGTTATCTTTTATCGTTAGTATATATATAGAATTATTGTGAATAGTTTACAAGATCAAGTTAGACAATATTCTGAGTTTTTGCTTTCATAGAGAGAATCAACCTCAAGGTTCTAGAGAAGTAGAATTCGTATTGGTGAGCCTGTTCATCAATATTGAGGTTGTGTGGGAAATCTTGTAGCTTTGAATCATTCAATAAAGTTTACAAGTTGAGATTTTGATTCACTGTTTCATTGATCTTTAAATATTAAAGTGTTATTCCGCAAACTCCTTTAATATTGTTTCTGAGTGTTTATTCTTGTTAAGAATTCAGATCCTGACAAGTGGTATCAGAGCAAGTATTCTCAGAAACCTTTATTCATCATGGAAAACACAGTTGAATCAAACAGTACTCTTGTCTCAAAGGTTCCAATGCTCAGATCTAATGAATTTGACATGTGGAAGATTAGAATCAAGCAATACATTATCCTCACAGATTACTCCATGTGGGACATCATTGAGAACGGTCCATCTGATGAAGGAAAAATTGGTGCAGATGGAAAAAGAACTCCACCAAAGACTGATGCAGAAAAGAAGATAAGGCAGACAGAGATGAAAGCCTTAAGTACACTGCTCTTGGCTATTCCCAATGAATATGAACACCAATTCTGCAATTGCACTGATGCACAGATGCTTTGGAATGCTCTAGAGAAAAGATTCTCTGGTACCAAAAGTACCAAGAGAAATCAGAAGGCAATACTGAAGAAATTGTATGAAAACTTCATGTCAACTAAGAATGAGTCCATGACTCAAACTTTTGACAGGTTTAACAAGATGATTGGTGAACTAGCCACTATGGGAGTACAGATTGATCAAGATGATGTAAACAAAAAGTTCTTAAGGTCCCTTGGAGATGAATGGACCATGTATACTGTTTCATTCAGACATAATGAACAACTAGAAGAAAAAGAACTTGATGATCTGTACAATGATCTTACGAGTGTTTGAATCTGAGGTGGAGGCAAAGAAGAAGCCTTCTGGATATGTTTATAATGCTGCACTCCTATCAGCATCAATTGATTCTACTGCTAACCCTGAATCAGTTAATGCTGCTAATGGAGCAAATCAAGAAAAAGGCACTGAATCTGTTTTTGAAGCCTTTCTGTCCAGCCATGGAAACTCTTCTTTAATCAATGATGATTTGGAACAACTTCATCCGGATGATCTTGAAGAGATGGATATTAAATGGCAGATGGCCATGCTTTCCATGAGGGTAAAGAAGTTCATCAAGTGGACTGGGAGGAATAACTTCTCCTAAAGAAGAGAAGATGGAGCAGGCTTTGACAAGTCAAAGGTAGAATGCTATAAATGTCATATGAAGGGACACTTTGCCAGGGAATGCAGAAGTGGAGTGTCTCACAATAACCATCAGCAAGCTCAGACTGGTAGTTTCAACCAGAACAGAAACTCTGCTCAAGCCCTTGTTTCTCAACAAGGAATGGGGTTTGACTGGAGTGATCAAGCAGAAGAGCCTATTCAAAATCAAGCTCTCATGACAGAGGTATCTGATCTCCCAACTGAGGTAAGTTCTAATCTCTGTTCTAAAACTTGCATAGACACTGTTAAATGGTACAGGGATCACAGCCAGAATATGAGTGATGACCTTAAGAGGTTAGCAAAAGATATAAAAGTCTATGTGAGAATTGTTGAGAGGTTTGAGGAACAAATTAAAGGTTTCCAAGCCAATGAACTTCAACACTCATATGACACAAATTACTGGAAGTGGGAGAAAAAGGATCTAGAACTCCAACTGATAAAGTCTAAAGAGGAGAGTGAAAAGTTAAGAGGGGAGCTAGCCAAAGTTAAGCTAGATGTAGAGAATTTTTCCAATGCTTCTAAAGCAATGGACTCTTTACTACAAACTCAGATTCATGACAAGCTGAGAAGAGGAATTGGGTACAATACCACACCACCACCTTACAACAACAACTATATCCCTCCTACATCAGACTTGCTAGAAACCAAAGATAGGAAGGACTTGCATGAGGGAGCCACTGAGATAGATCCCTTAGATAAAGTAGTTTTTGAGGACAAAACTGAGAAAGAAGCTGGTAAGAGTAAGGAGAACACTGTGAGTGGTGAGATTCCTCTAGAGAATCAAATTATTACCAATGAGGGTTGTGGAAAGATTTGGGTAAAATATAAGGACATAGAGAAGACTGAGGGAAAGTCTAGTAAGGTCCATTACAAGCAGACCACAGTTCTGAATCCTGTTCCTTGAAAACAGTGTGCTTGTACTAAATCTAAGCCCCTAAAACATGATAAAAGGAGGGGTAATCAAAGAACCTGGAATAATCAGTGGGCACAAAAACAAGGGATTGATCTGAGTAAAATCAATAGACCAAAACCTTGTTTCATTTGTAGAAAGCTCAATCATATTGCTAAATACTGTTATTTCAATCCTATGAACCAAAGGATGAAGTTTCAAAGAACTGTGCAAAAACCCTTTGGTTATAGGAAGAATGAAAGGAACCATGTGGCTAAGAAATATGCTAAATCTAAAATCCACATGAAGAAAAAGACTGTTGAGGAAAGTGTCAAGATGTGGATTCCTAAAAGCACTAAAACTGTTAGTACTGCTACCTCAAATAGTACTGCTGACAATGATAGTGCTGCTAGAAGCAATACTACTGCTACCAATGTTAGTGCTGCTAAGAGTATTAGTACTGCTAAAACTAACATTGTTAGTACTTCTTCTAATGTTATTACTGCTAAAACTAGCATTGTTAGTACTTCTTCTAATATTATTACTGCTAAACCTGTTAGTGCTGCTAACTCTGTTAGTACTTCTAAGGTTAGTACTGCTTCTAAAGTTTGTGTTGCTAAGCCAATCATCTTGAAAAAAGTACTCCAGTAAAGAGTGCTCTGAGTTTAAAAATCTCATCAAAAAGGAATGTAAATACTTTGATGAGAAAGGGAGACCCAAGACCACTTTGGCTTGGGTTCCCAATCAATACTAATTGTTTTATCTTATGTGCAGGGCAACCAGCAGCTCAAGGGGAAGATCATCTGGCATGTTGATAGTGGTTGCTCTAGGCACATGACAGGGAACATGTCTTGCCTCAAGAATTTCAAGAAAATTGATGGTGGGCATGTTGCTTTCGGTAATACTCCAGATGGAGGTAAGATTAGTGGTAAGGGATATGTAACCAAAGGTAAAATGAACTTTGAAGATGTATTCTATGTTGAGCAATTAAGGTACAACATGTTAAGTGTATCACACGTTTGTGACAAAAAGCATAGTATATTATTTACTGATTCTGAATGCATCATCCTTGCTCCTGGATTCAAGGTAGTTGATGAAAAGATGATACTACTAACAAATCCCAGAAAGGATAATGTTTATTGCTTAGATATGGAAAGTGTTTCAACTGATTCATCCCTAAACTGTCTTGTGTCTAAAGTATCTCTGGATGAATCATCACTTTGGCACAGAAGGATGTGTCACATGAACTTTAAAACAATGAATACACTTGTTAAAAACAGCCTTGTAAGAGGTTTGCCTTCAAAAGTCTTTTCATGTGATGATCATTGTGTTGCCTGTCTCAAAGGCAAGCAACACAAAACTTCTCTTAAGTCCAAAGAGTTGAACACTATCTCTAATTCTCTTCAGTTGTTGCATATGGATCTGTTTGGGCCTACAAATGTTATGAGTATAGGTAAGAACTCCTACTGCTTAGTTATTGTTGATGATTACTCTAGATTTACCTGGGTATATTTTCTAAGGACTAAGGATGAGACAAGTGGACTGATCAAATCCTTTATTCTAAGAATTGAAAACCAAACCAATAAAAAAGTAAAAGTCATTAGGTCAGACAATGGTACTGAATTTAAAAATCATGACCTAAACACCTTTTGTGAGGAAAAAGGAATTGAGAGGCAATACAGTGCTCCTAGGACTCCACAACAAAATGGGGTTGCTGAGAGAAGGAATAGGACACTGATTGAGGCTGCTAGATCTCTGTTAGCTGATTCAAAACTTCCAATTACTTTCTGGGCTGAAGCAGTTAATACTGCTTGCTATGGCCAAAATAGAGTTCTAGTAGTTAAGCCTAAAAACAAGACACCATATGAGATTTTAAATAAAAGAAAACCATTTATTGGATATTTCAAACCTTTTGGGTGTCCTTGTACCATTCTCAATACCAAAACTCACTTAGGAAAGTTTGACAGCAAGGTAGATGATGGTTTTCTTGTTGGTTACTCATCTGAGAGTAAGGATTACAAAATTTTTAATTCTTCTACAATGAGAACACACCAAACCCTATTGGTTCTGGTCCTCAGTGGTTGTTTGACATTGATTCACTCACTAACTCTTTGGGTTTCAGTAGTGATGAGCATGAAGGTTCAGGAAATGGAGGATCATGGAATGTACAAGTACAAGACATTATTCCTCAGTCTGTGATCTTTCCCATACCTACAATGGAACCTGAAATCTGTGAAAAGGATATTGCTACTGAACCAAGTCAGAGTGAAGAAGAAAGAAGAGATGAGCCGAATCTAGAGAATGAAGAACAAGAAGTAGCTGATGAGATCCCCTCAGCTGACTTAAATGATTCCAATCTAGATGTGGGAATCAATGAAGAACCTAGTCACCAGACAAGAACTCAAAAGAACCATCCTCCAGAGCTGGTAATAGGAGACATCTCTTCTCCTATGGTAACTAGGAATCAAAGCAGACTTCAAGAGCTGCAGGATCAGCAACATATAATACTCTCTTGCTTTCTATCTCAGATTGAACCTAAGAAGGTTTATGATGCAATGAAAGATTCCAGTTGGATAGAAGCCATGCAAGAAGAGTTTCTACAGTTTAAGTTGCAAGATGTTTGGGACTTGGTGGACCTTCCAAAAGGTCATAGAGCTATTGGCACCAAGTGGATATTCAGGAATAAAAAGGATGAGAGAGGAATAGTCATCAGAAACAAAGCAAGGCTTTTGGCACAAGGGTACACTCAGGAAGAAGGCATAGACTATGATGAAGTTTTTGCTCCAGTTACAAGGGTAGAGGCAATTAGGCTATTTCTAGCCCATGCTTCATTTATGCAGTTCAAGGTATACCAGATGGATGTAAAGAGTGCCTTTCTGTATGGAACAATTGATGAAGAAGTATATGTCTGTCAGCCCCCTGGATTTGAAAATCCATCATATCCTGACAGAGTTTACAAACTGAAGAAAGCTCTCTATGGTCTGCATCAAGCCCCAAGAGCATGGTATGATACTCTGTCAACCTAACTCTTGGAAAATGGGTTTGAAAGACGTATAATTGACAAAACCCTTTTTATCAAAAGAAGAAAGAAGGACATCCTACTTGTTCAGATCTATGTGGATGACATCATCTTTGGGTCCACAAAAGATCAGATGTGTAGAGACTTTGAAGAGTTGATGCACAAGAGCTTTAAAATGAGTTCAATGGGTGAACTTACTTTCTTCCTTGGGCTTCAAGTGAAACAGCAGAAAGATGGAATCTTCATAAGCCAATCAAAATATGTGAAAGACATCCTGGATAAGTATGGTTTAACAGACTCAAAGCTAGCAAGCACACCAATGGAGACTCATAAATAGATCACTGCTGATCTTGAGGGGGAGGATGTTGATGTCCATCTATATAGATCAATGATTGGATCTCTCATGTATCTCACAGCCTCAAGACCAGACATCATGTTTCCAGTGTGTTTGTGTGCCAGATTCCAAGTCAAGCCAAAGCAATCACATCTTCAAGTTGTTAAGAGGATTTTCAGATACTTAAGAGGGCAACCTAGATTAGGTCTTTGGTATCCGTATGAATCCAACTTTGACTTGATTGCATATTCAGATAGTGACTTGGGAGGTGCTAACATGGACAAAAAGTGTACTTCAGGTGGATGTCAGCTTTTGGGTGCAAGACTAGTATCTTGGCAGTGTAAGAAGCAAACCACAGTGTCCTTATCCACAAAAGAAGCTGAGTACATTGCTGCTGCAAGTTGCTGCTCTCAGGTTCTATGGATTCATAATCAAATGTTGGACTATGGGGTAACCTTTCTTCACACTCCAATCTTCATTGACAATAGCAGTGCTATAAGCATTGTTAACAATCCCGTCAAGCACTCCAAAACAAAACACATTGAGATCAGGTATCACTTTATTAGAGATTGTAATGAAAGGAAGCTAATTCAAGTTGCTAAAGTTCATACTGACAACCAGTTTGTTGATCTAATCACTAAAGCTTTTGATGTAGGTAGATTCACTTTCTTGGTCACAAGTGTTGGCATGATCAACTCTGAATGAGCTCATGTTGTAAAAAGTGTTTACATACCTGTTATTTGTTATTTTTTAGTGCTACTAATCATCTTTCTCAGGAAGTTATTACCTTGCTCAGATTACCTCAAGCTTCAAAAGTGTAAGTGCAGTTAATGCTGCCAGTGCAGTTTTAATACTGCCAGTGCAAAGTTAATACTGCTCTCAGTTAATACTGCTAGTTAGTTAATACTGCTAGTGGTTAATACTGCTCTCAGTTAATACTGCTAGTTAGTTAATACTGCTATCAATTAATACTGCTAGTTAGTTAATACTACTCTCAGTTAATACTACTTCTGACCCGAATACTATAAATACCCTTTTTCCCGCCTAAAGCTCATAACGACTCTTTGAATATTGTTCATCTTCTCTCTAACCCTTTTCTCTGAAGCACCAAGTGTTTCAGTCCACAATACTCAAGCTCGATGGCAACTATGGCGTTCATTGATGAACATAATGAGATTGCAATGCTACAAAAGCCGAAGCAGGCTGATGGATTTCACCAGATAGTAAATTTTCTCAAGAACAGCCATATCGCTTATGCTCTTACAGTGTCTCCAACAATCTACATAGAGCACCAGAGACAATTTTGAGCGAATGCCACTACAGTTACAGAAAATGGTGTGCAGTTAATCAAGACAAGGGTGTGTGACAAACCCTTGTCAGTTTCTGTAGAGGTGATTCGCATCTGTCTACGACTAGACGATGCTGCAGGTATTACCTCTATTCCTAATGAGGACTTGTTCTCCAATCTTTCAAGAATGGGGTATGGAGGCCAATTGGGTGGTTTCAAATTCTCAAAAGCTAAATTTTATACCCAATGGCGTTTTCTTGTTCATACCCTTATGCATTGTATTTCCAAAAAGACTACTGGCTGGAGTGAGTTCAGTAGTACCATTGCTTATGCTTTGGTTTGCTTGGCCACTGCCAGAAAGTACAAATTTTCAAGAATGATTTTCAATGACCTTGTGTCAAACTTGGGAAACAAAAAGAGTTTTTATATGTACCCAAGATTTGTCCAGGTAGTTATAACCAATGAATTGACGGATATGCCTCAATTTGATGAGGTATATGTACCTAAAATCCCCAAAGGCAAGGTCTTTTCAAATATGAAGAGATCTCCATTGGACTCGGAAGGAGTTTACACCCCATTGTTCTCTACAATGATGGTGGTGTCCCACAATGAAGAAGGTATGGCTTCAGGGTCAAGGCCCTCATTAGACCATCCCACAGAAAGCCAATCCCAACCTTCAATCATCATATCAATCCCACAGTCCCTTATTCAAAAACCAACTTCTCCAATCACCAATACCTACATCAGGAAAAAGGTAAAGAAGGCTCCTTCCCTTCTTGTACCATCACCCACAGAGCCTTTAAGCCCTCTAATGGAGAATTCTCCATTAGAGAATATCTATATGGAAACCACAGGGGTGTCTCCCAACCCCAAGGAGGTGCTCACTGAGGAGATGAATGAGCATATGGGTGCAAAGGCTGCCACTATTCCTGCTAGCACAGAGGAGGCCAGTGGTAACATAAATAAGACCTTCCCCATGGAAACTTTGGGTGAGCAATCATCCAAAGGTCCCAGGTGCCAAGAACCCAAGGGGGTAGCAGGTGCTTCTGCTAGGCAGAAGACCTCTACTACAAAAAGATCCAATGATCCTCCAAAGGTGGTAAAAACACCCAAAGGAGGTGAGGACATATATGACTATAATGAATTGATGGAAACTATGGGCAACATCAATCTGGATGTAATCAAGCAAGGCAAAGACATAGAAGAGATGAAACTGGTAATTCTGTCTCAACAAGTACAAATTACCAAACTGAAGAAATTGGTGAAGAGATTGGTACAGAAAAAGAAAAGGAAACAGTTTGTGCTCAGAAGAAGGAAACCAGTGGCTGATGCTCCCAAAAAGGGGGAGTCAGAAGCTGATGTAAACATGGAAGAGGATAAAGATAAGGGGGATAAATTTGATTTTGAGGGGGAGCAAGCAGCTGAAACAGAGCAAGCAGCTGAAACAGAACAAGCAGCAGTAACAGTTACTGCTGCTGAAACAAGCAAAGCAGCAGAAACTGTTAATACTGCTGAATTGAATGAAGCAGCAGAAATAGTTCAAGAGGTATTAATAGACCTTCGTAGCAGCAATATGGAAGAACTTGAGATAGCAGAAACTTTAATCAAGGCTAAGCATGATACTCCTAAGGTCACTTCAAAGGCCAAAGGAGTTATCATCAAAGAAAAAGGTGAAGTGATCAAGAAAGCAAGTGTTGAGAAGGTGGTAAGAAAAGACAAAGGCAAAGCAAAGTTAGTGGAATCTGATCAACCAATTAAAAAGAAAAAGTTGGTTGATTCAGATGAAGCATTGGCCAAAAAGATTCAGGCTGAACTTGAGCAAGAAGAAAAGGTTCAAGTGGAAAAAGATAGAGAGATGGCTAAGGCTCTAGCTGCAGAGTTAAATGAAGTTTATCAACAGAGTTTGGCAACTGAGATAGCACAGAAGAAAGCTGCAACCCTAAAGAAGTCTGTGTTGGTCAAAATGGCTGCAAAGAAGAGACAACCTTCAAAGACTTACCTTGGTACTCAAGAGAGAAAGAAGATGATCACTTTTCTCAAAGGTGCTGTGGGAGCCAGAAAGGAGATGTTCTCAAAGATATCATTTGAACAGATCAAAGGGTTGTATGATACAGAGATGACTAAGCTTCAAGGGAATGACAAAGCCAGAGTTGAAATGGAAAAGAGGATGAAGGAGAGTAATGAATTTCTAATAGAAAAACCCTTCCCTGATGAGCAAGAAACACCAAAGAAGGAAGCCACTCTAGGTGAAAGTCTGAGGACTTTAAAAAGAACAAAAATGATGGCTAGGAGAAAATCAGCAAAGAAATCTAGAGTGGCTAAGGAAGAAGCTGAGAAAGAACAGAAAGAAGCTGAAGAAGAAGGAGCATCTAAATTTATTGAATAGGAGGCTCAAACTCACGAAGAACCATCAAGTACTGTTGATGTGAATTTGTACATGGTAGTGATGGACAAAGTGCCTGAGCCTATATCAGCTGAACCTGTTGGTGTTAAGCCTCCAGAGATCATTCACTGGGATATACTGGAAGTTGAAGGAAAAGAGTATATCAGGCTCAAGAGGAAAGATGAGAAGTATGAAGTATATCATACTTGGGCCAAGATTGTCAGAACATGTTCCAGATCTGATCTAGAGGAGATGTTTGAAGTAGGAATGGAATTGTATGCTGATCAACTGAAAGCTCCAGGGATAACAATCACAAAACTTGTGATGGAGTATCTATGTATGTTGTTCAAGCCAGAAGAAGTGAAGGATATTATCAGAAATGTGTTTCAAAAGGTTAACAACTGGACTCTATATGAAACTAGTGGAGTATATGCACTGACTATGGATATAAATCACATAGATTACTTCCTAGTTGATAGAGTTTACAACCACAACAGATTGAAGCTGCATGTGATGTTAAAGAAAAAGCTTGGTTGTGCACCAGATTCAGAAATGGCAAGGTATTTGATCCAAAGAACAATTAATCAAAGTTTGGGGTTGAATGCTGATACAGGGCTATAAATAATGAAGTTTTGGGAGCATCTGAAGAACTTGACTTCTCTTCCTAAAAGTAAAGTTAGGGGGAGATTGTTGGGAATTACAGAATTGCACGAGTATGGTTAATGTTGCTAGCACAACATGGTTACTACTTCTGAAGTTACTACTGCTGAGACAGATTAATGCTGCTACCCAAGATTAATACTGCTTGAAGAAGTTACTACTGCTAAGCAAAGTTAGTACTGCTAGTAGTTAATACTGCTGAACTTAATACTGCTCAGAGTATTAATGTTGTTGTGTATTAATACTGCTCATGAAGATAGTGTTGCTTATGAGATGAAGACTTCGGATGGTAATGAAGACAGTTGTATTGATTGAAGACAATCATGGAAGGCTTGGAGATAACTATGGAAGATTATACTGAAGATCTTTTATAATTTGTAATTATCTTTTATCGTTAGTATATATATAGAATTATTGTGAATAGTTTACAAGATCAAGTTAGACAATATTCTGAGTTTTTGCTTTCATAGAGAGAATCAACCTCAAGGTTTAGAACTCTAGTTCTAGAGAAGTAGAATTCGTATTGGTGAGCCTGTTCATCAATATTGAGGTTGTGTGGGAAATCTTGTAGCTTTGAATCATTCAATAAAGTTTACAAGTTGAGATTCTGATTCACTGTTTCATTGATCTTTGAATATTAAAGTGTTATTCCGCAAACTCCTTTATTATTGTTTCTGAGTGTTTATTCTTGTTAAGAATTCAGATCCTGACAAAGTAGGAGAAGTAGAAGCTAGATTAGAACCTTGGATCTTGGTTGGTGAAGATTGATTCTTGCAATAAATGAGTAGTGAATTCCCCCTTAAACCCTATAATCGGTCTAAGTAAACGGGAAGAGAGTTGAGAGAGTCTTGGTGAAACAAATGATGAGTGATAAGAGAAATGGGTCAAAATCCCGTTTTTAAGTCACCAGGACCCCGATCGCGACATTGCCAGCGATAGCGACACTGTCACTATCGCGAGGCACACTCGCCGAAAACGTACCGCGAGTTGTGGCTCACTCGACGATTATGCCAAGCGATAGTGACACATGTTACTATCGTGAGTCACTCTCGCTCAAACGGTACCATGCCCAAACTTACTCAAAACTCAGATTTCTCGCACGGTTTCGATTTGGGGCTCGAAAGAGTAGCGTATTCTAACCGAAAGATCAATGAAAGTAAAATAAAAGATTAAAAGGCATGGAAATCTTACTTCGAAAATTTCAGGTGTTACAAAAACTGTATATTGATGAAGTGGTCTCTAGACATGGTGTACCATTGTCTATAGTTTCCGACCGTGATAGCCGGTTTACATCAAGATTTTGGGTAGCTTTGCATCAAGAGTTGGGTACACGGGTGAACCTGAGTACGGCATACCATCCGTAGACAGACGAACAAAGCGAAAGAACGATTCAAACTTTGGAAGACATGCTTAGATCTTATGTGATCGATTTCAGTGGTTATTGGGATACTCACTTATCTTTGGTGGAATTTTCCTACAACAATAGTTACCACCCTAGCTTTGGCGCGACATCGTTTGAGGCCTAGTACGGAAGGAAATGTAGAACCCCCGTATGTTGGCTAGAGGCGGGCGAAAAGCAATTTGCTGGGCCGGAGATTGTGCAAGATACGGCTGACAAAGTCAAAGCTATACGAGAACGATTGAAGGTGGTGCGAGACCGGAAAAAGAGTTATGCTGAAAAAAAGTTACGACTGGTAGAATTCCAAGTGGGAGACCGTGTGATGTTGAAGGTGTCCCCTTGGAAGGACTTAATTCGTTTTGGAAAGCACGGTAAGTTGAGTCCCTGTTTCCTCGAACCATTTACCATAATTGAATGCATCGGAATGCAAGCCTACAAATTAGATTTGTCGCCGGAGATGGATGGAATTCATCCTACATTCCATGTGTGTTACCTCCAGAAGTGTTTGGCGGAAGAAGAAAGCGTCATACCGTTATCGGATATTCGGGTGGACGACAACCATTGTGTTGAAGAACCCAAGGCCATTCTAGAGAAAGAGAGACCAAAAGACTCAGGCATAAAGAGTTCACAATGGTGAAGGTGCAATGGAAGCACCATCGCGGGGCCAATTTGACTTAGGAAGCGGAGAAGGACATGAAGCGTCGATATCCCTATTTGTTTGCATAGTCAGGATTTCGGGGACGAAATCCATTCTAAGGTGGGGAGGATTATAACGCACGTATTTCGGTAAGTTCCCCATTTTGTGATTTATACTTTCCAAATTCCTTATGAGTGATAGTTGGCCAAGCTTTATCTCATTTTAACGTTCAAGGTTAACCTTATGACTCGTGTTGAGTTCGAGAGGTGTCATAGAGGGTGGTCAGTGTTGCCCTCAGGCTCGATACAGAGGTAGCAAAAATGTGAGCGACTATGATACCCTGTCACTGTCGCTTGGTAAAGTCGCCAAGCTTGTACCGCGGGCATTGGGAACTCGACGACAATGCCAACGACTATGACATCCTGTCATTGTCGCTTGGCAAAGTCGCCAACCGTGTACCGAGGGGTGCCCTTTTCAGGTGACAATGCCAGCGACTATGACATTATCATAGTCGCGAGGCACTCTCGCGATCGGGCCTGGCCCCTTAAAACTTTCAGCTCCGAAATTCCTACCCGTTTTCACTTCTTTGTTCTTCTTGGTGCGATTTTCTTAGGGCAAAAGGTAAGCCAACTCTCTCCCCTCATTCATTGTTTTCTTGGGAAGTCATTAAATGGAATTTATGTTGTTAATATAGGAATTGTGGTCTTGGTAAGAGAACCTTAGTGATTGAAGTTGCAAGTGTTATCTACCCCTCTCTCAAGTTCATCCATTTTCTAGGTTTTACATATAAAACCTACTAAGGTGAGTTCACTCTCATTTTTACAAACTTTATACATGTTAAATATATATAATAACCTTCTAAACATCTCCCCTTTTTATTTCTCTTGATTTGGGTAATTTTCATCAAAACCTAATTTTGGGAGATTTTAGGCTTTATTTGGGTAAACTTGATTTCAAGGTATTGTAACCTACATCTTGGGAGTATTTATGTATTACGTACATGTGTAAAATGTTTTCCTCTAATTTCAAGTTTAAACACTTTGAAACAAAACTAGGGTTTTGGATATTGATATATATATATATATATATATATTGAATGAGGACTTGTGTGGATTAATTTAGTATGTGGGAATATTATTCAGAGAACTATATTGGAACCCCTTTGGGATTACATGAGAATTTTATATGAATCCTTGATTTGCACATTTGATATCATCTTAATTGTTATAGAGATATTGGTTTATTTGGTTTATATTGAATTGACTATTTGGTTGCATTTGGGCGTCATGATCCCATAATCACTTGAATCATTTCATCTGATGATGGAACGCTAGTTTTCCACATTGAGGCACGGCTAGGCATCGACGGTATGGTATAAGTCCTACGTTCTACTACATGTCATTGGATGAGGAACTCAACGTAAGGACCCTATGTGGTTGAAATTGACATTCCGTAGGTGTATGTTTAATGCTACCGAGCCCGACATCTAATGCGTGTATTTTTATTATGAGTTTTGTTTTACTAACATATCAAGTAGCTTACTTTTGTGTTCCGTCACTTATGTTAGTAAGCGAGTCTCCCCCATTAACCGAAGAGGTATTTGTATTAAAATATTGGTTTATTTACAATTATTTTACTGGCTTTCTCTAATAACCTCATTTAAAGAACTTGTTGTTTTCCGAATATAACCTTCTCACTAGGCTTTAGCCTAACATATTTCTTAAAATGACATGTATAACATGTCATTCTAGCAATGGGACTCCTCGGGTTTGAGTGGAGAGTCAAGAAGAGATGTAGCATTTTTTTTGACGCATAGAGGCATACTTTTGGTATAGCAATAGAGTACTTTTTGATGTGAAGTAGCAACACCTGTTTATAATCTAAATTAGTTAGTCTTGATTAGTAGGTTGTTGAATTTTATTTCGCTTGATTCTTGTGATGTAAACGCCATACTATTATTCCCCTGTTTGGGTGATTTGATTACGTTAGCTTTGCTTTATTCCGCGTAATTACTGGTTTAAATTAACCTCAATTTTTAGGGTGTTACAAGTTGGTATCAGAGCAGTAGTTTAAGTGAACTAGGTATGAATGTAAAATGCCTAAAATTAAGCTTAGACCAATTAAGTTATGAATTCTGAGATTGGGTAGAACTGCTAAGATAGAATGGTCTAGAGTCGAAGAAATTGCACCAGTTGAGAACTGTGACGGTGGTAACGAGAATTCTTATGTGTAGTATGTTCATAGTTTCAATTAGCTACTGCTATTATGAATGTACTGTTATGTAAGCATGTTTAGATTACTATTGTTATGATGATTGATGAATGTAATGGTACGTTTCTTGTATTTAACCCTTATAGCCTATTTCTTACCTCCATTCTCAAATATGTGGCAGACTAAAATGGTAAACACTCACAATAGGCCGGATGGCCATGAAGCGACGACATCTACGGCCGATCACCCAAGGGTTATGGAGACGGTCGTTCCCCCACTTCTAAGCAACTTGTTGGGCGGACGGGTTGAGAAGGTACCGCAACACAATTTGGAAACCTCTGAGCCTATTATGGAACAAGTGGCGACGGAAACCCGAATGATGAACATAATGACGATGGCTATGAGCAAAGCCGTGGCACAACAACAACAGCAGTTCCTAAAGCTTCTAGAAGACAGGGATGCTAACAATCGTAGGCACAAAACTGTTGATGAAAATGTGGTAGTGGTGAGATTCGGGGGTACCGGAATGAAATCCCTACCGACGACATAGAGACCTTGGAAACAAGACAACCGAGAAAGGCGTGTTCCTTCAAAACTTTCTTGAGTTGCAGGCCACCAGAGTTTAAGGGTAATGACGATCCGATAATCTGCATGAATTGGATCCGTGAAATGGAATAAACTTTTCGGACAATTGAATGTGGCGAGAGCCATAAAGCAAAATTCATATCTCAAATGTTGTGAGTGGCATCCCTCACTTGGTGGAATATGTACTCTATGTCCCTAGAATCTTCTGTGCTAGCCATGCAAGATTGGGAGACTTTCAAGAGGAAGGTGCTTGAAGAGTATTGCAATGAAAGGGCTATGGATCGGACTATCGACGAATTCTGGAACTTGATGAAAGGAAATTCGACAGTGAAGGAGTAGAACAAGTTATTCATGGACATGCTGGGATTAGTGGGACACTTGGTCCTGACTAAGAAAGATAAGATCAACGCTTACATCAAGGATTTATCGATTAAGATGATGAACATGGTACGGGTGTCTAATACCTCTACTCTTCGGGAGGCAATTGAAGAGGCACAATTAGTGGAAGATTCCTATGGCCAAAGTGGAGTGGAAAGAGGCGGGATGATTGATAAAAGAAGATGGGATGGAATCTCCGTACCCTCCAAGAAGCCGAGGCAATTCAATAACAACCAATAGGGGACCTGCTCTAGACGAGAGATCCCATGGTGTTCCAAATGCCGAAGCAAACACTACGACCCGTGTAATTCTGTATCCGGGAACTGTTTCAAGTGTGGTAGGTCTGGCCACAACTTCAAGGATTGCCCGGTTAGGGGGCAAATATGTTTTGAGTGCAAGGAGTTGGGCCATGTCAAGAGCAAATGTCCGAGGTTGAACACTAGAAATAGCGGGGAGAAGAAGATGGATCCTCCGAGGGGGATGGGAAGGGCTTTTCAAATGACAATCAACGAGGCTAAGGCTTCAACATATGTGGTGTCGGGTACGTTTCTTTTAAACTCCGTACCTACACGCATATTATTTGATTCTGGCGTGAGTTTTTCGTTTGTGTCAAGCTCTTTCTGTCAAAAGTTGTTCGTACCTACTAGTAGCTTAGAGGATGCCTTAGTGGTAGAACTAGCGGATGGTGATCAAGTAGTGATTCGGGATATTCTTAGAGGTTGCGAATTAGAAATCGAAGGAAAGAAATTCCCGGTTGATTTGATGCCAATGATAATTGGAGGTTTTGATGTTGTCATAGGAATGGATTGGTTAGCGAATAACCATGCCTGGATTCTTTGTGCAAAGAAGTTGATTCAAATCCCAATTTTGGATAGCAAGATGGTGATTGTGTACGGTGAAAGACGGAATGGTGAGGTAGCAATTATCATCAAGGTGAAGACGTGTAAATGTTTATTGAAAGGATGCTCATCCTTTTTGGCATGCATTAGAGACTCCAAGCCCGAGAAGAAAAGGCTTGAAGATGTGTAATGAGCCTCCCAATATTGGGAGGCTCATCACTTCAATTGCGGTAATGAAAAATCATTTCATTTTTTAATTTTTTAGTTGGAACTTTTGGTGGTTCTAGGTGGTGAATGAATTCCCTGATGTATTCCCGGACGACTTGCCTGGATTACCACTCGACCGCCAAGTGGAGTTCAAGATAGATCTAGCACCGGGAGCGACTCCAATAGTTAGAGCTCCATATCGTTTGGCTCTGTCGGAGATGAAAGAGATGATGGGGCAACTACAACACCTTCTTGAGAAGGGATTTGTGAGACCGATATCATCGTCTTGGGAAGCACCATTCTTATTTGTGAAGAAGAAAGAGGGCACAATGTGGATGTGTATAGACTATAGGGAGTTGAATAAGGTGACCGTGAAGAATAAGTATCCACTCCCTAGGATCGATGATTTATTTGGCCAAGTTCAAGGAGCGGGTTGTTTCCCGAAGATTGATCTATGTTTAGGTTACCACCAGGTGAAAGTCAAGGAGGACGATATCCCTAAGACGACATTTCGGATGCGTTACGGACACTACGAGTTCTTGGTGATGCCTTTCGTCCTAACAAACGCCCCGACGGTGTTCATGGATTTAATGAACTGAGTATGCCGACCATTTCTAATTATTGTGTTCATCGAAGATATTTTAATATATTCCAAGGATGAATTCGATCATGTGTAACACCTTCGAGGGGTCTTAGAAGTTTTGAGGAAGGAGAAGTTATATGCTAAATTCTCCAAATGTGAATTTTGGTTGAAAGAGGTGCAATTCTTGGGGCACGTAGTCACGAGAGACGAGGTGAAGGTGGATCCTGCCAAGATAGAAGCTATGATGAATTGGGAGCCACCTAAGAGCCCATCCGAAATTCGAAGCTTTCTGGGTTTAGCAGGTTATTATCGAAGATTTATCCAAGATTTCTCCAAGATTGGTTCCTTGTTGACGACTTTGACTAAGAAGAACGTGAAGTTTGTGTGGACCGAGACTTAAGAGAGGGATTTCCGGACGTTGCAAAAGAAATTGTGAGAAGCCCCGATATTATCCTTGCTTGATGGATCGGGGATTTTGTGGTTAATAGCGATGCATCCAAGATAGGTTTAGGTTGTGTGGTTATGGAAAGAGGAAAGGTAATCGCCTACGCGTCAAGGCAACTAAAGATGCACAAGAAGAACTACCCCACTCATGACTTGAAACTAGCGTCGGTGGTGTTCGCGTTGAAGCTGTGGCGACACTATCTCTATGGCACAAAGTGCACCTTATATACGGATCACAAGAGTTTGAAATATGTCTTCGATCAAAACGAACTAAATATGAGGCAAAGGAGATGGTCAAAATTACTTAAAGACTACGACTGTGAATTGCACTACCACCCGGGTAAAGCAAACGTAGTAGCCAATGCCTTGAGTTGGAAAAAATATAGTGGGAGGGTTCGAGCCAAGCTCTCAAGAATTGCGCTGGTGTCGAGTCTCATGGAACGTATTAAAGCGGCACAAACCGAAGCCTTATTGGAGGAGAATCTTAAAAAAGAAGTGATGACCAAGCAACCACTATTCTTGACGGATGATAGCCGTGGAATTAAATGTTTTTATGGGTGCGTGTGGGTGCCAAAGATTGGAGGAAATCGAGAGCTACTTTTAGAAGACGCTCACAAATCCAAGTACTCCACCCACCCGGGGAGCACTAAGATGTATAGAGACTTGAAGTTGCATTATTGGTGGTCGGTTAAGAAATTAGATGTGGCACACTATGTAGAGAGGTGTGTAACTTGCTCAGAAGTAAAGGCCGAGCATCAACGACCGTACGGGAACCTGCAATCTTTGGATATACCCGAATAGAAATGGGACAAGATTACCATGTATTTCGTGACCAAGCTACCAAAGATGTTGAGGGGTAACGATACCATTTTGGTGATTGTAGATCATTTGACTAAGAGTGCTCACTTTCTAGCGATGTGCGAAACATTGTTGATGGATAAATTGACAAAACTCTATATTAATGAAGTGGTCTCTAGACATGGTGTACCCTTGTCTATAGTTTCTGACTGTGATAGCCGGTTTACATCAAGATTTTGGGGAGCTTTGCATCAAGAGTTGGGTACACCGGTGAACCTGAGTATGACATACCACCCGCAGACAGACGGACAAAGCGAAAGGACGATTCAAACTTTGGAATACATGCTTAGATCTTGTGTGATCAATTTCAGTGGTAATTGGGATACTCATTTACCTTTGGTGGAATTTGCCTACAATAATAGTTATCATTCTAGCATTGGGGTGACACCGTTTGAGGCCTTGTACGGAAGAAAATGTAGAACCCACATATGTTGGCTAGAGACGGACGAAAAGAAATTTGCATGGCCGAAGATTGTGCAAGAGACGGACGACAAAGTCAAAGCTATACGGGAACGTTTGAAGGCGGCGCAAGACAGACAAAAGAGCTATGCCGATAAGAAGCAGCGGTCGGTAGAATTCCAAGTCGGAGACCGCGTGATGTTGAAGGTGTCCCCTTGGAAGGGATTAATTCGGTTTGGAGTGCACGGGAATTAAGTCCCCGTTTCCTCGGACCGTTTACCATAATTGAACGCATCGGAATGCAAGCCTACAAGGTATATTTGTCAATGGAGATGGATGGAATTCATCCTACTTTCCATGTGTGTTACCTCCGGAAGTGTTTGGCGGAAGAAGAAAGCGTCATACCGTTATCAAAGATTCGGGTGGACGACAACCGTTGTGTTGAATAACCCAAAGCCATTGTTAAACCCAGATTATTCAAGTTCTAATCACTAAAACACAAACAAGATGAGAATCTCATAGTCATATGTCATTGATTCAAATGTCACAGATTACAAATACTCTCACTCTCTACTTTCTCTCTCTACAAATGTAAACATGAACTCTCTCTGTAATAAGCTCCATATGGTTACTTTTTCTCACTTACAACTACTATTACAAAGACAAGGACAAGACTATTTATACAAAGCAACAACAACAAGGAAAATAAAACACAATAATTTAACTTTGACTTATTACAAAGACTTTTACTTTCTTGAGAGTTGAATTTGAGCTTTGACTTGCTTTACTTTGATCTTCAAACTTCATGATCTTGCATCCAACAAATATGTGCACTAACATTCTCCCCCTTTGGATCTAGATCATCTTTAAAAATATTTTGCAATTCAATCTTCCTCTTTAAGCTCAATTTGTACAATCTCCCCCTTTGATCAACTTTATCTTCCCTTGTATACTTCTTGTCAATTCAGATCATCTTCAGAAATAAACATAATCTTTGAAGTACAATCTCCCCTTTTATGCTTAAAACATTCTCCCCTTTCTTTGATAAAACAACTCTTCAAAACTTTCAGCAAACTTCCCAAAGTCTGTTTCTCAAGAATAGTAGCATTCTCCCCAAAGGTTGTAAAAATCACTATCAGACATAGGAAAGAAATTATCATCAGGTTCAGCTCTATCTGCTTCAGCAAAAGTATCTTCAAAAAAAAGTTCTCTAAAATCTGCTTGCTTTCAGGATTCTTTGAACTTTCTCTGTAAGCTTTGAATAATTTTTTAACAAACTTTCTTCAAACTGACAATTCTTGAACATTTATCCCATCTTTAACATCTCTTACATAAACATTTCTTTAACTCTTCTCCCCCTTTTTGATGATTGGAACATGAAATCATCAAAACTCTGACAAGATATGTCTCTGAAATTTGTTCTGACCACTGATCTTTTAACACTTAACCTCTGACCATCTATCGATCCAAAAAGATATTCATCCGAATCTTTGCAAATTTAGACAAATTATGAGTGTAACACCTGAATCGACAAATGAATCAGTTAGAAGTGCCTGACAGTACACGAAGTCATTGTGTGTAATAAATACACATTGGAAAGGAGCTTTTTGATGTTCACTCCCCCATGTCTTCCATTCAATCATCGAAACACCACAAAGAAATTTCTATGAAGGTTATGACAATAAAACATATTCCTTGTGTGTTCGTGCATGGGTTGGAAATAATTAAATCATATGATTGATTTATATAGGGTCAAAATTGTGTAAACCATTGAAACAACAACAGTTAAACACATACTCAATTGTGTATGATCGAAGTGCGAAGGTGGGGCAGACTTCCTTTTTTTTCAATATCCAAATTTTCCAAATGAAAATCAGATAGATTATGTGTTGCGTCCCCTTGAAATATGAAACATTTTCTTGTTGAGAAGAAAATGAGTAGCTGGTGGGGTTTTTATCAAGAGTTGGCATGGGCTAGTTGCCTGTTTCAATAATGTTCACGAAGAATTGTGAAACACTAGAATTGTGGTTGTCCGGCTCAGAAAAAGTTGGTGCAGAGTTTGATATTCTTTTACTCTGATCTCACACCCTCTTTCTTTTTAATCGTTAAACTCACTTCTAACCAAACTCTCTTTTCCATTTTACCTCATCACTCCATCGACACTTAGTATTTTGACTCCTCAAACTCGATCACTAAAGGATTAACTTCTTGGGTAAGAAACACTGGTTAACGTGGATCCATAGAAGTTCAGTTTAAGCTCACAGAATGAACCCATGTAATTTTCCTAAAAGAACAATTTTGCTCATAATGATTTAACTTTGTAGATAAAGCACAATATACATGTCAGATGTCTATATTCTCAATGAGATAATCATGAAGATTTGAGCATTTTAAACATTGAATATTTTTCAAACAAGTATATTGAATAAATGAAATGAATACAAGAAACTTGTTTGAAAATCTGACATTGTATGAAAAATATCAAAATCGAAATGATATATAAATTTAGGCTTAGGTAAGCAAAAATTGGATATTGTCTATACAAAACAAGATATAAACACTCTTGAAGGTACGTTTTGAAATGAAATCAACGCTAAAAAATTTGAAGTTCAAGCGGGGTGTCTTACCATCGAAAAATGGTTCAGTTTGAGACATGGTAAGAACAAATTCAACAAATATATTAAACCGGTGTGTGTGAAATCTTGACAGTATGGAAAAGATAATACACAAGTATTTATATTTGGAAACACACGGTTTATCAACATTTAAGCACAAATAAAAAAAAGAAAACATTTAAAATCACACTTCTATATTCATGAAATCGTTTAAGAATCAGAAGTGGTTTGAACATTTAAGAACATGTTTTCATATCTGAAAGTTGTCCATCTTTCAGACACGTATGAGATTAAGATTAGAAATAATACCTTTTCGCTCAGTCTTAAATCTCATGAAGTCAAGCTTCAAGTCATATAAGATATGATCTTGTAAGCTCACTCTCAAATCTACATCAGTCAAAAATCTTGTCAAAGTACAAAATTTATTCAAAAGTAAATGATATAAAGCAGTAAAACTTTGAATGTACGAGTTCTGATCTGAAATAATCAGAAGTCATATACTCCCCCTGAAATTATGCATCATAAAATATGTCAGTGAAAAACATGATAGAGATCTACAACTCCCCCTGAAATGTAGATCATCATATCTTGCGGATGCATATTTTCAGTAAAAATTTGTACTCCCCCTTGAAGGTTGATCTCCTCATTTGAGTATCGGAGTACAATCTCTTATCAGCACAGAAGCATCATCTCTTTTGATCATTGAAGAGCGAGTCCTAAACTGTTGTGTTTAGAAGTCAAACTCTTTATTATTGAGGAACGGGTCTTGAACTGTAGTATTCTGAAGCCTTGGTTCTCTTACTCGCCCTTGACTTGAGGTGCCTGCAACAAAGATTCATTTTTCGGCTTTGGTGCCCACTGGTATTTGAGTCCATGTTTGTGAGTTGCAGTTCTATTAGGAGTAATTGAGTAAGAACCATACTAGTAATGATCACTTGTCTTATGAACAAAATCATATGTACGACAATAAGAACTATAATTCTTCTTTTTAGATAACCTGATTAATTGATCTCTCGATTAAACATGATCAGGTTTACCTTTTCACACATTGTTCTTCTTGGCTGTTAATGCATGCACAAATGATTTGTTTCCTTTCTTCTCATCCTTCTTTTTATTATCAACTTGTTTCACTTTCCAGACCAGTTTATCTTCTTCATATCTTCTTCTTCTTCTTCTGAATGTATCTGAACCATCTAAAAAATAGTTCTTTGATGTGAGCTTGAGGCTGTCTTTTTAAAGTCAGCTGAATCATTTCTAGGTGTGTGAATTTTTGACTCTGGAGTCGTTTGTTCAGTCACCACCACATTAGAAACAATGTCTTCAAGCTCTTTTTTCTTTGAAGAATAATTGTCTCTTTCTTTGACAAGCAGAGCAATCTTTTCTTGAAACTCATATTTCGTTTTCTGCTCTTTCAGTGCACTTGTGGATAGTTCAGATAACTTCTCTGTCAGCTTCTTTATCTCAGATTCAAACATCTGTCTTTCTTCTTCAAAGCCCTTCTCATCATTATTTCTTTGACCAAATATTTCTTTGAAGATTCCAACATTCTTCTGTTCAATGATCTTCTTCTCTTTGTCAAACTTTTCTCTTTCCAAAATGATCACTTTCTCAAAGTTAGAAACTTGTTGAGAAATCTTTATACATTTGACCTTAACCGCTTTCTTCTCTTCAAATGATTTTCTTGAAAATTCAGAAAACTTCTTTGCAAACCCTTTCTTTTCACTTTCAAAAGCATCTCTGTCTTTGTCTATCTTTATCTCTAGATTAGAAATCTTTTTATGAAGCTCAACATTTGCATACTCCAGATCCTTAACTTTCTCTTCATACATGTCAACATAATCTGCTTTTTGGATTTGAACCATTTGATCTTCCAATCCTGATATCTTTCTTTTCAGCTCAGTGTTCTCAGTTTCCAAACTCTTTACTCTTTCTCTTGAAGACATCTTTGATCCTCCCATCATCTTCTCAAGCTGATCCCACAACTGTTTTCCTGTAGCCTTTTTGCTATCTAATTGAATAGAAATCTCATCTGAAATTCCTTGTAAAATGAAAGCTTTGGCCAATTTTTCAGTTGTATGTCTCCATCTCTGCTCATCTGTGTATTCCTGCAGTGGTAATGGGTGCTCTCCTCGTTCAGTTTTTCCATTTTATACCATAAACAAGTAAGTCTTTGTTGGAGTTTTCATCTTTCCTTCCTTCAGAGATGTTCTGATATAGTTTACCAAAACATTGCTATCAATGAAATCCAGAAAATGATTCTTCCATTGCTCATATTCGTCTTCAACTAAAACAGGAGGTTTCTCATCAGTTTCAATCGCACGAACTACTCTGGAAGTCATCCTGTAATGATTAGTACAACAAGAACTTGATAATGATCGTTAGTCCAAATGAAATCTCAAAATACAGCAAAACTCAGAAAATAACATTTCCAAATATTTCCAAGTATGGAATTCGCATGCAAAAGTGAATCACAAGGAATTCGTATGATCAATTCGCACACAAGAACAAATGAAAAAATTTGTAGACACACACAACTCATAATTCGCACACAAGACAAAATCAGAATTCGCAAGTAAGAAACTATCAGAATTCGCAAGTAAGAAACTATCAGAATTCGCATACAACTTTTCGCATGACAATCTCATACGAATTCTACACTTAGAAAAATTTCAACTTTTATGCGAAAACAAAGAATTTGTATGATGCCCTTAAGCGAATTCTGAGAAATTCGTATAACTTTTCGCACGATAAGCTTATGCGAATTCTGTCAATTCGCACGACTCACACGAACGAATTCTATACAATTCGTATAACACACGTATGCGAATTCAACACTTACGAATTTTTAGAAACAAATTTATGCGAAATCTAATGATTCTACGAAAACCAATGATTCTGCGAAATCTTCAAATCCTATGCGAGTTTTTTATGATCTGCGAGTTCTTGAGATATTCTGCGAGTTCTTCAGATCTCGTAGAAAATACTTTCTGATTTCCTCGAAAATCCATCAATTCTGCAAATTTCAATCTCAAACTTTGACAATTTGCACACAAACACTTGTAGAATCGAATGCAAACAAAGAATTTTAATAAAAATCACTCACATGAACATATCGATTCAAATACAGTGCGACAAACTCGTGAACACAAAACTCATAAAAATTCAAAATTGATGATCAAATACAGTGCAATTCAATAGAAAACCTATACAAGAATGATCTAAGACATAATTCGAACAAAAACTAATTAATTACAACTAGAAAAACATTCAAAAATTCAAACTCGATCAAGACTTCGATGAACAGTACCGAACACCATATTTCAAGATTGATTTCACTTTGTATCTGCTCTGATACCAATTGTTAAACCCAGATTATTCAAGTTCTAATCACTAAAACACAAACAAGATGAGAATCTCATAGTCATATGTCATTGATTCAAATATCAAAGATTACAAATACTCTCACTCTCTACTTTCTCTCACTACAAATGTAAACATGAACTCTCTCTGTAATAAGCTCTGTGTGGTTACTTTTTCTCACTTACAACTACTATTACAAATACAAGGACAAGACTATTTATACAAAGCAACAACAACAAGGAAAATAAAACACAATACTTTGACTTTGACTTATTACAAAGACTTTGACTTTCTTGATAGTTGACTTTGAGCTTTGACTTGCTTTACTTTGATCTTCAAACTTCATTATCTTGCATCCAACAAATATGTGCACTAACAACCATTCTACTAGAGAGAGAGGGACTAAAAGACTCCGACACAAAGAGGTCACAATGGTGAACGTGCAATGGAAGCAACATCGCAGTGCGAATGTGACTTGGGAAGCGGAGGAGGAAATGAAGCGTTGATATCCCCATTTGTTTGCGTAGTTGCGATTTCGAGGGAGAAATCCATTCCAAGCTGGGAAGGATTGTAACGCCTGTATTTCGGTAAGTGCCCCCTTTTGTGATTTATACTTTCCAAATGCCTGTTGAGTGATAGTTGGCCAAGCTTCATCTGAAATTCGAATCCAAGTTCTAATAAAACGTACACTTATCAAGTAGAAATCATCTTTGATTAATAGAACAATCAATTACAATGATTTCTTTGATCCACATATCTCACAGTGCCATATACCTATTTATAGTATACTCTCTCTCTCTAGAATCTGTATGTGCGTATGTGTTCTCTCAAATTGTATGTACTCTCTCAATTCTTGTACACTGACAAATGCAAATACAAAACCCTTTTAAACTTGGTCAACATGACCTTACAAGCTAACTAAAGTCAATGTCAAACCCTTTGACTTACAACTCAATTATCAACAAAACTACTTACACTTTTTCAACGTTTACACTTTGACCCCTCATTTAATCTTGAATACAATCTTGTCTTAACAATCTCCCCCTTTGGATTCAAGATTAAATTTTTTTGACTATAATCTTCAAAATAGAATCTTTAACAACTTTGAATCTTGAAAAATCTTTCTCTTTGAAACTATTTTCAACACAAACTTGAAATCTTCATAACATTGATGATCTTTTCGATCTGTCCTTTTGATCACATTCAAGTAACAATATTTTAAAATAATCTCTTCAGCTTGATGATCATCATACTTTTCTTTGACTTGAAATACAAATTCTCTACGCTTTACAACTTTCTCTTGACTTTGCTTCTTTCAGAAATTTAACTTTGAATCATCTCTTTAAACAAAGGAGCTTGCACGTTCTTGTCAAGAACCCGCAGAAGGCACAAAACATATCACTCTGCGCGTTCTTCAAGATTTATGTGTTCTTCATATTGCGTGTTCTTCAGTATGATGCTTGCACGAAATTCAGATATTGCGTGTTCTTGAGCAAAACACGAAGATTTTTTCCATTTTCTTTAAAACCTGCAATCACAGCTTGATATTTCACAGGGTTGGTCACATATATGATTAGAAAAACTTTCTAATACAACACTTTGGCTAAAAACAACAAAATTACAGTGTATTTGATGATAAAGTGTTCGATATTTTTCAACCAAAAACTCACAAAAATCCAAAATTAAGAGTGATTAAGTGTGAATTTGATGATGCAACCTAAACAAGAAATGATCAGTAATACTAATCATTTACTATGGTGTAATTTTCTTGCATTAAAATTGATTTATCAAGAAATTTTGAAATCAAACAGTAACTTCCTGCATGTTCTTCCAAAAATGGAAAAAATCAATGAAATTCGACCAAGTAAGTTTGTTTAATCCATAATCTGAATAAGATGGTTTGCTCTGATACCAATTGTAAGTCCAAGATTCAAGCAAATCAATCATATATGACAATTTAGAATCAATCTAGAGAGAGTGTGTAGAGAGAGAAATATTCAATGTCATTAATCTTACAAAGTGTCACATATTACACTCATACACCTTACAACAACAAAGACTTAGAGAGTATTTATATGGTCAAAGACCATGTATAAACATAAGGTAAACAACATTGACTTACAAGACTTTGACTATGTTTGACTTTACAAGATTTGACTTTTACACATTAAATCTTGGATACAATAATACACTAACAATAAGCAAACTGATCGAGTTACTGAAAGAGTTAGAAAATTTACCGCATATAGATTTCCATATCTTTCTGCTTTAAATATCTCAGAACGGTCCGGATCTTCTATATGACAGTGTGTGATAGTAAACCTGACTTGGTAAAGGTTGTCACAAAATTCACTTGTACTGAAAAGATTGCTATCAAGCCCTTCCACATAAAGAACCTTCTGAATGGTCACATAGCTATTTTTAAGTATTCTGTATCCTCTGATGTAACCTTTTAGCTTAGAATTTGCAAATCCAACTGTTCTAGCAGGCTGTTCAACATAATCATGCAATAAGTCCTTGAACCTTGTCATGTACCTTGAGCATCCATAATCTATGCAAAAGAAACAGGCTTTTAGGTACCCATATGTAGATGGGTCCTTTCTTGTTAGCATCTTTCAACTTTTGAAAATCGTTAACCTTGCCTTTAACTCTCCATTCAAATCTAGGCTTAGGTAACCAATTCCAAACCATAATCACATTCAAATCATGAAAATCTTTCTTCTTCGAGAAAATGTTTGACTTAGCCTTCAATATATGAATTTGTTGTGTCGAGGCTTTAGAAAAAGATTTAGCTTTGGAAAAGCTTTTGACATTTTTTGGCTTAGGAGCAATGGAGTGAAACGAGAAAAAATTGCTACCACAGTGATTGCAAATAAAGTTCTTTCGAGCAAATGTCATGACTTTCGATTTATCAAAAGTTTTACAGTTATTGGAACAAAACTGACATTTATTGTTCGTAAAACTATTACATGACAAATTCTCATCACTAGCAGGCAAACTACAATCCTTTCTACTACTTTCAGAAACATTTTCACAAACATTCTTTTAACAAACTTTTCTCCTCCATTCTCTTTTCACCTTTCCAATAAGATCTGAAAAATCCAAAAGAAATTTTGTTAGTTGATTTCTTAGAGAGTGAATTACTTTTCTTTACTCCAGAAGTTTCACCCTTCTCGAACATACTGGGCTACTTTTCAAAACAAGATGAATAAACAACTGTAGGTTTTGCAAGTGTCACGAACTCCGGGTTTGATCTTACATTCCACTTTTTATCATCAAACTCCTTTTGTT
The DNA here is from genome assembly GCA_954870635.1 of Arctium minus. NCBI lineage: Eukaryota > Viridiplantae > Streptophyta > Magnoliopsida > Asterales > Asteraceae > Arctium > Arctium minus. The sequence goes on along the minus strand of OX941090.1, from coordinate 80,783,141 downwards.
TAAATAAATTCTTTTTGAATAAATCATTTTTCAAACTATTAATCTGTTTACAAAGCTCTTTGTTTTCTTCCAAAGATTTATCAAGTTTGAAATGAAGATCATAATTTTCATCTTCAACTTCTTCAAGAGCCTTTTGTAAATAAGATATTTCCTTTTCAAAATTGAATGTTTGATGAACCATAGAGTCAGACTCAAGCTTGTTCAAAATAGGAATAGGATCTGAAGAATTCATCATTTCTTCAAAACTTTCTTCAGACATATGCTCAACAAACTCAGATTTTACATCAGAATTCGTGACATGTGGAGACTCTTCTACCTTTACTTCATATGGAGATTCAGAAGCAATAGATTAAGAGATAACAGACTGATCACAAATATTAGTATTATATTCATATTCAGCATACTGACATTCGGTCTCAGGTAAGATCTTTTCTTCGTTGACTGATTCAGTATTTGTAGAAGGTGTGGAAAATAATGATTCGAATTCTACAAATTCTAACTTTCTTATTTTTAGCTTGAGTTCAAATCAATATATTTAAATCCCACCGATTTAAAACTGGATTGTGAATCAGTCAACTCGATCGATCGTCATCTATCACTTCCTTACCTTTTCATGGAGTGTTCGATACAATAGTCTCATCTTTTACGAACGTGTCACGAATATCTGAAATCTTCTTAACGGTTGAACCTAATTTATCAAAATTATATAAACTTTCAGGGGCTCTTTTTAAAACATCTTTTTCCGACAAACCTAACCCCAGTTTTGGATTATAAAAACAAACATCCTGGAGTTTGTTTGTGTGTAGATTCAGAGTTTGTTTAGTCTGTCCTCTTATTAAGTTTAAATCCTCCAGTTGCTTAATCTTACAATACGCCTCATTGCGTTCTTGAAAGCAAACTTCAAATTTCATTTTAAATTCACCCTTTTCAAAATTCAAATTCACCAAGTCCTTTTCAAGCTCGGTGATTTTGGATGTCAATTCATCTTTTTCCTTTTTCAAATCATCTTTTTCTTTTTCTTTGTCCTCGATTACAACTTTCAACAATGCATATTCATCACGAAAATTCATCATTGACCGTCATTCAAGGATAAGTTTACTTTTAAGCACATTAAATTCAGATTCCATACTTTGAATTTGAGAAAGTAAAGAATGAACTATATCAGAATTATCAGATTTTTCATTTACCTTAGAGTCACCATCAGAATTGTCAGAAGGCAATGCATCTTCCTCTACTTTTGCCATCAGGCATACTTGAGTAAAATGGTCTTTTTCATCATCAGAACTTTGACACAGCCAGTTTTCCTCTTCTGGCATGAGGACTTTTCCTTCCTCTTGTTTCTTTGCTAGCATTGACTTTTTTTGCATAGTACTCTGAGTTCATAATCCTTTTGAACTTGCAGTCTTTAGAAAAATGCCCAACTTTTCCACAATTGAAACATCTTCCGCTTTGTGTAACTACCTTTTCTTCCTTTTTCTCTTCCTTCCTCTCTTCTTTCTTTTCATAACGGGGCTTGAACTTCTCAGTCTTATCTTTCTTGAAACCTTCATACTTTGACTTTGAAAAGTATTTCTTCTTACCACATCTTTTGTTGAACTATTTGGTTATAAAGGCCAAATTCTTAGCAAACCTCTGAACATCATCATCTGAATGCACCTCTACTTCTTCCACCGAAGACTCAGAACTTGACTTTGGTAGTTCAGACAAATAAGATTTAGACAGCTTTGACTTTTACTTTGATCTGGAACCGGAAAAATAACTTGACTTGCCTGCTTTCTTCTCAGCTAGTTGAGCTAAGGACTATTTCACCATTTTCTTCTCTTCACATAGCATCTTTATTTCCTCTTCATGTTGAGACAAAGTGGTAAAGATATCATTCACATCTTCTAAGTCCATGTCCTTTGACATCTGAAGATTAATGGCTTAGCTCTTCCATTCTGGGCTGAGATTCTTTATGAACTTATAGTTAATCTCAGACACAGTCTTGTTCATGTCATTCCATCTCAAATCGTTTTACAATGAATCTGTTGTAGGTGTCTACCAATGCTTCACCCTCTTTTGATCAGAACCCCTCATAAGTGTTGATACTCTGATTCAGTTTATCTTTGATGGATTGGTCAGTGCCTTGGAATTGTCTCTCAATCCCATCCCACATAGGCTTTGCTGAGTCATGACTGTCTACACGATTGTAGATGTCGTTGGGGATAGCCATAGTCAAATAGATGAGAGCTTCTTCATTAATCTTCGCTTGTGCCTTCTCCCGTTCACTATAATATTGGTAAGGCTTTGGCACATATTTGACCAATATCTCAGAAGAAGTTTTCGTAGCTGGCTAACCATGGACCGTAACAACAGGGCAAACTGGTCCTTCAATGATTGACTTCATATAATCCATGTTCTTATGATTTAAGAACCGAGTCATCTGGCGTTTCCATTGAGAGTATTGTCTTATTGACAACACTGGCGGTTTGGACTGAGACCCCATGGAAAGTAAATCTTTTGATATTTTGGAATCTGAAGAATAATAACTTGGAATGATCGTTAGTTCGAAAAATCAACAATCAACAACTCAGAAAAATTTCCAAATATTTTCTAAGGCAGAAATCCTCACACCACTGAGAACCTTAACAATTCGCACACCACTGACATTCTTTTCGCACACCTAAAAGAAATTCTTTTCGCACGCCACTAACACAGTGTGAATTCCTTTTTTTCGCATGTAGACAAATGTGAATTCTTAACTTCTCGTACCTAACGTTGTGCGAATTTCTCACTTAGATTTTTTCATAAAACTAATGCCATGCGAATTCTTGACATCCTAATGCGAAAAATATAGATCTTGCGAGTTCTTCGTGCGAGTTCTTCACGGTGTAACTCCAAGATTCAAGCAAATCAACAATATGCACAAGATTATGTATATGAACTAGAGAGAGAATGTAGAGAGAGAAGCAAATTTCATATATCTCACTTAATCATAATGGTTCTAGTTCTCTTACTCACAATACAATAATTCTCTACTCTCTACTACACAAAGCATACAAGACTATTTAAATGGTCAATGGACCATGTACAATTACAAGTAAACTAATCTTGATTAAACAAGACTTTGACTTTTACACATTAAATCTTGGATACAATAATACACTAACAATATCCTCCTTTGTATTAAAGATTAAAAAAAATTGACAACAGTCTTTAGCTCTTGTTGGGAATTGAAGAATTCATCAAGTATGGTTAATGCTGCTAGTTCAGAATTACTACTGCTAGAAGACTTAAAGGTTAATACTACTGAGTGTTACTACTGCTAGTAGAATTAATACTGCTAGTCAAAGTTAGTGCTGCTTGAACAAAGTTAGTACTGCTTAGCTAGTTAGTACTGCTAGTGGTTAATACTGCTTGGTAGTTAATGCTGCTAAGACCAAGTTAATGCTGCTAGAAGAAATTAATGCTGCTGAGCATAGTTAGTGTTGCTTATGACTTGAAGATCCGAATGAAAAGGATTACAGCTGGAAAGAATAAAGATATTCATGGAAGGCTTAGAGATATACATGGAAGATATACTGAAGATATTTTATTTATTGTAATTATCTTTTTATTCAGTATATGTACAGATTTGATAGAATAGTTTAAAAAGAGATTAATTCATTCATTCTAAGTTTTGGTTCTAGAGAGAAAATCAACCTCAAGGCATAGATCCTAATTCTAGAGAAGTAGAATTCGTATTGGTGAGCCTGTTCATCAATATTGAGGTTGAGTGTGTAATCTTGTAACTTCAAAGCATTCAATACAAGTTTACAGTTTGTTCTTTATATTTACTGTGTTGATTTACTGTTTCATTGAATATCAAAGTGTTATTCCGCAAACTTCTTTGATATTGTTTCTGAGAATTATTTCTTGTTGAGAATTCGATCCTGACAAGTGGTATCAGAGCCAAACTCTCTCAGAAACATCTATTCATCATGGAAAATCTTACAGAATCAAGCAGTACTTTGGTCTCTAAGGTTCCAATGCTCAAACCCAGTGAGTTTGACATGTGGAAGATCAGAATCAGACAATATATTCTTCTCACTGACTACTCAATGTGGGATATCATTGAGAATGGTCCTTTTGAAGCTGGAAGAATAGGAGCAGATGGGAAAAGACCTCCACCAAAGACAGATGGTGAGAGGAAGATCAGACAGACAGAGATGAAGGCCTTGAGCACTCTGCTCTTGGCCATCCCCAATGAATATCAGCATCAATTTTGCAACTGCACTGATGCTCAGATTCTCTGGAATGGTCTAGAGAAAAGATTTGCTGGAACTAAAAGCATCAAAAGAAATCAAAGAGATGTTCTAAAGCAGCAGTATGAGAACTTCACTTCCTCAAAGAATGAGTCTATGACTCAAACTTTTGATAGGTTCAACAAACTCATAGGTGAACTGGTTACTGTAGGAGTAAAGATGGAACAAGATGATATCAACAGAAAGTTCCTCAGATCTCTTGGGGATGAATGGACTATGTACACTGTCTCATATAGACAGAGTGACAATCTGGAAGAGAAAGAACTTGATGATCTATACAATGATCTAAGAGTTTTTGAAACTGAGGTAGAAACCAAAAAGAAGCCCTCTGGTTATATCCACAATGCTGCACTTCTCTCAGCATCCACTGATACTACTGCCAATCCTGAATCAGTTAGTACTGCCAGTGGAGTAAGTTCAGAAAAAGGCATTGAAACTATCTTTGAAGCCTTTTTGTCCAGTCATAGCAGCAATTCTTTGATTAATGATGATCTGGATCAAATTCACCCTGATGACCTGGAGGAGATGGATATTAAATGGCAGATGGCCATGTTATCAATGAGGGTGATAAAGTTCATTAAAAGAACAGGAAGGAATAACTTCTCTCAAAGAAGAGAAGATGGAGCTGGTTTTGACAAGACCAAGGTGGAATGTTATAAGTGTCACATGAAAGGACACTTTGCTAGAGAATGCAGGAGTGCTGTTCCAAACAACAACCACCAACAAGCTCAGAATGGAGGCTACAATCAAAACAAGAATCCTGCTCAAGCCCTTGTTTCTCAACAAGGAATGGGATTTGACTGGAGTGATCAAGCTGAAGAAGCCATTCAGAATCAAGCTCTTATGGCAGAAGTGTCTGATCTTCCCTCTGAGGTAATTTCTAATCTTTGTACTAAATCTTGCATTGACACTGTCACAAGATACAGGGATCACAATCAAAGTATGTGTGATGACCTCAAAAGATTAGAAAAGGACAGAAGGGATTATGTGTTGATAGTAGAGAGATTTGAAGAACAAATCAAAGGCTTTCAAGCTAATGAACTTCAACACTCTTATGACACAAACTATTGGAAGTGGGAAAAGAATGAGTTTGAGACCAAACTGTCTAAATCCTTAGAAGAGAGTGATAGGTTGAAAGAGGAACTGTCTAAAGTTAAATTTGACATAGAAAAGTTTTCATATGCTTCAAAAGCAATGGATTCTCTTCTAAAGGCTCAGATTCATGACAAGATGAAGCCTGGTATTGGATACAACAATACACCTCCTCCTTACAACAACAATTATATCTCTCCTACTTCAGACTTGTTAGAAACCAAGGAGAAAAAGGACTTATCTGAGAAAGCCTTTAAGATAGATCCTTTGGATGAAGTAGTAATTAAGGATTTAACTGAGAAAGAAGCCAGTGAGTATAGGGATAATGATGTGAGTAAAGAGATCCCATTAGAAAACAACATTATCACCAATGAGGGATGTGGGATAATCTGGGTCAAGTCCAAGGAGATAGAGAAGACTAAAGGAAAGGATAACAAGGTTCATTACAAACAAACCACGGTTGTGAATCCTGGATCTTGTAAACAGTGTGATTGCAGTAAAGCCAAGAGCCTAAATTCTGGTTTAAAAAGAGGAAATCAAAGAAACTGGAATAATCAATGGGCTCAGAAGCAAGGAGTTGATCTGAGTAAAATCAATAGACCAAAACCTTGCTTCATATGTGGCAAGTTAAATCATTTGGCTAAAAATTGCTTCTTTAATCCTATTAACCAACAGATGACCTTTCAAAGATTTGTGCAAAAACCTGTTGGTTATAGGAAGGCTGGAAAGAAACATGTGATAAAGAAACATGGTGAAAGGAAAGGCCCCATGAAATTTTTTTTAAAAGAAAGTGTCAAAATGTGGGTGCCTAGAAGCACTAAAATTGTTAGTACTGCTGAAAATATTAATGCTGCTAAAACTGTTAGTACCTCTTCAAAGGTTAATACTGCCAACACAGTTACTGCTGCTAACACAGTTACTACTGCTAACAAGGTTAGTACTGCTAAGCATGCAAGTGCTGCTAAGGCAGTTAGTACTTCTAAAACCAGTACTGATTCTAGCAAAAATATTTCCAAGCCTATTATTGTAACAAAGTACTCCAAGAATGAGGAGTTAAAGTTCAAAAATCTTGTCAAGAAAGAATGCAAGTATTTTGATGAGAAAGGGGTACCCAAGACCACTTTGGCTTGGGTTCCTAATTCATACTAACTGATCTATCTTATGTGCAGGGCAACCAACAGCTCAAGGGAAAGAGTATATGGCATGTTGATAATGGTTGCTCTAGGCACATGACAGGCAACATGTCATGCCTTCAGGATTTCAAGCATATCAATGGAGGACATGTTGCATTTGGAGATAATCTTACTGGTGGTAAGATAAGTGGAAAAGGTAATGTCACCAAAGGTAAGATGACATTTGAGGATGTCTACTATGTTGATCAATTAAAGTACAACCTGTTAAGTGTATCACAGGTATGTGACAAACAACATAGTATATTATTTACAAATACTGAGTGTATGATCCTTGCTCCAGGGTTCAAAGTAGTTGATGAAAGCATGATACTACTTAGAACTCCAAGAAAGGACAATGTTTACTGTCTAGATTGGACAATGTTGATAGTGATTCTTCTCTAAATTGTCTTGTTTCAAAAGCTTCTGTAGATGAATCCTCTCTTTGGCACAGAAGGATGTGTCACATGAATTTCAAGACTATGAACAAACTTGTTAAAAACAACCTTGTAAGAGGTTTACCTTCAAAAGTCTTTTCATGTGATGATCATTGTGTTGCTTGTCTTAAAGGTAAACAGCACAAAACTTCTCATAAGACCAAAGAGTTAAATTCTGTTTCTTCTTGTCTCCAGTTACTTCATATGGATCTGTTTGGTCCTACAAATGTTATGAGTATAGGCAAGAAATCTTACTGCTTGGTTATTGTTGATGATTACTCCAGATTTACTTGGGTATATTTTCTAAGGACTAAGGATGAGACAAGTGGACTTATCAAATCCTTTATTCTAAGAATTGAAAACCAAACTAATCAAAGAGTAAAAGTCATTAGATCAGATAATGGAACTGAGTTTAAAAATCATGATCTAAACACCTTTTGTGAAGAGAAAGGTATTGAGAGGCAATATAGTGCTCCTAGGACTCCTCAACAGAATGGTGTTGCTGAAAGGAGAAATAGGACACTAATAGAGGCTGCTAGATCTCTGTTGGCTGATTAAAAATTGCCAATTACCTTCTGGGCTGAAGCAGTTAATACTGCTTGTTATGTCCAAAACAGAGTCCTAGTGGTCAAGCAAAAGAACAAGACCCCATATGAGCTTTTAAATAAAAGAAAACCTTTCATTGGTTTCTTCAAACCTTTTGGGTGTCCTTGTACTATTCTCAATACCAAATCTCACTTAGGTAAGTTTGATAGCAAAGCAGATGATGGATTTCTTGTTGGATATTCATCTCAGAGTAAGGCCTACAGAGTTTTTAACTCTTCTTCCAGAATAATTGAAGAAAGTGACAATGTCAAATGCAATGAGAACACACCAAATCCAATTGGGTCTGGTCCTCAGTGGCTATTTGATATTGACTCACTAACTAATTCTTTTGGTTTCAGTAGTGATGACTATACAGGAACAGGAAGTGGAGGATCAGGGACTACACAAGTCTCGGAAAGTATATCTAAATCTGTGATATTTCCCATACCCACAGTGAATTCTGTTGAAGACTGTGAAAAGGAATCATCTACTGGACCAAGTCAGAGTGAAGAAGAAACTAGAGATGAGGAGACTCAAGAAAATAAAGAATCAGAAGTGGCATCTGAAAACACTTCAGTTGAGTTGCATGACTCTAATCTAGAAGCTGGACTGAATGAAGAACCTAGTCATAACACCAGAGTTCAAAAGAATCATCCTCCACAGCTGGTAATAGGAGATATCTCTTCTCCTATGATGACTAGACATCAAAGCAGGCTTCAAGAAATGCAAGATCAACAACATACAGTGCTTTCTTGTTTTCTATCCCAGCTTGAGCCTAAAAAGGCACATGATGCTATGAAAGAATCTAGCTGGATAGAAGCAATGCAAGAAGAACTGTTACAGTTCAAGCTACAAGATGTATGGGATCTAGTAGACCTTCCTAAAGGTCACAGAGCAATTGGCACAAAGTGGATTTTCAGAAACAAGAGAGATGAAAGAGGTATTGTCATAAGGAACAAAGCAAGGCTAGTGGCTCAAGGATATACTCAAGAAGAGGGTATAGATTATGAAGAAGTTTTTGCACCTGTGGCAAGGATAGAAGCAATCAGACTATTCCTAGCCTATGCTTCTTACATGAACTTCAAAGTCTATCAAATGGATGTAAAAAGTGCTTTTCTCTATGGCTCAATTGAAGAAGAGGTATATGTCTATCAACCACCAGGGTTTGAAAACCCAAGCTATCCAGACAGGGTATACAAATTGAAGAAAGCTCTTTATGGACTGCATCAAGCTCCAAGAGCATGGTATGACACTCTGTCATCTTATCTCTTGGAAAATGACTTTGAAAGAGGAGTCATTGATAAGACTCTATTTATCAAGAGAAAGAAGAAGGATATCTTGCTGGTCCAAATCTATGTTGATGACATTATCTTTGGATCTACAAGAGACAACATGTGCAAGGAGTTTGAGGATCTAATGCATCAAAGGTTCAAAATGAGTTCCATGGGGGAACTTACTTTCTTCTTTGGAATCCAAGTTCAACAGAAGTCAGATGGCATCTTCATCTGTCAATCCAAGTATGTGCAGGACATTCTAACCAAGTTTGGTTTCTCAGAGTCAAAACCTACCAGCACACCTATGGAAACACACAAGCAGATAACAGCAGATCTTGAGGGGGAGGATATGGATGTGCATCATTATAGATCCATGATTGGCTCTCTCATGTATCTCACAGCATCAAGGCCAGATATAATGTTTCTAGTCTCTGTATGTGCAAGATTCCAAGTTAGGCCAAAGCAATCTCACTTTCAAGCTGTTAAGAGGATATTCAGATATCTCAAAGGGCAACCCAGATTGGGACTTTGGTATCCTCATGACTCACCCTTTGACCTAATAGCATACTCAGACAGTGATCTAGGTGGGGCAAACTTGGACAGAAAATCTACTTCTGGAGGATGTCAATTTTTGGGTGCAAGACTAGTGTCTTGGCAGTGCAAGAAACAAACCACAGTATCCACATCTACAACAGAGGCAGAGTACATAGCAGCTGCAAGTTGCTGTTCTCAAGTCTTATGGATTCAGAATCAAATGTTGGATTATGGGGTAACCTTTCTACACACTCCAATTTTTATTGATAATAGCAGTGCTATTAGCATTGTGAATAATCCAGTCAAGCACTCAAAGACAAAGCACATTGAGATCAGGTATCACTTCATAAGAGAATGTAATGAAAAGAAACTTATTCAAGTTGTAAAAGTTCACACTGATAATCAGTTTGCTGATCTATTCACTAAAGCCTTTGATGTGGGTAGATTCACTTTCTTGGTAACTAGTGTGGGAATGATCAACTCTGAATAAGCCCCTTCTCAAAAAGTGGTTCTATACCTGTATATTATTTATTCTTGGTGTTACTAATCTTCTTTTTCAGGATATGTATAGCAGTACTCAGTGTTTCGCAAGTTTAAAGGAGTAAGTTAGTTAATACTGCTAGTAGTTAATACTGCTCTCAGTTAATACTGCTTTCAGTTAATACTGCTCGTGGTTAATACTGCTTTCAGTTAATACTGCTCGTGGTTAATACTGCTTTCAGTTAATACTGCTTTCAGTTAATACTGCTTTAAGTTAATACTGCTCGTAGTTAATACTGCTTTCAGTTAATACTGCTCGTGGTTAATACTGCTTTCAGTTAATACTGCTTTCAGTTAATATTGCTTTCAGTTAATACTGCTTTCAGTTAATACTGCTCTAGGTTAATACTGCTTATATCCCGAATACTATAAATACTCTTTGCCCGCCTAAAAGTTCATAACGACTCTTTGCATACTATTCTCTTGCACTCTAAACCCTTTCTCTCTCAAGTTTGAAGCATTCAGGCACGTTGTTCACTAAGATCAATGGCATCCATGGCATTCATCGACGAGCACAATGAGATCGCGATGCTACAAAAGCCAAAGCAAGCTGCAGGATTTCATCAGATTGTGGATTTTCTCTAGTCAAGCCATATTGCTCATGCTCTTATTGTATCTCCTACAATCTATATCGAGCATCAAAGGCAGTTCTGGGCTAATGCCACCATTGTTGCTGAGAATGGTGTGCAAATGATCAAGACAAGAATCTGTGAACAATCACTAACAGTTACTGAAGAGGTTATTCGCATCAGTCTAAGTCTAGACGATGCCTCTGGTATAACTTCAATCCCAAACGATGAACTGTTCTCCAATCTTACAAGAATGGGGTATGGAGGCCCATTGGGTGTATTCAAATTCTCAAAAGCCAAGTTTTCACCCCAATGGCGTTTCTTTGTCCATACTCTTATGCACTGTATCTCCAAAAAGACTACTGGATGGAGTGAGTTCAGCAGCACCATTGCTTATGCTTTGGTGTGCTTGGCCACTGCCAGAAAGTATAACTTTTCTAAAATGATTTTCAGTGATCTTGTCTCAAACATGGGAAACAAAAAGAGCTTCTTTATGTACCCCAGGTTTGTCCAAGAAGTTATTACTCATGAATTGACGAATATACCTCAACCTGTTGGGGTATATGTACCTAAACCCCCAAAAGGCAAGGTTTTCTCAAATATGAGAAGATCTGCTGGGGACTCGGAAGGAGTTGACACCCCATTGTTCTCTACAATGATGGTGGTGTCCCAAACCAATGAAGGTATGGTAGCAGGGTCAAGGCCCCCATTAGACCAACCCACTGCTAGCCAATCCCAACCTTCCCTCTCTAAATCAATTCCTCAGTCTCTTCTTGACAAACCAACTTCACCAATTACCCAAACTTATCAAAGAAAACAGGTAAAGAAGGCTCCTTCCCTTCTTGTACCATCACCCACTCAGCCTTTAAGCCCTCTATTGGAGCACTCACCAGTAGAGAATATCCAAAGGGAATCCACAAGGGTGTCTCCCAACCCAAAGGAGGTGCTCTCTGAGGAGGAGGTAGAGCATATGGGTACTGAGGCTGCCACTACTTCTGCTAGCACAGAGAAGGACAGTAGTACCATAAATAAGACCTCACCCATGGCAACTTTGAATGAACAATCATTCAAAGGTCCCTGGTGCCAAGAAACCAAGGGGGTGGATAGTGCTTCTGCTAGGCAGAAGACTTTCACTACAAAAAGATCCAATGATCCTTCAAAAGAGGGTAACACTTCTGGAGAGGGTGAGGACAGATATACTTACTATGAATTGATGGAAACAATGGGGAACATCAATCAAGATGTTCTCAAACAAGGCAAAGAAATTGAAGAAATGAAGCTGGTCATTCTGTCACAACAAGTACAGATTGCTAAGCTGAAGAAGATGGTGATCAGTCTGGTACAGAGGAAGAAGAGAAAGCAATTCCAACTAAGGAGAAGGAAATCTGAGAATGATGCTCCCAAAAAGGGGGATATCAACATGGAAGAAGCCACAAGAGAGGGGGAGCTTGATGGAGAGAAATTTGATGTTGAGGGGGAGCAGGAAGCAGAAACAGAAAGAGATTCAGTGCCAATAGAAACACAAGAGGAAGCAGAAACGGTTACTACTGCTGACATAAATAAAGCAGTAGAAACAGTGAAAGAAGTATTAACAGATCTTGAGGTTGCAGAAACCTTACTTAAAGCCAAGAATGATACTCCCAAGGTCACTTCAAAGACCAAAGGAGTAATTATCAAAGAACAAGGTGAAGTGATCAAGAAAGATAACAGAAAGAAGGCAATGAACAAAGACAAAGGAAAAGCAAAGATGGTGGAATCTGATCAACCAGTCAAGAAGCAAAGGTTGGTTGAATCAGATGAAGCCTTAGCCAGGAAGATGCAAGAGGATATTAAAAAGGAAGAAAGAGTTCAGGTGGAAAAGGACAGGGAGATGGCAGAGGCTCTAGCTGCTGAACTGAATAAAGCTTATCAACTGAGTCTGGCAACTGAAATTGCACAGAAGAAAGCTGCAACTATGAAGAAATCAGTGGTGAAAATAGTTGTAAAGAAGAGACAACCCTCAAAGACTTTCCTAGGTACCCAAGAGAGAAACAAGATGATTATATTTCTCAAAGGTGCTGTAGGAGTCAAAAAGGAGATGTTCTCTAAAATGTCTTTTGAGAAGATTAAAGAGATGTATGATTCAGAGATGTTAAAGCTGCAGGGAAATGAAATTGCAAGGGTGGAGATGGAGAAGAGGATGAAAGAAAGTAATGATCTTCTGATACAAAAGCCCTTTCCAGATGAGCAGGAAACACCATCAAAGAAAGAAGCTACTCTGGGTGAAAGTCTAAGGACTTTAAAGAGAACCAAGATGATGGCAAGGAGAAAGTCAACTAAGAAGCCTAGAGTATCTGAAGGAGAGGATGAGAAAGTTGCTGAAGAAGAAGGGGCACCTGAGTCATCTAAACAGAAAGAGCCATCAAACACAGATGATGTAAATTTGTATATGGTAGTGATGGACAAAGTGCCTGAACCAATTTCAGCAGAACCTGTAGGAGTTAAGCCTCCTGAGGTCATTCTCTGGGATACATTAACAGTGGATGGAAAGGAATACATAAGGCTAAAAAGGAAGGATGAAAAGTATGAGGTGTTCAATACTTGGGCAAAGATTGTAAGAACATGCTCTAGGTCAGATCTTGAAGAGATGTTTGAGATAGGAATGAAGTTGTATGCAGATATACTGAAGGCTCCAGAGATTTCAATTACAAAACTGGTAATGGAGTATCTGTGTATGATGTTCAAACCTGAAGAAGTAGAGCATGTGATCAAGAATGTATTCAAGTCAGTCAACAGTTGGACTCTATATGAAATTAGTGGAGTATATACAGTGACTTTGGATTTAAATCACACTGAATACTTCCTAGTGGATAGAGTGTACAATCATAGCAGATTGAAGCTTCATGCCATGCTGAAGAAAAAGTTAAGATGTGTTCCAGATTCAGAAATGGCTAAATACTTGATTCAAAGAACAATTAATCAGAGTTTGGGATTGGATGCAAACACTGGAATTTAGGCCATGATAGAGTTTTGGGAGCATCTTGAAGAAAATTTGAAGAACTTGACTTCTCTTCCTAAAAGTCAAGTTAGGGGGAGATTGTTGGGAATTGAAGAATTCATCAAGTATGGTTAATGCTGCTAGTTCAGAATTACTACTGCTAGAAGACTTAAAGGTTAATACTGCTGAGTGTTACTACTGCTAGTGGAATTAATACTGCTAGTCAAAGTTAGTGCTGCTTGAACAAAGTTAGTACTGCTTAGCTAGTTAGTACTGCTAGTGGTTAATACTGCTTGGTAGTTAATGCTGCTAAGACCAAGTTAATGCTGCTAGAAGAAATTAATGCTGCTGAGCATAGTTAGTGCTGCTTATGACTTGAAGATCCGAATGAAAAGGATTACAGCTGGAAAGAATAAAGATATTCATGGAAGGCTTAGAGATATACATGGAAGATATACTGAAGATATTTTATTTATTGTAATTATCTTTTTATTCAGTATATGTACAGATTTGATAGAATAGTTTAAAAAGAGATTAATTAATTCATTCTAAGTTTTGGTTCTAGAGAGAAAATCAACCTCAAGGCATAGATCCTAATTCTAGAGAAGTAGAATTCGTATTGGTGAGCCTGTTCATCAATATTGAGGTTGAGTGTGTAATCTTGTAACTTCAAAGCATTCAATACAAGTTTACAGTTTGTTCTTTATATTTACTGTGTTGATTTACTGTTTCATTGAATATCAAAGTGTTATTCCGCAAACTTCTTTGATATTGTTTCTGAGAATTATTTCTTGTTGAGAATTCGATCCTGACAGCTCTTGATTCTTCAAAATTTTATCTCTGACGACTTTAAACTTTGAAGCTCTAGCAATCTTTAAACATTCAGCTTTTGAAGAATCTTCAGATAAACTTGAAAAGTCTTTCCCATTCTCTTTGAAAAGTCATTCTCTAACACTTTAAAATTTCATCAAGTCTTGAATTTGAATTTGAAACCTTTGAAACTTCGAACTTAGCGGATTTGAACTTTGAGTAATCTTTCAATGCTTGTATCTTCATCTCTTTGATCTATGAACTGTCTGTCTTTGAACAACGATCTCTCTTGAAATATCTCGAAACATCTTTATCATATTATCTCGAGATTCTTGACAAATCTTCTCTCATTGGAAATTGAAACTTGTAAAATATCTCCCCCTTTTTGATGATTGTGAGCATCATGATCATCAAAAATTTTCAATTTCATCAATGTCTTTGAAAAACAATCTCCCCCTTTATGATAAAATAGAAATCTCCGCCCTTTTGATATGAGTGTCCGTCAATTCATAAAATGTATTCATCTGAATATTTTCAAATCCAGACAAAATAAGAATTGTAACCCTGAATCAATATATGATACAGTTAGTATGCCTGTAAGTTGCACAAAGCCACTTTGTACAACGAATGTACATTGGAAAGGAGCTTTTGTGATGTTCACTCCCCCAGGGCTTCCATTCAATCATTGAAAAACCACAAAGGAAATTTCTATGAATGTTATGACAAGAAAACATATTCCTTGTGTGTTACGTGAAAGTATAAGAATGATTGAATCTACTTAAGCTTTTGTATGCTCAAAATGTGTAAACTGTTGAGACAACAACAAGTATTACACGGACTCAATATGCATGAAATAGATGCGAAGGTGGGGAAACTTTCCTTCTTTTTCAATATCTAAATCTTCCGAGTGAAGACCAGATAGCAGATGTGCTGCGTCCCCAAAAGAAAATTTGAAACATTTCTTTGTTAGGAAAGAAATAAGTAGTTGGTGGGGTTAAAACAAGAGTTGGCATGGGCTAGTGCCTATTTCAATGATGGTCACCAAAGAATGTGAACCAATAGTAATGTGGCTACCCGACTCAGAAAGTAGTTGGTGTAGAGTTCTGATATTCTTTTTAAATATGTTCTCACACCCTCTTTCTTTTTATCATTTATGCTCACTTTTAACCAAACTCTCTTTTACATTTTACCGTTTAGCACAATGAGAGAAAACTCAATCGGATGAGTTATCTCCCCCATTTTTTGATTTAAGACCCCTCACCCCTCAATCACTCTAGGATAACTTCCGGGGTAGGAAACATTGGTTAACGTGAATCCATGGAAGTTCTGTTTAAGCTCTCACACGAATCCCATGTAATTTTGTCCTAAAAAGAATACTTACACAACAGTTTAACTTGAATAATTAAGCACATGATAACATTGTCATATAAATGTATGCTCATCAAGGATATGAATGAAAATTTAGCATTTGAACTTTCAAGATCTCTCAAAACAAAGAAATTGAATGAATGAAATGAAATCAAGAGAATTGTTTTGAGATTCTGATAATGTATCAATCAGATCAAATATCATGAATATGGACATGAAATGGTTGGGGTATCAAAGAACTTGATAGAGGTTTATATGAACAAATATAAACATATTTTCAATGAACGCACAAAGTTTGAAATGTTGACTGATGCTCAACAACAGTGAAATCAAACGAGGGTATTACCATCGAAAAATTGTTTCATTTAGAGACATGGTAATAACTAATTCAAATGAAGTACTAAACAGGTGTGTATGAATACTTGAAGTATATAGACAAGATAATACACAATTATTGATCTTTGGAAACACACAGTCAGTTAATCATTAACGCTTAATTATGAAAAACATTTAAAATCATACTTCTGAATTCATGAAATCTTTTGAGAACCAGAAATGATTTGAACATTTAAGAAAACATTTTTCATGCTCAAAAGTTCTTATTTCAAACAATCAGAGATCTAGATCAAAAAATAATTACAAACAATTTAAACTCCCCCCTTAAATCATGATAATCTGAGTTACATTCAGATAAGCTTCCCTTTGATATTTGCAAAATATCCTTATTTGAACAAAATATTCTTTGACATTTAAGATCGGGTCTTGAACTGCTTTGTTCAAAAGCCTTACTTGATCTCTGAGGTACGAGTCCTAGACTGATTTGTCTATAAGTCATTCTTCTTAACATTGAAGAACGGGTTCTGATATGATATAATCAGAAACCAAAGCTCTTGCTCTCCCTAAATCTGTGGTGCCTGTAAAACAATTTTAACAGATTTTGGTACCCACTGGTATTTGGGTCCTGGTTGGTTAGATTTAGGAATCCACTTCTCATTAGATTTAAATCTTTTAAGTTCATTTTTCTGAGATGTAATTCTGTAAGTTCAATACTAGTGATGAGCAATGTCTTTTTGAACAAAATCATGTGCTCTACAATAAGAACAACAAATCTTTTTTTGAGCCAACCTAATAAGATAATTAGCAGAATAAATCGTATCTGTTAGAAAATATATTTGTTGGATACAAGATCATGAAGACAGAAGATTGAAAGTCAACCAAGTCAACTCTCAAAGCAAAGTCAAAGTCTTTTTGTAATAAAGTAAAAGTCAAAGTCATTGTATTTTGTTTTTTTATTGCGTTGTAAGCGTGTGTTGTTTTGTTTTAATAGACATATGACTAGAGTAAGTGGCTAGAAATTATAGTTGCAAGTTAGAAGTCATTGTACGCATCCTGTTTCTAGAGAGAGAAAGTGACAAAGAGTTTGTATACGAATTCCAGTGGTTGAATTGAAACAGGTTAATTGTTTGAATCATTCTAATCTTGTTTTCGTAATTGAATTAGCAATTAGAACTTGATAAATTGGGACATAATAATTGGTATCAGAGTAGATTCAAGTTGAAATCGATCGAAATATGGAAGTTCGCACTGAGTTCTGAGTCATGATTAAGTTTCGAGTTTTTGTCAGAATCTGTGATTGTATTTGATTCAATTGTATTCGTATAATGTTCTAGAACAATCTTGTATAGGTGAATTGAATTCTTGCACTGTATGTTTGATTAATTCTTGAATTTGAGTTCACGAGTTTACATGCACTGTATCGAATCAATGTGTAAGTTTCAGTGAATTTCGTTGAAATTCATTGGTCGAAATTATTTTTAGATGTATTAGAGAGAAAATTGTCGAAGTTATAGACTGGAAATCGAAGGATTGATGGATTTTTGAGCCAATCAGAGTGATATTTTCAACGAGATCTCAAGAACTCGCATAAGTTCATGAAGAACTCGCATATCCTGAACAACTTGTATATAATCTCAAGATTTCGCATCTAGAATTCGCAGATCTCTTGTTTTCGCATAAAATTCTTGTTTGAAATTCTCACAATTGTAGAATTCGCATATGTGTGTTATGCGAAATGTGGTGAATTCGCATATGTGTGTGATAAGAAATCTTAAGAATTCGTACAAGTCTATGTGCGAATTATCAGAATTCGCATAAGCATTTTATACGAAAAGTTTTGTTAAAATTGTTCAAGGCAAGAATTCGCATAAGTCATCTGTGCGAAAAGTAAAGAATTCGCATATCAAATAATACGAATTCTTTGAATTCGCATCAGAGAGATATACGAATTCCTCATAATTCATATAAGAAGTTTTAAATTTCTTCAAGTCTAGAATTCACATAATTCTGTTGTGCGAATTGCTCTTGCGAAAAGTTTGTTTTCTAATATTTTTCCAAGTCTAGAATTCGTGTAAGTGTTGTGTGCGAATTCTAAGACTTGCATATAACTTCATGTGAATTCTATTGCATGCGAATTCTGAAATAGCTTTTGTATGCGAATTCTGAAGTTAGTGTGTGTAGTGTGCGAATTCTTGGTTGTTTGTGCTTATGTGCGAATTGTGCATGCGAGTTCCTTGTGTTTCACTCTAGTGTGCGAATCCCATACTTGAGAAATTTTTGGAAATCTTATTTTCTGAAGTTTCTGAGTTTTTCTGTATTTTGAGATTTCACTTGGACTAACGATCATTGTCAAGTTCTTATTGTACATTCTTGAAAAACAGGATGACTTCAAGAGAAGCACTCGCTATTGGAACTAATGTGAAACCTCCAGTCTTATTCAAAGGGGAGTACAAGCAGTGGAAGGATCGCGTCTTGGATTTTATTGATAGAAACGATTTAGGAAAGAGTGATGAAACCTCCAACAAAGACTCGTACTGTTGTAGGATAAAATGGAGAAGAGGAACAAAAAGAGTACCCACTACCACTTGAGGAGTACACAGATGAACAGAGAAAGAGAGAGAGAGAGAAAGCTGATAGATTGGCGAGGTCATTTACTCTTCAATGGATTACAAATGAGATATACGTGAATATTGACAGCTATAATTCTACAGGAAAACAGATGTGGGATCAACTTGAGAAAATGATGCTCAGATCCAAGATTGGCAACCAGCTCAAAGTTGCCAACTGCCTCCACAACTACGAAGAGTTCAAGGCCAAGGAGGGTGAATCTTTGGAGGCTACTTACGATATATTTGTGACTTTGTTAAACAAGCTTAGCAAGAATAAAGTAAGGAAGTCACATATTGAACTCAATGTCAAATTCCTCAACATCCTAAAACCTGAGTGGAAGAGGTTTACTAGGCAAATGAAACAGATGAAGGATTTGAACGAGACTCCACTTCATGAGGTGTATGAGACTCTTACGCAAAACGAGGAAGAGGTGGAGGAGATCAAAGATGAAAAGAAGAAGGATGAGAGAGTGGTTGTTGATCCAGTTGCTCTAGTGGTGAAAAAGAAATCAGTGAGCCTAAAGAAGAAGAAGAAAATTATAGTTTATGAGTCCGAGGAGGCTGACAGTGATGAAAATTTTGATTCTGATGACTGTGAGAATCTCGAACAGGCCATGCTAATGTTGACAAAAGCCTTTCAGAAGAAATTCTACAAGAAGCCTGGTTCGAACAGTCAGAGATATTCCTCAGGTTCAAGAAACTACAAACATAAGGAGAGGATTGAAGGAAAGAGGTTTGATGAGAAGAAACCTGAAGAGAAGAGATACAGATCTATAGAGAAGAAAGATCCAGAACCCAGAAAGTGTTATAACTGCGAAAAGCTCGGACACTTCGCGAAGGATTGCAGAAAGCCTAAGGTCCGAAACTCCGAATACTACAAGAATAAGATGCTCTTGGCCAAGCAGCAGAAGACTGGCAAGGCTCTTATGGCTGAAGATGAATTATGGCTCGATCATTCAGAAGATGAAGAAGAGAAAAAGAGAAGACTATAATTCACAATGAACTATCTGAAACTACTTTGAAATATAAACTGTGTCAATTTGAATCCAAAAAGGTTGCTAAAAGGTGATCATTTCTTTCAAAAGAAAACAAATCTTTAACTGATAAAGTGAATATTTTGGAAGAAAAACTTTACACTTTAGGTCAAACTGAACAGACCATTCACCTAAATAAACCTAAAGAGAGTAGTGAGTGTTGGGGTCTTGGTTACGAGAACCCACACTACCTCAAAAAGGGTATTTCTAAAGTGCCTGCGCTTTATGATTTTGGATTTTTAAAACTGGCACCACAATACCCCGAACTCAAAGTTAAGTGGACTAAACTGTCTGAAGAGGATGAAGCTAAGGAAAAATAGAAAAGTAAGAACACAACTAAAATGCAACTTCCATTTCGTTATGAGAAGTTGAATTATAGTTATAGTTCTGATAAATCAAAATTTCTTTCTAATGACTATTTTGAAAGCTATTCTTCAAAGGAGTTGGAGGCTAAGACTATTGAGGGTAAAATTTATGTACCTCCTCTCGTGTTAGAAAGTAAAATTTCTGAACTCGAGAACACTCAGATAGAAGAAAGAATTTTGATTAATCTAGAACAAACTGTGTTTTCTACTGTGCTTCTAAATTCTGAATTTTCTAAAACTTCCAAAGCTTCAAAATCTAATCATTTAAATGGTCTACTTGATGAAGAGTTTGATTTCTTAAACTCTGAAGGTGATTTAGATGTCTGTGTTGGTCAATTTGATTTTAATGCTAAACTTCCTGATCATTCACAGTTTGTTATAAACTCTTTTGGTCTACCCAGTGTGTATGAAAAGGGTGAAACAATAACAAAAGTTGATGTACCAGTTTATGTGAATACCAAGAATGCTAAAGGTAAGAAGAAGAAATCTAGGCATTCAGAGAAACGGACAACCACTGGTAAGCCAAAGAAAAAGCAATCTTTCAAATCTCACAGTTCTAACTCTAAAGTTTTAAATGTTTCAGATGTGAGTAAGAGAAAATCTGGAGTTAAATCAGAATGGCAGCCAAAGAAGAAGATCGACGAGACTGCTAAATCATTTTTTGATTCTGTTTGTAATAGAAATACTGATAGTACAACTGATGTAATTGGCAATGTTTCTTTTCAAAAACCAAAACTTGTAACTTCTTACAAACGCTATTCAATAATGCAACTGTTCCAATTATCTCCGTCTACTAGAAAGTTTTCTACGTATCGTCGAAATGATTTTGTTTCTCGGCAATATTCTGATGTTTGGTTTGGTACATATCATGTCTATTCTTATCATTCTCACGCTTCAAATGATTTTCATAACTAAAGAGGACCCAAATTTAAATGGGTGCTAAAATCTTGCGCTAACACTGTAGGACCCATCTATAAATGGGTACATAAACTTATTGTTTCATGATTTCTCATGTGCAGACCCGTCATATGTGGTACTTGGATTCTAGTTGCTCCAAGCATATGACCGGGCAGAAAGATTTATTATCTAATTATACAGAGAAATATTGTGGAACAGTTCGATTCGAAAATGATCAGTTTTCACCTATTTTGGGCTATAGTGATGTGATTCAAGAGAACGTGATGATCAAGAAGGTGAGCTACGTTGATGGTTTAGGGAATAACCTATTCAGCATTGGACAGTTATGTGACAAAGACTTAGAGGTTAATTTCAAGGCCAAGAGATGTTCTGTGCGTACTGAAGACGGTAAAGAACTCTTGGTCGGCACTAGAAAGTCAAACCTCTACACAATTAATCTGTCAAAAGTCAAGACTGACAATGAGTTGTGTCTACTATCAAAAGCCTCGCTTCGAAGACTTTCTCACCTGAATTTTCGTTACATCAACAAACTGGTCACGAGAAATTTGGTAAAAGGACTTACAGGGCTCAAATATGTTAAAGAACATCTCTGTGCAGCGTGTGAGAAGGGCAAGATGAAGAGAGTCGCTCATAAGCCGAAACCTGAGCCGAGTACAAGCTCATCCTTGGAACTTCTGCATATGGATCTCTGCAGTCCGATGCGAACTCAGAGCATAAACTTCAAGAAATATGTTCTAGTGATTGTGGACGATTACTCACGGTACACTTGGGTCAAATTTATGTGAACAAAGGATGAGATGCCCGAAGTCATCATCACATTCTTAAAGAATACCCAAGTGAATATGCAAAAGCTAGTCAAGCTTCTTCGAACGGACAATGGCACATAATTTAAAAACAGAATTGATGAAGATTATCTCGAATCGGTCAGGATAACACATCAATATTCTACTGCCAGAACGCCTGAACAGAACGGAGTTGTAGAGAGACGTAATAGAACGCTAATTGAGGCCGCTCGAACTATGCTGAGTCAATCGGATCTACCTCTGTTTCTATGGGCTAAAGCTGTATCGACTGCTTGCTACACGCATAATCGTTCTTTAATCCATCGTCGGTTTGGTAAAACGTCATATGCTTTAATAAATAATCGTACACCTAGCATTAAACATTTTCATATTTTTTGATGTATGTGCTTTATACTGAATGACAAGGAGAACTTAAACAAGTTCAGTCCGAAGGCAGACGAAGGCATCTTTATCGGCTACTCTCAATCATCTGCAGCCTACAAAGTGTATTTGAAGAAGTCGAAGATCGTAGTAGAGAGTGTAAACGTTACATTTGATGAGGAGATGGATTCTCTTCAAGATAGTTCAGAACCCGTTATTACTGGTGTACTAGCTTCTAGGCAGATCAGTCTAGAACCTGTATCTGCTGATAAGAAATCAGATGAAGCGTCATCGTCTACTTCACATTTATCTGATTTAGATTTATTGTTTGAATTTTTTTATGATGAATTTCTTGGAACTAAAGTGACTAAACCTGTTGTGGTTCACAGATTAGTAGATTTACGAAGAAATCAACCAACCACTTCAGAGATATCTACTAAATCCAATTCCTTGGTTCGGCAAGAGATTCCAATTCAAACGCCTACTCCAACAGTTGAAGTTGTGAACATTCATTGAGAGCTAGAAGTTGCTGAATCAGTTGTTGTACTGTAAAGACTAATCAACATCCAGATACTGCTGTACCAACTGAAGCTTCTGCACAGAACACTTCAACTGCACCCCTATTAAATACTGAGCAAACTGATGAAGCTGAAAGTAGATTTCTAGATGAAAATCATGATCAATCTACATCAAATCCACTCCCTCAAAAAGTGGATCAATCTACATCAAATCCACTCCGGTGCAAACTAAGTCTGCTACTTTAAACATGTGTATGCATGACTCATTTATGAGCAAGATAGAGCCAACACGCGTATCTGAAGCTCTAGTTGACTCAGACTGGGTAACTGCAATGCAAGATGAGCTTAATCAGTTTGAAGCATTAGAAGTCTGGAGACTTGTGCCTAAGCCTGAAGGAAAGACTATAATTGGCACGAAATGGGTATTCAAAAATAATAAAGACGAAGATGGTATCGTGATCAGAAATAAAGCAAGAATAGTGGCTAAAGGGTATAGGCAAGAGGAAGGTATTGACTATGACGAGACTTATGCTCCAGTGGCACACATCGAAGCTATTAGGATGTTTCTTGCATATGTCGCCCACAAGAACTTCACCGTCTATCAAAAGGACGTGATGAATGCCTTTCTAAACAGCATTCTCAAGGAGGAAGTCTACGTTTCTCAGCCTGAAGGTTTTGTCAATCCAGATAAGCCAAATCATGTTTACATTCTGGACAAAGGTCTTTACGGTCTGAAGCAAGCTCCTCGAGCCTGGTATAAAGTGTTATCTAAATTCCTAGTCAAATCTGGCTTCTCTAAAGGTAAGATCGATACTATTTTATTTATCAAAAAGGAAAAAGCCGATATCATTTTAATTCAGATTTATGTGGATGACATCATATTTGGCTCAACAAATCCAAAATACTGTAAGAATTTTTCTAACCTCATGGTGCCAAAATTTCAGATGAGTATGATGGGAGAGATGAATTTCTTTCTCAGATTACAAGTCAAACAATTTTCAACGAGGATTTTTATAAATCATTCAAAGTACATTTTCGATATTCTTAGAAAATTCAAAATGGAAAATTGACACCTATTGGAACCTCGATGGCACCTGGAACTAAGATTGGCACTGATCATTCGGGAAAAGTTGTCGATGTTAGGACCTATCGATGGATGATTGGTTCTTTAATGTATTTAACATCTAGTAGGCCAGATACAATGTTCTCTACATATCTATGTGCTCGATATCAGGCTTCTCCAAAAGAGTATCATTTGTCTGCAGTTAAAAGAATTTTTAGATATCTGAAGGGCACTGCAGATCTTGGTCTGTGGTATCCTAAAGATACAGGTTTTGAACTGACAGCATATTCAGATGCAACCATGCAGGTTGTATGCTTGACAGGAAAAGTACATCGGGTCACATACAATTTTTGGGCGATAAACTCGTGAGTTGGGCTTCAAAGAAACAACTCTGTGTATCCACATCAACAGCTAAGGCAGAGTATGTTGCTGTGGCGAGCTGTTGTTCTCAAGTGTTGTGGATGAGAACACAAGTCCGAGATTATGGCTTTAAATACAACAAGATCCCGATTTACTGGGATTCGAAGAGCGCGATTGCCATATCTGCAAATCCGGTTC
This sequence comes from Arctium minus, assembly GCA_954870635.1. Classification (NCBI taxonomy): domain Eukaryota; kingdom Viridiplantae; phylum Streptophyta; class Magnoliopsida; order Asterales; family Asteraceae; genus Arctium; species Arctium minus. Next base: position 80,758,939 of record OX941090.1, on the reverse strand, counting down.
AACATACCAAGACCAAACACATTGATGTTCGATATCATTTTATCAAAGATAATGTGGAAAAAGGTTTGTCCGTCCACAATATTATCAAGTTCTTAGCAACTCATACACATAAACGATTAACCAACCTGTTCGATTAATAACAAATATTACAGGATTGATCGATTGAAGCTTTCTGTGTTTTTCTCTCTACGTGAATAGTAAACACCTTGAGTGTGTGTGTGATTGTGATAGTTGTTAGAGAGAGCTGAGAGATCAGATGAGATATTAGATCTCACCTAACATTACAAATATAATATATAGAATATAATATCTAGATATTATCTAACTAAATAATATACTAACTAATTAACTAAACTAATTACTTAAACGCAATAAACTAACTTTGACGATTTATTACAAACGAAATTAGACTTATATTTAAGAGTCGACTTTTCTGCTTTAGCTTCAGATTGCGATCTTCAGATTGGATGATCTTGAATCCAATAGATTTGTGCGCTAACAATCTCCCCCTTTGGATCAAGATCATTCTAAAAAGATTTATCCAATAGATCTATGCAATTCAATCCTCTCTTGCAGCTCAGAAGATGCAATCTCCTTCTTTAGTCTTCATAACGTAACAATCTTCCCTTTTGATGTAGATAAATACTCTTTCAGATTTTGGGAAGAAATTATCTCTAGTTGTAGCTCATATTGTTGTAGCAAAGTATCTTCAAAGAAAATTTCTTGCAATTCAGCATGTCTTCAGAATACTTGCTCTAATCTTATGTTGTTCCACATTTCTTGTGTTGGCTCTTTAGCGCTTCTCCCCCTTTTTGATGAAAAGAGGAACGAGTTCATCAAAACTTAATTTCAAGAAATGTCATTTTACGGAGCCTCTGATCCTTCAATTCATAAGATATTCATCCAGATCTTTGCAAATCTAGACAAAATAGTCGTGTAACACCTGAATCAACAAATGAATCAGTTAAGATGTCTGTCAGTAACACTAAGTAACTGTGTGTAACGAATACACATTGGAAAGGAGCTTTTTGATGTTCACTCCCCCTGGGCTTCCATTCAATCATCGAAATACCACAAAGGCAATTTCTATAAACGTTATGACAAGGATACAAATTCCTTGTGTGTTCGTGCTTGTGATAGAAAGAATTAAGCACGGATGATTGCTTATAGGCTCAAAATTGTGTAAACCACTTAGACAACAGTAAGTTAAGCACAGACTTAATGTCCATGATTGAAGTGCGAAGGTGGGGCAGACTTCCTTCTTTTCAATATCCATATTTTCCAAATGAAAATCAGATAGCAAATGTGCTGCTTCCCCTTTGAAAATGTGAAACACTTTCTTGTTAAGAAGAAAATGAGTAGTTGGTGAGGTTTGATCAAGAGTTGACATAGGCTAGTTGCCTGTTTCAATAATGTTCACGAAAAATTGTGAAACACTAGTAATGTGGCTGCCCGGCTCAGAAAAAGTTGATACAGAGTTCTGATATTCTTTTAACTCTGTTCTCACACACTCTTTCTTTTAAACATTTAGCTTACTCTCCTTTTCTGTATACCTCGTCACTCAATCTACACTCATATCTTTTCGACTTCTCACACTCAATCACTATGGATTAACTTCTTGGGTAGAAATCACTGGTTAAGGTGATTCCATTGAAGTTGTGTTAAGTCCTAGCACAAAGAAATCATGTTTTCCTATTATGCATATGATGCTCAAATTGGTTTAACTATTTCAGTTAAAGCACAATATAGATCTTGAAAACATTTAAAGTCACACTTCCAAATCATGAAATCAGAATAAGACTCGGGAAGTGATTTGAACATTTAAGAAAAATATTTTCTATGATTGAAAGTTGTCCACTTTTCAATCATATATGAGATTAAGATAAAGGATTATACCTTTACGTGTGATCTTACATCTCATGAAGCTAAGATTAAAGTCATAAAGATATGATCTTTTAAGCATCTCTCAAAAACTGCAAAAGTCTTATGTCATAGTCAAAGCGAATTTATTCACTTAAAATGAAATGACAAAAAACAGTAAAACGATTAAAGTACGAGTTCTGATCAGAAATAATCAGAAGTCATATCCATACTCCTTTGACTTGACGAGCTCCCCCTAAAATCATGCATTACAAAAATTTGACATAAAAGGTAAATGCAGAAATTTTATGAGCTCCCCCTCAAAATAACAATGATTGTCTATGGAGTTTCTTTTCACACTCCCCCTTTGATCATGAACGGATTGTTAATGTGCAGATATCTTGCAGAAATGAAGAAATGGTGAAAAATTTCCAATAAGAAACTTTAATAGGTAAACACAGATTATGTCTTAAGATTTAGCATACCAAGCTTAGAGACAAGAAAATTGAATCTCTTTTCGTCTAAGGGTTTGGTAAACAAATCTGCAAGCTGATAATCAGTTTTTACAAAGTAAAGTTCAATTGTTTCTTTTTCGACATGATCTTTTATAAAGTGATACCTGACATCTATGTGTTTGGTCTTTGTATGCTGAACAGGATTAGCAGTTATCGTGATGGCGCTCTTCGAGTCACAGTATATCGGGATATGGTTGAAGTGAAAACCATAGTCTCGCAGTTAAGTTCTCATCCACAAGACTTGAGAACAGCAGCTAGCAGCAGCTACATATTCTGCTTCGGCCGTTGAAGTTGAGACACATAATTGTTTCTTCGATGCCCAACTGACGAGTTTATCTCCGATGAACTGTACATGACCAGACGTGCTCTTCCTGTCTAACATCCAACCAACATGATATGCATCTGTATATGTTGTTAGTTCAAAACTAGTATCTTTCGGATACCACCGACCAAGATCTGCAGTCCCCTTGAGATATCTAAAAATGCGTTTAACGGCAGACACATGGGATTCTTTAGGATTAGCCTGATATCTTGCACATAAACATGTTGAAAACATTATATCTGGCCTACTGGAAGTGAGATACATTAAAGAACCTATCATCCCTCTATAAGTCCTAGCATCAACAGCCTTTCCCGAAGGATCGGTGCCAATTTTAGTACCTGGTGCCATTAGGGTACCAATCGGTTTAGAATTTTCCATTTTGAACTTCCGAAAAATATCCATAATGTATTTTGATTGATTGATAAAAATCCCAGTTGAAAATTGTTTGACTTGTAATCCGAGAAAGAAATTCATCTCTCCCATCATATTCATCTAAAATCTTCACACCATAAGGTTTGAAAATGTTTTACAGTATTTTGGATTTGTAGAGCCAAAGATAATATCATCCACCTATATTTGAATTAGAATGATATCGTATTTGTCCGTTTTCAGGAATAAAGTGGTATCTACTGTACCTTTTGTAAAACCAGACTTGACCAAAAATTTAGATAATACCTCATACCAGGCGCGAGGAGCTTGTTTCAGTCCATAGAGTGCTTTGTCGAGAACGTACACATGGTTCGGTTTCTCTTGGTTGACAAAACCTTCTAGTTGCGAGACGTAGACTTCTTCTTCGAGAACGCCATAGAGAAATTTTGTCTTCACGTCCATTTGAAAGACCGTGAAGTTCTTATGGACTGCGTAGGCTAGAAACACTTGAATTGCCTCTAAACGCACCACAGGAGCAAATGTCTCATCATAGTCTATTCCCTCCTCTTGCCTATATCCTTTGGCAACAAGTCGTGCGTTATTTCTGATAACAGTACCATCTTCATCTTTCTTTATTTTGAAAACCCATTTCGTACCAATGATGGTTTTACCTTGAAGTTTGGGTATGAGTCTCCAGAATTTTAGTGCTTCGAACTGATTCAGCTCTTCTTGCATTGCACTCACCCAATCGGAATCAGCAAGAGCCTCAGATACGCGAGTAGGCTCGAACATGCTCAGAAAGGATTCATGCATACACAAATTCATTGAAGTTGACCTAGTTTGCACCGGTTTTGATGGATCGCCAATGATTTGGCTTATCGGGTGTTCTTTGGTCCATTTGTGTTCATGAGGGAGTGGATTATATGTAGTTAGTTCCATATCATCATTTATGAATCCACTGTTATCTTCTACATCTTGTTCAGTAGAAATCGGGGGTTCAGTTGAAGTAGTAGGTGCAGTAGTCTCAGTAGGTACAGATTGAAGAGGTTGTAGATCAGTTCGTATAGAACAACCTACTAATTCAGCAACTATGTAGATTCGGTATTTATCACAGCTTCAACTGTTAGAGTAGGCATTTGAACTTGAACTTCTTGTTGAATCCGTGAGATAGATTCAGTAGGAATATCTGAAATGGTTGCATGAGTAGTCATTGAGTCTTCCATCCTGTCAACCACTACAGATTTCTTCACATTAGATCCAAGAAATTCATCATAAAACAGTTCAAATAATAAATCTAAATCAGATAAATGGTTAGTAGACGTTGATGTTTCATCTCATTTGTTCGCTTAAGAAGTAGGTTTTGGACGGATTTGCCCAGAAGCTAGTACTCCGGTTATCACGGGTTCTGAACTGTGTTGTTCAGAAGTCATATCTTCATCAAATGTGACGTTGACACTCTCTAGTACTGTCTTTGACTTCTTCAGATATACACGGAATGAAGTAGATGTAGAGGAATAACCAATGAAGATGCCCTCATCCGCCTTGGCACTGAATTTGTTCAGACTCTCTCTATCGTTTAGAACGTTACACTTACACCCAAATATATGGAAATATTTGATTGTCGGTGTTCGGTTGTTGATTAACGCATAAGGAGTCTTCTTGAATCTACGGTGTATCATGGATCGATTCTGAGTGTAGCACGCAGTCGATACAACTTCAGCCCAAAGAAATAGAGGTAAGTCAGATTGACTTAGCATAGTACGAGCAACCTCCACTAGCATACGATTTCTTCTTTCGACCACTCCATTCTGTTGAGGCGTACGAGAGCAGAGTATTGATGTGATATCCCGACTGATTCGAGATAGTCTTGAACTGTTTTGTTCTTGAACTTTATGCCGTTGTCTGTTCTTAGAAGCTTGACCGGTTTCTGCAGATTAACCTGGGTCGTCTTCAGGAATGTAATGAGAACATCAGGTGTCTCATCTTTTGAACATAGAAATTTGACCCAAGTGTATCGCGAGTAATCGTCCACGATAACTAGTATGTACTTCTTTCCGCCTAGACTTTGCGTTCGCATCGGACCATAGAGATCCATATGCAACAACTCTAACGGAGCGCTTGTACTCGGTTCAGGCTTTGGTTTGTGCGGAGCCCTCTTCATCTTTCCCTTTTCACATGCTGCACACAAGTGTTCTTTTTCATACTTCAGCTCTGGAAGTCCTTTCACTAACTTCCCACTGACCAGTTTGTTGATGTACTGAAAATTGAGGTGAGAGAGTCGTCGATGCCATAACCAGATTTGTTGCATCGAGGCTTTAGAGAGTAGACAAACCTGCTTGTCAGTCTGGACGTTTGACAAATTGATTGTGTAGAGGTCGGACTTTCGAATGCCGACCAAGAGTTCCTGGCCTTCTTCAGTACGAACAGAACACCTCTTGGCTTTGAAATTGACCTCTAAGCCTTTGTCACAGAACTGACCTATACTGAACAGGTTGTGTCTTAAGCCTTCAACATAGCTCACCTTCGTAATCGTGACCTTGTCGTGTACCATATCACCATAACCCAGTATTGGTGAAAACTGATCATTGCCAAATCTAACTGTCCCGGAATATTTATCTGTATAATTGGACAACATCTCTTTCTGCCCTGTCATATGCTTGAAACACCCGTTATCCAAGTACCACATATGACGTTTCTGCATAAAAGAAATTACAAAACACAAGATTTAGATACCCATTAAACAAAATTGGAGTAAAGACTTTTGAATATTGAAGCGCGGGTCTTGAACTGTAGTATTCAAGAGCCATTGTTCTTTGAGGTACGAGTCCTAGACTGTTTTGTCTAGAAGTCATTTCTTAAGCTCCCCCTTAAACTTTGGGTGCCTGCAACACAGATTTAGCTTTTGGTACCCACTGGTATTTGGGTCCAACTGTGTTAGCACAAGATTTTGGTACCCATTTAAATTTGGGTCCTATTTGCTTTTCAGAATCAAATGAAGAATATGAGTTATAAGAATGAACATGATAACTGCCATACCAAATATCAGAATCTTGAAAAGAAGCAAAAGCATGTTTATCATAAAATGAAGACTTTCTAGCAGATAAAGATAACTGGAATAATTGCTTCATTGAGTATTGTTTGCGAGAAACAACAAGTTTTGGTTTCCAAATAGCAATATCAGCAATTAAAACATCTTTACTAGGCGAAGTCTTATTACAATCAACAGTACAAAAAGATTTATCAGTCTTGTCAATCTCCTGTTTTGGTTTCCATTGAGATTTAACTTCTGGCCTTTTCTTGCTCAGATCTGAAACAGTTGAAACTTGTGAGTTAGACTTTTGAGCAACAATTAAATGCATCTTCTTCGGTTTACCAGTAGTGATCGGTTTCTGTGAATGCTGAGATTTATTCTTGCCTTTCGCATTCTTAGTGTTCACAGAGACTGATTTATTAACTTTCTTTGATTTTGCACCTTTTACAGACATACTGGTTAATCCGAAGGATTTTACAACAAAAGATGAATGGTTAGGAAGTTTCGCATTGAAGTCAAATTGATCAAAACAATTATCCAAAGCACCGTCAGAGTTTAGAAAATCAAAATCTCCATCATCTAGACCAAAACTATCTTTATATTTTGAAGCCTTAGAAATAACATCATTTTTAAACACAGTTGAAAAAACCTTTTGTTCAATATTAATCAAAAGTCTTTCATCTGTTAAATAATTCTCATGTTCAGAAATTTTACTTTCCAAAATGAGAGAATGGACATATAGTTTACCTTGAATAGGCTTCGCCTCCATTTCTTTGACAGAATAACTCTGGAAGACGTCATTTGAAAGAGTTTTCTTTTGATATTTTGAATCATCATTATAACTATTATTCAACTTCGCATAATAAAATGGAAGGTGAATTTTAGTTGATTTCTTTCGTTTTTCAGTTTCTTTTGCTTCATCCTCTTTTGATAGTCCAATCCAGAAAACATTAAGATCAGGGATTCTTCGAGCTAGTTTTAAAAATGTAGGATCATAAAGTGCTGGCACTTCAGATATACCCTTTTTAAGATAGTGAGGATTCTCGTACCCGAGTCCCCATTTCTCTATTTCCTTTTTAGGTTTGTTCAGATGAATGGTTTGTTCTGTTTGACCCAATTTGTATAACTTCTCTTCCATTGCTTTTAATTTTGCAATTAAAGATTCGTTTTCTTTGGAAGTTGAAGAATGCAATTTTGTAAGCTCGATGAAATCAAACTCACTCTTTCTCAATTTAGTATTTGTTTCAGTAACTTCTTGAAGAATTATGGTCTGTTCTTTGGCGCTGGTGTCAATGTTTTTGTGTAAGGTCTCAACCAATACTTTCTTCTCAGCAACATCATTGCTAAGTTTCTGTATTGATTGGTTTTGTTCAAGAATGACACCCTTTTCTCGCTTAAGCTTTGACTCTAACTCATACCTCATTTTCCTCATCATCTAAATCAGCTTTATCATCTGTTTCCATCTTGCCCATGAAGCATAGATGTGCTTTCTCATTCTTCTCCTCATCCTCATCTTCTTCGTCAGAGTGATCAAGTCAGTACTCATCTTCTGCCATTAATGCCTTTCCAGCCTCTTGTTGCTTGGATAGAAGCATTTTGTTTTTGTAGTAGTCTGAGTTCCTGACTTTCGGTCTTCGGCAGTCTTTTGCAAAATGTCCAGGTCTACCACAGTTGTAGCACGTTGGAGGTTCTGGATGCTTGATCTCTTCTGTCTTATATCTTATCTCTTCTGGTTTCCTCTCCACTATTCTCTTTCCTTCAAATCTATTTCCTTCAACTCTATCCTTGTGAATATAATTGCTCGGACCAGATCTATACCTCTTACTGTTTGAGCTCGGCTTTATGTAGACCTTCTTCTGAAAAGCCTTTGTCAACATAAGCATTGCCTGCTTTAGTTGTTCACAGTCGTCCGAGTCAGAGTTTGCTTCGACATCATCTGATTCAGTCATAATCATCTTATTCTTCTTCTGCTTCACAACAAGAGCAATTGAGTCAGCACTTGTCTTCTCAGCCTGTTTCTTTTCATCCAGGATTTCATCCATCTCTTCTTCATTTTGTTTGAGGGTCTCATACACCTCATGAAGTGGAATCTCGTTTAGATCCTTGATCTGCTTCATTTGTCTGGCAAACCTCTTCCATTCAGGCTAGAGAATACTGAGGAATTTGACATTCAGCTCTATCTGAGATTTAGTGACCTTGTTCTTGCTTAATTCGTTCAGCAAGGTCATAAATCTATCATAAGTTTCTTCTAGAGATTCTCCAACTCGGCCTTTGAATTCTTTATAGTTGTTTAGGCAGTTGGAAATCTTTAGCTGGTTCACAACCTTTGAACCTAGCATCATCTTCTCTAGTTGATCCCACATCTGTTTGCCAGAGGCTTTATAGCTGTCTATCTTCATGTATATTTCATTTGGAATGCCTTGAAGAATATAACACTTTGCTAACCTATCGTCATTTGCTCTCTTGAAGTTATCACCTTCGAGCTCTTCATACTTAAGTTCAATCTCTGTCACCACAGTTCCCTCCGTACAAGTTCTCATAACAGGTGCCATGACTCCCTCTTCTAATAATCTGATGAAAACTCCCAAATCATGTCATTCAATGAAGTCCATGAACCGATCCTTCCACTATTCATACTCTCCCCTGAAGAGTACTGGTGGTTTAGAGTAAGTTCCGATTGCTAGGGCTTCTCTTCAAGTCATTCTTGATTGAATAAGGATAAGTCTGGTATTGGCGCAGAAAGGAGGTTTGCTCGCGGTGTACGTGCAGCGAAGTAACGATTTGCGCTATTAGAGGTTGGCGCAAAATATGGTTTGCGCTACAAGGTGTTGGCGCAAAAACAACTTTGCGTGATGAGGTGATGGCACAAATGTGACTTCGTGTAATTGAGATCTGTGAATGGCGCGAAATATTTGCGCGAGACAAGGTTGTCAGGATCGAAATTCAAACAAGAATTTAACACACACTCAAAAACTATGTTAAAGGAGTCGCGGAAAAACACTTTAACAGTAAATCAATGGAACAATATCAGAATGAAAATCACAAGTTATATTGATTTAACTTAATGATTACAAACAAAACCTCAATCTGTTGAACAAGCTCAACAGACGTTCTAAACTTCTCTAAAGAAAGGATTACAATGAATCTTGAGGTTAATTCTCACTAAAACTTTTCTCGGTTGACTATTCATAGGCGAACGAATTAGGCTTTTGAGAAGGACTAAGCAGCAATCTCAGTGAAACGTGAGAGGCTCATTGCGTACGAGCTTCAATAGTGAGAGCTAAGCTAGGAACGGGGAAGGATGAGCAGAGAGGGAAGGACTTTCTACGCCTTCTATACAATATATATACAAGACAGATTACAAGATAATTATAAAAGAAAAATTAATCTTCATGATCCAGTCCATAATTATCTTCAAATCTCCTTGACTTTCGCATTAATCAAAATCATTCCATCATTATCTTCTCATCAGCTTTAATCTTCATAAGCAGTAGTAATTACTCAGCAGTCTTAACCATCTTGCAGTACTAACATGCTAGCAGTACTAATCTCACCAGCAGTAGTAATATTGAACTAGGAGTATTAATTACACAAGAAGTAGTATCTGGCAGTATTAATCATCCTTAGCTCATTTCAGACCCAACAATCTCCCCCTAACTTAACTTTTCAGATTGAGAAGTTAAGTTCTTCAAAATTTGGTCTTCATGATACTTTCAAAATTTAAGCTCAATTCCCAAGATTAGGATCCAAACCTAAGCTTTGATTGATGATTCTTTCGACTACTATCTTGGCCATTTCAGAATCCTTTGAACATACCAGCTTAGCATTCAACATACCTTGCAACTTGGCTTTGCTGTGATCATAAATTTTATCCACCAGGTAGTACTCATGATAAGATCTGTCAATAGTGATGACATAGACTCCACACCTTTCAAATAGCATCCAATTGTCTATTCTTTGGAATTTATTCTCCAGATGCAGATCTCTGACAACATGTTGAACTTTGCTAGGATCAAACATCATGCATAAGTACTCCATGGCTAATCTTATTAAGCTCATTCCTGCTCCTGTCAAATCCTTTCCATACAAGCTCATACCAACCTTGAACATTTCTTCTAAGTTAGATTTGGAACAGCTTCTGATGATTTTTCCCAAAGTAGAGTAAACCTCATACTTGTTTCCCATCCTTTTAATCCAGAAGTATTTCTTCCTTTGATCTTCCAGGATATCCCAATGGATAATTTCAGGGGCTTGGACTGATATTGGGTCAGCTTTTACAGGTTCACTATCAATCACTGTCATATACAAACCAACATGTACCTCAGATTGTTCAGATTGTTCTGCACCTTATTGACTTGATTGTTCTTCAGGGATTGCAACAACAGGTTCAACTTCTTTTTGCACTTCTTCAATCCTTGGCCTTTTGGTCTGTTTCTTTGAAGCTATGGTTTTCATTCTTTTGACAACTTTGACTGTTTGAGCAAGAGTTTCTTCTTTCTGTTCTTCTTCCACTTCTTTTATATAAGTGGTTTCTTCACTCTCAGGAAAAGGTTGTTGGATATGCAGATCATGCCTTTCTTTCATTTTCCCTTCAACCTCAACCCTTTGAGTAAAGTCTCTTTGTAGCTTGGTCATTTCTTTCTGGTAAAGCTCTTCAATTCTGCCATAAGACATACTAGTGAACATGCCTTCTTTAACACCAACTGATCCTTTTAGAAAGTTGATCATTTTCCTCCTTTTTTGGTTGGCAACAAAAGTCTTTGAAGGTTGTCTTTTCTTTGTCTGTGCTGGCTGCCTTGGCATAGATGCTTTTGCTTGGACTTTCTTGGCTTCAGTTGCAGCCCTCAAACTCCTTTGGTACTCCTCATTGAGCTTTTTAGACAGATCTAAATCAATTTGCCTATCTTTGGCAGTTTGAGACTCTTCTTCTGCTTCTATTTCAGCTTGCAGCTGTTTGGCTACCTCTTCATCTAGAGCTACTTGAACTGACTTCTTTGTTTTCTTCAAAGGTTCCACTACCTTTTCTTTTCCTTTTCTCTTTACCTCAGCATCACTTATTTCTTTTCTCTTCTATTCAAATCCTCCTTCTTTGATTTCCACTCCCTTGGCCTTTTGAGTAGCCTTGGGAGTGTTTATTTTTGCCTTCACCAGTGTTTCAGCAATCTCTATCTTTTCAACTGTCAGCCTTGTTTCTGCTATTGCTTTTTCAGTTTCTACTGCAGCTTCAGTTACTACTGCTACTTCTGTTTCTGCTGCTTTGCTGCTTTCTGCTTTTGTACCCATTTCTACTTCTTTTCCCATCTCCCCCTCAAACTGAGATTCATCCTCTTTGGTCTCCCCCTTTTTGAAAGAATCATGATATGTGCTCCTTTTCTTCAGCACAAACTTTCATTTCTTCTTTTTGAGCACTAACTTCATCACCAGCTTTTTGAGATTTCTAATTTGCACTTGTTGTGACAAAATAACCTGTTGCAGCTCCTCTATTTCCTTGCCCTGAGACATGACATCCACATTGATGTTTGCTATGGTTTCCATCAATTCATTATACGTATATCTATCCTCACCTCCTTTAGGTGTGTTGACCACCCTGGAAGGATCCTTGGAAGTTTTAGTAGGAGTCTTCTGCCTAGCAGAAGCACCCTCTACCCCCTTGGTTTCTTGGCACCGGGGACCTTTGGATGATTGCTCACCCAAAGTTGCCGTGGGGAAGGTCTTAAGGATGTTCACATTGTCTTGTCCTGCACATTGTGTAGAATCAGTAGTGTGAGCCTTTCTGCCCACAGGCTCTGCCTTCTCCTTAGAGAGCACCTTCTTGGGGTTGGGAGACACCCCTGTGGTTTTCCTTTGAATATTCTCTGATGGAAAATGCTCCATCAGAGGGCTTTTAGGCTTTGGGGGTGAAGATACTAGAAGGGAAGGAACCTTCTGTACCTTTTTCCTTGTGTATGTATGAGTAATGGGTGATGTTGGCTTCTTTAGAAGGGACTGATGGATATGCTTTGTAGTGGAAGGTGTGGGTAGGTCATGAGTGGGTTGGTCTAATGTGGGCTTTGACCCTGATGCCTCACCTTGAGAGTGGGACACAACCATCATTGTAGAGAACAATGGTGTGTCTATACCAGAGAAGTCCTGACTGGGCCTCTTCATATTAGAGAACACCTTCCCCTTTGGGGGTTTTGGTACATATACCTCATTGAAATGAGGTAAATCCGTCATTTCTTGATTTAGTACTTCTTGCACAAACCTTGGATACATATAAAAGCTTTTTGATTTTGGTATCCAGGTTTGACAGCAAATCGTTTAAAATCATTTGAGAAAAATTGAACTTTCTAGAGGTAGCTAAGCAGACTAGAGCATAAACTAAGGTACTGCTGAACTCACTCCATCCAGTTGTTTTTCGAGAAATGCAGTAAATTAAGAGGTGAAGATATTGTATTTATCTCTTTGGACTTATGAGAAGTTTTGTGCTGTTTGCCTTTAAGACATGCAACACAATGATCATCACATGAAAATACTTTTTGTGGCAAACCTCTTACAAGGTTGGCGTAAGCTGAGGTTTGCGCGGAGTGATGGTCACGCGAATTGAGGTTTGCGCGAGCAATGATTGGTGCAAAACGAAGTTTGCGTTGGCAGTTGGTTGCGCGAAACAGACTTTGCGCGAGCAGTTGATCGCGCGAAACAGAAGTTTGCGCTAAACGTTGAAGGCGTAAAAGTCAAGTTTGCGCTAATAGTTGTTGGCACAAAAGTCACTTGAGTTCTTGAAGATGTTTGACGTAAACCTTGCTATGAACTGGCGCGAGTGTGAACTTTGCGCGAGTTCGTCCCTGTGCTTCGAAAAAACGATCTGATTTCTTAAATAACCCTGTTTTTCCATGATTAGCATTCCCAAATGGTAACAAATTGACCACTAACAGTTATAAATCAGATTACAAGCACTCGATCGCAATAAACATCACTTTTTGAAATTTAGAACGATGGAACAGTGCTCTTTTTGACGTGAACAGATGGACACAAAAATCATAAATTTGGACTCGATTGAAGTGTAATACTGAAATTAAACACTAACAACTCGATCTAGCACCCTTATCGATCACACCCTTATCAATCACAACCTGATCGATTTCAACTCCAAAAACACACTAGAACTCGAAAATGATTTTGATATGAAGAACACAGAGTCGTTATTTGAAAACTTGATTTGAATCTATATTAGGCTCTGATACCAATTGTCGGTCCACAATATTATCAAGTTCTTAGCAACTCATACACATAAACGATTAACCAACCTGTTCGATTAATAACAAATATTATTGATCGATTGAAGTTTTTTGTGTTTTTTTCTCTACGTGAATAGTAAACACCTTGAGTGTGTGTGTGTGATTGTGATAGTTGTTAGAGAGAGTTGAGAGATCAGATGAGATATTAAATCACACCTAACATTACAAATATAATATCTAGAATATAATATCTAGATATTATCTAACTAAATAATATACTAACTAATTAACTAAACTAATTACTTAAACACAATAAACTAACTTTGACGATTTATTACAAACGACATTAGACTTATATTTAAGAGTCAACTTTTCTGCTTTAGCTTCAGATTGCGATCTTCAGATTGGATGATCTTGAATCCAATAGATTTGTGCGCTAACAAGGTACAATCGAACTTTATTTTGTAAACACAGATTACCAACTTGCTGATTTATTTACCAAGCCTCTTCATGAAAATAGATTTAATTTTCTCGTTTCTAAACTTGGTATGTTAAATCTCAAGACTTAATCTGTGATTTCCTACTAAAGTTTTGTTATTGTTATTTTTCTTCATTTCTTTTTTTTTATTCTGAAAGATATCTGCACTTAAGTTTGTTCATGATCTCAAGGGGAGTGTGAGATGATACAAGATAAGCTAATATATATATATATATATATATATATATATATATATATATATATATTTGAGGGGGAGTTTATAACTTTCTGCATATATTCTTAACTGATTAATATTTTGATGCATAATCGCAGGGGGAGTAAGAGATAAGGAGTATGGTATATGACTTCTGATTACATCTGATCAGAACTTGTACCTAAAACGTTTTATTGCTTTATGTCTTTACTGTTAAATAAATTTTGTGAATAAATCTTTGTAATTTGATGACTTGTGATTTTTGCAGAATTGAGAGAGAGCTTAAATGATCATATCTAATATGACTTAGAGTTGACTTGATGAGATTTAAGACTGAGCAAAAAGGTTTATTTCTATTCTTAATCTCATACGTATCTGAAAGAAGGACAACTTTCAGATATGGAATACATGTTCTTAAATGTTCAAACCACATCTGATTCTTAAAAAGATTTCATGAACATAGAAGTGTGATTTTAAATGTTTTCATTATTCATATGCTTTAATGATTAATAAACCGTGTGTTTCCAAAGATAAATTCTTATGTATTATCTTTTCCATATACTTTCAAGTATTCACACACACCGGTTTACATTTGTTGTTGAACATGTTATCACCATGTCTCCAATTGAACAAAATTTTCGATGGTGATACACCCCGCTTGATATTCAAAGTTTTGAGCGTGATTTCATTTCGGAACGTTTCTTTCAAGAATGTCTATATTTTGATTCGTATACATAACACCCTAAAAATAGGGATAACAAAAAAAATCCGAAAAACGGACAGAAGGTATACTAAAATTGCCATAGCAAGAGCCTCCCAAAAATGGGGAAATATAAAAACCTGTTAATTACAGTTGTAATGTAACGAAAATAAACAACAACCAACTAATCTAATTCTTATATTAGAAAAGAGATTACAAAAGGGTTGTTAACTATAGTCCAAACAATGACTTCACAAAATGTGCATCCCATAGCGTTTTCCCCAAGCTCTCACCAAGGACCGACTAGGCATGCTTAGAAGCGACGCCACTAGAACCTGAGATACACATCGACAGCAAACAAGTGTTAGGCCAAAAATCCTTGCGAGTGTATACAAGAAATAGCATATAAATCCACATACAACTCTTATCAGCAGTTAACCAATGTTCAATAAATGTGGAGTCAATAGGGGATACCCATAGCACCAATCAGTTCCACCCAAAGAGTCGATATACCTTGATGTCAACAACCACGAATGACATCCGAAAGGCTCAACACATCTGAGGACTACAATCATGGCATTACCCCGAATGGCGGAGATCTAGGTACATACCCACACGGTGGCACCCATGACTACATCCTCCTAGTGTCTACTGACTTGGTTCGTCCAACATAAGTTATTAGTAGGCCTCAAGGCACAATATGACCAAGAATATTTTCCATACCATCTGTGGGTACAATAATACTAAGCCATTTAATGTAAAGTCCATACCAAGACCGATATGACCACAATTTATCATGTGGTCTGAAACCCATCAAATGGTGTTCCAACAAGATATCATCTCCATAACAAAGTACATATATATACATTTCCCAAATACTCGAAGCATATTACATATAAACATGTATTCATAAGGAAAACCCCAAATACTTGAGTATTTAATATGAACATTTTAAGTATGAGGCAAGATGATAGCAAGTAGTAGATCATGATGTGTATCTAGTTTTAACAAAAGAATTAGTAAAATCACAATCTAGGTTTTTAGATTAAACCCTAGAAAAGATGAAAACCCTAGAAGTTGGATGGAAGTGAAGACTTGCAAGAATCTCCTCAATAAATGCTCCTTGAAGTAGATTGAAACCCAATAAATGATTTCTATCCTCCCAATACTTGAAATAAATGCTCTAAGGTAGCAAAAAGGAGAAGATAACCCAAAAACCCTAAAAATCGCCTTTGCAAACGAGTGTGTGTGTTTTTGTGTTTTGAAATTGGGGCAAATGGTGTTTTGGGGACCTACAGGTCACCCGCGGCTTGTGTCGCGGATAGCACCCGTGACGTAAGTCGCCCGCATGCCCAGAGAGGTGCAGTCCAGTGGGTTACACGGCTTGTGCCGCAACCTGCAACCCGCGGCGTAAGTCGCGTAACTCACTTACTTACAAAGGCTTCTCTAAATACTTCCAAACAATACCAATAACAACATTTAAACAAAAATAGCGATTAAGCATATAAGTTCTACTTCATTAAACACAAAATCATAAGATTAACAAAACCTTATACTTACCTGAAATTCCAGATGTTACAATCCTCCCCACCTAATTAGGATTTCGTCCTCGAAATCACATTTATACGAACAAATGAGGATAACGCTTCTTCAAGTCCTCTTCGGACTCCCAAGTGATATTAGCACCACGATGATGCTTCCATTGCACCTTGACCATGATCACATCTTTATGTCGTAGCCTTTTCGTCTTTGATTCCAAAATTGCCTCCGATTCTTCCACACAACGATTCCCATTCTCTATTCGGATTTCCGTTAAGGGTATCACACATTTCCTCCTTGGCTAGGCACTTCCGAAGATAACACATGTGGAATGTAGGATGTATTCCATCCATCTCTGGTGGCAAATCCAACCGGTACGCTTGAAGTCCAACCTTTTCCAAAATGGCAAAGGGGCCAAGGAAACGGGGACTAAGTTTCCCGCGCTTTCCAAACCGGATAATCCCCTTCCATGGAGATACTTTCAACATGACACGATCGCCCACTTGGAATTCGACCGGTCTTCTCTTCTTATCCGCATATCTCTTCTATCGGTCTTGAGCCGCCTTTAATCATTCTCTAATTTCTTTCACTTTGTCTGCCATTTCTTGAACGATTTCTGGTCCGGCGAATTGCTTCTCACCCGATTCAAGCCAACAGACTGGGGTTCTGCACTTCCGCCCGTACAACGCCTCGAACGGTGCCATTCCAATACTAGAATGGTAACTATTATTGTAAGCGAACGCCACCAAAGGTAGGTGCGAGTCCCAACTTCCACCGAAATCTATGACACACGACCTCAACATGTCCTCGAGTATCTGAATTGTTCTCTCACTTTGACCTTCCGTTTGAGGATGGTATGCCATGCTCAGATTCAATATGGTGCCCAACTCTTTCTGTAAGCTAGCCCAAAAGTTCGATGTGAACCGACTATCTCGATCCGACACGATAGATTATGGAACTTCGTGCCTCGACACCACCTCTTCGATATAAAGCTTAGCCAATTTCTCTATTGGCAAGGTCTCTTGCATAGCAAGGAAGTGGGCACTCTTGGTTAGACAATCCACGATCACCCATATTGTGTCATGACCTCGCAAGGTCTTCGGTAGTTTTGTAATGAAATCCATGGTGATGTTATCCTACTTCCACTCGGGAATGGACAACGATTGTAAGCTCTCATACGGTCTTTTGTGTTCCTCCTTTACTTGCAGACAAGTGACAGACCTCTCCACATAACTTGCCACGTCCAGCTTCATCACCGACCACCAATAGTTCAACTTTAAATCCCTATACATCTTGGTGCTACCGGGATGTATAGAATATTTCAACTTATGTGCTTCTTCGAGAAGTAACTTCCGATTTCCACCAAACTTTGGCACTTAAATTCGCCATTGGAAGAGTTTAAGTCCTCGACCATCTTCCGTCAAAAGTCCACTTTGCTTCACCATGACTTTGGATTTGAGATTTTCTTCCTTGAGAGCTTCCAACTGACTTGCCTTGATATTTTCCAAGAGACTCGATACTACATCGATTCTTGTGAGGGATAACATAACACCGCCCTCATAACTCCTCCGACTCAACGCATCCGCCACCACGTTGGCTTTACGGGGGTGGTAGAGCAATTCATAATCATAGTCCTTTAGTAACTCAAGCCACCTTCTTTGTCGCATATTGAGTTCTTTTTTATCGAAGATGTACTTAAGACTCTTGTGGTCAGTAAAGAGGGTACACTTCGTCCCATATAAATAGTGCCGCCACAACTTCACCGCAAAAACCACCGCCGTCAATTCCAAGTCATGAGTCGGGTAGTTCTTCTCGTGATCCTTTAGTTGTCGTGACGCATACGCTATTACTTTCCCTCATTTCATTGGCACACACCCAAGACCCATCTTGGAATCATCGCTATATACTACGAAGTCATCCGATCCCTCAGGAAAGGATAGTATAGGAGCTTCTCATAATATCTTCTTGAGCGTTTGAAAGGCTTGCTCCTGCACGTCAGTCCAAAGAAAATTGACATTCTTTCTTGTGAGGGAGGTGAGTGGCGAAGCTATCTTAGAGAAGTCTTCAATGAAACGTCTGTAGTAACCCGCCAATCCCAAGAAACTTCGGATTTACTGAGCTCAATGATTAAAAGAAAGAGGGTGTGAGAACAAAGTAAAAAAATATCAAACTCTACACCAACTTTTTCTGAGTTGGGCAACCACATTGCTGGTGTTTCACAATTCTTTGTGAACATCATTAAAACGGGCAACTAGTCCATGCCAACTCTTGATAAAAACAGCATCAGCTACTCATTTTCTTCTAAAAAAGAAGATGTTTCATTTTTCTTGGCGAGGCAACACATAATCTATCTGATTTTCATTTGGAAAATCTGGATATTGAAAAAGAAGGAAGTCTGCTCCACTTCCGCACTTCGATCATGCATAATCGAGCTTGTGTGATATTGTTGTTGTCTCAATTGCTTACACAATTTTGAGCCTATTAAAAGCAATCATTTGTGCTTAATTCTTTCAAACACAAGCACGAGCACATAGGAAATTCATTTTTCTGTCTAAACGTTCATAGAATAAACTTGTGTTATTCGATGATTGAATGGAAGACTTGGGGGAGTGAACATCAAAAAGCTCATTTTCCAATGTGTATTCGTTACACACAGTGACTTAGTGTTGCTGACAGGCATTTAAACTGATTTATTTGTTGATTCAGGTGTTACACTCATATTTTGTCTGAATTTGCAAAGATTCGGATGAATATCTTTTGAATCGATGAATAGTCAGAGGCTCTTGTGAAAAGATCAGTGGTCAGATCAGAATTTTAATGACATTTCTTGTGCAAGTTTTGATGATTTCAATGCTCCAATCATCAAAAAGGTGGAGAAGCGATCAAGAAATATTAGAGTCAGAAATGAATATGGAAGAGATGAGAGGATCAAGAAATGTTTGAGAAGTGATCAAGAACTGTTGTTTTGATAAAGAAAAGTTGGAGCTTAAAGAATTTTGTGTCAAGACAGTTATTTTGAAGAAAGTTTGTTTAAAGTTGAAAGAGTAAATTCAAAGATTCCAGAAGCAAGAAGATTTTACTGAAATTTTCTTTGAAGATAATTTGCTGAAGCAAACTGAGCTGAATTTGAAGATAATTTCTTTCCGATGTCTGAAAGAGGTTTTACAACCTTGGGGGAGAATGTTATTGTTCTTAAAGATAGACTTTGGGGAGATTACAAAAGTTTTTTATGACAGGTTTATCAAAGAAAGAGGAGATTGCTAAGTAAAATGGGAGATTTAATAGGATGATATTCTGACAAAGGGGGAGATTGCTCAAATGATTATTTTTCTGAAGACTATTCTTGTTGAAAGAGATCTACAAGGAGGATATTGTATTTTTGTGCTCAAGGAGGGAGATTGAATTGCAAAATCTTTTTAGAGATGATCTTGATCCAAAGGGGGAGATTGTTAGAACATATATTTGTTGGATACAAGATAATGAAGACAGAAGATTGAAAGTCAACCATGTCAAAGCCAAAGTCAACTCTCAAAGCAAAGTCAAAGTCTTTTTGTATTAAAGTAAAAGTCAAAGTCATTGTCTTTTGTTTTGTATTGTGTTGTAAGCGTGTGTTGTTTTGTTTTAATAGACATATGACTAGAGTAAGTGGTTAGAAGTTAGAGTTGCAAGTTAGAAGTCATTGTACGCATCTTGTTTCTAGAGAGAGAAAGTGACAAAGAGTATGTATACGAATTCCAGTGGTTGAATTGAAACAGGTTAATTGTTTGAATCATTTTCATTTTGTTTTCGTAATTGAATTAGCAATTAGAACATGATAAATTGGGACATAATAGTATCAGATTTGCCAAAAGATTTACCTTTAAGGGCATTGTCTATCTTAGCTTTTGATGTGGATGCAGATGATTTATCCTTCTTCTTTTCATCAAGAGAACCTTTCACTCTCCAAACCATCTGTCATTTCTTAGAAACATTCTTTTCAAGAGATTTGACATAATACTTGATGAACTATCAACATATTTATCATAAAACAAATTAGACGGACGAATCTGATTTGAGTTAATAATTTTTGATTTGACACAGTTCTTTTTGAAAACATTTTCATGAATGAAACTTGAAGTAGTTTTGAAAGAACAAACTGATTCAGTTGAATTATCATAAGGTGATTGATTAATCACATCAGCGGAAATCTTATCATATAATTCAACATTTACAACTTCAAGTTGTTTTATCTTTTCAGTTAAGACATTCTTTTCTTCCAAAATTGTGTCAATCTTCTTTTGTAGATCAGACCTAACCCTCTGTTCTTTTAGAATATTTGATGATAGAACAGATAACCTTTTAGTGAACATAGATATTTCATTTTCAAAGAATTGATGCTCTTGTTCCGAGACTTTTTGTAAGTTCTTGTTTTTATTTGAAATTTCTTTGAAAATCCCAGCATTTCTCTTTTCAGAAATTTTCTTTTCAGCATCAAAGGACTTCTTCTTTTCTTGAAAAGATTTTCTTTCATTTTCATGTAAGTCTTGTAGTGTAGAGATCTGCTTGGGAAGTTCAATTATGTTATCCTCAAGAACTTTTCTCTCTTTAGCAAATGTGTCTATTTCAGTTATTAAATTCTTTTCAAATTCTGAGACTTGCTTTGAGAGTTTTATGCACCTAAGCTCTAGGTCTTTCTTCTCTTGAAATATTTTCTTAGAAAAATCAGACAGTTTTTTAGTGTAAACTTTCTCCAACTCAGCTTTATATTTATATGCATGGAAACTTTTCCTTAGTTCAACATTTTTAGTTAAAGACAAACTGCTTCAGCTTTCAGCTCTGATGATTTCCTTTCAGTTGTCTTCAATTTGCTTTGAAGATTTGTTATCTCTCTCTCTTTCAATTTAATTTTTTTCTCTCGTGTCTTGATAATACTTGCAAGATCAAATTAAGAATCATTAATACACTTTGCACATTCAGAAGTTTTCAAAAAAATTACAGATTTAGCTTTCAACTCCTTGATCTGATCTAGAAGACTTGAATTCTGAATCTTCAATTTGTCTCATTCAACTTCAATAGCAGGTATCTCAGGCATGTACATTATTGCACAATCTCTATTTGATATTACTGAAGACATCTTGATCAGTATGCTTGAAAAAATGATCGTCCAAAATATTCAGAAACACACTTGACTTGAAGAGTTAACCTTTGTCAATACTTGAAAAACTTAAAAAAAAATTAAGTGTAAGAACTCGCAGAACAAAGAAGACAAACTTCGTGTAGAAAGGGGTTTGCGCGTTCTAGGTTCGTGCAAAAAGAAGCCTGTGCGATCTAGCCTTCGCGTAGAAAGAAGCCTGCGCGATCTAGGTTCGCGTAGAAAGAGGCATGCCCGTTCTGAAGAAGCACTCCGCGCAATCACTCTGCGTGTTCTATACTTAGAATATTTTTCTGAAAATTACTTCGCACAAAACAAATTCACGCAGATCAAGAACTCGCAGATCAAACAAAACAGAAACCAAGAACTCGCAGATAAGACTTTGCGCGTTTTGACTTCTCATAAAAAGAATCCTGCGCGTTCTGTCCTTAGAAAAATTTCGAGAACAAATCAGGGAACTTGCGCGTTCTTGTCAAGAACTCGCAAAAGGCACAAAAAGACAAAACAATTTCAATCTACACGTTCTTCAAAGATTGTGTGTTCCTCAGGATGATTCTTGCGCGAATTTAAGATGTTGCGTGTTCTTGAGCAAAACACGAAGATTTTAGCCATTTTCTTCAATTCCTGCAATCAAAGCTTGATTTTTCTCAGGGTTGGTCGCATATATGATTAGAACACTTTTCTAATACAACATTTTGGCTAATAACTACAAAATTAATCGATGATATGATATACAGTGTTCGAAAAATTTTCAACCAAAAACACACAAAAATCTAAAATTGAGAGTGAGTTAGTGTGAATTTGATGATGAAATCTAAACAAGAAATGATCAGTAATACTAATCGATCACTATGGAGCCATTTTCTTGCAACAAAATGGATTTATCAAGAAAAATTCGAATCAAACAGTGCGTTTCTAAAAACGTCCTGCGTGTTCTTACAATAATGGTAAGAATCTATGAATTTCGACCAAGTCAGTATGTTTAATCCGTAATCTAAATAAAATGGTTTTCTCTGATACCAATTGTAAGTCCAAGATTCATGCAAGTCAACAATATGCACAAG
Organism: Arctium minus; assembly: GCA_954870635.1. Classification (NCBI taxonomy): domain Eukaryota; kingdom Viridiplantae; phylum Streptophyta; class Magnoliopsida; order Asterales; family Asteraceae; genus Arctium; species Arctium minus. The sequence continues at coordinate 80,736,499 of OX941090.1, read as the reverse complement.
ATTATGTATATGAACTAGAGAGAGAAGCAAATGTCATATATCTCACTTAAGCATAATGGTTCTAGTTCTCTTACTCACAATACAATAATTCTCTACTCTCTACTACACAAAGCATACAAGACTATTTAAATGGTCAATGAACCATGTATAATTACAAGTAAACTAATCTTGACTAAACAAGACTTTGAATTTTACACATTAAATCTTGGATACAATAATACACTAACACACAGTTCGGCCAAAAACACTCAAATCGATCCAAAATAAATTCAATTCTTCGAATTTGAATGTATAACTCCACCAATTTGATTACTAAGTCAACTAGAATCAATTACAAACAAGAAATTACAATCAAATTGACTCAAGAATACATTTTGATTGAGATACAATGCAAGAACTCGAACTTTCGAAAAATCACAAAAACTTCAAATCGAATCAAAATTACAGTGCAATTGTGTATCTAATTCAAAGAAGAATTATCTAATACATCTATCAATTACAATACTTTCAAGAAATTGACAATTTCAACAATATTTTTTGTGAATTCGATCACAACTCAGAAAACAGGGTGCGAGTTCGACATTTGGTTGATTTTGTTCAAATCAGGCTCTGATACCAATCGAAAGTCCAATCCAAGTTCTAATAAAATGTATACTGATCAAGTAGAAATCATCTTTGATTAATAGAACAATCAATTACAATGAGGTTTTTTATTCACATATCACAGTGCCATATACCTATTAAAGTATACTCTCTCTCTCTAGAATCTGTATGTTTGTATGTGTTCTCTCAAATTATACATACTCTCTCAATTCTTGTACACTGACAAATACAAAGACAAAACCCTTTTATAATTGGTCAACATGACCTTACAAGCTAACTAAAGTCAAGGTTAAACCTTTTGACTTACAACTCAATTACCAACAAAACTACTTACACTTTTACAACATTTACACTTTGACCCCTCATTTAATCTTGAATACAAACTTGACTTAACATCATCGCATTTCGAAGTTCAAGGTTTACCTTGTGACTCATGTTGAATTCAAGAGGTGTCGCGGAAGGTGGTCAGGGTTGGCCTCAGGCTCGGTATAGAGCCGACGACAATGCCAGCGACTATGACACCCTGTCACTGTCGCTTGGCAAAGTCACCAAGCTTGCACCACGGACATTGGGAACTCGATGACAATGCTAACGACTATGACATCCTGTCATTGTCACTGGGAAAATTCGCCAATCTTGTACCGATGGGTGCCCTTTTCGGGTGACAATTCCAGCGAGTATGACATTGTCATAGTCGCGAGGCACTCTCGCGATCGGGTCAGCTCCTTAAAACTTTCAGCTCTGAAATTCCTACCCATTTTCACTTCTTTGTTCTTCTTGGTGCGATTTTCTTAGGGAAAAGGGTAAGCCAACTCTCTCCCCTCATTCATTGTTTTGTTAGGAGTTCATTAAATGGAATTTATGTTGTTAATATTGGAATTGTGGTCTTGGTAAGGGAACCCTGGTGATTGAAGTCGCAAGTGTTATCTAAACCTCTCTCAAGTTCATCCATTTTCTAGGTTTTACTTATAAAACCTACTAAGGTGAGTTCATTCTCATTTTTACAAACTTTATACATGTTAAATATAGATTTTAACTTTCTAAACATCTCCCCTTTTTATTTCTCTTGATTTGGGTAATTTTCACCAAAACCTAATTTTGGGAGATTTTAGGGTTTATTTAGGCAAACTTGATTTCAAGGTATTGTAACCTACATCTTGGGAGTATTTATGTATTATATACATTTGTAAAATGTATATGTATTACGTACATGTGTAAAATGTTTTCCTCTAATTTCAAGTTTAAACAATTTGAAACAAAACTCGGGTTTGGGATATTGATAAATATATTGAATGAGGACTTGTGTGGATTAATTTAGTATGTGGGAATATTATTCAAAAGACTATATTGGAACCCCTTTGGGAATACATGAGAATTTTATATGAATCCTTTATTTGCAAATTTGAAGGCATCTTAATTGATTTAGAGATATTGGTTGATTTGGTTTATATGGATTTGACTATTTGGTTGCATTTGGGCGTCAGGACCTCATAATCATTTGCATCATTACGTACGATGATGGAACGCTAGTTTTCCACATTGAGGCACAGTTAGGCATCGATGGTATGGTATAATTCCTACGTGCTAGTACACGTCATTGGATGAGAAACTCAACGTAAGGACCTATGTGATTGAAGTTGACATTCCGTAGGTGTACGTTTAAAGCTACCGAGCCCAACATCCAGTGCGTGTATTTTTATTATGTGTTTGGTTTTTCTAATATATCAAGTGGCTTACTTTTGTGTTCCCCGTTAACCGAAGAGGTATTTGTATAAAAGTATTGGATTATTTACAATTATTTTACTAGCTTTCTCTAATTACCTTATTTGAAGAACTTGTTGTATTCCGAATATAACTGTTTGTTCTAACTAGGCATTAGCCTAACTCTATTTCTTAAAATGACATGTATAATAGATCATTCTAGCGGTGGGACTCCTCGGTTTTGAATGGAGAGTCATAAAGAGAAGTAGCATTTTTGATGACACATAGAGGCGTACTTTTGGTATAGCAATATAGTACTTTTGGAAATGAAGTAGCAACACCTGTTTATAATCTAGATTTAGTCAGTCTAGATTAGTAGCTTGTTGAATTTTATTTCATTTGATTCTTGTGATGTAAACGTCATAATATTATTCTTCTGTTTGGGTGATTTGTTTATGTTAGCTTTGTTTTATTCCGCGTAAATACATGTTTAAATTAACCCCAATTTTTTTGGTGTTACAAATAGTACTAAGTGTATGGTCGTTTCGGCTATAGTGATATGTTGTTGTGACATTTGTCACAATAGCACCAATGGTACTAAGAGTATGGTCGTCTCGGCTATACTGATATGTGGTTGTGACATTTCTCACAATAGCACCAATGGTACTAAGACTATGGTCATCTCGGCTATAGTGACGTGGTTGTGACATTTGTCACAATAGCACCAATAGTACTAAGAGTATGGTCGTCTCTTCTATAGTGACATGTGTTGTGACATCTATCACAATAGCACCAATGGTACTGAGAGTGTGGTAGTCTCGGCTATAATGCCATGCAATTGTGACATATGTCACAATAGCAACAGAGATTACCAAGTAGTTAGTCGTCCCAACCGAATGTGCCATGTAATTATGACAATGGTGTAACACCCGTAATTTTTGGGTAAGTAGTATTTGAAGTTAGTGTATAAATAGATCTTTTGAGAGAAACAGAGGAAATGGTATTTCAAGATTAAACACTAGATTTTATATTTTCTTTGTAGATGACTAATTCAATACAGGACCAATAGTTTTTTTCCGGAGCAAAATCAGAGCTAAAACGAAGAAGTTATAGCCAAAACAGTTTTTGGTACATGCTTGGCTATAGTGCCAGCGATTGTGACACTGTCACTATAGTATGTCACAATCGCTGAATGCCAAAACTCTCTGTACAATCTGATCGATTGTTCCCGCGATTGTGACATTGTCACTATAGCATGGCACAATCATATTGGGGTACCAGTGTGCATAAAGTCGCGAATTTTCAGCCCCATTCTTCATTTCTTCATATCTCTCTCATTTCTACTCCATTTTTGGTGATTCAAAGATCAATGGTTTCGTCTTTGAGCATTTTCAAGTATATATTGTTAGTTTTGGAAAGATCCAAGTGTATGTGGCGGTGGAGTGGAAGCAAAGATCAATAACTTATCATCATCACCTCCAATTTCAAGAAACTTAGAGTTTTCTAGGTTTTCACCAAAACCTAAGTGGTGAGTTCATCCTCCTAGTTTCTAAACTTTATTATGAGTTATAAATTCTCCATTGATAACTTCCTAGTGTTTATGTTTCTCAAATTTTAGTTTGGAGGATTTTGGGGAAGTTAGGTCAAAACTAGGGTTTTGGTCAAAATGGAGATTTTGATATAATATGTTTGAGGATTGATTCTAAGTGTTTGGATATGTATATTTATGTTTGGAAAACTTGTGAATATAGTGTTTGGAGAAATTACTTGTGGATTCAAGTTTCTTCAAGAACTCATATTGAGGTAAAATCTAGATTTAGCCTAAATCTTGCAAGGTGAGTCAAGTTGATTTGTGAAAACGTTGTACATGCCAAAAATGTCCATTTTAAAGTGTTATGTGTTTGCATGAAATTATCAATTGTTGAGCTAGTTGGTGTGTTTTGATTATTTGAAGTGTTTAACTTTATAAACCTTGTAAAACACCCACATTTGGGATTTTTGGGCGATTTGATAAATAAATCATAAATGAAAGTTTTTGATGATTTATTGTATAAATGGAGGTTATCTGGTCAAAATGCATTTTTAGTGTTTGTTGGAAATAGGCATAGTTTATGTAATGTACGTTTTGAAAATACTAACGTGTGAGTCATCTGATTTTGGTCATACCTGACCTTGTGAACATTTTAGAAATTGTAAACCTTTTTGGTTTTGGGCCGAAGGCTAATTTGAATTTGAGAGTCAAAGATTTTGGGAAAAGATGTGAATTGGTTTATGTAACCATATTGGCTCACGTATTTTAGCCAAACGTTGATATTGCCTTGTGGGCATGATTTTTACTCATATGAGTCTTTGTGGTATTTGTTCAGTTTTAGTCATTTGTTAAGGAGCCTTGAACGTTTGGTGTACTTAGTTATGTCTTATTTGAGAGTTACATGTTTTGAATGCGTTAGTTCATTCGTTGGAGTCATGTAACATTTTTATATTGTAATGCATTGGATTTATAGGCATAAGAGTCAGTCTTTATTATTTTAATTGAGACAGTTGTTCCCGTGTTGGGACCAGGATTAGTCATGGGGTCATCGAGGGCCTTATGGTGCGGGTTCTTGGAGTCAAACATCTGCCATTGACCCTGTGATGTAATTTCTGCGTCATTTTTTTATGGGATAGTTATTCCCATTTGTAACTAGTTGAGACATTGGGTCCTCGGGGCCAACTTGGTATGGTTATGTGGAACCGGATACTAGCCATGGGCCATAAATGTAATCATAGTGAATGAGCATGATTAGGATCCTCGGGTTCCCTCATCCACATCTTAGTACGAGTTGGCGAGCTTGTGGAAATGGGTCTTAGTATGATGAGCTTTATAACTTGGAAAGTGGCCTATTTTCGTGTTCCGACACTAACCATGGAAATCGGGTCTCCCCCATCGTCGAAATGTGTTGTTTTGGGTATTTTGTTTTATCCATGTTTTTCGGTGACGTTTTGAGTGTGGAGTGTTCTCCATAGGTTATAATTTTGGGTCTTTAGTCATACTCTTATTTCGGTAGTTTGGACAATAAAGTTTTATACGAATTCCAATATTTGAGCATTTATCATTATTCACATTTTGTGTGAGTAGTGGGTTTTGAATTCATATTTGAAAGAATGTTTTGTATTAGGGTTTTCATCACATAAATAGTGGGTTTTGGGAAAGGTGTTACTTTTATATTTGTACATTCCTTTTCAAAAACCGTGATTACAAAGCATTCTTCAGTTCACCGTTTCATATAAATGTTGAAAACTCTTGAACTCACTAGGCGTTAAGCCTAACCCTTTTGATTTGTCGGCATGTGCATCAGGTTCCAGTTGGGGAATAGTACTAGTGACACTGTGAAGAGATGAGTGATAGTTATATACACATGAGAGAGTAGCTTGGGTGAAGACTTCCGCACTTTGGGAATAGCAACTTGGATTGGGTTTAGTAACACACGACTTTATTTAGTCTTGGTATAAGCCTCGATTATGTTGGGATTAAATGTCTGATTAAATTTGAGGTATTTCCATGTATGATTTTGTAGAAAGGGATTTTTATCCTTTAGTTTATGTGATATCGAAATTTTTAACTAGTTTGATTTCCAAATTTGAGGGTTTTACACCTACCCCAATGGAAAGATTGAGGATGTCTTATTTAAGGTTGATAAGTTCATCTTTCCAGCAGACTTTATCATCTTAGACTTTGAGGCTGATAAAGATGTCCCCATAATTTTAGGCAGACCTTTCCTTGCTACTGGAAGAACTCTAATAGATGTCCAACATGAAGAACTAAACATGAGAGTCCAAGACCAAGAAGTGACTCTTAATGTGTTTAACTCCCTTAAGTATCCTGAAGAGAAGGAAGAGTGTTCTACACTGACCTTAATTGAATCATGGTGTCATGAAAAAAGTTTGGGGGAGATTTTGGGAATAGGTGAGTCTGATAGTGATAAGGATGATGTAGATTTTGAGGATTTGGAAGAACCACAAGAACTTGTTGCTTTTGAGATTTTAGAAAGTGAGGATAGGAAAACACTTGTTCCATCCTTACAATGTGCTCCAAACTTAGAATTAAAACAACTTCCCTCACATCTAAAGTATGCCTTTTTTAGGAGACCCAGGGAAGTTTCTAGTCATTATTTCATCATCATTAGAATCTGACCAAGAGGAAAAGTTGGTCAATATGTTGAAACTTTACACAAAAGCCATAGGATGGACCATTAGATTTGAAGGGCATAAGCCCTACTATCTGTCAACATAAAATCATGATGGAAAATAAAGATTTCACCTCTGTAGAGCCTTAAAGAAGACTCAATACTGTGATGAAAGAGGCTGTCAAAAAGGAGATCTTAAAATGGCTTGATGCTGGCATAATCTATCGTATTGCTAGTAGTACATGTGTCAGTCTGGTGCAGTGTTTACCCAAGAAGGGTGGAGTTACTGTGATAACTAATGAGAAGAATGAGCTTATGACTACTAGGATAGTGTCAGGTTGGAGGATATGCGTGGACTATAGGAGGCTTAACAAAGCTACCCAAAAGACCATTTCCCATTACCCTTCATTGACTAGATGCTAGACAAATTAGCAGGAGATGAGTTTTATTGTTTCTTGGATGGTTACTGTGGTTACAACCAAATTTTCATTGCACCAGATGACCAAGAAAACACCACTTTCACCTGTCTATATGGAACTCTTGCCTTTAGAAGAATGCATTTTGGACTTTGTAATGCCCTTGCCACTTTTCAAAGGTGTATGATGTCCATTTTTTCTAACATGCTGGAACACTCCATGGAGATTTTCATGGATGACTTTTCTGATATGGGACATCATATGACCTATGTTTACAAAACCTTGAGAAAAGTATTAAAAGATGTGAAAAACAGATTTTGTTTTAAACTGAAGTACCTTATGGTTAAAGAGGGCATTGTGCTAAGGCATCTCATTTTCAAAAGAGGCATTGAAGTTGACAAGGCAGAGTTTGAAGTAATTGAAAAATTACCTTAACCAACAACAGTGCAAGGAATCAGGAGTTTTCTAGGACATGCAGGATTTTACAGGAGGTTCATCAAAGACTTTTCAAAAATTTCAAAGCCTCTCTCTGATGTCAATGACTGGACTGTAGGAGCTGTTTTAGGGCACAGAAGAAATAAAATAGTCCACTCTATTTACTATGCTAGTAAAATTCCCAATGAAGCCCAAATCAATTACACGACTACTGAAAAGGATTATCAGATGTGGTTTTTGCTTTTGAAAAATTCAAGTCATATTTGATGGGAACCAAGGTAGTTGTTCACACTAATCATGCGACCATCAAATATCTCATTTCTAAAAAGGATGCAAAACCTAGGCTGATAAGGTGGGTCTTCTTGCTACAAGAGTTTGATTTGGAAATCATTAATAGGAAGGGTGTAGACAATCAGGTAGCTGACCGTTTATCTAGGCTAGAAAAACAAGACAAACCAGTACAGAACAGTGACATTTGTGAAGTATTTCCAGATGAAAGAATTTTGGCTCCCCAACATTCTACCACACCCTGGTTTGTTGATCTTGTAAATTATTTAGCCTATGGGATCATTCCCATGGAGCTAAATAATCATCATAGAAAAAAACTCATTTTTTATTCCAAGAAATACCTGTGGGATGATCCATTTTTGTTTAAAATTTGTGTAAATCAGGTGATCAGGAGATACATACCAAGAGAGAAAGTGACATCAGTTTTACAACATAGCCTTTCAGGTTGTGGAGGACATTTTGGAGGAAGTAGGACAACTGCCAATGTTTTACAATCAGGGCTGTACTGGTCTACTTTGAACATAGATGCTCATGACTTTGCAAAAAGTTGTAATAAGTGTCAAAGAATTGGAAATATCTCTCATAGGAATAAGATGCCCTTAAATGGAATTCTAGAAGTAGAGGTATTTGATGTTTGGGGCATTGACTTTATGGGACCTTTTCCACTCTCCAATAATTATGCCTACATACTGGTTGATGTAGACTATGTGTCTAAATGGGTGGAAGTTATGGTTTGCCATTCAATGATGCTAAAACTGTAGTCAAATTCCTACACAAGCATATTTTCACAAGATTTGGTACACCACGTGCCTTGAAAAGTGATTAAGGCACACACTTCATAAACAACTTGTTGGAAGAAGTCTTGGAAAAAGATGACATCAAGCACAGAGTAGCTATAGCCTACCATCCCCAGACCAATGGATTAACTGAGTTATCAAACTGGTAAATAAAATGGATCTTATCCAAAGTGGTCAAACCACACCGGAAGGACTGGGCTTCTAAAGTGGATGATGCCCTCTAGGCCTACTGGACTACCAATAAGACCCCTATTGCAATGTGTCCCTATAAATTGGTCTTCGGAAAACCTTGTCATTTACCCTTGGAATTAGAACACAAAGCTTATTGGGCTATCAAGGAACTCAATTTATTTTTAGATTGTGTAGGAAAGAAAAAAATGTTACAACTCAGTGAATTGGAAGAGCATAGGAATCTTTCCTATGAAAATTCCAAACTCTACAAAGAAAATACAAAAAAATGGCATGATAAAAAGATCATTTCAAATGAATTCACTAAGGGGCAAAAATTCTTACTGTTCAATTCTAGAGTTAAATTTCTTGCAGGAAAGTTAAATTCTAGGTGGACAGGACCATTCCAGATAGCAAAGGTGTACCCATATGGTGTTATCGAACTGATAGATCCTGACAAAGGTACAACATCTAAAACAACAATCTTGTGAGTTTGCTCAAGTTGTGAGTTGAGAAGCTTTCAGATGACAAACTCCCAAAAAGTCCAAAATTGTTTGTACATTTTGATTTTTATAATCTATATATATTTGAACCAAAATTTTGCAACAAAACTCAAATCCATGGTACACCATGAATTTTGGTCTTGTCCTTTGGTATAAAAATTTGGGTTTTGTTCTACCTTTAGCATATCTTAGTAAAAGATACTAAAGTAGATCACTCCTTTTAATTTTTATAACAAAGATTGGTTTAAATGATTAAGGATAATTTTATCGCTTTTCAAAAATAAATAGAAAACCGGGCCTAATTTTGGCCCAAGCAGCCTTTGTGTTTCGGGCTAAAAAAAACCGACCCGACACTCCAAGTTTTTTTGGCCTTGTTTGACTTTGTTTAAGATCGGGTACAACCCAAGGATTTGATTGATTGGGTCTGATTTGGGTACTAAATTTGCAGGCTTAATCAAATTTATGAGGATAAGCTTGTCCACCTCATCACATAGCATTAAATGTTAGCCTGTTTATGGAGGCGGACACTGATCATTGGTACTTCAAGCTCATGCAACAAGAATTGAAAAGCCAGTTTATTTTCAAAGAATAGTCACCTCTTCGTCTTCCTATTCTATACAACGAACGCACCCTACCACCAAAAGTATCATTATAAACTTCGAAGCTTCGATCACACCTTCGTCATATGAACTCATCTTCAACCTACGACCACCATCCTATTGTATTTTCCGTGCGACCAGTGGCTATCCTATCGTCGTACCAATATCTACCCCACCACACCACAAGCGTCATTATGGCCTTCGAAGATTCGATCGTACTTCCACCGTCAGAGTATAGTGCAACCTACAACCACCGCCCTGCTTTGCCGTTCATACACTCAGTTCCAGTCCTATCCTCGTACCACCTCCTGTAAAAACGCCGAAGCTTCATTCTTCGTTCTTTAAAAACACCCGTATCGTCTTTTGTTGTTCTACTTCCTTCAGAATGAGGTTGAGAAAACAATCGCAAGCTCGAGGTGGAAGAATCACCAGAAGCATATCAAGGCTAACAAGGATGCAAGAAGACGAAGTGTCAGCTCTCGAACTCCCTGAAACCTCAAAGAAGAACATTCCACGAATGATAAGAGAAGAAAAAGGAAAGGGTCCTCTAGAGACCCACGCTGACGCTGTCAGGGATATCGCTGACTCTGATTATGATTGAAACACTATTGATCAGTCAACGATAGCCTCTGGCAGTGGTACTCAGCGACCAACACGGACCTGAACATCCCACACCCTGACCCAAATAAGCTTAGAGTATGCATCGCTAACTCTCTTTAACACACTATCACTAAGGCCTTCCATAGCACTCAAGAGATTCTAGGTATTCCCACCAGCATCCCTGCATCCACCCTCACTCCACCTGGATACCCAATCTCTCGCTTTAATACCTTCATCAATCTCACCACTCCTAGGGTCATCATACTGAATCACATGGGAGAAGCTATAATCACTCCCACCGCTGAGCATACTATCTATCCACACTTCCAATCGTTGAGACCCAGTTTCAGACCACTCCAGGTCCTACTCTAGTTTCCCACCATTTGAAAAACCCCGTGCATGTCCCACAACCACCACCATCTACTGCTCAAGGTTCACACATGGCACCAATTATGGCCATACCTATCAGCGCTCATCAAAGTAAGAATGCAAGAATCACTTACTCTCGGCAGAAGTCTATTGCCCAGAGACCTGGAAAGACGGTCAGGCTTTCCACCTTCAACTAGGGAAGGACACACATTGGGATGAGCCGAGTCACTCGCAAGAGAACTAGGTAGAGAAAGCCGAGGACTACACCTTTTGCAGCTGGTGATCCTTCTCATGCTCAGCCTTCCACTGTCTCTCCTCAAAATGAGCAGGTAACACATTCTTACCTTTTTAGGAGTGATTTGGTTAAAGAAAGGCACTCATGGTTTGCCAAAAGATTGGGTCATACCACCAAAGGTTTCCATTAGCAAACTATTGTCACTTTTCCCATTATCAGAGACGTTATTGAATAAATGCACTGGGACCTTTTGTGTGCTATCCCAGTAGCTTACAACCTTGATTAGATTAGAGACTTCTATAGTGATGTTTCCTTGTCCAACTCTGTTGATATATTGGTAAGCAAATCAAACGTGAATTACTCACCTTCCTCTATCAATAACATTTTAGGGTTGCCCTCCTTTGAAAACACCAAACTGGATCAGCTAATGACAATAGTCAACGATAGTGAGTTAGATGAAATCTTAAGGACTGTTTCCAGGAGGGATCTGAGTGGTTATTTAAGGGAAAGACTAGACACTTGAGAACCAAGAACCTCACCCCTGATGCCAACATATGGTTATACTTCGTCAGGCATACCCAATCCCCAACGAGTCATGATACAGATTTGGGTATGGGTAAGGTCTTCATGGTCTTATGTATCATTAAGAAATACCCCTTTAATGTTGGGAAACTTTTATCTTTGAACATCAAACCAGTTTAGGAAGAGTCAATGGTAGATTGTTGTATCGTGCCATTATTCACAAGCTCCTAGCAGCTGCCCACGTAAGACACCTACCAACTCACACATTTTCCACTGAGAAAATGGTAATGGGTAGGAGGAGTATAAAAAGGTTATTGAGAAGCCATGCCACCACTGCCCCCACACCAAGTGATATTGAGACTTCTGATTTTCTGCCTCACTCATTTCAGAAAGAGTTTCATGCCCATGTTCAAGCACAGGTTAAAGCTTAGAAGGAGATTCTTAGACAAATACAAGGCATACAAGATGAGTTGCAGAGGATGGGGAGAGAAAGAGATGTTTTGGATGCAGTACGAAGAGGCCAAAAATCAAGTGATGAAGACTGCATGGCGAATGCAAGATTGCTGAAAGATCTTCCACCTTTTTCCATGTAGATACTCCATCTACTCCTTACTGAGTTGGACATGTTTTATCACATAGAACTCCTATTTTATTTTCTTTATTTGATGATTTTAGAACATAACTTAGCTTGATTCAATTAGTTTATGAGTAATTGATCGTGACATAAATCATTTTTTGTGCACAAGGCAGTTGGTATATATGAAATTTGAAACGCCTTAGAGTTAATCACAGAGTCTAAGCAGTTTGTTATAATCACTTAAGACTTCTCAGGTATCACTAGAACTGGCCTGGAAATTTCCTTGGTTTACTCATCACGATCATCACCTTTCCTTCCTGAGACACTTCTTTCACTACAGACTTGTTCAATGAGGACATTGAACCCTTTTAAGTTTAGGGTGAGAGAAGTTGTCCTACACACTTCTCATCTCAAAAAGGAAATACACATCTCCCATACTCAAACACAATATGTGCATACCTTTCAAGTGCTCAAAATTTCAAACATGAGCATATTTTCTCAAGTGCTTAAAGTTTAGAAATATGCAAATCAAGCACATACACTACAAAGAGCAAAAGATCACTCATTTTTTTGCATATGAAAGTGTCAAAGACACACACACACAAGAGGCCAAAGTGCCCAACACATACCTCCATAGGAGATAATGGCAGGAAAATTGTGCCATAACCAAAAGAGTAAAAATATGATATAAGATGCATATGAGTGAAAAAGCCACATACACTTCATACACAACCCATAACAGTGATGATATTTTTTGCAAGGAACTAATAGGCTAGCTTGTGGTTTGATACATGAGTAGAATTAAGTTGTGATTAACAGAATGTGAACGACTCTGTGCATCATGCTTCTTAGGAGTTGAAAACCTTCTATGTGCAACTTGACTATGTGCATCATTACTTTTGGCTCAAAACTTTTACTTTTTTTGTTGTTATTGTTTTGTTTAGAGTTTTTCTATTATCTTTTGTTGCTTGGGGACAAGCAACCATTTAAGTTTGGGGTTGTGCTAGGGTTAATTCCTTAACCCTATTTACATCACATTTCTCACACTTGGAATGTCCTTTTTAGCATCCATTTGAGTCTTTTGTTCTCTTTTTAGTCAAAATACTTGTTTCGTAGGAGTGTGTATGTGTTGTGAACATTTATGAAGAAATGAGATCAAAATGTGCAAAAATTTATCGCTTATGGAACTTCCTACATATTACTGCAGATTCCTACAGGAAGCTGGAGGAAGTTAAAGTATTTTGGACGAAGATTTTTGGGTCGTGAGCTTTCTACTTGGATCTCATCTTAAACTTATTTTAGATAATTTTTGGGCCGGTTTTTTGGGCCAATTGATGTAGGCCGATTCGAGACAATGTTGTTGGGCTTTTATTACTTTATTTTGGGCTTTTGGTTAAACTACATTTTTGGCCTAGGTTTTATTGGGTATTTTAGCTCAAAATCCATAATTAAGAACTATATATATATATAGGGTGCGTTTATTTTGCAAACCAAACAATTTGTACAAACTATGCAAATCAATCTTAGTCGTTCATCAAGTCTAATGAATATATGATTCTATTATGTTTCCTAATTTAAAATCATGATTATAATGAATAAACTTAACATTTCCTAATTTAAAATCATGATTATAATGAATAAACTTAACATTTTCCATATAAATCACAATCATTATTAATGAATCATAATCATTATCAATAAATATATCTATTGTTTCCTAATATAGTGGTTTGCATAATTTGTACAAATTGTTTGGTTTGCAAAAGAAAAGCACCCTATATATATATATATATATATATATATATATATATATATATATATACTAGCAGTGTACCTGCGCGATGTAGCACGGGTGAATCACAATTATGGGTTCATATGACGCCAAAAATAACTAAGTGTTATAATAGAATGTTTTATAGGATCAAAAATTCGTGTTCTATCTAAAATGTTTTATAATAAGTTTATAGAATGTTCAATGTTTTTAAGTGTTTTGACAAGTTTTTTAGAACATTTTTCAAACATTTGAGCACCTTAATATAAATATAATTATATAATATGAAGGTGTTCAAAAGCATTTTGTATATCTACATGATCTATATTTCTATATAAAAAAGCAAACTCGTGATGTTAATTTTGTATTGCGATGTGAATTATAAATAATTACGACGCCCATTGATGTGAATTATATGTTTGTGTTTTATTGTCTCGTTGACAAATTGGTTTGGTGCGATAGAGAGCATGGAAGACGTTCGGACACGGGACAAAGATCATTAGGTTCAAATTTCGAAATTACGAATTTGGTGGAAAATGTTATCATAATAACATAATAAAACCTCTTTTATTTGTCAAGACAAATGTGTTGCCTGTTTACGACTTAATAATTAAGTGGTTGCTTACCAAACGTTAACCGAAAAAGTACATACTAATTCGCTTACATTACCCGGTGAACTTGACAAGTACAAAGAACCTTAATCGTTAAGATGCATGACAATAACCCCATGATCAACCCAATATCCCACTGATGACTGACCCATCACCCATCGTAGAGTTTGAGTTACCAGGAGCCGTAACTCCTCGACCCGACCTGTCCAAAAGTGTCATTTTCAGGAATACCCTTTTCAAGAATCACTACAAATAACCCTCCCAACTTCATGAATGGCCATCCCCTTATGAGGTAAAAATCTTTTTCTCATAATTAAAACACATGCATGGTCAACTTCATCAATATTCAATTTTTACATACCAAAGTTTTTTTTAATAATTGGAAGTTTTAGCCAACCCATTTTGAGGTATTATTAATTACCATCTTTTAATTTTTCCATAGTTAAGATATACCTAAAGATTCCTTGAAAATGTATGGAATAAATGGTACGAAATGAAAAGGTTTCATTTTGATTGGTTTTAACCAACCCCTTTTAAGGCGTATTTTCTCTGAATAAAACAACAGTTTAATTAACACAACTCTTTTTTATTTGTAAAGAGAAAAAACCATTAATTCTTTTTTTTTTTCATTTCAAACAAAAGTTGCACATGCACAATTGAGAAACAAAATGCCTACCCAAAAAATACTTCGAAAAAACAAAAAGCAATGATCTAGCTAGTGTTTTAACCCTTTACATTCTTTTTAAATACTGTGAACAGGGACATTAACTTTATCAAATGTTTACCTGTTAATACTTACTACATCACTTACCTTACCAGATGAACATGACAAGAACCGAGAATTTTACCCAATAAGAGTGATGTCGACAGTGGCGGGTCCAGGAAATTTATAGAGTGAGGGTACTTAAGAAATTAAACTAAGAAGTACTAATATACCATATCATTATACTAAATAATAAGTGATTACATAAGTTGATTTCTACGAGTTTTCATCATCTGAAAACGAGTCATTACATCTTGATTTGTAACCTTAACAGTCGGGCGTTGAAGCCTTTCTTCTCAGAAATCTTTCCATTTTCTAGCAAAGATAGAATGTATAAAATATTAACTATGATCAACATAAATTATAAAACATTAACTAATAACTATCTACCTACATTGTCTCACAGTGAATTTTTGTGAAAACCAAAGTTACTGTGAAAACTGAAGGTAAAGCAAAGCTACTGTCAAAGACTCAAAGTGAAAACAAAATTCTCACTATCCCATAACTACTATCAAAAGTCAAAAGAAAACCAAATCCCCAAATATTCTATTAATCTATTTATTTCCTCAATTGCCCCACTTTAAAAATGATAAAGAATTAAGATACATGTGTCTCAATTTGCAAAGTTCTTACTACTATGTGTCTCAATATGCAAAAGTGAGAGACTGAAAAGCAAACTCCAAAGCTGCACATAAGGAGAAGAAATAAGAAATATTAGATTTAAGAACTCTGAAAAATGTAAGCAAAATCAATTGTTACCTGGAGCCCTAAATCAATTGAGAAGAAATCGATTGTTAATGGAGCGGTGAGCCCTTAATTTATTGAGAAGTTTTCGTGAATCTAAGTACTAGAGCCCTAAATCGATTGAGAAGAATCAAGAAATCGAAACCCTCTGTCTGTCTGATTGTGTTGTGAGATTTGTGATGTGAAGATGGAGAATCGGCAAATTGCCGACCGACCGGCTTGCTACTGCCGCTAAAACCAGGGAATCGCCAAAGAAGGAAATCGTCCGCTGAAGAATGGGGTCCCCTCTTTTTTTAATTGGGGGGATGAATGGTAAACTTAGTAAAAAAAAGTTTTTAACCTAGGTAATTTCTTTTTTTGACTTTTGACTGGGGTCCCTTCCCCCCACCTTTTATATACTACGTCCGTCCCTGGATGTCTTACCCGATTAGTGCTTACCAGGTAATGTTGGTGACAACACCGGTTTAATGGATTAGAATCTTACCTGATAAGGTAAGTGAGGTTATTGTCTTGTTAATTATTGTCGGCAAACATTTGGGTAAACCAGTAAACAAAATCCCTATGCCCCATATTATAATCCCATATCTACGCTTCCCATCATCATAACATCACCAAAACAAAAAATGGCCAATACTTCACATTCATCTTCCATGTCAAGCCTGAAGTGGGCAAAAGAAACATAAATAAGTTAAAGAAAAAAAATCAGTTGTTACGGAAACGGATAAATTAACGTCGTCAAAGTATTGGGAAAGCATAGTAATGATCCGATCTAATTCTCCAACGAGAATGTCACGACTTTAATAGGTAATTGGATAGGAAACGTGTTAATGTTAATTTTCCAAACAATCAAGCAATTACTCAAATATGATCAAGAACTAGAGAGAGAAACTAGAGAGAGAAAGTAGATCATGAAACCATAAATCTCACACGTCTCTGAAAAAGTATACAATGAAGTTTCTTACTACATTATTACAAGACACAACCTATTTATACCATCTATCTATTAAAAGACTTAACCACTAAGGAAACTAAAACAAGATAAACTTTGACTTTTACAATATTGACTTTAACAATGTTGACTTCTAACTTTGACTTTCCTAATTAAATCTTGGATACAATATTTGGACTTAACAATCTCCCCCTTTGTATTCAAGATTTAATAAAAATTTGACACTAGTCTTCAACTCTTGATTCTTCAGCTTTTGTCTCTGACAACTTTGAAACTTTAACAATCCTCAATCTTTCTGGCTTTGAAGAATCTTGAAAAGTCATTTTACTTTGTAGCTTTGAAAGTCAACATGTCTCGAACAGGAAACTTAATTCTTGAAACTTCTTTGAACTTGAAACTTCATCTTTGAAAGCTTTGAAACCTTCTTTGAAAACTGTCTTTGAACATAGAAACAACTTTGAGGAATCTTTGATATTGAATCTTCATCTCTTTGATCTCTTGACTGTCTTCAGAGAAACAAACTTTCACAACTCATCTTGATTTATCATAGAATAATCTTTCTTTAGAATCTTTTGACTTTGAATTAGCGGAAGCATTTTGAATTGACTTTTGAACTCTCAGAATTTCTTCACAAGTCTTTTCACTTTGACAACTCTTCATGGCTTTGAAATTGAATCTTTGTAAATGTCTCCCCCTTTTTGATGATTGTGAGCATCATGATCATCAAAACATCTTCAACTTTAACACAGTCTTTGATCACCCCTTTGTAACAATCTCCCCTTTCAATGATAATTTGACAGTCGCCGCTTTTTGATCTGAATAACTGAATCATGAACTGTATATACCTGAATCTTTTCAAATTCAGATATAATGAACGTGGTAACCCTGATTCAATAAATGAAACAGTTAGAAATGCCTGTCAGTAACACAAAGTTACTGTGTACAACGAATGTACAATTTAAGGAGCTGGTTTAATGATGACTCCCTAGGACTTCCATTCAATCATTTAAAAACACAAGGTTTATCTATGAATGTTTTGACAGAAAAACATATTTTGTGTGTGCTCGTGCTTGTGTATGAAAGAACTTAGGCACAATGATTATGTTTCATACGGCTCAAATTGTGTAAACTCTTGAGACAGCAACAAATAATACACGGACTCAATGTGCATGAAAGAGGTGCGAAGGTGGGGCAACTTTCCTTTTTTTCAATATATAAATCTTCCGAGTGAAGATTAGATAGCATATATGCTGCTTCCCCAAAGAAAATGAAACATTTCTTTGTTAAGAAATAAACGAGTGGCTGATGGGGTTAATGCAAGAGTTGGCATGGGCTCACTGCCTTTTTCAATGATGGTCACCAACGAATGTGAACCAATCAGTAAATGTGGTTGCCCGGCTCAGAAAGTGGTTGGTACAGAGTTCTGATATTCTTTTAACTCTGATCTCACACCCTCTTTCTTTTTAACATTTAGCTCACTTCTAACCAAACTCTCATTTCCATTTTAGCGCTCCACACAATGAGAAAAACTCAACCGGATGAGTTATCTCCCCCACTCTTTGATTTTGACCCCTCACCCCTCAATCACTCAAGGATAACTTCCTGGGTAGGAGACAATGGTTTACATGAATCCATGGAAGTTCTGTTTAAGCTCACACACGAATCCCATGTAAGTCCTAAAAAGCATGATTGCTCAACAATTTAACTGAACAGTTAAGCATAAAGTGTATGATATCATTGTCAAAATGTATGCTCATGAAATTTGAGCAATTGAACTTTGAAGATTTCTCAAAACAAAGATATTGAATGAATGAAATGAAATCAAGAGAATTGTTTTGAGAATCTGACAATGTATCAATCAGATCAAATAAAATGGTTAGGGTATCAAAGAATCGATGGTTTGTTTATATGAACGAATATAAACAATTTAGCAATGAACGCTCAATGATTAGAAATGATGATTGTTGATCAACAACAGTGAATTGCAAATGGGGGTATTACCATCGAAAAATTGTTTCTTTATGAGATGTGGTAATAACATATTCAAATGAAATACTGAATAGGTGTGTGTGAATACTTGACAGTATATGGACAAGATAATACACAAGTATTGATCTTTGAAAACACACGGTCAGTTAAACATTAAAGCTCAAAAATGAAAAACCTTTAAAATCACACTTCTAAATTCATGAAACCTTTTGAAAATCAGAAGTGGTTTGACATTTAAGAAAGCGTTTTTCATGTTCGAAAGTTGTTCTTCTTTCAAACAATCAGAGATCTAGATCAGAAGATATTTACCTTTAAGCTCCCCCTCAAATCATGATAGAATGATTTAGATCTTTTAAGCTCCCCCTGGATATTAGCAGAATATCCTTTTTTTTATTATTGAAAAACGGGTCCTGATCTGTAATTTGATCAGAAGCCATCAACTTTACTCCCCCTATAAATTATGCAACAGTAGATTTATCAATGAAAACAAGATAGAGATCCATAATTCCTTCTGGAATGTAGTCCGTCATATCAGTAAGATTTATCAGTGAAAAAGTACAGGATAGAGATCTACAATTCCTTCGGGAATGTAGCCCGTCATATCTATCTAATGCATATTTCAGAAAAGAAAGTACTCCCCCTTGATGGTTGATTTCCTCTTTTGAGTATTTGAGTACAATCTCTGATTATGACAGGAGCAAAGGTCTTAATCGTTGAGGTACGGGTACTAAGATGATGTGCTTAGAAGCCATAATCTTGACATTGAGGTGCGGGTTTTGAACTGCTGTGTTCAAAAACCATTGTTCTCTTACTCCTCCTTGACTTGAGGTGCCTGCAACACAGAATCAGTTTTCTTCTTTGGTACCCACTGGTATTTGGGTCCAGAAATGTTAGTTGCAGTTCGTGTAGGGTTTACAGAGTAAGAACCATACCATAAATGATCACTGGTCTTGTGGATATGATCATGTGTACAGCAGAAAGAACAATAAAATTTATTACCTGAAAACCTGAGTAATTGATCTTTTGAGTATATAAAGTCAGGTTTACCTTTATGCTCTTTGTTCTTCTTTGCTTGATGTACATGTACACATGATGTTTTTCCTTTCAGCTCAACTGACATCTCATCTTTAACTGGTTTCTTCTGCCAGACCAGTTTCTCTTTCTTGTAACTTCTTCTTCTTCGAGAAGTTCCTGAACCATCTAAATATCCATCACAGAAAATGTTAGTTCGACGAATCTGATCAAAAGATTTAACTGACCTTTGTGAAGAGACAGATTTCTGATTTGATCTTGAGGCAGATTTCTCAAGCCCTCTGATCTTTGAAGCAAAGTTATCTCTTTCTTTCACAAGCTGGTCAATCTTCTTCGAGAGTTCAGACTTTGTTTTCTGCTCTTTCAACGCATTAGCAGATAGTTCAGATAACTTGGAAGTCAGCTTTTTGATTTCAGTCTCAAAGATGGATCGTTCTTCTTCAAATCCTTTCTCTGAATCATTTTTTTGGCCTGATAGTTCCTTGAAGAATCCCACATTCTTCTGTTCAATGGTCTTCTTTTCTTTAGCAAACTTTTCTTTTTCCAGAATGAGTACTTTCTCAAAATCGGAAACTTGTTGAGAAAGCTTTATGCATTTAAGCTCAACTGCTTTCTTCTCTTCAAAACACTTTCTTGAGAAATCTGAGAACTTCTTTGAAAAACCTTTCTTTTCACTCTCAAAATTAGCTTTATCTTTAGCAAGTTTTTGCTCTAAATCAGATATATTCTTTCTAAGCTCAGCATTCTCAGATTCCAATTTCTTAACTTTCTTCTCATTACTCTCAACAGAGACTGTCTGCTGAATTTTAGCTTCCAACTCAGAAATTTTTCCTTTTAGCTCAGACACAACCGTTGGCCCTAACATCGTCCATTCAAGATAGTCCCATATCTCCTTTCCTGTCGACTTGTAGGTATTTACGTGACCATTAATATCATGACGAATACTGTTAAAGACAAAATTTCGGGCTAAAATATCAGCTTTCTTTCTTTTCTCCCGATCCTCAGTACAATCTTCTGTTGGAGTAAGAGGTTTCATCTCTCCTTCAGTCAATGACAATCTGATATAACAACTCAGCTCATGTGTATCTACAAAGTTGAAAAAATCAACTTTCCACTGCTCGTATCTTCCTTTGAGTAAAATTGGAGAGCTCATCCTGTTTCAAACAGAATTAAAAAAAAATGACTGTCAGTTAAAATGAATTTAAAAACAATATTAGGACAATCTAAACTTTTCTCTCTCAGAAAACTTTGAATGAGAAACAACTTGATAAAAATTGATCGTTCCCAAACAATTCAGAAATTTTGACTGAAAGTCAAAATCAGACCAGCACAAAAAATAAATTCTGAAATTCTCAAAACACTTGAATTATCTAACTCTGGAATTCTCAGACTGAGACTTGAAACTTGCAGATCAAATATATTCAAAACCTGCAAAACATAAAAATTGAAAATCATATCAATTGAAATTTTGCACAAAATTTAAAATTTGAACACTTGGTGGCGCAAGACTGAGTTTTGTGTGAACAGTGGGTGACTTTAAACAAACTTCTCGTGAACAGAGTATAACGCAAAGTGATCTTCTCGTGAACAATGTATGGCGCAAAATGAATTGTTGCGTGAAACAGCTAAAACGCAAACCTCATGTTTGCGTGATACGGCTATAGCGCAAACCTAAGATTTTATTCAAATTTCACTTAACAAAAAACACCGACCCATGATCAAGCACCCATTATCCTTTTTTTTTTAATCCATCAAATTCAATTTATCTTTGAATCCACCGTCCACTAATACTTCTTCCGATCACATTTGCTACTCTATTATATATTATAACATTTATCAGAACACTGTTCATGAACAGTGTTTTTTTTTTCATACAGTAACTTACAGATTTGGTCCTTCAGGTTTTTAGTAAATTACAGATTTGGTCCTTGAGGTTTTATCTCCCTGTTAGATTTAGTCCTATGTTTGTAGAGTTACAGATTTGGTCCCTATAGTTTTATTTTCCTCTTGGATTTAGTCCCCATAATTTGTTGATTCCAAAATAGACTTTCGATTTTGCATTTGCGTAACGTTTTGGTCCTCGAAACTAAAAGTTGTTATCTCCTGACCGTTAAGTAAATGACATTTCGATCATTTATAATTTAATAACATTTATTGAATTGATAAAGTGGCTATCACAAATTTTGAGGCATTATTACCACTGATGCCACACAAAATCAATTTTCAAATTGTTAAAAGTAGCCGCCGATTCCACTTAACAAATTATATCCACCGCCCCATTACAAACCATCAACCAATGGTTTCCATCTACTCACCGCCATGAATTAAACTTGAAATTAAATCCACCGATTGAATTGACTTTGCCGCTGAACTGTACAACCACCGAACTGTGCAGTAATTTTGCGCGAGACTAGTGGCGCAAACCTGTGGTTTGCGTGAGGTATGCTTGGCGCAAACATGTGGTTTGCGTGAGATACTGCACCGAATTCCAATTTAATCACTCAAATTGATTCATACTCCCCTACCACATACATGATTACAATTAATTGATTTTCAAATTGATAAACCACAATTGCAATCAACACTTAATCCAATGCACCGTCCCACTATTAATCTATCATCCAATCAAAATCAAACTTTGATTTCTAATTGAAATCAAATCTGCATCCACGGATTATGGCTGGCCACAGTTTGCTGTTCGTGTTCTTCAAATTTTTTTTTTCATGAATCGATTCAACTTACTCAAACCTGCAAATTGAAACTGGATAATTCACAGTAAGAGTCGATTAAGCATATAGAATCTATTTTCAATGTCAATTTCAAACTAAAATCAATAAAACAAAAAAAATTTGATCAAGAACTTCAAACAAATTTTTCAAGAAATCCAAAATTTCAGAAATTGACATTGATTTAGTTCAAAATTCATGATGTAATCAATACAAGAAATAATCTAAAACATAAATCGAATCCAATAAATCCATTTTCTTGCATCAAAAACGATTTTTCATTAAAAAAAATCGGATGAACAGTAACTTTCGAGTTCTTGAAAATTTTCAGAAAATCAAACTTTTCAAATCAAAAAATCAAGAAATCGATCCAACTTTTCTGTGAAAATGTTTGGTATGGCTCTGATACCAATTGTTAATGTTAATTTCCCAAACAATCAAGCAATTACTCAAATATGATCAAGAACTAGAGAGAGAAACTAGAGAGATAAAGTAGATCTTGAAACCATAAATCTCACACGTCTCTGAAAAAGTATGCAATGAAGTTTCTTACTACATTATTACAAGACACAACCTATTTATACCATCTATCTATTAAAAGACTTAACCACTAAGGAAACTAAAACAAGATAAACTTTGACTTTTACAATATTGACTTTGACAATGTTGACTTCTAACTTTGACTTTCCTAATTAAATCTTGGATACAATATTTGGACTTAACAAAACGTCGTCATTACAAAAACCAAACAATCGACACCGGAGATTTCTTCCTTCCAATCGCTCTGTGCGTTGCTATGGCGGGGAATGACAGTGTGACACATGCAAGGAAGTTCCCGAATTCGAAGACGACGACGTTCAGGATGGCGGTGAACTGTCGGCATTTTCTGGAACCAAAGCTCGAAACTCTTCATTTCTGTAACACGATTCAGAGCATTCCACGATGTCTCATGATCTTAAATGGTGCGCCGAGTAGCTGAACAAAAACGTGTTATCACACGATGACACGATGGCCCATCGTGTTGTGCATAATTGGAAGCAGGACCCACAGTGTTTTCTGTTGGGGAACTTCGATGGAGAGATGATGATGATGGAGAGATGATGATGTTTGATAATGATTTTGGGTGGGTAAAATGGATGGCGGTGAAGAGTGGACAAGCGAATAAGTTTTTATTATTGCTTTTCAAATTTGAAATTGATGTGTGTTTGTTTGGAAGATTATGTGCGGTCTTGTCCGGATATAAAGCAATTTTCATCTGATTGTAAATTTTAAATTTGAAGCCTTGGGAATTAAAATTGAAAAAATAGTGATACATGGAAAGCTCTGCATAAAAAGTAGGCCCTGCATATACCAAATTGGTGGAGTTAGAAACCTGCAGTAGTAACATGTACCTTATGCTTTATAAGTTGTAATTAAGAAATTTTGAACTTTTAGGTTAGAGCTTGGAAAGGGGTGAGGAAAAGTCTTAACAGATGAATACAATTCTGAACTTTCTAATTTGGTGGTGGTGTGTGAGCTAAAAGTATTGTGTTTAAAAGGTTGTACATCTTGCATTTAAACTTGTTATTCATAGTTTTTCAAAATTCACGCTTAAAAGAGTTTTGATATGAATGTATTATAAGGTAGTATAGATATATATATTTATATATGCTTGTTTTGGCTTAGTTTAAAATACCATCAACTAACCATTCTATCATCTTTGGTAATGGTGTAGTTTTCTCACTTCTTAGTTTACATTTTCGGTTTGTGGTTTGAAACTTTCGGCCTTTGTGAAAATTCATACCTCTTGCCGAAAATTGCACTCTTTTGATTACTAATTACAAGTTTCGCTAGTTAATCGTCGCAAGTCTTCTCTCTTTTATTTCTCTTAGTCGTATCAAAGATTCGCTTTCCATCATCTTGGCAATTCGATCCATTGTGGTTTTATATTGGATCCAAAAATCCTTATATAACCCGAACAATTGATCAGGAAGTTAAGAATGACTCTCATGAGTGTTACATGCAATCTTTACTTTTTGAATTCGTTGCTTGGAGCACAAGTTTCCCCATCCTATCTTGTTAATTTCTTTTAGTATTTTATTTTATGTCCTTACATTATCGCAATTTATTTTCCGCACTTTTTTCCTCGCATTTCATTTTCTCGCAATTTACTTTCTCGCACTTTACTTTTCCGAAATTTTATTTATCACATTTGATTTCTTGCACGTTAAGTTATTGCTATTTATATTCCATCGTAATTTAATTTTAGTTTTATTTTCAAGAAAGTGTTACTTACATGACAAGTTTTCTTTCTTAGTATTTAGTTCTTACAATTTCTTGAATGCATTTTCTATCTCCGTTATTTAATTTTCACGCTTTCATATCTTTTATAAAAAGAAACTGAGCTATGACAGGCTGACAAACTGATCTTGGGGTGTAAAGTCAAATTGAGATTTAAATCGGTAAAAACTTAAAGAGGTGTATTAATATGGTCTTATAATTATTTAAATCAGGTTACAAATATTTCATTGAAGATTACAAATATTTAATTGACAACTATTTATTTGTATGAAAATGTGTTAGCCTTTCAAAGGTTACTTAAATATTAAAATCTGAGATAACGTAAGTTTGCTATAACATGTTTTTACCGGATTGCTTGTTTTTATCTTAACGAACCTTTACACTCTTTGATTCTTTTTATAACTGATCTCTCAGTAGTTATTAATCAAAACTCCCAACAAAAGATTTTCTTCGTTCGCCATCTGAAACTGATTTTTAGGAACTAGACGTTTCAGAAACTGTTGCACACCTTCCCCTGTGGTATCGATATCCGGTACTTGTACCATTATTACTTGTTTGAAAACGTCAGTAGGTCAAGATGCGTCATGATCTAATTGCACGCTCAATTCAGGGTTGCATAAACTTGACAACACTTGCCCTTATGTTATCGCACAACTTAGTCTCTGACAAGAATCTGAAAAAAATTCCGATCAGAGTTTAAGAAGCTCTAATGAAAGAAATTGAGGAGGAGGTACAAAAAGAAAAAGCGGTCAACGACTTTGAACTTTGTTTGATGCAAGAATAAACCTGTTCATAGAGTTGACCCATATCAAATCTCAGCTGTGACAATAACAGGGAAGACCAAAAAGGGGTCAGTGACATTGACAACGGAGGTATTCAGGATAGATGGCACAATGAAGAAAATGTACCTGTCGAAGTTGGAAAACTTTGGTTTCTACGAGTGGATATAGTTCAGAAAAGCGCTGAAGAAATCTAAATCCAAGTACATAGGCCACGTCGAATCCCTGGTAAATCTTCTAATCGACATAGTCTCTGCAAAGATTGACATTCTTGCTCCTCTACCTCATAATCCAAGGCCAGCTAGACAAAAGAAACGTGCATCTACTTCTGACAATGATGTTGTTCTCTGAAATGAATCTACAATGGAATTCTGCAAAGATGCGGTTGTTGGATGTAACACCCTCAAAATTGGGAAGAGCAACTAATTTAAATTTTTCAACAAAGCCTCAAATAAAGATAAATCCCTTACAACAACTCCATATTTGAATTAATAATCTAGGTTTAACCATCAACACATGAATAAAGTCTTACACAAAGACTAAATAGGGTCGGGTGTTATTAAAACCCAAATACCAGTTGCTATTCTCAAGATAAAGGCGGAAGACTACACCAAGCTACTCACCCTCGTGGATGTAACTAATACTCAACTCTTTGTAACAACGCTAGCACCATTCCCCAACCGAACCTGATGCACATGCCGACAAATAAAAGGTTAGGCTAACGCGTAGTGAGTTTAAGAGTTTTCAATATAAATAAATACATATTGTTGAAGGAAAGGAAGTCATTTAAATCATGAATTTCCGAAATGATTTGCTTTAAATATGAGAAGACACATTTTCCAATAATGCACATTTTAAAGACAAATACCCCGACGTAAAACATTCATTCATAAAGTAAATTCAACCAAAGATTCACTCCAAATGTGAATATAAAACGACTCCCAAATTATGAAACGTGAATAAAACTTCATATCCCAAAACACCCAAACACGGATGGGACATAATACTCGACCCATAAATCATGGATAAGATCTATTTATACAAAACTTCACCGAAAACTTGGATAATAAAACTCAATACCCAAAAACAACACATTTCGTTGACGAGGGATACCCGAATTCCATCGAAAGTGGCGGCACACAAAGTTAAGCCACTTATCAATGTTCTCGAGCTTCACATAGATCCATGGATCCCCGTATACTGCTCCCAACTGAGCAACCACCGCAAGATACTCAAATGCCTCTAGTGTCTACTCACCCTCTAAATGAGTGTCATCACAAAAGCCACATGTCCCCGTATCCGGCTCACAATGGGCACCACCGCAAGACTTAGCTCTGTATATGGCTCTGCAGAGCACCACCGCAAGCTTACATAAAAACATGACTTGAGGACCACTCACTAGACTTCAAACGCGGACACTAAATTCCACGATGAGTAACAAGGCTGTATTACAAACGGGCATCGAGTTCAACCACCCACGATCTATACCTCGAGCTCCCGCTAGACATAAACAATATCTAGTCCCAACACGGGGATAAATTCACCACTAAGCCAACCGACTGACTCATATGCCTATGGATCCAATGCATGACAGTCTAAACGTTACATGACTCAAATGAATGAACAAACGCATTCAAAACATGTAATTCTCCAATAAGATGCAACTAAGTACACCATACGTCCAAGGCTCCCTAACGAGCTACCAATATTGAACAAAAGTACCAAAGACTCAACCCAGTACAAATCAAGCCCCAAATGGCTTAATAGACGTTTTGCTAAAACACGAGAGCCAATATGGTTACATAAACCAATTATATATTTCCCCAATACTTTGTTTCATAAATCACAATTAGCCTTCAGCCTAAACCAAAAGGTTTACCATTTCTAAAATGTTCCCAAAGTTGGGAATGACCCAAAACCAAAGGACTCACACATTCGTACTTTTCAAAACATCCCATTTAATGAATGATGCATAAAACCAGACAAACACTTAAAAGTGTATTTTTGATTAAATATCTATTCATGCAATAAATTATCAAAACACATTCATTTATGACACATTTATCAAAATGCCCAAAAATCCCAAATATGGGTGTTTTACAAGCTTAATAAGCTAAACACATCAATAATCAAAAGTTACCAAATAACTCAACAGTTGATAATTTCATGTAAAACACATAAATGTTTCAAAATAGACATTTTGGCATGTACAATGTTTTCACAAATCAACTTGAACTTACTTTGCTAGATTTAGGCTAAATCTAGATTTTTCCCCAACTTGAGCTCCTTTTGAAGAAACTTGAATCCTCAATCCGAATCTTCCAAAAACCTAGATCCACAAGTTTCCAACCATAAATAAACGTATTCAAACACTTAGAATCATTTCCCTAGACATTATACGTGAAGATCTCAACTTATGCCCCACCCTTGTTTTAGGTATTTCGGGATATAAAGTATTAACTGTATTTCATAAATGGAGAGTTCTATTTCTGTTCACGTTTTGAGTGAGTTTTGGGTTGGAATTTATTTACAAAAGAATGTTTTATATTGGGATCTTGTCCTCGAAGTAGTTTGGATTGGAAAAACGTTTACATTGGAGTTTCTTTGCTTAAAATGCACAATATTGGAAAACTAGTCGTTTTCATATTTAAGACATATAATATTGAAAGATTATGATTTAAATTGCATTACTTATTTTCAACGATGTCTTTATTCATGTTGAAAACTCTTGAACTCACTAGGCGTTAGCCTAACCTTTTTATTTGTCGGCATGTGCAA
Organism: Arctium minus; assembly: GCA_954870635.1. Taxonomy (NCBI): domain Eukaryota; kingdom Viridiplantae; phylum Streptophyta; class Magnoliopsida; order Asterales; family Asteraceae; genus Arctium; species Arctium minus. The sequence continues at coordinate 80,708,098 of OX941090.1, read as the reverse complement.
CAGGTTCCGGTTGGGAATAGTTCTAGTGACACTATACAGATAGGAGTGTTAGTCCTGTGCTTGAGAAGTAGTTACCTTAGTGAAGTCTTCCACATTTGTTTCGGGAAGAGCAACTTATAGTTGGGATTGAGTAACACCCGACTTGGCCTGGTCCTTGTATAAGACTGGCGTTTGTATCTGTTGAGGTCAATAGAGGATTTTATTTTGAAGATTAATCTTTTACTTGATGTAATATCGAAATTTTAATTAGTTGCTCTTACCAAATTAGAGGGTGTTAGCCCCAATTCCAGATTGTAAAAGTATTTAAAATATCTAAGTCCTATTTCAGAGAACTTCCAGAGACAGACTTCAGAGGGCGAACCTGCCTCTGAAGTACATTCCAGAGATAGGAATTTTCAGTAGAAGACATCAGAGATGGCTTCATCAGAGGCACCTACATCAGATCTCTGAAGAGCCCCTCTCTGAAGATAGCGCCGATCCTTTCTACAAGTATCAGAAGAACAGATGACACATCATTATTGATAAGATTTACTTTTTTGAGTAAGTCACTATTCAAGCATGTCTTGAGCTTACATTTAAGGTAAGACACTGTTCAAGCATGCTTATATATGTCAGATCGCACACTGTACACTTTATGGTACTATAAATAGGACCATCACTCCATTGACAAAAGTGTGATTTTTGATATATCTTGTATCTGATAAATCTTTTAATATTTTGAAAGTATTTCTGAAGACGATCTTGTACGTTTTACATATCTGTTTATGAACTGTGATATTTGAATCTGCATTGATATTAAACTATATTGCTTCCGCTGTTCTCATTATCACTATTATTGTTTATATCATTGTCATAAGATTAAATCTGGGATCCAACAATTGGTATCAGAGCCTCCTTTGTTTTCTAAACAAAGAAAGATCATATCTGTATACTCCGATAGATTTATATTTTACTGATCTCATTATCACTATTATTAAACTATATTGCTTCCGCTATTCTCATTATCACTATTATTGTTTATATCATTGTCATAAGATTAAATCCGGGATCCAACAATTGGTATCATATCCTCCTTTGTTTTCTAAACTATATTTCAATATCTGTGCATGTTCATATAAACCTTGGTTTATTAAAAAGAACTTCATATGCTCAAGACTTGAAAGTAAATCACAACTTCTCTCTTTGGTAAAAGATCTTCATAGAAAAGCATCAGTTCTTCAAATCTTCATCTTTTCTTCACAAATGGCAAACTCAAGTATAAGTGCCATTTATACAGCTAGATCATTAACCAAACGTCCTACACTACTAAGGGATGAATATCCCCAATGGAAGATAAGGATGGTAAACTTCTTGGAAGGTGTGGATAGGGTTCTTTTAAGATCAGTGAACGATAGACCACACCAACCAATGGTGTTGGTACCAAGAGTTCCAGCAACAACAGATACTGCTGAAATATTTGCATACTATGAAAAGAAAACTTCAAACTTCACTGAAGAAGAAACTAGAATGATGGAAAATGACTTAAAAGTTGTTAGATTACTTATAATGGCCATTCCCAATGATATCTTTCAAGAACTTCAATATTGTGTAACTGCAAAAGAAATATGGGATCAGTTGTTAAACCAACTTGAAGGTGGCCTACAAACTCAGAAAAACAGAAGAAATCTTTGCATTAATGAGTATCATGACTTTCATGCACTACCTGAAGAAACCTTGCACCAAACATACTCAAGATTCAACATTCTCATCAATAAATGCAGAAAATTTGGAGTTATGAGGACAAAAGAAGAAAACAATGTTCTTTTCCTTAAAAGTTTAAATGAAGAATGGTCACAACTGTCCATGTCAATACAAGCCAATCAAAATCTTGAATCATGGTCATTGACTGACATTTATGGCACTCTTGTAGCACAGGAAAAAGAAGTTGTTAAACAAAAGTCAAAAACTTCTTTAGGTGGACCACATGCACTCATTTCAAAATAAAAAGGTGTATCACAAGAAGGCAAAAGTGAAGAAACAAAGAACTGTTTGAAAAAGGAACCAAAAAGAAAATCTAAAAAGGTTTTAATGACTGAAGAAGATGAACATTCAGACCCAGACTCAAATGATGACATCAATGCCTTTGCCAAATCTCTTGCATTAATTACTCATTAATTTAACAAGAAATTTGGCAAGAAAGTCTTTGAAGGAAGGAGAGATAATGAAGAAAGGAGAAATCCAGAAAGAAGATTTCAACAAGAACCCAGATTCACTCCACATAGTGATCAAAAGGGTACAAATTTCAACACTCATGATGTTGTACAACAATCAAGAACTCATCAACCATTCCAACCCAAGTATCCTCAACCTCAGAGATACTTTCAGCCCTAACCTCAAGTTCAGAAAACAGAAATTGTTGCTGCTCTTCCACCAAATCAAAATGATGGAAGATGTTTTAGATATGGAAATCCAGGCCATTTCTCTGCAAATTGCAGAGGTAGACTTGTCAAAGATCAAGACTACTACAAGAACAAATACAAGTACAATGTCAAAGAAAGAGTACTTGTTGCAGAGTTGGAAGATTGGCTATCAGACTCTACAAGTGATGGATAGGAAGAGCCTACCAATCTCTATGGTATGGCGTTTGCAGATGATCAGACTGATTGATCATCAGAGGACTACTCTGAACAGGTAAATTCTCCTTCCACCTCTGAAAGTGAAGTTGAAATAGATGTTCTTAAGCTAACAAATGAGTTTCAGAATTTAAAGCAAAAACTCTTTGAAGAAAAAGAAAAGAGAAGACAAATGACAAAAGATCTAAGTTTTTATAAAAGAGAAAATGATCTTCTTGAGTCAGAAAAAAAAAGAAATTTTTATTGAAAAATCTGAACTTGAAAAAGCTCAGAGACAAAAGGAAAAATCTTTTTCTGAGACACTCAAAGAATTGGAAAAAGTGTTAAAAGTCAAAGAAGAAGAAGTTAAAAGATCTGAGTATGAAAGGCTCAATTCTGTTGCCTTAACTAACATTTTTCAAAAGGAAAGAGAAATCCTACATCAATCTCTGGAAAGGAAAGAACTTCAAATCAAAATCAATCTAGATGCTCAAGATGTACATATAAAAATAAATTCTCAAATGGACACTCAAGGAGTGGGATTTAATGAATTGGATCCATTCACTGGATTGAAGAAAACTTCACTATCTTCCACTTTCTGTATGGGAAAGGTCCAGAACTCTGACTGTCTATCCCTGAACAATTTCAAGAGAACAAAAACCTCAGAAGGATCAAAAGCAAAAGCTCTGAATTTTAAAAATGTCATATACTCTGAAGCAAAAACATTTCCAAAACCTGTCATAAAGGTAGAAAAAGTGACTTCAGAGGTACTCTTCACAAAACCTCAGAGCAATGATCCTAGAGAAATTTTCAAGTTTGATGCTTTTCTCACAAAAGAATCAGAGACATCTGAAACAAGTACTTCTAAAGATGAACCTCAGAGTTCACTCAATCCAGGTGTACCTCTGTATTCACCAATTTCAAATGAATGCATCAAAACTACATTGAGGATGAAATTAAAAGAATCAATGAAGAAAATGACATAGATGACATTAAGTATCTAGACCTAAGGAAATTAAGAAAACTACAGAGGTAGTTATTTCTGACATGGCTAAAAGAGACTTTCTTGACTCTGATTATGAATCTGATCCAGAGGTAGATGAGCAGATATTCTATAGACCAGACGAAGTAATTCATAAAAGCACAAAGATTGTTGGTTCTGGAATTTTGAATGTTCCTGATCCTTTTTTGAAAAATAAACCCAGAATACCAATATGTCCTGATTTTGCAGACATGTGTATACATGCAAAAACTTCTCTGGATCTTGAAAAAGAGTTAAAAGAAAAGTCCAAGAATAAAACTAACACTTCTCAACTCTACATTTATAAACCAATCAAATTTACTTCTGAACAAAAAGGCAAATGGCAATAAATTAACCATTCTGATCCTGTTTGTTTAGTGAGCAACAAATAGAAGAAGATGTTTTTGAACAAGAAAAGGCAAATTGAAAAGAAGGTTGTCTTTCAAGCCAAAAAGAAGGAAGTAGTTAGGAATACTTGTAATATTCCTAATGCTAGTTTGAAAAAGAATCAAAGTGTACCAAATGAATTCAAAGAAATGAGAAACTTTGCTCCTACTTCTTCTTGTTCTGTTAATTACAATTACATTCAACTCTTGATAAAACTGAAAAATAATTTCAGAGGTTCTTATTGTTTTCTGAATCAGTCTCTGAACAAAAATTCAGAGACAAAGCCTCAAAAGAAAAAGAACAATTCTGCCAAAACATCAAAAGATGAAATGGTAAATGTTCATCAAAATCCTCCGAAATCTAACAAGAAAGGACCCATAATGAGATGGGTACCTAAGAAACTTTAATCTGTCTTGCAGAAACAGTCTATGCCAATCTGGTACTTAGATTCTGGATGTTCAAGGCATATGACTGGAGATAAGAAGTTGCTATCCTCTTACAAAGCTAAATCTGGAGGAGCAGTAACTTTTTGAGACAATATGCGAGGTCAGATTAAGGGTTATGGTGAGCTAACAAGAGGTAATGTTTCTGTATCAAAGGTTGCTTATGTTGATGGGTTAAAACACAACTTAATTAGCATAAATCAATTTTGTGACCATGGTTTTGATGTAAAATTTCAAGAAAATCATTGTTCACTTCTTCACTCAAAAACAGGTCAAGAAATGCTCAGAGTAGACAGAAAGGGTAACTTATATAGAATGAACTTTACCAAACACATAAAAACTGACTCAGAGAAACTTTGTCTAGTATCTCTGAACAGTGAAGATGTATGGCTCTGGCATAAAAAGTTCTCTCATCTGAACTTCTCTTCACTTGATAAATTGGTCAAACTAAATCTGGTTAAGGGATTACCATCTCTGAAGTTCAACAAAGATCATGTGATCCCAGATTCCTAGCATTAAATCATACACACAAATTATCAAGAAGCCATTGTCATTAATGTCACAAGATTACAGTGTCACAGATCTAACATGAAAGATGCGAGTTTTGTGTTCTCTCTAAGTACAATCTTGTGTTCTCTGAATGTAAGCGTGTCTACTAATCTGACAAAGAACAAAACTATATATACTAAGTCAACTTGTGTTGACTTTACAACTAAACCCTCAAACTATTACACAATTACAATAAACACCTTCACTTTTACTCTTGAATACAATATTAATCTAACAATCTCCCCCTTTGGATTCAAGATTTAAATTTTTTTTGACAATAATCTTCAGGTCTTCTTATCTTCAAAATAATCTTCAGCTTTGAAACTTTTTCAACTTTGACATCTTGAAAGCTTTGACATTTTGATCAAATTATCTCCCCCTTTTTCTACTTTTCATGACTTTACTTTCTCTTCAAAATATATCTCCGTCTTGAACTCTGAAACTTTAAACTTTTGATTCTTGAACTATTTTTAACACAATCTTCATTCTTTTGAGCACAACAAACTTTGATCATCTTCTCAATCAATCAAGTCTTCAAACATTGACTAACTTTGACTTTGAAACCACTTGATTTAAACAACCATTAACTTCAATCTACCCCTTTACAACAATCGTTGCTTCAGCTTTCAATCTGACTTTGAACATCATCTTTCCCCTTTCTTGATACAAACTTAACTTTAATCATCTGAACTTGAACTCTGATTTATCTCCCCAATTCTGATATAAACTTTTCATCTGAACTTGAACTTTAATACATCTCCCCCTTTTTGATGAATTGATAGAATCAAAATCATCAAAACTCTTGAAGTTTAGATCTGTCTTTGGAACATCTCCCCCGAATAATCAATTTAGCACAGTCTTCGTGATCTTCCCATTTGGTGAAATATGTACAATGTCTCCCTTTGAAAAGAAATGATCAATCTCCTCAGATAGAAAAATTATCAATCTCCCCCAATGAATGATATAAGAGAATCGTTCAACTGATTTGAATGAGCCGTCAATTCATGAATGTAATCATATGTATCTTTTCAAATTCAAACAACTTAGAAGTTGTAACCCTAAATCAACATATGAAACAGTTAGGAATGCCTGTCAGTAACACAAAGTCACTGTGTACAACGAATGTACAATGTAAGGAGCTTGAAATGATGATAACTCCCCAGGACTTCCATTTAATCATTGAAAAACACAAGGTATTTTCTATGAATGTTCTGACAGAAAAACAAATTTTCTGTGTGCTCGTGCTTGTGTTATGAAAGAATTAGCGCAATGATTGTGCTTTATAAGACTCAAAGTATGTATAAACCATTGAGAAAACAATGATTATACATAGACTCAAATGTGCATGATGAAGGGTCGAAGGTGGGGCAACTTTCCTTGTATTTCAATATTAGTATCTTTCAGGTGAAGAACCAATAGTGTATGTGTTGTATCTACAGAAAATGTGAAACATTCTCTTTTTAAGAAAAGAATGAGTAGCTGGTGAGGTTGTATGCAAGAGATGGCATGGGCTAGGTGCCTTTTTCAATGTCATTCACGAAGAATTGTGAAACAACAATTTATGTGGCTGTCCGACTCAGAAAGAAGTTTGGTGCAGAGTCTGATATTCTTTTTCTCTGATCTCTCACCCAATTTCTTTTAAACATTAAAGCTCACCTCTAACCAATCTCTCATTTCCATTTTACCTCTTCACACACCACTCTCAATCTTTTGACCCCTCTCCCCTCAATCACTCAAAGGGTTACTTCCGGGGCAGGAAACACTGGTTATCGTGAATCCATGGAAGTTATTTTAAGCTCACACATTGAATCTCATGTATATGTCCTAAAAAATATGTATCTCAATTATTTGCTTGACATTAAAGCACAAGAAATCAATTGTCAGTGTATGTATGCTCATCAAAAATCAGAATGAAATTTGAGCATTTTAAGCATTTAAGATTTCTCAAAAATTTGTATGAATGAATAATCATGAAATAATAGAAATGTTTTGAGAATCTGACAATGATTAAGATCAGATCAAAATTCATGAAGAATAAAATTTGGGAAACAAAGACGAATGTTGTTTATATGAATGAAATATAAACATATTTGCAATAAAAGCACATATAATAATGAAATGACGTTTGATTCAAACAACATTTTAGTGCAAACGGGAGTATTACCATAGAAAGATTTTACTTTTGATACATGGTAATAACAAAGTCAAGAAATGTACTGAACCGTTGTGTGTAGGAATACTTGAAAAAGTATAAAGACATGACAATTACATAAGTATTTGTCATTAGAAACACACGGTCAAATAGTCATCAAAGTATGTAATGACAATCATTTAAAAAACACACTTCGCAATTCATGAAAACAGTTTAAGAATGTGAAGTGGTTTGAACATTTTAAGAAACCATTTTTCACAAGTGAAAGTTGTCCTTCTTTCAGCAAGTGATAAAGTTAGAGATATAGAAAGATATACCTGTAATGTATAGTATCTCAACTCCCCCTCAAATGAATATTATCATTTAAGTATCCATGACAAAAATTCAGATATCCTCCATCTTGATATCTGTAAAATTCAAGTTATTAGAAAAATATAACAATGAAAGTACATTTAGCCAATATCTCCTCCTCCTAAAAGATATAACAGTTAACTCCCCCTCAAATCAAAAACTTCTAGAAAATATGTTTTCAGTTAAGCATCCATCAGAAGAAAACACATTTGAGTACGGGTTCTGAACTAAGTTATTCAGAAGTCATTATTACATATTCTCCGGTGAGAATAGTAATATTCATTTTTACCAATTAAGAACGGGTTCTGATCTGATGTAACCAGAAACCAAATTTCTGAAACATTGAGGAACGGGTCTTGAACTGTTTTATCCAAGAGCCATAGTTCTTTGAAGCACGGGTTCTGAACTGATTTATTCAGAAGCCTTGGTTCTTTCTCCCCCTTAAACCTTAGGTGCCTGCAACACAGATTTAGCTTTTGGTATCCACTGGCATTTGGATCCTGAATTATTAGTTGCAGTTCTAGTAGGAGAGATAAAATAAGAACTATACCAGCTATTTTCATAATTTTTATTAACAAAATCATTTGAACCGCAGTAGGAACAACTAATTTTCTTTTGTGCTAACCTGATCAATTGATTGATAGTGTAAACCAGATCAGGTTTGCCAAAAGTTTTACCTTTAGAAGCATAGTTCCTTTTATCTTTGAATGTATGCACAAATGATTTATCTTCTCTCTTCTTCTCCTCTGAAGATCCTTTAACTCTCCAAAACCAATTCTCTTTATCTTTCTCATCTTTCTTTCTCCAGGTCATTTCCTTCTGAGACTTATCCTTCTTGATATTACCTGAACCATCAACATTTTTGTCATAGAAAAGGTTAAAAGGACAAATCTGATCATTTGATTTAGAAGTATGACTGTCAGTTGAATCAAATAAAGGATTAATAGAAACATGTGTGAAAATTGAACTTGCTGCTGATTTGAATGAGCATTCGGATGCAGCTAGATCATCTCTCGGTGATTGAGTAATTGATTCTGGCGTTTTGTGCTCAGTCAGCTTCACGTTGAACATGATCTCCTCAAGTTCTTTGATTTTTGTAGACAAACAATTTCTTTCCTTTGACAGTATATCAAACTTTTTATGCAATTCAGATTTGGCGTTCTTCTCCTTTTGAATGTTTGTTGACAGCTCAGATAACTTTCTTGTCAGCTTAGCAATCTCAGTCTCAAATACTTTCTTTTCTTCAGTAAAATATTTTTCTACACTCTTTTTCTGTTTAATCTTCTTCTTCTCCTTCTCAAACTTGTCTCTCTCCATAATGATTACTTTCTCAAAGTCTGAAACTTGTTGAGAAAGCTTAACACATTTAAGCTCTACTGTTTTCTTCTCTTCAAAAGCTTTTCTGGAGAATTCAGAAAACTTCTTTGCAAACTCTTTTCTTTCTTTCTTCCTTTTCTTTTCATCTAGAGAGATCGTTTCTTTCAGTTCATTTATCTTCTTCTGAAAATCAACATTTTCTTTTTCAAAATCTTTTCTCTTTTTATCAATCTTCTTCATATCATGTTATGCTTTTATGTTGTCTTTGTCTTGTGTTGCTTTCTCCTTCATCATGTTTATCTCAACGTCAAGACTGAAGACTTTATCTTTTAAAGAATCTCTTTCAGCAAATATTTGTATATTTGACTTTCTCAGCTCTTCACATGTTTCACTGGCAATGTTTGCTCTTCTTCTCAGTTCATCTAGCTCTCTTTCCATCAACTCCTTCTTTGACCATGTAGAGCTATAATTAAGACTTTCAGACTTTTTCATCTTAGATTTGAGATTTGAAATCTCTTTCTCTTTTGAGACTCAATGATTCCTGCAAAATCAATTTTAGAGTTAGAGATACATTCAGAGCAAACATAATCTTTCTTTAAAACTTTATCATCTTTCAATTTATTAATCTGTGTAAGAAGGGATGCATTCTGAATCTTTGTTCTGCTTGTGAAATGGGAAAAATGAAAAGATCTTCCCATAATACCAAAAGTGATAATAATTGTCCAAGATCTCTATGCAGAGTCTATCTGGTAAGAAGTATATCCTGGTTCTGATTGATGAATACTCTAGATATACTTGGATAGAATTCATCAGAGCCAAGTCTGATGTACCTAATATCTTCATAAGGTTGATAAAAAGATTGCAGGCTTTGTTTAAAAGCAAAGTTCAAAAGCTTAGAAGTGATAATGGGACTGAGTTCAGAAATGCCAAAATCAACTCCTATCTTTCAGAAGAAGACATAACTCCCAATTTCTCTGCAGTAAGAACCCCTAAACAAAATGGTGTTGTTGAGAGGAAAAATAGAACACTTGTTGAAGTTGCAAGAACAATGCTTGCAGGATCTGATCTTCCAACAAATTTTTGGGCAGAAGCAGTAGCTACAACCTGTTTTACTCAAAACAGAGCTACCATTGTCAAAATATTCAAGAAAACATCTTATGAAGTCATTAACAATAGGAAACCAAATGTTAAATATTTTCATGTTTTTGGATGCAGATGTTACATTTTGAATGATAGAGAGTCTCTTGGAAAGTTTGACAAGAAAGTAGATGAAGGCAAATTCATTAGCCTCAAAAGCCTTCAGAGTGTTCAATCTGAGAACAAGAACAATCCAAGAGAGTATCAATGTATCTTTTGATAATGCCAAAAGCCTTGCCAACAAAGATATCAACCAAACAACCAAAAATGTCTCTAAATCATCAAAAATGAGAGAATCTTAACTCAACAAGATATTCGAAGATTTCTTTGATGATGAAAACTCAGAATTTCTTTTCAGAGATATTAACAGAGCAACTTCAGAGAAACCTCAAAATACAGGTACAACTTTCTCTAGTCCCTCTTAAATCACAATTTCTGCTTCTTAAAATACAGGTCCAAGAAATGAATCAAGACAAACTAAAGAACAAATCTCTTCAGAAGCAGAAGATGAACATGAGACATCTGAAAAAACTCCAAAGACATCTCTTGAAGAGACTTCAGAGCCTGCTTCACCGTCTTTGGAACCCACTTCAGAGCCTCTGAACAGCACTACAGGGATGTCACCAACTGCCATCTCTGAAGCTCAAACTCCACCTCACATTCATGCTCCAATCACAAGATGGACAAAGGATCATCCCCATGATCTGATCATTGGATCACCTTCAGAAGGAGTCAAAACCAGATCTGCCACAATCAATGAATGTTATTTTGTAAATTTTTTAGCATCATTGAACCAAATAAGGTAAATAAAGCTCTTGAAGATCCTCATTGGATCACTGCCATGCAGGATAAGCTTCAAGAGTTTAAAAGAAACAAAATCTGGACGCTAGTTCCCCTTCCTAAAGGAAAATTTGCAATTGGAACTAAATGGGTTTTCAGAAATAAAAAGGATGAGGATGGCATTATAATCAGAAACAAAGCTAGGTTGGTTGCTAAGGGATATTGCCAAGAAGAAGGTATTGATTATGATGAAACATTTGCACCTGTGTCTAGGCTAGAAGCATTTAGAATCTTTTTAGCCTATGCTGCACACAAAGGGTTCAAAGTATATCAAATGGATGTTTTATATACCTTTCTAAATGGTAAACTGAATGAAGAAGTTTATGTCCAACAACCACCTGGATTTGAAAGTTTCCTAACCTTGTTTATTATCTTGATAAAGCTCTGTACGGACTTAAACAAGCTCCAAGAGCCTGGTATGCTACTCTGTCCACATTTTTGATTAATAATGGCTTTGAAAAGGTACAATTGATACTACTCTGTTCATCAAGAGGTACAAAAATGAGATGCTTTTAGTACAGATATATGTTGATGACATTATCTTTGGCTCTACAAATCAGAAGTACTGTGACAGGTTTTCAGAGTTGATGAAAAGTGAATTTGAGATGAGTCTAATGGGAGAATTAACATTCTTTCTGGTCCTACAAGTAAAACAAACTTCAGAGGGTACTTTTATAAGTCAATCTAAGTATGTCTCTGACATTTTAAAAAAGTATAAACTCAATGATTCAACTTCTATGAAAACACCTATCGCCATAAGAGTCAAACTTGACTCTGATCCTTCTGGAAAATCTGTAGATGTCAAGATTTACAGAGGCATGATAGGATCACTTCTATACTTAACTGCAAGTAGGCCTGATATAATGTTTGCAACTTGTCTATGTGCTAGATATCAAGCAAATCCAAAAGAATCTCATTTATCTGCAGTTAAGAGAATATTTAGATACCTCAGAGGCACACCTTCTTTGGGTCTCTGGTATCCAAAACTCTCTAGTTTTGATCTAACATCATACACTGATGCAGATCATGCAGGGTTCAAACTAGACAGAAAAAGGACTTCTGGATGCTGTCAATTATTCGGTAACAAACTAGTGAGTTGGTCATCCAAGAAACAGAACAGTGTTTCAACTTCTACTGCATAGGCAGAGTATGTTGCTGCTTCCAGTTGTTGCTCCCAAGTCATTTGGATGAAAACTCAACTCGAAAACTATGGTTTACAATATGACAGAATTCCAATTATGTGTGATTCCAAAAGTGCCATAGCCATCTCAGCCAATCCAGTACAACATTCTAAGACAAAGAACATTGATGTCAGGTATCATTTTCTGAAAGATCATGTTGAAAAGGGAACAATTGAGATGTATTTTGCACCAACTGGCCTCCAACTTGCTGATATTTTCACAAAAGCTTTAGATGAACGAAGGTTCAATTTCTTAATTAGCAAGTTGGGTATGTTGAACATGTCTACCTAGCACAGAGAAGAACATCAGAGTCTCTGATAAACACATCAGTGCCTCTGACATAAGTAGCATGTTTAAACCCAGAGCCTCTGAGACTAGTTTCAGACACTCTGGACTTTGAACCAAGGGTTAAATTGCCCTTCATCTGTCAAGGGGGAACAAAAGAAAAGGGGAAAGATAGAAAGAAGACATTCTTTGGTCAAGGGGGAGCTAAAGAAAAAGTACCTTTCATCTGTCAAGGGGGAGCTAGAGAAAATTGACAGCTTCAGAATCTCTGATATTCATATCAGAGTCTCTGATCTTATCTCTAATATTCCTATCAGAGTCTCTGATCTCTTCTCTGATATTCATATTAGAGTCTCTGATCTCTTCTCTGATATTCATGTCAGAGTCTCTGATCTTTTCTCATTTTCACTCATATTGGTAATATCAAGGACTATGATGATTTCTCAGAAAGATACGATTTTCATTCTCATATTTTTTAAATAAATTTAGAAAATAGGAATTTCTTTTGAGAAAATAAATGCGTGTATGAGTTACGCTTTTCTGGATAACCATCAATTTTAAATCAAAAATACTACTGATGGTTATCTGACATCAAGAGTCCCTTCATCAATCCTCTACATGTGTACCCTATTGATTAGGGAAATGAGGGAACGTTTTTTCTGACATGGGAACTCACAATTGCCATTTCTATAGCCTCACTCCCACTACCCTTGTCCATAAAAAACCATTTCTTCCTCACTTCATTCTTTACGCTCTCAGAAATTCATCTCCATTTATTCTCTCTCTCTCTAATACTCTCAAGCAAGAAAACCTGCAACAATGGCAACTCACGCTCAAAACTTAGGCGACTCAAGCAGAATCGTTCCATGTTTGAACATGGCTCAGTTCGATGTACCAGTAAAAGGCAATAACTACCACTTAAACATCACCCCTACCAAGTTTGCCGAACAATTTCGTCCTGTGCTAGAATTTCTTAGCAATTGTGAACTGAGCGATGCCCTAACAGACCACGCTCCAGATGTTCCTCTTCGATATATCCAACAATGGTGATATTCAACTGAATACAATGATGAACAAGGAGGCCTGATTTGATATATTGACCAAGGCAAACAAAGAATTAACATCAAAATCGCACCCAACACTTTGACCCGCAGATTCAGCCTACCCACTACTAGAGATCTTCAAATCCAACAGTTTGAAAAACCACCAACTCCTGCAGTTCTTCTTCAGTTTCTTCATCATCTTGGCTACAACAAGGAGATTACGCGCCTCAGCCAGTTTCGACGCCAATACCTTCCTCCAACCTGGAAGTTCATGTTTAGTGTGTTGAATCGCACACTAACATATAAGATAGGTAGCCAAGACCAGGCTCATCCAACTATCCTTGTCATCATGTATGCTCTTTTCTTCAATCAAAGCATAAACATGGTGCATCTTCTATTCTGTGAGTTGTTGACTGTTGTAGACAAGAAAAACAAGGATCTTGCTAAAGGGAAGAAGCCAATATATGTTTTGTTTCCTCGATTCATCTCTCTGGTTATTCGACGAGCAATGGAACGAAATTCTTTCACTGAGGAGGGACCAAGAACACCATTATTCATAATGAACTCCTTCAAACCAACTGTTGTTCCTCCCTACCCAAATGAGTGAAGATTCCCAAGAACAATGCTTGAATACCTTCCTTCTACTTCTGACAACGGAATTCTCCTTAGTCGTGTTGCCCAATCATCAGAACCAATTGTGGAATCCCCAACAAATTTAGGATCTGATCCTGAGTTAGAATCAGAGAGTGACATCTCTGATGCTACTCAACAACATCACATAGAGCAACCAGAGGGTGGCTCTGTGAAAGTGAGTGAGAGAAAAATAGAGAACCCTCCCTCTGACGAAGAGCTTAACTCTGTCAGAGAAGAGGAAGGTGAGGCTGAGAGTATACTGATACGGATGTTTGCACACCTCTAAGACATGTGATAATTGAACTTCAAAGCAAGTATACAATGGGATACAATATCGTCTTTTCAAGTAATAAAATGATAAGAACCAAGTATCGTATTCCACAGGGATAGGTATCTTAAGTTGCAAGATCTCGAGATGAAAAACTAACTTCACATGGCGAGTTTGAAGACTTTGTTTGGGTTGAGCGAACAATTAATTAAAATAACATAGAATAAAGAAAGCAAGGGTTTGTTTGGGTTGAGCGAACAATTAATTAAAATAACATAGAATAAAGAAAGCAAGGGTGTAAGACATTTGGTGAGTATTAAACACAAGTTTCTGTGGACCAATGTTGTAGGAATGCTACAACATTGTATTTTTCAACAACTAGGTCCACCATCTACTTTGAAAGTGATCCTTCCGAATTCTCACCATGGCACTTGTATTTAGCTTCTACTAGACACATTCCTGTGCAGTATCAGATGCAGTGACAATGCCAACGGTGTCTTCAAAGTATATGGATAAACAAATTCCTTTGTTAAAAATCACTCTTTTGAGTCGATTCCCATATCATCCAAGTTGACGTGCTCCAAGTGGCTCATTCCTGAGTCCACCACACTTTAACACTTTGACTAGTGATCAACCCGTCAAGAATCAATCAATTTGAAAAACATAGATAACAAGTTCCCTTGTTAATAACTCCTCCAAGTATACTTCCCATATCATTCAAATTGACGTGTACTCATGTGGCTCATGCCTGAGTCCACTACACTTTACCACATTCAAAGTGATCAATTCGTCAAGAAATGCGTTTGGATTTATAAAACTTAGAATGAAATGGTGGAACGTCATTATTGAGAAACGATGTCCACTTTCTTTTGGTTTAAAAACTCACCATTTGCCTCACACCCAAGCTAATAAAACTAGCTACTCATTACGTAAAATAAATTGCAAGAAATGTAAATGACATAAAGTAAAGACATAATGTAAATGACGGAAAATATAAATGACGGAAATGTAAAGTCCATAAAATAAGGACAATAAGCAATAAAGAAATCTAAAGACAGGTAATGCTGAAGTAATGCTATAGCAACTAATAATAAAGAACAAGAATTCTAAGAGATTAAAGACTTGATATTAAAATTTCTAGAGAGAGAGTCCCAAGATCAGTTCTAAAACTGATTCATTACATACTAGAAACACAAAGTCATCACCCCTATTTATACCAAACAAGGATTGCAGATATGTAAATAGAAGGCTTAAAATAATAATAAAGGTACAACAACTAAAGGTTTTTTCCAAAGTCACTCCAAGTATGTCATCATACTTCTTCTATTATTGCCAAAAAGATTTGGAAAGGCCAAAAATTCAGTATTGCAATCTTCATCAAAATATCTTCGTAGTTTCATCCCAAAACAACCCCTAATGCTACAACATCTATCTGACATCACAATAAACAAAAGATTTTAAGCTGGTTTACACAAAATAACAACAAATAGATAAATCATAAACTTAGCTCCATGAATAAGAAAAAGTGGAAAATAAGATAAGAAAATGACTCAATTATTGGGATAAAAAGATATTAAAAACCTAAAAGATAAGAAAAAGATGCAATATGTATTGAATTCTCAATACATATCACAACCTCAAACTTAAAGTTTTGCTTGTCCTCAAGCAATAAAATAAAATAAAATAAAAAAATGACTCAATGTTGAAAAGATTGCAAGATAATGGCAATAAGTGCACACACCATGTAGAGCAAAAATATCACATAAAATTCATAGCCTTTCATAAATCCAAAGTGAGACTTCCATAACCTAGTTATATGTATAGACCATAAGCTAGTATGACTCTTTTCTTTGTCAAACATTACACAAACTTTATTTAGGATCACTAGGGCTTGTAGAGTCACTCTTTTTGTGGCATATCTTTTCTCAGCAAGCCTTTTCTCATACCAATATTCAACAAAATGTTAATTTTTTTTCAATTTTTGGCACTTTGTGCTCTTTTACCCCTATGGGGCATTTTTTTAATTTTTTTGTGCACCTTTACCCCTATGGGGTATTTGTGGTGTTCTTGTCATGTGAGAGCTTTGCTCTTTTGTATTGACATGTATTTCCCATTTTGGGTAACTTGTAACCCCCTCAGCCTCAAACTTGGAAGTTGACAATGTCCTCATTGTCTTAAAATGAATGCACATAATTTTGTTTAAAAAGGTTACAAGTGGCTAAAATGGTGTATGAAAAGAAAGCCTAGGTCATCCCCTAAATATATGAAGTATGTGCAAGTCAAATTGTGTCCCAAAAAGAGCAATTCTAGTTTTAGCAAGAACAGAATGCTAGGTGAATGTCATGCATCTATGGAATTATTAGGGCTATGTACTCAAAAGATATATTAGACTCTACACATGTAATCTTCCAACTAAAAGAAACCTAAAAATGAAAAATTTATCCCAAAATCAAAACTGAATATTTAAAAACATGGAGACTAAGATAGATGACTAAACCTGTCCTACTCATGAGGAGTAGGTTGTGATGTTCCAGCTGCATATGTGGTTGGCAATGCTGCATCATCACCCCCCTGCCAATTTGTTCAACAGATTTTCATTCTCTATCATGTTGGTTCACTTCATCAAGCCTCTGATTTTCTGCTTTGATGGACTTTAACTTCTGTTTTTTTTAAGAGAGGGTGGTTTTCTTTACCAGACAAGTGTTCAAAAATGGTTATTTTAATAACCGTTTGATGGAAAGGAAAAACAACATATTTTCTCAAAAAGTTTTTGAAAGGTTAGGTTGAAAAAGGTACCATGATTACTTTTTCTAGAAAAATCTACCATCCCATCCCTTTGTACCTGATGACTCCATTTTTTACCCTCAAAACATATCTTTTTTTTTTGAAAACTCATATTTTTTTTTCTTTCAAAAATTGTAATGGTGTACTGCAGTCAATGTTGTAGCATCCCGAGGGTTCTTTGGTCATGCCATTTCTTGTTTTTTTAGAGTTTATTTTCATAGGACATGTTTCTATGTTCCTCCATCTTACAAAGCTATATTTTCGCTTTCCATTTATGCTTATATACTTTTCTCACCACTCTCTTGATTGTATGATCATGGCACAAGCTTTTAATGGCATAGATGGGGGAACATTTAATCCCATGAAGATTTTTCCACATCACCTCACCAACAATAGAACTTGATTTTCTGAAGCTTCCCGAGTCCTTAGATTGATCGTCGCGTCCATCTTTCAAAACAACTTGAACATTTTCTGCACAACTTTGCTTCAGGACTGTTGCGGTATCTGCAACAATATATTCTTTCTGCACAGGTTCAAAGCATGGGTTATTGACAATCTTGGCATTTTGTTGCACTTCACTATTTTGAAGTGAAGAGGGGTTGCTCAAATTCTTATATGCTTCCTCGGAACTCTCTATCTCTTGACTATTTTCCAAGGTATTTGTTTCACCCTCATCCTTACCAACACACTCAAATTTTTCAATCTCAGTTGGTATAGGAATTTGGTTTTGTCTATTACGCTTACTAATGATCTCTCCAACACAGGTCGTTATGTTAATAACAGCTCCATTTATGTTCTGTAAGAAATCATTCATCAAAGTTGTTAAAGCACAGATTTGTTGGATGCAAGATCATAATGTTTGAAGATCAAAGTTAAACAAGTCAAATGCTCAAAGTCAACTCTCAAGCAAGAAAGTCAAAGTCTTTGTAAATAAATGTCAAAGTCAAAGTATTGTTTTTGTTTCCTTGTTGTTTGTAGCTTAGTATAAATAGCCTTGTCTTTGTAAGTCAGTATGTGTAACAACAATTAGAGAACAACTCTACACGGAGCAGATTAGAGAAGAGTTGTCAGATAAATCTCTAGTGAGAGAATGTAGAGAGAGAAACAGTTTGTAGTGAGAGTTATTGTAATTTGTGAATGTTTAATCAATGACATAAGATTTGAAAATTCTCATCTTGTGTTAGTTTGTGTAATTAGAACTTGAAATTTGGGTTTAACAATTGGTATCAGAGCAAATCCAATCAGAAATCAAGAAAATATAGAAATTCGCCTTGTTCATGGAGTCCAGATTCAATTTTGAGTTTTTGAGTGTAATCTTGGTTGTAATTGAGTTTAGTGTGTGTGTATAGTGTACTAGATCGATCTTGTATAGATTTTATAGAGAATTGCACTGTAATTTTTCACCAATTTGATGAATTTGTTGGATTTTGTTTTCACGAGTTCGAACACTATGTCAAGGATCGATTTGTATATTTGAGTGCTTGTTGTTGAAATTCCTTGATTGTAATTGGTTCTAAAAGTGTTTCTGGTCAAATTGTCGAAGTTTCGGACTGAAACTCGAAGAATTCATGGGTTTTTGAGCCATTGAGATCGATTTTTTTATCGAGATCTCAAGAACTCGCATGAATACACGAAGAACTAGCAGATTCTGAAGAACTCACATCAGGAATTCGTATCTTAGAGGATTTCGCATTTCTTGATTATGAAAATATTCAAGTACAGATTTCACATATGTATGTTATGGGAAATGCCAAGAATTCGCATATGTGTGTATTGAAAAAGCTTCAGAATTTGTATAGGTTATTTTAAAAAGTTAGAATTCGCGAAAAGTTTTCTTGAAATTGTTCAAGGACATAATTCGAATATGTGAGGTATGCGAAAACCCAGAAATTCGCATCTGTGAGGTGTACGAAAAGTCAGGATTTCACATCTGTGAGGTATAAGAATTCCTTGAATTCGATTAAGGGTGCATGCAAATTGTTCAGGGTTGAAAACTTATCAAGTGCATATTTCGTATGTCTCTGTTGTACGAAAAGTGGATGCAAAAAGATTGAATATCTTTGAATTCTAAGTATAGAATTCGCAGATAAGTGTCATACAAATTCATAGATTCTGCGAATTAGTAAATTCTGCGAATTCTATGCGTACAAATTCTGATTTCTTATAGTTTGCGAATCCTGAAGTTGGTATATGTAGTGTGCGAATTCTGTAGTTCAATTGTTTTGTATGCGAATTCTGTTACTTTGACTTGTGTGCGAATTCTTTGTAGATCATTATAGTGTGCGAATTCTTGACTTGGTGAATTTTGGAAATTTTAATTTCTAATTTTGTTTCAAAGTTTTATGTATTTTTGTGATTTCTAATTGGACTAACGATTAAATTCAAGTTCTTTTTGTAACATGATATTCAAGATGGGATATCTTTTTGATACTGATGATGTAAAGATTGCCAAAGTCAGATTAGAGAACAAAAATCTCGCTTCATTAGTTGAATATTACTCAATACGATATAATGATGAAAGGAAGATACTGAGAGAAGAAGTCAGTGCATTAAAGATGATAAATGAAGATCTTCTGAAACAGACTTCTAGGCTTAATGAAGAAAAGGTACTGATTTTGGAAACTGAGAATGTTGAGCTGAAAAGAAAGCTCTCTGACTTTGAAAATCAGATTGTCCAAATCCAGCAAGCAGCTTCTGTTGACAGTTATGAGAAGAAGATTAAGGATTTGAAGGATGCTATGCTGAGCTTCAAAAGAATATATCAGATTTGGAACAAAAGATGGTCAAAGACAGAGATGACTTTGAGAGTGAAAATTTGCAAAGAAATTCTCAGAGTTTTCCAGGAAGAGGGTTGAAGAGAAGAAAGCGGTTGAGCTCAAATGTATAAAACTTTCTCAACAGATTTCAGATTTTGAGAAAGTAATCATTCTAGAAAGGGAAAAGTTTGATAAAGAGAAGAAGATCATAGAACAGAAAATTGTTGGATTCTTTAAAGAAATATCCAATGAGAGAAAGAATGTGGAGAAACTCTTTGAAGAAGAAAGACAGATGTTTGAATCTGAGATAAAGAAGCTAACAGAGAAGTTATCTGAACTATCCACGAGTGCACTGAAAGAGCAGAAAGTGAAATCTGAGTTTCAAGAAAAGATTGACTTGCTTGTCAAAGAAAGAGAGAGTTATTCTTCAAAGATAAAAGAGATTGAAGACATTGTTTCAAAAGCGGTAGTGACTGAGCAAACGACTCCAGAGTCAACAATCCACACACCTAGAGATGATTCAGCTGATTATGAATGTTCATTCAAGACAACTACAAGATCACATCAGAAAACTGTTTCTTCAAAAAGGTCAGTTAACTCATTTGATCAGATTCGTACTACTAACATTTTCTATGATCGAAATGTAGATGGTTCAGGTACACAAAGAAGAAGAAGAAGAAGAAGGAGATATGAAGAAGAGAAGTTGGTCTGGAGAGTGAAACCAGTAGATGACGAAAAGAATAATGTGAAGAAGGATGATAAGAAAAGTAACAAGTCATGTGTACATGCATCACAAGTCAAGAAGAACAATTGCGGAAAGGTAAGCCTGAGTTTGTTTACTTGAGAAATCAATTACTTAGGTTAGCTCATAAAAAGAGTTATTGTTCTTACTGTCATACATATGATTATGTTCATAAAACGAGTGATCATTACTAGTATGGTTCTTACTCTATTACTCCTAATAGAACTGTAACTAACAAACATGGATCCAAATACCAGTGGGTACCAAAGCCGAAAGATGATTCTGTGTTGCAGGCATCTCAAGTCTAGGGGGAATAAGAGAACCAAGGCTTATGAATACTACAGTTTAGGACCCGTACCTCAATGATAAGGAGTTTGACTTCTAAATACAACAGTTTAGGACTCGCTATTCAATGATCAAAAGAAATGGTGCTCCTGGGCTGATAAGAGATTGTACTCCGATACTGAAATGAGGAAATCAACCTTCAAGGGGGAGTACATATTTTTACGGAAAATATCATATGATGATCTACACTTCAGGGGGAGCTATATCTGATCTCAATCATGTGATTTTTCACTGACATATTTTAGATGCATATTTTCAGGGGGAGTACTGAATATGACTTCAGATTATTTCAGATCAGAACTCGTACATTCAATGTTTTACTGCTTTATGTGTTTTACTTTTCAATAAAGTTGTGAATAAACTTTGTACTTTGACAAGATTTTTGACTGATGCAGATTGAGAGGATGCTTACAAGATCATATCTTATATGACTTTAAGCTGACTTCATGAGATTTAAGACAAATCGAAAAGGTTTATTTCTATTCTTAATCTCATATATGGTTGAAAGAAGGATGACTTTCAATCATAAAAAACATGTTCTTAAATGTTTAAACCACTTCCCGATTCTAAAATAGATTTCATGATTTGGAAGTGTGATTTTAAATCTTTTCATTTTTACTTGTGCTTTAAATGTCAATAAACCGTGTGTTTCCAAAATTAAATACTTGTGTATTATCTTTTCCATATACTGTCAAGTATTCATACACACCGGTTTAAACTTTTGTTGAATACGTTCTTACCATGTCTTATAATTGAAACAAATTTTCGATGGTAAGACACCCCTATTGAACTTCAATGAATTTTGAGTGTGATTTCATTTCGAAACGTTTATTCAAGAACGTCTATATTTTGGTTCGTATAGACAATATTCAATTTTTGCTGACCTAAGCCTTAATTGATAAATCATTTCTATATGATCTTTTTCATACAATTTCAAATTTTCAAACAAGTTTCTTGTATTCATTTCATTCATTCAATATACTTGTTTTGAAAAGTCTTCAATGTTAAAAATGCTCAAATCTTCATGATTATCAAATTGAGCATACAGATATCTGACTTGTATATATTTTGTGCTTTAACTGATATAGTTTCATCATTTTAGCAACATGTTGTTTTAGGACAACATGGGTTTCTTTTGTGAGTACTTAAATAAAACTTTTATGGATTCACGTAAACCAGTGTTTCCTACCCAAGAAGTTAATCCTTGAGTGATCGAATGTGTGAATAGTCAAATACTGAGTGTGGGTTGAGAGATGATGTAAAATGTAAATGAGAGTTTGGTTAGAAGTGAGCTCAATGATAAAAAGAAAGAGGGTGAGAGAACAGAGTAAAAGAATATCACACTCTGCACCAACTTTTTCTGAGCCGTGCAGCCACATTTCTAGTGTTTCACAATTCTTCGTGAACATTATTGAAACAGGCAACTAGCCCATGCCAACTCTTGATAAAAAACCCCACCAGCTACTCATTTTCTTCTCAACAAGAAAATGTTTCATATTTCAAAGAGACGCAACACATATGCTATCTGATTTTCATTTGGAAAATCTGGATATTGAAAAAAAAGGAAGTTTGCCCCACCTTCGCACTTAGATCATGCACAATAGAGTCTGTGCTTACTTATTGTTGTCTCAGTGGTTTACACAATTTTGAGCCTATAAAAAGCAATCATTTGTGCTTAATTCTTTCGAACACATGCACGAGCACACAAGAAATTTTGTTTTTCTTGTCATAACGTTCATAGAAATTCTTTTGTGGTGTTTCGATGATTGAATGGAAGACCTGGGGGAGTGAATATCACCAAAGTTCCTTTCCAATGTGTAATCGTTACACACAGTGACTTCGTGTTACTGACAGACACTTCTAACTGATTCATTTGTTGATTCAGGTGTTACATTCATAATTTGTCTGAATTTGAAAAGATTCGGATGAATATATTTTTGGATCGATGGAGAATCAGAGGCTCTTATGTTCAAAAGATTAATGTTCAGATCAGATAAAGTGACATTTCTTGGTGAAAGTTTTGATTTATGTCAATATGACAAAAACGGGGACAAGACAACGTTAAAGAAATGTCTGGAAACAATGTTTTGAGCTGAAAGAAAAGATTTATGTCAATATGAAGAAATACTGTTGAAGTTTGTAGAAAGTTGAAACAGAAAGTTCAAAGATTTCTGAAAGCAAGCAAAGATTCTACAGAAATTTTCTTTGAAGATAATCTACTAAAGCAAACTGAGTTGAACCTGAAGATAATCTCTTTCTGAAGTCTGGAAAAAGGTTTCTTATTACTTTGGGAAGAATGTTAAAGTTGATTGCAAAATGTTCAAAGACTTTGGAGAGAATATAGTAAAGTTGCAAATATTGTGTTAAAGAAAGGAGAGATTGTTTAGAGCATAAAGAGAAGACTGAGTTTCAATCTCTATTTTGTTAAAGATTGACAAAGAGGAAGATTGTACAAATTGAGCGTAAAAGAGGAGAATGGTTTGCAAAATCTTTTTGAGATGATCTTGATCCAAAGAGGGAGAATGTTAGAGCACAGATTTGTTGGATGCAAGATCATAATGTTTGAAGATCAAAGTCAACCAAGTCAAATGCTCAAAGTCAACTCTCAAGCAAGAAAGTGAAAGTCTTTGTAAATAAATGTCAAAGTCAAAGTATTGTGTTTTGTTTCCTTGTTGTTTGTAGCTTAGTATAAATAGCCTTGTCTTTGTAAGTCAGTGTGTGTAACAACAATCAGAGAACAACTCTACATGGAGCAAGTTAGAGAAGAGTTGATAGATAAATCTCTAGTGAGAGAATGCAGAGAGAGAAACAATTTTTAGTGACAGAGATTGTAATTTGTGAATATTTAATCAATGACATATGATTTGAAAATTCTCATCTTGTGTTAGTTTGTGTAATTAGAACTTGAAATCTGGGTTTAACAAAAGTTTCAAGAGATTCAAAGTTTTCAGTTTGTTCTAAACAAGGTGTAGGGGATAAAAATGAGTTGTTAAAATCATCCCCTTGAAAACTCCCAGAAAAATCAACTTGTTCCTCCCAAGATTGGTCAAAAGTATTCGATTAAGTGTTACTCCAATCTTGGTAGAGAGGTATTGGTGATGTGAACGTGCCATGAGCTTGACTACTTAAAAACAAATTAGGATGATTCTCCCATGATTGATTGTAACCATTAAAGTGTGAGGTATTACAATTACTATGTCCCATGAAATAATGGGATTCGCGGTTCGAAGGACAATTATACGAGAAATGATTTCCGCCACAATAGTCACAAAAAACAGTTTCATACGGACCAAACGAATGTCCATGAAATCCATATTCACAGAAAGAAAAACTCAAAGATTTGTTACTCGGACATACATGGAGACGTATGACAAGCAACAAAGATGGTAGAAAAATTAACTTAACAAAACTCAATCTCTCAACAACAATAGATTTACGCCTATCCCCGGCAACGATGCCAAGAACTTGATACGGATGTTTGCACACCTCTACGACATGTGATACATGAACCTCAAAGCACATATACAATGGGATCCAATATCGTCTTTTCAAGTAATAAAATGCTAAGAACCAAGTATCGTATTCCACAGGCATAGGTATCTTAAGTTGCAAGATCTCGAGATGAAAAACTAACTTCAAATGGCGAGTTTGAAGACTTTGTTTGGGTTGAGCGAACAATTAATTAAAATAACAGAGAATAAAGGAAGCAAGGGTGTAAGACTTTTGGTGAGTATTAAACACAAGTTTCTGTGGACCAATGTTGTAGGAATGCTACAACATTGTATTTTTCAACAACTAGTTCCACCATCTACTTTGAAAGTGATCCTTTCGAATTCTCACCATGACACTTGTATTAAGCTTCTACTAGACACATTCCTGTGCAGTATCAGAACCAGTGATAGTGCCAACGGTGTCTTCAAAGTATATGGATAAACAATTTCCTTTGTTAAAAATCACTATTCCAATTCGATTCCCATATCATCCAAGTTGACGTGTTCCAAGTGGCTCATTTTTGAGTCCACAACACTTTAACACTTTGACGAATGATCAACCTGTCAAGAGTCAATCAGTTTAAAAAACGTAGATAGCAAGTTCCCTTGTTAGCAACTCTTCCAAATATACTTTCCATATCATTCAAATTGACGTGTATTCATGTGGCTCATTCCTATGTCCACTACACTTTACCACATTCAAAGTGATCAATTCGTCAAGAAGTGCGTTTGGATTTATAAAACTTAGAATGAAATGATGGAACATCATTATTGAGAAACGTTGTCCACTTTCTTTTGGTTCAAAAACTCACCATTTGCCTCACACCCAAGCTAATAAAACTAGCTACTCATTACGTAAAATAAATTGCAAGAAATGTAAATGACATAAATTAAAGACATAATGTAAATGACGGAAAATATAAATGACGGAAATGTAAATTGCATAAAATAAGGACAATAAGCAAAAAAGAAATCTAAAGACAGGTAATGCTGAAGTAATGCTATAGCAACTAACAATAAAGAACAAGAATTCTAAAAGATTAAAGACTTGATTTTAAAATTTCTAGAGAGAGAGTCCATAGATCAGTTCTAAAACTGATTCATTACATACTAGAAACACAAAGTCATCACCCCTATTTATACCAAACAAGGATGGCAAATATGTATATAGAAGGCTTAAAAATAATAATAAAGGTACAACAACTAAAGGTTTTTTCCAAAGTTACACTCCAAGTATGTCATCATCTTCCTACTCCAGCCAACTACTTCTTCTATTATTGCCAAAAATATTTGGAAAGGCCAAAAATTCAGGATTGCAATCTTCATCAAAATATCTTCATAGTTTCATCCCAAAACAGCCCTCAATGCTACAACATCAATCTGACATCACAATAAACAAAAGATTTTAAGTTGGTTTACACAAAATAACAACAAATAGGTAAATCATAAACTTAGCTCCATGAATAAGAAAAAGTGGAAAATAAGATAAGAAAATGACTCAATTATTGGGATAAAAAGAAATTAAAAACCTAAAAGACAAGAAAAAGATGCAATATGTATTGAATTCTCAATACATATCATATACCAGAGGGTGAGTTTCTTAACTTAGAAGCCGAGAGAAGTGAGGCAGCAAAAGATGCCATAAAAGGCACAAATGAGAGACTCCCAAGCCCAACTCCCCGTGCTACCATATCTACTATCCAAGGTGGTCCAGCATAAATGGATATTGAAACAGAGGTGCACACCTCGAGCCCTACCTAAGACAACTGCTCAGAGGCACATTCTTCTACCTCTGAAGCAAGCACCAAAGGGGATACCTCTAAAATGGCTAAGTCCTCCCAACAGGACTTGGACAAAACCAAAAGTACTCATTTTCCACAGAGTACGCTACCTACACACACACATGATGCCTTTGTGGCTCATGATATAGATGACTGTCCCTTAGTCCAAGAGAGACTTCAGATATCTCGTAAGGATTGTCTTTTAGAAAGACAATGGCACGACCTTCTAACACAAGGACTACTTAGCCTGGACATCAAGGTGTGTCCACTAACGTTAGGTTCTCATCTTCATCTACCTTTGACTCTGATGATGACAGACCTATTAGAACCATTATAGAGAAATCCTTTAAAAAGGATTCTCAAGGATTAATGGGAAGTCCTTCCGGAACCAACATCAACACAACTCCAAAAGAAGGCCCCTCTGTTCTCGAGGATAAATTAGAATCATTTGTTGATTCTAAGATTTCCCACTCTGACTATGTTACTAAAGAAGAGTTCAAAATCTTTGGTTATGAAATCAGAGGATCTCTGAAGGTACTAAAACTTCAGATGGAGAAGACCTTAGAGGCCTCTACCTCAAACTCTGAAGTTGCAAAGCTCACTTCAGAGGTCTCTGAGCTGCGCACAACTTTGATTTCTCAGGGTTCAAGAATGGAGGCTCTAGAAAAACTCATCAATGGCAATTCCTCTGTCCTATCCATGGAACTTGAAGCAGCCAAAACATAACTACTAAAGGCAATCCCACCTCCCTCTGCTCCAACACCTACCTCTTAAGACTTTTCTCATTTCAAAGAGGAAGTCTTGAGGACATTAGCAGAGTCAATATCCAGGATTCCTATTCTAACTGTTGCTCCAACTCCTCCCATACCTTCAGAGCTCATCACCAAAGCTGACATCAACAACTTCTCAAAATCCATCACCAACAAAATGATGACCATGTCCAGCAAGTTTGTCACCAAGGCCAACCAACATAACAAGAATGTTGAAGACCTTCTGAAGCATGCCATA
Organism: Arctium minus; assembly: GCA_954870635.1. Taxonomy (NCBI): domain Eukaryota; kingdom Viridiplantae; phylum Streptophyta; class Magnoliopsida; order Asterales; family Asteraceae; genus Arctium; species Arctium minus. Next base: position 80,680,993 of record OX941090.1, on the reverse strand, counting down.
TCTTCTGAAGGACAGCTGAAAAGAAAGGCACCAGAGGTTGCTTTCTCTGAAGAGGCAAGAAAGAGGACGAGATTTGATGATTCTGATGACAGAGATGATCAACCTCAGGGGTCATGAGGACTTCAAAAGGGGGAGAAGACCCCATCAAACAAAGTTGCTGAATCACAAAAAGAGTCAACTCCCTCTAGATCTAACAATGACAAAGTACAAGACAAGGAACCAGAGAGGCACTCCACCTCTGCTGAAGACAACCAGATAATCGTAGCATCTCCTGTACCTGTTATATTATTAGCACCATCAACTTCAGAGGCACCAACCATCCATGTAGTAAATGCTATACCAGAGATCATTGGTGCTCTGGATTGAAGATGAATATGAGCAGATGGTGGACTTATCAACCTCTAAAGATGCATTCTCATCACCCGAAAGACCACAAATTATGATGAGAGATGCTTTCGATTCAGAATCTGAAAAAGAAGAAAAATCAGAATCTGAAAAAGAAGAAACTGATGAGGAAGAAGAACAAATTAAAGTTATTGATGTGGAAGAATATGTCTACAAAAATGCCCAACCACATCATACTTCAACAGAAGCTGAGCTAAGAGAAACTCCATAGATTGATGACTACATCTCTGAAACCACCCTTGAAATCCCTCAATCATCACAGGCAAAGGAACCAGAGACAAAACAGTTGTCTGTTGAATAAACAACCAGGGTTGTCGATGAATAGGCTCCTTTAAAGAGTGTTGTTTAGAAGGCAACCTTTGGTCTACCAGTAAAAGTCTTTACTCAACCTCCCACATTTCTTTCCTCAAAGCCAGAAACTTCCATAGAGGATCACTTCCGTTACATCTACTGTGAATTAAATCTGGAAGATACTCAAGTTATTCCTATGAATCCAAGAATCAGAGAGAATATGCCAGACTATGAGCAGAGGTTCATAAGAGACAAGAATAGTCCAAGAGCAAAGGTTCTCTCAAATCATGCGATAACAAAAGTCAACAAAGTCTCTGAAAGAACATTTGCCTACAACAAGATCATCTACAGGAATTATGAGGTAATTCGTTCTGATTAGAAGGTTTATGAGTTCAATAACAATGATCTTTTAAATCTGAACACTTATGATCTACCTCATCTGTATGCTTACTGCTCTGTCAAATACGATCAAGGAATGCCATTCAGAATGGGGCTTTATGAAGTCAGACGTGCAATGGAAGCTTATGTTAAACTCAGAGCAAGACTTTATTTCCTGATTGCTCTGAATCTGGGTGAAGAAAGATTGGGAGTAAATAAACCTGTGGAGACAATCGAGAATCTTGACACGTACAAGACTGTATCAATAATCGCAGAGCCTCTATGTTTTGTCTACAGAGTCAACCAAATAAGGAAAATCCTCCCGGCTTCAGAAGTCTCAAAGTACTCTGATGAAACTTTAAGAGGTGTGCAGAAGATGATACATGTGAAAGAAGAACGACACATAGCAGATCTTTTGGCAAAACTAGACTTAGAGATTGGCTCAATGATTAACTTCAGAGAGCTTGTTATGAAGTTCCATGGAATCTGTTCTAGTGATAGGTGTTAGTTTGTTTCTTTATGTTTTGTTATTACTTTCTCTATTTTGAAATTCCAAATGTTTTGAGAAGTAATATTTAAGAGGATGACTGTCAGGATCGAATTCTTAACAAGAATTAATACTCAGAAACTAATATCAAAGAAGTTGCGGAAAAACACTTTGATATTTGATAAAACAGTAATCAAAAAACAATATATACTTATCAAACAGTAAACTTGTATTAAATGCTTAAAACTACAAGATTACACACTCAACCTCAATATTGATGAACAGGCTCACCAATACGAATTCTACTTCTCTAGAATTAGGATCTATGCCTTGAGGTTGTTTTTTTCTAAAATAATGAAAACTAAAGTTATATGTTATCTATTCTAAACATTCTATACATATACTGATAAAAAGATAATTACAAAGAATAAACAAATCTTCAGTATATCTTCCATGTATATCTTCTAAGTATATCTTCAGTATATCCAGCTGTAGTACATTCCATTCGGATCTCTTTAGCAGCACTAATAATGCTCAGCAGCATTAACTTCAACTAGCAGCATTAACTTCAAGCAGTACTAACTACTAGCAGTACTAACTAGCTAAGCAGTACTAACTTTGTTCAAGCAGTACTAACTTTAACTAGCAGTAGTAATTCTACTAGCAGTAGTAACACTTAGCAGTATTAATCTTCAACTTGTTCTGGCAGTAGTAACTACTCTTGTACTAGCAGTAGTAACTACACTTAGTAGAATCTTCAGTTCCCAACAATCTCCCCCTAACTTGACTTTTAGAAGAGAAGTCAAGTTCTTCAGATATTCTTCCAGATGCTCTTTTTGATGCTCCCAAAACTTCCAAGATCATGCTCCTAAGTCTGGATTCAGTCCCAAACTCTGATTGATTATCCTCTGAATTAGATACTTGGCCATTTCTGAATTTGGTGCACAACCCAACTTCTTCTTTAGCATGGCATGAACCTTCAGTCTGGTGTGATTATATACTCTATCCACTAGGAAGTATTCTGTGTGATTTCTATCCAAAGTCACTGCATATACTCCACTAGTTTCATATAGAGTCCAACTTGTGACTTCTTTAAACACACTCTTGATGACCTGGTCCACTTCTTCAGGTTTGAACATCATGCATAGATACTCCATCACCAGTTTTGTAAGAGAAATTCCTGGAGTATTCAGATGATCTGCATACAGCTTAATTCCTATGTCAAACATCTCTTCTATATCAGATCTAGAGCATGTTCTGACAATCTTGACCCAAGTGTTGAATACTTCATACTTATCACCCTTCCTCTTGAGTCTGATGTAATCTTTCCCATCCATTGTCAGTACATCCCAGTGAATGATCTCAGGTGGCTTAACTCCAACAGGTTCTGCAGAAATTGGTTCAGGCACTTTGTCCATCACTACCATATATAAGCTTACATCATCTTTGATTGATGACCCTTGCTGACTTGATGACTCAGGTGCCCCTTCTTCTTCAGCAACATTTTGTTCTTCTTCTATTCTGGGCTTCTTATCTTTCTTTCTTTTGGCCATCATCTTGGTTCTTTTCAAAATCTTTTGAACCTGTACTAGAGTAACTTCCTTCTTCTTTTCTTCCTTTTCCCTTGCCATTTCTTTGATAGGAGTTCCCTCTTCACTTTCAGGGAATGGTTGATTCATATCTATATCATTACTCTCCTTGGCCTTCCTTTCAAACTCTACTCTTTTCTTTTCATTGCTCTTCAGATTCCCCATTTCTTTTTCATAGAGCTCTCTGATCTGATCAAAACTCATCTTCACAAACATTTCTTTCTTTACCCCAATTGCACTCCTCAAGAAAGTTATCATTTTGTTTCTTTCCTGAGTGGCTTGGTAAGTTTGTGAAGGTCTTCTTTTCTTTGCACTTGTATTAGCCATCATAGCTTTTCTCAGACTTATAGCCCTTTGTTTAGCCTTTTCAGTTTCAAGCCCCTTTTGATAGGCTTTATTTAGCTCAGCAGCTAAAGCCTTTGCCATTTCCCTGTCCTTCTCCACCTGAGCTCTTTCTTCTTTTTCCATCTCCTTCTGCATTTTCCTTGCTAAAGCTTCATCTGATTCAACCAACCTTTGCTTCTTGATTGGTTGATCAGATTCCACTAACTTTGCCTTACCTTTATCTTTACCCATCTCCTTCTCAATGCTATAGTTCTTTGCTGCATCACCTCTTTCTTTTATGACAACTCCTTTGGCCTTTGAGGTGACCTTGGGAGTATCATGTTTTGCTTTGATGAGTGTTTCTGCAACCTCTAGCTCTGTAAGGACCTCTTTTACTTGTTCTGCTGCTTCTTTCAGCTCAGCAGTATTAACCATTTCTGCTGCTTTACTTGAACTGGCAGTATTAATGGTTTCTGCTGCTGGCTCTGTTTCTGCTGCTTGCTCATTTTCCCCCTCAACATTATGTTTTTCCTCTTGCTCCCCCTTAGCTTTGGCATCAGCTTCTGACTCCCCCTTTTTGGGAGCATCAGTCACTGGTTCCCTCCTTCTGAGCACAAATTGTTTCTTCTTCTTTTGCAGAATCAGTTTCCGTACCATTTGCTTCAACTTGATGATTTGTTCTTGTTGTGACAGTACAATGAGTTTTAGCTCTTCTATATCTTTGCCCTGTTTGAGTACATCCATGTTGATGTTGCCCATTGCCTCCATCAATTCATCATAGTTATATCTGTCCTCACCTTCTCCAGGAGTGTTACCCCCTATTGAAGGATCATTGGATCTTTTAGTAGTGGAAGTCTTCTGCCTAGCAGAAGCACTATCCACCCCTGTGGTTTCTTGGCACCAGGGACCTTCAAATGATTGCTCATTCAAAGTTGCCATGGGGGAGGTCTTATTGATGTTACCACTTTCCTCCTCTGTGCTAGCAGGAGTAGTGGCAGCCTCATCACCCATATGCTCTACCTCCTCCTCAGAGAGCACCTCCTTTGGGTTGGGAGATACCCTTGTGGTTTCCCTTTGGATATTCTCTAGGGGAGAATTCTCCCTTAGAGGGCTTAAAGGCTGTGTGGGTGATGGTACAAGAAGGGAAGGAGCCTTCTTTACCTGTTTTCTTTGATAAGTTTGGGTAATTGTAGAAGTGGGCTTATTCAGAAGGGACTGTGGAATTGATTTTGAGAGGGAAGGTTGGGCTTGGCTAGCAGTGGGATGGTCTAATGAGGGCCTTGACCCTGCTGCCATACCTTCAGTGTTTTGGGACACCACCATCATTGTAGAGAACAATGGGGTGTCAACTCCTTCCGAGTCCCCAGCAGATCTTCTCATATTTGAGAAAACCTTGCCTTTTGGGGGTTTAGGTACATATACCCCAACAGGTTGAGGTATATCCGTCAATTCATGGTTAATTACTTCCTGAACAAATCTGGGATACATAAAGAAACTCTTTTTGTTTCCCATATTTGATACAAGATCACTGAAAATCATCTTTGAGAAATTGTACCTTCTGGATGTAGCCAAGCATACCAAAGCATATGCAATTGGACTGCTGAACTCACTCCATCCAGTGGTCTTTTTGGAGATGCAATGCATCAGGGTATGAACAAGAAAACGCCATTGGGGTGAAAACTTTGCTTTTGAGAATTTGAAAACACCCAATGGGCCTCCATACCCCATTCTAGTAAGATTAGAAAACAGTTCATCATTAGAGATAGACGTTATACCAGAGGCATCTTCTAGACGTAGACTGATGCGAATGATTTCTTCAGTAACTGTAAGTGAGTGATCACAGATTCTTGTCTTGATCATTTGCACACCATTTTCCACAACAATGGTTGCATTGGCCCAGAACTGCCTTTGATGCTCAATGTAGATTGTAGGGGATACAGTAAGAGCATGAGCAATGTGGCTTGACTTGAGGAAATCCACAATCTGATGAAAGCCTTCTGCTTGTTTTGGCTTTTGGAGCATTGCGATTTCATTGTGCTCGTCAATAAACGCCATTGATGCCATTGACCTTGAAGATTTTTGCCTGAAAACTTTGAACTTTGAGAGAGAAAGGGTTTAGAGCGCAAGGGAACAGTATGCAAAGAGTCGTTATGAACTTTTAGGCGGGCTAAGAGTATTTATAGTATTCGGAATATAAGCAGTATTAACCTAGAGCAGTATTAACTACTAGCAGTAGTAACGGCTAGCAGTATTAACTAACTAGCAGTATTAACTGAAAGCAGTTTTAACCACTAGCAGTATTAACTGAAAGCAGTATTAACCAATAGCAGTATTAACTGAAAGCAGTATTAACCACTAGCAGTATTAACTGAAAGCAGTATTAACTGAAAGCAGTATTAACCACTAGCAGTATTAACTGAAAGCAGTATTAACTGAAAGCAGTATTAACCACTAGCAGTATTAACTGAAAGCAGTATTAACTACTAGCAGTATTAACTATACTTACTCCTTTTAAACTTTGCTAAACACTGAGTACTGCTATGCATATCCTGAAAAAGAAGATTAGTAACACCAAGAAGAAAAATATACAGGTATAAAACCACTTTTTAAGAAGAAGATTATTCAGAGTTTATCATTCCCACACTTGTTACCAAGAAAGTGAATCTACCCACATCAAAAGCTTTAGTGAATAGATCAGCAAACTGATTATCAGTGTGAACTTTGACAACTTGAATGAGTTTCTTTTCATTACAATCTCTTATAAAGTGATACCTGATTTCAATGTGCTTTGTCTTTGAGTGCTTGACAGGATTATTTACAATGCTAATAGCACTGCTGTTGTCAATAAAGATTGGAGTGTGTAGAAAGGTTACCCCATAGTCCAACATTTGATTCTGAATCCATAAGACTTGAGAACAGCAACTTGCAGCTGCTATGTACTCTGCCTCTGTTGTAGATGTGGATACTGTGGTTTGTTTCTTGCACTGCCATGAGACTAGTCTAGCACCCAAGAACTGACATCCTCCAGAAGTAGATTTTCTGTCCAAGTTTGCCCCACCTAGATCACTGTCTGAGTATGCTATTAGGTCAAAAGGGGAGTTATGAGGATACCAAAGTCCCAATCTGGGTTGCCCTTTGAGATATCTGAATATCCTCTTAACAGCTTGAAAGTGAGATTGCTTTGGCCTAACTTGAAATCTTGCACAGACACAGACTGGAAACATTATATCTGGCCTAGATGCTGTGAGATACATGAGGGAGCCAATCATGGATCTATAATAATGCACATCCATGTCCTCCCCCTCAAGATCTGCTGTGATCTGCTTGTGTGTTTCCATAGGTGTGCTGGCAGGTTTTGATTCTGAGAAACCAAACTTGGTTAGAATATCCTGCACATACTTGGATTGACATATGAAAATGCCATCTGACTTCTGTTGGACTTGGAGTCCAAGGAAGAAAGTAAGTTCCCCCATGGAACTCATTTTGAACCTTTGATGCATTAAATCCTCAAACTCCTTGCACATGTTGTTTCTTGTAGATCCAAAGATAATGTCATCAACATAGATTTGGACCAGCAAGATATCCTTCTTCTTTCTTTTGATAAAGAGAGTCTTATCAATGACTCCTCTTTCAAAGTCATTTTCCAAGAGATAGGATGACAGGGTGTCATACCATGCTCTTGGGGCTTGATGTAGTCCATAAAGTGCTTTCTTTAATTTGTATACTCTGTCTGGATAGCTTGGGTTTTCAAACCCTGGTGGTTGGCAGACATATACTTCTTCTTCAATTGATCCATAGAGAAAAGCACTTTTTACATCCATTTGATAGACTTTGAAGTTCATGTAAGAAGCATAGGCTAGGAATAGTCTGATTGCTTCTATCCTAGCCACAGGTGCAAAAACTTCTTCATAATCTATACCCTCTTCTTGAGTATAGCCTTGAGCCACCAGCCTTGCTTTGTTCCTTATGACAATACCTCTTTCATCTCTCTTGTTTCTGAAAATCCACTTTGTGCCAATTGCTCTGTGACCTTTAGGAAGGTCTACTAGATCCCATACATCTTGTAGCTTGAACTGTAACAGTTCTTCTTGCATTGCTTCTATCCAGCTAGATTCTTTCATAGCATCATGTGCCTTTTTAGGCTCAAGCTGGGATAGAAAACAAGAAAGGACTGTATGTTGTTGATCTTGCATTTCTTGAAGCCTGCTTTGATGTCTAGTCATCATAGGAGAAGAGATATCTCCTATTACCAGCTGTGGAGGATGATTCTTTTGAACTCTGGTGGTATGACTAGGTTCTTCATTCAGTCCAGCCTCTAGATTAGAGTCATGCAACTCAACTGAAGTGTCTTCAGATGTCACTTCTGATTCTTGAGTCTCCTCATCTCTAGTGTCTTCTTCACTCTGACTTGGTTCAGTAAATGATTCATTTTCACAGTCTTCATTTACTGTGGGTATGGGAAAAATCACAGATTTAGATATACTTTCTTGAACTTGTGTGATCTCTGATTCTCCACCATCTGTTCCTGTATACTCATTACTGAAACCAAAAGAGTTAGTTAGTGAATCAATGTCAAATAGCCATTGAGGTCCAGACCCAACAGGATTTGGTGTGTTCTCATTGCATTTGACATTGTCACTTTCTTCAATTATTCTAGAAGAAGAGTTAAAAACTCTGTAGGCCCTACTCTGAGATGAATATCCAACAAGAAATCCATCATCTGCTTTGCTATCAAACTTACCTAAGTGAGATTTGGTATTTAGAATTGTACAAGGACACCCAAAAGGTTTGAAGAAACCAATAAAAGGTTTTCTTTGATTTAAAAGCTCATATGGGGTCTTGTTCTTTTGCTTGACCACTAGAACTCTGTTTTGGACATAACAAGCGGTATTAACTGCTTCAGCCCAGAATGTAATTGGCAATTTTGAATCAGCCAACAGAGATCTAGCAGCCTCTATTAGTGTCCTATTTCTCCTTTCAGCAACACCATTCTGTTGAGGAGTCCTAGGAGCACTATATTGTCTCTCAATACCTTTTCCTTCACAAAAAGTGTTTAAATCATGATTTTTAAATTCAGTTCCATTATTTGATCTAATGACTTTTACTCTTTGATTAGTTTGGTTTTCAATTCTTAGAATAAAGGATTTGATAAGACCACTTGTTTCATCCTTAGTCCTTAGAAAATATACCCAAGTAAATCTGGAGTAATCATCAACAATAACCAAGCAGTAAGATTTCTTTCCTATACTCATAACATTTGTAGGACCAAACAGATCCATATGCAATAACTGGAGACAAGAAGAAACAGAATTTAACTCTTTGGTCTTATGAGAAGTTTTGTGTTGTTTGCCTTTAAGACAAGCAACACAATGATCATCACATGAAAAGACTTTTGAAGGTAAACCTCTTACAAGGTTATTTTTAACAAGATTGTTCATATTCTTGAAATTCATGTGACACATCCTTCTGTGCCAAAGGGAGGATTCATCTATAGAAGCTTTTGAAACAAGACAATTTAAAGATGAATCACTATTGACATTGTCCAAATCAAGACAGTAAACATTGTCTTTTCTTGGAGTTCTAAGTAGTATCATGCTTTCATCAACTACCTTGAACCCTGGAGCAAGAATCATACACTCAGTGTTAGTAAATAATATACTATGTTGTTTGTCACAAACCTGTGATACACTTAACAGGTTGTACTTTAATTGATCAACATAGTAGACATCCTCAAATGTCATCTTACCTTTGGTGACATTACCTTTTCCACTTATCTTACCACCAGTAAGATTGTCTCCAAATGCAACATGTCCTCCATTAATTTGCTTGAAATCCTGAAGGCATGACATGTTGCCAGTCATGTGCCTAGAGCAACCACTATCAACATGCCATATGCTCTTTCCCTTGAGCTGTTGGTTGCCCTGCACATTAAATAAATCAATTAGTATGATTGGGGACCCAAGCCAAAGTGATCTTGGGTCTTCCTTTCTCATCAAAGTATTTACATTCCTTTTTAATGAGGTTTTTAAACTCAGAGCACTCTTTATTAGAGTACTTTGTCAATATGATTGGCTTAGCAGAATCAACACTGGAAGCAGTACTAACCTTAGAAGTACTAACAGAGTTAGCAGTACTAACAGGTGTAGCAGTACTAACAGGTTTAGCAGTACTAACCTTGTTAGCAGCATTAACATTGTTAGCAGTAGTATTACTTCTAGCAGCACTATCATTGTCAGCAGCACTACTTGTGATAGCATTACTAACAGTTTTAGTGCTTTTAGGAATCCACATATTGACACTTTCTTTAACAGAATACTTTTTCTTCATGTGGCTTTTAGTTTTAACAGTTTTCTTAGCCACATGATTCTTTTCAATTTTCTTATAACCAAAGGGTTTTTGCATGGATCTTTGGAAATTCATTCTTTGGTTCATAGGATTGAAATAACAGAATTTTGCAAGATGATTCAATTTGCCACAGATAAAACAAGATTTTGGTCTATTGATTTTACTCAGATCAACCCCTTGTTTATGTGCCCATTGATTATTCCAGTTTCTTTGATTTCCCCTCTTTTTGTCCTGTTTTTGGGGCTCATTCTTCTTACAAGCACACTGTTTGCAAGGACCTGGATTCACAACTGTGGTCTGTTTATAATGGACCTTACCAAACTTTTCCTCTGTCTTCTCTATGTTCTTGGATTTGATCCAAGCCCTTCCACAATCCTCATTGGTGATAATGTTGTTTTCTATAGAAATCTCACCACTCACCTTGTTCTCCTTACTCTTGCCAACCTCTTTCTCAGTCTTATCCTCAACAATTACCTCATCTAAGGGATCTATTTCAGTGGCTCCCTCATGCAAGTCCTTCCTATCTTTGGTGTCTAATAGGTCTGAAGTAGGAGGAATGTAATTGTTGTTATATGGTGGAGGTGTGGCATTATACCCAATTCCTCTTCTCAACTTATCATGAATCTGATTTTGCAGTAAGGAGTCCATTGCTTTAGAAGCATTGGAAAACTTTTCTACATCAAGCTTAACCTTGGTTAATTCCTCTTTCAGTTTTTCACTCTCCTCTTTAGATTTGGTCAGTTTAAGTTCTAAATCCTTTTTCTCCCACTGCCAGTAATTTGTGTCATATGAGTGTTGTAGTTCATTGGCTTGAAAACCTTTGATTTGATCTTCAAATCTCTCTACTATCCTCACATAGTCTTTTATATCCTTTTCTAGTCTCTTCAGGTCATCACTCATCTTCTGATTGTGATCCCTGTACCTTTTAACAGTGTCTATGCAAGTTTTAGAACAGAGATTAGAATTTACCTCAGATGGGAGATCAGATACTTTAGCCATAAGAGCTTGATTCTGAATAGCTTCTTCTGCTTGATCACTCCAATCAAACCCCATTCCTTGTTGAGAAACAAGGGCTTGAGCAGAGTTTCTGTTGTTATTGAAGCTTCCAGATTGAGCTTGTTGATGGTTGTTGTTGTGAGACATTCCACTTCTGCATTCTCTAGCAAAATGTCCCTTCAGATGGCATTTGTAGCATTCTACCTTTGATTTATCAAACCCTGCTCCATCTTCTCTTCTTTGTGAGAAGTTGTTTCTTCCAGTCCTCTTTATAAACTTCTTAACCCTCATGGAGAGCATGGCCATCTGCCATTTAATATCCATCTCTTCCAGATCATCAGGATGAAGTTGTTCTAAGTCATCATTGATCAGAGAAGAATTTCCATGATTAGAAAGAAGAGCTTCAAATACATAATCAGTGCCTTTATCTAAATTTGATCCATTAGCAGCATTAACTGATTCAGGGTTAGCAGTAGAATCAATTGATGCTGATAGGAGTGCAGCATTATGAACATATCCAGAAGGCTTCTTCTTTGCCTCCACCTCAGCTTCAAATAGTCTAAGATCATTGTACAGATCATCAAGTTCTTTGTCTTCCAACTGATCATTCTGTCTGAATGACACAGTGTACATGGTCCATTCATCTCCAAGGGACCTTAAGAACTTTCTGTTCACATTATCTTGATCAATCTGTACTCCCATAGTAGCTAGTTCACCAATTAGTTTATTAAACCTGTCAAAAGTTTGAGTCATGGACTCATTCTTAGTTGAGATGAAGTTTTCATACTGTTGTTTTAAGATTGCCTTTTGATTTCTCTTGGTACTTTTAGTACCTGAGAATCTCTTCTCTAGAGCATTCCAGAGCATCTGTGCATCAGTACAATTGCAGAATTGGTGTTGATACTCATTTGGAATGGCCAAGAGCAGTGTGCTCAAGGCTTTCATCTCTGTCTGTCTTGATTTCCTGTCTGTATCTGTCTTTGGAGGAGTTCTTTTGCCATCTTCACCAATCTTTCCTCCATCAGATGGGCCATTCTCAATGATGTCCCACATAGAGTAATCTGTGAGGAGAATATATTGCTTGATTCTGATTTTCCACATGTCAAATTCATTGGATCTGAGCATTGGAACTTTTGAGACCAAAGTACTGCTTGATTCTGTAAGATTTTCCATGATGAATAACTGTTTCTGAGAGAATTTAGCTCTGATACCACTTGTCAGGATCGAATTCTTAACAAGAATTAATACTCAGAAACTAATATCAAAGAAGTTGCGGAAAAACACTTTGATATTTGATAAAACAGTAATCAAAAAACAGTATATACTTATCAAACAGTAAACTTGTATTAAATGCTTAAAACTACAAGATTACACACTCAACCTCAATATTGATGAACAGGCTCACCAATACGAATTCTACTTCTCTAGAATTAGGATCTATGCCTTGAGGTTGTTTTTTTCTAAAATAATGAAAACTAAAGTTATATGTTATCTATTCTAAACATTCTATACATATACTGATAAAAAGATAATTACAAAGAATAAACAAATCTTCAGTATATCTTCCATGTATATCTTCTAAGTATATCTTCAGTATATCCAGCTGTAGTACATTCCATTCGGATCTCTTTAGCAGCACTAATAATGCTCAGCAGCATTAACTTCAACTAGCAGCATTAACTTCAAGCAGTACTAACTACTAGCAGTACTAACTAGCTAAGCAGTACTAACTTTGTTCAAGCAGTACTAACTTTAACTAGCAGTAGTAATTCTACTAGCAGTAGTAACACTTAGCAGTATTAATCTTCAACTTGTTCTGGCAGTAGTAACTACTCTTGTACTAGCAGTAGTAACTACACTTAGTAGAATCTTCAGTTCCCAACAATGACTTTCTCCTCTTTGCTTTTTAGATTAAAATTTTCTTTTCTCTGCTACTCTCGCAATTTTTTATTTTCAATACTTAGGGGGAGATTGTTAGCCCCAATTCCATATTGTAAAAGTATTGAAAATATCTAAGTCCTATTTCAGAGGACTTCCAGAGACAGACTTCAGAGGGCGAACCTGCCTCTGAAGTACATTCCAGAGATAGGAATTTTCAGTAGAAGACATTAGAGATGGCTTCATCAGAGGCACCTACATCAGAGCTCTGAAGAGCCCCTCTCTGAAGATAGAGCTGATCCTTTCTACAAGTATCAGAAGAACAGATGACACATCATTAGTGATAAGATTTACTTTTTAGAGTAGGTCACTGTTCAAGCATGTCTTGAGCTTACATTTTAGGTAAGACACTGTTCAAGCATGCTTCTATATGTCAGATCGCACACAGTACACTTTATGGTCCTATAAATAGGACCATCACTCCATTGACAAAAGTGTGCTTTTTGATATATATTGTATCTGATAAATCTTTTAATATATTGAAAGTATTTCTGAAGAAGATCATGTACGTTTTACATATTTGTTTATGAACTGTGATATTTGAATCTTCTTTGATATTAAACTATATTTCTTCCGCTGTTCTCATTATCACTATTATTGTTTATATCATTGTCATAAGATTAAATCTGGGATCCAACAGAGGGTGTTACATTGGACCACCACTTGACCTTTCAGCTCTAAACTTATCACTGCCCCCTATAGGACCTTTTGTACCTAGGCAAGTGATAAGTAATCCCTATGGCATAATCTTCCTTGACGATGGCGATTTAATCAGATTGCAAAGAGTCTCAGAGATCCATCTCTGCCCTCTTGCTCATATTAAGGATCTTCTTTATCTATGGTGCGATAACTCAACATCAGGGACTCTCATCAAATCTCTTATTCGAAAGGAGGCAACCATTAGAAGACATAGAGGAGAAGAGATAAATTATCTTTTCTTCTTGTAATTTATTAGCTATAGACTTTTAGTACTTGTATAGTTTTCACTTGTACTTGTAAATTTTCATATTCCCCATGTAATCTTATTACGAATGAATGAAAATTTTCAGTGAAATACTCTACTCCATCAGTACTATCCCTCAAAACAGTAATTGGGACATGTGTATTACGAATCCTTATTATCTATATATTTTGAACTTAAGCAACTCTCTTTTGTTGCTTTGTCATCATCAAATATGGGAGATTGTTGATCCAAACTCTCTGAATTATTTGATGATGACCCTTAGAATTACTTAGTGTTTCACTATCAACGATTATACTGAGTTTGTTCAGTATCGTTGATGATCTCTGATGTATTTGTTGAACGTAATCACTGAAGACAAGTTTCGCGACAAAGACGTTCATCACTGACATCGAAGACAAAGCTAATGAACAAGTGACAAATCTACTAATGATCTGATGCGGATGTCAGTGAAACAAAGATAAGTCCACATACGCGACTAACCAAGAAGGAAAGCTTCAACGATAGCTGACTTTTATCAAAGCTCTATGGTAAAAGACTTCATCATCCATCACTGATCATGAAGCTTACACTCCAAGGTTCGTTTGTCTTATCTTTTGCATAAATAGTACGAATTGTCAGAAGATACATGCTTTTGTTCAAGTTCGTACAACAACTCTAAAGACTACACTGTTCACCATACGACTCGGAGCATGTCACAAAAAGTCAGAAGCATGTACCTAACAAGATGATGACACGTGTAAAGTACCTCTGCCATACATTAAATGCATAGGGTATAAATAGGGAGTTTATCCTTCTTTTGAAGGGTCACTTACTATCTCTTCTTTCTTAGTGTACCTTATAGTAACTCTTGTTTTATATAATCCTCTCAACCTCCCTTTCTCAAGTTTGTTTAGATTAGGTTTTACTTAATCTTATTCAACAACAAGTTGTAAATTGTAATTTGATTTATCAATAAACAATTTATTAAACGTAATATTTGTGTTTGTATTCAACCCCCCCCCCTTCTACAAACTTGTATAGCACCTTCGGGACCAACAACCAGAAATATAGTTCCTACCGAGGAGCCTATACCGGTGGATGTGAGGCAAGGTAGGAGGGCTTGCTCCTACAAATCCTTTCTTTGTAGCAAGCCACCAGAGTTTGTCGAATCAGACGACCCAGTTGCCTGCATGAACTAGATCTGAGAGGTGGAATAAGCCATTGATGCAAGCGAGTGTGAAGAAGGCCAAAAAGTTCGATTTGGTTCCCAGATGCTTTGGGGACCCGCTCTCATTTGGTGGTTTATTGATTGCACTGCATAGCCCTCCCCCTTCCAATGTTGCCTGACGAGGGTCAAACTCAGCTTTGGCCCACCACCGGTATCCCATATGGAAGGAGTTGAGAAGATTTTTTGGGCTTTTAAGCTGGGTGGTTACCGCGTGAGTAAAGAAGGGCAATGTCGCTTGTAAAGCTTTCAATCCCATGATACTCAAGAAGGAGGGTGTCGTATCCCAGGGACAATTCCACCCTTTCAACTACCGTTTTGGCTCAATTGACTTGGGCCACATTAAAAAAAAGGTTATGGAGGAATACTGCAATGAGAGAGTTATAGACCGAATCGAAGAGAAGTTTTGAGCTCTTAGAAAATGGAGCATGTCGGTGAGAGAACACCAAGTTTTTGAGCTCTTAGGATTAGTGGGGTTTGTGGCCCTAACAGAGAAAGAAAAGATCAAGGCCTATCTCAAGGGCCTTCCAGACGATATGATGGCCATGGTTAGAAACTCCAAAGCCTCTACACTTCATGAGACAATAGAAGAGGCACAGATCATGAAGGATGTCTATGCTCGATGGAAGGAAAAAAGGGCAGTTGTTGGAGAGAAGAGAAGGTGGGAGAGTAACCCCGGGCCTTTCAAGAGACCAGACCATTCAATGGGGGAAGGAACTTTGACAAACATCGAGAGGCGAGGTGGTGCCCAAAATGCCGAAGTAAGCACCATGACAATTGTAACTCCAGCCCCACCTCTTGTGCCAAATATGGAAAGATCGATCATGCCACAAGAGATTGTCCGGGGAAAGGTCTCGTTTGCTTCGAATGCAAGATGCCGGGACACTTCCGGAAAGATTGCCTGAAGTGGAAGATGGGTAATGCTCCGGAGAAGAACGATAACCCTTTGATGGTTCTGGGTCGAGCCTTCTAGATGACAACCGAGGAGGCCAAGGCATCTACCGATGTGGTATCGGGTAAGTTTTTCCTAAACTTCGTATCTGCACGTGTGTTATTTGACTCTGGTGCTAGTTTCTCTTTTGTATCCGATTCATTTTGCCAAAAAGTTACTATGCCCAATAGTAGTTTAGAGGATGCCTTAGTGGTAGAAATAGCAAATGGTGGTAATGTGGTGATTCGTTAAGTCTTGAAAGGTTGCACTCTTGATATCGAAGGGAAGAAGTTTTCTATTAATTTGATGCCTATGTTGATCGGCGGGTTCGATGTATTGGTCGAGATGGATTGGCAAGAGGAAAACCAAGCCGAAATTGTGTGCTCCAAGAAATTAATCCGACTACCTATTTAGGGTAGTGAGATGGTGGTGGTGTATGGTGAAAGAAGGAAGGGTGATGTAGCGATTATCTCCATGGCTAAGGCACATAAATGCTTAGTGAAGGGATGTTCATCCTTTCTGGCATATGTGATAGATGCCAAGCTTGAGAATAAGAAACTTGAAGACGTGAAGGTGGTACGCGAGTTCCCCAATGTTTTCCCGATCGACTTGCTCGGTTTGCCACAAGATCGTTAAATAGAGTTTCGGATTGACCTTATATTGCTCGAGCCCTTACCGGTTAGCTCCATTCGAGATGCAAGAAATGATGACTCAACTTCAAGACCTTCTTGAGAAGGGTTTCGTGAGACCGAGCTCATCACCTTGGGGAGCTACGGTCTTATTCGTTAAGAAGAAGTATGGCTCGATGTGGATGTACATCAACTATAGAGAGTTGAATAAGGCGACGGTGAAGAACAAGTATCCACTTCCGAGAATCGACAACTTGTTTGACCAACTTCAAGGTGCTAGTTGTTTCTTGAAGATTGACTTACGATCGGGATATCACCAAGTAAGGGTGAAGGAAGACGACATCCCGAAGATGGATTTTAGGACGCGTTACGACTACTACGGTTCCTAGTAATGTCGTTTGGCCTAACTAACGCACAGGCGGTGTTCATGGATTTGATGAATATGGTGTGCCGACCATTACTCGACAAGTTAGTCATTGTGTTCATCGATGGCATACTCGTGTATTCCAAGAACAAGATGGAAAATGAGCAACACATTCGGGAAGTCCTTGAATCATTTAAGAATGAGAGATTGTATGTCGAGTTCTCCAAGTGTGAATTTCGGTTAGAGGAGGTTCAATTCTTGGGCCACGTTGTCACTCAAGACGGAGTAAAAGTGGACCCTTCTAATATTGAAGCAATGATGAATTGGGAACCTCCCAAGAGTCCATCCGAGATACGAAGCTTCTTCGGTCTAGCGGGGTATTACCGGAGATTTATCCAAGAGTTATCCAAAATTGTTTCTTCATTGATCACCCAAACCCGGAAGAATGTAAAGTTTTTTGGGCTGAGGCGCAAGAGGAGGCGTTCTGGACCTTACAAAAGAAGTTGATAGATGCTCCAATTTTGTCGCTACACGAAGGATCGGAGGACTTTGTGGTCTATATCGACGCTTTAAAAATGGGATTGGGTTGCATGTTGATGCAAAGAAGTAAGGTGATCGCCTACACATCGAGAAAACTCAAGGTTCGCGAGAAAATTTACCCTACCCATGATTTAGAGTTGGTGCAGTAGTGTTCGCCTTGAAGCTTTGGCGGCATTATCTCTATGGTATGAAATGTACACTCTACACGTATCATAAGAGTTTGAAATACATCTTTGATAAAAAAAAGAGTTGAACATGAGGCAAAAAGATGGTGGCTCGAGTTACTTAAGGATTACGATTGCGAGTTGCTTTACCACCCCGGTAAAGAAAACGTGGTAGCCGATGCCTTGAGTCGGAAGGACTATAGCGGAAGCATCCAGGCCACCCCTTTCGAGAATCTAGTTGGTGTCAAGCCTCATTGAGAGAATTAAGACATCTCAAGTGAAGTCTTTGTTAGAGGATAATCTCAAGGAGTAAGTGATGGCGAAACAACAATTACTCTTGACGGAGGATAGCCGTGGGGTTAAATTGTTCAATGGACGAGTTTTGGTGCCTAAAGTTGTGGGCAATTGGGAACTTCTTCTTGACCATGCCCATAAGTCCAAGTATTCCATCCATCTGGGGAGTACAAAATTGTATAGGGACTTGAAGCTACATTATTAGGGTTGTAAACGAACCGAACGTTCAGTGAACCGTTCGGCGGGAAGTTTGTTTATGTCCATTTATTTAATAAATGAACGAATATGAACAAGTTTTTTTGTTCATTTCGTTAAACGAACGAACATGAACAGAGGCCTCGTTCGTTCATTTATGTTCGTGAACGTGCATTTGTTTACGTTCGTTAATGTAAGTTTGTTTATGTTCGTTTACGTTCGTTTAGCTATGTTCATTTACGTCCGTTTACTAAAATAATAAGTTAACAAATAATTAAATAAAAGGTTAACAAATTATTAATAATTTGTATTAATAAATATTTTATAATGTGATAAAAAAATTTTAAGAACTGATAATATATTGACATAATGGGAACCCACAACTTTATTTATATCTTGTTACCTCATCCGATGTGGGATGAAGATGAGATAACCCACCTCATGTGACGCCTTTGGGTTTTTTGTGTCTAGTGAGTGAATTTTTCATCCCACATCGCTTTCATAAGCTTTCTTTTGCTTCATCACTTGGCTATATATATAATCGTTATTCTTATAGAACTTAATTAATTTACTTGAGTGCATTGGCATTAGCCGAGTTACTTAAGCCCATTGGCTTGAGTCTAGTTGCTTGAGTCTTGTTAAAGGTTATGATTGGAGCACCTCATGTGCACTTTCTGTTTATTTAAGTGTTTTTTATGTTCGTTTAACATTTTAATGAACGAACATAAACGAACACGAACAAACCAATTTTCTAAACGAACGAACACAAACTCTAAAAATTTTATTCGTTTATTGTTCGTGTTCCTTCGTTTGTTTGGTTAAGTTAAATGAACGGACATGAACAAGCCTTCGTTCGTGTTTGTTTAGTTCGTTTACATCCCTATACATTATTGGTGGCCGATTATGAAACTTGATGTGGCAAGTTATGTAGAGCGATGTGTCACTTGCTTACAAGTGAAAGTCGAGCATCAACGACCATATGGAAGCTTTCCAACTCTAGAGATCCCCGAATGGAAATGGGAGCACATTACCATGGATTTCGTGACCAAGTTGCCAAAAACCTTAAGAGGTCATGATACCCTTTGGGTAATAGTTGATCGGTTTGCCAAGAGCACTCATTTTCTAGCCATGAGCGAGACCCTACCAATGGACAAGTTGGCAACATTTTATATCGATGAAGTGGTTTCAAGGCATGGAGTGCCCTTGTCTATTGTATCGGATGGCGATAGTAAGTTCACTTCAAACTTTTGGGATGACCTATAGAAATAACTGGGTACTAGAGTAAAATTGAGTACGACCTACCATCCCTAAACCGACGGCCAAAGTGAAAGAACGATTCAGACGCTAAAGATATGATAAGGTCTTGCGTGATCGACTTCGGGGGTAGTTGGGACTCTCACCTACCTTTGGTAGAGTTTGTATACAATAATAGCTACCACTCGAGTATTGGGATGGCACCGTTTGAAGCCTTATACGGGCGGAAGTGCAGAACCCTCGTGTGTTGGCTTGAAGCGGGCGATAATCAATTCGCCAGTTCGGAAATCGTTCAAGAGACGTTCAAAAAGGTTAAACGTATTCAGGAACAGTTGAAGGCGGCTCAAGATCTACTAAAGAGTTATGCCTATAAGAAAAGATGACCAATGGAATTCCATGTAGGAGACCGAGTAATGTTAAAGGTGTCTCCTTGGAAGGGTATCATCCTGTTTGGTAAGTGTGGGAAGTTAAGTCCTGGTTTCCTTGGATCGTTTACCATGATTAAGCATGTGGGACTTCAAGCTTATCAATTGGAACTCCCACCGGAAATGAATGGAATTCACAACATTCACAACACATTCCATATTTGTTATCTTCGTAAGTGTTTGGCAGAAGAGGATAACATTATTCCATTGTCGGAGATCCGTGTGGATAACGGCAACCATTGTATAGAGGAGCCAGAAGCTATCCTGGAGGTGAAGACAAAGAAACTTCGCCATAAGGAGGTAACAATGGTCAAGGTTCTATGGAAACACCATCGGGGTGCAAACGTGACTTGGGAATCCAAGGAAGACATGAAGAAGTGATATCCTCACTTGTTTGCATAAGGCGAGTTTTCGAGGATAAAATCTTTTCCATGGTAGGGAGGATTGTAACGCCTGGAATTTTTAAAAGGAAAAATTCCTTAATTTATCTGAGATTAACTTCAACACTTTTGTTTCAATTCATTTAGCACATCTAGAACTTAGTTCACGATGGAATACCTTAACGAGTATAAATTGCCAAAATAGCGAAAATGGAATTTTAGTTTTGGTACACTCTCAGATAAAGTGCCATGCTAAAATTACAATGTCGGTTTAGCATGTCACAATCGCACAATGCTATAGGCCATAGTACACTCTCGGCTAAAGTGTCAAGCTAAAGTGATAGTGTCACTTTAGCATGTAACAATCGCACAAATGGTATAGGCTATGGTACACTCTCAGCTAAAGTGACATGCTAAAGTGACATCGCACAAACGGGATAGGCCATGGTACACTCCCCGCTAAAGGTTCCATGCTAAAGTGACACTGTCACTTTAGCATGACATAATCGCACAAAGGGGATAGATCATGGTACACTCTCGGCTAAAGTGTCATGCTATGGTGACAATGTCACTTTAGCATGTCACAATCGCACAAAGAGAATAAGCCACAGTACATTCTCGGTGAAAGTGACACTGTCACTCTCGCATGTCACTCTCGCATTCGAGAACCAGATCCTTAAAATTGTGATTCTTATGCCATATCTCATTTATCACTTCACAAACCTCAACCATTCTCTCCCAAAACCTAAACCTCACCATTTATTACGTTGTTTAGCATTCAAAGCTTAGAATCTTGGATTCTAAAGTGATATTTCATCTTCAAGCTAAGAATTTGAAGCTACACCTCAAGATAATTCATCTCAGCATCTTCACCATCAAGTTCTAGGTTTTATCCAAATCCTAATATTGTGAGTTTAACCTCTTTTCTAAACCTTATACATGTCAAAACTTATATTTTAAACTTTTGATCTCCCTTTGCTACATTTTCTTGGTTTGAAATCATTTTAACCTAACTTGGGTATTTTTGGAGATTTTAGAGTTTTTACCATTTTGAGGTATGTTAAAGAGTTCCATACATCATGATATAAAATGTGATGAAACTTATGTATTGATGGTTAAAACACTTGAAATGGATCCATCTTGGGTTATATGTTGGGGTTGCATTATTTTGAAGATTTACTTAGTAAAAGTGAATTTTTGAGGATAACACACATGGATTAATATTTGTATTAACAATGATCAATGTAGAGTTTCTATAACTTTAGGAAAACTATATATTTGGGAATGATTTGTATTTGGGTATGGACATGGTCTATGCTTGACCTTTTTATGGACTTGATTCCACATGGTAATATTTATACAAAGATTTGCATTTCATGGAAATGTGTTATGAGAACTATATGTGTGATTATAGTTTTGTCACTAACGTAATTGTGGCAATCCTTAGACTATTACTAATGGATCCATAGGTATAGAGTCGGATTAATTTTGGGATAATTCTCGTTTGTAACTAGTTGAGACATTGAGCACTCGGAAACTAACTTGGTACGACTATGCGGGACCGAATACTAGCCATGGGTTGTAAATGTAATCCTAGTGAATAAGTATGATTAGGATCGTTGGGTGCCCTCCCCCACTTCTAAGTACGAGTCGATGAACTCGTGACCTTGATCCTAATATTGAGCTCGTAACTTGGAAAATAGCCTAATTTTGTGTTCCGCTACAATCCTTGTAAATCGAGTCTCCCCCATCATTATAAATGTTTATGGACCGTAAGGTCCTTATGTGGTTATTTGGCATACTTTATCCTTCTAAATCATTGAAAAACTATTTATCTACATTTCAATCATTCCAAGTTATTTCTATAAAATGTTTGTTTTCACTAGGCGTCAAGCCTAACACTTTTTCTAAAACGACATGTATAACAGGTTCCCTTAGCGGCGGGTCGCACAAGGTTTGAGGGAAGAGCTTTGGACCATTGTGGAATTTTTGGGATAGAAACTTTTGGATGATTGGCATACAGAAATATTGATATTTTGGGAGATTGGGTTGACAACCGATATAATCTAGATGTGAATTGTTTATATTAGTTTGTTGTCAATTTTAATATCCATTTCCAGGATTTTTAAACGCTATTATACATTTCCCTTTTTTGGGTGATTTTTCCATCTAATTAGACGTCATCTTTCGTAAGTTATTAAGATTTAAATTTACCCCTATTTTTTGTATCTACAAAGAAGTCCACGGTCTTTCCCCACCTAGTCTCGTTCGTTATGGAGGATTGTGGCTTTTTCTTTGCCCTATCCACATCATTGTAATCACCAACCAAAATGAAGTGCTTCTTATACCTTGCTTTTCTGTCCTATAACAATCTTGACATTTGCACTCATCCCAACAAGTGTCATTGGCCATTCAGGAAGATGGTGGTCCAAGGCAAAATATTGCTTCACAAAATAAAACCGTTAGAAAACATAATAAATAGTTTAGAAATAACGAATAAGTAATTTATATTTACCTCTATTCTAGGTAGTATTCTCTATTGCACTCTTGAGGAATATCATTCCAACTTTGATAGAACGGAGGGATGTGTATACCTAGAAGGTTTCCAATGTATCTAATAAACATATTACTATTTTGTCCCAACGCCTTGTATGTATCCTCAATTTTATCAAAACTAATAGGTATAGTTTTTTCTCCATTCGAACTAAATGTCGCCTCCAATTTTGCGTTTTGTGATCAGATATGTTTTTTCGTATAGCTTCATTTTAGATGTTAGAAACAAAAATATAACATTAACAACATATTCAATATTATCTTATATTCTAAAATATAAGGTGAAGAAAATAAGTTACATTGCTCGCAAGATATAGGAATCCTATTTAGGTTCAGAGGAGGATCACCTCCCACCACTACAACAAATCGACTCTATTGTGACGACCGTTGTCGCTGTGACGTTGTCGCTGTGACGTTGTCGCTGTGACTTTGTCACTGTATGCTTGTAGTTGTAGCTCCCTATAGCAACGACATGTCGTCACGGTAGGTAAAAAATTAAAATTTTGATTTTTTATCTACTTACTAATAACATCACAAAACCAATTTTGATGCATAAATTCTTTGAACACATGTTAGTCCCACATATGTTCCAAACAACAAACGTAAAACAACTAACATAAGAACTAGATTGCCCAAAAACATGGTTTGAAGCAAATTCTGATTGAACGAGGAAGGCAACAGAAGAAAACAAAGGATCAATAGTTGGCAAATGGAAATATGTTTTTTTTTGTTGGTCCCATGTCTTTTTGTCTTAAGCAAATGGAAATCTGCCTTACTCTTTCACTGGTGTACTTTTGAGATGGTTCCAGGACTCTTAGGAAATTATTTAACATGGATACACATACACGGTAGACTCATCAATGTAGACATCAAAATACAGAAGCAGTTAATAGAACTCTTAAAACATTTTAACAGCTTAAATCATAAAGATTGTTAGTGCACAAATATGTTGGATCCAAGATCATGGGAATTAAAGTCAAAGCCCAAGTCAAAGCCTCTCATTGCAAAGTCAAAGTCAAGCTTCTTAAAGAGGAAATTTAATGCAAGTCAAAGTGTTCTTCTTTGTTAGTTAGCTTGTTAGGTTGTTTTGCCTTGTAATTAGTCTTAGGTATAAATAGTTTCCCTCTTGTAAATTGTCATAAGGATTCCAATTGAAAACATTCTAGTAAGAGAAATATTGTATTCGAGAGCATCTTGTAATCATTGAGTTTGAATTCAATAATATGGCGAATTGAAATGGAAATTGTAGTTCATCTTGATTGATATTGCACATTCATGGACACACAATTGGTATCAAAGCAAGCACTTTTTCAGAAAGTCAATCAAGAATCTGCAAAATGGTCGAATTTTGAAGAACTCGCACACCTCTCTGTTCCAAGATTGATTTCATTGATTTTGTGTGATTTTGATTGTAATCTTTGTTGCACTGTAATCGTTTTCTGTTCTAGAATAGATTTGATTTGTATTACTTTGTCAAATTCACAACAGATTTACGGGAATTTTGGATTTGATGTGATTTTCATTCGAGTTTGTAAACATACTATAATCACTTCAAAGTTCAATTTTTTTTTTGTTGTAATTGATTGTTTGTAAAGTGTTCAAATTGTCCTCGAGATTAAATTGACAAAGTTTCATGGACTGAATTGAAGGATTGGATCGAATTTGGGTTGAAGTTGAAGTTTTTGGGCCGAGATCTAAGAAATTCGCATCGATAGTGAAGAACTCGCATAGTACTGTGTTTAAAGAAAGATAAAGTACAGATTTCGCATGAGCTTGTGTATGAGAAGAAAGGATTTCGCAACGCATTGTATACAAAAAGCAGGATTTCGCACAGCCCAACGTACGAAAAGTGAATTTTTAAATTCTAAGGGAGAATTTCGCACGTATCGTCATACGAAAAGCTAAAATTCGCATCCCCTTGTGCGTGAAATTTATAGAATTCGCATCCTGATGATTTCAAAATTTTCTAAGTGTGGATTTCGCATCGATACGTGAAGTTCAGAGGACTGAATTTTGCTAAGTGAGAAATTCGCATCATCTCAGTGTGCGAAAAATTCAAGTTGGAAAAGTTCCAAGTACAGAATTCGCATTGTACTACGTGCGAATTGTTCAAACTTGCATCCAATGGCGTGCGAATTGTGACTTCTCGCATCCCTTTACATGCAAAAAGTGAGGGTGATAGTTACTTGGCGTGTGAATTTTGTCTTCTTTGCGAAAAGTGACTTCTTTGGTGTGAGAATTCTTTACTTAGTCATTTTTCTAATTGATTTTTTCAGGACTTTTTCATATTTTCTGATTTTGTGTATAAAAATCTGTGCATTTGATCAAGATGACTTCTAGGGATGCTCTTTCTATTGGCACAGATGTTAAACCACCCCTTCTCTTCAAGGGTGAGTATGAGAAGTGGAATGATAGATTTTTGGATTTCATGGATCGAAACGACAATAGAGAATTCATCAAACAGTCTATTGATGAGGGTCTTATGAAACCAGTCACAACTATTGTACCAGACGTGGAAAATGAAAGTTATGACAGCGAATATGGTACTGAGCCCCGAGAGCCCAAGACAAAAGAGATTGTTGTTGATTTCTGAAGTTATTCTGCTGAGCAAAAGAAGAGATATAAGGCAGGCAAACAGGCTAGATCTCTACTTCTTCAGAGCATACCGAATGATATCTACATCAAGATTGATAGCTACAAAGCGACAGCCAAGAAAATGTGGGATCAACTGGAAAAGATGATGATGGGTTCAAAGGTTGGAAATCAGATGAAAGTGGCTAACTGCATCAATAACTATGAAGAGTTCAAGGCCAAATCTGGTGAAAGCTTAGAGGAAACTTATGAAAGATTTGTTTCTCTACTGAATGAACTAGCCAAGAACAAGGTAAAGAAGAAGTAGATAGAGAACAACGTGAAGCTTCTAAGTGTATTGCAACCAGAATGAAAGAAGCATACACGAAGAAGGAAACAAATGAAAGATCTGAGTGAAATCCCTCTACACGAAGTTTATGAAACACTCCGTCAGAATGGGGAGGAAGTAGAAGAAGAAAGAGGAGAAAAAGAAAATTGAAAAGTCAGTAGGTGATCTGATTGCTCTTGTGGTGGACAAGATGAAAGAGAAAGAGAAGAAGGACAAGAAGAAGAAAACGAAAGTTATGTTGACTGATTCTGAGGAGAGTAACAGTGATAATTTTGATTCTGATGATGGAGAAAATCTGAAGCAAGCTATGGTATTGTTGACCCGTGCCTTTCAGAAGAAGTTCTATAAAAATTCGGGTTCTAACAGTCAGAGGTATTCATCGGGATCACGAAATTATGAACACAATGAGAAAATAGAAGGAAAAAGGTATGAAGGAAAGAGGTATGATGAGACAAAGCGGTATGATAAGAGAAATCCAGAAGAAAAGAGGTATGTAAACAGTTATGAGACTAAGAAGGTGGAAGAGCCGATTAAATGTTACAACTGTGGGAAAATAGGTCATTTTGCCAAAGATTGCCGGAAGCCCAAAGTTCACAATTCATAATACTATAAGGACAAGATGCTTATGGCTAAGTAGAAAGAATCGGGCAAAGCTTTAATGGCAGATGATGACCACTAGTTGGATTTTTCTGAAACGGAAAGCAAAAGAGAAGAAACAACCCATATGTGCTTGATGGGAAAGGAAGTCAAATATGATGAGTCAGACGATGAGACTTCAGAAGAGGTAAATGATTTATCCAAATGTGATTTTTTGATAAAAATGGAAACCATGATGGTCGAGCTTCAAGACCTACAAGCTAAGCTTAAAAAGGAGAAAAACAGAGTTGCGAAAAAAGCGTCAAACAATTTTTGATCTCAATAAGGAAATTGTTGGGAACAAAAAATTGATTGATTCTTTAAACAAAGCTGCTACTGGTTTTGTAAAACAAAACGCTTGTTTTTAAATTCAAATTTCTGAAGTAGTTTCCAAGTTCAATAAGTGTGAACTTGAGAAACAAGGGTTTGTTGTGAAACATAACAAGCTACAATTTGAAAACAAAACTTTGCATAAAAAGATAATTGGTTTGGAAGGTAAGCTTTACGCTAGAGGTTAAACAGATCAAACCATTCATTTAAACAAACCAAAGGAATTTACAGCTTTTAAAGATAATTGGGGTATTGGATATGATAACCTACATTATCTAAAGAAAGCCATTAGAAAACAGCCAACTTTATATAATTTTGATTTCTTACAAGTGGCTGATAAAAAATCCTCATTTAAAACCCAAATTTGTCACTAAATCATCTTATGAGGTGGAAGCCATAGAAGATGAAAATAGAAAAAAACACAACAAAAATGCAACTACCATTCTGCTTGATAAGCTAAATGATAGTTATCTAACTAAAGAGCCTAAATTTCTTTCAAATGACTATTTTCAAAGTTATTCTACTGAGAAATTTGAGGCTACACCGGTTGAAGCTAAAATTTATGTACCTCCACTCATCTTGGAAAGTAAAATTTCTGAGCTTGAGAATACCTTACTGGATGAGAGAATTATGGAAGATTTAGAAAAGATTGTGTTTTCCACTGTGCTATTCAATACAAATTTAAAATCTTCTAAAGCTCCTAAATTTGATGATAATGGTGTAGACTTATTTGAGGATGGATATGATATTTTAAATTCCGATGATTGTGATGATGGATGTGCTAAGAACTTTGACTTCACTGCTAAACTTCAAGATCATTTTGATTTTGTTATCAATAGAAATGTTTTACCAATTGTATATGAGAAAGGTGAATCATCAACTAAGGTTGATGAATCTGTTCCTGTGAGTACCTATTATGCTAAAAAGCAAAAGAAAAGGCACTCACAGAAACGGACCAACACGGGTAAGCATAAGAAAGCACAAACCCTAAATCTCATGATTCTTACAAATCTAAATCTTTTGTTTCAGATTTGAAAAGTAAAAGGTCTGAAGCAAAGCTTGAATAGCAACCTAAAAAGAAGATTAAAGAGTTGACAAAATCATTTTCTGATAGAGATTGTAATAGGTTTACTGTTAGTGTTCCTGATGTACTTGGTGACGTTGCTTCTCATAAATCAAACCTTGTAACTTCTTACAAGACGTATACAATAAAACAATTGATCCAATTATCTCCATACACTATTCAGTCTTCCAACATTTATCAAAATGATTTTGTTATTCGACAAAATTCTGATTGGTGGGTTGGTTCTTATTATATAAATAACTCAAATGCTTTTCAAAGAAAAGGAGGACCCAAATTCAAATGGGTGCCAAAATCTGATGCTAACTTGAAAGTACCCATCTATAAATGGGTACCTAAACTTGTTGTTGTCTGGTTTCTCCTGTACAGACCCGTCATATGTGGTACTTGGATTTAGGCTGTTTCAAGCACATGACAGGGCAGAAGGATATTTTATCTAATTATACAGAGAAATTTTGCGGCAACGTCAGATTTGGTAATGACCATTTTTCACCAATACTTCGATACGGAGATGTCATGCTAGAGAACATAACGATTAAGAAGGTGAGCTATGTTGAAGGATTAGGACACAATCTGTTCTGCATTGGTCAGTTTTGCGATAAAGACTTGGAGGTAAATTTCAAGGCCAAGAGGTGTTGTGTTAGAACTGAAGACGGCAAAGAACTCTTCGTCGGAACATGAAAGTCAAACCTCTACACAATTAATCTGTTCAATGTTAAACCAGATAATGTTGTGTGTCTACTGTCGAAGGCCTCTATGCAACAAAGTTGGTTATGGTATAGAAGGCTATCTCACCTCAACTTTAGATACATTAACAAGTTGGTGACTGGGTATTTGGTCAAAGGTCTTCCAGAGTTGAAATATGAAAGAGAACATCTATGTGATGCATGTGAGAAAGGCAAAATGAAGAGAGCTTCACATAAGCCAAAACCTGAACCGAGCACAAATAATCCTTTAGAGTACTCCTTTAGAGTTGTTACATATGGATCTTTATGGTCCGATGGTAACTCAAAGTATCAACAACAAGAAGTACGTTCTAGTGATTGTGGATGATTGTTCCAGATATACTTGGGTCAAATTTCTGAGATCAAAAGACGAGACTCCTAAAATCATTATCTCGTTTCTAAAAAGTGTCCAAGTGAACATGCAGAAGATAGTAAAGTTGATCAAAACTGATAATGGCATGGAATTCAAGAAAAAAACAGTTGACGATTATCTCGAATCAGTCGGGATAACTCATCAATTTTATGCTGCCAGAACAAAATGGGATAGTTGAAAGAAGAAATATAACGTTAGTCGAGGCTGCATGCACAATGCTCAGCCAGTCAAACTTACCTTTATTCTTGTGTGTTGAAGCTGTATATACTGCTTGTTACACATAGAATAGATCGATAATCCATCGTCGCTTTGGTAAAACGCCTTATGATTTGATTAACAACAGAACACCAAGCATTAAACACTTTCCTATTTTTGGATGCAGGTGTTATGTCCTGAACGATAAGGAGAAGTTGACCAAGTTTAGTCCTAAAGCTGATGAAAGGATCTTCATTGGCTGATCTTAGACATCCGTGTCGTATAAAGTCTACTTGAAGAGCTCAAAGATCGTTGTGGAAAGCGTTAATGTGAAATTTGATGAATAATTGGCTTCTGAGCACATCAGTTCAGAACTCGTTATAACCGGACTCTTAGCTTCTGGACAAATCAGTCCATAACCTGTTTCTAGTGTTACTAATTATGATAAAGCTTCTACATCTACATCATATCTAACAAAATTAGATTTATTGTTTGAACATTTTTACGATGAGTTTCTAGGTTTTAAAGTGACTAAACCTGTTGTGATTGACAAATCCGATGACTTACGTGCAAATCAACCAATCACATCAGATGTCTCAACTGAATCAAAATCCCCAATTCAGAATGAAACTCAAGTTCAAACACCTACTCAATCAGTTGAAGTTGCACATGAAACTGAAGAGCCAGAAGTTGCACAATCAGTTAGATGCACTGTCATGCCCTCTCAACAGACACCAAATGTCCAACCAATTGAGACTTCTGCACCAGTTACTTCAACTGAACCACAACAAGAAGAAGAAATTGGATATTTAGTTGATCAACATGATCAGTCTACATCTAATTCACTCCCTCACATAAACAAGTGGACCAAAGAGCAGCCGGTTCATCAAATTAATGGAGATCTGTCAAAGCATGTGCAAACCAGGTCTGCAACAGCAAATGAATGCATGTTTTATTCATTTCTTAGTAAGATAGAACCGACAAAAGTTTCAGAAGCTCTTCATGATCCAGATTGGATTACAGCCATGCAAGAAGAGCTCAATCAATTTGATGCGCTTAAAGTTTGGTGACTCGTGCCCCGACCGGAAGGAAAAACTATTATTGGCACGAAATGGGTATTCAAGAACAAGAAGGATGAGGATAGTATCGTTGTAAGAAACAAATCAAGACTTGTTGCTAAAGGATATTGGCAAGAGGAAGGAATAGATTATGACGAGACATATGCTCCAGTTGCGTGTATTGAGGAAATCAGGATGTTTTTAGCCTACGATGCACACAAGAACTTCACCGTCTACCAAATGGACGTGAAGACTTCTTTCTTGAATTGCATTCTTAAAGAGGAGATCTACGTCTCACGGCCTGAAGGTTTTATCAATACGGATAAACCAGATCATGTATATATCCTTGACAAGGCTCTTTACGGTTTAAAACAAGCTCCTCGTGTCTGGTATGATGTTCTTTAAAAGTTCTTAGACAATTCTGGTGTTTCTAAAGGTAAAATTGATACAACCTTATTCATTAAAAGGGAAAAAGTTGATATCATTTTAATTCAAATATATGTGGACAATATAATTTTTGGTTCTACAAACCCAAAGAATTGTAAGAACTTTTCTGCACTCATGGTGTCAAGATTTCAAATGAGTATGATGGGAGAGATGAATTTCTTTCTCGGATTACAAGTAAGACAATTTTCAACGGGGATTTTCAGAAATCAATCAAAGTATATTGCTGACATTTTAAAGAAATTTAATATGTCAAATTGTACTCCTATTTCAACCCCAATGGCACCAGGTACTAAAATCGGAGCTGATCTTTCGGGAAAAGCTGTTGATCTTAGAACTTATAGAGGCATGATAGGTTCATTAATGTACTTGATGGCTAGTCGGCCAGATATTATGTTTTCAACATACTTATGTGCTAGATATCAAGCTTCGCCCAAAGAATCCCATCTATCGGCAGCTAAGCGGATCCTAAGATATCTGAAGGGAACTGCAGATCTTGGTCTGTGGTATCCTAAAGATACTGGTTTTGAGCTAACAGCGTATTCAGATGCAGATCATGTAGGTTGTATGCTCGATAAGAAAAACACATCGGGTCACATACAATTTCTAGGAGATAAGCTCGTTAGCTAGGGGTCAAAGAAACATCTATGTGTTTCCACATCAACCGCTGAAGCAGAGTATGTAGCTACTGCAAGTTGCTGATTTCAAGTATTGTGGATGCGCACACAGTGTAACACCCGTAATTTTGGTAAACTCTTAACTCTCGCTTATCTGGTTAAGCTTTGATTATAAATCTTATGTTAGGGCTATTTTGTGTGTTAAATAGAAGTTCAGGGTATAAAATGTCATTTATTCATACTTGTAAGCTTGTTGGGCCTAAAAGCCCATAAGCCCGTTAGGCCTGCGAGCCTAAGTATTTAAAGTTATTTCTATTTCATTTGTAGGGTTAGAAAATCATTATTCAGTTTTCTAGTCATTAGGTTTACAAATCCTTATCAGAATTTCTCTCTGTAAACCTAAACCCTTTGAAGTAATATCAATCATATGACTAGTTGTTGTGGCCTATAATTTGTTCATCTTTGTTCATATCTACTTGTGATTGCACTGCACTGGGATCTACAATATCTTACCCAAGTCGTGTTGGCGTATGTTGGGTTTCGTGTAGAGAGCACGTCAGTCGAAAAATTGGTTTTTTAACCTTCGGTACTGTCCGGGCGATAGTGCCCGGCGACTATGCCCCCTGGCATAGTCTCGTGTCATAATCGTGACCCCTCCCCTGCTCTCGGTACACTTTGAGCGATAGTGCCCAGCGATAGTGCCAGGGTCACTATCACGAGGCATACTCGCGGGTTTTGTATCGTGACTCCTTTGGAGCGGGCGACTATGCCCGGCGACTATGCCAAGGGCATAGTCGCGTGTGACAATCACCTGCGGGCCCTGGACGTTTTTAAACTCTTTTCCTCACTCATTCTCACTCACTTATTCATTCACCTTCTTCAAGAACTCTATCTCAAAACTCCACCCCCATTGAACTCGGTTTTAGAAGCCACCAAGTGTTCATCCTCACTCATTTACTTCAAGATATTGTGTCTCTATCAAGTTTGGAAGCTAGGACCAACTTCCCACCCTCTCCATTGTTGTCCCTTCCAAGAAAATCCTAGGGTTTTGAATTTTATCAAAACCCACCATTGTAAGTTCATCCCTTCTTCCTTCTAACGCTTTAATCAAGTTAAATGCCTTATTTATGACTTTCTAGTGCTTTATTTCTTAAGTTTTCAGTTAGGTGATTTTGGAGAAATTAAGTCAAATTAGGGTTTTGGCCAAAGTGGGTATTTTGATGTGAGTTATTTGGGGACCGATTCTTTATGGTTGAATCTGGTTATTTACGGTTGGTTACTTATGGATCTAGGTTTCTGGAAGATTTGGCTTGAGGATTCAAATTTCTTCAAAGGAGCACAAGTTGGGGAAAATCTAGATTTATCCTAAATCTAGCGAGGTGAGTTCAAGTTGATTTCTGAAAACGGTGTACATGCCAAAATGTTTATTTTAAAATGTTCGTGTTTTACGTCAAATTGTTAACTACTGATAAGTTTTGGTTATTTGGATATATTTAACTTTATAAACTTATGTAACTCACATCTTTGTGATTTTTGGGCATTTTGATGAACAAATCATTTTGATATATTTCTTCGACGATGTAATATATAAATGGAGGTCATTTTATATAAATGTCCATTTGGTGCATACGATTTTATAAACCGTTGGAAAATGCATATCATTGAACTATGAGTCATTTTGGCAACATGAAGAGAAAGAGTTCATTTGGAAAACATTTTGTTTCAACCAATGAGAAGTTTTGGGTTCATTACCTTTTTGGTCGTGGTGTTTGCATAATTGTTGGTCAAACGTATTTCGATGTCTCTACTTACTTTCATTGGGTATTTACGTAAACTGTTGGGTCGTTGGGTCGATTTTGACTAAATGGAGTCTTGAGGACATTTGTCCGGTTTAAAAAAAGTTGTGGAATTTTGGAGTATGATGGCGATTATCTCATGCTATTTGGGAGTTACATGTTTTTGGAGCTTTGGTCTTTCAATTGGAGTCATGTAACGTTAGACAGTGTTGTAGTGGATCCATAGGCACGTAAGTCTGTCTGTTTTGTAAGGCCTGAGATTTTGGTTACTTTTATTGACCACTTGTGTTCGCTAGCGAGTAGGCAATAGGTGACTCGAGCCACTGAGTTGAAACTCGTCTAGATTGGATAGGCATCCATGTCCGTAAGACCTTGGGGTGGAACTCGACGGAGTATGGCAAGAGGCAACAAACGGTCTGAGGATTGTGATGTCTGGTATGGAATAAGAACTAGGACCGGGATATGTGGTGAAATCCAATAACATCACGGGTGGCCCCATTCACGTGTTCTCGCCACCCAAGATGGACACGTTTAGATGACATGCGAGGAAGTTGTATGGGCGGCCTACTTGCATGTTCCTCTATTCTCAATGTATACGGGTCTCTCCGTCGTAGATCTGTGGTATTCTTTAAAAGTTAATGTCGTATTTTACCAACTTTGGTTTATGTGGTCGACGATAAATGATGGCCTTAATATTGGGTTTTCCCCCACGTATATTAAGGTTTGAATAGAATGCGTCATTTCCATGTTTCAGTATTTGATTCCATCCATTTTATGGTCGTGTGAGTTTTGGGGCTAATGTCCATGTTCTCGGCAATATTTATTTACATAGATTTTCATCTATGGTTTATGAGTTGTGTATCATGTTCCACCCGTGTTGGGTATTTCGAGGTATAACATTTTTACCCGCGTTTTATAAAATTGGGAGTCTTCTCTCTATTCTCATTTGGAACAAGTTTTGGGTTAAATCTAAGTTTACGAAAGAACGTTTTATATTGGGATCTTTGCCTGTAAAACAACTTGGTTTGGTTAATGATTAACTCGTTGTCTCTTTCGTTTAAAATGCATATTTATTGGTAAACGAGTCGTTTTCATAAGCAGAGCATATCATTTTGAAAGATTATGATTTTAATGGCATTCTTCTTCCTTTAAACGATTCATTTAAATATGTTGAAAACTCTTGAGCTCACTAGGCGTTAAGCCTAACCTTTTTATTTGTCGGCATGTACATCAGGTTGTAGTTGGGGTTTGGTTCTAGCAGCTATGAAGAGTTGAGCCTTAGCCTTGTGCAAGTGTAAGTAGTTGGTGAAGTCTTCCGCAGTTTGGAGATAGTGACTATTATTGGGTTTTAGTAGCATCCGTCCTTATTATAGACTGTATGTATAGAATGAAATGTGTGTATCGAGGTTAAATAATAAATTATGATTGGAGATGTATCATTTATCGATGTACTTAGAAAATTTTAAATCAGTTGTGATTTCCAGAATTGAGGGTGTTACACACAGCTTCAAGACTATGGATTCCATTTCAACAAAATTCCAATATATTGTGATTCGAAGAGCGTCATAGCCATATCTTCTAATCCTGTTGAGCACACGAAGACCAAAGACATAGATGTACGGTATCACTTTATAAAAGATAATGTCGAAAAAGGTACAATTGAACTTTACTTTGTAAACACGGATTAACAATTAGCTGATTTATTCACCATACCTTTGGACGAAAAGAGATTTAACTTTCTCATTTCGAAATTAGGTATGTTGAATCTTAAAACAATATCCGTTTTACCTAGTACAGTTTAATTTTTTAATTTTTCCTCGTTTCTTTATTTTTATTCTGAATGATATTTGTACTGAAATATTATGTTCATGATTTCAGGGGGAGTGTGAGATAAAGTTAGATGATCTACATTGTAGGGGGAGTTATATAGACTTTTGCATATATTTTACACTGACATATTTGGTGATGTATATGTTTAGGGGGAGTAAGCACATTGTGTAACACCCTAAAAATAGGGATAACAAAAATCCGAAAAATGGACATGCGGTATTTAAAATTGTCAAAGCAAGAGCCTCCCAACAATAGGAAAATACACAAACCTGTTTAAATACAGTCGTAAATAAACAGACAATAAATAACCACCAACTAATCTAATTTCCATAACTAGAAAAGAGATTACAAATAAGGGTGTCATTTATAAACCCAAAGGTTCTCCTACCAAAAGTATGTCCAATTGCAATATTCTCAAATCTATCACCCAAGCACTATGCCCGCTTAGAACCGGTGCCGCTAAAACCTGAGATACACATCTGCACCAAACAAGTGTTAGGCCAAAAAGCCTAGTGAGTTGAACAAGAAATAGCATGGTAGAACATACATGACTCTTATCAGCAAATAACCAATTTTCCACATGTATGGAGTCAACGGGGGAGACCCATAGCACCAATCAATTCCACTCCAAAGAGTCGATGTACCTTGATTGTCACACCCCGCCAAGGCGGAAACACGAGATATGACAGCACACGATTTCATAACATAAAGTAATAAACAATACCAACCATAACATTTAGTAAAGTAGTACAAAATACTGTAATACAAGTCTTAACCAAATTGTTTCCAAAATAACAACGGACGCCAAATTTAACAAAATAAGTTTAAGATTCTTGATGTTGATATCGTCACACAAAATGCGTCCAACATGCCTTCACTTACTTATTTGCACCTGAAAAGCATGAAAGAAAAAGGTCAACTACATTGAGTTGGTGAGTTCACAAGCTTTTGTATGCACAAAATAATTTGTATGCATAAATTTTCATTTATTGTGAAACGTTCGTTCACAAGTCATTTCGGAAACTGATTGTTCAATTATTTGCATGAGGTTTACTGTATACAGTAATGCCTTAACATTGAGCCACTACCAAACCTTACGACCAACCAATGCCCCTTAAATTACACGTCATTACCTCAATGGTGGACTAAATCCACATGTGTAAGACAATTATTGTTATTGCTAAAGTGCACTTCTAGCTCGTCAGCCAAAAGAGGGGTTGTCAATCCAAATAGCGCTACCCACAAATACCATCGGCTCCCGTTCGAGTTAATAGGTAGTGTCCAACCAATTGGGGACTTATTCATTAACACTCAATTGCATCGTAAAGTATACATACCATAGTGCATAAACAATTTAATTCAAAATTCAACAATTTTAATGAACAATCTTTCGGTAATAACAATTTGTAAATTTACATGCTTTTCACCCCAAAACGTATAAAAACGGTAAAAGAGGGGCTGTGAATACTCACTTGTGAAATGCGAGAGTATATCCAAAAGTGCTCACAGGAACGCAACCAAGGATAGATCCTACCTTGCTCCTACGAATCGTAAGGACACTAGTAAGATTCTACGCTTAAATCTTAGGTCTTGATAATACTTGGTTATCCATATTATTGTAAAATGCCTTATTCCATTAAGTCAAAACGTATGTATTATATATCTGTTAGATTGATGATACCGCAATTTCGTCACAAC
Source organism: Arctium minus (assembly GCA_954870635.1). Classification (NCBI taxonomy): domain Eukaryota; kingdom Viridiplantae; phylum Streptophyta; class Magnoliopsida; order Asterales; family Asteraceae; genus Arctium; species Arctium minus. The sequence continues at coordinate 80,644,640 of OX941090.1, read as the reverse complement.
AAGTAACGAAAAGGGTCTAAAAGAAAAGAGAGGATAATAAGTTAATACATAATATATATATATATATATATATATATATATATATATATATATACCGCAATTTCATCACATGAAATGATGAAAAGGGTTAAAAGGTAAACGTAAAACATAAATTGCGTATACATATATAGTTTAAGTTAGATAAATATATATATATATATATATATACCGCAATTTCATCACATGAAATGATGAAAAGGGTTAAAAGGTAAACGTAAAATATAAGTTGCATATACATATATAGTATAAGTTAGATAAATATATATATATATATATATACCGCAATTTCATAACATGAAATGATGAAAAGGGTTCAAGGTTAGATTTTAACAATAGTATGGAAATTGTCCTTTGCTGTCCAGAAGTTGTTGTCACTTTGTGTCCATAATCAGATGTCCTCCAAAGTTCCGTTGGTCATGAAATTTTTACCCAATATAAAACATTGAGTTAGGAAACTTTTGGAATAGGTTTCATGATTTTTGGAGGTATATAAGTCCATCAAAACAATCCATCATCAAGTGTATAACAGAAAGTTTGGCTGTTTGCGCACTTGTTTTGTAACAACTGTTTGGTGGTCGAAATCTTAATATTTTTCAGTGATTCCAGTTGGGTTAGGATCTTAACACACAATATTAAATTCCAGAAAAAGTTTCACCTTATTTGGATCATTTTTGAGTTAGATATGGCTTTGCAAAGTGAGTGGAAAAATCTGACAGCTTGCTGTTAGAATTAAGCCTTTTAAAATTTTGCACCATTTTCCATTGGCTCTTTTTAATTATGACTTATTCCTTTTGCTTAGCCACGTTTTTGGCAAGATCAAGTAAACATTTTCAGGCCTAAAAACTCCCTTTTTCATACATAAACTATAAACAAGCATGCTAGATAAGTTGTCTTTGTCAAAACTTCTTCAAAAATTGATTTTCTTGATCTTTTGTGAGATTTGTTCAAACCCAACTTTTAACTTGATTTTTGCTAGAAAAAAAAAGATGAAGTGTTTAAACCAAATCATGAAGATTAAAGTAGGTTCTTTACTAGAAGAAAAATGATTTCATGCATCCTTTAGATATACAAAGAAGGAGATACACATGCATGAACCCTACCATCTTAGATGGTGAGAAAATAGCCATGCATGTCATCTAAGCTCCATTTTCTTGAGTTTTAGAGGTATGGATCATGGGTTATCACAATTGCTTGACATTTAACATGTCATTGGTGTATAACCTACCATTTAGGGACTTTACAAAGCCCTAAATTCCAGAAAACCTTCAAGAAGATGTAGAAGAAAGGGAAGGAAAAATGATGAAAACTTGATTTTTATGAAGATTTAAAGGTAGGATTCAAGAAATACAAGGGTAGAATGTTACCTAGATGATGAGGAGTTGTTTTGATCCTCAAAAGTATGATTTGGAAGGAGGTTTAGGGCTGGAGAATAGAGAGAAATGAAGAGAGTAGTGAACCTAGAGAGAGAGAGGAATGAGAGAAATGAGAGTTGAGAGAATTATGATGAAGTTGAGAGTGTTTTGAAGGATGAAAAAGAGAGGATAGAGGGAGGGGAGGCCAGCCACTTGGCCCCCTTCTTCTCTAAAATATATATATATATATATATATAAATATATATATATTTTAAATAAAGTTATATTTATATATATAATGTAATTTTTATAAAAAGATAGGTTAAGGGTAGGTAAATTCTCAATTATCTACTTAAATTTTTGGTTTGATTGCTTAAAGTTTAGAATTTATATTTGATTAATTAAATTTTATATTTAACCCACTCATTATTATTATTATTAACAAAATAAAATGTTAATTTTATCGGATTGGCATTTTATAAGACAGTGTATCCCGTTACGCACGGTAACCGGACATTGTAAACGCACTGCCGGGAACCTTAGGAAACTAAACCTTAGCCGCCATAATTAAGTTATCATGAGTAATAATACATGTTAAGACATGTGTTACGCTACTCAGTTGCTAACCTGAAGGTTCTGGTTGTCAGGCTTCACATTGATGCCCTTAACAAGGAACACCCCAAAGGTCCGGCACACCCGGAGACTACACCTCCCCTGAGTGGCGGAGGTCTAGGCACATACCATCACGGTGGCACCCAAGACTACATTCTTCTAGTGTCATTGCCTTGGTTCGTCCAACATAATGCATATAGGAGGTCCTTAGGTATATTTCAACCAAATATAATTCAATACCAACTGTGGGTACAATATCTCCCTCCTAACCAACTTGTAACACCCTAAAAATAGGGATAACAAAAATCCGAAAAACGGACATGCGGTATTTAAAATTGCCAAAGCAAGAGCCTCCCAACAATAGGAAAATACACAAACCTGTTTAAATACAGTCGTAAATAAACGGACAATAAATAATCACCAACTAATCTAATTTCCATAACTAGAAAAGAGATTACAAATAACGGTGTCATTTATAATCCCAAAGGTTCTCCTACCAAAAGTAAGTCCAATTGCAATATTCTCAAATCTCTCACCCAAGCACTATGCCCGCTTAGAACCGGTGCCGCTAAAACCTGAGATACACATCGACACCAAACAAGTGTTAGGCCAAAAAGTCTAGTGAGTTGAACAAGAAATAGCATGGTAGAACATACATGACTCTTATCAGCAAATAACCAATTTTCCACATGTATGGAGTCAACGGGGGAGACCCATAGCACCAATCAATTCCACTCCAAAGAGTCGATGTACCTTGATGCCCTTAACAAGGAACACCCCAAAGGCCCGACACACCCGGAGACTACACCTCCCCTGAGTGGCGGATGTCTAGGCACATAACATCACAGTGGCGCCCAAGACTACATCTTTCTAGTGTCATTGCCTTGGTTCGTCCAACATAATGCATATAGGAGGTCCTTAGGTATATTTAAACCAAATATAATTCAATACCAACTGTGGGTACAATATCACCCTCCTAATAGCATGAGGCCAATATAATGCATATAGTAGGTCCTTAGGTATATTTCAACCAAATATAATTCAATACCAACTGTGGGTTCAATATCACCCTCCTAATAGCATGAGTCCAACATAAGACTTAAATATCCACATAACCACGTTGTAGATACAATATTACCAAGAGAGTATTCCAAATGGAAATCATCATGTTATACCAAACATGTATTCATTAAACATGTCAAAATACCCATAGTGAGTACACATAATGGAAACCCTAAATCATTCCACAAAATAGAATAAATCATGGGATGATACTTCTATATCATATTTCTCACATAATCTCATGAAACACCATCAATTACTTAAACCCGTAAAGATGAACAATTTGAGCAATTATGTGATAATAACAACAATTAAGCAAATATGATGTGTATCCAGTTTTAACAAAAGTTTAGTAAACTCACTTTGCTAGATTTAGACTAAATCTATATTTTACCCACTTACAGCTTTCCTTGAAGAAACTTGGTTCTTCAAACCAAATCTTCCAAAACATATTTTCACAAGGTTCCAACCATAAATATACATAATCAACCACAAAGAATCGTTTCCAATCCTTATACATGAATACCTCAACTGATACCGAAATCCTAACTTCCATAAATGAAGAGAATAGAAGATTACCTTAATCCAAACTTGAATCCACCAATCAAAACACCTCTATTTCACCAAAATGATTACAAACCTTCAATCTATGAAAGGGAGAACAAAGGGTGGATGAAACCCTAGAAAACTTTGGTGAAGAAGATGAATAGGGAGAAATGAGAATCTTACCACTACAAAATGCTCTAGTATACTTCAACGGACTTCCAATATCTTGCTAGATACTTGAAGAGCTCTCAAAAACGAAATCGTAGCAACTTGAATCACCCAAATCGGAGTTGTGGATCAAAAGATAAGAAGAAATGAAGTTTTTGGGTGAAATGAGGCTGAATCAGGCTTTTAACCCGCTGCTCCTGATGTTGCGCACGACTAGTGTGCCCTTGTGAAGGGAAAACGCATGACCCGTGCATCCCTCAGACCGCGAGAAATGTGTCCAAACGCTGTTTTGGTCATAACTTCTTCGTTATAGCTCCGTTTTTGCTCCGGAAAGAACCGTAGGACTCGTAATTGAATCCTTCATCTATCAAGACTATAAAATCAATGATTCAAGCCCAAAATAAAATATCTTATTTTTCCTTAATATATCGGTTTTTGTATAAACTTGAAATGATACCTTTCGAAAATCGGGGTGTTACAATCCTCCCAACCTTAAAAGAGATTTCGTGCTCGAAATCTGGAATAACCAAGCACCCAACATCACACTTGGAAATATTGATTGATTTCCTATCCAAAAGGAATGTCTTCATGAAACCTCACCTCATATACGGACCCGATTACATTCTGGTTGAGGTTGTCGCTGAGTTTCTCATATCGTGACGTTACAAAACTCAATCCCAATGTTCGATGTATTTCACCGACGTCAGGATGAACGTTGAGTCCTTGATTAATCATTAAATCTCGGTTGCCTCCCAACCTTAGATTGCTCGTATTACCTCAAGAGTAACTTACGACCTTATTCAGTCATTTCCACCAAGAATACCCCAAAGCAAACATTTCCTTTAGATACCTCTATATGCGACACATCAATGTCTCCTCGATAATCGATTTGTACTTAAAGTCCACCTTGACATTCTCACCAAAATTATCCAATAAACATTACCACCAAAATCCTACTATGCACTCAAGCATCGATTTCCAAATAAGCGAAAGTTCCGACAATTATCAAAATACCAATGATTGATTCCTTAATGATTAACATCTAATTTCCTTAAGTTTACCGCTCGTCCTGCAGATGCACCAGATCTAACGGAAATACATTGAAGCACACCAATAGTTATTGTCCTCAAAATAGAGTGTCGACACTTATCCTCAGAATGACCATTCTGCAATCGTGGGTATACTACCCAATATTTCCTTCCCGATTAGTAATGTCGATTCAAAGTTGACACTTACTCTTGGAGGTAGTCACCCAATTTCCACATCCTTACCAGTCAACCATAACATCATCACTATTCACGAATACCCAACAATATAGTACACCACCGACACATAGCATGCCGTTGTACCAAATTCCCACAATTCAAAACCAACCATACCCACACAACCGAACACTATTTTAATTTGTAGGTTTAACGAAGCATAAGGATCGTTACTTAACCAACTGGGAGAAAACACATGTCTAACGCCTCAAACTCCGATGACTCTTTTAATCCTTAATATTGACTTCTAACATGAGGGGACTTACACCTATAGCCCAATGAGTTCAAAGTTTTTCACACTACTATGCCAATTTGAAATTTATAAAACTCTCGAGTACATAAATTTTATAACAATTAAACGTGCGGTAAAAACACACTATCGAGCATTCGATAGGTTTCAAAATTGATCACCAATGCCACACATATAAAACCATTTTCAAAACTCATTTGATCAGTACTTACGCTAATAAAACGATAACGAAAGATGCGTAACAAAGTTTTCAAACGGACTACCAGGGTCTTAGTATGCATCAATTTATGCTATGCGTATGAAAATAACTTTCCGTCCCATAACATGTGCAATAAAAGTTTGTACAACTCCCAAAAGAGGATTTCACAACTTCAACTTTAAAGTCCTTTAATTTAACACAAAAAGTCGGCAGATAAAATTTCCAACAAGACCTATATACGTCCGATCATTTCCCAAATGTAGCAACACATTAGGAACGTAAATAAATAAATAAATAAATATATATGTATATATATTTTTATTCGCGTTTCAAATTTAGGCCGCACCGATAAAATGTACTTGCCCAAAATTGTAATTACTACGACATGCAAACCGAAAATTCATTTCATGCATTGCGGAAAAACTCCTATCAGTAAAATCAATAACTGAAATATGTTCTGGGAAAAAGTTATATCCGAAATACCATAAATCTTTCATACAAAACTACAGAAGGGAAATTCACAAAATCGAACCCCAAAATTTCTGCAATTAACCATGAAATGTCTTGAAATAAAACTTCCCATAGTGACTCGCATACATCGGTTTATTCCCCAAGATTTAGTAAAGACATATGCATGCGATTTGAGAAATTGTAAGAGCATTTAGTTTAATTCCAAACTGTATAAATAAAATGTTCGCAAAATCCAAGACCACATGCTCATAATATCGAACTCTTAAAGTTTTCTCTCTTTTAGTCACAATGCGACACGAAATAAGATTTCACTACAAAACTTGCATGCGACCGTTTATTTCACAAAGCTAGTAGATTGACATGCATATGCACCCGGTTAAAACATAAAATAATTTATGTCGGTTTCGAGTTCAAAGCCAAATATAAACATGGTCTCATCGTTCTAAAACATTGTCTAAAACACCATGACAGAAATTTCCAATAAAATATGCATACATGATATGTGCAACTGAACTGCTCCCACTAAACTCAAAGGGAAACAATACCATTGTTTTTAAACCGGACAATTTTCTTCAAAACTCCATTTAGTTAAAACCGAGCCAACGACCCAATGAAAGCTAGTAGAGACATCGAAATACGTTTGACCAACAATTATGCAAACACCACGACCCAAAAAGGTAATTAAACCAAAACTCCTCATTAGTTGCAAAGAATGTTTTCCAAATGAACTCTTTCTCTTCATGTTTCCAAAACGACTCCTAGTTCAATGATATGCATTTTCTAACGGTTTATAAAATCGTATGCACCAAATGGACAATTATATAAAATGACTTCCATTTATATATTACATCGTAAAAGAAATATATCAAAATGATTTATTTATCAAAATGCCCAAAAATCACGAAGATGTGTGTTACATAAGTTTATAAAGTTAAATATATCCAAATAACCCGAAACTTATCAGCAGTTAACAATTTAATGTAAAACACAAGCACTTTAAAATAAACAACTTATAGATAATAGCCCATTTTCTTTTTAAATAATAAAGACCGACTCATATGCATATGAATCCACTGCATTACAGTCTAAACAGTACATGACTCCAATTGAATGACCAACGCATTCAAAACATGTAATTCTCAAATGATGCGCATTAACCGCCATCATACTTGATATTTCACAATTGGGCTATTAAACCGGACCGAAGTCCTAAAGACTCATTTATTTTCAACTATGCATTTCCAAGTTTAACTGCTGATAAGAATGGAAATCATAAAATGAGACTATATACATGCTTTCAAATACTTCACATAAATAAGCAAGTAATGCTTCATAAAACATTCCATTTCATGAATGATGCATAAAAACCAACAACCATTCAAAAGTATATTTCTTTGACCAAAGATCGTTTTATGCAATAAAACCTTAAAACACATTGATTTGTGACCCTTTATCAAAATGACCAAAAATCCCAAATGTGGTGTTATACAAAGTTTATAAAGGTAAATACTTCAAATAATCAAATATTACCAACTAACCCAATGTTTGATAATTTCATGTAAAACACATAAACACTTTAAAATGGATATTTTGGCATGTACACCATTTTCACAAATCAACTTGAACTCACGCTCCTCGATTTCTCTAGTTACACTATCGTCATCCAGATGCTCAACATCTTAAGGCAAAACCAAGGACTTCATAGGTTCACCTTAAGATTTCTCCTCGAATACATCGATTCAAAAAGTCTATGGTTCTAATCCAACCAAATAATCTGACTCGAAACTGTCCACTTAATGCAATCACCATACTTACCGTTACTCCAAGTAACGAATAAAAAAATCATCAACTTTTTATAATAGTTACCCATTCAGAAACTTTCTTATTACCCCAACGGTCGACATACCAAGGCAGTTCATACAAGCACGAGGATGAATAAGAAAGAGATTAACAGAATTGAACACGAATGAAACGTACTACTACGTCTACAAATATCATAACCTTAGTAAACCAAGCACAAGAGAACGTACTACTACCTTACCAATTGTCACAGTAACGGCACTTCGAGCACCATCACGTATAAATATCCTCATAATAACATTAGCTAGGTGAGATTATGAACATATAATACATAAAGGTTCTCGTTACCATCGCCACAACGCTTGATAACCATAGTTTCCGTCGACTCTAAGACTAACCCATCTTAGAAATTCTACCCATCTCACAATCATTGCCTAACATACTCAGTCTAAGTCTAGACATCTTACATTCATGCCTAGTTCACTTAAACTAGAGCTCTGATACCAACTTGTAACACCCTAAAAATATGGATAACAAAAATCCGAAAAACGGACATGCGGTATTTAAAATTGCCAAAGCATCAGCCTCCCAACAATAGGAAAATACACAAACCTGTTTAAATACAGTCCTAAATAAACGGACAATAAATAACCACCAACTAATCTAATTTCCATAAAAAGAAAAGAGATTACAAATAAGGGTGTCATTTATAAACCCAAAGGTTCTCCTACCAAAAGTAAGTCCAATTGCAATATTCTCAAATCTCTCACCCAAGCACTATGCCCGCTTAGAACCGGTGCCGCTAAAACCTGAGTTACACATCGACACCAAACAAGTGCTAGGCCAAAAAGCCTAGTGAGTTGAACAAGAAATAGCATGGTAGAACATACATGACTCTTATCAACAAATAACCAATTTTCCACATGTATGGAGTCAACGGGGGAGACCCATAACACCAATCAATTCCACTCCAAAGAGTCGATGTACCTTGATGCCCTTAACAAGGAACACCCCAAAGGCCCGGCACACCCGGAGACTACACCTCCCCCGAGTGGCGGAGGTCTAGGCACATACCATCACGGTGGCACCCAAGACTACATCCTCCTAGTGTCATTGCCTTGGTTCGTCCAACATAATGCATATAGGAGGTCCTTAGGTATATTTAAACCAAATATAATTCAATACCAACTGTGGGTACAATATCACCCTCCTAAAAGCATGAGGCCAATATAATGCATATAGGAGGTCCTTAGGTATATTTCAAACAAATATAATTCAATACCAACTGTGGGTACAATATCACCCTCCTAATAGCATGAGTCCAACATAAGACTTAAATATCCACATAACCGCGTTGTAGATACAATATTACCAAGAGAGTATTCCAATTGTAAATCATCAATTTATACCAAACATGTATTCATTAAACATGTCAAAATACCCATAGTGAGTACTCATAATGGAAACCCCAAATAATTCCACAAAATAGAATAAATCATGGGATGATACTTCTATATCATATTTCTCACATATTCTCATGAAAACACCATCAATCACTTAAACCCATAAAGATGAACAATTTGAGCAATTATGTGATAATAACAACAATTAAGCAAATATGATGTGTATCCAGTTTTAACAAAAGTTTAGTAAACTCACCTTGCTAGATTTAGACTAAATCTAGATTTTACCCACTTAGAGCTTTCCTTGAAGAAACTTGGTTCTTCAAACCAAATCTTCCAAAACCTAGTTTCACAAGGTTCCAACCATAAATATACATAATCAACCACAAAGAATCGTTTCCCATCCTTATACATGAATACCTCAACTGATACCGAAATCCTAACTTCCATAAATGAAGAGAATAGAAGATTACCTTAATCCAAAATTGAATCCACCAATCAAAACACCTCTAGTTCACCAAAATGATTACAAACCTTCAATCTATGAAAGGGAGAACAAACGGTGGATGAAACCCTAGAAAACTTTGGTGAAGAAGATGAATAGGGAAAAATGAGAAGCTTACCACCACAAAATGCTCTAGTATACTTCAATGGAATTCCAATCTCTTTCTATATCCTTTAAGAGCTCTCAAAAACGAAACCATAGCAACTTGAATCACCCAAATCGGAGTTGTGGATCAAAAGATATGAAGAAATGAAGTTTTTGGGTGAAATGAGACTGAATCAGGCTTTTAACCCGCTGCTCCTGATGTTGCGCACGACCCGTGCGCCCTTGTGAAGGGAAAACGCATGACCCGTGCGTCCCTCAGACTGCGAGAAATGTGTCCAAACACTGTTTTGGTCATAACTTCTTCGTTATAGCTCCGTTTTCGCTCCGGAAAGAACCGTTTCGTAATTAAATCCTTCATCTATCAAGACTATAAAATCATGGATTTATGCCCAAAATTAAATATCTTATTTTTCCTTAATATATCGGTTTATGTATAAACTTGAAATGATACCTTTCGAAAATCGGGGTGTTACGCATTGACATTTGATTAACTATGATCAGAACTCGTTCTTATTTGTTTTACTGCTTTAATGTCTTTATTTTTCAATAAATTTTGTAAATAAGACTTTGTTGCTTTGACGTCTTTTTGTCTGAATGCTGATTTTGAGGGGGAGCTTACATGATCATATTTGTCATGACTTTGGAGCTGAATTTATGAGATTAATGTTGAGCATAAGACTAATTCTACTTTTAATCTCATTGTGTTTGAAAGATGGACAACTTTCAGACGTATAAACATGTTCCTAATTGTTCAAACCACTTCTTATTCTCAAACTGATTTTATGAATATTAGAAGTGTGATTTTTAAATGTTTTTGATGTATGAACTTTCAAGTTTAACAAACCGTGTGTTTCCAAAGATAAATACTTGTGTATTATCTTTTCTATATATACTGTCAATTATTCACACACACCGGTTTAGTATTTTTGTTGACTTTATTATTACCATGTCTCAAATCAAACAATTTTTCGGTGGTAATAAACTCCATTTTGTACTTCTTTGATATTTGAGCGTTAGTTCATTTCATTCAAAGCGTTTCTTTCAAGAATGTCTATATTTGATTCGTATAGACAACATCCAATTTTTCATGACCTAAGCTTTAAATGATTATCATTCATATTTAATCTTTCGATGCATTGTCAGATTCTCAAACAAGTTTCTTGTATTCATTTCATTCTTTCAATATAATTATTTTTTAGAATATCTTCCATGTTTAAAATGCTCAACTCTTCATGATTATCTTATTGAGCATACATACATCTGACATATATACTATGCTTTAACTGTTGAAGTTAAACGATTGAGCAACATTTTTTTAGGACAAAATACATGGGATAAATGTGTGAGATTAATAGAACTTCTATGGACTCACGTTAACCAGTGTTTCCTACCCAAGAAGTTATCCCGAGTGATCGAGAGGCGAGGTGTCAATATAAGAGTGTGGGTGTTTGATGAGATAAAATGAAAAGAGAGTTTGGTTAGAAGTGAGCTTAAAAGATTAAAAGAAAGAGGTTGTGAGAACAGAGTTAAAAGAATGTCAGAACTCTGCACCAACCACTTTCTGAGTCGGGCAACCACATTACTGATTGTTTCACAATTGTTTCGTGCACATCATTGAAATAGGTAGTGAGCCCATTCCAACTCTTGCTTTATACCCCACCAGTTACTCATCTTTTTCTTAATAAGAAGATGTTTCAACTTTGATTGGGGACGCATCACATAATCTATCTTATCTTCGTTTGGAAGATGTGGATATTGAAACAGAAGGAAGTCTGTCCCACCTTCAAATTTCGATCATGCACAATTGAGTTCGTGTATTACTATTGTTGTCTCAATGTTTTACACATTTTGAGCCTATTATAAAGCATTCATGTTTAAATTCTTTCATACACAAACACATTCACACAGAAAATTCGTTTTTCTATCGGAACGTTCATAGAATTACCTTGTGTTATTCGATGATTGAATGGAATACCTGGGGAGTGATCATCAATAAAACTCCTTGTACAGTACATTCGTTGTACTAAGTAGCTTCGTGCTGCTTACAGGCATCTTAATGATTCATTTGTTGATTCAGGTTTTCACCCTTATTTGTCTGAATTTGAAAAGATTCGGATGAATACATTATGAATTGACGGATGGTTCAGATGTTCGCTTTGAAAGATCAGTGGTCAGAATATTGTGACATTTCTTGAAGAAAGTTTTGATGATTTCTATGCTCTACATCATCAAAAAGGGGGAGATTTATTTTCAAGAAATGTTGTCTGGAGAACAGATTGTAACAGTTATGGGGAGAATATGATCAAGAAATGAAGATTTGAATGTTATATTTCAGAAATATAGAGAGAATGTTCAGAACGAAAGTTCAGAAAAGTTGATGAAAGTTTGCTGAAATTTTCGTTGAAGAATATTAGCTAAAGCAAAGTGAGATGAATCTGAAGATAATTTCTTTTCTGGAGTCTGAATGAGGTTTTCATAACCATGGGGAAGATTGTTAAAGTTCATAAAATGCATAAACACAAACTTTGGGGGAGATTACAGAAAAGCTGAAGACATTTCAAAGAAAAAGAAATTTGTCAACGTGTTGATGAGATTTATCAAAGTATTCATGCTAAAGGGGGAAGATTGAGTTTGTTAAAGATCAAACAAGGGGGAGATTTCTCGTTAATGCTAAATTTATTTTTGTAGATGATCTTGAATCCAAAGGGGGAGATTGTTAGTGCACAAATATGTTGGATCCAAGATCATGGGAATTAAAGTCAAAGCCCAAGTCAAAGCCTCTCATTGCAAAGTCAAAGTCAAGCTTCTTAAAAAGGAAAGTCAATGCAAGTTAAAGTGTTATTCTTTGTTAGTTAGATTGTTAGGTTGTTTTGCCTTGTAATTAGTCTTAGGTATAAATAGTTTCCTTCTTGTAATTTGTCATAAGGATTCCAATTGAAAACATTCTAGTAAGAGAAATATTGTGTTCGAGCATCTTGTAAACATTGAGTTTGAATTCAATAATATGAAGAATTGAAATGGAAACTGTAGTTCATCTTGATTTATATTGCACATTCAGGGACACACAAAGATGCATCAGAAGATTGAAGCAAAATGTCATACCTGAAATTCTAGAAGGTAAAACCAAACCAGACCAACAGCTAGTAAGTAAATCTTATATTAGTGTGGTACCTAAAGTTCCAGAAGGTAAAACCAAACAAAATACAAACACTAAATAGATCTAGAATTAAGTATTTCAATATTGTTAATGCAATAGTTTAGATCAACATTTATCTTTTGTATTGTTTAACTTTGACTTTCTAAGTCTTTGAGAGTTTTAGTCTTTTGAGAGTTTCTTTGTTGTGAGAGTTTCTGCCTTATGAGAGTTTTAGCTTTTCATATATATAGCTTTGTAAGCTTGTGAGAGAAGTTTGTAACAGTGTAATAGCTACTTGAGCATATTGTAACATTTGACACTAAGAGATATATGACAGCTTGATATTCTCTCCCTAGATTCTCTCTTTACAATCTTGATTCAATTGTGTTGATTTGATTAGATATGGCTTGAATTTGGACTTACATTTGGTATCAGAGCCTACCAAAATCATTCAGAGGAGATTACATCGCTTAGTTTAGATCGAATTCTTGATTTTTCAAGAAACACGCAGATCGTTTATGACATTTTACTGTTTTGATCAAATTCGTATTTGATTGTAAAAATGATTTAGTAGTGATCGATTTTTGATTTTGAACATTTTGTATTCACACTGATTCACGAATTGATCATTAAATCCTCTTCGATTTTGGATTTTAGAAATTTTCTTGAAAAAAACAATACGAACACTGTTTCAATGGATCGCACTGTAATCTTGTTGTTTTTATCCTTTTCAGTGTATTAGAAAAGTGATCCAATTTGTTTTTCGAGCATATTGGTACAATTTTTGAAAGCTAATTGCAGGCTTAGTTTATTTTTGGTCGAATCCGTGTGTTCAAGTGAAGAACACACAAGATCTATAGTTCTCGCTAAGGATGAACACGCTAACCTGAAGAACATGCATGATGAAGATGATCATGTTTTCTGCGAGTTTGTTGTTGGTTCGCGCAAAGAAAGGGTGCAAATTTATGTGTTCATTCTGTGAGTTAGTGAGCTTTGCGAGTTTGAATTCTGCGAGTTCTTACTTTCATAAAAATTTTCTATGTATGGAACGTGCATAAGTGATCTGCGAGTTCTACCAGTCTGTGAGTTTTCATTTAGCGAGTTCTGAATTTGTTGAATTTTGACTAAGTATGGAACACGCAAAGGCTCGTGCGAGTTTCGACTGATCTGCGAGTTTGCTTTCATTTGCGAGAACCAAAGTTGATCAAAATAATCTAAGTACTGAACACGTACAAAGTGGTGTGCGAGAATATCAAACACGCACGTTGAAGCCTACGAGTTTTGAGAAACACGCTAGTAGCGGTCTGCGAGAACCAACTACGTGCATAAAGATTTCTGCGAGAAGCTCAGTGAACAGTTCTTTGCGAGTTCTATTGTCTGCGAGTTTTTGTGGTCTGCGAGTTCCAGAGTTAGATTTTTTCTGATTTGTTTCAAGTGGTGATTCAAGTTTGACTATTTCAAGTCAACTTTTTCTGAATATTTTGGGAACAATCATTTTTCAAGCTAACTTTCTGTTCAAGATGTCTAAAGATTTTTTGTCAGGGAGAGATGTTGCAGTCTTATACATGCCTGAAATACCTGCGATAGAGGTTGAACGTGATAAAATGAAGGATTAGAATTCAGCTATTCTAAAACAGATTCAGGGTTTTAAATCTAAATTCTCAAATTCTGATAAAACTCCTGATTGTGCAAAATGTGCTAATAATTCCAAATCTGATTTTGCAGGTATTCTCAACACTAAAGGGAAAGAAATTAAACTGAGAGAAAGAGAGATACATCTTCTTCAAACCAAACTAAAGACAACTGAGAAAAATTCTTCAGAAATTAAAGTTGAATCAGTTGGTCTACTCAGCAAATTGAATGAGTTTGAAGAGAAGATTTCTTCCTTGGAAGCAAAGAATTCTGAGCTACTGAAAAGTCTTCCAGCAGAAAAAGAGAAAACTGAAAAAAAGTTAATCTGGAGAAAATTTACAACCAAAAATTGTTCCATTTTTCCAAGAAAGCTTTACAAAAAAAGAAAGATTTAGAGCATAGATGTCTGAAACTTTCTAAGAAAGTGTCCGAATTTGAAAAGATTTTAATTACTGAAAGAGACACATTTGCAAAGGAAAGAAAAGTTCTTGATGAAAAGCTTACTGAATTTCCCAAACAGATCTCTATTTTACAAGACTTATTTGAGAAAGAAAAGAAAGTTTTTCAAGAAAAGAAGAAGTCTTTTGAAATTGAAAAGAAAAAATCTGAAAAGAGAAAAGTTGGGATCTTCAAAGAAATTTCTGCTAAGAACAAGAACATGGAAAAGGATTTTGAGCTAGAACGTCAAAATTTTGAAAATGAAATTTCTAAGCTCTCTAAAAGACAAACTGCTTTATCATTAGACATGTTAAAAGAACAGAAGGTTAGATATGATTTACAGATGAAATTTGATACAGTTCTTGAAGAAAAGAATCTTTTATCTAAAAAGATAAAAGATCTGGAAGTTGCAAACGTTGATTTGTCATAAAAGATTTATGTAGAAGTGATTGATCAATCACCTCTTGACAAGTCAACTGAATCAGTATGCTACATTAAAACTGCTTCTAGTTTTATGTCTGAAAAAGTTTCAAGAAAGAACAGTATCAAAACAAAAGCTGTTGTTACAAGTCAAATCCGTCCTACCAATCTGTTTTATAATCATTTTGTTGATGAAATAGCTAGATCTAAAAACAAATTTCTTGGAAAGCAATCAAGGACATATAAGATGGTTTGGGTTGTTAAAGGATCTTTAGATGGCAAAGTTATTCAAAAATCATTTGCAACCACATCTAAAGCTAAAAAGAACAGAGCTCGTAAAGGTAAATCTTTTGCTTCACCTGATATGTATTATTCTACTAATCATATTATCAGGTTAGCTGAAAAGAGGATATATTATTCTTATTGTGGTGAGAATGATTTTGTACTTACCGAATAACTTCTCAGATTAATGTAGTTAAAAAGCCTAAATCTATTGAGAAGTGGATTCGTAAATCTGACAAACCAGGACCCAAATATCAACGGGTACCAAAACCTGTGAAAATTGTTTTGCAGGATGCACAGGTTTAGGGGGAGCAGGAACGTTGGCTTCTGATTATATCAGATCAGAACCCGGACTTCAATGTCAAAAAATTGACTTCTGATCAAGTCAGATCAGGACTCGTACTTCAGTATACTGAGCATAATGCATAATCCAAGGGGGGGGGGGTATACAGCTCAATGCACAATTCAAGGGGGAGCATATTTACAAAGTCTGTAAGTGTGTGTGTGAGTCTGTGTTTCAAAAGATTTTAAAATCAAAAATAATTTTTAAAGAGAAAAAGTTGCATTTTTGAGCTTAAAAGTGATTTTCATAAAACTTGCTATTTTTAGAAATTGGGACAAATTATTTTTGGAAAGTTTCCATTTTTGAAAACTTTAAAAAAAATTCTAAGTATAGAACGCGCACACTATGTCGTGCGAGTTCTCACTTCGCGCATAACATTGTCTACGCGAAGTTCAAAACACGCACACTATGTCGTGCGAGTTCCTACTTCACGCATGACCCTGCATGCGAGTTTTTGTCAAGCTTTAATACTTCGCGCACATTGCTTCTTGCGCGAAGTGAACACACACGACCTTGCCTTTGTTGTGCGGCAAGTACCTCTTCTTTGGTATGTGCGGAGTGAGCCAAGAAATCAAATCGTGCCACGTGTCATCGTACTCTCAAAGTATAAATTTGATAGTTATCTCTTTTTGGGCTCACTTCTCTCATATACCTTTAGCGAGTTTATCACTTAGCATATTTTTTTCTCTCAATATAGCATTTGTGCGACTTTCGATTTTCTTGGTCTTCATCTTCAAATCAGTGTAGGTTTCTTTATTTTATCAATTGTTTGTTGATTGTTTTCTATTCTTGTGTATTTCATGTTATGTTTCCATATTTGATTTTCAAATTTTAGGGTTTTGTGTTCGATTTTTATTCTGTGACTGTTCATCTTCATGAACGAACACATGATGTTGTGATTTTGAACTTGTAAAATGATTGGATGTGTTGTTTGAACTCCATTGTTATATGGGTTTTCTTGTTCGATTAGTTTGTTCTTGCAGGGTACCTTGACTCACTTTGGATTTGGATTTGGATTCGACTCTTGAACCGTTGAATTTTTTTTTCGAACTATTGGACACTTGGACAAAATCGAACTTCTCAAATGGACATGATAATTGAAATTTAAACTGAATCTGAACACTAATTGAGCCTAATAAATCATTTAATTTCAGTTTAAATGGTAAAATTATAAGTCTTGTAAGTTCAAATTTTTAAAATTTTCGAAGGAACAGTTGTCTGAGTCTTCTTGACTTAGAACACAATCTCATACGTGTTCTTGGTATGAATTTTGTATCATGCGAGTTTCATCCTTGAACCGTATTTCTTGCGAGTTATGTCCCTGAAGTTCACATCATGCGAGTTCTATCTTTGAACTTAGTATTATGCGAGTTCTTTAAGTGTTCTCTGTTTCATGCGAGTTCATGATCCAATCTAGTTTCATGCGAGTTTTAAGGTAATCCCAGTGTTTTGAGTGTTCTGGACTTAGAAATTTTTTCTAAGTTCCAAATTTTTTTAAAAGCTTTCAAGTGTTTGAAGAGTTTATTCAAGACAACATCATTTTTAAGATCAAAATCAAAACGTCAAGTGTCTTAAGTCACTTTGGTAATTTTTTTTGTATACTGTTGCATCTTGAACCTTGCAACAATTTGTGCTTATCTTGTGAGCTTAAAAGTACAATCTTTCTGTATTTTGATACTGTGTGTATCAAAATCATTTTCTGAAACAAGTTTTTGAGCTTATTGCTAACATATTGTATTATATCCAATACTTACTTTCCATTTCAGGTATAAAATGGCAGAGGAAATTTCTCATGATCCCATTGTCCAGATGGATGAGAATGATCCTAATGTGTCCAAGGAAACTCCTATGCCATCTTCCAGATCTCACATTCAGTCAGCAGTCGGTGTTGATCCTGATCTTGCTCTCATTCATCCTTCTGAGTATCTGTTTCTCTATCCGAATAACCACCACGTGGATTTTGATATTTTCAATGTCAATCCACTTGTTATTGAAATTCTGAAGGGTCATCCACTCAGCAAGGCCTTGACAGACACTTCATCAATTCCTGTGTTATACATGCAGCAGGCCTGGAAGACTATTAAGTATGTGGTGGAGAGCAACACGAACAAATTCTTCAAAGTCCGGATTGACAACTTCACTTCAGTTCTGACTTACCAAAGACTCAGACTTATCCTGGATTTACCTGAGGCAAATTACAGAGAGGGCAAAACCACTTTTGACTCATACCCAGTTGATTCTGAAGTATTTGAAGGCATCCGAGCCTTAGGGTATGTGGGTCAATTGACAAAGATCAGGGAGTTCAAGAAGACGAATCTACCACCATTTTACTATCAAATGTTTTCCGTCATCAATCGTTGTTTGACCTCCAAGCACTCATGCCTTGATAATACAAGTATGCATACATTGCGGCTGTTTCATGTTATCGTGTTCGATCTGCACATAGACTATTCAGTGGCATTCTGGACAGAATTATATGAAAAGGTTATCAGCAAGAGAACATCCAAGAAACCACTATATGTGCCATACCAGAGGTTTCTTTAATTGATTGTTCGAAGTATGATCCGCTCCAATAGAGATATCCCAAAGAGATCTCATCATGATCTTGCTCCTGAATTTGAAATGAGGTATCTTCAGAAGCATAAAAAGACTTTTGCTTACTCCATGCCTATTCCAACAACTCTACTTTCCTACGCTGATCCGAACTCAGAGTGTGTTAAGGAATATTGAGAGTCTATGGGAATGCCAGAACCGACAATCCCTACCCCATACTCAAACCTTAGACGAGTGGAGTCAGTGAGGGTTCTTGAGACTATGGGAGTCCAGGAACTGGGAGAGTTGAGAGAAAATTCCGAGAGGGGTACAGGCGGGGGTCAGGATTCTCAACCTAAAGTTGTGGGGACTTCGGCACAAGTTGCCAATCGTCTAGAAGTTTCCACATCTCAACCTGAAAGGACTATCATTCGTCAATCAAGTCCTCAGGAAGAGATTGCTAATTATGGTGAGAACTCTGAAACAGAGTCGGATCGGCAGGCAAGTTCTACAGAGACTATTCCTTCTGCTACTTCAAAACAACAAGAGGAGAATATTCATGATGCTGATGTTGAAGATGAAAATCTACAACACAGTTTTGGTTTCCTGGATGATGTATCATTACACCATGAGGACATGGAGATAGACACAGTTGCTACTGACATACAGAATGTCCTGGGAGATATAAGGAGAAATGAGAGAGTTGAAGTAGAAAATCCAGAAAATGTGAGGTAGAGAGAAATTGATGGAAAAGAATATGGTAAGAGAGTGTGTAACCTAACCTACCGATCCAAAAGGGCAACCACATCTAATACTTTGTCGCATGTGTTGCGTGCGAGTATTCCAGACATAAGTAGCCCACTTATGCACTTGCACACCTCATCCACCCATTCTATTTCCTCTCAACCGACTTTAGTCTCATCTTTGCACGGGGATATAGCACATACTCTATCTAGCTTTCACTCGGAAAGTTTGGGTATTGAAAACAGAGCTCAGCTGCCCCAGAGCTCACTTCCATTCCGTGCACAATCAAGTCTAGCGCCCATTGCATTGTCATCTTTCATTCCTAGGACACTTATACAATCTTCTGCTACCATCGGTTGTCTCAGTGACCCTATCGAAACACTTGTAGTAGATCCGCAATCCGGACTACGAGGATCAGGTGGAAGTCCTGTCATTGCTACCATGATGCCAGCTTTGAACACATGCCAACTGTTGAATCTTCAACAGTTGTGAGAACGAGAAGTCTAAGTGACCCCAGTGTTATTTTCCCAGACTTCGTGTCGAAGGAATTTCTCAACGGTGCCTTAAAGGCTATTGAAGATCGTATGGCTGCGAAATTTGAGGAGGAATTGGGAAAGGAAAAAATATTGTTAAAGGGCAAAGGAACTGCTGTAGATATGCCTATTCAGTCACCTCCACCACCACCAGTTCAGTCAGTTGATCTATTTGTGGAGGAGCTGAAATCACTATTGTACGTGAAACTATTATCTCAGGCACCAGCTGATGAATCAGATGCTGATTTGATTGGTTTGCTAAGATCTCAACAACATCAAGTACCTTCAGAAACAGTTTCAGTGTCAGAATTTAATGCTTTCAAGTCTGAAATCGTATAGCACATTCTATAGTTGACAAAAGCAGTTCAAGATTCTTGCAAGGCTCAGGAAGTTACCAGAAAAAGGCATGATCATGATTCTGATCAGGATCATGAGGGGGAGATGACAAAGATACAAAGAATTGCTCATGAATCTGAATGTGCTTAGGGTGAAAATGAAAGAGAAGGGGATACGGAAGTGGTGGATATTGGTGATGAGGAACCTGTTGATGTTGTAGAAGGTGAAGGAATGGAGTTAGTTTTGTACATTAATGAAGACGTAAAACCATTGGTTGAAAAGCCTGTGGTTGCTACAAGGGAAGAAATTGTTCAATTGATTGGGTTAGAAACCATCTATGCCATAGATCTCTCATCTGACGAAGAAACGTCTGCAAACGAAAAGTATGAGAATTTTTGGAGAATAAAGGAGGAGGAAAGAGATCTGATAGGAGAAGGAGACGAGAGCATATTGGACATCCAAACTATTTCACAAGATGATATCCAACTGAGTCATGTACAACATGATCTTCTAGAAATAACTAGAGAACTTCCAGAAATACCTACTTTCAAGGAGATAAACATTACCAAACCTTCAAACCAACCAACAAACATTCCAAGCCTTGTAAGTCAACCACCTAGCCCAGAAAACCCACCTAGCCAACCTATCCAATCTAGCCAAATTAGCCTACCTAGCCCAAACAGAATTCCAAGCCCTATCCTTACTGATCAACCTACCTTTGAAAACCAACCTGAAACAACCACTGAACCAGAACCTGAACTACACTTCCCATCCAACCCTGCTGAAACCCAAGCCAGTCCTTCTGAACAACCTCAAGCTCCTCTTGCTCTTAATGAATCTCAGTTAAGACAAATGAGGAATACCCTTATACAACCTTTTCTGGAAGAAGAGATGAAAGGAATATTGTTCACAGGCTCAGGTTGATGGATAAATTTAAAGTTTTGGCTGTTTCAGATCATCCTAAGGAATACCAAGAAGAGTATGCCCGAATGATGAGCTGGGTGAGAAGGACAGAGAAATCTGTTAAGAACAAGTCAGACATTGTGACAGTGAAGAAGGTTAGACTTGTAAGATTTCAACGAATATTGTATCCGGTCTTTCATGTTCAAAGGAGAGACTTAACAGAATGTGAGTTCTCAGAAGCTGATTTTACGTTTCTGAACGTAGACGATATCGAGTATCTTTATCATCTTTTCAGAAACATGACAGTCCGACCGGAGAACATACTATTTGCTTTGGAAGCAGTGATGAGGTTTATGAGAAGGCAGGTGAACTACACGTACTGTTATGACTTTCAGCTCGGAATAGAAACCAATCAAAGGAAAATCAACATGATAAAGCCTAATATTAACCTTGAAAACATTGATGATTATGATTTGTTTACCGTACTTGAGCAGCCTGAACTTGGTGTAGTCTACAAGAATTCTGAGAACAAGAAAAGGTTCTTCAGAGTATCAGAAATCGCCAAGTTTTCAGATGGAACGTTGAAGGTGATCAGACTGCAGTTGAATCAGAGGCACAAGGAGGATAAGGAGAAGATTAAAAGAGGAGAGAAAGTTCTTGATAAATTCGACAGACTTGCTTTGATCCGATTACTGGATGCTTTAGAAGATCGACTTCATTTCAGATGGGGAATAAGAATTTTTGAGTCATTGCTTGGAATCAGAGAAGGAAGTTATTCTTGTTGCGGCAAGCCTATTATAAATGCTTGATCTAAAAGGGGGAGATTGTTAATGTAATAGTTTAGATCAACATTTATCTTTTGTATTGTTTGACTTTGACTTTCTAAGTCTTTGAGAGTTTTAGTCTTTTGAGAGTTTCTTTGTTATGAGAGTTTCTCCCTTATAAGAGTTTTAGCTTTTCATATATATAGCTTTGTAAGCTTGTGAGAGAAGATTGTAAAAGTGTAACAGTGACTTGAGCATATTGTAACATTTGGCACTAAGAGATATATGACAACTTGATATTCTCTCTCTAGATTCTCTCTCTACAATCTTGATTCAACTGTGTTGATTTGATTAGATATGGCTTGAATTTGGACTTACAAATATGTGATGAAAACGAAGTTCTATGATAGAGTACTAGCTAATAACATACCAAAAAACTAACTAAATTCATAACCTGTAAACAAATATAATTGAAATTACAGTATATCAATCAGATTCTTCACTAGAACAATACTGAGCTACAGAATTAGAATTATCATTGTATTCACTTAATTCTACATCATCAATATCAACATCGTCATACTAATCCTCATCCTCATCATTAATGAAATCTTCAACTTCCACAACAGGAGCAGTACGACTATCATCAACTAAACTTGATTGGCCATATCTTTTTAAAATCATGCAAGGTAATTTACCTAAGCCAATAACTAACATAAAATTGGACGAACTGTTGTCAAGTACGACATCTATCTCACTAACAACATTGATGCTTGGATGATCCCAAATTTTTCGATGATTAACATTGTAACACCCGTATTTTCGGTATATTTATTTCGAGCTTCATATTTATATTTTAACCTTAGAATAACCCTTGGTATGTATTTTGAGTTGGTTATTGTTTTGGGTGAGAAATAAGTTAATTTAATTTTCTGGAGAACTTTCACGCCCAAGGAGTTGCCTTTCACGCCCGGGGGGAAATCTTCACGCCTGGGAAGTTTGGGCAGAAAATTTGAAGCTGGAGGGTGTCTTTTAAATCCGGTTTTCCACCCATTGTTACCTCATTCCTCATCTCCTAACTCATTTCTCTCTCAACCAAACTTGGTCCAAGCATCTCCATTTCTCCCAATCAATTTCTTCAAGAGTTCTTGTGAGATCAAGAGCTATGGATTATGATTAAAGCTTATCACCATCTTCATCTTCTCCATTAGTTCTCATACCTACCTCCTAGCTTCTTCATTTGAACTCGGGTAGAAGACTTGAAAGTGTTTTTTTTATCATCTCCAAGCATTTAAGAGGTCTCAAACATCAAGATTCCAAGTCTATCCAAGATGTGAAGTTCATCTTCCCCAAATCACCATTTCCATCATTGTTGACTAAGTTTTGGGGTTTTCTTAAAGACCCATTGGTAAGTTCATCTTAACCTTTTAAAACCATTATTCTTGTCTAAATCCTTCATTTTTAGTCTCCTATAACATCTCTCTTGATGTATTTTACACTTATATGGATTTTGACTGATTTAGGCCATTTTGGGAGATTTGGGGGTTTTAACCCTTTTTGCTAGTAAATGTTGAATTTTCAAGAATGTGTTCTAAAATAGTGTTTTAAGTACAGAAATGTTATTTTAGGGTTTGAATCTCATGATTTAACTATATGTCATTTTGTTCATTTTGTGAGGGTTTTATATAAAATGGTCACATTGTGGAAAAAGAAGTTGTTGGCACTTGGGAGATGAAATATTTGGAGGATCTTTGTAGATTTAGAGTTGCATTAATATTTGGTGTCTTCTAGCTTGCTTGGTAATTTTAATGAGTTTTCTCGAAAGGATTTGCTTGGGGATCTCAATCCTTCACATTTTGGAAACTAGACTTGGACTTGGAACCTAGGTTTAATCTAACCTAGCAAGGTAAGTTCAAGTTGCTTTGTGAAAACTATGTACATGCCAAAAATGTCAATTTTGAAGTATTAACGTGTTTTACCTGATATTTATCGAATATGTTGGTTATTTGTTGAGTTTTGCATATTTGGTACATTTGGTTAATAAATCTTGAAATATGCATGTAATTAGGATATTTGAGTATTTTGATAAAAATAATCTTAAGAGTGTTCTATTGATGATTTATCTCTCTTATTTCATTATTTGTGGTTTATACACCTTTGACATTTTGATTTTTTTAAATCATTCGAGGAATAAAAATAATTGAGTTGTTGGGTACGTTTTGAGTGCCATTACTTATTTGGAAAGGTTTTACTGAAGTTATGGTGTGTTTTGGGATTTTGCCTAACTTTTGAATCGATAATAAGGGTATTCACATATTTTAAGCATAAGTTTTATAAACCTTGAGTAATTGTATCTTATTGGTTTATATTGACTTTTATTTAGTAGTGAATTAAATTGTAGAGTTATTGGCTCGGTTTTGACTCAGATGAGTCTTGAGGACATTTGTCCACTTTTATCCACTCTATGTTGAGCTTGGGACATGATATGCATTTATTGCAATTTGTTATTTAAGAATTACATGTTTTGAATGCGTTGGTCATTCATTTAGAGTCATGTAATTTAGACTGCAATGCATTGGATCCATAGGCATATGTGTCAGTCATGTTTTGACAAGCGAGGAGTTTTGATGTTCTCATTTTGGAGCCATGTGGTTTAGTCAAGTGAGGAGTTTTGATCTTCTTTGCTTGGCCCCTTTGTGGTTGGTGACAAGAGAGAAGTTTTGAGGTTCTTTTCTTGATATTTATGGTTTGGGACAAAGTGAGGAGTTTTGATGTTCTCGCTTAAGAACCTTTGATTTTAGGTAAGCGAGGAGTTTTAATGTTCTCATCTTGTAACTTGGGGACTGACTACGTAAGGAGTTTTTATGTTCTTATCTTGGCCCCAATAAGAGTAATTACCAAGGCTTGTATGATGGGGGTGATTTACTCACCAACATCTCGATGTGGCTTACTTAGTATTCCGCCATTTGATTGAAACGGGTCTCCCCCACCACCAAAATGTGTTATTTCTAGATAGTGTATTATCCATGTTGTTTTGAGTGTAAAGTGAATCAATATTTTATGGTCATGACATCTTGGAACTTATCTATGTTTTGTTGTTTTGGGTTTTGCACCTTACCCATGTTCTTTATGTGTTTTGGATAATAGAGTTTCTACCCTTATTTTTCGGTATAGGAATATTTAACCTTATTGTTGTTTAGATGGGTATTGTGTTTTGGTCTCTTGATAAATGAGTGTTTTGATTGATGAATTTACATCATGAAATGGTGGATTTTGGAAAGGATGTTGCTTTTATATTAAATACATTTCGTTTGAGAAACTGTGTTGTAAATGACATATTTTCAGTTTTACCGTTATATATTAAAGATGAAAACCTATTGAGGTCACTAGGCATTAAGCCTAACATTTTTATTTGTCGACATGTGCATCAGGTCCTTGTTGGGGATGGTACTAGCGACACCGTGAAGAGTTAGATGCATGAGAAAGATGTAGTGATTTGGTTGACGTCTTCTGCAAGTTGGAGATAGCGACAATTATTAGATTTTAGTAGCACCCACCCTTAATCTAGATTTTTGTGTAAGATTTGGATTTATTATTTCGTGATGTTAAGCCTTCGATAACCTTTATAGGTAAGCAAGTATTGACAATTAGAAAGGAATTTATTCCTTATTTGACGTTTATTCGAAAAAAATTAATTAGTCGCTCTTTCCAAATTTGAGGGTGTTACAAGTTGGCATCAGAGGATAAGTTTGAGAGATTTAGGTATTGATTTAGGAAGTCTAAACTCAAACTAGCATTTTTCTAAGTAAAAGAAAATGGATAATGTATGATTAGGCACTTTAAGATAGGATATTTGAGGTTGATAAAGACATTAGGATCGTTGATAGAGACATTAGTGAGTGAATTCTCAGTGAATTTACAGTTATTGTGAATTTACAGTTATTTGTGAGTGCTTGAATTGCCTTTTATGCGATGATCGATGGGGTAGTGAGTAAATTCTCAGTGAATGATCTCAATAGGAATTGATGTTTGTAACATTGTCAATTTGAGTGACAATTAAGTATGGTGATTATGTTAAATCGACTATTGTGGGTCGGAAATATTGGTTAAGTTTGAACTATGAGCTTGTTGAATCATCATTATTCTGGGAAAAAGTTTGTAAGGCTAATCAACTTGTGAATTATCGCCTTAAGATATTTGATTTATCCAATGTTGATCATGTGACTAATAGATTTGGCGAGCACAGTTTTAAGATTTCAGGTCTGGACCAAATCCATGCACGATGCTTATTACTAAAATAAATTATATAAATTATCCATGCATTGTCAGAACTCTCGTAACTGTCGTATTACAAAATATGGAGAATGATTTATCAGATACAAACATGTAGCTCACGATTTGGAAATTCCTAAAGTGTTTTGGTTTCATAAGACTTGCATACAAATTTTATTGAGAGTTTTCGTCATATTGTTTTGCTAGCATGGCAAATTATTGAAGAGCATATTGTTATATAGTTTTAAATTTGAAACTGACAAGAATCGTTTCATTCTTACCCAAAATGCATGCACATTTTGTTACAAGTTTTGAGAGGCAAATTGATGCATTTAAGAGTTGTGTCAAGTTTTGAAATTCATGAAGCTACTTAATTGCCTATGTTTGCATCCGAGTTTTGTTGAGATTTTATTTCTTGTCTTCTTATGGCTCAAGGTG
Organism: Arctium minus; assembly: GCA_954870635.1. Taxonomy (NCBI): domain Eukaryota; kingdom Viridiplantae; phylum Streptophyta; class Magnoliopsida; order Asterales; family Asteraceae; genus Arctium; species Arctium minus. Next base: position 80,618,093 of record OX941090.1, on the reverse strand, counting down.
AAATTTTGAAACGCATAAACTTGCTTTCTTGCATGTGGTTGAAAATCTAGTGCACCTTCCTAATCTTGTGGTATTAGATGTATCTGCCATCTCGATTATTAAAGTAGAAATCCTTCCATTTTGGTATCTTTTGAGTTGAAGTGTTAGGTGGACGTTTGTTTATTGTTTGTTGGTAGTGTACCATCTTGGTGGGTTTTTGCACGCGGATAATGTTTTGTGATTTGTTCTCTAGAGTGGTATAGTTCTGGGATACTAGTTCTCATACTAGGCGTCAATCTTAAGTCAATATTCAGAACCGATACAGTGCAAACCAGGAATGAAATATTTGTTGGCATACCCATGTTCGCGATATGGTCATTTTTTTGTTAGGTGTCGACTTTTGATTTGAGGTCAATGACCATTGAAATGCATGCTTCCATTGAATTCCAAAAGGTGTTAGCAGTATATATAGTAACCTTAAAAGATTAAATGTTGATAAATAGGTATTGATGATTAAATAATTTATGGATTGGTAAATATTTTATCGATTGTATATTTGATGCTTAAATGTATTATGGAAGTTAAGTTTGGGATAACCAACTCTCTATAGAATGAAGTGGTATGTTTTTGGATGATACATTAGGCCAATGGTTAAAATGGTTTGATTAAGAAAGATTTGGGAATTCTGGTGAATAATCTGAATTGCGGATGTTCGAGGTACAGATTCAGAGATTATGTCGAGCCAGACGGATCTAGTCATTAAGAATTTCGTCAAAGTAATGGTGATAGATTTCTACGATGATACCATTCAAGGGAAGTTATGGTTGAGCATATCTACCGTCAGTTTCCATGGGAATTTTGTTTAGGCATTAGGATATTTGAAAGTACAAGGTTGAATGGAAATATCCGAAGCTGATCTTAAGTGTTCATTTATTTTATTTAGGTGATTATAGCAGTTGGGGCTATGTGTTAGTACGTGTAACACCCTCAAATTTGGAAAGAGCAACTAATTTAAAATTTCAATAATACCTCAAGAAAATATAAAATCTCTTACGATAAGTACATACTTGAGATATGATTCTAAATTTAACCATCATCAAAATAAATGAAGCCTTACACAAAGACTAATTAAAGGTCGGGTGCTACTAAACCCAATTCAAGTTGTCATTCCCAAAGTGCGGAAGACTTCACCAGGCTACTTACCCTCGTGTAAAACTAGTGCTCATCTCATCATAGTATTGCTAGAACCCTTCCCCAACTAGAACCTGATACGTATGCCGACAAATAAAAAGGGTTAGGCTTAACGCCTAGTGAACTCAAGAGTTTTCATCATAAATATGTAAAACAATAAACTTTACGAGTGTTATTTAAAACATGATTTCCCAAAATAAAATAAATTAAGTCGGAAAGAAATATCTTTTCCAACCTTCACCTTCTTCGTGATTAAAACCATGATACAAAACGTTCTTTCGAATATAAATCCAAAACCCAAATTTCATGCAAAATATAACTTATACTTTAATAACCAAATACTGAAACGTGGATAAACTCTATCATCCAAAACATCCAAGAACATGGATAATATTTAATATTCAAAACCTTAAAACATGGATAACAACTCATACCCAAAACGTCACCGAAAACATGGATTATAAAACTCCATAACAAAAACAACACCTTTCGGTGACGGGGGAGACCCGATTACATTGCATCTCACAGAACACAAAAGTAGGTCACATAACTATGTAGAAAACCAAAACATATGGATTATACTCATAAGACATATCGAGCTCAACCCCTCTGGATCTTTTGCCCGTGGAGACTCAAATTCAACCCCTCTGGATCTATACTTTGAGATGTCCAAATCCACACAAAACATACAAGCACATTTGGAATTACATCTTACTGCCCATAGGACGCTGCCCGACCACATAAGTCCACACTTTACTTACCATGGTGACCCGATGACTATTCCGTGCCAAAGTGGTGAACTTGTCCAAAATGGGACATTAAGAACACAGTGCTTATAGATCCATTACACTAGTTAAAAGCATTACATGACTTCAAACGAATGAACCAACGCATTCAAAACATGTAATTTCCAAATAAGATGCAGTAACTGCACATCATAACCAAATACTCGACATTGAGCTATTAAAATCGGACAATCGTCCCCAAGACTGAATAAAGTTCAGACCGAGCCATAGGCTCAACAAATCAAAAGACAAACTGTTAGAAATCATAAAATAAAACCAAACATAAACAACCGCATTTATGCAAACCCATGCTCCAAAATATAGATATAACTCCAACATAGTTTAGATTGGGACAAAACATTTTCCAAGTGAGTTTATAACCTTTATCCTTCCAAAACGTCCCATAACACAAAATCAAGCATTTCTCCAAAACATGCAATAAAACACATTTATACTCAAAATCTACTTCCATGAAATAAATCATTAAGATACGAAAATATACGTGACTTATTTATCAAAGTCCCAAAATCCCAAAAGTGGTGTTTTACAAAGTTAAAAAGTTAAACACTTCAAATAATCAAAACCCATCTCATAGTTCAACATTTGATAATTTCATTGAAATCTCATAAATACTTTAAAATGGACATTTTTGGCATGTACAACATTTTCACAAATCAACTTGAACTCACCCCGCTAGATTTAGGCTAAATCTAGATTTTACCCCAACTTGTGCTTCCTTGGAGAAATCTGAATCCTCAATCCAAATCTTCCAAAAACCTAGATCCAAAAGTTTCCGACCATAAATATTTATATACAACCATTTAGAATCGTTCCTCAAACACCTTATATCAAAACCCTAATTTGACCTAACTTCTCCAAAATCATCAAATCCGAAATTTGAGAAACCAATCACTAGGAGATCATCAATGGGGCATTTACAACTCATAATAATGTTTAGAAATGGATAGGATAAACTTACCACTTAGGTTTTGGTGAAAACCTAGAAAAACCTAAAATAGAGCTTGAGGTCGAAGATGAAGATGGAGGCTCTTGATGTCTAGTTTCTACACTTGAGCTAGATGACAGTTTACCACCATGATACACAAACACTTGAGCCAAAGTTGCCCCAAGATGACAAATAGGGGTGTTGGGTAGTTCTTGGGAGGTTTGAGAGAGTTTGGAACTGATTTGGGTGAAGAAGAAATGAGAAAGGCAGAAAAATCGTGACTTTATGGACACCTGGCACACCTGGAGACATTGCCAGGTGACAATGCCCATGGCAAAGTTGTTGGTCATTGTAGCTAGGGTGTACCATCCTTCGGTACAATCTCAACGATTGTGATAGTGTGACTATGACACTGTCTGTGTGTCCCAATAAGTAATCATTCAATCAAGCAATCATATATTCAACACAATAATGCAAACCTGATATTGATTAATCAAACGATTCAACAGGTTACAAGCTTGAAATCAAACTATCTCTCTGCTTTTTCTTGTTCACGGCGCACACACCAACACTGCAGCCTCGTCTCAATATTGATTTTCTCTAATTAGCTCTTTTAATTCATCTACACTAATTACAACTAAAATAAACATAATTTATACTTAGGCTTGATTAGCCTAATGGGCTTTGAAGGCTTGGGCCCAAAAGCTAAAACAGACTAAATACTAAAACAATAAAGACTAATAAATAAAATACTTCAACAGACTTTGACTATTTATTACAAAAGGACCCTAGACTATTTGTTGAGACGACTTTATCAGCTTTAACTTCAGATTTCCATCTTCAGATAATTATGATCTTGAATCCAATAAATATGTGCTTTAACAATCTCCCCCTTTAGATCAAGATCATTCTCTAAGCTCAGAAAATGTAATCTTCCTCTTTGTCTTCAGAATATAGCAATCTCCCCAATCGATGAGAATATCTCTTGGAAAGAAATTATCTCCAGTAAAGCATCTTCAAGGAAAATTTCTTCATATCAACATATCTTCATAATATCTTCCATTTCTTGATTGACGCTTCTCCCCCTTTTTGATGAAAAGAGTTCATCAAAACGTGTCTTCAAGAAATATCTTCCACCATTGATCTTGCAAACAGAACCACTGATTATCCGTCAATTCATTAAGATGTTCATCCAGATCTTTGCAAATCTAGACAATTTAGAAAATGAAGTGTAACACCTGAATCAACAAATGAATCAGTTAAAATTGCCTGTCAGTAACACAAAGTCAATGTGTGTAACGAATACACAATATAAAGAAGCTTTTATGATGCTCACTCCCCTAGGGCTTCCATTCAATCATCGAAACACCACAAAGGCAATTTCTATGAACGTTATGACAAAGAAACAAATTCTTTGTGTGTTCGTGCAAGTGATAGAAAGAAATAAAGCATATGATGTTTGCTTATAAGGCTCAAAAAGTGTAAACCACTGAGACAAGTAGCGAAACACAGACTCAATGTGCATAAACGAAGTGTGAAGGTGGGGCAAACTTCCTTCTTTTCAATATCCAGATTTTCCAAATGAAAATCAGATAGCATATGTGCTGCGTCCCCTTTGAAAATGAAACATTTTCTTGTTGAGAAGAAAATGAGTGGCTGGTGGGGTAAAGTCAAGAGTTGGCATGGGCTAGTTGCCTGTTTCAATAATGTTCACCAAGAATTGTGAAGCGTTAGAAATGTGGCTGCCCGGCTCAGAAAGTAGTTGGTGCAGAGTTTGATATTCTTTTACTCTGATCTCTCACCCTCTTTCTTTTAATCTTTAAGCTCACAGCTAACCGAACTCTCTTTTGACATATTCTCTCATCACACATCCCACACTCATTTCTGTTGACTCCTCACATTCAATCACTAAAGGGTTAACTTCTTGGGTAGGAAACACTTGTTAACGTGAATCCATAGAAGTTCAATGAAGTCCTAGCACACTGATCCCATGTTTTCCTATGAAGCATATGATGCTCAGGTAGTTTAACTTGATCAGTTAAAACTTAATGATGAAGCAGAAAACATTTAAAAGCACACTTCCAAATCAAGAAATCTGTTTGAGAATCGGGAAGTGGTTTGAACATTTAAGAACATGTTTTCTTATGATTGAAAGTTGTCCTTCTTTCAACCATGAATGAGATGAAGAAAAGAAATTATACCTTTCGAGTACAGTCTCACATCTCGCGAAGTCAAGATTAAAGTCATAAAGATATGATCTTTAAAGCATCTCTCAACCTGCAAAAGTCTAAAAGTCTAGTCAAAGTAACTTTATTCACTGAAATTGAAATGACATAAAGCAGTAAAACAATTTATGTACGAGTTCTGATCAGAAATAATCAGAAGTCATCACCTTTACTCCCCCTGAAATTATGCATCAGAAAAATTATCAGTGTAAAATATAATCATTAACTCCCCCTCAAATGTTGATTATCATATCTGACAGATACATAAAATTTCAGAAAAGTATGTACTCCCTCTTGATGGTTGATTTCCGCATTGGAGTACAATCTCTTATCAGCACAGGAGTAAGGTCTTTTGATCACTGAAGTACGAGTCCTAAAATGTTGTGTTTAGAAGTCAAGCTTCGTTGAAGTACGGGTTCTAAGCTGATTTACTTAGAAGCCTTTGTTCTCTTACTCCCCTTTTTCAGTAGGTGCCTGCAACACAAAATCATTCTTGAGTGTATTTCCCTATACTCATTTCCTAGAAATGATCACTTGTTGTTAGTTGCAGTTCTTATGGGAATAACAGAGTAAGAACCATACCAGAAATGATCACTTGTTGTATGAACAAGATCATGTGTACGACAGTAAGAACAATAGAATTGCTTACCTGATAACCTGAGTAATTGATCTCTTGTGTAGGTGTGTTCAGGTTTACCTTTATGCACATTGTTCTTCTTGGCATGATGTGTATGCACACATGACTTCTTTCCTTTCTCGTCTTTCTTCTCATTATCAACTGGTTTCTTCTTCCAGACCAGTTCTTCTTCTTCGGATCTTCTTCTTCTTCTTCTTCTGAATGTATCTGAAACATCTATATTTCTATCATAGAAAATGTTAGTAGAACGAATCTGATCAAATGAATTGACTAACCTTCTTGAAGAAACATATTTCAAATGTGAGCTAGAGGCTGTCTTTTTGAAGTCAGCTGAACTATTCCTAGGTGTGTGTATTTGTGACTCTGGAGTCGTTTGCTCAGTCACCACCACCTTTGAAACAATCTTTTCCAGCTCTTTAATCTTTAAAGCAAAGTTGTCTCTTTCTTTGACAAGTTGGTCAATCTCTTTCTTGAATTCAGACTTCGCTTTTTGATCTTTCAAGGCACTTTCAGATAATTCAGATAGCTTGCCAGTCAGCTTTCTAATTTCAGTTTCAAAGAAGTTTCTCTCTTCTTCGAATCCCTTCTCAACATCATTTCTCTGGCCAGATATCTCTTTAAAAAATCCAGCGTTCTTCTGTTTAATGGCCTTCTTGTCTTTGGCAAACTTTTCCCTTTCCAGAATAATTACTTTCTCAAATTCAGAAATCTTTTGAGAAAGCTTCAAACATTTCAGCTCAATTGCCTTCTTTTCGTCTGCACATTTTCTCGAAAAATCTGAGAATTTCTTTATAAATGCTTTCTTTTCAATTATGACTCCTATTTGGAGCTATTATCATACTCTTGGTTATTTGATATATTCACTATTTATTACTTGAATTTGAGTGGAATCATATTGAACTTGATCCTTTTCGGATTGGAACCGTTTTCGGAGTTCTATTATGATATGTAGTAATTAAACATCACATTTTATGAGATCGCTCTTTACATAACGACTTGACATGTTTTTAACAAATTGAATGTTTTGTGCTTTAAGGCACGACATCGAGGGCAACGATGTCGTGACGCCTCCATGGTGGCTATAAATTGCCATGGCGTTCTCGTTATTAGTACCCCAATGTCAATAAGTTGGTCTGGCCTGGTACCAGAAAATTTGAGAGCGAATGGATCGATCCTATGAGTCATTTTTGGGAGCCGCTTTCGGGAACCGTTATAGGGAGTCGATTATCGGAAGGGACCTGAGTGTATTTCCCTATACTCATTTCCTATCGTTCGAGTGGTCCGTACAACCCTCGGACCCATTGATTTTTCTTATCTCTTCTCGAATCTTGATGTGACGATACTTTTTAGTTTACACTATTGAGATATTTTATTTAAATTGGCGACAGATCACTTTATATTCTGGTTTCGGTTCCAACTGATCTTCCAATATATCTTCTTATAAACTTGATTATAGATGTGATCTTGTGTATATTAATTATCCGTTCACTGAGAAATTGGCTCAGTCGAGGTTTATTTTTTTTGTCCTCGACATGTATAGGATCGCAGGTGGGATCATCTCAGAAGTAAGAGTTATGGATTGTGACTATTTTGATGACGACCTTGAATAGTATAGTTTTTGTTTCTGTAAATATAATCATGTCGTCTTAAATTTGGTTTCCCGAACCTTTATTTTGATGGAACTTTGTAGCAGCTCTGTTTTCCGTAAATGTTAGCTAGTTATGTTAGTATGTTTTCTTTCGTATCACACCGTCCTCCGGTCACATGGGACGGGGGTGTTACAGATGATGATCGGCCTTCACTTGAAAGCATGTCCACAATGCTCTACGTAACGTGCCACGTCAACCATCAACACCGGCCATCAATAGTGTAGCTTCAAATCTCGGTACATCTTTGTACTCCCCGGATGAATGGAATACTTGGACTTATGGGCATCTTCAAGAATAAGCTCCCGACTGCCCCCAATCTTGGGTACCCATATTCGACCGTTGAACAATTTTACCCCACAGCTATCTTCCGTTAAGAGTAACCGTTGTTTTGACATGACCTCCTCCTTGAGATTTTCCTTCAACAATGCTTCCTCTTGAGACGTCTTAATCTTCTCAATGAGACTCGACACGAGCTCGATTCTTGAGACAGTAGCCCGAATGCTCCCGCTATAGTTCTTCCAACTCAAAGCATCGGCCACTACATTTGCCTTACCGGGATGGTAAAGCAACTCACAATCGTTGTCTTTGAGTAACTCGAGCCACCGCCTTTGCCTCATGTTCAACTCCTTTTGATCAAAGACGTATTTCAAACTCTTATGATCTGTGTAGAGGGTACATTTTGTGCCATAGAGGTAGCGTCGCCAAAGTTTCAAGGCGAATACCACCGCTACCAACTCTAGATCATGGGTAGGATAGTTCTTTTCGTGAATCTTGAGTTGTCTCGATGCGTAGGCGATCACCTTGCCTCTTTGCATCAACACATAACCCAACCCCATCTTCGAAGCATCGCTATAAACCACGAGGTCTTCCGATCCTTCGGGTAATGATAAAATTGGGGCTTCACACAACTTCTTCTGTAGGGTCCGGAATGCCTTCTCCTGTGTTTCTGTCCAAACGAACTTCACATTCTTCCTAGTCAAAGTTGTCAAGGAAGAAGTGATCTTGGAGAAGTCTTGGATGAATCTCCGATAATAGCCCGCCAAACCCAAGAAGCTTCAGATTTCGGATGGACTCTTGGGAGGTTCCCAATTCATCATTGCTTCAATCTTGGAGGGATCTACTTTCACTCCGTCTCGAGTGACAACATGACCCAAGAATTAAACCTCTTCAAGCCAAAAGTCGTACATGGAAAATTTGACATACAACCTCTCTTTTCTCAACACCTCTAGAACTTCGCGTAGGTGTTGCTCGTGTTCTGACTCGCTCCTAGAATACACGAGTATGTCATCAATGAATACAATGACCGACTTGTCGAGGAATGGTCGGCACACTCTATTCATCAAATCCATGAACACCGCCGATGCGTTAGTTAGACCAAACGACATCACTAGGAATTCGTAATGGTCGTAACGCGTTATGAAAGTCGTCCTCAAAATGTCTTCATCTCTCACCTTCACTTGGTGATATCCCGAGCGCAAATAGATCTTTGAGAAACAACCTGCTCCTTGGAGTTGATCGAATAAGTAGTCGATCATCGGGAGTGGAAACTTATTCTTCACCGTAGCCTTATTCAGTTCACAATAGTCGATGCACACTCTCATTGTGCCATCCTTCTTCTTAACAAACAAGACCGGAGATCCCCAAGGCAACGAGCTCGGTCTTATAAACCCCTTCTCTAGGAGTTCTTGGAGTTCAGCCATCATTTCTTGTATCTCCGATGGCACCAACCGGTAAGGGGCTCTAGTAATAGGAGTCGCCCCCGGTACAAGATCTATTCGAAATTCTACTTGACGATCGAGTGGTAAACCGGACAAGTCATCCGGAAAAACGTCGGAAAACTCGCGCACCACCTTTACATCCTCAAGTTTCTTCTTCTCCAGCTTGGCGTCGACTACGTATGCTAGGAAGGACGAACATCCCTTCACTAAGAACTTTCGCGCCTTAGCCATGGTGATAACCGCTACATCACCCTTCCTCCTTTCGCCATAAACTACCATCATGTCACCATCCGATATAGGGAGTCGGATTAGTTTCTTGGAGCATAGAATTTCGGCATGATTTTCCACCAACCAATCCATACCGACTACCACATCGAAGCCACCAATAACCATGGCCATCAGATTAATTGAGAATTTCTTCCCTTTAATGTCAAGTGAGCAATCCTTCAAGATATCGCGAATCACTACTTGACTACCATTTTCTATTTCTACCACTAAAGCATCAACTAAGCTACTAGTCGGCATGTCAAGCTTCTGGAAAAAAGAGTCTGACACGAAAGAGAAACTAGCACCAGAATCAAATAACACACGAGCAGGTACGGAGTTTAGAATAAACGTACCCGATACCACGTCGATGGATGCCTTGGCCTCCTTGGACGTCATCTGGAAAGCTCGGCCAGGAACTCTGGGAGGGTTCTCCTTCTTCTCTGGGACGCTCCCCGTCTTCCACTTCGGATAATCCTTTCGGAAATGTCCCGGCATCTTGCACTCAAAACAGATAATTCCCTTGATCGGACAATCTTTGGTAAGATGATCGGTCTTACCGCACTTGACACAAGAGGTGAAATTAGGCTTACAGTTGCTGTGGTGCTTGTTGTGGCACCTATGGCACCACCGTGCCTCTTGACGATTGTTGAAATTCCGGTTCCCAACAAAAGGTCGATTCCTCTTAGGAGGTCCGGAATTGCCTTCCCACTTTTTCTTGTCTACTACCGCCACCGCTTTCTCTGGGTTGCCTCTTGCATAAACTTCTTCCATAAATTGAGCTTCCTCAATCGTCTGCCGAAGGTTAGAAGCTTTGGAGTTGCGAACCATTAACATCATGTCCATCGGTAGGCCATTGACATAAGCCTTTATCTTCTCTTTCTCCGTTGCGGCCACGTGCCACACCAATCGTAGTTTCTCCATAAACTGACGGGTGTACTGTAACACCCCAAATTTTCGTTGTAATAATCCTAACGTTAGACTTATATTCTTATTTTGTCAAACCTTAGTTACCTTTCGTTTACCGTTAGTCGTTAGCACCGTGCGGTTGGAGACAAGTTTGAATGCTTACAAATTTCAGTGTGTTGGGCAGGCAGTGGCTTGCGCGGCTTTCCCTGCGGCCTAAGCCGCGTAACCTCTTGGAGGTGGCAACCTCAGTGGCACGCGTGGGCTACGCCGCGGCCTGATGATCTTAGTCGAGTTTTCCCCCTTTTCTCATTTATTTCCTCTATCTACCCTCTCCTCACTCTCTATCAACCCTCATTACTCCTCCCATCGATATTAGGGTTTCACCAACCCAAATCTACCACATTAATTACTACAAGTTGGGGATTTTGACCAAGGATTCGATTCTTGAGCATAGGACCAACACCTCCATTGTCATCTTCTCCAAGGGATCAACTAGGGTTTGGGTTTTCTTCAAACACCCACTTGGTGAGTTCATACTACCATTTTTCTAAGCCTTATACATGTCAAAACATATATTTTAAACTCCTATATATCTCCTTGGTTTTGGATTCATATTTATTACATTTTGACCTAACTTGAGTTTTGGGAGATTTTAGGGTTTTTGCTATATTTTGCTAAAAGGAAGGGTTCCATTTTATATGTAGTAAAACATAGTACTACTTGCACATTTTGGTGAGGTACTTGAAAGAATACATAAGATCTCATTTTATGATTGTCATTCTTATCAGCAGTTAAACTTAATAATGCATTTTGGAAATAAATGTTATTGGAAACTATATGTTTAGCTTTGGTTAGTTACAAATGAAATTGTAACAAGTCTAGACTATTACTAGTGGATACCTAGGTATTGAGTCAGCTTATATTTTGGGATGTTTTTCCCTATTGTAGCTATGGATGCATTTGATCCTCGGAGGCCCTTTGGTACGGTTATGTGGGACCGGTTACTAGCCATGGATCATAATGTAGTCCTAGTGAATGAGTATGACTTGGTTTCCTCGGGTGCCCTCCCCCACATCTTAGTACGGACCGGCATTGTTCGTGGCCATGGATTACAAGTATTTAGCTCATAACTCGGATTTTGGCTTACTCGGTGTTCCGCCACAATCCTTGTTAAAACGGGTATCCCCTGTCGTCGCAAGATGAATTTTGGACCAAACAGTCCTTATGTGGCAAAGATTTCAATTTTAAACTCAACTCTCTATCAAAGATTTCCTTTTATTACAATTATCTATATTTCTTCGAATTATAAACTATATGTTCTCACTAGGTATTAAGTCTAACACTTTTTCTCAAATGATGTGTATAACAGGTTCCCTTAGCGGTGGGTTGCCAAGGGTTTGAGTGATGAGTATGGACTTGAGGAATTTTTGAGATGATTAGTTTATGGCGTTAGGCATTTGATTAAGTCTCTTCTTTTGGTGATTTTGGGTTGACAACCAATGTAATCTAGATAGTATGTGTTTAGATTATTTTGTTGTCAATTTATATATATCAATTCACAGGTTTTTGTAAATGCCTTATACATTTGCCCTTCTTAGGTGGTTATTGCCAAATACAAACGTCATTTTGCCAAATTTTCGAATTTTATGCTACTCTAATTTTTAGGATGTTACAAGTTGGTATCAAAGCTCTAGTTTAAGTGAACTAGGCATGAATGTAAGATGTCTAGACTTAGACTGAGTATGTTAAGCATTGATTGTGAGTTTGGGTAGAACTTCTAAGATGGGTTATTCTTAGAGTCGACGGAAATTATGCTTATCAAGCGTTGTGGCGATGGTAACAAGAACCTTTATGTATTATATGTTCATAATCTCACTTAGCTTATGTTATTATGAAGATATTTTACGTGAGTGTGCTTGAAGTGCCGTTACTATGACAATTGGTAATGTGGTAGTACGTTTTCCCTCGTGTTTTGTCCTACCTCTCTCTTATTTCTTTCTCTGTCTTGTGTAACAGATCAGTATGGTGAGTACGCGTGGTAGGCCGCGTACACGAGTAGATGGTGTCGAGGCGACAGCCTCAACTGCTGATCAGTCAGGTCGGGATGAGGTCGTTGTACGCCCATCTGTTCAACTAGTGCTAGGTGGAGGGCCAGAGGTCATTCAGCGAGTAGACATGGCTTCGTCCCACCCAGTCATTCGGAATGCAAATTCCCAATCCGGGATGATGGCCAGCATGATGTTGGCGATGAATGAAGCTTTGGCCAAGCAGCAAGAGTTTCTTCTGAAGGTGATCAAGGATCGCGATGTGAGCAATCGGAGGAATGAGACGATTGCGGAGAACATCGAAGTGATTGGATCCGGTGGCACGGGTCATGTGATCCGAACTGAGGAGCCAATAACAACTGAGGCAAGGCAAGGCAAGAGAACTTGCTCATATAAGACCTTTCTGTGTTGTAGACCCTCGGAATTCTCTGGTTCTGAAGATCCGGTAGCTTGCATAAAATGGATTCAAGGAATCGAGCAAGCCTTTGGCTCGTCTGAGTGTGGGGAAGATCAGAAGGTGAGGTTTGGTTCTCAGATGCTCAGAGACACGACTCTCACTTGGTGGAACGTCACCCAGTCTACCCTCTCCCCTACTGTTCTGGCTCAGTGGTCTTGGGTCGAGTTCAAGAAGAAGGTTTTAAAGGAATACTGCAGTGAGAGGTCTTTGGACCGTATCGAAGCCGAGTTCCGAGCACTTGAGAAAGGAAACTTGACGGTGAGGGAGTACACCCGTCAATTTATGGAGATGCTGGGGTTAGTAGGGCATGTGGCCTCAACTGAAAAGGAAAAGATAAAGGCCTATCTGAAGGGTCTGCAGGCGGACATGATGTCTATGGTCCGCAACTCGAAGGCTTCTAACCTTTGTGAGACGATCGAGGAGGCGCAGTTCATGGATGAGGTTTACGCGAGGGGTAAACCGGATAAAGCTGTAGTGACCGTAGACAAGAGGAAGTGGGAGAGTAATTCCGTACCTCTCAAGAGAACTCGACCTTTTGTCGGGAATCGAGGCTTCAGCAATTTTCAAGAAGCTAGATGGTGTCGGAGGTTCCATAACAAGCATCATGGAAATTGTAACCCCACTCCTCAACCTTGCAGCAAGTGTGGGAAGTCTGATCACGCCACCAAAGACTGGCCGATCAGAGGGCTTATCTGCTTCGAGTGCAAGGCACCGGGGTATATGAAGAGAGATTGCCCGAAGCTCAAGTCGGGTAGTGCGCCGAAGAAAAGAGAGAACCCACCTAGGGTTCCGGGTCGAGCTTTTCAGATGACGGCCGATGATGCCAAGGCATCCGCCGATGTGGTATCAGGTACGTTTATTCTAAACTCCGTACCTACTCGTGTACTGTTTGATTCGGGTGCCAGATTCCCTTTTATATCTGAGTTGTTTCGTCAAAAGCTTGCTATGCCCACTAATAGTCTAGAGAATGTGTTAATGGTAGAGATAGCGAATGGTAGTCAAGTTCTAATCCGCGATGTTCTGAAGAAGTGTACTCTAGGAATCGAAGGGAAAGATTTCCCGATAGATTTGATGCCGATGATTATTGGAGGTTTTGATGTGGTGGTCGGTATGGATTGGTTGGCGAACAATCATGCCGAGATCGTATGCTCCAAGAAAATAATCCGACTACCCAATCCTTGTGGTGATGTTGTGATCTATGGAGAGAAGAGGAAAGGCGATGTATCAATCATCACCATGGCTAAGGCGCGCAAATGCTTGGTGAAAGGATGCTCGTCCTTCCTAGCCTACGTAATCGACGCCAAGTTAGAAAAGTTAAAGCTTGAAGATTTGAAGATGGTACGGGAGTTTCCCGATGTCTTTCAGGACAACTTGCCCGGGTTACCACCCGATCGTCAAGTGGAGTTTCGGATTGATCTCGTGCCGGGAGTGGCTCCTATTGCTAGAGCTTCGTACCGGTTGGCGCCATCGAAGATGCAAGAGATGATGGTTCAACTCCAAGAGATTTTGGAAAAAGGTTTCATAAGACCGAGCTCGTCGCCTTGGGGAGCTCCGGTCTTGTTTGTCAAGAAGAAGGATGGCACAATGAGAATGTGCATCGATTACCGTGAGTTGAACAAGGCAACGATGAAGAACAAGTACCCGCTTTCGAGAATAGACGACCTGTTCGATCAACTTCAAGGAGCGGGATGTTTCTCCAAGGTCGAATTACGTTCGGGGTACCACCAAGTGAAGGTGCGAGAAGAATACGTCTCGAAGACGACCTTTAGAACGCGTTACGGCAATTACGAATTCCTTGTAATGTCGTTTGGCCTAACGAACGCACCGGCGGTGTTTATGGATTTGATGAATAGGGTGTGCCGACCATTCCTCGACAAGTCAGTCATCGTATTCATTGATGACATACTTGTATATTCCAAGAGCGAGTTGGAACACGAGCAACATCTTCGCGAAGTTCTTGAAGTGTTAAGAAAAGAGAGATTATACACCAAATTTTCCAAATGTGATTTTTGGCTTGAATAGGTGCAATTCTTGGGTCACGTTGTCACTCGAGACAGAGTGAAAGTGGACCCCTCCAAGATTGAAGCCCTGATGAATTAGGAGCCTCCCAAGAGTCCGTCCGAAATCCGAAGTTTCTTGGGATTAGCGGGATATTACCGGAGATTTATTCAAGACTTTTCGAAAATCGCTTCTTCCTTGACGGCGTTGACTCGGAAGAATGTGTAGTTCATATGGATCGAAGCGCAAGAGAAGGCATTCCGTACTTTACAAAAGAAGTTGTGTGAAGCTCCAATCTTGTCGCTACCTGAAGGGTCGGAAGACTTCGTGGTCTATAGCGACGCTTCAAAAATGGGGTTAGGATGCGTGTTGATGCAAAGAGGCAAGGTGATCGCCTACGCCTTGTGGCAACTCAAAATCCACGAAATGAATTATCCTACCCACGATTTGGAGTTACGGCGGTGGTGTTCGCCTTGAAGCTTTGGCGGCATTACCTCTATGGCACGAAATGTACACTTTACACAGATCATAAGAGCTTAAAATATGTCTTTGATCAAAAAGAGCTAAACATGAGGCAAAGGTGGTGGCTCGAGTTGCTCAAGGATTACGATTGTGAGTTGCTTTACCATCCCGGTAAGGCTAACGTAGTGGCCGATGCGTTAAGTCGGAAGGACTATAGCGGAAGTATTCGGGCTACCCTTTCGAGAATCGAGTTAGTGTCAAGCCTTGTTGAGAAGATCAAGGAATCTCAAGTAGAAGCATTGTTGGAAGAAAATCTTAAGGATAAAGTGATGACCAAGCAACGGTTACTCTTAACGGAAGATAGCCGTGGGGTTAAACTGTTCAACGGTCGTGTGTGGGTGCCCAAAGTTGGGGGTAATCGGGAACTATTTCTTGAGGATGCCCACAAGTCCAAGTATTTCATCCATCCGGGGAGTACAAAGATGTATCGGGACTTGAAGTTGCATTATTGGTGGCTCGTAATGAAACTTGATGTGGCGCGTTATATGGAGCGTTGTGTGACGTGCTTACAAGTAAAGGTTGAACATCAACGACCCTATGGGAGTCTGCAATCCTTAGAGATCCCCGAGTGGAAGTGGGAGCATATTACCATGGACTTCGTGACGAAGTTGCCTAAAACTCTTCTAGGTCACGATACCATTTGGGTAATAGTCGATCGATTGACTAAGAGTGCTCACTTTTTGTCTATGCATGAGAACTTATCGATGGACAAGTTAGCTAAACTCTACATCGATAAAGTGGTCTCGAGGCATGGGGTACCCTTGTCGATCGTGTCGGATCATGATAGTCGGTTTACTTCGAACTTTTGGGATGGTTTTCAGAAGGAGCTTGGTACACAAGTAAAGTTGAATACAACTTACCATCCACAAACCGACAGTAAAAGCGAGAGAACAATCCAAACGCTTGAAGACATGCTAAGGTCTTGTGTCATCGATTTTGGGGGTATTTGGGACTCTCACATACCTTTGGTGGAGTTTGCTTACAACAATAGCTACCACTCGAGCATCGGAATGGCACCATTTGAGTCATTATACGGGCGGAAGTGCCGAACTCCCGTGTTTTGGCTTGAGGCAGGAGAAAAGCAATTCATCGGACCCGAAATTGTGCAAGAAACAGCCGATAAGGTGAAAAGCATCCGAGAACGTTTGAAAGCAGCTCAACATCGGCAAAAGAGCTATGTCGATAAGAAGAGGCGGCCGATGGAGTTTCAAGTGGGCGACTGTGTGATGCTAAAGGCGTCGTCGTGGAAAGGCATTATCCGGTTCGGAAAATGTGGGAAGTTGAGTCCTCGTTTCCTCGGACCATTCAAAGTGCTCAAGCGTGTGGGCTTGCAGGCCTACCAGTTGGAACTCCAACTAGAAATGAACGGGATCCACAACACGTTCCACACCTGTTATCTCCGAAAGTGTTTGGCGGAAGATGAGAGTGTTATTCCCCTCTCGGAGATAAGAGTGGACGAAGGTAATCGTTGTGTCGAGGAACCCAAAGCTATCTTGGAGCGAAAGTCAAAGAAGCTTTGTCACAAGGAAGTCACGATGATCAAAGTGCAGTGGAAGCATCATCGGGGAGCCAAAGTGACGTGGGAAGCCGAGGAGGATATGAAGCGTAGATATCCTAATCTTTTCGAGTAGTTGGGATTTCGGGGACGAAATCATTCCCAAGTTGGGGAGGATTGTAACACCCCGAATTTTCGTTGTAATAATCCAAACGTTAGACTTCTATTCTTATTTTGTCAAACCTTAGTTACCTTTCGTTTATCGTTAGTCGTTAGCACCGTGCGGTTGGATCCAAGTTTGAATGCTTAGAAATTTCAGTGTGTTGGGCAGGCAGTGGCTTGCGCGGCTTTCCCTGCGGCCTGGAAGCCATGGCCTAAGTCCCGTAACCTCCTACAGATGGAAACATCAGTGGAACGCTCGGGCTAGGCCGCGGCTTGGAGGTCGCGGCCAAAGCCGCGGGCGTGCCCTAATGGTCTTAGTCGAGTTTTTCCCCCTTTTCTCATTTATTTCCTCTCTCTACCCTCTCGTCACTCTCTCTCAACACTTATTACTCCTCCTTTCGAAATTAGGGTTTCACCAACCCAAATCTACCACATTCATTGCTAGAAGTTGGGGATTTTGACCAAGGATTCGAGTCTTGAGCATAGGACCAACACTCCATTGTCATCTTCTCCAAGGGATCAACTAGGGTTTGGGTTTTCTTCAAAAACCCACTTGGTGAGTTCATACTACCATTTGTCTAAACCTTATACATGTCAAAACATATATTTTAAACTCCTATATATCTCCTTGGTTTTGGATTCATATTTATTACATTTTGACCTAACTTGAGTTTTGGGAGATTTTTGCTATATTTTGCTAAAAGGAAGGGTTCCATTTTATATGTAGTAAAACATAGTACTACTTGCACATTTTGGTGAGGTACTTGAAATAATACATAAGATCTCATTTTATGATTGTCATTTTTATCAGCAGTTAAACTTGGAAATGCATTTTGGAAATAAATGTTATTGGAAGCTATATGTTTTGCTTTGGTTAGTCACAAATGAAATTGTGACAAGTCTAGACTATAACTAGTGGATCCCTTATTGAGTCGGCTTATATTTTGGGATGTTTTTCCTCATTGTAGCTATGGATGCATTTGATCCTCGGAGGCCCTTTGGTACGGTTATGTGGGATCGGTTACTAGCCATGGATCATAATGTAGTCCTAGTGAACGAGTATGACTTGGTTTCCTCGGGTGCCCTCCCCCACATCTTAGTACGGACCGACGTTGTTCGTGGCCATGTATAACATCACGGTTTTCAAAACGTCCAATCACCATTTTAATCTCCAAAATTGATCATTTTAAAACCACCAAAATACGGGATATTAATTTTAATCAAAACTTCGAAATGTCCGTTTTAAATTGTTACGTTTTATCCATTTATCCAAAACATAAGCCAACCCAAAAGTTAAGATTTACAATCCTAAAGTTTACTTACAAACAACCGAAGACATATCTACCCGATAGAATACTTACATATTTATATATAACACACCAAAAGCAAGTACTAATATACCCAAAAGATCTAAATCAGCACTTGAAACAACACCCGAACTAAGCTTCCTTATCTTTCCTTTTGTCTACAATCCTCTTTCCTGAAAAAAATTAATCAATAACGGGTAAGCTATAAAGCTTAGTGAGTTTTATATGAAAATACATTCCAAAAGACTCACCAGACACATAAACATAACATATCAATATCAAAATCAATACATCATAAGTTCAATAACAACATACGTTCTTACCGACAAGCTTGACAACGAAATGTCAATCGTTCGATACGAACACCTATCACATGGCTCAAGTACCGCATCATGTAAAACATATCATGAATCAATTATAGAATATCAAGAATAGTGCACCACTCCCACCTTCATCTACTGGGTACGTGCAAAATAGTACTCACACTCGTCTCCTAATACACGAGATACGTGAGTACAACGAACCGGTATGCCACACCCAACCTCCGTCTCCCTGGGATACGTGAACATACACCGCTTTCCAGCGTACCACACGAAGTAGTACCCGTATTTACGGTTTACCAAGAGGCCAACAAAACAGTCGCGGATCCGGACTCGACCGACATCGCAAAACGATCATACGAATACAAACCGGAATTGGAGGGACTTACACTTGTTACACCTTACGATAACATAAATATGTATTTCATATAAACTCACCGTGCACAAAATGGGTCAACCGAACGTCCAACCGAATGTCTCGTTCCAACTCCGTAGTCCAAGTATGTATGGCACTCCAAAAGCTTCCAATTATACCATTATTCTCCCTGGAGTATACATATTCAGTTCCATAAGTATATAATTACACTATCTCATTTTATTTCATTCCTAGTTAGCTAATTCCATTCCAATTCTCCTGTACAGCCCCCTGTTCTAACTTATTTTTAACCATCTTAAACTCAAAATTACATTCTGACTTCTAAACAAGAAATAAAATAGACTCTTTTATCGTTCATATTCCACTGATCACATGTCTATTGGATTTTTCTTTGATTTTATACAAATTTTACAACACAACAGCTACAAGCTGTCAAAATTCAGCTTGACAGCCCTGTACTAAGTGCAATTTTATCACATCTTAAAATTGTAATTAGGTTATAATGTATTCATATAAAATAAATTAGACATTTATACCTTTCTAATGCCACTAGAATCACCCTTATACGATTTTTCTATGATTTTATACAATTTTTTAAAGTCTGCATATTTACATTGTCATTCCACTCGAAAATCTTCATTTTTACATGTTCCAAACGCCAATTCAACTCCAAATGCCCCTAATTTCATATTTTCATCATAAACTATCATATTTTAACTATTTCTAGCAAAACTTCAAGAAATCTTGCATAATTTCTCATTCCATAACCTATACCCATGAGTTGTACCATATGCTTCAAGACTTGTACATTTTGTTCATAAGCTTGTAAAATTACTTGAATGTATTCATCATTACCATCATAATCATGATACACTATCATATTCTAACAAGAAATACACTTAATCACTAAAATTCATACCCATCATAAACCCCGATTTCATGATAATAGCGAAAAAAACATAAACTAATCATCATCTAGCATCAATATCATGTTATACACCCATTTTTTAACATGAAAATACCAAAAATCCTAACCACATGAAACCCTAGATTTCTCAAATCATCATCAAAACACCAAAAATCATGAAATGGGTTCAAGATAGTGTTTATACCTTTGTTTAATCTTTCAATTTCACCAAAATCTTGTTGAATCTCCTTGATTTTAGGCTTGGATGAGTATACTATGTGAGAACCGCACCTTTACATATTTGTGGACGTTATGCTATCCTTTGCCATTTTGTCGTTTTTGATTTTAAGCTCGGAATCCCGTAAAAGTTTGCCGACACTTCCAACAACTCCCAATAGGTCCAAAACTTAGTTCCCAAGCTTAAAAATCCCATCAAACACATACTGTTTGAGTGTTGTGCGCATAGTTTACCGAAATAGCAACGTATTTTGTAAAAGTTGCATAAAATGCAATCTACGCGACTTTTTCGACTTCCGTCACTTCTAACACTTCATAATAATTTATTGAAAGGTGTTCCAACCTTTACATCACCATTTAGATCATTCGTTCAAGTTTTGGGTAGATTTTTCCTATTTAGGCACTTTAGTTACCTACCCTCTTTCCATTTAGGCAATACGCTTTGTATTTTGAACCCTCACACCATCTAATTATGTCATTTGTGAGGTGTTAGCACCAATCTTACCTCCTACATCTCATTCTAACTATGAGCTTTACTTATAGCTCACTAGTACACTTAGCATTTTAGCAAATTCTCTTTTTACATAATAAACTCATAAAGCATGCTTTAACATATAATACATATTTAGACTCACTAGTTAAGCATATATGGGAGGGTGGATGTTACAAATATCTCCTCCTTTTGAAGATTCCGTCCTCGGAATAATCATTGCTCGAACAGGGTCGGGTACTTCGCCATCATTTCTGCTTTATTCTCCCAAGTCAAATTTGGCCCACGATGATGCTTCCACTTAACCAACACCAGTTCCACAACCTTGTTGCGCAGATTCACCGTTCGTTCATTTAAGATAGCCTCGGGTTCTTCAACATATCTCAATTTCTCGTCTACTTTGACTTTTGTTAATGACCACCTCCTCGTGTTTACCGAGACATTTCCTTAGATAACCAACATGAAAAACATCATGGATACCTGTGAGTTCTTCTGGAAGCTCAAGCCGATATGCTTGCTTTCCAACACGCTCTAATATCTTGAATGGTCCGATGAAACGAGGATTGAGTTTACCGTGCTTTTTAAATCGTAAAACACCTTTCCATAGGGAGACTTTAATCATAACGAGGTCTCCAACTAAGAACTCAATCGGTCTTCGACGGCTATCTGCATAAGATTTATGTCGATCCTGAGCAGCTTTCATTCTTTCCCGTATAACTTGAATCTTGTTGTGGGTGATCTGAACTAATTCTGGACCAGCTAGAGTCTTCTCACCCGTTTCCCGCCAACAAAGAGGCGTACGGCACTTACGTCCTTACAGAGCCTCGAAAGGAGCCATTCTGATTGTCGAGTGATAGTTGTTATTGTATGAGAATTCAACCAAGGGTAAGTGAGTATCCCAGCTTCCGCCAAACTCAAGTACACAAGCTCGTAACATATCTTCGAGTGTTTGGATCGTACGCTCTGATTGTCCATCGGTCTGTGGATGATACGCCGTACTGAATGCAACTCGCGTTCCCAATTCGCGTTGTAGACCGGACCAAAAGTTAGAGGTGAAACGTGAATCACGATCTGAGATTACCTTCAAGGGTACGCCATGTCGGGCAATAATCTCGTTAATATAAAGTTTTCCCCATTGATCCATTGTATATGACTCCCGAACAGGAAGGAAATGTGCGCTCTTCGTCAATCGGTCCACGATAACCCAAATGTTATCGTGTTGTCGAGAGGTCTTTGGTAGTTGTAACACTCTAAAATTCAGAGTAAATTAAAAACCTGGAAATATGGCAACATGACATTCGTATTGACATAAACCTCCCATAAAGGGGATCAGTCCTTAAGACTTTACAAAACCTGTACAGATATAGAATTCATCAACAAACTAATCTAGACACATCTATCTAGATTTCATCAATTGACAATCCAATACTCACCAAAAGATGGGACTTAACAAATGCCCAACTACAATACTGGTCATCACAAAAATTCCTCGAGACCATGCTCGTCTCTCAAAACCCTTGGCAACCCACCGCTTAAGGAAAACCTGTTATACACATCATTTGAGAAAAAGTGTTAGGCTTAAAGCCTAGTAAGAACATACTGTTTATAAATTTTCAAGAGATATAAACATTTGTATCTCAAAGGAAATCTTTTCAAATAAGCATTTCCAAGCTAACAGCTGATAAGAATGAAAATCATTAACATGAGATCATAAACATTCATTCAAGAACCTCACAATTCATGTGCATGTAGTTCTATAATTTACCTTCCATTCATAACCTCACAAATTAATGCGCATGTAGTTCTACATTTCATTTTACCATCAGAACCTCACAACTTAATGTGCATGTAGTTCCACATTTCATTGTACATTCAGAACCTCACAACTCAATGTGCATGTAGCTCTAAATTTCACTTTACATTCAGAACCTCACAACTCAATGTGCATGTAGCTCTAAATTTCACTTTACATTCAGAACCTCACAAATTAATGTGCATGTAGTTCTATATATAATAAATGTTACCCTCAAGTAACTTACATAAAAGTGCAAGTAAAACATCCGTTTACTTCAAATAAGATGGAACCCATTATTTTAGTCAGAACTGACCGGGAACCCCAAAAATCACCAGAACTTCATTTATATCAAAATGTAGAGAACATGAAATCATACCGTAGAAATACTTCGGATTTCGCAAATAAGAGTTTTGACATGTATAAAGTTTGTAAAATGGTAGTAGGAACTCACCAGTAGGTTTTAGAATAAAACCCGGAAAACCAGATATCGATCACGACGAAGAGGTGAAGCTTTTAACACCGACCCCTTGCTAGAAACACCGAAAACTAGCAACCAAACGATACCTCGAAGATCGAAAGGAGAAAAGGGAAAAAGAAAAAAAAAGAAAGAGAGAGAGACTGAGATATTGAGATATAAAAAAATATCTCTCAAATTAGATATTTAAGCTGGCCCCGAAAAAGCAAACTGTCAGGACGCACGACCCGTGCGTTTTCAAAGAAGGAAAGGCGCACGACCCGTGCGTAAATCCACTGCCAGGCCCCTGACCTTGCGCACGACCCGTGCGTTCTTTTCTGAAGGTCGTGCGCCCTGTAGAATAGTGCAGGCAGCCCTTTTTCCTTTCTTTTCTTCATCGCAAAAAACCAAACGAAATTCGAGGTGTTACAATCCTCCCCAACTTGGGAATGATTTCGTCCCCGAAATCCAACTATACAAAAAGCTGAGGATATCTTCGCTTCATATCCTCTTCAGCTTCCCATGTCACATTTGCTCCACGGTGATGCTTCCACTGCACCTTGACCAAAGTCACTTCTTTGTGACGCAACTTCTTAGACTTTCTATCTAAGATAGCGTCGGGTTCTTCCACACAATGGTTACCTTCGTCCACTCTTAACTCTGAGAGGGGAATGACGCTGTCTTCTACCGCTAGACACTTCCGAAGGTAACAAACATGAAACGTGTTGTGGATTCTGCTCAACTCCTGTGGCAGTTCCAATTGGTAGGCTTGCAAACCCACTCGTTTAAGCACTTTGAAGGGTATGAGGAAACGGGGACTCAGCTTCCCACGTTTTCCGAATCGGATAATACCCTTCCATGGAGACACCTTAAGCATCACGCAGTCACCCACTTGGAACTCTATCGGTTGCCTCTTCTTATCGAGTGGTAGCTGTTGTTGTAAGCAAACTCCACCAAAGGCAGGTGAGAGTCCCAACTACACCCGAAATCGATGACACAAGACCTCAACATGTCTTCTAACGTTTGGATCGTCCTCTCGCTTTGCCCGTCGGTTTGCGGATGGTAAGCCGTACTCAACTTAACTCGTGTACCAAGCTCTTTCTGAAACCCATCCCAAAAGTTCGAAGTGAACCGACTGTCGCGATCCACACGATCGACAATGGTATTCCATGCCTCGAGACCACTTCATCGATATAAAGTTTTGCTAACTTATCCATCGGTAGAGTCTCGCGCATAGCCAAGAAGTGAGCGCTCTTTGTCAATTTATCAACTATCACCCAAATGGTATCGTGACCTCGAAGAGTTTTAGGCAACTTTTTCACGAAGTCCATGGTGATATGATCCCACTTTCACTCGGGAATCTCTAAGGATTGAAGACTCCCATACGGTCGTTGATGTTCGGCCTTAACTTGCGAACACGTCACACAACGCTCCACGTAACGCGCCACATCAAGTTTCATTACTGGCCACCAATAGTGCAACCTCAAGTCCCTGTACATCTTTGTACTCCCCGGATGAATGGAATACTTTGACTTGTGTCCATTCTCAAGCAACATATCACGGTTACCCCCAATCTTGGACACCCACACACGACCGCTGAACAGTTTCACTCCACGGCTATCTTCCGTTAAGAGCAGACGCTGCTTCGTCATGACTTCCTCTTTGAGATTTTCTTCTAACAATGCTTCAACCTGAGATGCCTTGATCTTCTCAACAAGGCTAGACACTAGCTCGATTCTCAAATAGGTAGCCCGTATACTTCCGTTATAGTCTTTCTGACTTAACGCATCGGCCACCACGTTTGCCTTACCGGGATGGTAAAGCAACTCACAATCGTAATCTTTAAGCAATTCGAGCCACCGCCTTTGCCTCATATTCAACTCTTTCTGGTCAAAGACATACTTCAGACTCTTATGATCTGTGTATAGAGTACATTTCGTGCCATATAGGTAGTGTCGCCAAAGCTTTAAGGCAAACACCACCGTTGCCAACTCCAGATCATGGGTAGGATAATTCTTCTCGTGTATCTTAAGCTGCCTCGAGGCGTAAGCGATTACCTTGCCTCTTTGCATCAACACACAACCCAGCCCCATTTTCGAAGCGTCGCTATAGACCACAAAATCTTCTTACCCTTCAGGTAACGACAAGATCGGAGCTTCACACAACTTCTTTTGAAGGATTCGGAACGCCTTCTCTTGTGTTTCGGTCCATTCAAACTTCACATTCTTCCGAGTCAAAGTCGTCAAGGAAGAAGGGATTTTCGAAAAGTCTTGGATGAATCTCCGGTAGTATCCCGCCAGACCCAAGAAACTTCGGATCTCAGACGGATTCTTGGGAGGCTCCCAATTCATCATGGCCTCGATCTTGGAGGGGTCCACTTTCACTCGGTCTCGAGTGACAACGTGACCCAGAAATTGTACCTCATCAAGCCAAAAGTCACACTTGGAAAACTTGGCGTACAACCTTTCTTTTCTCAACACTTCCAGAACCTCTCGTAGATGTTGCTCGTGTTCTGACTCGCTCTTGGAGTACACGAGTATGTCATCAATGAATACAATGACTGATTTGTCGAGAAATGGTCGGCATACTCTATTCATCAAGTCCATAAATACCACTGGTGCGTTCGTTAGGCCAAAAGGCATCACGAGAAACTCGTAATGGCCATAACGCGTTCTGAAAGTCGTCTTCGGAACGTCTTCTTCTCTAACCTTCACCTGGTGATAACCCGAACGTAAGTCGATTTTGGAAAAACAACCCGCTCCTTGAAGTTGATCGAACAAGTCGTCTATTCTCGGAAGCGGATACCTGTTCTTCACTGTAGCTTTGTTCAACTCACGATAATCGATGCACATTCTCAGCGTGCCATCTTTCTTCTTGACAAACAAGACCGGAGCTCCCCAAGGTGACGAACTCGGTCTTATAAAGCCTTTCTCCAATAGCTCTTGAAGTTGTGCCATCATTTCTTGCATCTCTGATGGCGCTAAATGGTAAGGAGCTTTAGCAATTGGTGATGCTCCAGGCACAAGATCAATCCGAAACTCTACTTGCCGATCGGGTGGTAACCCGGGCAAGTCATCAGGAAAGACATCTGGAAACTCACGCACAATCTTCACATCCACAATCTTTGATTTCTCTAATTTGGCATCGATCACATAGGCTAGGAAAGACGAACATCCTTTTACCAGACACTTGCTTGCCCTCTCCATTGTGATTATCGCCACTTCGCCTTTTCTCTTCTCACCATAGATCACAACAACTTTACCACAGGGATCGGGAAGTCGAATCAATTTCTTGGAACATACGATCTCGGCATGATTGTTTGACAACCAATCCTTGCCAACTACAACATCAAAACCTCCGATAAACATCGACAGTAAATCGATCGAGAATTCACTCCCTTCGATACCGAGAGTACACTTCTTCAGAACATCAAGGATCAGAACTTGACTACCATCAGCTATTTCTACCACTAACGCATCCTCAAGACTAGTAGTGGGCATAGCAATCTTTTGACGGAACAACTCAGATACGAAAGAGAAACTGGCACCCGTATCGAATAAAAAACGAGCAGGTACAGAGTTTATAAGAAATGTACCCGATACAACATCAGCGGATGCCTTGGCCTCATCAACCGTCATCTGAAATGCTCGACCCGGAACCCTAGGAGGGTTCTCCTTCTTTGCCGCCACGCTACCCGATGCAAGCTTCGGGCAATCTCTCCTCATGTGCCCCGGCGTCTTGCACTCGAAGTAGATAAGCCCTCTGATCGGACAGTCACGGGTGACATGGTCAGACTATCCACACTTGCTGCAGGGTTAAGGAGTGGTATTACAGTTACCGTGGTGCTTGGTCCGACACTTCAGACACCATCTAGCTTCTTGATAACCGCTGAAGCTGCGGTTTCCGACAAAAGGTCGGGTTCGCTTGGGAGGTACAGAACTGCCCTCCCACTTTCTCTTATCAGTAACCACCACAGCTTTCTCAGCTTTGTTTCTCGCGAACATCTCTTCCATGTACTGGGCTTCCTCAACCATCTCGCGGATCTTAGAAGCTTTAGAATTGTGGACCATGGATTGCATGTCCGCGGGTAGACCATTCAGATAGGCCTTCATCTTATCCTTCTCTGTTGGGGCAGCGTGCCCCACCAGATCAAGCTTCTCCATGAACTGACGGGTGTATTCCCTCACCGTCAGGCTTCCCTTTACCATAGACCGGAACTCACTCTCGATTTGGTCCATAGTCCTTTCACTACAGAACTCTTCCAACAGCTTCTTCTTAAACTGGGCCCATGACAACTGAGCCAATACCTCAGGAGACAAGGTGGATTGAGTGACATTCCACAAAGTAAGGGTCGTATCCCTGAAAAACTGGGTACCAAACCGCACCCTCTGATCATCTCCACATTCGGAAGAGCCAAAAGCTTGCTCGACCGCTCGAATCCACTTCACACACATGATTGGGTCGTCGGAACCAGAGAATTCTGGCGATCCGCAACTCAGAAAAGACTTGTAGGAACAACTATTCCCACTTCCCTGAGCATTAACAACTACGAGCTCCTCGGTCCTGATCCCAGGGCCAGCGCCTCCAGAACCAATCACAATGTTTCCCACAACCGTTTCACTCCTACAATTGTTTACATCGCGATCTTCAATCACTTTTAGCAAAAACTCTTGTTGCTTTGCCATCTCTTCCCTCATTGTCAACATCATGCTAGCCATCATTTCAGACTGGGAACTAGCATCCCTGATGACTGGGTGGCACGAAGCCAGGTCTACTCGCGGAATGACCTCTGGCCCCCCACCTAGCCTTTGCTGAACAGGTGGTCGCACAACAACCTCAGCTCCCTCCGGCTGACCAGCGGTGGAGGTTGTCGCCTCCAGGCCATCAACACGCGTACGCGGTCTACCGCTCATACCTACCATACTGAACTGCTACACAGAGCAGAGAAAGAGATAAGAGAGAGGTAGGATAAACACGAAGGAAACGTACTACCACATTGCCAATTGTCATAGTAATAGCAATTCAAGCACACTTACAAACAATATCCTCATAATAACATTAGCTAAGTGAGATTATGAACATATAACACATAAAGGTTCTCGTCACCATCGCTACAACGCTTGATAAACGTACTTTCCGTCGAATCTAAGACTAACCCATCTTAGAAGATTTACCCAAGCTCACGAATCAATACTTAGCATACTCGGTCTAAGTCTAGACATCAACATTCATGCCTAGTTCGCTTAAACTAGAGCTCTGATACCAACTTGTAACACTCTAAAATTCAGAGTAAATTAAAAACCTGGAAATATGGCAACATGACATTCGTATTGATATAAACCTCACATAAAGGGGATCAGTCCTTAAGACTTTACAAAACCTGTATAGATATAGAATTCATCAACAAACTAATCTAGACACATCTATCTAGATTTCATCAGTTGGTAATCCAATACTCACCAAAAGATGGGACTTAACAAATGCCCAACTACAATACTGGTCATCACAAAAATTCCTCGAGACCATGCTCGTCTCTCAAAACCCTTGGCAACCCACCGCTTAAGGGAAACCTGTTATACACATCATTTGAGAAAAAGTGTTAGGCTTAAAGCCTAGTGAGAATATACAGTTTATAAATTTTCAAGAGATATAAACATTTGTATCTCAAAGGAAATCTTTTCAAATAAGCATTTCCAAGCTAACAGCTGATAAGAATGAAAATCATTAACATGAGATCATAAACATTCATTCCAGAACCTCACAATTCATGTGCATGTAGTTCTATAATTTACCTTCCATTCAGAACCTCACAAATTAATGCGCATGTAGTTCTACATTTCATTTTACCATCAGAACCTCACAACTTAATGTGCATGTAGTTCCACATTTCATTGTACATTCAGAACCTCACAACTCAATGTGCATGTAGCTCTACATTTCACTTTACATTCAGAACCTCACAACTCAATGTGCATGTAGCTCTACATTTCACTTTACATTCAGAACCTCACAAATTAATGTGCATGTAGTTCTATATATAATAAATGTTACCCTCAAGTAACTTACATAAAAGTGCAAGTAAAACATCCGTTTACTTCAAATAATATGGAACCCATTATTTTAGTCAGAACTGATCGGGAACCCCAAAAATCACCAGAACTTCATTTATATCAAAATGTAGAGAACATGAAATCATACCGTAGAAATACTTCGGATTTCTTAAATAAGAGTTTTGACATGTATAAAGTTTGTAAAATGGTAGTAGGAACTCACCAGTAGGTTTTAGAATAAAACCCGAAAAACCAGATATCGATCACGACGAAGAAGTGAAGCTTTTAACACCGACCCCTTGCTAGAAACACCGAAAACTAGCAACCAAACGATACCTCGAAGATCGAAAGGAGAAAAGGGAAAAAGAAAAAAAAGAAAGAGAGAGACTGAGATATTGAGATATAAAAAAATATCTCTCAAATTAGATATTTAAGCTGGCCCCGAAAAAGCAAACTGTCAGGACGCACGACCCGTGCGTTTTCAAAGAAGGAAAGGCGCACGACCCGTGCGTAAATCCACTGTCAGGCCCCTAACCTTGCGCACGACCCGTGCGTTCTTTTCTGAAGGAGTCGTGCGCCCTGTAGAATAGTGCAGGCAGCCCTTTTTCCTTTCTTTTCTTCGTCGCAAAAGACCAAACGAAATTCGGGGTGTTACAGTAGTTTTGTTACCAAATCCATAGTCAATTCTTTCCATTTCCACACAGGTATATCGAGTGGCTGTAAACTTCCATATGGCTTCTGATGTTCGGCCTTTACCTGCAAACATGTGATACACTGCTCAACGAATCGACCGATATCACTCTTCATTCCCGGCCACCAATAATCCTCACGTAGATCATGGTACATCTTTGTACCTCCAGGATGAACGGTTAACCTCGACTTGTGTGCCTCTGACAAAATAATCTCTCGTAAAACTCCAAGTCTTGGAACCCAGATTCGGGCCTAAAAGACTTTGAGACCACGACTATCGTCGGATAAAGAATCCATGTAATTAACCATGCGCTCCGATTTAACATGTTCTGGTTTCGAAGCTTCAGTTTGCCATATTTGTAAGTCATTGATAAGAGTAGACTCCACCGACGTATGAGTGATAGTGTAACACATAGATCCGACATATGCCTTCCTACTTAATGCATCCGCCACTACGTTAGGTTTACCCGGATGGTAGAGTATCTCACAGTCGTAATCTTTAATCAACTCCATGGCCCATTGCTGACACATATTCAAGGTTTGCTGGTCAAAAAGATACTTCAAACTCTTGTGATCAGTATACAATTGGCATTTTGTGCCATACAGATAATAACGCTAGAGTTTCAAAGCAAAGACAACCGCTACTAGCTCAAGATCATGGGTTGGATAATTTTTCTCATATTCTTTTAGCTATCGCGAGGCATATACGATTACCTTACCCCGTTGCATCAATACACAACCCAATCCTAGCTTTGATGCGTCGCTGTATACTATGAAATCATCACTGCCTTCAGGTAAGGCAAGTACCGGTGCGTGCGTCAAACAATCTTTTAAAGTCTGGAATGCATTTTCCTGGGCCTCGGTCCAAAGAAATTTCACATCCTTGCGGGTGAGATAAGTGAGGGGTACGGCGATTTTTGAGAAATCCCTTATGAATCGTCGATAGTAACCCGCCAAGCCGAGAAAACTGCGTACTTATGAGGCATTCTTAGGTTGTTCCCATTTCTGTATTGCCTCGATCTTTGATGGATCAACGGAAACACCATCGCAAGATATCGTATGCCCCAAGAATTGTACCTGACGGAGCCATAATTCACATTTCGAGATCTTGGCATATAATCGTTCCTTTCTGAGCAACTCCAACATCTCTCTAAGGTGCACGACATGATCGGCCTCGGTCTTAGAATATACCAAAATATCATCAATAAAGACAATAACGAACTTATCGAGCATCGGGCGACATACTCGATTCATTGAATCCATGAATGCTGCAGGTGCATTCGTAAGTCCAAACGGCATGACAAGGAATTCATAATGTCCATATCGTGTGCGGAAAGTTGTCTTAGGCACATCCTCCTCACGTACCTTAAGCTGATGATATCCTGATCTCAAATCGATCTTGGAGAAATAACTTGTTGGGTCTGAAATGTGCTAAGTCTAGATAGTGTTGCTAAGTATTGTAGGATTACTACTGCTGAAGATTTTAGTCCTGCTACTTGAAGATTACTACTACTAGACGTATTACTACTGCTAGATGTATTACTACTGCTAGTAGTTAGTACTGCTTGAAGATATAATACTGCAAGATGGAAATTACTACTGCAAGCATGGTTAGTACTACTATTGATAAGAAGATGTTGTTGAAGATTAATGTTGCTTATGATGATAAAGATGGATTGGTTGCTTAAAGCGAAAGTCAAGGAGATTGAAGATAATTATGGACTGGATGCTGAAGATCAATATTATTTTTGTAATTATCTTGTAATCTGTTTTGTATATATAGTCTAGAAGTCTTAGATTATAGAATACACAAATATACAGATATATAGATTTACGTATTGTTTTTGTTACTAGAGAGAATTAGCCTCAAGATTGTTAGTAATCCTTTCTTTAGAGAAGTATTGAACGTCTGTTGAGCTTGTTCAACAGATTGAGGCTTTGGTTGTAATCATTAAGTTAATTTAATATAACTTGTGATTTACAATTATACACTGTTCCATTGATTTACTGTTAAAGTGTTATTCCGCAAACTTCTTTAACATAGTTTCTAAGTGTTTAAGTTTAATTCTTGTTTTGAATTACGATCCTGACAAGTGGTATCAGAGCAGAGGAACTCAAAAATCAATAATCATCATGGACGGATCAAGCGACAGTGTTCTGGTTTCAAAGGTCCCCATGCTCAAACCTAATGAGTTTGACATGTGGAAAATCAGGATCAGGCAGTACATTCTAATTACAGACTACTCAATGTGGGATATCATTGAGAATGGTCCCTCAAGTGAAGGAGAGATCGGAGCAGATGGCAAGAGACCTCCACCAAAAACTGATGGAGAAAGAAAGATGAGGCAGACTGAGATGAAAGCCTTGAGCACTCTGCTCTTGGCAATTCCTAATGAATACCAACATCAGTTTTTCAACTGTGTTGATGCCAAAATCTTGTGGAATGCTTTGGAGAAGAGGTTTTCAGGTACCAAAAGCACTAAGAGAAATCAGAAAGCAATTCTCAAACAACAATATGAAAACTTTATGTCCACAAAGAATGAGTCTATGACTCAAACCTTTGATAGATTCAACAAGTTAATTGGAGAATTGGCCACTGTTGGTGTCAAGATGGACCAGGATGATGTCAACAGAAAGTTTTTAAGATCTCTTGGTGAAGAATGGATAATGTATACAGTATCCTTCAGGCAGAATGATAATCTGGAGGATAAAGAACTTATGACCTCTACAATGATCTCAGGGTGTTTGAAGCAGAAGTTGAATCTAAGAAGAAGCCATCTGGATACTCTCACAATGCTGCTCTCTTATCATCTACTACTGATTCTACTGCAAATACAGAATCAGTTAGTGCTGCTTATGGCTCAAAACAGGATGGTCTCAATTATTCTGTTTTGGAAGCCTTCCTTGCTAGCCATGCCAAAACTTCTCTTATTAATGATGATCTGGAGCAGATCAATGTTGATGATCTTGAAGAGATGGACATCAAGTGGCAAATGGCAATGCTCACCATGAAAATCAAAATTCTCATTAAAAGGACTGGAAGAAACAATTTTGCCATGAGAAGAGAAGATGGTGCTGGATTTGACAAATCCAAGGTGGAATGCTACAAGTGTCACAAACTGGGGCACTTTACAAGAGAATGCAGAGGAGGAATGTCTCAACAGCATGGAAACAACAACAAGAATTCATCTAAAGCACTTATCTCACAAGATGGAATGGGGTTTGATTCGAGTGACCAAGCAAATGAGGCAATCCAGAATCAAGCATTGATGGCTGAGGTTTCAGAGTCTTCAAGCACAGCAATCCCCACAGAGGTAAAATCTAAACTTTGCTCTCAAGTCTGTCTTAAAACTGTTAAAAAGTACAGGGATCACAATCAGAGCATGTGTGATGATCTTAAAAGATTGGAGAAACATAGGAGAGAGTCCAGTTTGATCATTGTGAATTTTGAAGAACAGATTAAGGCATACCAAGCTAATGAACTTCAACATTCATATGATCACAACTATTGGAAGTGGGAGAAGAAGAAGTTAGAGATTAAGCTAGAGAAGGCTAAAGAGGAATGTGAGAAAGTTAGGAGTGAATTTGAGAAGGCCAAATTAGATATTGAGAAATTTTCCAATGCTTCTAAAGCAATGGACTCTTTACTCAAATCTCAAGTTCATGACAAACTGAAGAGAGGTATAGGCTACAACAACACCCCTCCACCTTACAATAACAACTACATTCCACCCACCTCAGACCTCTTAGAAAGACAAGAGAAGAAGGACTTACCTGCAGGAGCCACAGAAGTAGATCCACTAGATACAGTAGTGGTTGAGGCAGATTCTGAAGAAGAGAACATTGAGGATAACAATAAGGAAGTCCAGAAAGTAATTCCCCTAGAAAACCATATTCTGAAAAATGAAAAGGGGGGTAAACCATTTGTCAAGAGTGAGAAAGTGGAGAAGTCTAAAATTGGGGAAGAAACTGTTAAGAGTGAGAAAGCTGAGACCTCCAGGAAAGGGAAGGAGAAGGTACAGGGAGGTCACTATATGCAAACTACTGTTGTAAATCCCTGTACTTGTCAACAGATCAAGCCCCATCAACATGATAAAATAAGGGGAAATCAGAGAAACAGAAATAATCAGTGGGCTCAAAAACAAAGAATTTATCTAAGCAAAATCAATAGACCAAAGCCTTGTTTTATTTGTGGCAAGATGAATCATTTAGCCAAACACTGTTATTTCAATCCTATTAACCAAAGAATTACTTTTCAAAGACAAACACAAAATTTTGTTGGCTATCGGAAGCAATCAAGGAACCACATGGCTTCTAATGTGAGAACAGCACCAATGAAAACTGGGACTGTAAAATCTCATATTTAGAATAAGTTTGCTAAAGAAAAAGAAAATACTCCAAGCAAAGCAAGGAGTAACTCAAAGAATAGGAAAGCAAACAACTTTGTCAAAATTTGGGTTCCAAAATGCACCAAACCTGTTAGTACTGCTACCTCAAATAGTACTACTGACAGAAATAGTGCTTCTAATACTAGTACTACTGCTAACCAAGTTAGTACTGTTAACAAAGTTAGTACTGTTGACCAAGTTAGTACTGCTAACAAAGATAGTACTGCTTCCTATGTTAATGCTGTCAAGCCTATAATTCTGACAAAGTATTCCAGCCATGAGATTCCTAACTCTGATCATCTCATCCAGACTAAGCTTACTGATTATGAATATGTTGATGAGAAAGGGCAACCCAAGACCACTTTGGCTTGGGTTCCCTCAAAAACTAACTGATTTATCTTATGTGCAGGGCAACCAACATCTCAAGAGGAAGAGCATTTGGAATATAGACAGTGGTTGTTCTAGGCACATGACAGGTAACATGGCCTGCCTTCAAATTTTTAAAAGATTTGATGGAGGACATGTTGCTTTTGGTGACAATCCAGCAGGAGGTAAGATAAGTGGTAAAGGTATGGTTTCAAAAGGTAAGATGACTTTTGAAGATGTTTACTATGTTGAGCAGTTGAGATACAACCTGTTAAGTGTATCACAGGTTTGTGACAAGAAACATAGTATATTATTTAGTGATACTGAATGTATTATCCTTGCTCCCGGATTCAAGGTAGTTGATGAAAATATGATACTACTTAGAACACCTAGAAAGGAGAATGTTTATTGTTTGGACCTAGAAAGTGTTTCATCTGATTCATCACTAAACTGTCTGTTTTCAAAAGCTTCTATAAATGAATCATCTCTTTGGCACAGAAGGATGTGTCACATGAACTTTAAAACTATGAACAATCTTGTGAAAAAAAATATTGTAAGAGGTTTGCCTGAAAAAGTATTCTCATGTGATGATCATTGTGTTGCATGTCTTAAAGGTAAGCAGCACAAAACTTCTCATAAGTCCAAAGAAATAAACACAATCTCATCACCCCTTCAGTTATTGCATATGGATCTTTTTGGTCCTACAAATGTGATGAGTTTTGGTAAGAAATCCTATTGCTTAGTCATTGTTGATGATTTCTCTAGATTTACTTGGGTATATTTTCTGAGGACTAAGGATGAGACAAGTGGACTGATCAAATCCTTTGTTCTTAGGATTGAAAACCAAACAAATATAAGAGTTAAAGTCATCAGATCTGATAATGGAACTGAGTTTAAAAACAGTGATTTAAACAGCTTTTGTGAGACTAAAGGTATTGAGAGACAATTAAGTGCTCCTAGGACTCCTCAACAAAATGGTGTTGCTGAGAGGAGAAATAGGACATTGATTGAG
Source organism: Arctium minus (assembly GCA_954870635.1). Taxonomy (NCBI): domain Eukaryota; kingdom Viridiplantae; phylum Streptophyta; class Magnoliopsida; order Asterales; family Asteraceae; genus Arctium; species Arctium minus. The sequence continues at coordinate 80,582,719 of OX941090.1, read as the reverse complement.
GCTGCTAGATCTCTCTTGGCAGATTCAAAATTACCCATTACTTTTTGGGCAGAAGCAGTTAATATTGCTTGTTATGTCCAAAACAGAGTTCTAGTAGTCAAATCCCAAGGAAAGACACCTTATGAACTTTTCAAAAAGAAGAAACCTTTTATTGAATTTTTCAAACCTTTTGGGTGTCCTTGTACAATTCTCAACACCAAATCTCATTTAGGCAAGTTTGAAAGCAAAGCTGAGGATGGATTTTTTGTTGGATACTCATCTCAGAGCAAAGCATATAGAGTTTTCAACAGTTTTTCCAGAATTATAGAGGAAAGTGACAATGTCAAATGCAATGAGAACACACCAAATCAGATTGGTACAGGTCCTGATTGGTTGTTTGACATTGATTCACTAACTAACTCTTTGGGTTTTAGTAATGAGCAAATTGCAGGAACAAGTTCAGAACAGGAACAAGAACAAAGACCAGAGTTTGTGTTGTTCCCTACACCTACAGTTGATCCTGTTGAATTTTGTCAACAAGAAAAGAAGGATGATTTAGATACAGAGGAGTCTGAACCAGAACAGGCTGAAGATGATAAAAGTGATGAAGAGGATAAAGGTGGCAAGGAGGATGCTCACCCTTCAGATTCAGGAAAAACAGGTCCTGAAATGCCCAATGTGTTAGAAGATGATACTGATGAAGAAAATTCTTCAGTTTTTGGGGGAAACACTCCTGAAAAGAATGACTCTAATCTGGATACCAATATTAATGAGGAGGATGCCCATCAAACAAGAACTCAGAAGAATCATCCTCCTCAGTTGGTGATTGGTGATATCAATTCCCCCATAATCACAAGGCATCAAAGTAAGTTAGGAGGATTGAAAGACTTACAATCAGGTTTGTTGTCCTATTTTTTATCCCAGATTGAGCCAAAGAAGGCTTATGATGCAATGAAAGACCCAAGCTGGATAGAAGCAATACAAGAGGAGTTGCTGCAGTTTGTGCTGCAAGATGTATGGGATCTGGTTGACCTTCCAAAAGGACACAGGGCAATTGGAACTAAATGGATCTTCAGGAATAAGAAATATGAGAGAGGGATAGTGATAAAGAATAAAGTCAGACTTGTGGCACAAGGGTACACACAAGAAGAGGGAATAGACTATGAAGAAGTGTTTGCACCAGTAGCCAGAATTGAGGCAATTAGGCTGTTTCTAGCCTATGCTTCTTTCATGAAGTTCAGAGTATATCAGATGGATGTTAAGAGTGCATTTCTATATGGGACAATTGATGAAGAAGTGTATGTTTGTCAGCCTCCAGGGTTTGAGAATCCTACCTTTCCTGACAAAGTATACAAATTAAATAAGGCACTCTATGGGCTACATCAAGCACCAAGAGCATGGTATGATACTCTGTCTACCTATCTCTTGGAAAATGGTTTTGAAAGGGGAATCATTGACAAGACTCTGTTCATCAAAAGGAAGAAGAAGGACATCCTGCTTGTACAAATCTATGTGGATGACATCATCTTTGGATCCACAAAAGATCTTATGTGCAAGGAGTTTGAGGAGTTGATGCACAAAAGATTCAAGATGAGCTCTATGGGTGAACTCACATTCTTCCTTGGGCTACAGGTTAAACAGAAGACAGATGGCATTTTCATAAGTCAATCCAAGTATGTGCAGGATATACTTACAAAGTTTGGATTTTCAGAAGCAAAGCCTGCAAGCACACCTATGGAACCACACAAACAGATCACTGCATATCTTGAGGGGGAGGATGTGGATGTTCGTCATTATAGATCCATGATAGGCTCCCTCATGTATCTCACAGCTTCAAGACCAGACATTATGTTTGTTGTATGTGTGTGTGCAAGATTTCAAGTGAGGCCTAAGCAGTCACACTTTCAAGCAGTCAAAAGGATATCCAGATATATCAAAGGACAACCTAGGTTGGGTCTTTGGTATCCTCATAACTCACCATTTGATCTAATTGCATATTCAGATAGTGATTTAGGTGGTGCAAACTTGGATAGAAAGTCTACATCAAGAGGATATCATTTTTTGGGTGCAAGGCTAATTTCATGGCAGTGTAAAAAGCAAACCACAGTGTCCACCTCTACCACAGAAGCAGAGTATATAGCTGCTGCAAGCTGTTGCTCACAAGTGCTATGGATTCATAATCAGATGTTAGACTATGGTACTACTTTTCTTCACACTCCTATATTCATTGATAACAACAGTGCTATAAGCATTGTTAATAATCCAGTCAAGCACTCTAAAACCAAGCATATAGAAATCAGGTACCATTTTATTAGAGACTGCAATGAAAAGAAGTTAATTCAGGTTTTGAAAGTACACACTAGTAATCAATTTGCTGATCTATTCACCAAAGCTTTTGATGTGGGTAGATTCACATTCTTAGTCACAAGTGTGGGCATGATAAACACTGAATAAGCCTCTATCATTTCTCCTCATGTACCATTTCTGAATAGACTCCTTGATGTTTCATTTCTCATATTCATTGTGCATGGTGCTGCTAACCCTTTGTGTTTAAGTGTTTCAGAATGACAGGCCAAACTATGGTTAAGTCTGGTTACTACTGATTGGTGGTTTATACTGCCAATGCAAAGTTATTACTGCCTGCCTTATTTCTACTGCCAGACAGTGTTAATACTGCTAATATATGTTAATACTGCTAGTAAGTGTTAATACCGCAGGTATGTGTTTCTACTGCTATGTGTTACTACTGCCAGAAAGTGTTAATACTGCTAGACTAGGTTAATACTGCTAGTAAGTGTTAATACCACAGGTATGTGTTTCTACTGCTACTCGTTACTACTGCTTATATGGGTTAATACTGGGGGTTCTGTTAATGCTTCTAGGGTACTTAGTACTGCTCTTAACTGAATCCCATACCCTATAAATACCCTCTTTGACCGCCAAAACCCAAACGGCCCTTTGAATTTCTATTGAGTGTTGATCCTCTCTTTCTCTCTAACATTCGTGCTTCCCGGTGCATAAACCCTAGTGTTGATTCAAACCCAAGAACGATGGCAGGACTGGATTTTGTTGACGATCACAATGAGCTTGCAATGCTGCAAAAACCCAAACAAGCTAAGGGTTTTCATGAGATTGTGGATTTCCTAAAATCCTCACACATCGCCTATGCGTTAACTGTCAATCCCACCATCTATGTGGAACATCTGCGACAATTCTGGACGAATGCATCCATTCAGATAGTTGATGGCAATCAGGTCATCCAATCAAAGGTTTGTGATAAATCTATCACAATCACAGAAGGCTGCATTCGCACTCATCTACGTCTAGATGATGCATCTGGTATGTCTACTCTCCCAAAGGAAGACCTATTTCTTGAAATTGGTCGAATGGGGTATGAAGGTCCTACTGAGGTTTATAAGTTCTTCAAGAGCAAATTTTCACCTCAGTGACAATTTTTTGTTCATACTCTGCAACATTGTATTTCTCGCAAAACAACTGGATGGAGTGAGTTCAGCAGTACCATAGCCTATGCTCTTGTTTGCTTAGCTACCTCCATAAAGTTTAATTTTTCACAAATGATTCTGAATGATTTGCTGTCAAACCTGGATACCAAAACCAAAACCAAAAGATTTTATATGTATCCAAGGTTTGTACAAGAAGTACTAAACAGGGAATTGACGGATTTACCCTCTTTTCAAGAGGTGTATGTACCTAAACCTTCCAAATGGAAGGCGTTTTCCAACATGAAAAGGCCTAGTAAGGACTTTTCTGGAAAAGACACACCATTGTTCTCTACAATGATGGTGGTGTCTCATTCCCATGGTGAGGCATCAGGGTCACAGCCCACATCTGACCAACCCACTAATGACCTACCCACACCATTCATTTCAAATGATCTTCCTCAGATCCCTGTTATGAAGCCAATTTCCCCCATCACTCAAACATATGTAAGGAAAAAGGTACAGAAGGTTCCTTCCCTTCCTGTATCTTCACCCCAACAACCTACTAGCCCTCTGATGGAGCATTCTCCATCAGAGAATATCCAAAGGGAAACCACAGGGGTGTCTCCCAACCCCAAGAAGGTGCTCTCTAAGGAGAAGGAAGAGCATGTGGGCAGCAAGGCTCACACTAGTGATTCTGCACAAGGTGTGGGTCAGGACAGTGTGAACATAGCTAAGACCTTCCCCACGGCAACTTTAGATGAGAAATCATCTAAGGGTTCCAGGTGCCAAGAAACCAAGGGGGTAGAAGGTGCTTCTGCTAGGCAGAAGGCCTCTACTAAAAGATCCAAGGATCCTTCAAGGGTGGTAAACACACCCAAAGGAGGTGAGGACAGATATAACTATGATGAATTGATGGAAACAATTGGCAATGTAAATCTGGATGTCATCAATCAGGGTAAGGAGATAAAGGAGATTAAACAGGTGATTCTTTCCCAACAGGAGCAGATAGCCAAACTAAAGAAGATGGTGCTTAACTTGGTGCATAAAAAGAGGAGAAAGCAATTCATCTTAAAGAAAAGGAGAAGTACACATGATGCTTCCAAAAAGGGGGAGAATCCAGAAGCTGAATTTGAGAAGGAAAGCCCTGTTGGCATGGAATTTCAGTTTGAGGGGGAGGAAGCAGAAACAGTGAATGCAGTAGAAACTGAGAAAGAAGCAGAAACAGTTAAAGCAGCAGTAACTCAGTCAGCCGCAGAAACAGTAGAAGCAGCAGTAACTACTAAGCCAGAAGTAGAAACTGCCACAGCAGTAGAAACAGAAAAGGCAGCAGCAGAAACTGGCATGTCTATGGAGGAAATTGAGATTGCAGAAACTCTGGTTAAGGCAAAGAATGACACTCCTAAGGCCACTCAAAAGGCTAAGGGAGTGGTGATCAAAGAAGGAGAATCAGAGAAGAAAAAGACAAAGGTCAGTGTGTCAGATGCAAAGAAGAAAGGGAAGGAGAAGATTGTTCAGCCTGAGAAGCCTGTCAAAAAGCAGAAGCAAATTGATTTAGATGCTGAATTGGCCAAAGAATTAAATGTACAGTTTGAAAAGGAACTTGAAAAGGAGACTGAACTTCAAAAAGCCAAAGACAGAAAGATTGCATTAGATTTGGCTAAAAGACTCAATGAAGAATATCAGAAAAGCTTGAAACTGGCTGCAAAGAAGGTTGATATGAAAGCAACAAGACAAAGGAAGCCTTCAAAGACCTTTCTAGCAAGGATCTGGTGGAGTTTCTGAAGGAATGTTTACAAAAATGTCTTGGAGCAGAATATAAGACTTGTACAAAAAGGAGATGGCCAAGCTTCAAGGAGACTTCAGTCAGAGGGTTGAATTTGAAAGAAAGATGAAAGAAAGACATGATCTGAACATTCAACAGCCCTTCCCTGATAGTGAAGAAGGCACTCCTACTAAAGAAAAGGTAGAAGTGAAGAAAGAAGAAACACTAGCTTAGAAAATTGGAGTTGTAAAAAGAAAGAAGTCTATTGCTACAAAGCCAAAGGCAAAAAGACAAAGAACTGAGGACGGTGAAAAGGAGCAGAGTAGTGAAAGATTGGAGACTGAATCATCAAAACCTACTGTTGTACCTCCAGCAGAGAAGCAGAAACAAGCTGAGCAGGTTGAAAATCAAGAGAAGAGCCAAGAACAATCAAGTCAACAGCCTTCAGAACAGTCAAGACCATCTGATGAGCAGTGTGACTTGTATATGACTGTGACAGATGAAGAACCAGTGAAAGTAGATCCTATCTCAGTGAAAGCCCCAGAGATCATTCATTGGGATACTTTGATGGATAAAGGCAAAGAATACTTCAGAATCAAAAGAATGGGTGACAATTTTGAGGTTTATTCAACCTGAAATAAGATAATCAGAAGTTGTACAAGATCTGATTTTGAGGTTTTCGATGAGGTTTTCTCCTACGCGTTCGTAACGAGATAAAGTACAACTTCCAACAAAAATATTTCAGAAAATACCTACCAATAACAGCAGTTTTACATATTTGTGGAAGTTATGCTATCCTTAATTTGCAATTTTGTCGTTTTTGATTTTAAGCTCGGAATCCCGTAAAACTTTGTCGACACTTCCAACAACTCCCAATAGGTCCAAAACTTAGTTCCAAAGCTTAAAAATCCCATCAAACACATACCGTTTGAGTGTTGTGCGCATAGTTTACCGAAATAGCAACGTATTCTGTAAAAGTTGCATAAAATGCAATCTACGCTACTTTTTCGACTTCCGTCACTTCTAACACTTCATAATAATTTATTGAAAGGTGTTCCAACCTTTACATCACCATTTAGATCATTCATTCAAGTTTTGGGTAGATTTTTCCCATTTAGGCACTTTAGTTACCTACCCGCTTTCCATTTAGGCAATACGCTTTGTATTTTGAACCCTCACACCATCTAATTATGTCATTTGTGAGGTGTTAGAACCAATATTACCTCCTACATCTCATTCTAACTATGACCTTTACTTATAGCTCACTAGTACACTTGGCATTTTAGCAAATTCTCTTTTTACATAATAAACTCATAAAGCATGGTTTAACATATAATACATATTTAGACTCACTAGTTAAACATATATGGGAGGGTGGATATTACACCATGGATTACAAGTATTTAGCTCATAACTTGGATTTTGGCTTACTCGGTGTTCCACCACAATCCTTGGTAAAACGGGTACCCCCTGTCGTCGCAAGATGAATTTTGGACCAAACAGTCCTTATGTGGCAAAGATTTCAATTTTAAACTCAACTCTCTTGCAAATATTTCCTTTTATTACAATTATCTATATTTCTTCGAATTATAAATTGTATGTTCTCACTAGGCTTTAAGCCTAACACTTTTTCTCAAATGATATGTATAACAGGTTTCCTTTAGCGGTGGGTTGCCAAGGGTTTGAGTGACGAGCATGGACTTGAGGCATTTTTGAGATGATTAGTTTATGGCGTTGGCCATTTGATTAAGTTTCTTCTTTTGGTGATTTTTGGGTTGACAACCAATGTAATCTAGATAGTATGTGTTTAGATTAGTTTGTTGTCAATTTATATATCAGTTCACAGGTTTTTGTAAATGCCTTATACATTTTCCCTTCTTGGGTGGTTATTGCCAAATACAAACGTCATTTTGCCAAATTTTCGAATTTTATGCTACTCTAATTTTTAGGGTGTTACATGTACTCCCGCACCATCAAGTTTCCTTTCACTAGAGACCGAAACTCAGCTTCGATACGGTCCATAGATCTTTCGCTGCAGAACTCTTCCAAGATCTTCTTCTTAAACTCGACCCAAGACAACTGAGCCAGGACGTTAGGAGAGAGAGTGGATTAAGTGACATTCCACCATGTGAGTGCCGAATCTCTAAGCAACTGGGTACCAAACCTCACTCTCTGGTCATCTCCACACTCAGACGAGCCAAAAGCCTGCTCGACAGCCTGAATCCACTTCACACACACAATCGGGTCGTCAGAACGGAGAATTCTGGTGGTCCGCAACCTAGAAAGGATTTATAGGAGCAGCTCCTTCCACTTTTCTGAGCACCCACAACTCTGTGCTCTTTCGTTCTGATCCCCTGACCGGTTCCACCAGAACCAACCACGATGTTCTCTGCAACCGCCTCATTTATCTTGAGACTGGCATCGCGGTCTTCTAACAACTTCAAAAACGCTTCCTGTTGCTTCTCCATAGCTGATGACACCATCTGCATAATGATGGCCATTATGTCGGCTTGAGGGTTTGCCTCTTGTACAACCGGGTTCGTGGATACCAACTCCACTCTTGGCACTTGCTCCACTTCTCCCGTGAATATAGGTGGCATACCCGGAGGAACGACGGTCGCTGCCCTAACTATTGGATTCCGCTCGAGCGATCTATCTTCACGTACATTCTCATCGGCTAACGGTCGACTGCGAGTGTTCACCATACTAGAATAATGGCTGCCACACAAGCACGAGAAAGAATAAGAAAGAGATTAACTGAAATAAGCACGAAGGAAACGTACTACTACGTCTATCAATTGTCATAACATTAGCAAACCAAGTACACTCACGTAAAATATCCTCATAATAACATTAGCTAAGTGAGATTATGAACATATAACACATAAGGGTTCTTGTTACCATCATCACAATGCTTGATGAACATAACTTACGTCGACTCTAAGACTAACCCATCTTAGAAGTTCTACCCAACTCACAAATCATTTCCTAACATACTCAGTCTAAGTCTAGACATCTTACAATCATGCCTAGTTCACTTAAACTAGAGCTCTGATACCAACTTGTAACACCCTAAAAATTCGGGAAATTTTAAAAATTAAAATTTCGGCAATAACATTAGCATTTGGAGCTAACCACCCAAAAAGGGTAAAAGTGTACGCGTTTACAAAACCTGTATAAGATTCATGGGAAAGCGACAACAAATTAATCTAAACCATTCTATCTAGATTACATGGGTTGCCAACCCAATTCCAAAAATTAATAAATTGTTTTAAACGCCAAGACTCCAAATTATCAATCATCCAAAAATGCCCTCAAGAGACCACGCTCTTCACTTAACCCCTTGACGGCCTGCCGCTAAGGGAACCTGTTATACACATCATTTAAGAAAAATTGTTAGGCTTAAAGCCTAGTGAGAACATACAGTTTATATGAAAGTTAGTAAGAAGAATTAAATGCAACATAAGTAAACCGCTTTCACCAACCGTCTTTGTAAATAAATTGATAACCACATAATGACCATGCGGTCCACACTACATCTTGCGATGACGGGAAAACCCGATTTCCAAGGATTGGGGCGAAACACAAAGTAAGCCACTTTCCAAGTTATTGACCTCACCATAGTAGGATCAAGGCTACGAACATGTCGGCTCGTACTAAGATGTGGGGGAGGGCACCCAATGATCCCTAGTCATGCTCATTCGCTAGGATTTACATTTATGACCCACGACTAGTATCCGGTCCCACATAATTGTTCCAAGTTGCCACCCTAGGGCCCAATGTCTCGACTAGCTACATACGGGAGTTATCCCCAAATAATAAGTCGATTCTATACCTATGGATCCACTAGTAATAGTCTAGACTTGGCACAATATCACTTGTGACCAACTATAATCAAACATATAGTTCATAACACCATTTATTTCTCAAATCATATTTTCATGGTTAACTGCTGATAAGAAATACAAAGCCTAAACATGAATCATAAGGCCATCTTCTCATTTTCAAATATGTTTCCTTACAAAGTAAACCTTTCAAGTATGAAATATGGATTTCCTCAATATTAAACCTTTTATTCCCTTTTTACAAAATAACCCTTTCACCCAAATACCCATAATATGCTTAAAACATAATCATGGCTAAAATGTCATAGGTTGAACATTTACTCATCAAAATATGAAAACTTCCATATTTATAGTTCCAAGACATGGAATACTTCTTTATTTTACAAAGTGATAAGAACCCTAAAAATCTCTAAAATACCAAGTTAGGTCAAAATCTCACCAACAATGAAAATGTAAACATGGAGATATTTAGAAATAAAAAAAGTGCATTTTGATGTGTATAAAGTTTAATAAAGGAAGTATGAACTCACAAAGTGGGTTTTGAGCAAAACCTAGAACTCTTACATGGAAGGAACAAAAGATGAAGGTGAAGAGATGATTATCCTTGAACTCTAGATTTCACCACCCTAGAATCATCATAAATGAACCATATTATTAAATGGGAGAATAAATGAGGAAAGATTGGTGGTTGGGGAGAGTTTACTTTCAATAAACCAGAGAAAACGATTGCCAAGAAGAGAGAAAAGAGAGCCAAATGACCTAGAATTCGGAGTTGGGCAATAAATACCCGCTGGACACCTGCGACTATGACCATGCGACAATGACATGGTCATTGTTGCTGGTCAATGTCGCACCAGCCACCCAACCTTTTGTTGGTTTGGTGCGACTATGACACAGAGACAGTGACCGTGTCACAGTCGCTGGTCAATGTCACCCAGCATTCCCTCGGGCCCCGAAACTTGACTATTTTGCACATAAGTCACCCGGTTCACCTTAAGGTTCGAGTAAGGACTTTTCTAAGCGATAGAAGTTGGATATGAATATCAATAGAAGATTAAGGCTCTTACCGAAAATCCGGGTGTTACAATCAACCCCAAAGACATAATAAACGTTTGGCTAAAACACGTGAGCCAATATGGTTACATAAACCAAATTACATCTTTTCCCAAAATCTTTGTCTCTCAAATCACGATTGGCCTTTGGCCCAAAGCCAAAAAGGTTTACAATTTCTAAAATGTTCACAAGGTTGGGAGTGACTAAAATTCAAATGACTCACACGTTCGTATTTTCAAAACGTCCCATTACACAAATGATGCGTATTTCTAACAAACACTAAAAGTGCATTTTGACCAAATAATCTCCATTTATGAAATAAATCATCAAAACAGTTTCATTTGTGACTTATTTATCAAAATGCCCAAAAATCCCAAATGTGGGTATTTTTCAATGTTTATAAAAGCCAAACACCTCAAATAATCAAAACCCATCAAATAACTCAACAACTGATAATTTCATGTAAAATAAATAAACACTTTAAAATGGACATTTTGGCATGTACAATGTTTTCACAAATCAACTTGAACTCACCTTGCTAGGTTAAGTTAAACCTAGGTTCCAAATCCAACCATTAGCCTCAAATAGTGTAGATTCCACCATTTTCAAGTCATCACCAACAATAAGCTAGGGTTTCCAAATAACCCATTTCTTCAAGTCTAGAATAAACCATCAACGAGTAAAACCTTTATATCTACAAAGATCCTTATACCAAAGCTTGGAATATTCAAGGAAACTTACCACTTTAGGATATTGAGACTCTCCACCCTAAAACCATCCAAATCCTTCAACTCTTCAAGTCCAAGCTTTCAAATGCCAACTTTCATGCTACTTTAGGATAATACCTCATGGGTGCTCCAGATTTGATATCACCTCTCCCAAAAATCACACCAAGAAGAGAAGAAATGGAGAGGGGGAGTGAAAAATGAGAGGAAACCCTAAAAATTGGGTTTAAGTTTGTCCAGACCGTCCGCGGGGCCTTGACCATGAGCTCAAGTCACGGGCCAAGCCGCGTGTGTTCCTGAGCCGTATATCACATCAACTTACGTAGGCCTAACCGCGTCTTGAGGCCGAGGGCCTAGCTGCCCGTTTCGCCTGTTGCGCCTTCTCACCCCTCGTGTTAAACCGTTCCCTGACTGTTTCGCTCAACCGGGAGTTAACTGTAATATCCGGATCCAAAATTTTTATTAATTTTGGAAATTGGGTAAAAAGTGAAGCGAGACCCAAAGTACAGGGGGGTTATTTGAAACTTTGGTTTTTATATAACCTAAATATCAGATAATTGATTCATATCAGTTTGATATTTTAGTAAGCCGACATATATATATATATATAGAGAGAGAGAGAGAGAGAAAACAGAGCAAGATACAGAGAGAAAGAGAAAGAGGTTTTGATCAATCGATCCGTTTTTTTGTCAAATAGAGGTATGATTTTAGCTTAATACTTCTATCTGCATGTTATAGTCGGTAAATAGTCTTGTTATTCAAGCTTTTAACCGTGTATTTGATCGATTTAATGATCAAAAAGTTTTCTGGGTTCGAACTGTTGAGTCGCCGACTTAAATATGAACTCGACCGGGAAGATGATGTGAACCGGTAAAGGTATCGGTCGACCGGTAAAATGTAGTCGACCGATAGGTTATAAAGACCGATAGGTTGTTTGACCGGAATGTATCGGTCGACCGGTAAAGAGTTGTCAACCGGTATAGCCATAGACCGGTATGTTGTTGGACCGGTATGTTGTTGTGGACCGGTATGTTGTTGTGGACCGGTATAGTGGTTCGACCGGTATTTTGTTAATCGATCTAAGAGGTATTAATCAGAGTGGTTTCGACCGGGTTAAAAACAGTATATTTCATTTGATGAGTCTTTAGAAAGAAAGAGTGTTAGTTGCAAGTTAGCTTACCTTTGTTTTTAATACCATCGTAGGTGGTGTTAATCAGTAGAAGTCAGAGTTAATCAAGAAGAATCAGAGGTGAGTCTTTCAAACTAAATCTTTTATAATTTTAGCAGTTATTTGATAAATGTGGGTTTTATAAACTGCGCATTTATAGTATTGAAAGTTATGCAAAATTATTGCAAAAGATTGATTTAATCAGTTTGGCATGTTTATGCTCAGTTTATATAAACTTGTTGTATATACAGTCAGGACTAGGTGTATGCATACATTTGAGTCAGAAGTCTGACCTAAGTCGGGAAGTGTGACCCGCCTGCTCGTACCGGGGAGTGTGGCCCGTTTATGCCATTAGGGTGTGTCCCTAAAATAAGGCAGTGCGAGACAGACATACCATCTTTGACGGAAATGTTGGTCAGTAGCTTAAGGTACGCTTGCGAAGTGTAAAAAGTGGTCACTGATGGCCAATAGATTGAGTTATGCCTGCGAAGCATAAAGTGTTTTAAAGTTTGATTAAAAGAGCAGATTATGTTTTTGAGATATAAAGCTTTGTTTAAATGTTTTAATTAATATTTGAACTGTTGCAGTAGTGATTTGAGGGGACTCACTAGACCATTGGTCTAACCCTCGCTATTTCAAAATTTTAATCCTGTTTCAGGTTATCGAAAAGTAGCAGGTACAGATAAGGGTAAAGAGAAGATATGAACTATAGACAGGAAATAGAAGACTTCCTGCAATAGTTTATTTTTGAACTCAGTTGTATAGGAAGAGATAGTTGTAAACCTTGTACTCTGAAATGTAAGCCTGAGGCAGTATTCAGATAGAAATGTTATTTTAATGTATGTATAAATGTTCAGGTTGTTACAATTGGTATCAGAGCATTAGTTTAAGGGATCCAGGTGACCAGATGCGTCTAGACTTAAACTGAGATAGTAGAAGCACAACTGAGTAGTAGGAATACTGTAAGAAAATAACATTAAGGTAGTAAGGACTAACATGTAAGGTAAATTTGGAATTCCATTTGTCCAGTGTAATTGTTAATTTACAAGTACATGCTTGTGCTTAAACTGCCGTAATGTGTAGCATGTTAGATTGAATATCTTATGTTTCTTCTTATCAGAAGTATGTCTGAGCGAGTGACAAGGAGTAGATCTATATTGAATCCTGAAATGGAACCAGATAATGAAGTCATTGCCAAAGAGCGAATGACTTCTGTCAACCCAACTGCTATCCAAGGAAAGAGTCGCGGTCGACCTAAAGGTAAGACAGTTCAGAAAGCAGCTACTCAGGCAAGAGTTTCCAATGTGGGAACTCGAGGTGGGAAGACGAGTTGTGGTATTTGTCAGGATGAAAGTGTAGAGGTAAGAGTTGAGCAAGAAACTTCTAATCAAGAAAGTTCGGCTTCTGTGAGGGGTCGAAAGCAGACAGGAAACCGTGGTGGAGGTAGAACGCAAGGTTTTGTTACACAAGAAACCTTCACTGCAGAAATGGGAAAGTTACAAGAAACGTTGAATGCTTTATTGGCTCAGCGTACAAATGAAGTTTCGTCAAGTAAAGAAAAGAGTGAAGATAAAGTAGTGACTGAGGTAGCAGAATCACCAGTAACTGGAGTGGGTAGTCACCCTCAGTCAAGTCCCATTGTGTCAGTTAAAGCTGTAGCTGGGAAAGGATGTAGTTTTAAGGAGTTTGCTGCTTGCAAACCTCCTACTTATAAAGGGGAATGTGATCCCGTGATAGCGTTAAGATGGGTAAAAGGTATGGAGCTAGCGTTTGATATGAGTAAGTGTGCGGAAGAAGATAAAGTAGTCTATGCTTTGTCAATGCTGAAAGATGAAGCGGTAATGTGGTGGGATGTGGAATCCGGAGGTCAAAGTTCGGTTGTAGCTAAAGAAATGGTTTGGGGTGAGTTTGTGAAAATATTTAAAGCACAGTTCTGCCCTCTGGCGGCAGTTAAAAAGTTGGAAGAAGATTTTCTGGGTTTAGAGTAGAAGGGGATGCCAGTTCGAGAATATGCCACAAAGTTTATTGAAAAGTCTCGATTTGCAGGAATTTATGTACCTAATGAAGAAAGACGAGTAGAACGTTTCTTCTTTGGATTAAGAAGTGATATTCGGGAATTTGTCTCGAATAAGGAACCGTCTACTTTTCAAATGGCAGTAAATGCAGCTGAAATGAGAGAGAAAGAAAAGAATAGGCAAACTACTGAAAGAAGTGGGGATAAAAGAAAATGGGAAGGAACAGTTCGTGACTCCAAACCGTTTAAGTCTGCAAAGTTTGATCAGCGTTTTGTTAATAAGTTTGAAAATAAGCCCTGTAGCAAGTGTAACCGAAGGCATAAGGGAGAATGTAAGATTGATCAAGAGGGTTGTTATAAATGTGGGAAGGTTGGGCATTTGGCTCGGGATTGCCAGAATTTGAGGTCTTGTTATCAGTGTGGATCTCCTGATCATATCAGGACCAATTGTCCACAGTTGAAAAAGGGATCGATCGAAGTAAATGTAGAAAAAGGAAGTGAGTAAAGCGAGGGCTAGAGTTTTCAATATGTCAGCAGAAGAAGCGGCTGAGATACCTGATGTAGTGACAGGTACTTTCTTTATAGATTCGAATTATGCAAAAGTATTATTTGATTCAGGCGCAAATCGTTCGTTTGTGTCTCCAAATTTTGTGCATAAATTGATTGAGAAACTCATTTGAGAGCGATTTTAGAATTGCTTAAAAGTGAGAAATTGTACGCCAAGTTCTCAAAATGTGAATTTTGGTTGAAAGAAGTTCAGTTTCTAGGTCACGTGGTGTCGAAAGATGGGATTAAGGTTGATCCGGCTAAGATTGAAGCTATTAAAGGGTGCGAAGCACCGAAAACACCTTCAGAAGTAAGAAGTTTTCTAGGATTGGCGGGTTATTATAGAAAGTTCATCCAGGACTTTTCGAGGATAGCCACGCCACTAACAGCGTTAACTAGAAAGAATGTCAAGTTTGTTTGGGCGGAAGCTCAGAAGGAAGCGTTCAGTAAATTGAAAGAGAGTTTAAGTAGTGCTCCTGTCTTGTCTCTACCCAACGGAATGGAAGGATTCGTAATTTATAGCGATGCTTCAAAGTTGGGTCTGGGATGTGTGTTAATGCAAGAAGGCAAGGTGATTGCTTATGCATCTCGTCAGTTGAAAGAACATGAAAAGAATTACCCAACGCATGATTTAGAGTTGGCAGCGGTACTATTTGCTTTGAAAATTTGGAGGCATTATCTGTATGGGATCAAGTGTCAGATTTATACAGATCACAAGAGCCTTCAATATCTGTTCAAGCAGAAAGAGCTTAATATGAGGCAGCGTAGGTGGATGGAGTTGTTAAGCGATTATGACTGTGATATTTTGTACCATCCAAGCAAGGCCAATGTAGTAGCGGATGCTCTAAGTCGTAAGGAGCATGGAGAAATAACAGAAGTTGTGGCATATCGAGTTGATGTTGTTTCTAATTTCTTAGAAGAAGTTATAAAGTATCAAGAAGAAGCAGCGTCAAAGGAAAATTTGAAAAATGAAAGAATAGTAGGAATTGTTAACTTGTTAGTAGTTGACAATCGCGGAGTAAAGTGTTTCAATAAGAGAATATGGATTCCAAAAGCAGAAGATCTGCGACAGAAAGTGTTGGAAGAAGCACATAGATCCCGTTACTCAGTACATCCGGGAACCAACAAGATGTATAGAGATCTGAAACAAAACTATTGGTGGCCAGGTTTAAAGAAAGATATTGCTCATTTTGTTGAGCGATGCCTGACATGTTTGAAAGTTAAAGCTGAGCATCAGAGACCTTATGGGGAGCTTCAATCGTCATAAATTCCAGTTTGGAAGTGGGACGAGATTACTATGGATCTTGTTACTGGGTTACCGCGATCACCTAAGGGGCATGATGCTATTTGGGTGATAGTGGATCGACTCACAAAGTCAGCTCACTTCCTACCGATAAAGGAGACGTACTCACTAGAGAAATTGACTCGATTGTATATCGACGAAATAGTAACCAGACATGCAGTACCGTCGTCAATTGTGTCTGACAGGGATGCTCGTTTTACATCAGCTTTCTGGAGAAGTTTGCAAAGGGAATTAGGTTCTCAACTTAAGCTAAGTACGACCTATCATCCGCAAAATGATGGCCAGAGTGAGAGAACCATTCAGACATTGGAAGATATGCTTCGTGCATGTGTTATTGATTTCAAAGGTTCGTGGGAAATTCATTTGCCGTTGATTGAATTTTCCCACAACAATAGTTATCATGCTAGCATACAAGCGGCCCTGTTCAAAGCTTTGTATGGTCGTAAATGTAGAACACCTTTATATTGGTATGAGGTGGGTGAAAGACAGCTAGCGGGACCAAAAATTGTACAGGTGACAGCTGATAAAGTCGACCAGATTCGAGCAAGATTAAAGATTGCTCAAGATCGTCAGAAAATGTATGTTGATAAACGAAGGAAACCGATAGAGTTTCAGATAGGAGACAAGTTAGTGTTGAAAGTTTCTCCCTGGAAAGGGGTAGTCAGATTTGGAAAAAAAGGAAAATTGAGACCGAGGTTTGTTGGACCATTTATCATCACAGGACGTGTTGGTGAAGTGGCCTATGAACTTGATCTACCAGAAAGTTTGCATGGGATTCATCCCACATTTCATGTGTCAAACTTGAAGAAGTGTTTAGCAGAATCAGATGTAATAGTTCCCTTAGAAGATATTCAAGTAGATGAAAAATTAAGTTATATTGAGGAGCCCGTAGCAATTACGGACCTCAAAATAAAGAAGTTGAGAAACAAGGAGATTCAATTAGTGAAAGTTCAGTGGAAATTTCACCAAGGACAAGAGTCCACGTGGGAAGTAGAGGCAGACATGAAATCTCAGTATCCCCATTTGTTTAGCGATGGAATTCCGGGGACGGAATTCTTGTAAGGGGGGAAGATTGTAATATCTAGTTCCGAAATTTTATTAATTTTGGAAGTTGGGTGAAAAGTTAAGCGAGACCCAAAGTTCAGGGGGTTTATCGAAACATTGGTTATATATATATATTCTTATCCTCAGATATTTGTGATCATATCACAAGTCTGTGAAAAAGTTGAGACCGATATCAGAGAACGAGAGCAGGGCGAAGAGAAGCTAGGTATCAAAGGATCGATCAGTTTTTGTCAAATAGAGGTATGATTCTAGCTTAATACTTCCATCTGCATGTTATAGTCGGTAAATAGTTGTGTTATTTAAGCTTTTATCCGTGTTTTCAATCGATTCATGGATTTGAGTTTTCTGTAAACCGACTTAATATGAACATCGACCGGTGTAGGATCGGGAAGAAGGTGTCGACCGATATGAGTATTCGACCGATATGAGTATTCGACCGATATAGATATTGACCGGTATAGTTGCTTGACCGGGACAGGTCGACCGGTATATTGCAATCGACCGGTATTGTACTCGACCGGTAGTATAGTTAACCGGTAAGTTGTGTCGACTGGTAAGGAATGTCGACCGGTAAGGAGTGTTGACCGGTATTGCTCGACCGGTGTAGTGAACCGACCGGTATAATGTTAATCGGTCCTAAAAGGTATTGATCAGAGTGGTTTCGACCGAGATAATAGCAGTAGATTGTATTTGATGAGTTTATAAAATGAAAGAGTGTTAGTTGCAAGTTAGCTTACCTTTGTTTTTAATACCATCGTAGGTGGTGTTAATCAGTAGAAGTCAGAGTTTAATCAAGAAGAATCAGAGGTGAGTCTTTTACACTAAATCTTTTATGATTTTAATAGTTATTTGATAAATGTAAGTTTTATAAACTACGCATTTTATAGTATTGAAAGTTATGCAGAATTATTGAAAAAGGTTGATTTACTCAGTTTGGCATGTTTATGCTCAGTTTATATAAACTTGTTTTATATAGTCAGGACTAAGTGTATGCATAATTTGAGTCAGAAGTCTGACCTAAGTCGGGAAGTGTGACCCGCCTGCTCGTACCGGTGTGGCCCGTTTATGCCATTAAGGTGTGTCCCTAAAATATGGCACTGCGAGACAGACATACCGTCTTTGACGGAAATGTTGGTCAGTAGCTTAAGGTACGCTTGCGAAGCGTAAAAAGTGGCTAGTGATGGCCAGTAGATTGAGTTATGCCTGCGAAGCATAAAGTATTTTAACATTTGATTAAAAGAGCAGGTTATGTTTTGAGATATAAAGTTTTGTTTAAATGTTTTAATTAATATTTGAACTGTTGCAGTAGTGATTGGAGGGGACTCACTAGACCGTTGGTCTAACCCTCGCTATTTCAAAATTTTAATCCTGTTTCAGGTTATCGAAAGGTATCAGGTACAGATAAGGGTAAGGAGAAGATGTAAACTATTTACAGGAGATAGAAGACTTCCTGCAATAGTTTATATTTTTTTGTGTAATAAGTGATAGTTGTAAACCTTACTCTGAAATGTAAGCATGGGACAGTATTTAGACAAAAATGTTATTTTATTGTATTTATAAATGTACAGGTCGTTACAATATAATAGATTCGATAAAATGTAGGTTACTAAAAATGATAAGACAATCGTTTCAAAAAAAAAATGATAAGACAATATTCTTTATTGTACAACATGATTTAAATGAGATTTTACTAAGAAAAAAAAGGTTATATCCTTATAATCAAAATAACCAATTATGTGTATATATTTTTTAACATATTTTATATTTGACGAAAGAATATTCATATGCTAATAAAGAATATATTCAATATATATATATATATATATATATATATATATATATATATAGAAGCGTACCCGCGCAATGCAGCGAGATATATCACGATTTTAATGTTTCATTTTATTTTTTTGTCAATTTACAATACGATTTTGGATGATTTTGAGAAAGTGATAATGTTTTTTTTTATAAATTTGTTTAATTTAGGCTTAATAATATAATGTTTTTTTTTATAAATTTGTTTAATTTAGGCTTAATAATATAATGTTTTTTATATAAAAAAATTAAGTATTTTGTTAGAATTCAATGATTATATTATATATTTTAATGACATCTAAAAAAATAACCAATTACATATTTAATAATATAATTAAAACAAATTTATAGTAATATAATATATTAATTAATAGTGATACATGGAAATGTCTGCATAAAATCAATGTCCTGCACATACCAAATTGGTGGGTGTTAGAAGCCTCCAGTAGTAATATGTATCTTGTGCTTTGATAATTGTAAATTAAGAGATTTTTAAAATTTTGCATAAAATGATGGTATCTTGTGTCTAATAATTTGTATTTAAGAGTTTTTTTTATCCCTGCATTATAATATAGTATATATATATATAGATATATAGATATAGATATAGATATATGGAAATGTCTGCATAAAAGGAATGTCCTGCACATACCAAATTGGTGGGTGTTAGAAGCCTCCAGCAGTAATATGTATTTTGTGCTTTGATACTTGTAAATTAAGAGATTTTTAAAATCTTACATAAAATGATTGTACCTTGTGTCTAATAATTTGTATTTAAGAGTTTTTTATTCATGCTTTATAATATAGTATAGATATAGATATATGTTTATTGATAGTAAAAATTTAATGGGTCGAATAATTAAAAAATATATCTAATTTATTCAAATGCCTATCTATACTATATTATAAAAACGGCATAAAAAACTCTTAATTACAACATTTTAAGCACAAGTTACAACTAATTAAAGTCAATTACTTAATTTACAATTTCTTAATGCTTTAGTACAACCTTTTCAAGCACAGTATCTCACATAATCATCTATTTATGGAATGTATACTCATTTATTAATATAAATATTTATTTTTTCGGTGGAGGATTTTATAAAATAGATTTTTTATAGCATAATCTATTTTAAATGTAGATTTTACATTTAAATCTATATTAATGAGATGTAATATAAAATATTTTTTCTTCCGTATTTATTTATATTACATCTCATAATGATTTTTTCATATTTTATTTTATAAAATCTTTTTACATAATGAGATGTAATATAAACTCTTTTTTCTTCCGTATTTTTTTTGCTAATATAAAATCTATTTTATTTTATAAAATCTACACATATTTTTTTTCACGAGCTTTAAAAGAAGAAAAAAAAAGGTTGATATGAATTAAAAATAAAAAATAACGAGATACACTAATAAATTAGCGTATTTTTTAAAATAAAAATATTCCGCAATACTTTCCAAATTAACCAAGTGTAAAGAAAAAAAAATAGAAACGATGTAGATATAAAAATATTGTTCCATATTTTTAATATATTTACATTTAAATGTAAAATCAAAAATGAAAATAAAAGATTTTAAAATATTTTCTACATTCACTATAAATATATATATATATATATATATATATATATATATATATATATATATATATATAGCTTCTCTATGTATCATCCGAGTACAAGAAGAAGACGAACGGTCGGGTGTCAATGGCGGAACCTGCAACTGAACAAAAGATATTCCAATATATTTTTGTTTATTTGAAAAACTACTTTTTTATATTTGATTTTATTTACTGAGGATTTGTTTATATTTTTTAAAACCCACAATCATATTTTTCGAAGTAGGGGAATAAGATAATAATATGAGGTCTTGAAGTCAATAGTCAGATAAATTTTCAAGTGGTACTGAGTGAATTTGAACTATACCAGTTGAGTTGCCGGTTACAAAAGATAGAAATCATTTATTTTCTTTGTCATATTTGATGTGGGTTGAATGTTGTTAATTAATCTACAGATTTATACGTTCAAAGTGATTGTCAAGTGTTGTCGAGGAGGTTTCAGAAAAATTGCAAAATCTGTAAAAACGTATGTTCATATTTATAATTATTTCAATAATAGTGATATGTTGTGAGACATGTCTTTTGAGTTTTAAATAATATAATACAAAACTATTACCAATATTATTGCACAAACTCATAACAACATTACATCTCATAATGATATTTCCATATTTTATTTTATAAAATCTTTTTACATAATGAGATGTAATATAAACTCTTTTTTCTTTCGTATTTTTTTTTGCTAATATAAAATCAATTTTATTTTATAAAATCTACACGTATTTTATATTAGCATAATATAAAATCTACACGTATTTTTTTTCACGAGCTTTAAAAGAAGAAAAAAAAAGGTTGATATGAATTAAAAATAAAAAATAACGAGATACACTAATAAATTAGCGTATTTTTTAAAATAAAAATATTCCGCAATACTTTCCAAATTAACCAAGTGTAAAGAAAATAAAATAGAAACGATGTAGATATAAAAATATTGTTCCATATTTTTAATATATTTACATTTAAATGTAAAATCAAAAATGAAAATAAAAGATTTTAAAATATTCTCTACACTCACTATAAATATATATATAGCTCCTCTATGTATCATCCAAGTACAAGAAGAAGATGAACGGTCGGGTGTCAATGGCGGAACCTGCAACTGAACAAAAGATATTCCACTATATTTTTGTTTCTTTGAAAAACTACTTTTTTATATTTGATTTTATTTACTGAGGATTTGTTTATATTTTTCAAAACCCACAATCATATTTTTCGAAGTAGGGGAATAAGATAATACTATGAGGTCTTGAAGTCAATAGCCAGATAAATTTTCAAGTGGTACTGAGTGAATTTGAACTATACCAGTTGAGTTGCCGGTTACAAAAGATAGAAATCATTTATTTTTTTGTCATATTTGATTGTCAAGTATTGTCGAGGAGGTTTCAGAAAAATTGCAAAATCTGTAAAAACGTATGTTCATATTTATAATTATTTCAATAATAGTGATATGTTGTGAGACATGTCTTTTGAGTTTTAAATAATATAATACAAAATTATTACCAATATTATTGTACAAACTCATAACAACAAACGATTAAGAATATATGCAAGTTAACCACTTATGAAAATACATTCGTTTTTCGCAGAGAAATTACGTTTCATTTTAACTCGGTTCAATATTCCAACAAAAAATTTATCCTCCCATGCAATGCACGGGTTCAACACTAGTAATCTTTAAATATGATCTCAATATATTAATTTTTATTAATTTTAAAAAGTGAGAAAATGTTATTGGCATGTGAATCCAACCTCAACTAATTGTTTTAACTTATAAAATTACTTGTTTCCTCCTTGATCTTGATTTAATCTGTTAACCCATCTATTTTGACACTTATAATTATATTTTAAAATTAAAGAAATGAAAAAGGTGAAAAGTGGTGGCCTTGATATCTACTAATCAAACAATTAAATTCGAAAAAAACAATTTTGGATCATCTATACTATATTATAAAGCACGGATAAAAAACTCTTAAATACAAATTATTAGGCACAAGGTACCATTATTTTATGCAAGATTTTAAAAATATCTTAATTTACAAGTATCAAAGCACAAGATATATAATACTATTGCAAGTTTCTAACACCCACCAATTTGATATGTGTTCTTCTTCCTTTCATGCAGACATTTCCATGTATCACGTACTATTAATCTATATCTATATCTATACTATATTATAAAGCACGGATAAAAAACTCTTAATCTATATCTATACTATATTATAAAGCACGGATAAAAAAACTCTTAAATACAAATTATTAGACACAAGGTACCATCATTTTATGCAAGATTTTAAAAATATCTTAATTTACAAGTATCAAAGCACAAGATACATATTACTACTGCAGGTTTCTAACACACACCAATTTGGTATGTGCATGACCTTCCTTTTATGTAGACCTTTCCATGTATCACTATTAATTAATATATTATATTACTATAAATTTGTTTTAATTATACTATTAAATATGTAATTGGTTAGTTTTTTCTAAATGTCATTAAAATATATAAGACAATTATTGAATTCTAACAAAATATTTAATTTTTTTATATAAAAAACATTATATTATTAAGGCTAAATTAAAAAAAATATAAAAAAAAAACATCATCACTTTCTCAAAACCTTTTAAAATCGTATTGTAGATCGACAAAAAAATAATATGAAACATTAAAATCGTGATATATCTCGTTGTATTGCACGAGTACGCTTCTAGTATTTGATTAAAAGGAAACATGAAAAGAGATTAGATATGGGTGGGAATTCTTTGGAAAGGAAAAAAAAACAATAATTAGTAAAAAAGATATAGATTTCACATTTAATATTACTTTATGGTAAATCGATCAAATTGGGATTACATATTTTATTAAATTTTTCTAGATACGAGTTTCAAGTATTTTCAAATTCAAAAGCCTTTATTGGTGGAGTTATTTGGAAAGGGAACATTAAAAAAGAAAAAAAAAATTGAAAAAATCAAATATTGGTCGAGTTATTTGGAAGATTTTTTTTTTCTTTTTTAATCTCAGTTAGTATAGTATATTATTGTTTTATTTATTCTGGACAAATATTGAATCATAATTTTGGACAGATATTGAATCCTCATAATTTTTGAGAATATATATTGAGAAAATATTACATAGGAAATCATAAAGATTATCAAAAGATGATGATTGATATATAGCTTATATATATAGGCTGCTTCTCAATGAATTTATATATATTCCAATAGCTAATAATAATAATTAATATATATACTGGTATATATATTTCTCATCTCAATCGGTAGGCAAAAAGAAGAGAATGGCCAACGATGGTGACGTGGTAATGCCATTGGCTTCTTGTGATAACAAAGATGATTCAGATTATGTGCCAATTGAAGAACCCAAAGGGAGTCTTAGAAGACTATGGTCGGAGAAAGATGAAATAACGCTTTTGAAAGCGTTGAAGAATCAAAGCAACAAGTCAGACATGATGGAGTTGTTTAATTCCGTCAACACATCATTGGAAGCAAACGTATCGAAAAGCCAATTGAGCGATAAGGTTCGCAAGCTGAGGAACAAGTTCAAAAAGAGTATAGTCGATGTGGCGCTTTTAGAGGGTCATCAGGCGAATGTTTACAAACTCTGTGAACAACTGTGGGGAGGTGGATGTGCAGCAGCAGCAGCAGCAGCTGGAGATGAAGACAGACGATGTGTAGCAGCAGCAGCTGGGATTGATGATCATACGAGGATGATTGAATTGGATTTTGCTGTTAATTATCCTCGTATGGTTACAAGGTTACAACATCTGTACCCGGCTAATATAACAGGTGAAGGATATAAGACGATAATGAAGTTGATGATGACGTATCTTTCTCAACAAGAATTGGAGGCCATGGAAAAAAAATGGGTTGAGCTTTATCTTGAAGAGATACGGGTGATAGGGACCAAACGAATGCTGCTTATGGAGGAACAGTTGGATCTCATCGAGAAGGCCAGAGAGACACATAAAAATCAAATTGAAAACTAACTAATTAATTAATCAATTTTCTAATATCAATTAAGGTTATTGCATCAGGTAAGCTAGCTAGCTAGGGCGACATTTTTTATTTATTTGTTGGCTTATTTTACTTAAGAGCCTCAAACACTCCCCTTTTGCACTCTATTCTCAGTACTTGACATGAGAATTGAATTTATTTCCCAGAAAAGTTTGAGGCTAATAAATTAGTTACCTCATGGAAAAAAAAGTGTCTTCGAGTAGTTTAATCCGTGGTTTTAGCCCTTATAGTTTGTCCCTAATGAGTAAGCGGTGAAAATAAAAATCTTCAGAAGATCGAATTCAAATGAATGTAACTCGATCTAACCTGGATTAATGGATAGGGAACAAGTTTGCCAAAAAGTTCACTTGCACATCAGAGGCACCAACAGAATATATATTGCATTTAGGGCCGGCCTTGGCCATTTGCCGCCCTAAGCGGCAGCGCCATAGGACATCATAAGCCCAAGGGGCATCAAGTTTTGATATTTATTAGCTATAAACAACTGGCTCATGCCCAAGCCGCCAAGGAAATCAACTAAGCGCCTAATCGGTGATGAAGCTATAATTCTAAGATCAAAAAATCGTTTCCCCATCCTCCATTTGCCCTCCACTTTTCTTTATTTATGTTTATTCTCCCAAATATATTCATAGGTGATCTTGTTCTAAGAAACATTTTTCTTTATATATTCAAAATGATATTTGCAAGAAAAATACTCATCTTATTCTCAGAAACATTTTTTTTCTTAGTATTCAAAATTATATTTGTATAAAAAAACACATCTTTTTTTGTAAATAGTACTTGTGAGAGCTATAAATTTGGTACATTTAAGAAATCATCACTCTTGTTAGATACAAACTGTTTAATGTTCATTTGTAATTGATAGGCACGAAACTGTTATTTTCACATATTCAGATAATGGAATTGCTTTGTTGTTCACATACTTACACTAAAATTACTGATTGTTCGTATTATAAATGTTAACCATAGTTTTTTTGTTTGGTTTATTTTTGTTTATTGATTTGTAATTGCTTTGATGTTTGCAACTATGCATGTTGGCATGTTGTTTAATTTTTGACTTTTTGTTCATAGATTGAGATTGATTTGCATGTATTATTTTTACCTTGTGTGACATTCGCTGTATTATAGGTCTGTTTTGCGTTGGTTCAAGGGACTTGATATGTATCAATGGTTTTATGTGGTTGGTAGATGGTTCCATTAACATGTGTATTTATGCTTGGAGGTCGCGTTGCTTCTACCTTTTATGGTCACCATATCATTTGCCTTTTGGGCGTGGCTTTAGCCTTATCCCCCTATTGTAGTAGACCACCAAATATGTGTTGATACATACTGAATATGCAACCTACGGTTTAATTATTTAGATGAATTAAATCCAAAGCGGTTCCTGACAAGCCCATATGTTGGAGTACTGAACGATGACTATGATAATGAAATTTAAACCTTATTCTAATCGTGAACTATAGATTAGTTAATTTAGACACTCACAAAAGAGTTGTTGTTTCTTCTGTTGTGTCATGTCCTATTATTTCAGAATATGTTGTCTTTTTAATGAATATTTGTCATTGCAAAATGAAAATTCAAGAATAGGAACAAAGTCATCTTAATTATATATATGCTGCTTATGCGCCTTTTACAAGTTCTCTCTTCTGAAATTCATATGTCCATCCTTTTATCTATATGTTCTACACTTAAGTATCATGCCTTTTTTCTTGTTTATGAGATCATGTATATGTTGACCCTATTTTTTTTGCTTTCGAATACTAAGCCCAAACTGTAACTCTTCCATTTAGCTCAAAGTTACAAAATCATTGGAAATTTGGAAGACCAATGTTTAAGACTGTTCTTTCTCACTCTTCTTTCCCGAGGCTCTAAATATGAATTTGTGGAAGTTCTGTTTTAGATTTATGCAAAACATAGAACATAAGACATAGCAAATCTATAACTCAAATAGATGAGTTTGGAAACCAAATATGTTTTTTGGAGGACAAGTTTATAGATGAGTGCTTCACAAAAACTAAACCATATTATGGATATACGGATGTGCAATATTTATAGATGATTGTATTTCTATTTTGTTCAATCATGAATTTCAAACTTCATAATAAGTTCTGAATATATGAGTTTGGAAACTTAATACTCATGCAATTATTTTTCAACGAACGAAGTCGTCTTTGTATTCGTTCGTTAGCATTTGTCTTGCTTTTGAACCTTCCTGCTTATGGGACTTGTTCTCAACTCGAACAAAGAATGTTAATTGTGGCAAATTATTTATGTTTCTTTACATTCATTTATGTTTGTCTATATTCATTTGTGTTCCTTTGTAAAAATATATTATATATTGAAAAATAAAATTTTGAACTAATTAAATAATTAGAGTTCTTAGTTACTTTCCTTTTTTACTTGATTTTAGAAAAATCAAGTTTTAGGTAATCTGATAATCACATATAAGTATATATGATATGATTTATCATGTTCACACACACTATTTAATCGTTTACCTATGAATAACCGGTGATTGCACGGAATAGTTGTTGATGACCGAGTAAAACTTTTACGTTTTTCGAAAGAAACGAGATGACGAGTAATGGTTGTTGCCTTTTGTTCATATGTGTTCGTTTATGTCCGTTCATTTATGTTCGTTTAGCATACTAACAAACAAATTTAAAGTATAATTATAAGCATGTAATGTCATCTGTATTAGCTTATTTAACAAAAATAAATAATTATAGACATATATTGTCATTGTTTATCAGTTTGGCTAGCTCTCATCGCGAATATTAATTATCACTTAGGTTATCAATTTTTGCTTCTTGTTATTTTCATTGTTTACAAATATTAACAAGATTCCTTTGCAATCGAATAATGTTCGTTTGAAATTCA
Organism: Arctium minus; assembly: GCA_954870635.1. Lineage (NCBI taxonomy): Eukaryota > Viridiplantae > Streptophyta > Magnoliopsida > Asterales > Asteraceae > Arctium > Arctium minus. The sequence goes on along the minus strand of OX941090.1, from coordinate 80,555,465 downwards.
AGTGTACATGGAGTAAGTATCTCCAACTTTATTTTGATAAATTTTGGGTCTTGTGATATTAAGTCTAATCTATAGATTTTTTTTTAACATACAGTCAATTTAATTCTAAAGTGCAAGGACATAATCTTAAACAAGAATTTCCTCCATGGTTTTATAGGAAGGTAAAAACATCATATATATTAATATTTTAAATAGGGATCATTACTAAAACTTATCTTTTTTATTTATAGATGTGTGGTCTAAGACAAGAAGGGTCTCCCGGGTGTATTGAAAAACTGTTATCTTTGGCACATGGTTCAGATTTCAATGCACATACTTATAGTGCTTGCATAGTCAACGGTGTAAGATTTTTGGTACATAGTCGTGATATCCAATACACCACTAAAAAAAACGGTGTAGCTGTACCAGGAATAGATGGTTTTACATTCTATGGTCAACTTGAGGAGATTGTAGGGTTACATTACTTAAATGGTTACTCAGTTGTGTTGTTTCGATGCAAATGGTTCAATGTTGATATGAACAAGGGGAGATCTATCACCAAAAATAAAATCACTAGTATCAAAGTCAATTGAGAATGGTACAAAGACGATCAATTCCTTTTTGCAACACAAGCAAAACAAGTGTTCTACGTTGAAGATCCGTCTCAATGCCGTAATTGGAGGGTCATGGAAGATGTTTGTAACACCCTCAAATTTCGAAAGAGTGACTAATTAAATTTTTTCGAATAAACATCAAATAAGGAATAAACTCCTTTCTAATTGTCAATACTTGCTTACCTATAAAGGTTATCGAAGGCTTAACATCACGAAATAATAAATCCAAACCTTACACAAAAATCTAGATTAAGGGCGGGTGCTACTAAAACCCAATAATTGTCGCTATCTCCAACTTGCGGAAGACGTCAACCAAATCACTACATCTTTCTCGTGCATCTACCTAGCATTCAACTTTTCACGGTGTCATGTAACACCCGTAATTTCCTAAAGAACGATCAATGATCAGCCAAGGAAACAGTTAATATAACAACCTGAACATTTATACATACATTAAAATAACATTTTTATCTGAATACTGCCCCAGGCTTACATTTCAGAGTACAAGGTTTACAACTATCTCTTCCTATACAACTGAGTTCAAAAATAAACTATTGCAGGAAGTCTTCTATTTCCTGTCTATAGCTCATATCTTCTCTTTACCCTTATCTGTACCTGCTACTTTTCGATAACCTGAAACAGGATTAAAATTTTGAAATAGCGAGGGTTAGACCAATGGTCTAGTGAGTCCCCTCAAATCACTACTGCAACAGTTCAAATATTACTTAAAACATTTAAACAAAGCTTTATATCTCAAAAACATAATATGCTCTTTTAATCAAACTTTAAAACACTTTATGCTTCACAGGCATTACTCAATCTATTGGACATCAGTGACCACTTTTTACGCTTCGCAAGCGTACCTTAAGCTACTGACCAACATTTTCGTCAAAGACGGTATGTCTGTCTCGCACTGCCTTATTTTAGGGACACACCCTAATGGCATAAACGGGCCACACTCCCCGGTACGAGCAGACGGGTCACACTTCCCGACTTAGGTCAGACTTCTGACTCAAATGTATGCATACACCTAGTCCTGACTGTATATAAAACAAGTTTATATAAACTGAGCATAAACATGCCAAACTGATTAAATCAATACTATAAATGCGCAGTTTATAAAACCCACATTTATCAAATAACTGCTAAAATCATAAAAGATTTAGTTTGAAAGACTCACCTCTGATTCTTCTTGATTAACTCTGACTTCTACTGATTAACACCACCTACGATGGTATTAAAAACAAAGGTAAGCTAACTTGCAACTAACACTCTTTCTTTCTAAAGACTCATCAAATGAAATCTACTGTTTTTAACCCGGTCGAAACCACTCTGATTAATACCTCTTAGACCAATTAACAAAATACCGGTCGAACCACTATACCGGTCCACAACAACATACCGGTCCACAACAACATACCGGTCCAACAACATACCGGTCGACAACTCTTTACCGGTCAACCGATACATTCTGGCCAAACAACCTATCGGTCGACTACATTTTACCGGTCAACCGATACCTTTACCGGTTCATATCATCTTCCCTGTTGAGTTCATATTTAAGTCGGCGACTCAACAGTTCGAACCCAGAAAACTTTTTGATCATTAAATCGATCAAATACACGGTTAAAAGCTTGAATAACAAGACTATTTACCGACTATAACATGCAGATAGAAGTATTAAGCTAAAATCATACCTCTATTTGACAAAAAAATGGATCGATTGATCAAAACCTCTTTCTCTTTCTCTCTGTATCTTGCTCTGTTTTCTCTCTTTCTCTATATGTCGGCTTACAAAAATATCAAACTGATATGAATCAATTATATGATATTTAGGTTATATAAAAACCAAAGTTTTAAATAACCCCCCTGTACTTTGGGTCTCGTTTCACTTTTTACCCAACTTCCAAAATTAATAAAAATTTCGGATCCGGATATTACAATCTTCCCCCCTTAAGAGAATTCCGTCCCCGGAATTCTATCGCTAAACAAATGGGGATACTGAGATTTCATATCTGCCTCTACTTCCCACGTGGACTCTTGTCCTTGGTGAAATTTCCACTGAACTTTCACTAAACGAATCTCCTTGTTCCTCAACTTCTTTATTTTGAGGTCCGTAATTGCTACGGGCTCCTCAATATAACTTAATTTTTCATCTACTTGAATATCTTCTAAAGGAACGATCACATCTGCTTCTGCCAAACACTTCTTCAAGTTTGACACATGAAATGTGGGATGAATCCCACACAAACTTTCTGGTAGATCAAGTCCATAAGCCACTTCACCAACACGACCCGTGATGATGAATAGTCCAAAAAACCTTGGTCTCAACTTTCCTTTCTTTCCAAATCTAACTACCCCTTTCCAGGGCGAAACTTTCAACATTACTTTATCTCCTATCTGAAACTCTATCGGTTTCCTTCGCTTATCAGCATACATTTTCTGACGATCTTGAGCAATCTTTAATCTTGCTCGAATCTGGTCGACTTTATCAGCTGTCACCTGTACTATTTCTGGTCCCGCTAGCTGTCTTTCACCTACTTCATTCCAACATAAAGGTGTTCTACATTTACGACCATACAAAGCTTCTAACGGGGCCACTTGTATGCTAGCATGATAACTATTGTTGTAGGAAAATTCAATCAACGGCAAATGAATTTCCTATGAACCTTTGAAATCAATAACACATGCACGAAGCATATCTTCCAATGTCTGAATAGTTCTCTCACTCTGGCCATCAGTTTGCGGATGATAGGTCGTACTCAGCTTAAGTTGAGAGCTTAATTCCCTTTGCAAACTTCTCCAGAAAGCTGATGTAAAATGAACATCTCTGTCTGATACAGTGGACGACGGTACTCCATGTCTGGTTACTATCTCGTCGATATACAATCGATCCAATTTCTCTAATGAGTACGTCTCCTTGATCGGTAGGAAATGAGCTGACTTTGTGAGTCTATCCACTATCACCCAAATGGCATCATGCCCCTTAGGTGATCGCGGTAACCCAGTAACAAGATCCATAGTAATCTCGTCCCATTTCCAAACTGGAATTTCTAACGACTGAAGCTCCCCATAAGGTCTCTGATGCTCAGCTTTAACTTTCAATCATGTCAGACATCGTTCAACAAAGTGAGCAATATCTTTCTTTAAACCTGGCCACCAATAGCTTTGTTTCAGATCTCTATACATCTTGTTGGTTCCTGGATGTACTGAGTAACGGGATCTATGTGCTTCTTCCAACACTTTCTGCCTCAGATCTCCTGCTTTTGGGATCCATACTCGCTTATTAAAGCACTTTACTCCGTGATTGTCAACTATTAACGAGTTAACAATCCCAACTATTCTTTCACTTTTCAAATTTTCTTTTGACGCTGCTTCTTCTTGATACTTTATAACTTCTTCTAAGAAATTAGAAACAACATCAACTCGATATGCCATAACTTCTACTATTTCTCCATGCTCCTTACGACTTAGAGCATCTGCTACCACATTGGCCTTGCCTGGATGATACAGAATATCACAGTCATAATCGCTTAACAGTTCCATCCACCTACGCTGCCTCATATTAGCTCCTTCTGATTGAAAAGATATTGAAGACTCTTGTGATCTGTGTAAATCTGACACTTGATCCCTTACAAGTAATGCCTCCAAATTTTCAAAGCAAAAGCTACAGCTGCCAACTCTAAATCATGCGTTGGGTAATTCTTTTCATGTTCTTTCAGCTGTCGAGATGCATAAGCAATTACCTTGCCTTCTTGCATTAACACACATCCCAGACCTAACTATGAAGCATCGCTATAAATTACGAATCCTTTCGTTCCGTTGGGTAGAGACAAGACAGGAGCACTACTTAAACTCTCTTTCAATTTACCGAAAGCTTCTTTCTGAGCCTCTGCCCATACAAACTTGACATTCTTTCTAGTTAATACTGTTAGTGGCGTAGCTATCCTTGAAAAGTCCTGGATGAACTTTCTATAATAACCAACCAATCCAAGAAAACTTCTTACTTCATATGGTGTTTTCGGTGATTCCCACCCTTTAATGGCTTCAATCTTAGCTGGATCAACCTTAATCCCATCTTTTGACACCACGTGCCCTAAAAACTGAACTTCTTTTAGCCAAAATTCACATTTTGAAAACTTGGCGTACAATTTCTCACGCTTAAGCAATTCTAAAATCGCTCTCAAATGAGTTTCATGATCTTCTTTGGAACGTGAATAGATCAGTATATCATCTATAAAGACGATGACATATTTATCTAAAAACGGACTACACACTCTATTCATCAGATCCATGAAAGCTGCTGGCGCATTGGTCAAACCAAATGGCATAACTAGAAACTCATAATGTCCGTACCTCGTACGAAATGCAGTCTTAGGCACATCCTCCTCCCTCACCTTCAACTGGTGATATCCAGATCGAAGATCTATTTTCGAAAAGTAACTCGCTCCTTGCAGTTGATCAAAAAGATCATCAATCCTGTGAAGCGGATACTTATTTTTGACAGTCAACTTATTGAGCTCACGGTAGTCTATGCACATTCTCATAGACCCGTCTTTCTTCTTTACAAACAATACTGGCGCTCCCCATGGTGAGGTACTAGGACGAATAAACCCCTTGTCTAACAACTCCTGCAGTTGAGTCATCATTTCTTTCATCTCTGCCGGTGCCAGTCTATACGGTGCTATTGCAATCGGCGCTGATCCTGGAACTAAATCAATACGAAATTCCACTTGCCGATCAGAAGGCAAAGTGGTTAAGTCTTCCGGAAATACTTCTGGAGATTCACATACTACCGGAACTGACTCTAATCCCTTCTTTTCCTTCTTAGCATCTATTACATAAGCTAAGAACCCCACACACCCTTTTAATAAACATTTCTTAGCCTTAATCATAGAAATCAAACATGACTTTCTATCCCTTCGATCTCCAAACACTACTATCTCTTCTTTTCCTGGCTGCGCTATACGAATCAATTTCTTATTGCATACTATATAAGCATCATTAGACGCCAACCAGTCCATTCCCACAATAACATCAAATTCTCCCATACCCATCGGGTATAGTCGAAGTGGAAATGATTGTCCATCAATGACAATACTACTACCATCATAGACTTCCTCCACTAAGATTTGACTATTATCAGCCACTTCTACTTTCAATTCATGCTTAAGATTCTTAGGATTTTTGACAGTCAACTTATTGAGCTCACGGTAATCTATGCACATTCTCATAGACCCGTCTCTCTTCTTAACAAACAATACTAGCGCTCCCCAGGGAGAGGTACTAGGGCGAATAAACCCCTTGTCTAACAACTCCTGCGGCTGAGTCATCATTTCTTTCATTTCTGTCGGTGCCAGTCTATACGGTGCTCTTGCAATTGGCGCTGCTCCGGGTACTAAATCAATACGAAATTCCACTTGCCGAACAGGAGGCAAAGTGGTTAAGTCTTCCGGAAATACTTCTGGATATTCACATACCACCAGAACAGTCTCTAATCCTTTCTTTTCTTTCTTAGCATCTATAACATAAGCTAAGAATCCCACACACCCTTTTACTAAACACCTCTTAGCCTTAATTATTGAAATCAAACACGACTTTTTATCCCTCCGATCTCCAAACACTACTATCTCTTCTTTACCTGGCTGCGCTATACGAATCAATTTCTTATTGCATACTATATGAGCATCATCAGACGCCAACCAGTCCATTCCCACAATAACATCAAATTCTCCCATACCCATCGGGTACAGTCGAAGTGGAAATGACTGCCCATCGATGACAATACTACACCCATCAAACACTTCGTCCATAAAGATTTGACTATTATCAGCCACTTCTACTTTCAATTCATGCTTAAGCTTCTTAGGTTTCTCATTCAATTTATGCACAAAATTTGGAGACACAAACGAACGATTTACGCCTGAATCAAACAATACTTTTGCATAATTCGAATCTATAAAGAAAGTACCTGTCACTACATCAGGTATCTCCGCCGCTTCTTCTGATGTCATATTGAAAACTCTAGCCCTCGCTTTAGCTGGCTCCACCTTTTTCTCACTTCCCTTTTCTACATATCCTCCACCCGATCCCTTTTTCAACTGTGGACAATTAGTCCTGATATGATCAGGAGATCCACACTGATAACAAGACCTCAAATTCTGGCAATCCCGAGCCAAATGCCCAATCTTCCCACATTTATAACAACCCTCTTGATCAATCTTACATTCTCCTTTATGCCTTCGGTTACACTTGCTACAGGGCTTACTTTCAAACTTATTAACAGAACGCTGATTAAACTTTGCAGACTTAAACGATTTAGAGTCACGAACTGTTCCATCCCATTTTCTTTTATCTCCACTTCTTTCTGTACCTTGCCTATTCTTTTCTTTCTCTCTCATTTCTGCTGCATTTACTGCCACTTGAAAAGTAGATGGTTCCTTGTTCGAGACAAATTCTCGAATATCACTTCTCAATCCAAAGACGAAATGTTCTACTCGTCTATCTTCATTAGGCACATAAATTCCTGCAAATTGAGACTTTTCAATAAACTTTGTGGTATATTATCTAACTGACATCCCCTTCTGCTCTAAACTCAGAAATTCTTCTTCCAACTTTTTAACTGCTCCCAGAGGGCAGAACTGTGCTTTAAATCTTTTCATAAACTCACCCCAAGACATTTCTTTGGCTATCGCTGAACTTTGTCCTCCTGATTCCACATCCCACCACATTACTGCTTCATCTTTCAGCATTGACAAAGCATAGACTACTTTATCTTCTTCAGCACACTTACTCGTATCAAACGCTAACTCCATACCTTTTACCCATCTTAACACTATCACTGGGTCACATTCCCCTTTATAAGTAGGAGGCTTGCAAACAACAAACTCCTTAAAACTACATCCTTTCCCAACTACAGCTTTAACTGACACAATGGGATTTGACTGAGGGTGACTACCCACTCCAGTTACTGGTGATTCTGCTACATCTGTCTCCACTTTTTCTTCACTCTTATCTTTGCTTGTCGAAACCTCATTATTACGCTGAGCCAATAAAGCGTTCAACGTTTCTTATAATTTTCCCATTTCTGCAGTGAAGGTTTCTTGTGTAACAAAACCTTGCGTTCTACCTCCAACACGGTTTCCTGTCTGTTTTCGACCCCTCACAGAAGCCGAACTTTCTTGATGAGAAGTTTCTTGCTCAACTCTTACCTCTACACTTTCATCTTGACGAATACCATGACTCGTCTTCCCGCCTCTAGTTCCCACATTGGAAACCCTTGCCTGAGTAGTTGCTTTCTGAACTGTCTTACCTCTAGGTCGACCGCGACTCTTTCCTTGGATAGCAGTCGGGTTGACAGCAGTCATTCACTCTTCAGCAATGACTTCATTATCTGGCTCCATTTCAGGATTCAGCATAGACCTACTCCTTGTCACTCGCTCAGACATACTTCTGATAAGAAGAAACATAAGATATTCAATCTAACATGCTACACATTACGGCAGTATAAGCACAAACATGTACTTGTAAATTCACAATTACACTGGCCAGATGGAATTCCAAAATTACCTTACATGCTAGTCCTTACTACCTTAATGTTATCTTCCTACGGTCTTCCTACTACTCAGTTGTGCTTCTACTATCTCAGTTTAAGTCTAGGCCCATCTGGTCACCTAGATCCCTTAAACTAATGCTCTGATACCAATTGTAACGACCTGTACATTTATACATACAATAAAATAACATGTCTGTCTAAATACTGCCCAGGCTTACATTTCAGAGTAAGGTTTACAACTATCACTTATTACACAACTGAGTTAAAAAAAATATAAACTATTGCAGGAAGTCTTCTATCTCCTGGAAATAGCTTACATCTTCTCCTTACCCTTATTTGTACCTGATACCTTTCGATAACCTGAAACAGGATTAAAATTTTGAAATAGCGAGGGTTAGACCAATGGTCTAGTGAGTCCCCTCCAATCACTACTGCAACAGTTCAAATATTAATTAAAACATTTAAACAAAGCTTTATATCTCAAAACATAACCTGCTCTTTTAATCAAACGTTAAAATACTTTATGCTTCGTAGGCATAACTCAATCTACTGGCCATCACTGGCCACTTTTTACGCTTCGCAAGCGTACCTTAAGCTACTGACCAATATTTTCGTCAAAGATGGTATGTCTGTCTCGCACTGCCTTATTTTAGGGACACACCCTAATGGCATAAACGGGCCACACTCCCCGGTACGAGCTGGCGGGTCACACTTTCCGACTTAGGTCAGACTTCTGACTCAAATGTATGCATACACTTAGTCCTGACTATATAAAACAAGTTTATATAAACTGAGCATAAACATGCCAAACTGAGTAAATCAACCTTTTTCAATAATTCTGCATAACTTTCAATACTATAAAATGTGTAGTTTATAAAACCCACATTTATCAAATAACTGTTAAAATCATAAAAGATTTAGTGTAGAAGACTCACCTCTGATTCTTCTTGATTAAACTCTGACTTCTACTGATTAACACCGCCTACGATGGTATTAAAAACAAAGGTAAGCTAACTTGCAACTAACACTCTTTCATTTTATAAACTCATCAAATACAATCTACTGCTATTATCTCGGTCGAAACCACTCTGATCAATACCTTTTAGGACTGATTAACATTATACCGGTCGGTTCACTACACCGGTCGAGCAATACCGGTCAACACTCCTTACCGGTCGACATTCCTTACCAGTCGACACAACTTACCGGTTAACTATACTACCGGTCGAGTACAATACCGGTCGATTGCAATATACCGGTCGACCTGTCCCGGTCAAGCAACTATACCGGTCAATATCTATATCGGTCGAATACTCATATCGGTCGAATACTCATATCGGTCGACACCTTCTTCCCGATCCTACACCGGTCGATGTTCATATTAAGTCGGTTTACAGAAAACTCAAATCCATGAATCGATTGAAAACACGGATAAAAGCTTAAATAACACAACTATTTACCGACTATAACATGCAGATAGAAGTATTAAACTAGAATCATACCTCTATTTGACAAAAACTGATCGATCCTTTGATACCTAGCTTCTCTTCGCCCTGCTCTCGTTCTCTGATATCAGTCTCAACTTTTTCACAGACTTGTGATATGATCACAAATATCTGAGGATAAGAATATATATATAACCAATGTTTCGATAAACCCCCTGAACTTTGGGTCTCGCTTAATTTTTCACCCAACTTCCAAAATTAATAAAATTTCGGAACTGGATATTACATATATAACGTGAGTTAATATATTTTGTGAAAAAACTTATTTGATTTTTAAATAAATAAAAAGTAAAAGTCCACAAATAGTAATAATTAATATTTTAAAATTAACCTGTTCGATATTTTAAAATAGGTAAAATTTTTATTTTAATAATAATTAAATATATTCATTTATAGAATATATATATATATATAACACCCAAACTTCCGTTACTGGTATATTGATTTATATAGATGCATTACATACTTGTAACCATAGTTTAAATAGTTATATGTTAGATTATTAATGTAAGTCAAAATCTTATGTAGGGGTCAAATGTACAAATGAAACTTGGCTTAGGACTTGAAATGTTATGAAATATTCATATAAGGACCAATAGTGAATTAGGCTATAGATGAGGGATCATTGTTGGACAAAATGGAAACTATTAACCTACTTTGTCAAGTTTTTTAAACCCATATTTTTCAGCCATAATTCCTCGTTTTTTCTTAACCCCTCTCTCTCTAGAACAAATTCTCTCATTTCCAAACCCTAAAATTGAAAGCAAAATCTTCTCATGCAACTAGGAAAATGTTGAGATTTTGAAGGATTGAAGCTAATCAAATTATTAGAAGATAATAATCAAGGGTCAATCTTAAGATAAGAAAGGGGTCTTAACAATGGGATAGAGGCTATGTGCATATGTAAAACTCTAAGGTAACTTGGAGTGACAGGGCTTAAGGTCGGAACATCCGGAACGTGTAGCATTACTCCGATTACCATATAAGGTACGGATATCCGATTCTTGCGAATCTCTTTAGACATTATTCTATTATCGAGGTAATATCGTATCCCGTTTACCATCTAGACATATATTACTCGATTATGATTATAATTCTTCATATTCAATTCACGAAATCATATTAGGATAATGTAAGTTTGATAACTCATCTAATTGTCGGCATTCATAATGTTTATGATCATGGTTATTATTTGGAGTTATCACCATGGATTTTCTTTGATATATTCATTATTGGCTATGGGATTTTGAATTGAACTTCCTTTGGATTTGATTAGTTTTGATGATTGATCTGTTATCGGATTTGAAATTGTTTGTGTCTCGGTAGGAGAGGAAGTGGTAGCAGATATTTGTTGTGTGCAGGATGGATCTATAGTAGTAAGGGAATTAGGTGTTGAGGTTGGAGAGGGGTTAGGATTGGTAGTAGGGGAAAGGGGCTTTGAGGTTGGAGATGTAGTGGTAGTAGGAACAATAATGGGTAGGGAAAGAGTACACCATTGATTGTGTGTTTGGTCCGTTTGAGAAATTGTTGAAGGAGTGGATGAGGCAAAACGGAAAACATGCTCAACAAACTTGACATGTCTTGAAACATATATCTTGTTGGAAGCAATGTGTAGGCAGAAATAAGCACTTTGTGTAGTCGAGTAGCCAACAAAAACGCATGGAATCGAGTGTGGATCAAGTTTGTTTGAGGTGTATGGACGTAGCCATGGGTAGCAAAGACATCCAAAACTGTGTAGTTTATGGTAACTAGGATATTATATATTTTAGAGAAGGGAGATTGAAAATTTAAGGTGGGAGTGGGCATTTGATTTATAAGATAAACTGCAATATTGAAGGCAAGTGGCCAATATTTTTGATGCATTGAGGCATGAGAGAGAAGAGAGAGACCTGTTTCAACAATGTGTCGGTGACGTCTCTCAGAGTACCCATTGTGCTCGGGAGTATGTGGAGGAGAAGTGAGATGAGTAATTCCATGATTTGCCAAAAAAGGATCAAGTCCTAGGTATTCCCCACCATTGTCACTGAAAATGGTGACGATCGATCTTTGAAATATTTTTCAACTCGTAATTTAAAATGAAGAAATATATCTTTTAAGTCTGATTTTTTTTTGAGAGGATAATACCACATATATTTTGTGAAATTGTCAACAAATATTATGTAGTATTTATAACCATCAAAAGAATAAATGGGAGAGGACCAAACATCACTATAAATGATGTCAAGTGGACCACGGGAAGAGATAGAATTTTGATAAAAGGGTAGTTTGTGACTTTTATTGCAGTCACATGATTTGCAATGAAAAAAGTAGACTTAAGAATTGATAAATCAAAACGAGAACTAATATGTTGTAAAATATTGTAAGAGGGATGACCTAGACGATGGTGCCAATTTATAAGAGAATGTGAGCTTGTAGAAGTATGAACGACGGGCTTGATAGGATGCCATTCATAGATGTCAGACTTGGTTGGACCTTAAAGTAGGGATGCCTCCGTGCGAAGATCCTTCACATGAAAGGAGTTAGGTGAGAATGTGATAGAAGAATTATTATCTCGACAAAACTTTGAAATAGAAATAATATTGCGAGAAACAGATGGAACATGAAGTATATTACGAAGAGAAAATTTAGTAGAGGGAGTAAGAAGAGATGTGGAACCGGTGTTAGCAATTGATAGTCCGGAGCCATCCCCAATGACGAGTTCTTCAGTACCTTCATAGGGTGCATGAAGAACAAGATTGTGAAGATCATTAGTTACATGATGGATTGCCCCACTATCTAAGAGCCAACCTATAGAAGAAGGACTAGAGGATGTAGCAACATAAATACAAGGAGTATAGGAGGGATGGTAAGTTTTATGTGGGAACCGGTTTGGGGGAAATGGAGAATTGGAAGATTGAATGACATTAGAAAATTGTCGGCGAAACATTGGACATTGGGTAACATAGTGCCCTTGAGCACGACACCATGGATAACATCCAAGAAATGAACGAGGCGTTCGAGGATGATTAGGGAAATTGGGAATTGGAGTAGGAAGGATATCGTTAGAAGCCATTTTGAGAAGGAAAAGAAGAGAGAAGATGATTAGGGGAGTAAAGAATATAGGTTTTAAAAGGAAAGAAAAACAGGCCAGATTAACTATATAGCTCCACTAGTACAAAAATGACTTTTTGTGACGGTTTTGAAAAAATAGATTTGTAACGATTTGATAAAAACCGTTACAAAAAGTCATAAAAAAAGTTTTAGAATTGTTTTAGTAACAGTTTTTATAAAAAAAAGTTACTATTACCAAAAACCTAGAAACATGAAGCAACATTTTAGATAAAAACGTTAATAAAAGGTCACCTAAGGCAACGGTTTAGGATGATTTGAAAAAGCGTTGCTTTATTTTGTGACGGTTTTTGAAAACCGTTGCCATATAAGACCCTTTAGTAACGGTTTTTTCTGAAGCGTTGCTTTATGTTGTAACGGTTTTAAAAAAACATTACCGAAACTAAAATATATATATATATAGCAACGTTTATTTGAAAATCATTTCCAAAAGTCACCAAGTTCTATGGCAACGGTTTTCAAAATTTTGCGTTACCAAAAGATAATGTATGGCAACGGTTTTTATACAATTATGAAAAGCTTTAATCTATGCAACATTATCTATCCAATTAATGTAATATTGTAACTCCCATATCACATTAATGTAGCTTGATTTTGTAACTCCCAAATCATTTGATTTGTAACTCCCAAATCACTTGATTCCATCTTGATGAGATATCTCTCTAATATAGACCAACCCTGATTCAAGTTTTTCAAAAGCTTTTAATTTGAGTTGATATATAGAATAAACACATTGTGAAGTTTTGGTTATTACAAGATACTATATTTATGACGTGTAACATAATATCAAAAGAACATTGATTTAGAGGTATAGTGATCAGTTTGACATTATATTTACGTGTTGAGGACAGTGTTTATACACTTTTCTAATGCAATTTGATGCTTACTTGCTTGATTGAAAATAACATCATACTATACTGAAAATTAATGTGTTTGTACACTTATTTATGCAATTTGGTATTTTGGTGCTATATTGCATTAGAGAATGCTAATGAATGAAAAGGAAGAAGAAAATAATTTGATATTCATGGAGAGGCCTGGTGCTATACCTCCAACCCCCATTTGGCTTTGGCCTAAATACGTTTGATATTGTCACTTACATATGAAGAGCCTTGGGAGATGATCACTCTGGGGGTGTATGTTTCTTATGTCCAAAATCTTGTGGACCACCTTGTAATGATCCGGGAAATGAGATAACCAGAGTGGTAAAATTTTGCATAGTTTTTGTTAGTAGAGAACAAAATTAGAAACTTTGTTGTTTGTATGATTGTGTTGGGATTTTGGGTTATGTGAAAATGGAGTTCAGTGGTCATTTTCTTTATGCAAGTAGTTATTGTACATGCAATATTCTTTACTTTTTATATGTTGTTTTTTGTATGGCGTCTTGTCATTGATCATGAAGACTTTTATTTGAACCATATCTTTTATTACAAAGAGTTGTCTTTTCTTTACATGTATGTCTTTTGATTCACCATATACAAGTATATTATTATTCACATAATTCTAACAAAAAAGTTAAAATCTCACATATTTAATGTAGCTCTAAATTTTTTTCCTCCTCGGTCGTTTGTTTGATTTTATCGTCAAGGGTAAGTTTTTAACCTTAATTTTAATGTAGCTCTATATTTTAAAATCTTTGACCAATCGTTCGTATTAACTTTGAGTTTATGTATGTCATCTGATTTGCGATTTAAAATCAATACAAATTATAAAATTTAGCACCAAGGGACGGAGAATAAAGCAAAACATAAAGCGATTGTCGTTTTGGGCTCTTGGCTTCAGAATCACAATGTTTTGCGGCAGCATCACGCACGGTTCATTACTAGTATATTCAGAACTTTTTGTGAAGTTTGAAATTCATGATTGAACTAAACAGAAATACAATCATCTGTAAATAATGCACATCCGTATATCCATAATATGGTTTAGTTTTTGTGAAGCACTCATCTGTAAACATGTCCTGCAAAAAACATATTTGGTTTCCAAACTCATCTATTTGAGTCATAGATTTGTTATGTCCTATGTTTTATGTTTTGCATGGATCTAAAAGAGAACTTCCACAAATTCATTTTCAGAGCCTCGGGGAAGAAGAGTGAGAAAGAACAGTGTTTAAGACACGGTCTTCCAAATTTCCAAAGATTTTGTAAGTTTAAACTGAATGGAAGAGTTACAGTTTGGGCTTAGTATTCGAAAGAAAAAAAAAAGGGTCAACATATATGCATGATCTCATAAACAAGAAAAAAGTCATGATACTTAAGTGTAGAACATAAACCTAGCAAACGTGTCATATCGGGTTCTTGTCGGATTCAAAGTTAAACGGGTTGAGAGTGTCTAACCCTAACCCGACCCATTTAATAAATGGGCCAAAAAATCCCAACCCTAACCCGACACGACCCGCCTAATCTGTTTAACATTTATAAAACTAAATATTTAAAATCGAAAATTCACAAAAAAAATGCAAATCCAAAATTCAAATGAAACCATTAGAAATCCAAATTTTATAGTTCAAACTTATAAGTTCTAACCAAATCAAAAACATTAAAAATCCAAAGCATTAAAAAGAAAACTAATTATATATATATATATATATATATATATATATATAAACGGGTTATTCGAGTCATTTTCGAGTTTAAACTTTTTGACCCTGACCTTACGCGTTTAATTTTCGTGTTGTGTCAACGCGTTTACTTAAACGGGTTGAAATGTATTACCCAAACCCGTTTATTTTGTGTCAGGTTAGCGTGTCGTGTCAGTTTTTGTCGGGTCTAGTAGAACATATAGATAAAAGGATGGGCATATGAAGTTCAAAAGAAAGAACTTGTAAAAGGAGCATATATATAATTAAGATGACTTTGTTCCCATACTTGAATTTTCATTTTGCAATGAGAAAAAATTCATTAAATAATAGGACATGACACAACAGAAGAAACAATAGCCCTTTTGTGAGTGTCTAAATTAACTAAGCCATAGTTCACGGTCAGAATAAGGTTTGAATTTTCATCATGATAGCCATCGTTCAGTACTCCACATATGGGCTTGTCATGAACAACTTTGGATTTAATTCATCTGAATAATTAAACTGTTGTTTTCATATTCTGTATGTATCAACATACATTTCTACAGTAGGGGGATATGGCCAAAGGCACGCCCAAAAGGAAACTGATATAGTGACCATCAAAGCATAAATACACATGTTAATGGAACCAAGTACCGACCACATAAAACCATCGATAGCTATCAAGTCCCTTGAACCAAGTGGTTGTGGCGGCTATCAACAATTAAAGAAACAAAAACAACGCAAAACAGACCTTGACTGTTTTCTCTTTTAAATGGCTATAAATCTTAAAATATATGTATTTGTTTCATGGTGTAGAGTCACTATGTTGTTTTAGTATGAAAATTCTTGAGAAACTTGTTTTAACTACAGGGATACAATTTCAAGATAAAGAGGTTGCAAATGCATATATAGCACTTAATTTGGAGGAGATTGATGCAATAACTTCATATAGTTGGTATGTATTTTTAAAACCATTTCTCAAGATCATATATAAGATGTATTATGTTGGTTTCAATTAGATGGAATTGCACTTACAATAATTGTTATATCTGCAATGCATATACCTCTTATGCTTCTTAAGCTAATTATCATATATGCACTTGATAAACTATGTACACCACTTATTCTAGTTATTGCTTAATTATTATTCTTTAGCTATATATTGACGCAACGTAGGTTTGCGGAAGGATCGACAAACGTCTAAACCCTTTTACGGTTGAGAATTACGACGCGTAAAACTCGAAAACTCAAGAGAATACTCTCTAAAAAGCTAAACTTTTATTGAATAATTGAACTGCTTAACAAAGAAACCTAAAAGTCCTATTTATAATCTAAATTAAGAAAAAGATAATTACGAGATTAATCTAATCCTAATTTATTAAATAAGATAATTATTTAATTAAACTAATCTAATAATAAAAATAAATGAATTAGACTAGGAGTAGGAAAGTAGGATGAGCAAATTGTATGTGGATGAGATTTGGAAGATCACGCACGTGATGGTGGCAAAACACAGTGACTAATGTGTTTTGTTCTGTGAGTGAAGGACGCTAAGAAAGTTGCGAGAGACATTGTCATGTCATGCGGGTGTCATGCGGCTCAAGTCGCTTGGCACTCGCATTCGCTTCTGTTTACGGTTTTCGATCCGCTCTTCAATTTCCGTCACAATCTTTTTTATACTCGGTGCTTTATATTTGCCTCTTTTCCGATACCAAATTCCGAGTCTCTTGCGAGCTCGTTTTTTCTTTCGATCCCGTTTTCCTCTTTTCCAATTACTTTCGAAAATTCTTATTAACTCTCGAATTCTCCCTGTATCAGTCACCCTCACTTGAAAAGAACTCGTCCTCAAGTTCACTTGAAAAACGTCTTCCCCCGACTAGTAGAACATTCTTTTCTTCGAAATAATTGGATCCACATCCCGATCTTCAAAATTCAAAAATCTTCAAATCCAAACTGAGGTTGTCGTGATCGTCTCTATACGAGCGATATTTTATCAAATTTGAAAGCGTAAGAGATTAAATTAACTTTACCGGGATTTGTTTCGGTTTGAACTGGAGCTTTGGATGCGGTAATAATTGCAGTGTCACATTCGGAAACACCATTCTTGACTTCTTGTGACAACGCTTTCGTTGGCTCGAGAATGTCTTCCACTATCTTGCTTTCGGTGTCTTCGGTGACTGGTCCGAGATCTAGTTCCGACACTTTGGCCTCGATAACAATTTCTTGTTGTGACTCGGTCACGACTTCTTCTTCAACTTTGTCCGGCAAGACTTTGTCGTCTTGTTTCGATGGCTCCTCCGGAATGGGTGGCTGTCTGACCAGAGAAGTAACCGAATCAATAGTACGGTTGTTGATGTTGCTCTTCTTGTTGGTGTCTGCATCGAAGCTATCAACCGGAGTCACGGCGATCTTTTGGTCACCACAATGGAATAGTACGAGGTCGTATCGACGCTTGTAAGCGGCATGATTGTCGAATTGCCACGGTCGGCCCAATAGAATATGGCAAGCATCCATATCAAGGACATCACATAGTACCTCTTCTCGATAGTATTTGCCAATTGAGATGGGTACTCGACAAGTTTTTGTAACTTTAACTTGAAACCCGTCCTTGATCCACCTAAGAGAATAAGGAGCTTCATGGGGTTGAGTAGGTAGATTAAAGTAATCAACTAATTTTTGAGACACGAGGTTCTCACAACTTCCGTTATCGATGACTAAGTTACATACCTTTTTGTGCACCGAACAATGCGATCGAAAAAGATCTTCGTGTTGGCTTTCTTCCTTTGACGAAAGGAGTATTCGTTGAAGTATGAAATTGATCTTTTCTTGGGAGTCTTCTTCTTCCTCCTCTTCGGATTCAGAACTCGAGGGATCAACCCGGTTACGGTTGGCATTACACGATGCCATAGCCGGTCCATCAAACCTGTCTCTTCTCCGACGATTGTCGTTGACAATGTTGGGTTGAAGCCTAGTAACAACTGCTGTCAGATTAGCGAGTGTTTTGGATAAGGCCACATCCGACTCAACCGAGTCTGCTTTGGTAGCGGGCTGTTGATCTGCCATGATTAGTGAAAAGACAGGTGAATCCTGCTCTGATACCAACTGACGCAACGTAGGTTTGCAGAAGGATCGACAAGCGTCTAAACCCTTTTACGGTTGAGAATTACTGTAGCAAAGAATTCCAATCGGAATGTGTTTTTCGTATATCCATTCACTAAAAACAAGAGGTACATATATAGGACTACATACAACAGAAACCCCACGAATTAAGGAGCTATACAAGGAATGAATATGACTAACAAATACACCCAATACTTTCTATGGTTATCTGATCTTTAATAATTTCCATAGTTAGTTTTTCTTCTCCGAAATCTGCTCTCGTCAACACTCCCCCTCAAGGTGGAGAATGTATGTTTGTCATTCCCAGCTTGTCTAGAGAGTTGTGGAAGGTGTTCTTACATACCGCTTTGGTTAGCATATCCGCTAACTGATTTTCGGAATTCACAAATGGCAGCTTAATTGTTTTCTTCTCCAAATGGTCCTTTATAAAATGACGATCAATCTCTACGTGCTTCGTTCTGTCATGTTGTACGGGATTGTTTGCAATCTTAACGGCAGCTTGATTATCACAAAATAAACTCATTGGCTCATTTACTTTAAATCCAAGATCCCTTAGAATCCTTTTGATCCACAATAGTTCGCATACCCCATGTACCATACCCCGAAACTCAGCTTCAGCACTTGACCTGGCCACCACCTTTTGCTTCTTACTTCTCCATGTAACCAAATTACCCCACACATATGTGAAGTAACCCGAGGTAGACTTTCCGTCTGACTTATCTCCGGCCCAATCTCCGTCCGTATACCCGTGAACACCTTGACTATCACTCTTTCCAAAAAATAATCCCTTTCCAGGACACGCTTTAAGATAACGAAGAATTCTATATACCGCCTTCATGTGATCTTCATTAGGTGCATGCATGAATCTGCTTACGATACTCACCGCATATGCTATGTCTGGACGTGTGTGAGCTAAGTAGATTAATTTTCCTACTAGATTTTGGTATCTTTCTTTATTTGCGGGTATTTGACTGGTTTGTAAGGTTAAACCATGGTTCACTTCAATCGGGGTTTCTACTGGCTGACAGTCAAGCATGCCGGTCTCTGCTAGTAGATCTAGTACATACTTTCTTTGACACAAAGTGATACCACGTTCCGATCTTGCAACTTCAATACCCAAGAAATATCTCAACTGACCAAGATCCTTCAGCTCAAACTCAGTGGCTAAAACCGTCTGTAGCCTTTTCATTTCATCAGGATCGTTGCCAGTTACTACCATATCATCTACATATACTATTAAAGCTGTCGTTTTTTCTCCCTGTACCTTCACAAAGAGTGTGTGGTCTGCATCGCTTTGTTTGTACCCCACGGTCTTCATGAAGTTAGAAAATCGACCAAACCAGGCCCGGGGGGATTGTTTTAGACCGTACAATGCTTTCTTTAATTTGCATACTTTATCTCCACAATTTATTCCAGGTGGTAGATCCATATACACTTCCTCCTCTAGCGTGCCATTTAAGAATGCGTTTTTTACATCAAACTGACGCAATGGCCAGTTCTTATTAGCGGCAATCGATATGAGAATTCGAATAGTATTAATTTTCGCCACCGGAGCGAACGTATCACCATAGTCTACCCCATATTTCTGCGTATAACCTTTCGCGACAAGCCTTGCTTTATACCGTTCAATCTTTCCTTCGGCATTCACTTTAACTGTGAAGATCCACCGGCACCCTACCATTTTTTTTCCTTGGGGTCTCGAGACTACATCCCACATACCACTCCGTTGCAATGCGTCCATCTCTTCGTTTACGGCCTTCCTCCACCTCGAGTCTTTTAAAGCTTCATGTATATTCTTTGGAATAACCACTGTTGACAGCTCTTCTACCATGGTTCTTTGTGGTTTCGCTAGCTTATGGGAGGAGACATAATTATTAATAGGGTACTTGGACCCCGACTTAAGTTCTGGCTGGTACTGTTTCTTGGGGACCCCGCGATTTTTTCTTACGGGGTACCTCGCTTCGATAGTTTCTTCCTGTGCAATAACAAGGTCAGGAGTAACAGATATAGGAGTAGGTGAGCTACCTTGCGACGGATTCGGATCTGGCTCCACGGTTGTTGGGATCTGGTCTGATGTACTATCTTGAGGTGAGTTCACATATTCGTCAGTTTCTTCATCCGTGTTCCCGTTATCAACTTCCGTATTCACATCTTCGTCAGTTTCTTCATCCTTGTTCCCGTTATCGTTATCAACTTCCGTAACGCTTTCAGTTTCATTTTCTATTCCCAATTCACGGATGCTTCCATCATTAGACATCTTCATCTCCCCCTGAGGGAAACAGCCGGGTTCAAAAAAGGGTACATTTTCGTGGAACTTAACGTCCCGGGTGACATACATCTTCTTCTCTTTTGGATCATAACACCGATAACCCTTCTTGAACTCCGCATATCCAAGAAAGACACACCGGATTGCTCGTGGTTCAAGTTTCCCGGTATTTTGATGCACATAAGTCGTACACCCAAAGACGCGTGGCTCGAGATTCGGAATCAATGGAACGTTCATTATTTCATGCACCTGTTGTAGGGGAGTTTTAAAATCGATAACTCTTGATGGAGTTCGATTCATGATGTAAGCAGCAGCCCGAACCGCCTCACCCCAGTATTGTCTTGAAACTTGCATGTCGAACAAGGACGCCCGAACAATCTCCAAAATTTGTTTATTTCTTCGTTCCGCTAAGCCGTTTTGTTGAGGTGTACGTGTGCATGAAGTTTGGTGCCTAATCAACTTTTCCTTGCAAAATCTCTCCATGTCTTGATTTATGTACTCGCCTCCGTTATCGGATTGGAGCACCATAATGTTACTTTGATATTGTGATTTTACCAACCCATATAGTTCTTGAAATGCGTGACATACTTCTCCTTTGTGTTTTAAGAGAGAGATCCAAGTCATACGAGTACATTCGTCAATAAAGGTAACAAAGTACCGAGAACCATTAGGGGTAGGTATTTTTGGGGGGCCCCAAACATCGCTATGTACTACCATGAATGGAACAGTGGCCTTTTTTTCACTGGGCAAATATGAAACCCGATGGCTTTTGGCCATCTCACACACACCACAATTAAATTCAAATTGTTTTCTATTAAAAAAAATATCCGGTTTCAATTTTTTCAAATAAGTAAACGATAAATGCCCTAATCTCCGATGCCATAACCAAGGCAGTGATTTCTTTTCTTGCGTTGCTTCTGTATTGTGAGCTGGGACATGCTTCTCTTCCTCAAGATAGTACAAGTTTCCCCTTCTAATACCATAGCCAATTATCCGATCCGTCGCTATATCCTGAAACATACATTTGGTTGGCCAGAAAGTTACATAGCAGTTTAATTGGTCTATAATTTGGCTAATAGACAGGAGGTTTGATGATAAGGAGGGGACGACGAGAACAGTGTCAAGGTTCATTGTTTTAGATACTTGAGCAGATCCTTCATATGTAACATCTGCAACTCCTCCATTTGCAGTTTTGATCACGGACTGTTTCGGAAGGGATCGAGTTGTGAGTTTCAGCGGATCGTTGGTCATATGATCTGTCGCCCCTGTGTCAATAATCCAAGAATTATTCGTAATTTTAGAGCAGTTTGACATACCATGATTGCCGTGTGATTCTGTGTGGGCTGCAATTGACGTGGTCTCGTCGTTTTTTGTGGAGGATCCGGTGAGGAACCCTAATTTGTTACGTGCCGCAATTCGCATTTCCATCAACTGTGACCACAGTTGATAGTTCGAGTCATCCAAGATAATCCCTGTTGGGAATGGAGCGTCTTGAACGATCAGTCGGGTTTCTGGGGTAGGGGTTTCTTTGTCGGACATGTTTTCAGGGTTTACGATTCGAGGGTTTCTATGCGGTATGCTCTGATACCATGTAGCAAAGAATTCCAATCGGAATGTGTTTTTCGTATATCCATTCACTAAAAACAAGAGGTACATATATAGGACTACATACAACAGAAACCCCACGAATTAAGGAGCTATACAAGGAATGAATATGACTAACAAATACACCCAATACTTTCTATGGTTATCTGATCTTTAATAATTTCCATAGTTAGTTTTTCTTCTCCGAAATCTGCTCTCGTCAACAATTACGACGCGTAAAACTCGAAAACTCAAGAGAATACTCTCTAAAAAGCTAAACTTTTATTGAATAATTGAACTGCTTAACAAAGAAACCTAAAAGTCCTATTTATAATCTAAATTAAGAAAAAGATAATTACGAGATTAATCTAATCCTAATTTATTAAATAAGATAATTATTTAATTAAACTAATCTAATAATAAAAATAAAGGAATTAGACTAGGAGTAGGAAAGTAGGATGAGCAAATTGCATGTGGATGAGATTTGGAAGATCACGCACGTGATGGTGGCAAAACACAGTGACCAATGCGATTTGTTCTGTGAGTGAAGGACGCTAAGAAAGTTGCGAGAGACATTGTCATGTCATGCGGGTGTCATGCGGCTCAAGTTGCTTGGCACTCGCATTCGCTTCTGTTTACGGTTTTCGATCCGCTCTTCAATTTCCGTCACAATCTTTTTTATACTCGGTGCTTTATATTTGCCTCTTTTCCGATACCAAATTCCGAGTCTCTTGCGAGCTCGTTTTTTCTTTCGATCCCGTTTTCCTCTTTTCCAATTACTTTCGAAAATTCTTATTAACTCTCGAATTCTCCCTGTATCATATATGTTGTGTTTCAAAGGCTAGCTATCGATTGCCTTATTAAGCCTGCCGAAGAATACCTTGCCTCACATGGGCTTAACAATGCAATATATATATTCTGTTGGTGCCTCTTAAGGTGAACTTTTTGGTCAACCTGTCCATTAATCCAGGTTATAAGATCGAGTTACATTCATTTGAATTCGATCTTATGATGATTTTTATTTTCACCGCTTCCTCATTTATTTAAATGTTTTTTAGTTATACATATGAGCACACAAAGATCTAACCAACAGCGATTGGGTGACCCGGCCGGTGGTACTAAATTGAACCTTAGCTAGCTAGGGACAAACTATAAGAGCTAATAAAACCATGGATTGGATTAAACTAGTTTGTCACTGCAAGATACTCCTTTTTAATTTCCACAAGTCCCATCTTCCATGAAGACTAGTTTCAGATTTTCCATGAGGTAACTAATTAATTAATTAGCCTCAAACATAAATTTAATTCAATTCTCATGTCAAGTTACTAACCGAGAATAGAGAGCAAAATTAAGGGGAATGTTTGGGGCTTTTAAATAAAACTAGAAGTGTACTCGCGCAATGCAGCTAGATACATCACGATTTTAATGTTTCATTTTATTTTTTGTTTTTTGTCGATTTACATTACGATTTTGGATGGTTGTGAGACAGTGATAATGATTTTTTATATAAATTTGTTTAATTTAGACTTAATAATATAATGTAATTTATTTTATTTTAATAATATAGTTTTTTTTATAAAATATTCTGTAAGATTTTTTAATTATATTTTAGATTTTTTATATCTAAAATATGCTGAGAGTTATTTTAGGGGAGTTAAAGTGGAAAATGATTTTAGGGGAGTTAAAATGGTTAGAGATAATGATTGAAAATTAATGAATAACATTAAATGTAGTACATACAACTTTTATGGCTGTTTTTAAGTAATTAGCATTAAATAGCGGTATATTAAGTTTTAAGACTTGTTTTTAAGAGTTTTTTATGTCATCTTTATAATATAGTATAGATTAATAATATAATGTAATTTATTTTGGTTTAATAATATAATTTTTTTTATAAAATATTTTGTAAGATTTTTTAATTATATTTTAGATTTTTTATATCTAAAATATGCTGAGAGTTATTTTAGGGGAGTTAAAGTGAGAAATGATTTTAGGGGAGTTAAAATGGTTAGAGATAATAATTGAAAATTAATGAATAACATTAAATGTAGTACATACAGCTTTTATGGTTGTTTTTTAAGTAATTAACATTAAATAGCGGTATATTAAGCTTTAAGACTTGTTTTTAAGAGTTTTTTATACCATCTTTATAATATAGTATAGATAAGCCAAATTAACGTTGACCCTAGCTAGCTTTCTAAATGAATCTGTGTAATAATATATATATATATATTATATATATATATATATATATATATATATATATAAGGGCAGGTTCAAACGAGAAACTAAACATTTTATGAGAAGACGAGAATTGGTTAATCACATATGATACACAAGCTTAATCATATATGATTAAACACATGTTATATTGGAAATACATAGACGTTTAATCATATATGATTAAACACATCTACAGGCCGTGTAATCATATATGATTAAACACTTCTCGCATTCTCGCAAAATGTTTAACGTCTCGCATGATCCTCTCTCTCTCTCTCTCTCTCTCTCTCTCTCTCTCTATATATATATATATATATATATATATATATATATATATATATATATATATATATATATATATATATACTATGAGGATGGAAATCAAATGGAACTGCTTGCTTGCTTGCCTCAACTGTTCGAGTATTAATTATTATAGAGGATATATAGGTTTCTGGTTTTAAACTTATATTTGAAACATAAATACCATATATATATATATATATATAATCTGGCCAGATCTGTTTTTTCTTCTGTTTTTTACCCTGATAAATTCACATAATACTAACTAACTTTGATGACAACCTAAAGAATATATAAAATCAAACTAATTCACAAAAGTATTAACTTTTAGACGGAAAAACATTCATGAGTTCAAGACAATCCCCAACCATATATATAAATTCTGCCCATTTATCTGTGTCAATAATACCTACCTGATGCAATAACCTTAATTGATAGTAGAAAATTGATTGATTAATTAATTAGTTTTCAATTTGATTTTTATGTGTCTCTCTGGCCTTCTCGATGAGATCCAACTGCTCCTCCATAAGCTGCATCCGTTTGGTTCCTATCACCCGTATCTCTTCAAGATAAAGCTCAACCCATTTTTTTTCCATGGCCGCCAATTCCTCCTGAGAGAGATACGTCATCATCAACTTTATTATCGTAGTATATCCTTCACCTGTCATATGACCGGTCGGGTACAGATGATGTAACCTTGAATCCATACGAGGATAATTAACAACAAAATCCGATTCAATCCTCCTCCAACTCCTTGTATGATCATCATTCCCACCTTCTGCTGCTGCTGCTGCACATCCACCTCCCCACAGTTGTTCACAGAGTTTGTAAACATTCGCCTGATGACCCTCTAAAAGCGCCACATCGACTATACTCTTTTTGAACTTGTTCCTCAGCTTGCGAACCTTATCGCTCAATTGGCTTTTCGATACGTTTGCTTCCAATGATGTCTTTACGGAATTAAACAACTCCGTCATGTCTGACTTGTTGCTTTGATTCTTCAACGCTTTCAAAAGCGTTATTTCATCTTTCTCCGACCATAGTCTTCTAAGACTCCCTTTGGGTTCTTCAAATATTGGCACATAATCTGAATCATCTTTGTTATCAGGGAGAATGACCAATTGTTTGGATGAAGCAGTTGTTGCTTTCTTCAGAATCTTCTTATTGTTTTGTTGTGCAGCTCTCTTCATATGAGAATCTGCTTCATCACAAGAAGCCAATGGCATTACCACGTCACCATCGTTGGCCATTCTCTTCTTTTTGCCTACCGATTGAGATGAGAAATATACCAGTATATATATTAATTATTATTAGTAGCTATTTATTATTGGAATATATATATTAACAATAAATTCATTGAGAAGCAGCCTAATATATATAAACTATATATCAATCATCATCTTTTGATAATCTTTATGATTTCCTATGTAATATTTTCTCAATATATTCTTAAAAATTATGAGGATTCAATATCTGTCCAAAATTATGATTCAATATTTGTCCAGAATAATTAAATAAAACAAAGCCTTATTTAGATGAATTTGAATCTGTATATAATATACTATAATTAAATAAAACAAAACCAATATTTGATTTTTTCAATTTTTTTTTCTTTTTTAATGTTCCCAATTTGATCGATTTACCTTAAAGTAATATTAAATGTGAAATCTATATCTTTTTTACTAATTATTGTTTTTTTTTCCTTTCCAAAGAATTCCCACCCATATCTGATCTCTTTTCATGTTTCCTTTTAATCGAATATGATCCAAAATCGTTTTTTTCTAATTTAATTGTTTGATTAGTAAATATCAAGGCCATCACTTTTCACCTTTTTCATTTCTTTAATTTTAAAATATAATTATAAGTGTCAAAATAGATGGGTTAACAGATTAAATCAAGATCAAGGAGGAAACAAATAATTTTATAAGTTAAAACAATTAGTTGAGGTTGGATTCACATGCCAACAACATTTTCTCACTTTTTAAAATTAATAAAAATCAATATATTGAGATCATATTTAAAGATTATAGGCATTTGAATAAATTAGATATATTTTTTAATTATTCGACCCATTAAATTTTTACTATCAATAAACATATATATATATATATATATATATATTTATTGAATATATTCTTTATTAGCATATGAATATTCTTTCGTCAAATATAAAACATGTTAAAAAATATACACATAATTGGTTATTTTGTTTATAAGGATATAACCTTTTTTTTTTCTTAGTAAAATCTCATTTAAATCATGTTGTACACTAAAGAATATTGTCTTATCATTTTTAGTAACCTACATTTTATCGAATCTATTTGAGTTAATATATTGGGAAATTAATTAAAATACCCTTTTTTGAAAAATCAGTACCCAAAATGCCCCAAATCTTGTAATTTTTGCCAAAATACCCCCTAGGTCCGCGTTTTTCACTGTTACACGCGGACCTGGTACGCGTTTTGGCCGCGTTCACTGTTACACGCGTACTCGAGCCGCGTTTTGGCCGCGTTTCCCCCTACACGAGGACTTGGTCCGCGTTTGGTCCGCGTTTGGTCCGCGTTTGGTCCGCGTTTTTTCAAAAAAACGCGGACTGGTACTGTTTGGGTCCGCGTGTGGGTCAAAACGCGGGGTGGGTACGCGT